>OX638397.1:3061518-4511285 GCA_951813805.1 Limnephilus auricula
AATAACCGTATAAATTTATAAAAATAAAAATTTTGAATGCAAACTTTTAAAAGTTTTAATTCGAACTAAAAGTACTGGCAATGAAACAAAAATAAAAGCACACACATATTTTATTAGACGAATAAATTATAAACGTTATTGTCAGCTAACTTTTTTGTCCTTTTATCTCTGGCTTGCCATTGAAGTAAAATCATGTATAGGTTTCATAGTGCTTTCACACAAACGAAGTATTGAATTCCGTAAAACTTAAACTTTTTTATGTAAAAAAAAATTTAAAAATTCACAAAATTTCAAATATTTTTTTTTGAAATTGCGATCGGAATCTTTGGTTTCATAAAGGTGTGCCTTTTAATTATTTGTGGTTAATTATGAGATTTGAATTTATAAGGTATTGTATTTTCTTTCCAATACCGTCTAGAATATAAACTTTAGATCATAGTTTTCACTATGATAGTAAGGGAGACGCAACGATTTATATGAGACCTATGTGAGTTGGGACAAATATGGTCTTCTGTGATTAAACGGGTTAAGTAATATCCTTCGAGTCCTAGTTCCCAGAGAATCAAATGAATTTGGTTATCTATTCAAGATAGAAAATCGGTATCTATTTAAAAATGTTTGATTAACTTCAAAAAAGTAAGAAAAAAATTGAGCTTACTTCTGGCACACGAGACGCCCACAATATTTACCTAACCTATCACAATGCGGCAGTCCCAAGGTTAAGAGTAATTGACCAGCGGCTGAGAATAAAAGTTTAAAAATGCTTGCATCTGTATAGGGAGGTTCCAATGAGAAAGATCGGTTATTACCCTAGCAAATTATTAAAATTATTATTTTTTTTAATTTTAATAATATTTTTAAATTAAAATTCAATATCGATTTATTTCATTCAAAACTTGATTTAATATATCCCTACATTCAAGTAAGCAATAAAAATGCTCAAAACGCACGATGATAAATTATTAAATATCGTGTACTTCTTGTACGTATTTTTTGATCATAAGTATTTATGATTTTTCAATAATGTCTAAACAAAATAAACTTGTAAATTTTTTTTAAATATTTTAGTTTGTAAGACCTTAAATAAATAGAAAAGCTAAGATATTTTTGTCACAAAACACGTTCTCGGATTTATTTTTTAATGATTTTAATTTAACTAAAAATTAAAACTATGTTGACTAGATTATGTATTGATTTATTTTGTTGTATGATTACATGATTTGAAATTTGTGCTGTTTAATAGAATCTATTGTTTTAAAATTGAACAAATCTGCTAATAAGCAACGGTATAACCTTAGTATCTTAAAAATAAACATAGTATTTCAAAATTTTAACACTGCGTATACCAGATAAAATAACAATATTTCAAAATCAGTTTATGTTTTTTTGTAAAAAAACAGTCAATTCGTCTAGAATTTGATTTAAAAGGACAAATTTCCGGTATTCTCTGGTAATACCCTCTTAAACACACCCCTTACTAATAAACAAATAATCATTCATTAGTTGGTTAAATGGTTGTTTATTATTAACGTAAAATTTAAAACATATCAATCAAAATAATTTAATAATGTAATAAATTAATAAAATTTCTTACATTAGTTTAAATTTATATTGAATCTTTTTTTTGTAGAAAGCAGTCACTATGTGGTTTGACATATTAATTCAATTAAATTTAATCATTTTGTGAATTTAATATAACTATATTATTACGTAAACCTTTATTATTTTGTTCTGTATAATTCGCAGGGATGTGGTTGTTATTTCCCTTAATTGTTACCAGAGGATTATGTTTACCTATAATACAGAGTGATTTGTTAGGGATGCTGTGCAATGTGGATTTAATGCAAGATGGGTGAAATCTGCTAGGGTTATATAGTGCTGCGAATACATTTGCGAACATAAGTACGAGTCGAGCTACGAATTATGGAAAAGGAACGAACGAACAGCAAACGTCGCGAAACGCCGCCAGCGGTTTCTTTGTTCCTTTTCCACATAATTCATGGTCCTGATCGCAGGTTCGGTTCGGGTGTGTATACGCAGCTTAGTATTTCTAGCAAATTCCTATTTACTTTGTCGTAAAGAGTGGCCATTTCGTAACGAGAATTTTTTATTTTTGTTGATATCTTAAGTTTTGGCAGTAGTTTGCAAGAAAATATCCATTCCTTAAAATTATTGAACCAAATGGTTTGAACTCCAATTTTCTTGAATTTTGACTGTCTATATAAACTGAAAAAATATTAAAAATCGACATTTCACTGGTTACGAATAATCTTGCTTGGGCAATGATGAAAGACTTAGGACCTATTGTATCAAAGATTTTTTTCATTATATTCACACGGGAGACTCTGAGTAAAATAATTTCAATCGGGGCCTATGTCATCTTTGGGGATGCTGTGCGATTGGTCTTTTAAAGTAAAGGATGGAGAATAAGTTATGGGAAGGAAAAGGGTATAATAGATGGATAGAAATCTGCGATTGATCATGATTGATGGACGCATTAATCCATCCCTTCCATTGCTGTGCAAGGCGATGGGTCGAGAGAATCCGACTGGAGAGGCCACACACAGCTTGAATGTGAACACAAGATGTATCTATGGATTTCATGCACTCGCCAATGCAGACGCCTATTCAATCATTTCATCTATAGCTAAATGGTATATGAACTTGGCGTTGAGTTCTTAGGTTCGATTCCCGCACACCGCAAAAATTATGTTAGCAAAGATTATTCGTGTCACTATATTATATATACGGACTGGGCGTGTGAAAGGGCGGTAAGACAGGAGGAAGTCATTGCGTGTATAACTCGACAAATACGGGACTTTATAGCAAAGCTGCGCCACCAGGAGTTCCCATTGTGCCTGCATGAGATCAGTTCTGCGGCCTAAAAACAGTGAAATGCACCAAAACCAACCTAAATTCAATACCAGTTATTAAATTAGTTATTAATTAAGAATTGATCATTTATTTTATTAGTAGAGCATCCTGGCGTTTAGCTTTGATATCTACCACAAATATTTCCGAAGGCATTTTGGCCAGTAAATTAAGTTTAATTCCTTTGCAAGTTGAAATACTTAACTGAAAACTATTTTAATGCACCGACGTACATAAAATTTATAAGCAAACTTTCAATTTTGTTAAAGAAAAAAAGTTAAATAGCTAACAATTTAGTATGTCAACAAGACAACAGAATAACAATAATTCCCAAAATTTAACACCAATCCTGCTTTTATCTAACTCGTATTTGATTTTGTTTTTGTTTATGTTGTTGATTTTGTTTATGATTTTGTTTTGGTTTTGTTTTAGATTCAGTTTTATAATTTTGTTTTTTGCTTTTGTTTGAATTGTTTGTAATGCTTATTTAGATGTATTTTGCTTTTTTTATTTTATGTTTTGCTTTTGTGTGAATTGTGTGTAATGTTGATTTAGATGTACTTTGTTAATAAAAAAAAATAACACGTAAAAGCCCAGCAGGGCGTGAAATACAAATAAATAAATAAATAAATATTTAAAATACCTGTACCTATTTCTAGGAATTTTTACTTATTTTAACAACCTTCATTTAAATTTAAGTATTACCAAAAAATATTCGTGAATTTCAGCTAAGGTGTGGAGAAGAGAGATAGGACCCTCTTCCCGCGTAGGGCCTTCAGGGAACCAAGGGAGAATGGATTCTTCCGTCGTTGGGCCTTCAGGGAACAAAGGAGATAAGAGGAAAAATAAGACCTGGGATGACACATTCTGGAACCAGAAAGAATAGCCTCACATCCAATGACAACCTTGGTGAACTTTACAAAATGGACCGGGTTACTGTTAAAGTAATCAGATAAAATAAGAGATAGCACACATGGTATAATTTTAACAGTCTCACCCCTACGCAGTCCCACCAGCCAGAGTATAATGGTACAATGAGTTAACACGATAAGCTGTTGGCAGATGAATTGGTAACCCGCTCGGTTATTGTTATTAATATCGGGTGATATTACAATTTCATTTCAGGGGATTACATTTATACGAGTAGTATTATTATGTACATGTACACCTACCTACAAGTTACATTAATTGGAACTGCAGTAGTACCAGATACTTGTTTTGACAATAATAATTGGTAGATAAGTTGGGACATTTTGTAATTTCAATTTTCGAAGTAAAACTTTAGCAGTAAGCAATAAAAATGCTCAAAAGGCACGATGGTAAATTATTAAATATCGTGTACTTCTTGTAAGTATTTTTTGATCATAAGTATTTATGATTTTTCAATAATGTCTCAACAAAATAAGTGTGTAAAAAACATCTGAAATATTTTAGTTTGTTTAAATAAAAAAAACTGAGGTATTTTCGTCACCAAACACGTTCTCGGATTTATTTTTTAATGATTTGAATTTAACTAAAATTGAAAAATGTGTTTACTAGATTATGTATTTTTAAAAATGTGTTTACTTTTTTTTTTTTTTTTTCTTTATTTGTAACAAATTTTTTATACAGTTTTTTATATGCTTTTCGACTACCACACTAGACACACGTCCGTATTACTAGATTATGTATTGATTTATTTTGTTGTATGATTATATGATTTGAAATTTGTATTGTATAATACAACATGTCGTTTGAAAATTGAACAAATCTGCCAACGACCATTGGTATAACCTTAGTACATTTAAAATAAACTTAGTTTTTCAAAATTTGAAAAATGCGTTTACCAGATAAAATAACAATCTTTCAAAATCAATTTATGTTTTTTTGTAAAAAGGGTCGATACGTCTAGAATTTGATTTAAAAAGGACTAATTTTCAGAGATCCTAGGTTCGAGTCTCAGTTTTTAATTTTCCGTGTCTTGTTGTTTTCATATGTTTATTTAGATTTATTAGTATTATATTCTTCTTCAATGATATATAATAATTTCATTCAGCAAACCCATAATTTATTTTCTGTTGAATCTTTAATACATAAGTATTTTTGCTTTTATCTAGCAAATAAAAACACCAATCAAAAACTAGTTTTGGTGGGTTCTCTCAGTATATATAGTTCACGATTGCGATTAGGAATGCAATTTATAACGGTAGCACTTACGACTAAGATTATTAGATTATAATATCTGTAATCTTAGATTGCCATTATCAAATTATCTGTAACCATCTTTTTTATCTTGAAATACGAGCAATAGGATGAAGTAATATTTTTATTTTATTTTTAACTTAATGAGTTAAAATTAAAAATGTAATATTTAATTAATGAAGAGAATATCATTCAATCGGAAACATTAGGTCAGTGGTCAGAGTAGCAGCCCGGAGAGCCGAAGGTCCTGGGTTCGTGTCCCAGATGAGACCCAATCTTTTTCGATTTTTCTGTTTCAGATTTTGATTGAGTTTCGCTTTTATTGTATTCATTAATTAAAAAATTATAATTTGAATTTTAACTTACTAAGTTAAAAATAAAAATAAAAATTTATTATAGACTTGCAGAAAAGTCAACAGATGTCGTATATTAAAATAAAAATGGATACATTTATCCAAGAAACTATCTAGATGCCATTTAGTTCGAGTTGAATCTTGCAACATATAAAATATAAAGCCAATAAAATATGTGTTAAGAAAATGAAGATAATGTTGGTAGTTCTCAGTCGAAGTATGATACAATTAAATATGACCGAATCGGATAAGGACACATTATCCCAGTGGTCAGAGCAGCACGCCGGAGGTCCTGGGTTCGAGTCCCATATGTGACCCGTCCATTTTCTGTTTCAGATTTTCGATTAAGTTTTGCTAATATTGTCTTCATTTAAAAAAAAAAAAATAAGTATATTTTATTTAGTTATAAAATTTTAAAGTTTTATATCTAATATATTATTTTCTAAGGCTACTATAATATTATTTACTACATGCTTAAACGAATTTTAACTTCACAACATTAAGACATAATCCACTAAAAACTGCAAGACTTTTAGCTTCCTTAACATTTAAAGGGAGTTCATTGAACATTTTAAAACCTTTATGATAAATATTGTTTTGTGTTCCCGATAAATTTGTTTTAGGAACCCTAAAATCGTTGCAGTTTCTCGTAGACGAATTGTACTATTAATTCTAACATTCAACATATAATCTGCTAACATTTTATTTTTAACTTATAAATAAATACTAGGGTATTGTAAACGAATCATTGCCAGACGCTTAAGATATTGAGTTGACGTTGCATGGTTTTTATCCTAGTATTATATCTGCTAAAGAACAATATAAATCTCATGAGACTGTTCTGAATTATTTCCATTAATTTAACTTGTGTTTTATTGCTCAGAAAGATTACACTTGTGCAGCAATTAGTAATTCAGGTGGGCTGCTAGAGTGGTGCTGTAGACCAATATCCTTGTTTTAATGTCTAATTTTCATTTGATGATATTTAAGAAAAACATCTTTTTTGCAATTTTTATTTGGTGTCGCCAAAAAAAAGGAAGGTAACATGCAAAGCCTTGAAAAGAATATAAATGTGATAAAGATACTGTAAATGTAAATGGAAAAAATTGTAAATTCTTGAATAAAAAGTATAAACAGTTGTTGTAATTGCTTGTAGCATCACTTGAAACATAAATTCGATTACCAAGATAGCGACTCCAACATTCTTTCTAAAACACTTCACAAATAATTCCACTTCACGCTTCTTAACAACTAACTAATACAAACGAATATTGCAAATCAATTAATTAGACAAAAATATCCACATGTAAACAAAATACTGCATAACATGTCCTACGGTTGAATTTGGTAGCCACCTCTGGTCTGGAGCCCCAAAATACTGGAAAAAAACTTTTGACTGACGCAGAAACTGGCGATCCGTTTATTAGATTCTCCTATCTTAAAATAACTCAGGTGCGGGGCATACGTCATTCCTATGTCTACCTGCGTTAAATTGTCGTAAAAACAAGCGTGCCCAAATGTGCCCAAGCGGTTAACAATCGGATTTTAATTTGTAGAGCATAGGGGTCGGGTGGAAATTCTGTCCACGTTCTACCGGTATTTCAACGGAAGATGCCCCGATGTACAATCGTCGTTCCTCCCTTTTAAAACAAATGTCTCTTCAAGACCCAGGTTCACTTCTTCCTTTACACAAAAGACCCTTCACACAGTAACACTATCACAAAGGGAAATAATTTTTCTCGGGTCCTCCTGTGTAGAGTTAATGTTAAAAAAAAAATCAACTGAGCGGTATTTTTGATACTAAATTTAAATTTGAATTTGAAATCAAAATGCGCAACCAAATTAATTTTTTTTTTCATCAAATGGAGCAAATATCTAGCAAGTATGTGCTATTTAATTAATTTATTTTTTCGCAATTACGAAATTAAAATTTTCATAATTTCGATACCCCACCGTAATTGTCATGAAACATAAAACAAAAAAATAAGCAATAAAGCATTTTAATGGGCCTAAATTTGTCGCACATAAACTAAAGTTTCAACCGTAAAAAACCTCTTTTATATATTTACAATTCATTATTTATTTAATTAAATGATACAAAAGATACAAAACCTTTGTGTACATCATCACTATACACAAATGATACAAAACCTTTGTGTACATCATCACTATACACAAATGATACAAAACCTTTGTGTACATCATCACTATGTACAAATGATACAAAATCTTTGTGTACATCATCACTATATAATCATAATTATCGACATGTTTCGAAACCGATGGTTTCTTCGTCAGGATAATTATGCGTATATGGTGGTGTACACCAAGTCATTTGTTTCATTTAATAAAAAAATTATGCCAAAAAGTGATTTTGCGAAGGTTGAAGAAACATTATTTATTACATTATTATAGGAAAATTATCGGTTTACAATTTGGTTCGTCTATACATGTGTAATTCACCTAACTAAGAAACCAATTATAGATTTTCTCATTATACTGTTGTATTATTTATAACGTATTTCCCTTCCTTACACCTAATTTTACCCCTCCCTCTTAGGTACCTACTCCCCCCCACTGGCCAACTTTATTTACTAAGTTTATGTTCTCTCTCACTCTTCTACTTTTCATTTAAATACTCTGTAACTTCTACTTTTCATTTTAATACTCTGTATTTTGTTTAATATATTTTATGTTTTTATTAAGTTTCAGGTAGAACCGAAACCTGTTGGTTAAATATATATAATAGTAAGTATAATTAAAACAAAGTTATTTTATTTTCATTATTACAAATAAACAAAATATCACATATCGGTACCTACTAGATATTTTCTAGGTCTTTTGATTTGAATATATTATTTATTGTTTAGTTAGGAATTTTGGCATCAAATCCAAATTTAGTTTTGTATGAAAATTTCACCGTTTGGAATGTATAGATACAATTAAAGAACAACATTTATTTTTTTAAGAGCTTAAAAACTTCAAATGTTTAAGGAAAATGTGTAAAAAATATCTATATCTTAGGAATTTCAAAAAAATATAGTACTTTAGGATTCATAATAAATATGTCTTATACTAGCTTATAAATGTGGAAATTCTAACTATGCAATTGTAAATGTTCTCCAAAATGCCCTGGAAAAAATCTCAGACTTGTTATCTCCCGAAAGAAACCATTCATCTGTTCAAAAATCGGGAAGTCGCGGCAAAACGCTCCCAGCCCTTGATCTACAAAGATTTGAAGACCTCGGGACTTATGTAAGTTTAATGTGCTGGAGGTGAAATGTCGCTTCTCGTTTTTAAAGAATCTATAATATTTCCTTTGATTTAAGTTACCTACCTGTATATACTACGTTGTAAAGGGAGCAAGCCGGCTACCAACTGAGTATCGGAAACGTCCGACTATTAGCCGAGCGTCTTACCCATCATGCTATCGAACTCATTAACAAGTTTACTCAAGAACAAACAAAAAATCTATGGTTCTTTATCAATAATTTGTTCAGAGGACGAGCTTTATAGCCATAATAAAATTTCCACAGTGATTCTTTCTTTATGTAGATACATCTTAATACTTTCATGCAAAGTCCCAGGAAAATTTTACAGAAATATAAAACGAGAAAGCAATTTAAATAAAAATGTGGTAAGTTACGGACGTTTTACCGTGGCAGGTAAATGCAGCAGTCGGAATGAATAGGACATTTAAAAAAACTAACAGAAACGGTCCATTCTGTGGAGAAAATACGAAATACCTATCTTAAAGGAAAGACTACAGATGATGACATTGTTCCGTTTTCTAAACAAAATGTCTGTGTAAAGTGCGCAAAGTTGCTCCGCTCTTAAATATTTGTTTTTTACTAAAAGAGTATTAATAAAATGATAATTTTGGGCCTTTAACCTATGGATGTGAAACTTGGGCACTCACCAAACGTCACAGAGAAAAGTTGGAACGCTGCCAGAGAGCCATGGAGAGAAGTTTGACAGGAATAAGGAAACAGGACAGGGTGAGATGTAACATAATAAGGGAGAAAACTAAAGTTGCCGATATAGTTACCCGAATAGACCAACAAAAGTGGAGATGGACAGGTCACATGATTCGCGATCCACAAGAGAAATGGTGCAAAAATGTCACTGACTGGTATCCCAGAGATGGCAAGAGAAAAAGAGGACGTCAACACATAAGATGGGAAGACGACCTAAAACTCACGGCTGGACATCAATGGAGAAGAGTAGCGCGTGACAGGTCCCAATGGAAAATGTTAGAGGAGGCCTATGCCAAGAGGCAAACTGAGCTTCGGGATATATTATAACAAACATATTATAACAAACAAAAAATGTTTAAATTCATGTACCTAACCGAAGTCCAGAATAAAAGGCTTATTATTATTATATTATATATATATTAATAAAATGATGATTTTGGGCCTTTAAGGCCTTCCATTGATATGCTTGGTGTAACTCTAAGTGACCAGCTCAGGCTTGGGGGCTCCATCGAAGCCAGAGTCAAACTGTACAGCGCCCGCAGATTCTTTAATAGTACACCACTACTGACCCTGTATAAATCGCGGGTGCGCCCCACTGTTGAAATTGGCATCCACTTCTGGTCTGGAACCAAAAACTATCTGAAATAAAAAACTTTGACTTTGCACAAGAACGATAAATTCTCCCATCTTAAAAAATCTTAAAACTCATTCTTGAGTTCAACAAGAACCCACGAACTGGCGATGCCTATGTGCGATTTTTTTGGTATCATGCATTTATGCATACTATTATATTATGTTCATATTATATATTTATATGTAGATATGTTTGTGTGTGTGTTTGTATGTTTATATATACATGCATAGATATGTACATATTTTTTTCTGTTTTAATTACATTCTATTTATTTTGTTTTAAATCTTTTGTCTATATAATTATGATCGACAAGGACTGTATCGATAACTTTCGGTAACTTCTCATCATTCCCTGGTACAACTGCAGATCGCTAACATACAAAAAATACTTCGAATATATTGAGTCATTTTGAGCTGTTATTTATTCGTTGACGATCTGCAGTCATGCTTATCGATCGACCGTGTTAGGGGTCCTGGTGTTAGAAACCTACCTACCTATTACTTAGTAGATACCTATCTAGTACCTACTTTCTGTTTTCCATCGTTTTTGTAGAGAGTATTTTTCAAGAGTTTTCTACAGATACACTTATCTACAATTTTCGAGTTACAAAATAGTTATTCGTAGAAACGATCATTTTAATAGAAAAATGTTATTCGTAGAAACGATCATTTTAATAGTAAAAACGGTTAAAAACGGGACTGAAGTTCTTACGAACAAATTAACAGGGTTTCAATGTTTATTGGCGGGAAAATGTAAGAATAATTTGTTGGTATACCTACGTACGAAAATACGTATACCAACTAAATCTCCGTGTAATAATTAACATTATCTAAAACATTTACGGCCTTACTAAAAAAAAAACACTCCGCGGCCGTTAAACGGTGTTTTAAATGTGGCAACGCTGGAAATTTTACTTGTAAATTGGAGTTTTCATAATAATCCGCTAGGTGGTGTGATTGATGCGCCTGCGCATTGCTTTACCGCTGAAAAAAATAGCCGCGAATGCAGAAGTTAGTCGGTCGCGATTTTGTATGTGATTAATATGATGTTTTCGTTAATGATTTGAATATTTATGACTAATTCGCACTTGTATTCATGTAATCAATATATTTACTATTAATTTGTGTTGTTTTTCGTTAGTTTAAGTCAAATTGTGGCACTAAAATCGCGTGTTCTAAATTAAGCTGTCAGAAAATGGTTCATAGGTTATGTTCAGAAATAATTTGCATTTTAAGATCTTTATTTTATTATAAATTCTTGAAAGTGATGTTTTTTGGTGACTAAAATGTCTAATACATATTTTAGTAAACGTATCAAAGAAATTAATGCCTTAAGATGTGCAAGCAATGTATTCAAACGTGTGTTTTTTTATTGTAAATTTTTGGATATGAAAAGCGAATTTCAAGATTTTTTTACATTTTTTTATTGTTTGAAGGAGTAAAAAGTGAGGTGACAGATTTATTTTAAAATCATTAAATAAAAGGACTGTGTTTTTTGAATTTTGAATTTTTCCAAATATTTCAATGTTTTAATAGAAAGTGTTTGGGGTAAGTGAGTTTTTTTTTCCAACTTGATGTTTGAATCTTAAAATACTACAGTTTTTAAACATTTAAGTATATTTTAGATATGAAAATCTTAAAGGTAATTAAATTTTGGTTCTAAAATGGTATTTGTTTTTACAACATCTCAAAAAATAATAAATATATAGGACATTAAAAAAAAAAAATCGAAATTCGTTGAAAATTACAAATGGAACAAATATATACAACAGATAAACTACCCTCCTCGGCCGTGTAAGCAATGTACATATCTTTCCATGAACAATTTTTTGTCAGTTCTTAATTAGTAAGGATTCTTCATACATGGTTGTTTGACCATTGTACAAATTTTTCAGAAAGTTTATTAGTAAGGCTGGTAAAATGGCGACGTTGTCAGATCAAAACCATATATTTTGTTTAGTAAGAATTTGAAAAACGAAATGTACAGACTTTACACAACGTGCTACAGAAACACCGTTTAACGGCCGCGGAGTGTTTTTTTTTAGTAAGGCTGTTAGTGTAGGTACCCACCCACTAAATAATATTATTACTTTAACCAACATATTTTAACAAATAACTAGCCTTTTCGCAAAGTTTTAAAGTTACAAAGGTATAAAGGTATAGATTTTTTCTCCAGCGCGTCGGGCACAACAATCTCACAGACAAAATCCCCTCTCTTCCCCCAGAATAAGGCTGTTCCTTTCACAGTGAGTTGTCGGGAGTATCTGTGAGTATAAAAGATTTTTTCTTACTCAACACAAGCTCCTTCCCATTCAGGACAGCGTCAAAAGGGCGGGAAAAGTATTACATTTAATTGCGGGAAATTCAACATTGGAATAAAATCCCCGCGGTGAAAGGCGGGATTTTTATTGTATTTACTTTTTTACTTGTTCCGATGTAAAGAATCATTTGAAAGCGATGAAACGAAAAGAAAAAATCTGTTTTATTTTGATGCCTGTCATTGAAGACGTGAAAAGAAATAATGTTATGTTCATAGACGAGATATATAAGTCATTGGACTGAATGCTTTCAAGGCTTTTTTATAATTTATTGAAGATCTTAAAGAATTAGTGCTTACCTAAATGTTTTATACCAAGTTTATTGAATGCATTCAATAACCTTAAAGAATAAGTAGAGAAGCGCCATGTGATCCAATTATAGGTCCCATTTCGGCCTATATTTTTTTAATATTTTTTTTTATTTATCGGCAATACAAATTAAAAATAAAATAAAAAACTCAGTCCTCCTCACTAGATATTCCTGTTCCGAGGGGTACTGGCAAAGGTATTGTATTTTCAAAGGTATTGTATTGGCAAAGGTATTGTATGGGGCGTTGATCATGATTTCCTCATCACTGTTCTTGGTTTGTTGGTTTTTGTTGTTACGAAATATAAATAAGTAAAGCAAAAAGGGTTTACGTTTATTATCTGTAGGTAGCGTTGGGGTTACGAAATAATTTTAATTAGTTCCTCATCTTCGTGTTTAGTTAGCCATAATTTGATGTCCTTTTTAAGCTTTTGTATATCCATGGTGTTTTTAATTTTAATTGGAAAGGCATTATATAATATTTGTAGCATGGAAATAATGGTTTTTCTGGCCGAAAGCTGTATTTAATTTTGGAATGTTTAGTACATTTGAAGATTTCGTTCTTGTAGTGTAGGTGTGTTGGTCAGCAAGGTACGCATATTTTTCTTTAAATTTGAGTAGTGTATTTTACTAGTACAGTTTTATAATGATGAACACATTAAATTTTCTTTTGATGGAGTTCTTATGGGTACTTTCAGGATTATTTTTATTATTACTTTTTGTGTTTTAACGAGCTGCTTCATGTGAATGATTGAGGCAGTAATGCAATAATTCCATATTCTATGCTTGATTGGCAAAGAGCATAGTAGACTTTATATAGATCATTTGTATTTAGTAACTATATTGCGTACGTTTCTAAAGTAGTACATGAGCTTTGTGAATTTCTTTGTAATGCTATTTAAGTGAGAGTCTCATCGAAAATTTTCATCGATTTCAATGCCGAGATATTTTATGTTTCTTCATTTCCGTACAAAACTTTGTTTATCGTAATTTATTTTCGGGTTATTATGCCGTGTTGTGCTATCTCCTTCTTTAACATTACAGTGTCCGTCATTAGGGCAGATGTGTAATCATGGAAGTGTGTGCTTATGTAGGTAAATGAAATACCGTGATGCAATGCTGGTTCCTACCCTCTATGTGCTGGCATTACAGTATCATTCAAAATAGTTTTCTGTGTTTGATTTTGATCTAGCTGTCTATTATGGAATACCAAGAACTATGGAGCTTAACACCACCGTCTTTATTAATATTAATTGGAATTTTGTGAATTTCAATTGTCTCCATAATTGGGCATGCTACAAGCGTTTAGGGTCATCCCAGGACTTCAGGAACAAAGTAATGGCTGGTTTCAATTAAATGCTCGGCAATAATTGCCAATTTTTCAGTATGGTCGAGTTTACATGCTAGAAATAGTTCTGAAAACCTTTTGGAGATGGTCCGTTCTGTCTGGCCTAAATAAACCTTGTCACATTCGGAACAGCTGAGTCTATAAATTCCATCATATGTCTCAAGAGGGAATTTATGGAATTTTTATCATAGTTCCGAAGACAGTCTTCGTGCTTTCTTTCTCAGTATCCTGGTTCTATCCTGGTTCCTACAAAACTGTGTTTCACCATGATAACTAAACTCAAATGGGATAGCTGCATGCAATTTCAGGCAAGTGTAAGAGAGACAGACTGCGTGCTAAATGGTATAAAACCAAAAGGTACTAAGTACTAAATCAGTGATGCATTTGTTTCCATTGAAATTTGTAAGGAAGGCACTTGTAGTGTTATATTTATTATTTATTTTTGTGATTATTATATGTTGTTTATTAAACAAATACTCTTGAGACGGAATTTTATATTAGCATTTATTTTCTTTTTTGATACATTCATATGATTTATACTTTTATTATCAATAGAATTACCGATCGAATGTGCTAAAATGGGATAGTCAGAAGGTGTTCAAATTTAGCAGCGGGAACGAGCATGTTGATTCAATAGCGAAAAGTTGGTGCCATTCTGTTAGGTCCAAAGTTTGCGTTACTATTTTTGTGGATACCTATATCAGAGGATGTGTTTGCAGTGGAAGAAAATCAAAAAGTTTTTATTTTTTAATGTCATTTTATTTATATATTTTTAAAAATCTTATTACTATATATGAGTATTATTTTCAGTTAACAACTATAAACACGATCAAATTAGCGTAAATATTACAAACATACATGAAATCTTCTTTCAATAAGTGGAGATATGATAATTAAGATCCTAAAAACAATTTATTTTCATAACGTTTATTTTTATTGCTGAACTGATCTCACTTGCTTTACAATACTTTGTTCAATGTCATTATATTAGCTAAATCATAACATTAAAACTAATAATAGTTTAAAGTAATGGTTGTTAATTAATTCGTAGAAAATTTTAAACAGGTTAATCACCATCCGATTTTAAGCAGAACTGCATGCAGGACTGCATGTAGGGTTTCTATAAATTTAATCGTTTTTACCCAAAATCGTCAGCCTTATTATTATTTATACCTTTGTAGGGCCGTCGGAATAATAATAATTCGGTTGGGGGTTCTGCATGCAGTCCTGCAAGCAGTGCTGTAAATCGGATGGAGATTAGCACGTTTATCTCTGCGATTGATGTCATACTTCGTATCAATCTAGATTATATACGCTAGATATAAGTATTTGTAAATATTGGGCTCTTCGTCAATTAATTTAAATATTGAAGGATTATGACTAGATAGAAACAGAACATAATTTAGTAATTTCTCATATATATATACATTTATTGACGTCATAGTGGCTTAATCATATCTTAGATTAATCAAGTAATTTTTAATATATTTTTAGTATGAAGTAAGTGGATAAGATAATATCAGTCTCAAGTTCTTTGCAATATCGCAAATCCTGCTTATACATTTCTAATCATAATATCACACGATCTTTAAAATTATGTAACTACGATTACCATTTAAATTTTCACAACCAAAAATTATACATTAGAAGATTATTTATTTCTAGCAACTTATTTGCGATACACAATTTGATTCTCCGGATCCATAGATATTCCGGACTTTACAGAAATGATAATGTTCAGAGAAGTTTACTAGAACGCGCTACTCACTCTCACATTTAAAGTACTGTTTGCAGGACTGCATGCAGGGTCTCTGCAAATCGGATCATTTGTAGGCAATACCGCCAGCCAAAATAATATTATTCCCTTTATCGGGCCGTCGGAATAATAGTAATTCGGTTGGGGGTTCAGCATGAAGTCCTGCAAGCAGTACTGTAAATCGGATGGTGAATAACGCGTTTTAAATATATCTAAAGTTAAAATTAATGAATTTTCACTATAAACTTTTCCATTATTTCAATACTTTACTTTTATAAGAAAATTTATGTTGTGTTTTTATTCTTATATTAATATGTTTCTTTGTATTATCAATATAATCTTTTTTTTGTAAATTCTTATTTTATTCCTACTTTATAATTACATCTACATAAGTTATTATTATTTCCTATATAATACAGATATTCTCGTGTGTACACGGTACGCTGATGATTTCTTGTTTAACTTTAATATAAAACCTCTTTCGATGTATAAAAAATTAAATACATTTTTGAAGAAGAAGATAATACTAATAAATCTAAATGAAACAAAACAAGACAAATGAAAATAAAAATTAATGACGAATTAAAAAACTTTGTTTTTACCATGATAATCTTTATTTTAACACATCGACATGTTTCGAGAACGATATGTTAAAATAAAGATTATCGTGGTAAAAAAAAAGTGTTTTAATTCGTCATTAATAAAATGGTGCCACAAAGTGAATTTGCAAAATTTGAATAACATTAAAAATGTATTTGTCGCAACTGGAAATCGAACCTAGAATCCCTGTCTTAACGTACAGCACCTTTACCAACTCGGCCATTGGGACCTATTTATTTATCCCATATTTTCGGCTGCTATCTTTTTAAATAATTACAAAGTTATAACGAATTTATTACTACCCTGGTCAATGTCTCAAAGATTGTCATTACTCACTTCAAATATACGTCATTAGAATTTGGTCTTCAATGCATTAATATTTTGGAAGATCTGCGTTCTCTTCGTCTGTGCTAGTCGACCTTTGCAATTCATTTTGAATTTGAATAAAAGTCTTGATTTTCGTTTCCGGAAAGCACACATAAATATGAATAACTGGGAAAATAAGAAGCAGCGAAAATATCCAAAACGAATAATGGTAGCCAATCTCATCTCCTATGATTTGAAAACACTTCGTAACGCAAAACGAAAAGATTGCTGCCAGCATCACATTAAATGCGGTAGTCCAGGGCCTCAAGTGAGCCGGAAACATTTCACTTGCTACCACTGAAGGTAAACAGGCCAACCCGGAATAAAAGAAAATTTGGTATCCGTAGATTCCAACCAAAGCTATCCAAGCATAATCCACGACTGTACCATGTTGATCTAGAAAGTAATACAACCCAACGATTCCCGTACAAAGTATACAACCTATGGAAGAAAAAAAGAACAAGATCCTTCTTCCAAGTTTGTCTATGTAATAAGCGGATAATATAGAAACCATAACGGCCACGACTTCGGCTATAATCACACCAGTACTGGGATCGATAGGAGAATCAGTCTCGCTGAAAATCTGTTCAAAATACGACTTGAAAGCCGTGACCCCACTGAAGCTTTGAGCAAATGTTAAAGAAATCATAAGAAGTAATGGGTTGAGTAACTGCCTAATTTGAAATATCTTGAAACATTTATTCGCCGATGACTCTCTTATGTACCCATCATCGATGAATTCGATAATTTTATCAAGCTCCACTGAAACATCTGCTCGGTTGGTCTCCCCTCGTATTCTCATTAAGTTCTTCTCTGCATCGCTTATTCTTCCATTCATCACTAAAAAATAAGGCGATTCTGGCATGTAGAAGAAGGTTAACAATGACAAAACTGGTAATACAAAAGATGACACATTAAGAATTAGAAAACTGACGTACGCTCCTATTATGTAAATATAAAGAATACCTAAAGACATAAACATGACGATAGCCGCACAAACTCCTCCTCTGATTCTATCTTCCACGATTTCTCCCACATACACAGGAACTATGCAGAAAGTGAAAGAAATTCCGACTCCGTGGATAACTCTTGCAATGTAAATGTGCACCGCTTTTGTACCCATGGAGCAGATAGCCCAGCCTACTATGTAAATAAAAGCTGCGAAGAAGTTGATCCACTTTCTGCCGACTCTGTTGATCACACACGCGAACACTGCTGGTCCTATGCCTGCTCCAAGGTACAGCAAGGATGCCGCCCAACCGATCTGATCTGAAGAGATGACCAGGTTTTTGATGTCGCTAACCTCGAACATGCTGGAAGCGGGGGACAACCAGCCGATGATGTTACCGGCAGACATCACCGAAAGCATGCCTGAAAGACAAAAAAAATAATATTGATTATGTATTATCATTATTACATGCGTGTTTGGCTTTTCACTCTTGTTATTATCAGCGAACATAATGTAACTGGAATTGATTGATAAGGATCGGTGATTAAGAAATGCGTTTATGTGTTAAGTTTGGTTACTTGGATAATTGGTTATTGACCTTGATCGATGCTTTCGTTTGCACATTTGAAACAATTTAGTTTAAAAAAATAATCACTATCCATATAAATTTATTTTCGAAAAATAATCACCAGCTTTTGTTTAGTGCAAGCTTCGGGGAATACCACCTCAAGATAAATAATTTGGACAAATTGTTTTCATTCGTTAAACATGTTGTGTATGCAGATGATACGGCACTCGTAATTTTACACGACGACCTGATGACTGTATTTAACCTTATGCAGCATGATTTTAATGCCCTCCAGAAATGGTCGCATAACGCAGGCCTCACAATGAATGCCAAAAAAACTAAAATTATGCATGCACATAAGATCTCCATACGCCAGACATAATGTAATGCCTTCGTTATGTATACACACATTTGACTTCATCCATAAAAATGTTGCATAGCCATGTTCACGTGAAACCATTAATTTTGTCGAAAATTATGTATATTTGGGTGTTTCTATTGACTGCTATATGAAATGGGATGTACGCATTACAAATGTTTGTAAACGTCTACGGACTAATGTGGGTAGGATGCATAAAATATAATATTTCGTGCCTGTAAGTGCTTTAAAATTAATCTAATTATGTATAGCTGAATCGACTATCCGATATGGAATTACTTCTTGGAGACATTCTTGTAAAACTAATAAAACTTACATCCAAACTTTACAAAACTCCAATACAAAATATGTAATTCGTAATTTTACCAATGTACACGAAAGTAACATTAAATTAATATTCATGTCTCTGAATCTTTTACCAATTAAACTAAATACAGGGATATTATGTTATAATATCGTAAGTCAACGTCAACGTATTTTTTATTTTTATGCTCTACTGAATGTAAAATTTATAGTTTGATATCAAAATACCTTTGTAAAATTGTAATTACTACCTCTAACCTCTGAATTAAAAGTTCCTCTTTTCCTAAAATGAGTTTTGTAACTCATCGAGATTGCTCTAGTAAGAAATAAAAAGAAAAGCAAAAAAATATACTAGTAAAAAACTCAAAATGAAGGATTGCCGGCGGAATAAATATTGTGAAAGAACACAAAATTATATTGTACCCAAAATATTTAATAAAATACCAATGACGATTAAAAACTATAACTTTTATACTGAATAAGTCAAATATAATCTAAAGAAATGGCTCTCAGATACAGATGATTTATATTGTTGCCCTAATAAAACCTTCATATTCCTAATTGGAATGCACATTCTAAGGAGATGGAAAATCATTATTATTTGGCAATATTCATGCACCTACCTAAAATTTTCGTTTGAGAGTCAAAAAAAGTTAATATTGTCTTTTCTTGTTGTTGCCAAATTAGGTAATGTAACATTTGGATACATATGTGAGGGAGAAGAATTATTAAAGTTTGTAGTATATAAAATAAGAAGAAAAACAGTACATTTTAATCATATGGTTAAAAAGGCAATGATTAGATAATAATATATGAAATAGTATAAAGTGAATTGATTTTTTGGTGTTTATATCTAACTACTACAACTTTTTAAATTTATTTTTTTAGTCCATATTAAGCATGTCCCGGTTTTGTATATAATTTTACTCATTTTTAAACAAACTAGGGAACAGATGACGGCGTCACACAGTCTCCCGCCTCTAACCGGGCGTTTTGGCGGGCTTTAATAAAATTCAAACTTTATTTTCACAATTAATTTTATGAAAACGACTTTAAAGTAAAAATTAAAAATATCAGTATTTAAGTTTGCATGTCATCTACATGAATATATTTTTATAAGTCAAAATATTTTTCACTCAACTTCCTTATTAGCAATGCGTAAAGAATAAGTTCTACTTCATCATTAGATCGTAAAAAATAGATAGACAGAAGATTCAAAGGATAAATGTAGAATTAGTTTGTTCATTAAAATGTCATTAAGATACCCATCCGTTGCCTTTATTCTTAACTAGCTTCTGCCCGCGACTTCGTCTGCGCAGGATTAGTACTTCGAGTAATCTATTTTCTTTTCCTAGGTCCCATCTATGTTTATACTAAAATTCTTAACCTATTTATTTAAAATATGCATAATTCTTGATTCGATTCAAAGTATTAGGCGAGTACTTCAAATAAATATTTTCTAAAATAGAATTTTGATAAAATACAATCATTGTTTGCAAAATGTCATTCTCAAATTCTATTACACAATTGTTATTATTTTCAATGTATTGAAAATAAATAGCTAGCTTTATAAATTGTAGCCTATATGTTATTCTGATATATGAGCTATATTCTTGTAAAGTTTCATTAAAATCCATTCAGTAAATTTTGCGTGAAAGAGTAACAAACATAAATACATCCATAAAAACTTTCACATTTATAATATTAGTAAGATGTATCATTAAGTAATATTAAAATTACTTACAACTCAAAGTTGCCAATAATTGACACTTTAATCTTCTCCTCGGAGTGGCTGCCATTTCAAATGATTTAACTTACACTAAATTCAACACTATCGGATTCAAAATTAACACCGAGTTTGTGTAGCACTTAAATGCACTGATATTATCATAAGTTTACCAATTTATTAAGTTTTGTAGTCTTGCAAGATTCACTTATGATTATCACCAAAAAACCTGTTAATTTACTTAAGTTAGTAAAATTAAAAATGTCGATTAAAAAATAATGTAAACACAGAGCGTTCTTACAGATCCACCAGATAACAGATATAATATTGATGTGAGGTTTACCACTGATTTATATAGACTTTATTTATTAGATTTTCTTATCTCAGAGATTCCTACCTCTTTTCCGACATTATTATCGAGTGTGCGATCAAAGATTAAAGGTCTGAAGAATTATTTGGGATCTTCTTCGTAGGGGGTCGACGTGTTTTTCGAATTGGTATGATCTAGAATCGACAGTCTGTATAAATCTGAGACGCAGAATTTGTGTCGCAAACAAAATATTTTTGGACAGGAATGCTTTAAATGTTATTATTTTTTTATAAATGTGCTCAATTAATAAATTCCCCAGAATATTGAATATTTTTAACTAAAAGAAATATTAGACAATAATAAAAATTAAAAGCCAACAGAATTTTTCGTAATCAGATATATACGGTAATTATTTTATTTTGATCGTCATGTGTGCAAATTTTAAGGGGTGAGAAAATAGGATGAGGTAGTTTTTCTAAATCTCACGTAGATAGTGACCTTCCTCTTGTTTGAATGTCAACTGGGCAAAAAATTATCAATCTCTATTCATCAGATTCCGGCTAGAAGAGAGGTCTAGATCAGATCTCTTCCCCCCCACAAAAACAAACACATTCGCCGCAAAGATCTAGGCAAACCTCACCCCACGAACCCGGGCATCCCTGCTAAGTCATCATATGTTGCGAACCACTTGGAGTGACTTATGGTACAATGCACCAAAGGGAAATTAGATGATAAAATAATTATAAAATTAGCTTTTAACTAATGCCTGAAATGTATGCACGTAGAATTCGCACCATGAGTAGATAAGTTCTATTTATGATGTATTAAGTTAAAAAAAAATCGTTTTTAGTTAAAAATGCAGATTTATGTTGCAATTTTTGTGTTGTTTATTGCTTTAATGTTGTAACTCAAATAACATTTGAAATGTGTTTTATTTATTTATTTATTTTTATGTATTTATTTAATACATGATTTATCGAAATAACATATATTTTATTGTGATATTTCACCCGCCATAACACAGGGTCATCCCTAGGGATGACCCTGTGTTATGGCGGGTGAATTTTACAGTTATTCATTAGTATTGGTTGATAATTTTCATTAATTAATATTATGCGCACAATTCTTCTACAATAAAAAAGTTAGTATTTTAATTGAGTTATTTCACCAAAGTATTTTGAAAATAATATTTTTAGAAGTTGATTGCTTTACTATAATATGATTACGATATGATATGGTAATTCATCAATGGTATGTACATTTTTCTTCATCCATCGGTAGAACTTCGGAAGGCCGCCTCTTAATACAAAAAGTACTAGTGGTGCGAATTTATTGACGTACTCGTAGATACGTAGATGAAGATATGTAATTCATTAGTCATATTGAATAAACTAATTCGTACTCATCACACCTAAGATAAGTGGTATCCAGTACCTAATCAATATGTGAATTTAAATTGATACGATCGCCCACTGAACATATAATCCCTAGTCATGTAATCTATATCGATTGGAGATATGGCCAATTTCATCATAACACATTTCCACTCCTAGACTCCATGCTGGCCAAACAAATTGATTATTTATTTATTTAATATCAACAGTACAAATATAGCATTAACAATAAATCAATGTCAACAAGAATAACTACTGCAGCGTTTTTGGCCACATTTTGGCCAATTTGCATTCATCCTTAAGATGATCCACTAGTCCTTGACTCATTCGGAATCGGGCGGAGCGAACGATTTTTGGGCGTATACCAATAAAAACCCTAATCTCTAGCAAACAACAGTGTTTTGTTTTTCCGCAAGTATATTTAAAGATCGAAGCGCCGCGTAGACTAAGGCATGTCCGTTTGCCCCGGGCTCTGGGCGTAAAATGAGCGACGGGCTAAAATCCTTCTGTATATGGCATAAGGATGAAATTCGCACTTACAAATTCGTTAAGTGCCGCCTATTTTTATTCACTGAAAAGAAACGTCGCCAAAATGCACGTTTTATTTTATTTTGTGAAGTTCAGATACAAATATTAAAATGTTTTCCGATCACTCTACAAGAAACGTAATTAGCTACATTATTTAATAAAACGACACCAGAAAAAGGATTTGTAAGTAGGAGATTTTTCACTTTTAACCATTTTTTATAGGTCAGACGCATAATTTTTTTCTAAGCTAATTAAAAAGCTTATCAAAAAAATACTCGATCACTTCAAAGGCCAAGATGTGTTCTACTCACAGTATTTAATTGAAGCATCTATATTATTTCTAAGCGATCAAATTTTCAAAACTAATACACAAGATTTTATACGATTTTGCATTTTTCCGCATGTCTTCACCTTAAGAACAAGCCTGACCAACCCAAATTGCACTACGGGCCGCATTGACGACCTTAAATTTTCCAAGGACCGCGGGGAATTCAAAGGGAGGAATCGGCTCAACCAAAAAATATATTAATATTACTTGTTACAGCTTTTTAATCCAGATTTTTGTTGCAGCTTTTTTTTAGCAAGTTAAAAAAGCTATTATTTTGTATTTTAACTACCGGGTTGCTAGCTCCTTACTTTATTTATTTATTTATTACACACCCCAGTGGGCTTTTACATTCTAGTTTAATAGTTGAGTATCACACTAATTTTAAATACTTCAAAATTATAACAATATAGAAAACATATAACGCTGAAAAAAATTTTATGTTATAACAAAAGCATACAATAAAATAAAATATATTGGTAAAAATGATAAGAAGTCTCACTTAGATAGATATTAAGTATAAACAAAAATTGCAGAAATTATATACCTACGTCTTTTTGTGTCTGGATATATTAAGGAATTGAAATAAACAATATTTAAACTGATTAATTTTAAGATGAAATCTATATGTTATAAAGAAATATTCGTCTTCCCAACGGTTACTCAATTATTTTTTTTCTTCAACGAGTTTCATTTTCTTTGAAATCATGTTTAAGGACTAAAAAATAAATAAAGCAACTACTATTTAAAGCAAAAATAAAAAATGTTTAAATTTATTACTCGAGTCCACAATGTTTATTTTCCTACGTACTTCCTTAAATCTTTCAGTTGCGTTGTGCAATAAGAACACCCAGAAAAAATATTGAAAGCCGGGTGGGTACTGGATACTAGAAAAAAGTAACAATAAAAATCAATGTAAACAGGGGTAAAGAAGAAAGAATCGTTGTTTCCAAGTCCGACATCATCATAAGTGTCGTTATTCCGGTGCTGACCGCGCTGGGACATAATTGATAGCTACAACGGCAGCCGTAGATGTAGAGGCAGTACAGGGGTAGAAGGCATGGGCAGCTACCGCTAACAAGAACAAACTTCTTTATTATGTTTCCCATTATTTCCTCTCGCACCAGGACCTCCTGACCGGAGTGCGGACCCTTAACTCACTCTGACCTCTGACGCGTTTTAATGGAGGCATGCAACGAACACACACTTATTAGTTTACTTATTTATTTTAATATTTTAATTTAGTCAGGATAAATTTTTATCACTTTTTTTATTAATATGCGACATCTATTGACTTTATCTGCAAGTCTAGGATGAAATATTTAAATTTTAATTTTTAACTTTTTAACTTAAAGAGTTAAACCTTAAATTATAATATTTTAATTAATGAAGATAATATTAGCGAAAGTCAATCGAAAATCCGAAACAGAAAAATCAGAAAAAGATACGGATACATCTGGGACTCGAACCCAGGACCTCTGGCAATCCGGGCCAACGCGCTATCCATTATTGATTTTTCTGTTTCGGATTTTCGATTGACTTTCGCTAATATTATCTTCATTAATTAAAATATTATAATTTGAGGTTTAACTCTTTACGTTAAAAAGTTAATTTTTTTTAAATTTATTTTATTTAAACGCCCATAGGGCTTTTACATATATAAGGCAATTCATGTTTTGATTAATTACAGTGAAAAAAAGAATTGATAAAATACAGGTAAGTAACAGAAAATATAAACAACATAATACAGGTTACATAAAATATACTAGTTGACAAAATGTAGGTAATATATATATAAATGAAGTAAAAATAGATAGTCTGCCAATATAATCCAAATCAAGAAAATATTATATTTTATTTTATTTCGTATTAATGAAATAAAATAGGTGTTCACAATAATTTATGAACTAAGTAGAAATAGTTCGCACATACGGCGTTTGGTTGCCAAATTCAATTGTCAAATATGTGAAAAATAATTCAGTTGTCAAATACATCAATATTGTTTAAATATTGGTTACCAAGACTATGTAATTGTTGTATTGGGGAATGCAAACTGTGCTTGGAATGAGATGTGTGTTTATAAAAAATGTTAATGTTTATTAAATGCAAAAGTTCACAACAATCGAATTTACAGTTTAATAATTTTAATAAAAGGGTCTTTTAGGTTAGGTTAGATTTTTTGTTGGTTTTCTAAAGTTGGAAAACTTAAAATATTCGTTATTGACAGGTAATTTATGTGCTCTAAAGGGATGTTAAGTTTAAAATTTACAAATTGTTAAAATTTTCTTTGAATTCTTTCAACATTATGCATATGAATTTTGTAAAAGGGCGACCTGATTATAGAGTTATGTTCGATTAGACTTCTAACAGGGAATGTCTAAAGCCCAAAGCCTCGTTACTTTTGGGTCCCGCCCTCGTATATATCTGAGTACGTTAAACATGCAAACATATGATTAACGTATATAAATCCGCCCGTATTATATGATTATACATGTTTTATACCAGAATAATTAATAATTTTTAAGAACAAGTTTTGATGGTGTACGTTGTCTGCATACGAATACATTGATTCCTCTAGACCTTCCCCCCTGTAAGAGGGGCGGGGGAGTTAGGGGAATCAATATACATTTAATTTTTTAATGAGGTGGAGAGGTTTTGGGGATTTAAACCCCCCTTTTTCAGCCTTAGTATTACGTAGGAAAAATACTCGATTAGATTCCTGGAAAATACAACAATATTATTTGCGTCATATCTTTTATCAATGTGTCTTTTATCAAGTTATGGCAAGTATCTAAACTTCATTTTTTTCTTTTTAATGTTTAATTTGAAAAATCTGCGAGATGCCGAACCACAATACAAAACAAGAATTTTTTTCTCTTTGCCTTCTTCCACCCGTTGGGCAATATAAAATCTCCAATTAGGTACTCCTTTCACATGTTCAAGCCTTCTACAAAAACTTTCTTAGAAAGTTTGGACTCTAACTCTAACTAACTTAACTAAAATGTGTAATATAAACTCTTTATTTATGGTGGAACTCAAAACTCATCAAAATAATTAAACACCTCTAACGGCAGACTGCTGACCGCTGACCCAACGCTTTTCATTTATGTAAAATCTGTCCGACCGGCGAAGATTATGTTACCTACTTCAATTTTTTCATACAACCTAAAGAAAAAAAAAATTCTCAATTATTTCTGGTTTTCACCCTTCAAGGGTGTTGTAAAACATCATTTAAAATTACCGAGAAATGTAACGTGAATTTAAAAATTAATTTTATTTAAATGGGCTAATTTCAAAATTATAATGTACATAACTACCTGTATTAAATTTTAACTCTCTTTTTTTTCAAATAATTTAAGTTCTTTATATCATCTCTTCTCCATTTTTTCTTTTCTTTTCTATTTCTCTTATTAATTTTCATTTTATGTTTATTTTTCAAAATTCTATTTATTAATTAATAATTTATTTTATTCTTTCTTTTGAAAATGATATAAAAAATATTAAATTACTGCCACCTCGGAACAGGCTCAGCCTAGTGAGGTGGGATATACCTAAAAGAATGTACATAACATGTATTTTTTGGTTAATAAATAATAAAAAATAAATAAAAAAACATTGGAGTCGAGTTCAGACGTGGAAGAGATGAGATGTTGAATGGAAGGGAGGAAATTTTATTTCTGTAGTCTTAGAATAGTATATATTAGGTATAAGATGTAAAATTTTATAACTAAATAAAATATTCTTTAAAAAAATAGATTTCGCGCGTACAAATTATTTGATGAACAAACCCTTTTTACAAGTTATGCTTTGAAATATTAAGAAAAAATATTTGTTTGCGCACGTACACAAGCAATATGAATATGAATGAATTGCTTTTTCAATTAAAAAACTCAAGTCTCCCAAGACAAGAAAGGCTAACAAATACAATATTTCATCGGCGACTCAGTCCAATATTAAGTAAGTGAAGTACGTACGTCCCTTAATATCGTGTAATTTTTAATTTTATTATTATTATCGTTCCGTTGCACTACTCTTGCTTTGTATCTTTTTATATGGATACATTCTGAGGGTTGCCACAAAATGTAACGAACTCTGAATTAAACAAGGCGTTATATTTTTAGTGACGATTCCCTGTCGAATTCTGGTTGGCTTTTTGGCAGAATAAAATGTGCCGACTTTTTCTTATTTCTTTAACCCATTTTAAATTTTTTTTTTCTAGATAACAAATGTATCAAAGTAGATAAATAATTTCACCATAGCTTAGGTACCATAGCTTGCGTGGTGTATCTAATGGATGGAAAAAAAATCTGTAAATATTTTGTTTTTGTTATAAGCTAAGAAATTAAATAGTAAAACATTAAAAAAAAACATTGGTAGACAGTCTTTACGAATTCAACAAATAAAAAGTAACTCTCAAATAATACCTTCTCTATCCTTTCAAAAGAGTATTGTCAAGTGTTATTAAAACCCTCCAAAATGGTTCACGGCGAGTTCATCGAAAACGAGTTCAACCTAACCTAACATAACGTAACCTAACCTAATCTAAACTAACCTAACCTAACCTAACCTAACCTAACGTAACATAACGTAACCTAACCTAACCTAAACTAACCTAACCTAACCTAACCTAACCTAACGTAACCTAACCTAACCTAACCTAACGTAACCTAACCTAACCTAACCTAACCTAACGTAACCTAACCTAACCAAACCTAAACTAACCTAACCTAACCTAACCTAACGTAACGTAACATAACGTAACCTAACCTAACCTAAACTAACCTAACCTAACCTAACCTAACGTAACCTAAACGCCACACAAATGTTGACAGGACATGGGTGCTTCAAAGAATACCTGAAACGATTCAAAATAATAGACGAGGACAAATGCCCGTGTGATAAAACATCTATTCAGGACAGTACCCATGTATTAGAAAAATGTTCAATTTTTGATGCAGAAAGATTCAGATTAAATTGCAAACTAAAGAAATATGGAATCACTGATGAGAATAGGACAGAAATTTGGGAAAAGAAAAAAACATGCGAAATATATTTAGCGTTCTTCGAAACAATTACAAAAAGAATTAAAGAAATAAATGAAATTAACGAAAATTAAAATAATTATGAAGATATAAGGGATATTAATAAAAAAAGAATTAGGAGAAACCTTGTGTGTAACAAGCAAGGTACCAATAGTAGATACTAACAATCCATACAACCTAACCTAACCTAACCTAACATAACGTAACCTAACCTAACCTAAACTAACCTAACCTAACCTAACCTAACGTAACATAACGTAACCTAACCTAACCTAAACTAACCTAACCTAACCTAACCTAACCTAACGTAACCTAACCTAACCTAACCTAAACTAACCTAACCTAACCTAACCTAACCTAACGTAACATAACGTAACCTAACCTAACCTAAACTAACCTAACCTAACCTAACCTAACGTAACCTAACCTAACCTAACCTAACCTAACATAACGTAACCTAACCTAACCTAAACTAACCTAACCTAACCTAACCTAACCTAACATAACGTAACCTAACCTAACCTAAACTAACCTAACCTAACCTAACCTAACGTAACCTAACCTAACCTAACCTAACCTAACGTAACCTAACCTAACCTAACCTAAACTAACCTAACCTAACCTAACCTAACCTAACGTAACATAACGTAAATAAACCTAACCTAAACTAACCTAACCTAACCTAACCTAACCTAACCTAACGTAACCTAACCTAACCTCACCTAACCTAACATAACGTAACCTAACCTAACCTAAACTAACCTAACCTAACCTAACCTAACCTAACGTAACATAACGTAACCTAACCTAACCTAAACTAACCTAACCTAACCTAACCTAACCTAACGTAACCTAACCTAACCTAACCTAACCTAACGTAACCTAACCTAACCTAACCTAACCTAACCTAATCTAACCTAACATAACGTAACCTAACCTAACCTAAACTAACCTAACCTAACCTAACCTAACCTAACCTAACATAACGTAACCTAACCTAACCTAAACTAACCTAACCTAACCTAACCTAACCTAACCTAACCTAACCTAACCTAACGTAACCTAACCTAACCTAACCTAACCTAACCTAACGTAACCTAACCTAACCTAACCTAACCTAACGTAACCTAACCAAACCTAACGTAACCTAACCTAACCTAACAAAACGTAACCTAACCTAACCTAACGTAACCTAACCTAACTTAACCTAACCTAACGTAACCTAATCTAACCTAACGTAACCTAATATAACCTAACCTAACCTAACCTAACCTAACCTAACCTAACCTCTCGTTGTCGAGAGAGGCGGGGGATTCCGATGTCGAACTTTTCAAGGACTAGGTGATCATCTTAACCGGAATTGTTGGAAGTCGCTACGCACCCAGTCTCTTGGGCGTTTGTGGGTCAGGTGGACTATGGGCGGGTGTTCCGTTCGAACTAGTTTTAAGAACTTTTTTGAAATTTTCGATAAAAAATGACAAATACTTTCAAACGTAGGTAGGTATCTACTCAGAGGCTCTAGCACGCTTGCTCTATAACGATCGATAGGATAACTATCGGTAACTTCTCATCGTTCCCTACGACAACTGCAGATCGCAAACGAATAGGTGACAGTTCACAATGACTAAGTGTCCTTAATATATTCGAAATCAACTGTCGTTTGTACGTTTGAGATCTGCAGTTGTCCTAGGGAACGATGAGAAGTTACCGACAATCGGTCGGTAACTTTATATCGAGCGACCGTGCTAGGACACCAGTATTAAAATAAAAAATGAATGAACAATTGTAATCAATTTTACAACAATGTAGGTATAAATAGAAAATTCACGGAATGAAAAGATAACGGAATTATAAGATTATCACCATAAACATTTTCAATTTGGGAGGCGGGTATGGGAAGGTACCGCCACACAGTGGGTTAATTAACGATTCTAGAGGGAAACAATTATTTTATGGTTTTAAATAAAAGTTTATACATTTTTTATGAAACACATATATTTTAGAATTTTATGTGATGCCTTGGGTGCATAGTAGACGCATATTAAATGACGGATTTATGAAACGTAAGACAATACTACACAAAAGAATTCTGACATATGAATCAAATATATAACCATCGTTTAATATGTTTGTACTACGATAGTTATAAAGATAGAAAAATATACATGTTTTATGGAAGTCAAAGAAATGTTGAAGGAATTACAAATATCTCTTCAATTAAACAAATTTTAATGTATGCGGTGTTAAAAAATAAAATATAATGGGCTGCTTTTCGGTATCAAATGAATGGGTCATAATTATTCATTTTCCTCAGCCGGGATCTTTCAGTAAAGCTAATACCTCTTCATTAAGTGATAAGATATTTTTGCGAGGTAAGGGCCTCACATTGGAAATGACCGGATCTGATGAAATCAGCAAATTGTGTCAAAATCAGCAAACATCTTCGTTTGTGTTGCACCTCAATGATTTGCGAGAAAAACATTCTCTGAATTTTTTAAATTCCTTATGCCGTGACTCCTGTACCTCTTCCGACAGCTGACCAATTGGAAGTAAAAAGGAAGATATTATTTCAGTCCCATGGGTTAATATTTTGTGCACAGTTACAGGCATTGGGAACCATTTATACAATTGAACGTACAGTTGTGCAGTCTCTTTGCAAAACAAATTAAAATTTTCACTGTTTACATCATACCCACAGGATAACACTTGTAAAATAATTGAATTTTTTTTATCAACTGTTCATCGATGCCCGTTATACATGCAGATTGTGCGGGATTATTAAAAAATCATCGGGCAGTATTTCCATCGTTCGTATTTCCATTGCCTTGCTTCGGAAGATCCACTAAAAGTCCAGTTTCTGTGCGAAATCTTGAAATAATAATTTTTTCTTTGCGGCAACTGCTTCATTTTTATCGATACCTCTTACTTGCCATTATTTTATATCTAACCTATACGCGATATGAAGGAGACATTCAAAGAACCTTATGTAGGCATGCAGGGTCGATAAACCCAGCGAAAAAGTTTCAGTGATACGTTGTCTTCCTTTTGAAAATTCTAAATTGTTCATGTCTTTAGGCTTTGCTTTGCAAATATAGCATAGCTGCGTGTAGGTATTTAAGGAAAGCGCATTACAAACTTTTCCATCCACCATAGTCTTTAAAAATGTGTGGTTCACAATCATATGCCTATTACCGATACGTACGGAAGTTGGATTAATGGTATCAATCTGGTCTTGTTTCAATTTTTTGGTGTTTGGACTTTTCGCTACTTTGTTCGAAAGCTTTAGTGTAGTGTAGTGTTAAAAAATAAATTTCGTCCATTTTTGAGGCGTACTGTTATTTAGGTACAATATTAGACTATGAAAAATAATTATTTTAACCTGCATTTTTTTAATTGCTTCCCAGTAGTTTTCTTAAATAATCTTCTGTGCGCCGCCCCGAGAACCCTTTATTGTATAACTAGCACCTCTGTTCTATGTTACCCCAAGTGTTTTTCTGCATTTAACAGGTTTGCCCGGGTACATTGGGTACGTTTTTTTAGGTTGTACGTTTGCCCAACTTCTGCGTGGCGGGCCGGACCGTGTTAGTCTGGATAAGGTAGACCTTTGACCTCTCCAGCCAGACTCTAAATACATCGCCTTGCAACGCAGTGACAGATATGGATTCATATAAGTCTGTTCCTCTACCCAAGCCTTATACATTTTTCCTTCCCAGAACTTCGTCTCCTTCTTAGCCATAAAAATACCCTCCACACAGCATCTGAGATTAAGGGATTTTTTTCCTCAGAGCGTCCTTCCTGTGAGGAGCTATTGTAATAAAATAAACTAAGAAAAAGTACTCAAAACAAAGTTTAAAAAAAAAAAAAAAAATTATTTATTACAATATTTTTACATTTTATAGTACAATCCAATAATGTTGGCCTAAGTGAGACCAACATTATTAAATTGTACTATTTATTTGTGAGGTTTACCCGTGCTGAGGCCTCCATTTTATACACAAAAAAATATACTTACACAATACATTTAAAAATATATATACATAATGTTGGTGAAGAAAGAAAAAATATATATAAAAAAACATGAGATTAAGATAAATTAAACTTAGGGGGTTTCTCACCATCCTCCCAATAGCTTATCTACACTTAGGGGGTTTCTCACCATCCTCCCGTTAGCTTATCTACCCTAATAACGAATATTATTAAAAATAAAAATAAAATACTCGCAGTGGTTAGAAAACTCGGCCAACTTATCCAATATATATCAACTCCAACTTAATAAATAAATAAACCGTAAATCGTAAATCGAAAATATTCGTTATTAGGGTAGATAAGCTACTGGGAGGATGGTGAGAAACCCCCTTAATAACGAATATTTTCGATTAACGATTTACGGTTTATTTATTGGAGTTTATAATTCGGTACTCGAACCTATGATAGTGGCCATATATTGGATAAGTTGGCCGAGTTTTCTAACCACTATATTATTATTACGTATTTTATTTTTATTTTTAATAATATTCGTTATTAGTGTAGATAAGCTATTGGGAGGATGGTGAGAAACCCCCTTAAAAATAGTGATTTAAAATTAAAGTATAATTAAAAATAAATAATATTATATAAGATTTATAATAGGTAAATTTACATTAGGTATGTGTTGTAATTGTTTTTTCCAATCTAATTTAATTATTTTCTTTATACCCTTTTCCTTAAATAATTCCATGATAGAATCTGTAATCAACCATACTAATTAATTTGATGTTGTCTGTCATCATATGCGGGATGTGAAATATTCTCGTGCTCAAGTTTGCTTTGAACTAAGTACAATTTTCAACACTGGAACTGATTGTTCAGACTAGACATAAAGTAGGTATCTACCAAAATGATTTAATTTAATTTAATTAATTAATCATTTTCTATTTGGAATGTATGTGTATTTCATTTGATTAAAACTTTGGCAAGTTTACCACAGTTTTTCTTTCGGAAGGCAAATTTCTGACCTCTCTGTTAATTTGTCAACAAAAATATATCATTTTATTATGAAAAGAAATTTATAAATTTTTCTTTTGGACAGGAAATTATTTTATAAAACTTTAAGTTTCAAAAAATCCTATAGGTACTTCTATAATCTCTTTGTCACGGGTCTGTGCAATTAGTAGGTAACGGAAAGCGAATATTTTCATATTTATTTTTATAATATTCATATATATATATATTACTAGCTGACCCGGCAAACTTCGTACCGCCTCATAATCAAGAAATGCTGTGTTTTATTTATTAGATGTTCGAATTGATTCAAATTATGTCGACCAACCCGACCAACGCACATTATTTGAAAAGCCGTTACATACAAAATATATGAAAAAAATAATTTTCTTCTAAATAATTATTTTTCCCGTGATTTTTCCAATGTTTTAATAGTTAGGGGGTTTCTCACCATTCTCCCAATAGCTTATCTACCCTAATAACGAATATTATAAAATATAAAAATAAAATACTTGCAGTGGTTAGAAAATTCAGCCAACTTATCCAATATATAGCCACTATTCATAGGTTCGAGTACCGAATTATAAACTCCAACTTAATAAATAAATAAACCGTAAATCGTAAATCGAAAATATTTGTTATTAGTGTACATAAGCTATTGGGAGGATGGTGAGAAACCCCCTTATTCTGTTAATCGGGACGAAGACAAATCCAATAAATCAAAGATCATAAAAATCGGTCCAGCCGTTCTTGAGTTATAAATTAATAGTGTAACTAACCCGACTTTGTTTTATATATTAAGATAATAATTATAAAATTGTCAATAAAATCGGGTCAAGTAAATTTATTGAGCACCATCTATTGACAAAATACCATAACATTTTCTAAGAGTGCCGAGAACTTGTTAAGATTCAAAAAGTTTCGATGTTTACTTCACAGATGACTTACATACTACCATGAAGCAGTCGTAAAGCAGGAAACTTATTTTAGCTTCCATATTTTAACACTAGATGGCGAACATCTCAATGAAAAACGCAATACAATCCGAATAGCACTAGATTCCAACACTAGATGGCGAACAGGTAAAGAAAATTCGCAGAATATGTATGATATTATATTATTAATTATTACATATATTGTTCCTGTAAATAATTATACAGATTCAAATAAAATTCTAACATTTTAAAAACAAAAACTTGGTTGACATAATAATGAATGTTTTTGGAAGGGGCTTTCTCACCATCCTCATTATTATATAAACAGGAGGCTTTACAAAAGAAATATGTACCATATTATTATTTCAAGCGGTGGCAAATTTTATATTTTATTTCCCTCGACGTCGACTAGTCTACCTTTCTTAGTTGGACAAGGTTCTATCTTATTTTATTATTCAAGGACAAGGTTCAGTTTTTTTTTATTATTTTTTTTTCAGTTTTTCAGTTTGACAAGGTTTTATCTTAACTTATTTTGTCAAAAATGACCTTTGAATGCAAAACTATTTCTTTGAATGCGAATTTCTCACATCTTTTACGTGTTTTGTATGAAATAGTTATTTAAATATAGGTGAATTCATTGGCTGTAAAGCACTTTATTCGGTTTATATGTCTCCGTATTAAAATTCGGAGGTGTGATTTTTTTAATTTGGGCGGAAAATTTTCAAAATGATCACCAAAAAAAATCTCAAGCAATCCGAGAAAAAAGTTTTAAATTGCGCTGTCGCTCCAGTGGTTAAAGCTTATATTTATTTTACAGGAATATCATTTTGTTAGAACCTTATGAACTGAATTATTATGACCTATCTGATTGCATATGGTTCTATCTACAAGTTTAGGTATGTTCTAAAATAGTAAGTATACTTCATATATAAATATTTTCCTTTAAAATTTGTCAAATTAAAATATATTATACAAGATTCAACTTTAAAATCAGAAATCCGTAAATCCAGAAATCGTCTTGCATACTTTGACACCTCACATTTCAGATCAAAGTAAAGTGAAGTTAGAACCCTGTAAAACCAAAGTGCCTAAGTAAACAAATAAAACACGTTCCAAGTTCCAATAACTACTATTTCCATTTAAATATATTTTTAAGACAATAAAATAACTGCGTTTTTAATCAAATCGGAACATCAACCTGTGCCCCTTGGTCTAGTGGAAAAATAATAATAAATTAATCAGTTGGCATTTGCAAGGCAACCATCCCCTAAGAGAGTACAAATCCGCTTATGGACAAATTAATCATGAAAATCACCCCTGCCCGATCTACCCCTCTCTACTCCGCGGCGATACAAAGGGGATCGTGGTGTAGTTGACTACAGTTTGTATAATAATCATTTCTTCAAACTTCGCAAAATCACTTTGTGGCGTCATTTTGAATTAAATTAAAACAAATAACTTTGTTTAAACCACTAATATAATCACAATTACCTACATGTTTCAAAACCGATGGTTTCTTCGTCAGGGTAGTAATGACATTAATAACAAAATAAACAAACAAGTATAGACTAAAAAGAACTATGGACAAAAATATTTTAGAGAGAGGTGATTAATTAATTAAAAATATAAATTTTAATATAAATTTTAGAAATTAGAAAAAGTGTTAATAGTAAATTAAATATTATTAATAACCAAATATTTTTTAAAAATAGCCATCTCTTAAATTTATTTTCTTATTAATAATTATATTTAAAATAATTTATTTTTGTTGTTTAAACATCTTTATTATGTTTTGATAATTTATAATTAAGTCCTCCACCACAACACAAGCAACATCTTCCGCTTAGTGTGGTGGTAGTAGGAGATTTTCAAATGTTGTTGGGTTATTCGTAACCCGGGAATGTTTGTCTTTCTTTTAAAAAAAAATTTAAAAAAAAAAAAAATATATATAATGTAATTTTTCATATTTTTTAAATAATTTTTATATTTAATTTTAAATAATTGTTTTTTACGATATTTTTAATTAATTAATCACCCCTCTCTAAAATATTTTTGTCCATAGTTTTTTTTAGTCTATACTTGTTTGTTTATTTTGTTATTAATGTCATTACTACCCTGACGAAGAAACCATCGGTTTTGAAACATGTAGGTAATTGTGATTATATTAGTGGTTTAAACAAAGTTATTTGTTTTAATTTAATTGTATAATAATCAATTCATTATTCTACAAAATTTTTGTTTTCTTCTTCCTCGCACTGTCCCAACACATTGCTTAGGTAGGCTGTTGGGGTCGGCTCTTCTCGTTCTCAGGTTATAGCTTCTTCTCTTTAGGGTATCGCTTTCATCCAGGCCGTTTCTCTGTAGTAGGTACTTTGGAGCATTGAGTCATCCAGGAGTTCTTTGGTCTTCCTCTGGATGACTGTCGATAAAGCTCCATAGACATTGCCTGCTTCACTGTGTGGTCTGGTGGTCTCCGTCTTATGTTCCCATACCATCTCAACTGTCGTTCCTGTAGCTTACTGTTTATGTCCGTGACATCCAGGCATGTGGAAATTTAAAAGGATTTATTTTTTAGGAAGTGAAATGAATTTAGAAACCTTATTAAATAATTATGTATAATTACTGTATTACGTTAGGTAGGTATCATCGACCAACTAAATAAAATCGTTGTTATATTGCATGGAATTCGATTAATGAAACTCAATTTGGGAGGCGAGTATGGGTGCCGCCGCCCCGGAAACCATTAATTGGATAACCGACACTTTACTGCGTTTGTTGACTTAGCAGGGGCGTCGGGGTATATGGAGTGATGTTTGTCCAGGTCTTGGCGGCGGATGCATATGCCCTCCTACTATTGAGAGAGGCCGTTTGAGGAAGACTTTTTTAACTCTTCAGCTGGACTATCTCGACCCACCGCCTTACAGTGCAGTGGAAGGGAAAGATTCGTATGTCTATCACCCCTGAACACACTACAGATTTATACACATCTTCTCCTTCCCTGAGCTTCCAATTTTTTAAAAGGACCCACCACCCCACTGCATCTCCAAAGGTGACTTACCCAAGCCTTGAGAGAGATAAAATTTTCTCAGGGCCTTCTGTGCGGAGTTAATGTAAAAAATGACTTTTTTCGGAGTGAAGAAAATTTAAAATTCCTTTAACCATAGTCCAATTAACCATCACGCAATTTCCCGGGGGGGGGGGGAGAGAAGATGTAATACCAAGCAAAGGATGCTTTGGTATTTCGGAAATGGCGGATCTTCCCAAACACAATTCCATTAATTCGGCTATGACACGACTTCCTCGCTAGTATTGGATTCACCTGAATATTATTATAGAATATAAATGAGGTATGTTATATCAAAAGCGGCAGTCTCCACTTCGTTTTATTTTGAGTTTTATGGGGCCTACAGACCTAGCTATAAAACCTCATGCGTTATTTGGTTTGGCGTATTTCGGCATATCGGTTGCCGTACATTCCCAATGGGGTACAGCACGTACGCGGAGAAAAATGTTATTCGAAAAACGATAATTTTAATAGTAAAAACGGTTAAAAACGGGACTGAAGTTCTTACGAACAAATTAACAGGGTTTCAATGTTTATTGACGGGAACATGTAAGAATAATTTGTTCGTATACGTAATTTCGTACGTATAGCAAACAATTATTTTTACATTTTCCCGCCAATAAACATTGAAACACTGTTAATTTGTTTGTAAGAACTTCAGTCCCGTTTTTAACCGTTTTTACGAATAAAATGATCGTATTTTAGAATAACATTTTTCTTCGTGTAGCTTGCTAAATGTCCCCAACCTCCCCATCCATACACTTGTTACGAACATCAAATTTCATTTTTAAAAGAGAAGCTTCAATTTGGAATATAATTAATTATATGTATAAATATTTATTAAATTTTATGAGCACCTCTCTCTTTTTATAACTTTTGAAGGTTATTGCCATCAACGTAATATATCATTGAAGAAGAAGATAACACTAAAAATCTAAACGAAACTTTGAGTCCCAGTTGCTACCGTTATCTTTTATTTTTCTGTGTCTTTTTCTTTTTCAAATTTTCGTTTAAATATTTGTTTATTTATTTCGTTACAATAATTTAATATAATTGTGTATAATTGTGTATATTAAAATTGACCTATTTTTTTAACATTAGCTCCACACAGGAGGCCCCGAGGAAAAAAATCTTCAGTGTGCTTCCTATGCCATCTTTGGGGATGCTCTCTGGGGGTAATTTTTAGGGAAAGGAAGTTCTGGGGAGGAAAAGGGTATGAGACACCTCAGAGGGTAGGAATTTGGGGTCAACGTGTCCAAGAGTGACCAACTCTTACTGCAGTGTAAGACGATGGATCGAGAGAGTCTGGCGGAGAGTTCTACGTTAGGTCTCGATCAATCAGTCTCTTCCGATCCTGCCCGCCACGCAATATGTGGGTAAACGCACACATTAGCCTGGGCACCCCTGCTAAGTCACCAAATGTAACTAAACACTTGGGAAAACTTATGGCATGAGTGTTGTTATCCAATAAATGATTACCCGGGCGGCGGTACCCATACAGGACTCCCTGAAAATTTAGTTTAAATTCAAATAATTATTGACTGAGCGTAGCAAAGTCCTGTGATACCTCGACCGGTTTGCATTTCGTCTATCTGTAAAAATGTTTGCAAAATGGTGGCCGTTTTAATAGTGCAGATTTCTGTAGTCACATGTGAAATCGTCATGTTTATTTGGACTTTCTTAATCACATTTTTTTTTTCTCAATATAATAATACCTGACTGCCTTATGAATGTTTGAAAAAACAATTGCATAAATTAAGTAGGTAGGTGTTTAGGTACCTACTCTTAAAATTTGAAGATTTCAAAGGAAATTTTTATTTCGATTTTAGATAAATTTAGTTTTTTATTTATTAAATAAGATAAAATTTAAAACTTACTTTTTTGCATTCTACTCTTCGCAGAACTTTTTTTTTTCTTTCCTAATTATTTTAATTTACTCTGTGTTATAGTTGCTGTGTAGTATGGCAGTACCAGTCCTGCTGGAATAAAAACTAAATATATATACATTTATATTATTGGTCGATTGGGGACATTTTACCTAATTTATGAGATGAGTGTAGCAAAAACTTACATATATATAAGTTTTTGCTACACACATATATATATATATATATATATATATATATATATATATATTTTATAGTGAATACCTCACAAGAGTCCCAACTTCTCCCGTCTGGAGCCAGTGAGACTATGGCATCCTCAATTGGGGTATGTTATGAGACTGAAGGTAAGTGGGGAAGGGAAGGAGACGGGGAAGAGGAAGATGGGGAAGTACCTGGCTATTCAGATCTACTCACTAAACACACTAAATACATTTTAAGCAACGTTTCAATTCTGAATGGTGGTCTTACACCAGGGCGATACTAAGAGTATCTTCCACTCTGGAACGTGCCGCAAATATACTATATATTATTTTAAATAACACAAATCAATTAAATAAAATTTATTTGCGCACGCCGGGTTCGAGCCCGCGGCCTTCGGAACGGGAGTCTAACGCCCTAGCGCTGGACTATGCCAGCCATCAAATATAAAAGAAATCAATAAAATATCAGTATATATGTTGATTATCAATGAAAAACATTGATAATCAACAAGACAAATTAAGTAACCAGTACGAAGTTATTCAGACCAAATATGTTTCACATTCAAATTCGGTTTGGCGAAACAACTAGACCTAGAAATCAAACCAATTAATTAAATTTATATCTTTAAAAATTACACATTCTCTACGGTAGAGAATTCTACATTTTTAGTATTTCTCAACCATTGCCTGCTTATCTGACTTTGTAGATTTTATTTCTCAATTTTAATTCGTAGGTTGATTGGTTTCGCGTTTTTTAAAGTCTCTTATGTATGAAATTGTATCGGGTTTAAGATAAAATCAAATGTGAGGTGTATTTTATAGCATTGAATTAATAATATCATTGCGCAATTAAAAGGTGTGCCTGTTTTAGTGCGATTATAATTATTGTCATTTCTTTTTGTGGCCTTCGACACTTTTTAATCAGGTAGATATATTTATAAGACACTTTAGTCTTTATCTGATGATTGGTTTCTTTTTAATTAAAATAATTATCGCGAAAAGTTGTTTTTGTAGAACAATAAAAATAAACATTATGACCTCACCCCTCAGTATCATCAACCTGGGTCCCTAGCACGGATGGACGTCCTTGGTTTATTTATGGTCCTCGGTTCCGTGAAATCGATTTTAATTTCTTCTTGTTAATTTTTTGAAATCGATTTTGAATAATAAACAATGCGTAAGAAAGGAGTTAATGTTTTTTACAGGCTTTTACAAAATCAACCAGTAAAAAAAGTAAATACCTCTCAAATACCTCCACCAACCTTTCCAAAAGATTATTATCAAATATTTTTAAATCCCTCCCAAAAAGAGGTGGGAATTCCGATGTCGAACTTTTCAAGGACTAGGGAATCACTTTAAGAATAAATCTTGGATGTTAATGATTTACATTAAGTACCTGTTTAATTAAAACGAACAAGAAAAAGTGTTAAATAGACAGCCAATATAGGTAATGATTGAATCACAGTTACAGAAATTTCATTTATGAGTATCGCCCTGGAGAAAAACCACAGTTCAGGATCTATTTCCGGTGCCGAGTGAATCAATGACGCTAGTTTCTCGGAGCATTTTCCATTGAAATACCGGTAAAACAAGTATAGCATTCTCACCCGACGCGACGCGTCGCCTTGCTCTAAAGGTTGCAATCCGTTTGTTAAAACGGAATAATCTATCAAACGGATCGTCCGTTTTTGCGCAGCCGACGGTTTTTTCGGGTAATTTGGGGCTCCAGACCAGAGGTGGCTGCCAAATTCAACCACGGGTGCACTTGCGATTTGTACATGGTTAGCAGTTGTGTACTATTATAGTATCTGTGAGCTCTGTACAGTACGCCCAGTTTCTGAGAGGCTAAAGTAACCCTGGCTTCGATGGAGTCCCCGTACCTGAGCTGGTCACATAGAGATACACCACACGGAGAAAAACGTGAATCTAAAATACGATAATTTTATTCGTAAAAACGGGACTGAAGTTCTTACGAACCAATTAACAGTGTTTCAATGTTTATTGGCGGGAAAATGTAAGAATAATTTATTGGTATACATTCGAAATTACGTATACCAACAAATTATCCTTACATGTTCCCGCCAATAAACATTGAAACCCTGTTAATTTGTTCGTAAGAACTTCAGTCCCGTTTGTAACCGTTTTTACGAATAAAATGATCGTATTTTAGAATAACATTTTTCTCCGTGCAAGGAGGTCTGGAGGTACCCGTGCGGGAATGGCAATCATTTGTGACATATACCCCACAGACTTTTAAAAATTTTTAATATAAGATGAGAACCATCTTTGAAGATTTTCATTATACAACAAAAAAGTTTTACTGGCTCCGGACAGTCTGAAGAAAACACATAAAAAAGCAAATATTAATAATATTACTAACATCAGATATTATATTCTTTCATCTTAGTCCTTTTTATTAATAGGAATGGTCACCCCAAATGTTTACATTATAGTGTACTATAGGCGCCTTCAGTTTAATGCGTTAGTGGGTACCCATAATCTATAAGAAATTTTAATGTAACAATATTATTCTTAGAAGTATATTTTTGTTTTACCTACATGAATTATTATGTGTTATTTTTGTTACTTCGTAGAATTGTTAACTTAACACAGTCTTGTCCTAGTGAGCTTAAAAAAAATAGTTAGACCTAGCATGTCGACTGTAAACTGTAATATCGACTGTACCGAACTTCTATACTTAATTAAGTTCAATATACTTTTAAGACGTACACGCCATACTGCACCATTCCATGCACTTAATTACAAAACAAATGCAGGAACTAATTCGCCAATAATATTTGCCTAAACTCTAATATTTTTTCGGATTCACTGCCCAAATTTAAAAGGAGCATCATGTCAATGATATAAACCGTTTAATGTTTAATCCCTTCACAGCTCACCACTTATCACACTTACAAACATAGCTCACCACTTATCACACTCACACTACGCACATCACTCGGTAATTACTAATTACACATTCCACACATAAGAAATTACAAAGAAACATATCATAGGTACCCACTATGAAATATTACTTGCTTGTTGAAAGCCAGCATACAAAAAATATATTTTTTCAATACGACGTAAAATATTTGACAGTTCTCAACTTTCTTACGAATTCAATTTTTATAACATTTCTTTTGTGATATATTACAAAAATTACATCAAAATAATGTAGATAAAACGAACTTCCTAATAATCACTCAAATCTACGCTTTCCACAATGGATTTATATAAAAAAAAAACACAATAAATAAATATAGACTTCGAATATGACAGCGTTCATATTATCAAGCGGCAGCCATTTTGTCCGCCATCTTTGGTGCCCGGCGCGTCATTGGCAATTAAAATGAATTTTTCGGAGTGGCTAAATGCTATCCAGTATTTCGTTAATTATGTCAAGATCGAGAATGGCCCAAGCGATTCTGACCTTGTTCTTCATACAATTTATTTATGCATAAGGGGCATAATCGTTTCAAAAATCCGGACCTACCGGGGGACTGTAAATTTTTTTTTATTTTAGCAAGAAATGTAGATTTCTGTAAAATAAAAAAAATAAAATTGTAATGAAACAATAAATAAATAAAAGTAACTTTTCAATAAATTTAAAATCTGCCAACCCTATTTGAAATATTGGCTTCTTCTTGTCTACCATCAGAAGTAATCAGAATCAGTGCGGGGAACTGGCATTACATCCGGGAAATATTAATAATCAGGTAAGCTCGGGCTACTAGGCCCCGCGCGTCCGCTGAGGGTTAAACAGAGAGTACTGATAATTGAATGTTCGGATAAAAGAACACCCCGGGGAGTTAGGGCATTCGTAGGTTGATATTTTAATAAAATATTTTTTTTATTTTATATAATATCTTCTTTTTTTTATTATTTAATCTACACATATATTATAATTACATATTATTTTTTTCAATGCCTGTCTCACTAGGGTAAACCTGTGTCGAGACAGACTTAGAGTTACATAAATTGTATACAAACATGGTTATTTGAATATGAAGGTTAATTACTTTTTAGGTTCAATACAATAAAAGGCAGTTGATTGGAAGTGTGAATTAATTCTCTAAAGAGTTTGATCTTACAAATCACAGGAAAGGTTATTAAACATGTATTACATACATATATTAAAATGATATTACAGTAAAATGAATTGGAAATGGAATAAATTGATAGAAATAAACATGATATTACTACATATATTAAAATGATATTACAGTAAAATGAATTGGAAATGGAATAAATGGATAGAAATATATATTAAAATGATAATTATGTTAGTTTATTTGACGGGATTCTATTGTTTTTTATTTTATTTATTTTTTATTAGGTCGTACGTAATTGGGTATTTTTGTCTAAGTGCAATTGGTTTTACATATGTTTGCTATAGTGAGACGTCTTCTTCTTTAAATCATGGTTTATTTAAATACATACTGAAGTTTGCAGGTAGTGTGACACATCACGGAGAATAATGTTATTCTAAAATACCATCATTTTTAATTAATATTAGCGAAAGTCAATCGAAAATCCGAAAGAGAAAAATCAGAAAAAGATACGGATACATCTGGGACTCGAACCCGGGACCTCTGGCAATCCGGGCCAACTTTCTCTGAACTCTGGCAATCCGGGCTTTGGCCCATTGGTTGGCCCATTGATTGGCCCATGGATTGCCAGAGGTCCTGGGTTCGAGTCCCAGATGTATCCGTATCTTTTTCTGATTTTTCTTTAACGGATTTTCGATTGACTTTCGCTAATATTATCTTCATTAATTAAAATATTATTATTTGAGTTTTAACTCTTTAAGGTAAAAAGTTAAAAATAAAAATAAAATACCATAATTTTTTTCGTAAAAACTGTTAAAAACTCAAGTTCTTACGAACAAATTAACAAGGTTTTAATGTTTATTGGCGGGAACATGTTAGAATAATCTGTTGGTATGACGTAATTTCGTACGCATACCAACAAATTAATCTTACATTTTCGCGCCAATAAACATTGAAACACTGTTAATTTGTTCGTAAAAACTTCAGTCCCGTTTTTAACCGTTTTTACGAATAAAATGATCGAATTTTAGAATAACATTTTTCTCCGTGTACTGGGCGACGTGCGTACGCTACGCTACGCATAACGATATGTGGACTACTTAGAAACCATACATTTTCTATTGAAATATATGCTTGAATCACACTGGACACACGTTGCGATGCGTGCGGCCAGTGTGATTTTGAAGCATATTTTTCCGTAGAAAATATATGTGTTGCTAAGTAGTCCAGATATCATTATGCGTAGCGTAGCGTACGCACGTCGACCCTGTATGTACTTACCTTCATTTATGTACAACATTTTCTTCATAGAACTAAGAAAAAATATTACTACTCGAAGCAAGCGCGAGCTTTTGTGAAATCAATTAAGTCCTGCTATTCTTCGTGCGATAAAAATCCATTTGTCTGTAAAATGAGCGTTTGAAATCTCCCAAGAAATAATAAAAAGCTAAACTAATTTATGTCCTCTTTGCGAGGTCCGCTCCAATCACACCATTACGTCGATGGTCGCCATTTTGTTAATATTTTCCCGCTCGAAAACACTTCCGTCTTTTTCCCGCCACCATTCTGGATTCTGGCTACAGTGCTGCCGCCTCTATTCATCCCGGCAAAATGGAGCGAGCTTTGTGTTAGTAAAAGTTGTTGGCTGGCTTTCGAAAGCTTTTAGCGACGGAAGTGAACACTTACCCCCTCCCCTCCCCCCCACCTTCCCCGACGCTTTATTTTCCACTGTTCCTAATTCAGAGCCTTCTCAAAGAAAGTGGCAATAAGTAGGTACTGCACTCTGTGTTTTGGTAAATACATAGGAGACGAATTTACACAGAGTGGTAGATGTAAGAACAATCTGTGTATAAGTTTCTACTCCATTAGTTGGGTCACAGACTTACCTAATCAGCAATTTTATATTACGTGCACATCTATGTTCTTGGAAAAATCACGGTCTTTTAGATTCAATTATTGAACGAACTCAGTTTTCCAATCTTATGAAAGTTTATCCGTAGGATACTAGTACTCGTCTTCGCCAGAGATTTAAACACATTCTACAATTTATTTTATTTTATTGAACGATCTAGAAATAAGTTGTTTTGTCTTAACTTTTGACAGTTAAGCCGATCTGGCCCTCTAGCACAGTCGATCGATAAGGATTGACAGAATAACTTTCGGTAACTTCTCATCGTTCCCTAGGAAAACTGCAGATCGGTATGTACAAACAACAGTTGATGTCGAATATGTTAAGGACACTTGGTCATTGTGAACTGTTACTTATTCGTGGGCGATCTGCAGTCATGTTAGGGAATGATAAGAAGTTACCGAAATTTATCCTATCAATCCTTATCGATCGAGTGTGCTGGGGCCTGAACGAAGAAACAGAAAATTGAGATCATTTTTCTACCGCTTTAGCGTGACTAACTACTGATAATCATTATATTTATATTTTTTTTAACTGTTTATTGAATTTAGTTTAACTAGGTTAGGTTAGGATTTTAGATTTTAAAATATTTCACCACTTTTATTGACTTAATATCACGTTTCAAAAGTGTTCTGAATCTTCACTGTTCTGTAGAAACGTAAAGTTGTATCGATAATTTTTAAATTGTAGTTACGCAATAAGATATATTTTTTGCTGCTTCAATACTATTTTTTATACATCTGTCGTGATATTGGACACTGTAACAACACTGTGGAGGAGGAAGCACAACACGGCATTATACAAAAATGAAAAAGTGTAGTAAAAATCATCGTTATGAACGAAATTTCAAACCAGAATTTAAAAAGATTCACCAATGGTAGAACTTAGGTAACTACTGGTGAATCCTATTTCAAAGAATTTCGACGGTCCAGAAGAACAATGTCGGATGCGAGATTTGTAGTTTTGTAGTAGAGCTGTTTAAAGTTTCTTTTCTGTATTTTTACTGTTTACTTTTTACATTTTTACTGTTGAACTATGGATGAAGTTAAGCTTTTATTAGTGACATGTGTTACACATACAGTGTACATGATATGTTTTATTGTCACATCCAATATACACCTTTTCACATGCCCCACAACATATTTTATAAATACCATGTGACTCAAGTGGAATGTGGTCTATCGGACTTCTATTATTCTACATCTTACACCCGTGAAAACCTTAACAAAAACATATATATTTAAAAAAAAAAATTTATTGTTAATATTTAAACCCGCTAAACTACTTATGTAGTTTGTCAGCAGAAAACCAGAATTCAAAAAAATGTTGTGCCTTTGTTGCTGTGTATCGCACGTGTATATAAAATAATGTATGGGGTTTATATGACATTTCCAAAATGTTGGATATTATCAATATCACCCCAGGTTAGGTTAATATATCATTAAAAATTAACAAAATTCATACTTTTAAATCAACGAAAAGAAATTAAAATAAGCCAACAAAACATTTTTCAATTGTTCGCAGATCCAACATTGTTCTTCGGGACCGTCGATTTAAAACATATCAAAGTTCAATGAGTACTTTATAAGACTTATAAAGTACTTACTTAGTAACAACAACATGCAATCAGGAATACAAGAGACGCGTGGCATGAATTGAATCAATTCATAAACTGCACAGATATCTATCCTGTTTAAGAAACAAGGTTATATATTATTAATAATTGTTCTCGTTATCAGCGCAAGGTCTAATCACTGGACATTGAATGCCAGTCCCTAATTCGATGTAATTATTATTTCATTGCCTAGTCCAGGGGTCACCAATTACTTTCATTAGGGGTCCGTTTTTTAAAATAACATGACCGTCGCGGTCCGGAATGGAAAAAGCCCCCTTCCCCCCCGGGCTTAATAATTGAAATAATAAACTGTACTATTTAAACATGTGTTGCGAAACATTATTTTATTAAATAACAAACAAATGTTAGGAATAAAAAGTAATACCAAGGGTTTTTACAATATTAATGCGAAAAATTAAATTTTTTGCATTGGACTATCCCTCCGAAGTTTGGACTAAAATTTGTGCGGGCTGTTGTCATTAAATCTTGGAGTTGTTGTTGATCTATCACATATATTGACATATGTTGATCCAAACAAAGTGAGAAGTTTCAAGGCAATTTTTTTTTTTAATTCTGTGTATTTATTAGCACAAACTAATTTTATTCAAATTTCTTGACAAGAAACTTCCTGTTTTTGGTGTTTTAAAACTGTATTTTCTTGGAAAACGATCATTTCCATCTGGAGAGCAGCTTTATTACTCCCGAAAATATTTGCAGTTTCATTGCTCCATTCAATACCAGGATGCAGAGAGTAAATGTTACTGAGAATGCCACGATAAAATCTGTGAACCTGTTTTCAAATTCCGACTCAAGTTACATATGTAAAATATTTTGTATTGTTACCACAAGGTCCGCACAAAATAGGTCGGCGGTCCGGATCCGTACCGCGGTCCGCCATTTGGTGACCCCTGGCCTAGTCATCTAACAATTTAACCCTGACAGCCTTGAACTGTGGCCATGTTGAATGAAAAATTGAAAACAAAGCTTTGCGTACCTCATTTGTTGGTTCTAACTTCACTCTAGTTGTTCTGAGATGGTGACCGATAACTCAGAATGAGTTCAACTGAACACCTCCTTTGAAAATTCATTAAAATTTATGAAAAAAAATATATTAAAAAATGGTTAAATAAGTTATAGGCTAATTTTTTTTTTATAGCTTTCAACGACTTTTAAAAGAGTTGTGAGTTGAGTTAATTCTGAGTTGACATGGAACCTTCTGAGATATGAGATGTCAAAGTTTGCAAAGACGATTTCTCATTATCTTTTTACCAATTTCTGATTTTGAGGTTGAATCTTATGTAAAGCATTTTAATTGAAAATATTTTAAAGGAAAATATTTAATTGGGATGTATAGTTACCATTTTAGAACATAGCTAAACATGCAGATAGAACCATACGCAACCAGCTAGGGCGGAATAATTCATTGCAGAAGGTTTTAATTTCATGTCCCTAATGCAATTCCAAGAGTCATATTTAAATATTTAACTTTAAAATATGTTAAACTAAAATAATTTACACAATATTGAACCTAAAAATCTAAAATTGTTAAATAGATTACGTAAATTCGTATTTGAAAATTTTGAATCATAAAGCGAAGAACCCTATCCAACCAAAACGACAAATTACAATGCGCCTCGTAATAACGATCAACAGTCAGATACAAATAAAATAGATAGTGTAAGCGATGTCTGAACCCTGTAAAATAAATGGCGCTTGATTTTAGAATTTCTTTATACAAGTATCTGCGGATATACAACACAAATGTTTATTTAAATTATTTTGGTTATAGAAATGAGCAAAAGAAATGGTTTTGCATAAAAGGTAATTTAAAAAAAAAAATGTCAGTTAGAACCTTGTCTAACTAAGGTGTTTTTGGTTACCGCTTGCCATGAGTTATCGACAAAGCCTAGGCGAAGGACCTTGCTCCTATAACAATAATGATTCTCTTGCAGCTAAATTTGAAACTTTGTGGGCGTCGGACATTGATATTTATGAATTTATGTCGTGAAATGACCAAGTACTAATTTTATTTAACATGCTTTTAGAGAAATTGATTGCACGATTTTAGGACATTGTTTAACGTTATGTTTGACATTATTTATTTAACCGCTTGGACACATAAGCTTGTTTTCACGACAATTTAATGTAGGTAGACATAGGAATGACGTATGCCCCGTACCTGAGTTATTTATAACTTATTTATGAATACATCAAGCTGTGAGTTACCCGGCGTAATCAGGGAATAAATTAATAAAATATTTATTGAAGAAGTAAAGTAAAATGACTAGATTCGTAGGTATTATCATAATTGTTGTTTTTCAATCTTTTTTGTATGTGCTTTGGTATAAACAAGCAGATATGATCATCCGTGTCGTAAATTTATTGAGGTTATTGAAGAACCTAGGTATTAGTTGTTAGGTGTCGACTACCATAATACTGGCATGTACCTAGTGTGGTGGTCGAAAAACATGTTAAAAACTATGTCCAAAAACGTATCTCGCTTTTAATAGATTATTTTTGAGATTATACAATAATAAGAGAGTTAATTATGAGCTTTCCACTGATGATAATTGTAACACACGGAGGTAAATTAAACACACAGTTGTTTGCAAGACTGTTTATTTAGGACTGGCGGTTACAATAATGTTGGATTAATACCTACAGAGTAAGTAGGTATAGTAATACCATATAACAATAGTAATGATAAGGTGTGACATTCTAGGGGCTTTTTTCTAAATTAAAAATGTTTTTTAGTTACAATATATGAGAAGTGGGGTGGGGAAACATAGGATTAGGATTAAGAGGCAAATGACGGAATATATAGGGATTGAACTTCTTGTTTGAGTCATGATGCTTAGTGAATTTTTGAAGTAAAACTTCTTTACGCTTGACTTGGGGGGGGGGGTAAGCTGGCGAATGCGTGACGAGAGCGTTACAAAAAGTGTAGTCGGTCGAGGCGAACGGGCTGTATCACACTGTAGGAGCAAGAGAGAGCAGTGCGCGAGCACATTTTCTTTCTCTCTTCCCCTCATAGCCACTGCATGAAGATTATTCGTAATTTCATTTTGTTCTTGAACAATTTTAAAAATATGCAAGAGCAAGCGAGAGCAGTGCGCGCGCACATTTTCTATCTCTCTAGAAGTTTTACTGCAGGCGTGTGGTCTAAAGCACACTCGTTTTTTTCTCACACAAGTTTTTTTCTCACAGGAATGATAGGCGTTGGAGAAGATCAGGGCTATCGATTAAGTTATGTGTAATTTTAAATAACATTACCGAATCTGTTATATAATATTTCTTCGGCAAGTTAACGTCTGTATATTGACGAGCTTTGCAGAGTCTTCATTACTAACAGTAGTAACATGAGATCAGAAAGAGCGGAAGTTAAGGTACCTTATAAAAATAATAATAATATTGATAGTTCTATTTGAATATTATAGATGACAGCACTTCCGTTGGTATCTCGTACGTTGAGTGAGTGTGTACGACAGACGTTAGTGTATTCATAATATAGATTAGTACATATTATGATAACAGATTCATTGACAAGAAGACAATTATTCTCGTAAGTTATATCAAAAATTTTCTGTCGTATAATGTTTTATGGACATAAAAAGCCCACTTTAGTGCTTTTTTTATTCCATCGACATTAAAATAATGACGGCGATTACGTGTGTAAACACCAACGCCTACTGCGAACCAAATGTATCACGTTTTAAAGATAAAATTATATTAGGTGCAGATCGTAAGTGCAAGTATGTTGCGCAATGTTTCTACCACATGACCTAACCCGTTAAATAAGGGAATGTTTTCTGTCACAGACCTCGCAAGAATGTTATGCTTTGCACTCAGAACATGAAAATAGTTTCTTTGGAAAGCAAGCCCGAAAATGATTAATTTGAGATGATTAGAACATAATTCTTTGCACTCAGAATATGGGAATGGTTCTCTGCAGTGGTTCAGAACACGATAATGGTTTATATGTACTGTGATAATATGAATTCCGTTATTATTTGTTTTTTGTGTAAATTAATATTATTATATATTTAATATATTATATTGTAGTGTAGTTTCGTGTAATTTAATAATAGAGTTGCCGTTGGCGCCAACAAAAAGTTGTCCAAAGAAGAGTAGCTAGCAGTCCACAATGGAGTGCTGGTACCTACCCTGATGTATGGCAGTGAAGCATGGAATTTGGCAGAGAATGCATGAAAGTAGACTGAATGCTGTAGAAATGAGATATCTGAGGAGTGTGTGTGGTAAAACCATGTATGATCGTGCGAGGAATGTGGAAATCCGAAAATAATGCAAGGCTGATGTGAGCGTAATAAGTAAGATTAAGAAAGGAATGCTTAGATGGTTTGGACATGTAGAGCGAATGAATGAAGAAAGGAGTGTTAAGAGAATATATGATGCAAATGTGAATAGTAGAAGAAGTCGAAGACGCCCGAGGAAGACATGGCACGATCAAGTGAATCAGATATTTGAGTCGGGTCATGTCAAGAGTCAGAATAATAGAAGAACATGTATGAGAAGATGTATGAATGTGAATGAGGCAAGGAGTGTGTGCCAAGATCGAGTTGTTTGGCGGTCCGTCCTTTCTGCCTACCCCTGCGCGGAAACGGCGTGATGGTTAGTTTAGTCAAAATATAAGAATGGTCCGAGGAAACGGATTGAAAAGCTGAATCATCTACAAAAGATACAAAATTACAGCGTGCGTTTTTTAAACTTAGGCGGCAGCCTAATAATAATACTTTTCTTTTTGTCGGTAGGTCTAAAAAGGTTGGGAAACGCTGGTCTATATAATACCTACATATAAGTTTTTTATTGAAACAACAATATTCGATTTGTTTTATACTTCATAAAAAAGCATTTTATTTTTTACCACAGGCCCTTTTTAGTACAGGCGTTAAATATTTAATTTTTATGTTTTTCCATCAAGGAAGACCAAATTTAGGAATATCATTATTGGAATATTTTGTTGGAAATTATTTGTGACCCGGTTTCAGAGGATTGTGTCTACACAGATTTTACGTAATGATGATTGTTTTTACAAATTTTTCACCTACCCACAAATATGGTCTACTTTCCAAAAGTTACAAAACTGAGGCAAATTTATTATTGTACCCATTTATTAATTTATTATTATTGTCAAAAAACATAAGCTGGTTACCTATAAATACTAATGTCTTGTATTTTATCTATGTACCTAATGTTTAGGTCAGCGCTGTGTACGTGCGTATTTACACATAGGCTGGTAAATAATTTTTAAGTGGATATGTTTGATTTGAGGTTTTCACGGTCATAAGTAATATCGTGATTAATATTGGGGTGTTATGCCGTGTTGCGTCACCTCCATCTTCGGCATTATTAATGAAAAATATATTAAATTTTATAAAATTTACAAAAATCTGGTTCTTGGTAACTTGTAATTGACGACTACACCAAAAATAAACGCAAAAAACCATTTTGTAATACCAGGTCGTAAAGGATTAAGCTGGCAACACGGTATCGCATCTACATATATAAGCACATACAACTGCCCCGATGATGGACACTAATGGTTTACGAAACGTTGGCTAAAGGAGGTAGCGCAACAAGACATAATATCCCAAAAATAAATCACGATAAGTTTGATTTCACCGATAGTATCGAAAGTTTTTTAAAAACCGCCGGCATTCCCCTCTTACCCCGAAAATGCCTAAAGATACTGGGTTTGTAACGACTCTTATCAACTCTGTTTAAATTTAGCCTCGCAAATCAAGTCATTTTTAAGTTTCGTTCTTGGCTTCCTTTTGATTCATCCAGTACCCAATAAAGATATTTTTTTTGTTTGATATTTTAGAAAAAAAATCACCGGAGTCCAAAGTTTCATTTACATTTTTACTACAAATAATGTCAGTAATCACTGGTTAAAGAAAGTCAAGTCCGTTACTTAACATCCTGTAGGTATGTACAAGCGAGGATCTTTTTTTAAATGATTTACGAGTACATTCCGACTATTTGGTCCCCTAATTATAAGATTCATAATTATAGGATTGAATCCATACAAAGAAAATTAACCCATGTAATTGCTTATTGTGAAGATTTATCTGATCAATTTGGAACGTATAATGACTGAATTTGGCACTATAAACTACACTCTGACAGCCAGATGTAAAATTTCTGATTTATTTCTTCTACACAAAATTATTCATGCATCACTTGATACACTAAGCATTTTATACTAAATAAACACCAGGGCATCATAAAGAAAATAAACAATGAGGATGAAAGACATTTTCTATATTAAGCCTACTACACAAATGCAGGATATTTCTCCCCTATACACACATGCACAGAGAAATTATTATACACACTGTTCTAATAATAAAATATACTTTTTTAATAACCATCTTTTTTAATAACACTTAAAAAAAGTTCTATCATTAATCATATCAAGTTGATATTGTAATGAAGCCCTTTATTTAAAGACAGGCAATATTATACATTTTAAATCAGTGTCTCATCAGCACACACGGAGAAAAATGTTATTCGGAAAAATGATCATTTTAATAGAAAAAACGATTAAAAACTTGGAAGGTTTTTAATTTGGGAGGCGGGAATGGGTACCGCTGCCCCGGGAACCATTTATTGGATAACCAACACCTCTGCCATAGGTCACCCCAAGTGGTTCGCTACGTTTGGTGACTTAGCAGGGGTGCCCGGGTTCATGGGATTCATTGTCTAGGTCTTGGCGGCGGATGATCTAGACACATTGCACCCCAGATTCCTACCCAACCCTCATACCTTTTTCCTTCCCAGAACTTCCTCTCCTTCCTTTCCTTAAAAATACCCTCCACACAGCATCCCCAAAGATGACATAGGCCCTGAGGGAAATTATTTTCCTCAGGGCTTCCTGTGTGGACCTAATGACCTCTCACTTACATAATTAACCTCAGCATATCACAGGGAATTTTCCCTAATGAATTAAAGCAAGGGCTCGTCATACCCATATACAAAAGTGGTCTAAAAGTGGACATTAACAATTATAGGCCCATAACAATACTTAACTCACTCTCGAAAGTAGTTGAAAAAATAATCAACAAACAACTGAAAACATTTTTGGAAAGCGAGCAGCTACTCTCCGAAAATCAATTTGGTTTTCGGTCAAATAAGAGCACTGCCGATGCCATTATTGCTGTTACAGACTTTCTTGTTTCAAATTTAGATAAGGGTAAAAAATGCATTTCTATCTTCCTAGACCTCTCAAAAGCTTTTGATACCATCTCCTTTGACATCCTTATTAATAAACTAAATACCATTGGTATAAGAGTGAAAGACCTAGAATTTCTTCAAAGTTACTTAACTAATTGAACTCAAAGTGTCAAAATCGAAAACAAATTCAGCCAACCCCTCCCTATAACCTACGGAGTTCCCCAAGGAAGCGTCTTAGGCCCTACTTTGTTTCTCATATACATAAACGATCTTTGTAACCTAATGATAGATGGAAAAATTGTAAGTTTTGCTGACGATACTGTGCTACTCATTCAATCAGACACTTGGTTAGACGCATACAAAATGGCTGAGAAAGCAATTAACTCTGTTAAAAAATGGCTAGATATTAATTCTCTTGCACTAAACACTACCAAAACAAAATACATTCCTTTTAGTATGAATATCGTTGGCCAACCTAATCAAGATGCTGAAATAAAAGTACATGAATGTTCTTGTATTCACGATACATTCTGTCAATGTCCTTGCCTAGATCGAACGGACCATATCAAATACCTTGGTCTTACATTTGATCAATATCTTAAGTGGAATACACATTGCCTACTTATCACGAATAAGCTTAGAAAACATGTTTATTTTTTCAAAAACATTAGAAACATACTAGATTCCAAATCTATGAAAATTGTTTATTACTCTCTTTGTCAATCAATCATTGAATATGGAATAATCGCATGGGGAGGTGCAACACTATCAGCTATAGATTCATTATCGAAGGCACAAAAATTAATTATGAAAGTTATTCTTAAAGTTCCCATAATAACAAGTACTGTAGATATATTCAACAAATTCAATGTATTAGATATTCGACAAATATACACAAAAACTATCTTAACTCATCTGTTTAAAAATAAAACACATACATTTTATAAAAATACCCAAAATATTGTAAACACGCGGCACAAAACCAAAGAACTCATACAAATACCTAAAACAAACACAACATTTGGTCAAAGAAATTTCAAATACATTGCGTCTAAAATATACAATAACCTACCTGACAAAACAAGACAATCGAATAATATTAAAAAATACAAAATCCTGATCAAACAATGGATCATCGAAAAAGGTCGTGCAATAATTAGTCACCTCACCCAAATATAATCGTATATCTCATTATTGTTACCACTACCTACCAACCTGAAAATTTTGTCAAATATTTTTGCTTTATTGAAAAATGTACTTCATATTATAATTAGAAAATATTTGTAAACTAGTCTGTCTCGACACAGGAGTTCCTAGTGAGACAGGCAAGGCCAAAAAAAAAATGTAAACCTTATTATATAGATTCAATAAATAAATAAAAAAAAAAAAAAATGTAAAAAAAAAAAAAAAAACGGGACTGAAGTTCTTACGAACAAATTAACAGGGTTTCAATGTTTATTGGCGGGATCATGTAATAATAAACATTGAAACATTGTTAATTTGTTCGTAAAAACTTCAGTCCCGTTTTTACTATTAAAATTATCGTTTTTTCGAATAACATTTTTCTCCGTGTACTCTCGGCTAGACGCAGAACAGCGATATCGCGTACTGTAAATCACTAATTGTCAAACCTCCATTCCCTTTACATCCATGCCAAATTGTCAACAAACCGACTGCCCACCCGCGTAGCTTTCATTAGAAACAATTTACATTTGAGCAGTAGTTGTACAGCGTTTACCACACCATCGACAAATCAATCATCCAGATCGGTGTAAGCGATACAGCAAACTAGACAGCCCATCTACCGGTCTTAAGAGGGTATTCCCTGAGAATACCGGAAATTAGTCATTTTTAAATCAAATTCTAGACGTATTGACTCTTTTTTTACAAAAAAACATAAATTGATTTTGAAATATTGTTATTTTATCTGGTACACGCAGTTTTAAAATTTTGAAAAAATAGGTGTATTTTTAATATACCTACTAAGGTTATACCGTTGATCGTTGGCAGATTTGTTCAATTTTCAAACGACACAACACAAATTTCAAATCATATAATCATTCAAAAAAAATAAATCAATACATAATCTAGTCAACACAGTTTTGATAATTTTAATTTTAGTTTAATTAAAATCATCAAAAAATAAATCCGAGAACGTGTTTTGTGACAAAAATACCTTACATTTTCTATTTATTTAAGGTCTTAAAAACTGAAATATTTCAATTTTTTTTACGCACTTATTTTTTTTAAACATTATTGAAAAATCATAAATATTTAAGATAAATAAATACTTACAAAAAGTACACAATATTTAATAATTTATCATCGTGCTTTTTGAGCATTTTAATTGCTTACTAGAATGTAGGTATATATTAAAGCAAGTTTTGTATGAAATAAATCGATATGTCTTTATAACCTGTCTTTATTTTTATTTTTATGCTGTACTGAATGTAAAACTTATATTATGACATCAAAATACCTTTGTAAAATTGTAACTACTACCTCCTACCTACGAATTGTAAGTTCCTCCTGTCCTAAAATGAGTTTTGTAACTCATCGGGATTGCAATAAAAACAATTAAAAAAAAATAATGATATTATATATTTGATGCGGGGAATAATCGATCTTTCTCATTGGAACCTCCCTGTACAGTTGCAAGCATTTTTAAAATTTTATTCTCAGCCGCTGGTCAATCACTCTTAAATGATATAATAACCGAACCAGACACGCAGCAGCCTGGTTCTGCTTACATCATGCCGGGTCTCTGTCTGCGGCCAAACGAGTTTCAGATTATTCTCTTTGCTCGAATAACTTTATAACTTTCATCTTACATTAAACTTGACCCAGTTTTTTAGCCACACCCTACTGTATGTAAAAGTGGTCTGGTATGGACCGGACAAAATTGATTTGAGCAGATGGTAATTTGAGCAATTGTGTATAAATATATATCTATATTTAATATATATTTTATTATAGTTGTTTTTTTTTTTAAATAAATTGTGTCATAATGTGAATAACAAGTTCATCTAATAAAAAAAACTTAAAGAACGTGATTTTTTAACCAGGAAAAAATGTTTTTAATGACCTTTTCTTAGATATATTTTATACTAATACACGGAGAAAAATGTTAGTCTAAAATACGATCATTTTAGTTGTAAAAACGGTTAAAAACAGGACTGAAGTTTTTCCGAACAAATTAACAGTGTTTCAATGTTTAATAGCGGGAAAATGTAAGAATAATTTGTTGGCATACCTACGAAGTTACGTATACCAACAAAATATTCTTACATGTTCCCGCCAATAAACATTAAACCTTGTTAATTTGTTCGTAAGAACTTCAGTCCCGTTTTTAACAATTTTTACGAATAAAATGATCGTATTTTAGAATAACATTTTTCTCCGTGTACATAGAAGTCGGTTTTCACTGATGTAAATAAAGATATGTATACTTATTTTTTTAAGTGAATACCGCAAAAATGTTCTAACTGTTCCCAAGCGTCTGGAGCCAGTGAGACTATGGCATCCACATTTGGGATTGGTTTTGAGGTTTATGTTAGTGTGTAGGGTAAAATATTGGGTAGAGGAAGGTGGGGAATACAGATCTGGTCACAAAACTCAGCTAAAACCGTCTCAATTCCGAATGATGATTTTTAACCAGGGTGATACTGAGAGTATCTTTCATTCTGGATATACTATATATTATTTTAATGAATAAATCGTGAAATAACACAAATCAAACAAAGAAATTAGTAACAATTGTTATAAGCAATAATTATTAGCCTGAAACACTCATCGATGTTGAAAAAACCTCCCGAGAAAAGATACATGCCGCCAACGGGATTCGAACCCGTGTCCTTCTGATTGTTGGTCACAGTGGATTAGAGCACCTTACCGGAAATCAGAACGACACGGGTTCGAGTCCCGTTGGCGACATGTATATTTTCTCGGGAGGTTTTTTCAATATGGATGAATGTTTAAGGCTAATAATTATTGCTTATAATAATTGTTACCCTTCGTGCTATTCATAAAAAATCTTGTCTGAAACGTTAGTTTATCAATTAAAAAATAAATAAATTATAATAAAATAAAATAGATTAGAACCCACGACCTACGGATTGCTAGTTGATAGCTTTACTCCTCTAGCACGGAGGCATATAACGTACATTAGAAATATTGATAAATAAATCAATTTTTTCAGACACACACCCTTTCCATGAAGAACCTTTCAATATTACTGGCGCGGGGGCAGCAAAAGTGGTCCCCGGTTATGGACATGTAGTGACATGCCAAAATGTGTAACACTTTAAATTTATCGATAAAAAATAATTCAGAACATTAAATTGCGCTTTAAAGAATGTACGCTTTTTTTCGTTGCACATTCGCGATTAAAAAATGGTTACACATATTACTGGTTAAAGAATGATTCGAAGTAGAGAAAACAAAAGCTATTTTTATATTAATTATTATTACAAAAGTTTAAATGTAAAACAGGTAGATAGTTACACCTTTAAGGTCATTTTGGATGAAACATGAAACAACACCTGTTTGTCGCCCCAGTTTTAACTGCGAGAAAGGAAAAAATACTTCCTACTTACACGGAAAAAAATGTTGTTCTAAAATACATTTTATTCGTAAAAATCATTTTATTATAATCGATCATTTTATTCGTAAAAAGGGTTAAAAACGGGACTGAAGTTCTTACGAACAAATTAATAGTGTTTCAATTTCAATTTTACGGGAAAATGTAAGAATAATTTTTTGGTATACGTACGAAATTACGTATACCAACAAATTATTCATACATGTCCCCGCCAATAAACATTGAAACCCTGTTAATTTATTTTGTTCGTAAGAACTTCAGTCCCGTTTTTAACCGATTTTACAAACAAAATGATCGTATTTTAGAATAACATTTTCTCCGTTTATGGTAGGTAATAGAATGGATATGTTTGTAACGTATCAACAGGAAAATGTTTCTAGAGAAATATCACAACATTTCTTTTTGCACTCCAATTATTTTAGCATATGAACATATAAATCGTTGAATATCGAGATAATTGGTGTAAACAGCAATAGTTTTAAACTAGTAGTTTTTTCTTAAAATCAAAGAAGTGGAATGGATGAGCCGCTTTTTCCTAAACAATATATTTTTTATGAAGGCATATTGTAAGTAAAAATATTTATAAGTACTTTTTTATATGAATAACGTACAAGAGTCCCAACTGCTCCCGTCTGGAGTCAGTGAGACCAGGGCATCCTCATTTCGGGTATGTTGTGAGGCTAAAGGTAGTAGAGAGGGGGTGGAGATGAGAAAGAGGATGGTGGGGAAGTGCCTGGCTATTCAGATCTGGTCACCAAACACGGCTAAAGCCATTTCAAGCAACGTCTCAATTCTGAATGGTAGTCTTACACCATGGTAGTCTTATACGGTATTCATATAAAAAAAGTACTTATAAATATTTTTACTTTCCACATGCCTTCGTAAAAAGCGTTTATCCATAAAATAATCTATGAAAGAGTAGAATATGAATTCTTTTGACAATCACCTTAACGTGAAGCTATCAAAAGGGAAAAATAAAATTTATGAATTCAATTTATAAAATGAAAATTAGCATGAATTCGAGCCTTCTCATCAGTAGGTATGTGTCAACTTGCTTGATAGTTGGGAGCGGCACAAGTGCGTTGTGCGGCCCGTCTAGAAGCAACAATTTGAGAGGCGGGTATAGGTACCGCCGCCCCAGCAACAATTTATTGGATAACCACCCTAAGTGGTTCGCTACGTTTGGTGATTTAGGTAAGTCTGAGGTAAGTCTATGTCTTGGCGGTGGATGCGTCTGAACATCTACTGCGTATTGCTTATTGATGAATTCACGATGGATTCATACCTTCATAATAATAATTGGATAATTTGAAGAGCGCTGTTTACTTGACACCTGTTGAAGGATGTTGAATTTACATGTATAATTTCGTATACCACATTAATAATCTTACAAATTCATACATACCTACTCATTAGAAAATGGAAAAGCAACATCACCCACACGCTCCATAATGAGACTATGTCCTTTCACCGTGACAGGGACGAAGGACGTAAGAGAAAGTTATAGTATAATCCAAAGAAATGTTTAATTTTATATTTGTAAAATAAAGGCATTGGAATTTCAACTATTTGCAACGATTCCTCAAATAATTTTTTTTTCCACCAAAGTTTAGATAACTATTTCCACAAAATATGACTCAAAAATTTTAAATAATCGACAATCTCCAGTTTCAAAAACAAGTGCCTTTGCTTATAAATATTATAGTTCCAGATTTCAATTTGGGAGGCGGTTGTGGATACCGCCGCCCCGGGAACCATTTATTATGCAATAAATAGAAACACCTCTGTCATATGTCACCTCGAGTGATTACCTACGTTTTGTTACTTAACAGGGGTGCCTGGATTCATGGGGTGAGATTTGTCGGGATCTTGGCAGTGGATTCGTCTGCGTGGCAGACCGGGTCGGGAGATAATGGTTTTAGGAGACATTTTGACCTCTCAGTGGGAGGGATAGATTCATACGTCCGTCACTCCTGGACGCACTGACCCCCTGATTCCTACCCACCCCCCACAACTGTTTCCTTCCTAGAACTTAGAACAGAAAAAAGATCCTTAACACAGCATTCTCAAAGATGACATAGGTCTTGTGGGGAAATATTTTCAAGGCCTCCTATGTGAAGCTAATGTAAAAAAAAACTTCTGACCTTGTATCTATCTTTACTTATACCATACTTACTCAAAAGTTTGTGAGATGAAACTAATGTAGAAATGACTTCCTAGACTTCGAGCCTGAAGACCTTCAGCTTCCGACCATTGTTGGTGAATTCTAAAGGCGCTTTATCCACACAAAGCAAATGTTTCACTTAATCGGCCAATTAAATAACCATTTTGCTCATTCTTTACGAAACCGGCCTGCCCGCAGGCAAGGTTGTTTAACTTCATAATAATACTGGAGCTGGAATTACAAGAACACTTGTCATTACATGCTATATATATACGTTGTTACAATAAAAAAGTAAAACATTATTTAAAAGAGATATCTGTATGTCAAGTGACAGTAATGACTCTAGAACATTTTTAAACATATAGGTCTCAGGTTTTAAAAAAACATCCTGTCCTGGTTTTAAATCAAAACTACTCCAAAATTATGTATTTATTTCAATATTTATCTTAAAAAGATGTCTCATATCAAGGATCTGGGTATCGTTTTGATGAAAAATTAACGTTTGTTCCACACATTAATGAAGTTACTAATAAGGCTATGAAATGTTTGGGATTTATTTTAAGAACAGTCAAAGATTTTACGTCACTTTATTCATTTAAAATACTCTTCACTGCCTTAGTTAGAAGTAATTTAGAATACAATTCCACTATTTGGTCCCCATACTATAAAGCACATCAAATACAAATTAAGAGAGTTCAACATAAATTTTTAAGGTTCATTAATTTCAAACTCTCCATACCCATTGAACAAATCAATTATGATAAATTAATGAAAGGACTTAATTTAACTAACTTATCTTGTAGAAGAACCAAGAGCGAAATGGTACTTTTATTCAAATTAGTTAATGGCATAATTGACGCACCTGACTTAACAAAACTAACATTCCGAGTACCAAATCGTAACACGAGGCTTCCAGAGCTGTTTTCGTTTATCCTTCGAAAACTAACTATTTCATTAACTCCCCAATCCAAAGACTACATATGCTTGGAAATAAATTTAGTTCAGTTGATATTATCGTTTATTTATTACCAAAATTTATTTCTGAAATTTCAAAAATTATTTTTATATTATGATTATTGTAAAAGCCCTAAGGGCGTGAATAAATAAATAAATAAATTTGAAATGTCTTATGTATCTTCTAATAGTAAGTTTGACAAGACAACTTGAGATGAATTTGCTTCAATGAGTTTTACTTCAATAAAAAAATTTAAAAAATCATTTTTATTTTATCCTTTGCCTTCCTATCTTATTATAAAGTTAATTTATTATATATACGGTTTCTTCGTTGGGGCCGCTCACTCAAAGCCATAGAGCTTCTCTATATAATTTTTTTGAGACAACACAATAATGCTAAAACTCGCCACTTGTGACGGTTCTTGAATATTTTATCTGGTGCACACATTATTTGGTACATTTCGTTGGACTTTCACTCTCGCGAGGGGTCGCGTGTTCTTGAATCTGTCCCGACGTTGTTGGTTGTTGCGTCAACAAGACCGCCGCCACCACTTTGCCAAACACCGCGAGATGCTAAATTATGATATTAAACGCAGTGTATCAACGGGTCCGCTTTAATTTATTTATTTATGCGACCGACAAAAACAGTGTCCCAATGGCATTTTATTAACCGCGCCTCTCAATTTCTTTGTTCGATAATTATAACAGTTTCATTTTTGCAACAATTGTTTTATTTATTTAAATTTTTAACTTAATAGGTAAAATCTCAAATTATATCATTTTAATTAATGAAGACACATCTGGGACTCGAACCCAGAACCTTCGGATTTCCTGGCAGATGCGCTAACCAACATTAGCTCAGTGGTTAGAGCATCTGCCCGGAAAGCCAAAGGTCCTGGGTTCGAGTCCCAGATGTGACCCGATTTTTTCTGATTTTTCTGTTTCAGATTTAGATTGAGTTTCGCTAATATTGTCTTCATTAATTAAATTGTTGTTATTATTTCCAACTTCCTCCCAATTTTTTTATGAACCGTGTTTAAATATCGACCTTCCTAATTCCAAAATATTCCGCAATTGAGACGAATTGCGGAATATTTTGAATCAGAAATTAGTATTTCAACAAACTCAAAATGATCACCAGTTTCTTTCCAGACATTTTTTGGTCATATGGTTGATTTTTGTCATGCTTATTCTATTAATTTCTCAATAAAACAAAAAAAAAACTGGATGTCTTGATTGTAAAGTGGCTTGATATGAATGTGGGTTGATTGGTGATTAGGAAGGATTGTGATTGGAAGGGTACCGAAAGGGTACTGAAAAGATGTCCCTGACATGAAAGTCCAAGAATATTTTGGCATTACTTTGATACTACTTTGAAGTTTGGCACTACTCCCTAATTCAAACATGAGAAATGTTTTTTTTCTTTTGAATTGGGTATTTTCGTTAAAAAAACTACTTTATGGTAATTAGTTTTTAAGAACCATATGTTTTTCTTCTGCAAATCTGTCATAAGTATGTATTTAAATTAATAAAAATTAAATATCTGAGATTACACTTCATAATTGCAGTTACTTCAGAAGTCTTCTGGCACTCAGCTTTGGACACAGTCCTCAAGGTTTACTGCATCGTAGGTCAGGTGAGGTTAGGTTTTAGTTTTTTATTGTTTATAGAGGCATTTTAAGTAGGTGCATAGTTATCTATGTCCTAATACAATCCTTATATATATACATAATTAAAGTAATACATTTACAAAATATCAATCACATATTTACGTAATTTAATTTTAAATGTTTTTATGTTTTCTTCTAATTTTATTTCTTCTGGTAATTCTCGAAATATCTTCAACGTTCCGTACATCAGCGAATTTTGACTCTGTGTTTTTTTCCTGAAGGGGAGTCTCAGTTAATTTCTTTTCCTCGTCTCATATCTGTGTTTGTTCTGCAGTTTATCAATTTTAGGTCTTAGTTTGTCAGCCCGTCTTATCCATAAGCAATCTATATATTAATGATCTCTTTTAGAACTTTACACGCAATCTAATAATAATAAAATAATAATAATAATTTTAAAAAAATCAACTTGTTGTTGATATAAAATATTATGTCCACATGTCTATTTAACGCATTTCATAATACTTAGAAATTTGTTGCCGTTAGATTAGTGTACACGCAATTATTAATCCATCACTTTAGTTCGCAATGTGACAGTATTATTTTGAAACTATTTGCAAGTTGCAATAGTTACATATTAGCGCGTGTCGTGTTTTTTGTGGCCTTTTGTAAAACATTGTATCATTTCTTTCTTATCTATGTTTGACTTTTTTAATGCAATTTTTTTTTAAGTTTAAATTTTATGCTTAAGGAATGCATGTAGGTATAAGGTATTAGGTAAATCGTTGTTAGTTTTTTAACAATTCTATGGAGTTACAAAACACACAATTAATAAATGTGTTCTAATAAATATTATGAACCTACATACTAAGTAACTTAAAAAAAATATGCAAAAAAGTAGATACTAGATACATTTTTTTAAATGTGAATACCGCACATGAGTCCCAACTGCTCCCAACCATCTGGAGCCAGTATGACTATGGCATCCCCACTTAGGGTATATCGTGAAGCTGGAGGTAGTGGCTGCGGAAGGTGAGGGAGTACCTGGCTATTTAGATCTGATCACCAAACACGGCTAAAGCCAATTCTGAATGGTGGCCTTATGAGAGTATCCTCTACCCTGGATCATTCTGCAAATATATTATTTTAATTTATTTATATTAAATATACCAGAAAAATACTTATTATTTTAACTGATTAAATTGCTGTGATTTGAACCCGCAACCTTCGGATTACCAGTCGAGAGCCTTACCACTTGACCACGGAGACCGTCTATAATAACTATACATATAATAAGTCTTTTACATGTAATAATTATACCTCGCATAGGTATTCTCATAAAACTGTGTGTAGGTAATTGAAATCCAGAAGCATGTCATGGTTTTTTCTCCTGATTTTTGTAGTTTATCATCAGCTAAATTTACGGTTGATTTAGTGTTACTTAAACTGAAATACATATTTGTTTTATTCGTATTTTTCGTATCTTTAGATTTTTTTTTTGGAAAAAGTGTTTATTATGAAGATTATGAAAATGTAATCCGTTAAATCTATTACAATCTATTGGATCGATTCGATGTATTTTTAATGTTTCAAAATTCATTTCAAATTGGATCAATTTTTGGCCTTCAAATCGAACCAAAATCTGTAGTTCTTGTATTCCAACGCACTATACCTAAGCCCTAAACCACGAATGATGACAATAATGTGTGAAAATGGCAGTTAATATTAATCGTACCCAGTCTACGTCAATTTCTAAATAAATCGTGTCAATCAACAACAATAATTTTGTAATCGTAGTGATTTAATTTATTATGTGTCAATCGATGATCGTTCAATTGATAGAAAACGAAAAGTTGTTTTGGAACTGCGAACAACGGGCATACCTACGTGCTAGAATAATGAAGTGAACTGGATAAAAAACTGTACATTGGCATTACGCTTGTAACTCCGTTTAACCTCTTTATCTTTCTCGTTAAGAACACAAGTAGATCAGAAAGAGTTCTCAGCTGAAGGTTAATATTTTGGGAATCGCTAAAGTATTGGTGTAAACGATTATATATTTTATTTTGTATATATTTAATAACATTATAATATATAAAACCAATTGAAAAAACTATAAAAATTACAGAAAATGGATGGTTACATAATACACACAAATAGGTAAATAGAAAAAGCAATGATATTTGTTTTTTCGTTATTTTGTTATTTCGGCTACTGGCATTATACCTAGCTCTCTTATTAAAAATTTAGGCATATTAGATTTGTCAAAGAATTTGTACATAAAAATGCAAAAATCAGTCATTTTAAATACATGTAGAATTACGAAAGATTTTTAAAATATTTATATTGAGGGATCAGTAGGATTTATCGGTCAAATTAGGAATTCCACAGAGCCGAACCCTCTGATATGAAAATATCTGGAGACGGTGAATTATATTCCCATTTAATAGTTTGGTAGATTAACGTGTTGTTCTTGTATTGTTTTGTATTAATTATACTTATATAATACACTTGCATAACGTGGATTTACTAGATGATCATTTATATGGAAAAGTGTATGAAAGGGTTTACTTTTTCCTATGGGAAAAACTAAACCCGTTCCTGTAAATCTGGTGAAAAAAAAGGTAGGACAAAATTATTTTGACTTAGGAAGAAGATTATCTAAGATTCAAATAAAAATTATAACCTAAACAATTACTCCACGACTAAAGTAACACTTTACGAGAAAAAAAGCTGGAACAAAAAAGTATTTTTTGTCTTACGTGGATTCACTGTGAAAATACTTTAATATCGACCGTGGTTTGGTAAAACCCTTAAAAATGAAAACTTTACAGCAGACGATAAAAACGAAATTTTTTTTTTTTAAAACTAATTCAAAATTATAAAGTTTATATGATATTTGTTTTTCATAATTTCGGTGTAAAATCTTGCATTTCAATTTATAATTATGAATTATGAGCTTCAACCAAGTCCTTCTTTAATCAATGATTATGAGAGATTTGGGGATTGGGTAATTTCATCTATGTACGGTTTTCTTGAAATAACCTAAAAAAATATATTCGATAAATTTAATTTTTAGTTTGCCTTATTCAGCAAAAATTACTTTAGCATGTTGTATTGAAGACTATTCTACACGGAGAAAAATATTTTAAAATACGATCATTTTATTTGTAAAAACGGTTAAAAACGGGACTGAAGTTCTTACGAACAAATTAACAGTGTTTCAATGTTTATTGGGAAAATGTAAGAATAATTTCTTGGTATACGTACGAAATTACGCGTATCAACAAATTACTAATAAATTATTATATGATTTGAAATTTGTGTTGTTTAATAGAATCTATACCTTTGAAAATTGAACAAATCTGCCAACGACCAACGGTATAACCTAAGTATCTTAAAAATACACTTAGTTTTTCAAAATTTTAAAACTGTGTATACCAGATAAAATAACAATCTTTCAAAATCAATTTATGTTTTTTTGTAAAATAGAGTCAATACGTCTAGAATTTGATTTAATAAGCACTAATTTTTGGTATTCTCTGGTAATACCTACCCTCTTAAATACTCTGTAACTGTGTATTTTGTTAAATATATTTATTCATCCCCGATGAAATTTCAGGTTGAACCGAAACCGGTTGGTTAAAGATATATAATAAAGTAGACTTATAACAATACTCTGGTAATACCCTCTTAACACCACATTTCTCAATTGACAGCATCATACATGAAAGAGTGATTATAACTATTACAACGCCGATGAAGACAAACAATTTAACAGCCGTCAAAATAAAGATTGCTTGCAGGTGTCCGTGTGGTCTAAATCTATAATGTATTCATAACATTTCCATTCTTCTGACATCAGCTCAACTGCTTCTTCTGTACAATCATCTCATTCATAACTCTTATCCAGTGGCTTCGTCAGACAAACGATTGGGCCTGAAAAGTGTAACACTTTCAAATCTTTAAGGTAAAATAAAAAAATAAAATTAAATCATTCCTCTAAATTACTTGTTAAATTTAGATATTTTCAAAATTTTTTTTTTTTTTAAACCTATTTGTGGCAAAACGAATGATCTGCGATTTCCTATTGGCTCCGCGGACACCAATAGTTCCTCCTCACGTACTCTTAAAAATTGTAAAGAATGATTTGCAAATCCTGATAAAGGAAAAATATCTTGGGCTGTGCATCCGTAAGCATCTAACTTTTAAAAACCATATCCAAGATGTTAAAATAAAATCACACCCTTAATCAACGTTTTTAGCCGATTATCTTATCTATTACCAATTAAATTTGAAAAAAAGTTTATATTATAGTCTCGTACACTCACATTTAAATTACTTAATTGAAATCTGGGGAAATGCGTTTGAAAAATACATTAATGAATTACAGATAATTCAAAATAAGCTAATCAAAAAACTTTCACTACGAATCCAAAACATCCACAAAAAAACTATATTTGGAAACCAAACTGTTCACATTAAGAAAACTATACGAATACAATATATGTCTCCTTATATACAAAATAAATAATAAACTCATACATACAAACATAGAATTCACTAAAACGTCCCAAGTACACAAACATTTTACACGACAACACGATAACATACATTTAAACACTATTCATACTAACTACGGTAAGCAATCTATCAGTTATGAGAGGGGCACTTTATATAATTGCCTTCCAGTTGATATTAAAAACGAAAAAAGTGTGTGTAAATTTAAAAAAAAATTATTCATTTTTATTCACAAAAAACAATGTCGTGAAAGTGAATGAATAGTATTGTAATATATTGTATGATAATATGTTGTATGATAATATAATGTTACGCAAATTCTAGTTAAGTAAGTGAAAATGTTATTTTCTTTTTTTCTGGAATAAAAAAAACTTTAAAAAAAAAAATAGTAACCATTCAACATTTGGACAAGTCATCGTCTACTGTTGCAATTGTAACAGAACCATTCTGTTTTAAACTGCCGAAGAATCAACAGCTACGTAAATTGTTTCTCATTCTCTACCACCTTCATTTTCGTATTCATTGTAAATATGTAATACAGTATGTGTCGGTTGTAAGCGTATGTAAATAGTTTCAATAAACTTGTAAGTACAGTGTAAAGGCTTATTTGATTTATATCATAATCCATCATTACACCGTCGGCGTTATTACCAACACACCGGCATTCGACGGGCGGCGTAGTCCAGGGGCAGGGCTTCGGACTACCATTCCGAAGGTCGTGGGTTCAAAACCAGCGTGCGCAAATAAATTTTATTTGATTAATTTGTGTTATTTCACAATTAATTAATAAAAATAATATATGTTATATTTGCGGCACGTTCCAGAGTGGAAGATACTCTCAGTATCGCCCTGGTGTATGACCACCATTCAGAATTGAAACGTTGCTTGAAATGGCTTTAGCCGTGTTTAGGGACTAGATCTGAATAGCCAGGTAATTTCCCACCTTCCTCTTCCCCATCTCCGTCGCTTCCCCACTTACCTTCAGCCTCACAACATACTCCAATTGGGGATGCCATTGTCTCACTGGCTCCAGAAGGGAGCAGTTGGGACTCTTGTGAGGTTTCTCTATAAAAAAAAAAACACCGTCGGCGTTATTACCAACACACGTCAATCGATGGCATCATTACCAGGGCTTTGGACTACCATTCCCAAGGTCGCGGGTTCGAACCCAGCGTGCGCAAATACATTTTATTTTATTAATTAGTGTTATTTCACAATTAATTAATTAAAAATAATATATATCTACTATATTTCCGGCACGTTCTAGAGTGGAAGATACTATCAGTATCGCCCTGGTGTAAGACCACCATTCAGAATTGAAACGTCGCTTGAAATGGCTTTAGCCGTGTTTAGTGACTAGATCTGAATAGGCAGGTACTTCTCCACCTTCCTCCTCCCCATCTTCTTCCCTTCCCCGCTTACCTGCAGCCTCACAACATACCCCATTTAGAAATGCTATAGTCTCACTGGCTTCACTATAAAAAAAAAAAACACCACATTATCCTTATATATTTAATAAAATTCAAACTGTCAAGTCAGTCAGTTTGAAACTGACTGACTTGACAGTTTGATAATACCTTCAGAAGGTGAAATTGCTCTCACGCATAATATTAATTACACAGCAGAACTTGTTTAAATAAACTGTTTTTATAAATGAAATACTAATACTATTGAGAAAAAAAATGGAGCTGTAGGTACAAATTAAACTTGATAACTGTTATGTATTGTTGTGTTGGTAGTCAGTAAGTATTATTAATGATATGCATTGTTTGGTTGGTAGTCCGCAGGCTGGACTTATAGAATAACCTTGTATGTATCGGGGTGTCAATAAACGTCATATTAATTCAACCGTCTTCTTATTATTAACGAATCTCAGATATAACAATAACAATAAACAATTTATTTCATTAATCTTAAGGGTAAACATAAAAGATTTCATAACTAACTAACCGTCTCGCGGTTTCCCGCAGGGGTAGGAAGAGAGGATTGACCGCCAAACAACGCGGTCTTGGCAAACACTCTTTGCCTCATTTAAGAGCAGATTAATATTTCTTAATCTGCTCTTTCATGGATGGCACTAATGTAATTATTTTAAGAAAAAACCTTTTATATTATACAATTATTTCGTTAGAGTTCCATTTCATCATACTCGCTTTTCTTTGATCTAAAAATACATTCAGAAAAAACTATAAGTACCTGGCTATTCAGATGTCGTCACCACATACGTCTAAAGCCATTTCATGCAACTTTTCAATTTTGAATAGTGGTCTTACAGCAGAGATACAAGGAGTATCTTCCATTTTCGAACGTGCCGCAAATTTACTATTTATTATTTTCAATTATTAAATATTTGAAAACAATTTGATTCATCGGAAAAACGAATTTTCTTCTTTTTAGTTATGATTGTATTTGGCTTAACAAATTGTTTAAGAATTTGCAAAAAAGCTAATATTTTACCAATTTACTAAAAATATACGGGTAAAATATATATCAGAATTGGCCCATTCGAACATGTGATGGATACGCCACTGTTTCTACTACTTGTTATTCATTCATCTTAACGAAGACGAATGATAAAAAATGTGTAATCAAATATACCTCTCATATTTACATGTTAAACTCGGGGCGTAAGAAGCCATTAATAAATTATGCAGGTATGTTTAGGTAAGCGGATGATTTACATCGATTTTTTATTATTTACTCTTACACACAGTTTACATATGTTTACAGTATACATAGATATTATAAAACATTAAAAAAAAAAATCATTGCAAATAATAGGTTAGTGATAGAGTTTTGTGTACACCTCACTAAAATAACCTGTGCTGAGGTGTTTCCGTGTTAAAGCGTTATTCTGCCGGCACAAGTAAAAACACAATATCGTTCTTGTAATTCTTGAGAAGTAGGAATTCTGTGGTTCCACTAATGGCGACAGTATTGTATATTAAGATAGTAGCAATTGAAGTACATCATAATATTATATATACATAAGGTAGCGAAGAGAAAAGAAAATAAAGGCAGACTACTTGATGTAAACTTAGTGAAAGAGTTAGGACGAAAAGAAAATAATTAAAAAATATATATAGTAAATGATAAATGACAAGTATTTAAAAACGTTTTGAAATATTAAAATTTTTACAATTATTATTTAATTAGACAACTCAGGTTCATTTCTCTCAAAATATGCAATGCGTTGAACACCGACATAAAGCCTAATAATATTATATCCACTTTTACAACCCAAGTCACATTGAATATTTGAAAGAGGCGAGCTTTTTATATTTTTTTTATTTATTAAAAAATAATATATTACATAAAAACATAAGCTGCACATCTTACTAGGGCATTCCTTTATCGAGATATGCAGCTTTACACTGATACGTATTTAAAAAAAAAATATAGTGAATACCTCACTGAAGGAGACTAGGAAGAGGAAGGTGGGGAAGTACCCGGCTATCTAGTCACTAAACACGGCTAAAGCAATTTCAAGCAACGTTTCAATTCTGAATGGTGCATAGTCTTACACCAGGGCGATACTAAGATTATCTTCCACCCTGGAACGTGTCGCAAATATATTATATATTATTTTAAATAATCAATTGTGAAATAACACAAATCAATTAAATTAAATTTATTTGCGCTTGCCGGGTTCGAACCCGCGACCTTCGGAATAGAATTCCAACGCCCTACCGCTGGACTACGCCGGCCGTCGTATAAACTTAATAGCACATATAATCATAAAAATAAACCCACAAAAGAAACACTGAATACAGTTAGTTATTCGAACATTAATCAAAGCGGGGCAGTACGTTTATAGTTGGCAACAACGTTCTACTCTAAACCAAATATGTACAAGGTACCTGTGATGGCTTATTAGATAAAGACATATATTCATAGGGTGACCTTTTCGACAGTGACAAGAGGGATTTACACTTATATTATATATATATATATATATATATATATATATTTTTTTTTTTTTAATTTCAATACATATTACTCTTCTTTTGTGGATATCGGACTGAATTTATCGTGAGCTCTTTACCGCTCTATACAGTTGTAATGAGTTATGTGATTTTGTACTATATTTCTATTTTATTTGAATAGTCTAATTTATCATTCAGTTTAATTTTAGTTTGCATTTTTATTATTGTACCTCTACCATTAAGCTACGGCGGGTTACCTCTTACCCGTCAAATGATTCAATATATAGGTAGCTTAATGGTAGAGCTCCCGACCGGCAATCAAAGGGGTGTGGGTTCGAGTCCGGTCGGCGACATGTATCTTTTCTCGGGAGATTTTTTTCAATATGGATGAGTGGTTCAGGCTAATAATTATTGCTTATAATAATTGTTACCCTTTGTGCTATGCATAAAAAGTCTTGTCTTAAACATTAGTTTATCAATAAAAAAAATAAAAACTATTGGTTTCTTATGTGCTTATCTTTCGAGGCACAATGTGGAGCGATTGTGGGAGAGCGGTGCAGATATTAAAAGTAATCGGTATCATATGCTAATGAGATAAAGGCTCTGTTTCGTAGGTGCATGCGGTTTTTTGAAATTTCTCAAACTTTTCTGACTTAACCCCCCTTTTTAAACCCTGGGATCTTTTGAGACTTTTAGTCTGTTCTGATCGGTCAGATTCAAGATATATTTAGAAATATTACCAATTCAGAATATTGATATTACTAATATGGAAACATTATTATTATCAATTTAAATGTGTTTTATATTTCGCATCCCAAAATGAAATAATATTTGATATTATAAATATATAAAAATTACGTTTTTAAATAAAAGAAAAATTTTAACGATTTGTCATTTACTGTTCGTTTTTTTTTCTTGTAAACTGTAAAAACACTTCTTTACAAGAAATTTAAAAAAAATATGCTTAATTTCATCAATTAATCATAATTTTCGATTACTTCTCTTTTTTTCGTTTCATTTGAAAATAATTATTCAAAAAATCACAAACTTTAACAAATATTTCTCAAAAGGAAAGCAGTAGCGGTGGATGTCTTTTGGAGAATATCATACTTATTTGGAAATGTCATGGTAAACTTTCAGATGCAAATACAAAGCGTGGTGTCAGCACTTTCGAACACTGCTTATATCTCACAGTAATACAAAAAGAGATGAAACCACTTTTTTGATTCCGTATCAGCTTGTGCCGGTATGAGCACAATAATACTATATTGCGATCGGTGTTTTGTGTTCAAAGCGACACAAAAGAATCCAAGGGGTTAAAAATAATGTTTTCCATTGTCCCCCTCTCCACTTCAGGAAAAGTCGGTAGATTTTCTTTGATTTAAGTTTTCCAATTAATATGCCTAATATCAATGCGCCACATATTTAAAAAACAATTTGAAAGTGATTTCATACTTCTTACTTTTTTATTTATTGTTCAGTGAACTAGTTAAAACCTGAACTTATAAGATAATCAAAATGCGCTGGTTAAACGGGTGCAAAAGATTAAAAACTGATTAAATAAATTCAATGTCTTATGCTTATAGGGAAAGGATAAAAGTAGGCCTCAAGACAAATCTGATCTCTGGGTCCCTTTTTCAACAGTAGGGATGTTACGTATGATATCTGATCTCTGGGTCCCTTTTTCAACAGTAGGGATGTTACGTATGATACTTTTCACATTCGCGAATGCGAATGTTCAGAGTACAAATGTGCGAATGCGAATGTTAAGGAATCACATAAAAAAAATTGTCAACATTAATCATCGTTTTAATAAAAACCATAAATCTATTCTTATACAGTAAGTTATAATCGTAATTAAGCAATTTAAAAATCGAAGTTCAAAAGAGGCATATATAAATATATATATATATCACATAATTTTGCAGCCTTTTCTCCCATGAGGCGATTTCTAAGGGGCTCGTATATAAGGCCGGCTGCCATGACAGGTTAGACTGAGAAGTGATTCGCACTTGGCTCTGACCATATGTCAATCGTGAAAGACATATATTTGAAATCTGCTAACAGAACTTTGATTTTTTCAGCAACTTTGTGGTACAAAACTTAGTGAAAAAATTACGACCTTTTAGTGTGTATTGGAGTGCGACTAACTGAAAATGAAACGCATGCGCTTGCGCGAAAAACAAAAAATAAAGACACGTGAACAGTGGGCGAGTCACGACATGATCTGCACACATTTGCATTCGCTAAACATTTGCATCGATTGTTGCGAATGCGAATGTTTAAAATGATGCGAATTATTCGCTTATGCGAATGCGAATGCGAATGTTCGTAACATCCCTAGTTTACAGTCCATCTTCACAGCCGCTGGTGGTAACTTGTTAATAATGTCATATAAAACATAAACAATTCACAAGGCTACAATCATTGGTAGTAGCGGCGGGTCAACTTGATTATTAAAAAATATATTTTGCGTTGGGTATCACATAGATAACACGGATTATTCACATAATCCCTAAAACTAAAATCTCATTCGCTAAACGACAATTCTGGTTCATCGCTCCTAAAATATATAATGCATTGAGTATCGACATAAAGTCAAATAATTTTAAATCCCCCTTTACTGCCCGTGTACAAAATTGGATATTTGAAAGGGGGCGAGCTTTCTTCAAAGAATACATGAGTTCACAATAATAACAAAATAGAATTACTTATAAGCCATTATCTTCATAAAAATAATCTGTATAGTTTTCCACGTATTCTATAAAATCTTAATGTCTAATATTTTAAATTCCATTTCTAATTTTTTAAATTTATTTTTCAGCTTACTTTTAATGTTTATATTTGTATTTAGTTTTATGTATCCTTAAATATGTTTTTTTCTTTTCTTCTTTCTTATGTTTTAATATCTGTTTTTACAAAAAAATATTTTTCTATGAATTATTTTATGTGGCTACCACAACACATTGCATTAGCATTAGCCTAGTATGGTAGTTAAAAAATGTAAAATACTGTAACTAAAAAAATTATGTAGCGGCGCGTGTGAACAACAAACAACGAATAATGCGTGGGCGACGAACGAATGAATTTTGTCTGGGCCAAAGTGCTAGAGATATCTATGTATATCTATTTATTAAAGTAAAAATATGTTTAGTAGACAAAATTTTCCAGTGCCTTATAACCTTCGCTGCCCGCGTACTGTCTTTCGATGCCCCTCTTATTGATCCAGAGTCCACTACGGCCCCCCGAGATCTCTCTCGCGCTCTCATGGGAGTGTAATGATACTCATTTTGGGAACCACTGCTCTGCATGCGCAAACATTATATATAAATATAACATCTATCATATATATGTATGCATGTTAAGCTCTATATGTGTGGAGTATCTATGCGATCTTTTTACATGTGTTAGTACTTATTGTAAAGCAGGTTGCCATAGAAAAAAATATTAATATCGATCGCTCTCGATACATTATGTCATTCATTGCGCATGGTACCTGTTTAGGTTAGTCTTACAACACTTTCCTCTCGATTTGGATGGCAACATTGAAATTAATCATTAATAAATGGTCCATACACGAAAGTGATCAAATGATCGACATAAATCTCTGTTGGAAATTAGGTTTGACATTTAGTGGAATATATACATTTTGCAATGTTGATAGATACTATATTTTACGATCATTTTAATACCTAAAGATTTTTAACATCGGACAAAATGTTGTAGGTATACGGATTATGTTTCTATTTTTCCATTTTGTTTGTCTCCGTATGCCGTCGTGAAGTAGTTTTTGAAAAGTATCAATTCAGGCTATTTTGCGGTAAGCATTTGTATAGGTACATAATAACAGTTTGTATGGGTCATGGCGGCGAATGCGTTTTGCCAGCTCTGGAGAGACTGGTTGAGGGAGACCTTTTGAACTCTCCAGCCGGACTCTCTCGACCTTATGCCTTGCACCGCAATGGGAGGGATAGATTCAAACATCCGCCACCCCTGAACACATTGACCCTCAGATTCCTACCCATCCCTCTTACCACTGTCCATCCCTCCGACCGTCCGTGGTCGAGTGGTAACAACACTTGACTCCCAATCGGAAGGTTGCGGGTTCGAACCCGGCGTGCGCAAATAAATATTATTTGATTAATTTGTGTTATTTCACAATTAATTAATAAAAATAATATATTTTTTTTTTTTTTTATAGAGAAACGTCACAAGAGTCCCAACTGCTCCCTTCTGGAGCCAGTGAGACTATGGCATCCCCAATTGTGGAGTATGTTGTGAGGCTGAAGGTAAGTGGGGAAGGGAAGGAGATGGGGAAGAGGAAGGTGGGAAAGTACCTGGCTATTCAGATCTAGTCACTAAACACGGCTAAAGCCATTATTAAGCAACGTTTCAATTCTGAATGGTGGTCTTACACCAGGGCGATACTGAGAGTATCTTCCACTCTGGAACGTGCCGCAAATATAACATATATTATTTTTATTAATTAATTGTGAAATAACACAAATTAATCAAATAAAATTTATTTGCGCACGCCGGGTTCGAACCCGCGACCTTCCGAATGCGAGTCAAGTGTCTTACCACTCGACCACGGACGGTCGTCATTTTATACTACATTTGCGGCACGTTCCAGAGTGGAAGATACTGTCAGTATCGCCCTGGTGTAAGACCACCATTCAGAATTGAGACGTTGCTTAATAATGGCTTTAGCCGTGTTTAGTGACTAGATCTGAATAGCCAGGTACTTTCCTACCTTCCTCTTCCTCGTCTCCTTCCCTTCCCCACTTTCCTTCAGCCTCACAACATACCCCAATTGGGGATGCCATAGTCTCACTGGCTCCAGACGGGAGCAGTTGGGACTCTTGTGAGGTATTCTCTATAAAAAAAATAAAAAAAAATTTTCAGAACTTAATCTCCTTACTTTCCCTAAAAAGACCCACCACACATTTTCGCCAAGCATTTTCAAATATGACATTGGTCCCGAATGAATTTTTTTTCCACAGGGCCCCCCGTGTATGGAGCTAAAGTAAAAGAGTACTCCATAGAATTTTAGACCATAAAATGTGGTATTAATTTTGTACTCCACAAAACACTCTTTTTAGGGTAAATTGCCTATTTGGTGCTTCGGCTTTTTATTTCTTGTGAAAATTATTATTTTCATCACAAAAAATTGATTCGAAATGCCATTTTTATAATACTCACAATAATTCTCCAATCATTGTTCATTGTCTTAAAACGTGTGCGTAGCAACCTAATAACTCTTAGGTATATTTATTATCAAACTAACAATTAAATTACTTTAAACACCGATTACCGTAACACAAGATAAAGGTGAATGATTAAGGAAAATTGTTCTTTTTGTCTATACTTGTTTGTTTCTTTTGTTATTTTTATTCATGTTATTATCCTGACGAAGAAACCACCGGTTTTGAAACATGTAGATATTGTAACATTGATTACAGTGGTTTACACAAAAGTAATTTCTTTCATTTAAATAAAATGATGCCACAAAGTGTGTTTGCAAAGATTTGAAGAAGAAACCATCGGTTTTGAAACGTATGGATATTATAACATTGATTACAGTGGTTTACACAAAAGTAATTTGTTTGATTTAGATTAAGGAAAATGTTTTTTCTCCTAATTAAACCATTGATATCGGAGATCAAACCCATAAATTTGCATTGATTCGACATAATATTATTATTATAGACCACGGACGTTAATTGAATCATTCAAAGGAAATTGCTAACATTCCTTTCGAAAACTAGAGCAGCTAAAATCTATCGGTTTGGATTTACCATGACTGATCTTCTAAGAAATCTGGTTGAAAAATCATGCGGTTAGTATCAGGGTTAGAATATTTAGTAAATGAGTTATGTTGTTATTTAGGCTACCATAATATGATATCACCTTAGTTCTATAGTTTGAAATTGTAAGCCTTTATGTTTGAAGGTTTGGGGGTTAGTGATTCAGCAATTCTTCATCGAATTACCGAAAATTGCGAAATTATAAAAAAAAAATTTCACATTACGATAACCGAAAAATTCAAAGTGACGATGATAATTCAGAGAAGGATCGATTGAAGCAAAGGGGTAGCACTTAATAATAATAATAATCGATTATCCAGAATATTTGCAAGGGTTGTGCAATGCAATACATTCCATATTTCGAAAAGCTAAAAATGAAATTAGACAAAAATACGAGTGTGCTTTAGACCACACGACTGAAGTGAAACTTCTAGAGAGAACGAAAATGTGCGCGCGCACTGCCGTCTCTTGCTCCTACAGAATTTATAAAATTGTTCAAGAACGAAATGAAATTACAAATAATTTTTATGCACTGGCTATGAGAGGAAGAGAGAAAGAAAATGTGCGCGCACACTGCTCTCTCTTGCTCCCACAGTGTGATACAGCCCGTTCGCCTCGCCCGACTGCACTTTTCGTAACGCTTTCGTCACGCATTCGCCAGCTTACCCCCCAAGTCAAACGTGCGTAAAGAAGTTTTACTTCAATAAAAATAAGAAGTCACGAAATAACAATACATGTACAATATTTTTTTTAAAAACATGAAAATTGAAACAAAACACAAAAATAAATGCATGCACCCGTTTATGGAGATATTTGACCGTTTCCGTCTCTAGAGGGCCTGTCAGGGGGGAATCCATCCAGGCAGCCGGGGCAGTGAAACGAATGGCCAGGTTTACAAAGATAATATACATAAGTTTATTTATTTAGTTATTTATTCACATTATTAAATTATGTTACATCATTGTTTAGTAAATGGGAAACAGAATTTTTGAAATTTCAGAAATAAATTTTGGTAATGAATAAACGAAAATATCAACTGAACTAAATTTATTTCCAAGCCTATGTAGTCTTTGGATTGGGAAGTTAATGAAATAGTTGGTTTTCGAAGGATAAACAAAGAACAACTCTGTAAGCCTCGTGTTACAATTTGGTACTCTGAATGTTATTAGTTTTGTTAAGTCAGGTGCGTCAATTGTGCCATAATTTGAATAAAAGTATCATATCGCTCTTGGTTCTTCTACAATATAAGTCAGTTAAATTAATTCCTTTCATTAATTTATCATAATTGATTTGATTTGTTCAATAAGTATGGAGAGTTTGAAATTAATGAACCTTAAAAATTTATGTTGAACTCTCTCAATTTTTATTTGATGTGTTTTATAGTATGGGGACCAAATAGTGGAATTGTATTCTAAATTACTTCTAAATAAGGCAGTGAATAATAAGTTGTTAAAAATATATTAATAAAACACTTGGGGTGACCTATGGCAGAGGGGTTGTTTATCCAATAAATGGTTCCCAATGCGGCTTTACCCATATCTGCTTCCCAAACTAACTAAGTAGCCAGTGAATGTTTTAATACTTGATCCACATTCCAGCATGTTAACAAGTAGTTCACATTGCTCACACTCATTTCAAATTATTTTATTACTCATTGCTTCATTTAGCACTTAAAAATTAATATGCAATATTGCAGTAGTATGTGGTATCTAATATACAGGAGTCATATCCTCGATTTTATAGCGTCCGCATTTCTGGGTAAGCTAAAATTTATCTTCCAAATGCAAACATAAAACTGGTTATGGCATAACAACGTACGGCTTTTATAAATGTAGTTTAATAAATATATATGTTTCCACCTGGTAGGTAGGTACTTTATTTTTGGGTGGATCGGTTTCATTCTGTTATGCGCATCTTCTGAAAGATGTATTTTTATCAATTTTTTTAAGTACATAGGTCAGGGATAAATAAACTTATTTTTTCAAATATCTGAATAACTTTAACTGTTTATTTAAATAGCGTGCAGTTTAGATTATATTTTAAGTAGCAGTAAACATAAATAAAAAGTGCTCGTAATTTTTTTTAAGTCTGATTATGTAACTAAAAAACCAACAGTTAAAAAAATGATAAAATCAGAAAACTTTTTTGGAAAATTATTTCTCAGAATCGTCATGAAAAATGAAATATATTTTTTTCTATTTCACCACACAGGAGGCACTGAGTGAAAAAAATCTCTCAGGGTCTATGTCATCTTGGGGGATGCTATGTGGAGGGTTTTTTAAGGAAAAGGAACTAGAGGAAGTTCTGGGAAGGAAAATGTAAGAGGGTTGGGTTTGAATCTGGGGTCAATGTGTCCAGGAGCGCCGGATGTATGAATCCGTCCTTCCCACTGGAGGCGACAGGTTGAGAGAGTGCGACTGGAGTCTCCCTCAGCCAGGTACTTGGTGTGACCTATGGCAGAGGTGTTTGTTATCCAATAAATGGTTCCCGGGGTGGCGGTACGCGTACCCACCTTCCAAATTGCTATGTTTATGCTCCCAACCACCTGGAGCCATTAGACAATGGTATCCCCGATTGGGGTTTGTTGTGAGGCTGAAGGTAGTGGGGAGGGGAAGAAGATGGAATGAGATAATTTAACTATTATAAAAACGTTTGTTCAAAATATATTTTTTCAAGATAACGACACTTTTATCTTACACTTTACACTATGAGGGCATACATAACAATAAGTTACCTTAAATCAACTAAAGTTAATAAAAATCTGAAAAACATAAAAGCAATAATTCGTCAATGAAACAGCAATACCCCATTATATTTAATGACACAAACCGATAATAAGTATTGCGTTTTTCACCATTGCAATTACGTAATAAAATTTGCATAATAACGAAGCTCAATGACCGATGCATGAAACATGCAATAAATAAAGCTCAAACCAAACACTTCTTATTCTGCCAAACCGGTTTCGTGCATTATGTAGACCACACCAGTTATTGTGTGTCAGCTTAAATCGCTCTGAAAACGAAAGCATATAAGCAATAATTAACACGGCTCGATTGTTTTTTGAATGAAGGCTGTAAAATTTATCTTGTATGTCGCAATTGTATGAAACGATATATTATTTAACACAATCGCATTATTTCGCACAATATTTTGATAGATCTTCAACTTCCCTTACTTCCTTCCCTTCCGCTTCGCTTCCGCTGACCCCATCACGTATTCCTCACAGTCTTCGAGTATTTCTTCTATCTCCCATTTACAGTTCTTCGAACGTCTATCGGAGACAGTGGCGGTTCGTGGTCTTTTTAACGGGGGGTTCAGAAATTCAAGAGAAGAATGATATATTGTTTAATCAAAATTTACTCTTGTCACACAAATGAAATAAAGTTAGTGGGGGGGTACCTAAATAGGTACTAACGTTGCTAATTGTTATTGTTTTGTTTCAATAACAATAATTGCGTAGAATGTAGAAAATAATATAATTGATATTTTAAAACATAAAAAAAAACAAGAAACACAAATAAAGGTGGCCACGAAATAAAATTTCCTTTTTTCACTTACACTAAAAATCCATTATACACGTATACAAAAAATAATAATATTTAATTTCCAAACGTTTTTCATAAGCATTGGCATTTTTTTTTGTATATAACACTGTATTCCGTCATTGTGTGAAAGAATTAGGACAGAATATTCGCGACAACCGATAAACGCAACCACTTTCAATTTGAAAGCCGAAACAATACTAGAAAAGCTCAACACAAAATTGCATAACTAGCGACGTTGTTTGCCAAAACTTTAGTAAATGTACTCGTAACTAAGGGATATTACGACTTATCTATAAATAAAAAAAAACGAAAACAGAAGTCAAAATCGGTCCACTTCAATAGTAGATTTACAAATGCTAATAGTAAACGGTTGGAGAAATGCAGAAACCACTAAATAAAAATCTACAAAAATGACTACAAAGTTAAATACCATAATATATAACATTTAACTTGCATCCGTCGGTGCAAAAGTCGACCGTCAGCCAGTCATCCTGCGACAATCTCGGGCTTCGTTTCGGCGAGACTCGTCAAAGTTCGGAGGTCACGTGACATCTTGACTCGTGAGCAGCGCACCAAGCTGCGTAGTTTTTTCAATTCTACCGTCACAGCCATTCGTATCGGCTATGATTTTTCGTATGGACAAATGTGTGCAGATCGCAACGCGCACAAAATGGGAATAGATAGGTACCGTATTTTTCGGTGGCGCGAGTTTTAAAGACGGAATTTTATTGTCGAGCTATCTGTGATGCGCTTATACATGATTGTTTTATTTTATCATATTTTTAATGGGGGTTCACCGCACAACCGCACTTTAGAGAAAACCGCCACTGATCGGAGAGATGGCTAAAGGGCGCGGGCAGATTGAAATAAATTCAATTGGCCGCCAAAAGGGATGTCAACGTCAATATGCTACAATGGCGCCTCTGGCGGCCAGCGTTGTTTATACTGCCAAAACTTAATAATGGAGTAGATAACACATTTAAATGGGATGAGCAAGTTACTAAAATATGTAACCAGCTAAGACAAGTGAACAATTTCTATAAATTAAAATTTGTCTTGCCTCATAGCACTCTCAAACTTGTACATTTTTCATTGGTAGAACCTGTTCTTAGATACGGAATTTGATCCTGGAGAAATACAAGCATGACTTAAGTACGTACAAAACTTGCAAACCTCTATCATAAAACAGATTATATTAACTAATATATACAGACAAAGACACAATGTGCAACTTTTATATTGTGCTGAGGGCCTGCTCCCAATAAAAGGTATATTTTGGTTCCTTACCATTAAGGATAACTGAGGAGATAGAACCTACTTATAAAATACCACTGCTACATAGTCATAGCACACGTCATACAAAAGAAGAGGCCTGAAAATACCTAAAATAACAAATAAGTATGGAAGCCGAACGCTGGAGTACTGTGTACCAGTGATTTTTAATAAGCTCAAAAATAAATTTTATTTTGAGGAAAATGAGAGTTCAAGCTTGAATATTATAAAATGTGGCTCATAAATGAAAAATCTATTAATTTGTAAAAAACAGAATAAATAAAGAAAAAAAAGAAAGATATTATAAACAAGTTCTACTTCTAATATTAATGAATGCATATTGAGGTAGAACCTGCAGACAAGCAGCCATGTGGCAGCTTCGCGGAACTACCTGTTTATTGTCTAAATTATGTATTTTTTTAGATATGATAATAAAAAAAATTAAAATAACACAAATTATTAATTTATTGTAGCGTAGTTTTTGATGTTTCCGATGCCTTTGCATTAACAAAAATCAGTTATGTGGCTTCAAATCCAAAATTAAATTTTGTATGAAAATGGTCGGGCAGCCATTCCGTTATCGTTCAGTTGAAAAATTAAATAATTTTATCTATTTTTTCTATATATATTTCCGAATATATTTTCTATATTTTGTAAATCCCCATCGAGATGATATTTCATTAAAATGGCGCTATAAAATTAGCTAAGCATCATTATCGACGGCAACCGGGTTTCGTTACACCACGCGTTCACTTTTTTCAGTTTCCGTTGACAGCAACAAGCTTTCAGCATAAAATGTTCTGCCTGGATTTTTATCACAGTGATCCGCCGGTTTAGATTAGTTTTCTGAATAATAGCTTATAAGGACCTTTAACATTTTTCATTAGCTCATTAAATAGATACTTAATAATTACACTTAAAACATCATAAGGCTCATAAAAATAGTTCATTAGTATATCTACCTTTCGAATTATCGTTGTAAATATATTCTAACAAAGCGAAGGCCGGAGAATAAAGCTCAGAAAAAAACGTTTTGTATTTTTGTAGTAGTCCAACCAACTGTACTCAATACTTTTTTATACGATCATTGTAATTTCGGACCTGTTTAACGGCTAGTTTTTTTTACGGGTAATTATTATGGCATTGCCTTGACCTGGGATATCGAATTTAAAATAGCCGATGAAAATTTTACTTTCTTGATACACGACACCGTGAGTACATTTAAATTATTGGCGCGAATCACTTTTATGTCAGATTAATTTATGTAACGCCCAAATTATAGCGATGATTGTAAGGCAATCTGTATGTCTGTTTGTCAAACAAATGTTTAATTTTTACGTTATAAAATATACAAACTGCTGTTGAAATGATTTTTTAACTCTCTTTTATTATCACAGAACCTAATGATACATATTTTAACAATCTCAAAGGATTTGATTCAATTTAATATAAAAACAAAAACACTTATAGCTTCAATTTTTTTTTTTACATTACGTTAACTCAGGAGGCTCTGGGGAAAATAATTTCCCTCAGGGCTTATGTCATCTTTGGGGATGCTGTGTGGAGGATATTAAGGAAATGAAGGTGAGGAAGTTCTGGGAAGAAAAAAGGTATGAGGGTTGGGTAGGAATCTGGGGTTCAGTGTGTCTAGATCATCCGCCGCCAAGACCTAGATAAACCTTACCCCATGAACCCGGGCACCCCTGCTAAGTCACCAAACGTGGCGAACCACTTGGGGTGACCTATGGCAGAGGTGTTGGTTATCCAATAAATGGTTCCCGGGCGGCGGTACCCATTCCCGCCTCCCAAATTGAAAACTCCCATACCAGGATTCGCTGAGAATTAAGCAATCTTTTGAGAATTTCTTCTTCTATTTTGAATCCTGTGGTGAAAATTACGATACGATCTGAAAACGAAGACCTAGAAGTCCATGAAATAAAATTTGTACAAATTCAATGACGCCAGATTCACTTATTGAGCGTTTTAGCTACATCGGAAATAAAAGATTCCTCTTTGTTTCGGTAAAATCCTTCAAGCTACACTTTTTGACAATATTACTATTCAACGGTTTCAATGATTTAAATAGTCTTCAAATATAATAGAATAGACTTTAATATACTCCAAACTACAGCCTGGTAAATATTTTTAACTTAATACTAAAAACAAAATTTATGCGTAAATATTTTTTTATGTTATTTCGTAAAAATTGTACATGAAATTACTCAACCTTGAGAGTTATTCAATCTTTCATAATTATAAATAAAATGTCAATATTTTAAGCCGGGATTTATTTCAGTGTAGAAATTCTAAGATTAACTACCATTTGTACTCCTCTTTGCCCATAGATCTAATGAAGGGAAATAATTATACCAATTCAGTGGAAATCTTCAATTTGTCTGCACTAAACAAATACAAGTTACATTCGGAAGATTTTTTCAATGAGGATGAGTGTTTCAGGCTGATAATTATTGCTTATAATAATTGTTACCCTTTGTGCTATGCATAAAAATCTTGTCTTAAACATTAGTTTATCAATTAAAAATAATCAATATTTGACGTGCTAAAGTACTTCACCAAAAAATGTAGACATGTCATGATAGTGGGAAATTTAGCACTTACAATGCCTTTCTCATATAAAAATAAAGTTGGTTGTTTGCAGGTGAAAAAAAATGTAATAAGCGGTAGTTGTTGAATGAAACACTAGTATATATTTAATCATTTGGTGGGTAAGAGGTAACCCGCCGTAGCTCAGCGGATTAAAAACAAGTTTTTGTTATTAAAGCAGTTCAGTTATGTACAATAAATGCTGTATATGTATTTTACTACCCGTATATAAAAGCCCCTAAAAAGGGCGTTTATATTAATAAATAAATAAAATAAAAAATTTAGGCATATTAGATTGGTCAAAGAATTTGTATATAAAAATGTAAAAATCAGTCATTTTAAATACTTGTAGGATTACGAAAGATTTTTAAAATATTTATATTGAGGGATCAGTAGGATTTATCGGTCAAATTAGGAATTTCACCGAGCCGAACCCTCTGATATGAAAATATCTGGAGTCGGTGAATTATTTTTCCATTTAATAGTCTGGTAGGTTAACATGTTGTTCTTGTATTGTTTTGTATTGATTATACTTATATAATACACTTGCATGGCGTGGATTCACTAGATGATCATTTTTATGGAAAAGTGTGTGAAAGGGTTTAGTTTTTCCTATTGGGAAAACTAAACCCGGACCTAAAAGTCTGGTGCGTAAAAATTATACAGCAAAATGTTGAAAAATAACTCACCACTTTCATATATCAATATTTTTAGTTTAACAAATTTGTAAATATTTAATTACGGAAGTTAATTTTAGCGTTTCTAATCGTCAATTTGAAACAGAAAAATCAGGAAAAGAATCACATATAGAAAAAAACTGTTAAAATTCTTTTTTATCGTCTTATGTTAAGTTTTCAATAAAAGTTTGAATAATTTTAAGTGTTTAAGACACTAATTAATTAAAAGTCTTCTCCGTTCATATTATCATTCTCTTAGTAGAAAGTATTTCAATAAACCAATTCATTATTTTATATTCAATGCAAAAAAATATATTTAGGCATAAGTCGATATTGAAGTACAGTTAACTTTTATTAGTAATTGAATGAACTTCATCAACAAGTAGTATATTCCACATAGGGGGTTTTTCACCATCCTCCCAATAGCTTATCTACACTAATAACGAATATTTTAGATTTACGATTTACGGTTTATTTATTTATTAAGTTGGAGTTTATAGTTTGGTACTCGAACCTATGAATAGTGGCTATATATTGTATAAGTTGGCTGAGTTTTCTAACCACTGCAAGTATTTTATTTTTATTTTTAATAATATTCGTTATTAGGGTAGATAAGCTATTGGGAGGATGGTGAGAAACCCCCATAGACGAATAACGTAAAATCTCTATGCATAGATACATGAGTAGGTCTTTAGTCTATAAGTCTATGAATGCATGATAATGGCTTATTATGCACCCAGTATGAACGAATAAATATTATTGGCAACTTTGTATGCACAGCAGAACGTGCCATTAAAGTGTAGAATTTTCTAACCGCCCATGTGGTGATGTGGTATATGTAACAAGTTGTTAGAAATTGCGACAAACTTCAATAGGCCCGGAGATAATTACAGTTTTAATAAACCGTGCGATATAATATGACAAGTTTCATAACACTCTGGTCTCTAGTCATAACATGTGGCAAATGTTTGTGTACGCAAATCCAATAGAGCTGTTTTTTTTACTGCGCTATTATGGTTACCATTGTATATATTGTAAGTGACTACTCAAGAATATAGTTATAAGAAGGCTATAATGAGATACCTCACTAACAATAATCAATGTTAGCTTAATACTATTCTTTTTCAGGTTCTTTATAATGTAAATAGCATATTTTACTTCATAATTACTGTTCCACAAAAATATTATGTATATCACATATTTGTAAAAGCCCCTTTAGGAGTATAATCGACAACTTGATTCTGCAGGGAGAAAAATTTTATTCTAAAATACGATCATTTTATTGGTAAAAACGGGACTGAAGTTCTTACGAATAAATTAACAGGGTTTCGATGTTTATTGGCGGGAACATGTAAGAATAATTTGTTGGTATACGTAATTTCGTACGTACACCACCAAATTATTCTTACATTTTCCCGCCAATAAACATTGAAACACTGTTAATTTGTTCGTAAGAACTTCAGTCCCATTTTTAACCGTTTTTTTAATGATCGTATTTTAGAATAACATTTTTCTCCGTGTGTGCAGAAACGGGTAGTCCTTTTGATAGATTCTCATATTTTAACAAACGAATTGCAATATTTAGAGCACAGGTGTCACGTTGGAATGCTGTCCTGAAACACACCAAACGTGCGTTCAACATGTGTTCATGGACGAAATTTATCACATGAGAACGGGTCGCTTCTACGACTCGTTCTTAAGTTGAATAGTTCGGCTGTGGAATTATTTACCAGCCTCTGTGTTTCGTCCCTCCTACCGCATGGGTCTCTTCAAGACCCAGGTTCACTCCTTCCTTTCCACTCAAAGGTGAACATATTTTCTTCAGGACCTCCTGTGGACCCACTATAAAAAAAAAATAATTTAGAAAAGCGTTCGGAGATATGTTTATTTGTGTTGATGAATTTATGCATCAATTAGTTTTATCAACCAGTTTTCCCATTTTGATCAGTTGCAACAAATTTATTGTCAATTTCAAAGTTTTCACTTGATTTACATTTCTGATGTAAAATCTAACAATTGTGGACCTTAATGCCTAATATTCTATCAGGTAATATTATTTTTTGCCAAAAGATATAGTTTCCTATCAAATTGATAGGATTTTTACTTTAATTACTGGTATTTTAAGCAGAATTAAAAATCCCAGTATCCTAACCTGGTATAAAATACTGATTACTTTTTTATGTGAGTAAGTAGGTACCGCACGAGGTTCCCAATTGTTAATGTAGAAAATTTTTAAGAAGAAAATACGATAATAATGGTAGATTCAGACTGGGTCGACGTACGTATGCATCGCTACGCCTAACAATATCTGGGCTACTTAGCAACCATAGATTTTCAATGAAAATTTATGTTTTAGAATCACATTGGCCACACGCATCGCGACGTGCGATGTCTGTGGCCATTTTCATAGAATATGTATGGGTTGCTAAGAATTGTTTGGCGTAGCTATGCGTACGTACGTCGTCCAGTCTGAATCTACCTTAATGGTATTTGATGACGATTATAAATATGCCGTTCATCATTTGCCGCCAAAAGCACATCTTCGTTTTTGTTATCCAAGGTCTGTGAAAGCTATCTTAGCAGCCAGTAGCGTTATCTACGTCATAATGGTTTTGGGGACAATTCTAACCGTTCGTGTGGTTTTAATGGTTTTAAAATCTAACTAACTAACCATCACGCCGTTTCCCCGCAGGGGTAGGCAGAGAGGACGGACTGCCAAACAACTCGGTCTTGGCACACACTCCTCGCCTCATTCACATTCATACATCTTATCATACATGCTCTTCTATTATTCTGACTCTTGACATGGCCCGACTCATGTATCTGATTCACTTGATCGTGTCATGTTTTCCTTGGGCGTCCTCGACTTCTTCTACCATTCACATTCGCATCATATATTCTCTCGACACTCCTTTCTTCATTCATTCGCTCTTGGTTTTAAAATCAATATGAATCAAATGATATGGATCAATATGAATTAAAATCATTTCTTGGTTTTAAAATCAATAATTATTAATGAAAATATAAGTAACACGCGTTTAGAAGGCGATCAGAAATACAAAAATTAACTTTAAATCTTCGATACGATTTATGTTGTTACGCCGAAGAAAATGGGCGAAGAAGGAGATGAGAAAGAGGAAGGTTGGTAAGTGCTAATTCAAATTTAGCTTAAATATTTCTCTAAGAAATTCATCCTTCCCTCGCTGGAACCAAATTTATCGATTGAAATAGTCACCTGTTGATCGTTTTCGTAAAAATTATTCTGTTTCAAAACTGTCAATCAATTTAAAAGTAGTAGAAAAATGTATTTCTTTGAGAACAATGTGTCCTTCTCTGCACTTCACTCAATTGAATCACTTCCTAATATCAACATTACATAAGTCATCCATTGTGGATGTTAGAACTCCCGGCGAGACAAAGAAACACTTATTCTATAAAGCATCTCATTTGCATTTTTTTACCATTATTTATCTAACTTCTTTCTCTACTTAACATAATAAATAAACAATTCTAATCATCAATTATTTAAGTCATAAGAATTAATGACACAATTTTTGGCACACTAGTAATACATGAGTACTGTTTTGTATATTCAGAAGAAATTTGATGTTATTTTGTTGTTGAACAATATTAGTAAGCGGACATCAGATATTAAATGGGAACTGATGATATAGTGTTTGTCACATTATGGCACTATTTCCAAAGCCTCGGATTGCTTTGTTGCCACGATGTGGCAAATATTCTCTAGATTCTTTAAAATGTTATATATGTGATAATAGACAAAAGATAGATGAATTCATTGGTTATATAGATTATAATCAGTTTGTATGTCTCCATATTCAAATTCGGAGATATGATTTTTTTATATGGACAAAAAAATTTCCTTTAGCAATCCGAGAAAAAAGTTTTAAATTGTTCTGTCGCTCCAGTGGTTTAATGCAGATGGCAATAATGTTGAAAATTTCTGTTTAACACAAGCCGCCTTACTTGATTTATGCCTTAAAAAACGTTGAAAGTTCTGTTGTTTTATTTGTGAAGTTCGGGCACAAATATTAAAATGCTTTCCGATCATTTTCTAAGGAACTGAAAGGGCTTCATAAGTAGAAGCTTTTGCATTTTTAAGCAGTTTTATAGACCGGCTAGGAATTAGGGTATTTTTTGAGCCTCTTAAAATATTTACCAAAAAGATATTTGTGGATTTCAAAGGCTTAGATGTGCTCTACTATATTAACTAAAACAGCTATAATCTTTCTTAGTCATAATTTTTTTTAAAACTAACATCTTTTCACCTCTCCAGCTAGTTTATTTCGACCCATTGCAAGGCATCGCATTGGGAGGGACGTCTGTCACTCCTGGACACACTGACCTCTAGATTCCTACGTACCCCTTTTTCTTTTTTCTTTCCCAGAATTTCCTATTCCTTTTTTCCAATAACATCCCCAAAGATGACATAGGCCCGTTGGGAAATTATTTCCGTATTGAAAAATTAAATCTTAGTTATTTAAAACTTCGTGAAAAACTTAAGTGGGTAGGTACTGAACAAACATGTTTAATAATATATTATAATATTTAGTGTGGTGTATGCAACACTGCTTCGTCTCTATGGTGGTATGGGCGGGCTCTACTGCCAAGCAACGACCCGAACGATGACGGAGTTGGGACCCGAAGGGGGTCATTTCAAGGGAGCGCGCTAGCGAGTGCTGCTCCGGGCTTTCATTAAACCTACCGCCAGCTAGGCTGGACGTTTACTTTGTGACCATTTGTATTCAATAAATAACGTTTCACGTATAACGAACCAGTATCGTATTATTTAAAAACAATCAGTGTGTAGTACTTAGGATAAGATTGACATTATCCCAATCCAGTATCCAGAACACTACATTTAGTTTTATCTCTTTTGGGTGCACGTTGTTTTAAGCATTGGTATAATACTTTATAACTGTCGGTTTCAGAAGTACGTTGCGAAATGTAAGTCTTATGTGGGTGGTAAAGTAATGATGCAAGAACGATAAAATGTGTTCAATTGCGTATTTAATTACGATTTCAATTAGATAAAGATCCTCCTACCTATGTGAATCATACATTTATTATTGAAAATTCAAACACCCACAATATATTAAAAAAAAAATTGTAACATATAATGTTTAAATTTACCCTTTTCTGTGGATTATTTATTACAATTTTTCGACCACCATGCTAGAGGCACATGCCCTGGTTGTAGTGGTCGATTTTCTATACAGGGAAAAAAGTTAAAAGAATATTTCAAGTACGAAATAAATATAAATGAATATAAATAGCATGGAAATCTTCAATATAAAAATGAATGTTGGTTCGTTTGTTCGTATTTTATGCGCTGCCATACCGTTCATCCGATTGCGATGAAATTTTGGGAATTTGATGTGCGCATGCCCACGATAGTTGTAGGATAGTGAGGTCTAGTGTTATGAAATTAATTCCTATAATATTCGTACTATAATTTGGTGAGTTGTTGTTAACAAGCCCGCTAAGGTTTCTATATATCAATATTTCTATACTGGTGAGCTATGGCGTTAAGAAATTTGCAAAAATATGCGATAAGTTGGTTGCGAGTTGTCCTAAAATGAATATGTTTTGTGGCGTTTAGCGACAGGGGAAAAAAATCCGGGAGTGAAGGAGGGGAATTAGGGAGGGGGTTCGTGGGAGGGGGGACGAGGGAGAAGGCGGAGAAGGTAGAAGGGGAATGTGTGAGCCCTGGCTTTATAATAACAATAATAACAAAAATGTTTGCATGATTTTTTTAGCGCCATTCGTGAAAAAATCACCTCAAGGGCGCAAAACCAAAGGGCGTTATGAAATGATTTGTATTGGATTCAGAATTGAAACGTTGCTTGAAATGGCCTGAGCCGTGTTTTTTAGCCAAATCTGAATAACCTGGTACTTCCCCACCTTCCTCTTTCCCAACTCCTTCCCCTCCTTATTACGTCTCACAACATACCGAAATTGGGGATGCCGTAATCTCACTTGCTCCAAGTGGGAGCAGATGGGACTCTTGTGCGGTATTTAAAAAAGAATTTATCCATTTCATTGTAAATTCTATCGATTATGATGTTGCGCGGTTGATTGTACAGTCAGCAACTATTCGCTGCAGAGCTTCTTAAAGCACTACATTGATGTCGACATTCGAATAGACAGTGGTATTTCATTCCACAGTTTCGATGATGTGTAGTTGAAATTACCCTCAAACACAGCAGTTTTATGACTGGGAAGAACGAGTAAACGGTATTTTTAGCGTGTACCTACTACGTGCATGAGAGACACAATCATGAGTCTGTCAATCAGATAAGACAGGAACCTTTGAATTCATCATATTGTACATTTCTCACATTTGATGTAACTTCCTTCTGTTATATATTAAATAGTTTTCTTTTTTTTTAGTTAGATGATTTTATTAACAGTATTAGCTAGTTTATTTGTTTTGCATTGAAACATCCTGTTCATCGTAAAATCCCACACGCAGTTTGCATACTCGGAAACGTAACGTATTAATGAGTGGATTTATGATTATTGAATCTTTACCATGAATGATTGCATGCATCTTTTATTAGTGTGTTTAAAATCTAGGTTAGAATCAATTATTTGCTGCACTAACGACCATTATTTTTTGTTTAAGGTGAATGTCAAAAGAATTCATCATATTCTACGCTTTCGTAGATAGCGCGTATAGTATTTTTAACTTTGAAATATCACAAGCATTACTAATATTAACACAAGCATTACGAATATTAACACAAGCATTACGAATATTAACAAATAATTTTGTCAATTAAAAAACTCTAATCTTTCAAGAACGGCTAAAAAATACAATATTCCATCGGTGATTCAATCCAATATTGTATTTGTTAGCCTTTCTTGAAAGATTATAGTTTTTTAATTGACAAAACTATTTGTTTGTTACAATGCTTGTGTGCCTCCGCGAACAATAATTTGTTCTTAATATTTTAAAGCGTAACTTGTAAAAGGCGTTTATAACAAAAAATTCTATTCGCGCGCCATCTACAAAAGCGTAGAATATGAATTCTTTTGACATTCACCTTACATCTATGATTCTTTCTGCAGCGACGATCTTAAGAATGTTCTGTATAATTGAATCGATTCCATTTGGCAGGACTCGGTTACAACAGGTTATTTGCATAAAAAGTGTGCACCCTTCATTTGGTTTTGCGTCAAAAATAAATTTACGTTGTTGACATGTTTTTTAATTGAAGTTTCGTGAACAGTTGGAAGTAGGTCACGTAATTTTTTCCCTTTTGAGATTCCTGTCTCTGCCTTAAGAGAACAGTTAATTAAGCCTCTGAATACTGAACACTCGGCATTACGTAACCCGATCGGGCGTAATTAAATTTGCACAACTTTTTGGAAATGATCCTTGCATACTTACACACATTGCGCAATGGAACCCATGTGTCAATAAGAATATATTATGATATAAGTTTATTAATGCTAATATTTATTGTCCTATTGTTCTCGTGTTGTTGAAAATTGGTCCCATTGACATTTTCACAAATGATTTATATCTGTTTTTAAATTTGCATAGTAAATATTTGTTTGTCGTTTTATACATTCGTGTACTCTTGATATCACCCTTGTGAAAGACCACTATTCAGTATGAAACGTTGCTTGAAATGGTTTAAACTGTGTTTCGTGAACAGATATGAATATCTAGGTTCTTTCCTACCCTTCCCTACCTCATATGCCTCCCTCCTCGCTACCCGCAACACCCAGTCTTACAACATACCCCAAGTGGGGTTATGTTTTTGGGAGTGTTTGCTGGAATAAGTCAGTGGTTCAGTGGGCATCGCGTTTGGGTCCCACCCAGGCGTTCCGTGTTCGATTCCTCGGCTGGCTAAGTCCTCCATCACAACACAAGCAACATCTTCCGCTTAGTGTGGTGGTAGTAGGAGATTTTCAAATGTTGTTGGGTTATTCGTAACCCGGGAACGTTTGTCTTTCTTTTTAAGAAAAAAAAAAAAAAAAAAAAAAAAAATGGAAAGAAAAGATTTATTTTTTATTTTTTATATAATACTTCACAAGAGTTTTAACTGCTCCCGTCTGGAGCCAGTGAGACTATGGCATCCCCAAATGGGGTATTTTGTGAGGCTGAAGGTAAGTGGGGAAGGGAAGGAGAAGTGGGGAAGTACCTGGCTATTTTGATCTAGTCTTTATTAACATAATAAAGCAACGTTTCAATTCTGAATGGTGGTCTTACACCAGTGCGATACTGAGAGTATCTTCCACCCTGGAACGTGCCGCAAATATAGTGTATATTAATTAATTGTGAAATAACCCAAATTAATAAAATAAAATTTATTTGCGCACGCCGGGTTCGAACCAATTGGGAGTCAAGAGTCTTACCAGTTGACCACGGACGTCCGTCGATATGGAAAGAAAAGGGGGTGACAAATCATTTGCCTCCGTATCTCTGCGAGCAACAATACAATCACAAATCATTTGCCTCTGTATCTCTGCGAGCAACAATACAATCACAACAGTTGCTTATTAGTTGTTTTTTCCACCATTATATCTATAGTTCATTATCGCAACAACAATACGAATTAGTAAAAAATGATACTATGTCCTTTCATGATGGTAAAATTATTTCTTTTTACTTAAAAACGAGATTAAGTACACGAAAAACAACAACACTAACTTCCAAGTTAGTTCTAATCATTCTTCTGTTTTCAAAACAATTGCACTTGAATTTGCACTATTTTCTTGCAATTGTTCCAAATTTTAAAATAGTTTTCCATCAAGGTGTTGATTGGGGATAGGTAGGAACTGGATAAATCTATACATCCCGGTGGGAAATAAGCATTTTCTCATTCCAAAACTAAACACCCGCCAAATAGCATCTCATAAGATGATATTGAACTTGAGGGAGATGTATTAATTCCATCATTTCCTCTGTGAAAATAATAAAATGAGATAAAAAAAACTTTTTAGAAAACTGTCGTTCTGAAAACTAGAATTATTGGTTTCACTCTCGGCAGATTCCATAACTGCGTTTAAGTAGGCACTCGTCTATTATAACAAACAAAATATATACATATTGTATTTATGAATGTACTTTAAAAGATTAAAACATCAAAACAACCTATAGACATTTGCAAATACAGACAAAGCGGTTACTTTTTATTACTTTGAAAAAATATTATGATTAAAATCTATTTCTGTGTGCTGTCACTTCGGCGTCGGCAGTGAAAATTATGGTGAAACTTTAATTAATAAAGAATTATTATTATAAGCAATAGTTATTAGCCTGAAACACTCATCCATATTGAAAAAAACCTCCCGAAAAAAGATATATGTCGCAGACGGGTCTCGAACCCGCACCCCTTTGATTGCCGGTCAAGAGCTCTACCATTAAGCTACAGCGGCATATCTCATACCCACCAAATGATTCAATATATACCTTTCATCCAACATTTACCGCTTATTACATTTTTTCACCGTGCAAACATGCAAACTTTATATGAGAAAGGCATGTAAGCGCTAACTCACCCTTTGTGCTATGCATTAGTTTATCAATTAAAAATAAATAATTATTGTAAAAAAAGCTAGTATCCAATAAATATAAAAAGAAAATAAACTATTACTACTATTGGCTAATCTTCTTTATTGTACAAATAATTCACTGTAATTAAATGCCAGGTAAATAAGTATTTAAACATTTTACAACGCAAAATCGTTAGGCAATGCTAATTTTACATACCATCGAATTGGAAGGCAGTAGTCAATCCACTTTCTACTACATGTGGAAAATAAACAAAAAACATGTTGATCGGTAAAGACTATGTTGCATGATAAAACAACATAAATATAGAATAGGTTTAAGAGGAAAACACACGCGATACACATGTATTTGGTTACTGTGCCTTATATCACAACGAATACAGATAATAAGCTTAAAAATCGTTTTGAGTCTAGGAATGGTCGAATTAAGAGCAATAGTAATTTTATTTTTTATGTGAGTAGTTTTATTAGAAAGAAAAAGATTTATTATGAGAAAATGTCACAAATGAAAATGCGAAAATGTTTTATTCCTATTTTTTTGTAGAAGTTTCCATATGCGTTCATAATTTTCTGATGGAAAAATACATTTTTTGTAGCTTACGCTTATATATTTAAAAAAAGTAATTACTATTATTTTATTTAGAATTCTATTCAAGGGAAACGATAGAAAAAAATTCAATTTATCAAATAAAATATTTCTGTATATTAAAAATTTAACAGATTTGTCGTAAAGATGAACCGAAAATAGTGATTTCACTAATAATTTCATCTTGTACATAAATATGTGGTGGGCGTCTTTTCTTCTAGTTTTATTATATTTTATCAGATCTCTAGCTTCTTACAGAAATAGCATTTATCTCAAGAAGCGAAGGTTGAGAATGTAAAATCAACTTCGTCAATAACTCTTGTAACTCTATAAAAATATTTGTTGCAATATTGTTTAGCTACCGAAAAGTTGAATATATTCGAAATACCTACCAGCCCATTAATATATTTGCAAACTAAAATAAAGGAAGTCCTTGACGATATTAAAATCAATCATATTTAATTAATTGTCCACGGGACGCTAATACAGTACAAAAATCAAGGTCGTAACATTATTTAGATTTCAAGGCTAGTTTAGTGGGTCAAACTGTGTAAGTCTTGTGATTTTTTTTAACCGGATACGATCCGGAAATGTTTCTTTCGTCATTATATTATGTCCGATATTAACACGTGTGTCATAAATAAATAATGTGCTGTGTCGTATAATACGACCTTACTTTTTTTTAACTGGGTGACTTATTTTATTGCCTTATAATTATTAACAAAGTATTGGCCTCTGCAATTACTCAAAACAAATGACAGGCACTTTTGCGAACAAAAGGAAAGGCGTGGCAATTTTTTTGCAGAGTTAAGAACAGTTTTGAGGTTTATGAAAATTATTAAATATAATTTTAAAATATAGTAACTCTCTTCCTTATTAATTCTAAAAAAAGATTAGTGCAAAATCGTTCCATAGCCGAGCTGTTGAACTCAAGAACCCGCTCTCAAATGACAAATGTCAACCGTGCTCAAATTTTCCAAATTTCCGTTATTCAGAACAAAACTCTTGTTTTGAATAACGTGATAAGAAGTTTGGTAAAAAGTGTAATTAACTAAAGTTTGCCTATATGTAATGAAAACAATTAACAGGACAACGTTTGTTTTTCCTCTAAGGATATAATAAATAATAAGTGTAAAAATGGGACCAACGCCAACGTATTAATATTTGTGAAAGTATATTGATAAACTGCATCCTTTGTAATATATTAAAAAGTATCTCGAAAAATAACATTAGTCCTTACTTATTAGGGTGTGTCAGTTATTTCAACTTTTGAATTCAGTAACGCCTGGGGTCTCATAAGTTGCGTCTTACAAAGAAAATGAGAACTGCATATAAATTTATTTAAAAAAAATGTTTATTAGCTCGCTAAAATACATTGAATATCAGAAAAAACACCTAAACATGTATTTTTAAATTATGGTAATTAATATTTTTTGCACAATAATTACTGTTATCATAACATGTTATCATTCAATTTTGAGCATCCATTATTTTTTATTCGTTGTAAGTATTTTGTTAAAAAAAATTGGTTTAGTTATTGTTGATTTTAGTTATTGATTTTATCCAGAAAAAGTGTTATTTTCCCTTTTTATATTTTTAACAGACATATCACATATGTTTCAAAAAAAAAAAATGCTTTCTTTGTACTACAGTTAAAGAATAAAAATTAAGTTTGCTACAAAATATAAAAAATGGACCCTTCGTTTTATTTTTTTACCGAATCAGGAAATCAATATTTTTCCAAATTTCCCGGCATTTTAGCAAGCTAATAGTGATCACCAATTTCATTTATTTTTATGTTTTCGAATAGCTACATATCATATGCAACTTTTGAGACCCCGAGCCTTTAAAAATAAGGCATTTTGTTTTCTATGGAGAGCGACACACGCTATTACTTATGTCTCTTTCGAAGGCTCAGGCATGCAAATTCATAATATATTGTTTTGTAGATAAATCAACATGACTTTATTATAAATGGGTCACAGATTCTATTATAAAAATTTAAAAAAAAAACAGTCTGCTTCCAACCGCCTGAAGCCAGTGAGACTAAGGCATCAACAATTGGGGTATGTTGTGAGGCTGAAGGTAAGTGGGGTGGTAAAAGGGATAAGGGAGAGGAAGGTTGAGAATTACCTGGCTATTCAGATTTAGTCACCAAGTTAAAGATATTTCAAGCAACGTTTTAATTCTGAGTGATGGTCTCACACCAGGGCAATACTGAGAGTGTCTTCCACTCTAGAACGTGTCGCAAATATACCTTATATTAAAGTGAATGATAAACTTATGAAAAAAAGAATTATTAAATTGTGACAACACAAATCGATGAAATAAAATTTTATTTGATTTGAACCCGCGACCTCCAGATTATTGGTCGAGATCCTTAACCTTGACCACGGAGGCCCTCACTTTATTATTGTTCAAAATGTTATGTTTGTAAAAGCCCTATGAGCATACACTATAGGTTGGTACGATTTTTTAAACGATTTTTTACTTTGTCGTAATTCCAAAAGCTTTCTCAAATACCGATGCATTGCGTGTTATAATAATCCTTCTCTGGACATATTTTTCTTCTTGACATTGGAGTCACATATAAGTTGGAGCCACATAAATCTTGGCTTAAGGAACTACCGGAAAAATAATTTACTCACATATCTAAAACATCGTCCTAAAAGTTTCTGAAAAACCTTACTCAAAACATGAAGTCGAACCATAGAAGTCGCTGAAAACTTAGCGCCAAATCCAAAACCTAGTGCCCCTCAGCACAGGATCACCTAGTGTGAATATAATCAACATATATTTTACATATATATTCTTATAAAAATGTTAAAAAATCAAATATGGTTACTAAATAAAAAAAAACTAAAAACATATAAGTTGGAGCCACAAGTCAGTGGTGAACGGTTGCATTTCACGTATTGCAACGGACTTATGTGTATTGTTGTTTGAGGCACGCCCACGTTGTTATAAATGCACAAGGTGTACTGCACACTCAATCAGACGACTCCATTTATTCATATCTTTTATGCCAGTCATTTTCGTTTAATTGCACCGGCCATAAATTTTATTCGACATTAAAGAGACTTACTACCTACGATTTTTTTCGTTTAAGGTCGCTAGATGATTAAAGTTGAATTAGTTTTATAATGTTTGAATAATATATCAATTGCACTTTCTTATTCGATCACACCGTGTTGTTACAGGAACGCGTTTTAATCGTTTCATGTTTTGATCATTGCAACGTTTAATTTCCTGTTTTTTAACGCTGGTAATTTTATAAACCTGAATCGCTGTGATGAAAAGATGAATGAGACATGATGAATAATTTCTGATAATAAACAAGTTGTTTCGCGTGTGAAATATTTTCTCAGAATGATATTCATTGCGTCATAAGAAAATATATATTCAAAATAGTGAATTCAAAGATGCGATTAGGAACATGGAATGTTAGAAGTTTATACAGCGGTAAATTGGATTTTTTTTTACATTAGGTCCACAAAGGAGGCCCTGAGGAAAATAATTTCCCTCAGGGCGCCTGTGTCATCTTTGTGGATGCTGTGTGGAAGGTATTTTTAAGGAATGGAAGGAGAGGAAGTTCTGGGAAGGAAAAAGGGTCTGAGGGTTGGTTAGGAATCTGAGGTTCAGTGTGTCTAGATCATCCGCCGCCAAGACCTAGACAATGAACCCCATGAACCCTAGCACCCCTGCTAAGTCACCAAACGTAGCGAACCACTTGGGGTGACCTACGGCAGAGGTGTTGGTTATCCAATTAGTGGTTCCCCGGGCGGCGGTACCCATTCCCGCCTCCCAATTTGAGTATACCATACAGGAAATGGAAAGATTTAAAGTGGATATTCTTGGAATTAGTGAACTGAGATGAACTGGCAGAGGCGTACACCAACATGAGAAGGGAAATCTGTACTACTCAGGAAGTGACCCACAGGACAGAAACCGTCGAAACGGAGTTGCTATATTTTAAAGAATTTTATACTTATCTCGGACAGAATAATATTTTTACAATTACACTGTCAACCCATCAACGTTTTTCAAGTGTATGCACCAACTGCGGAAATGGGAATTTGAATGGAGGAGAGATCAATTTTGTCATTGGAGATATTAATGCCAAAAATTGGTGAAGTCGCCTCTCTCATATGGTTGGTGAATGTGATTTAGGCATAAGCAATCAAAGCGGTTACAGACTCTATGAAATCTGCCAGGATAAAAATATGGTTGTATTAAATACCTGATTTAAACTCTCGAAAAGAAGGCTTTATACATGGGATCACCTTAGGATGGATTCAGGAATTCCGCAAAGAGAGGCACCACGTACCCTGGTGCGGATATTGGTTGTGATCATGTTTTATTAACTGCCGATATAGTTTTATGCTTAATTAAAAACCAAAATTAAATTGGATGTCTCGAAACTCCACGAAGAAGCAGTCAGAAATAGGGTATGTCAGACTTTGAATGATAATATTAGACTACTTTCTCGTGATCCATCGATAGAAACACAAACACAATGGGATAACCTTAAGTCATATGTGAAATCTGTGATACAAATTTGAAAGCTGATTTGAAGAAAAAAGAATTGGATGACTAACCACATTTTGAACTTGGATGAGAGACGTAAACACAAACATAATGAGACACAATATAAAAACCTACAAAGAACGATTAGGCTTGAAATTAAAAAAGCCAAAGAAGAAATTATGAAGACACAGTGTGAAGAAATAGAGTATTATCTACAATCGTAGTCATTAAACATTCAAACTTCACAAAACAATTAAGGAAATTACATGCACTTTTAGAAGAATTACTCCATCATGTTTAGTTGACGAATCCAATAAATTAATATTGGATGAAAGAGATATTTTACAAACATGGGAAAATTATATTTATGATACATTCAAAGATACTAGACCTGACATTGATATTCCTAACGATCAATTGCATGAACCATCGATTTAAAAATCAGAAATTCTTCATGCGATAAGGACTTCAGACAATAGAAAAGCGTGCGGACTAGACGAAATTCCAGTGGAGGTGTTGAAGCTCATTAATAATGAAAATGTTGTCTACCTGATGAGGGTATTTAACGCTGCATATGACTCAGGGAATATACCCCAAGATTGGCTAAAATCTTCCTTCGTGACATTGCTTAAAAAACTGATGAGTCATGTCTTTAAATTGTTCCTTTAAATAATACATGCGAGGACACGCAATAAGTGCGAACAGGACTTGGATGACAGTCAGTTTGACTTCAGAAATGCTTTTGAGACGCGTGAAGCATTGTTGTCTATATATCGATACGGTTAATGGTAGATTCAGACTGGGTCGACGTACGTATGGAACGCTACGCCTAACAATATCTGGGCTACTTAGCAACCATAGTTTTTGAATGAAAATTTATGTTTTAGAATCACACTGGCCATACGCATCGCGACGGGTGGTAAGTGTGATTCTGCAACCATAATTTTCATAGAAAATGTATGGTTGCTAAGCAGTTCAGATAGCGTAGCGATGCGCACGTACGTCGACCCAGTCTGAATCTACCATAAATGGTTGCAATGTCAAAAATAATAATATATAATAATAAAATCATTCATTCAGATTGTTTTTTTACGTTAAAGGTACACATTGGTTATATTGACGAAAAGGTCACGGCTCCTGGAATGCAGCTGGTTTTCAGAAGTGCTTGTTGGAAAGATTTTGATACCTTGGCAGCGGCTTGGTACAGCTTGTATGAAACAAAAGACTGTGCATCAAAAAACCACAAAAAATTAAGCGAAAAGGGTGAAAATATTTATTAAAACACGACTCGTTGAAAACAGAGCAAAACCTCTCGCCAAAGCCTAATTTAATATTTTTTTCATGCGTATAACATGTTAAATCATCTTCATGTGCCCTATCAGGTCCCCTGACGTTGGCGATCACTCTGGTAAATATGTCTATATCTTGCGCTGCCCTAGTCCACTCTCGTACATTTCGCAGCCAAGACAACTGTCTAATTTGCCAAGACATGTTAAATATAACATATTAAAAAATATTGAAAACACATAACAGCATTATGTGTTTTTAATAATTTTTAATATGCTATAAATCTCACTGCGTCGAGGGTGGAATGAAGTCCAATATGTAGAGACTTGAAACATTATGCGATCTATACTTTCTAAGTGCATCTACTAGACATCTAATTTCTAACCAAATAAGCAACCCTTTATTAATCTTGCTAATTGCGGTGTCGCTAGAAAGGAGGGGCGCAGTCAAATGTTGAAAATCTAACATAATAGTGACTTACAGGTTTCCTTCACCAGGCAATATTGTAATGCTGGGAAAACTCCTATTCCTATGTTCTTAAATCTTAATTCCTGGCCTGAGTTTCTGATGTAATTGATCTTTTATTGCCAACCATGAAGTAATTGTTTGGAACTTCCTACTTCTTCCTCTTCGTGTGCCCTATAAGGCCCCCCGACGTTGGCGATTATTTTAGTAAATATATCCCTATCTTGCACCCCCGGAATAGCCGCTTAACACTGCTAATACCCGTCCACATTTGTCTCCTACCAGGCCCTAGGCGACCTTCTATCTTGCTTTTTAATAACCTAACTTTTTAACCTGACCACTATTGACGGGTAATTTTATTTCGGAAATTATTTTTTTCTATAAAATAGTGTTACTGCCTGTCCTGTAATTTTATTTGATTTCTCTTTATTTTATAAGTACCTTGGTGTAGATAAGTAGGTTTCTTTTAAAATTTTTTCAGTCGAGATTCGAACCCCGACCAACTGCTTAGAAGGCAAATATGCTAACCAATACACCACCAACTATTTACAGAAATTAATTACCTATAATATGTAGATACCTTTGAAAAATAAAAATAATTTATATTTGATTTGAAGATTGTATTATTTGTCGCATAACCTCCGAAATTATATTGTTTAATATATTTTATTTCAATTACTCATATATAATGTGATGTTCCTCAATCCCAGTGACTGAGGTTACTTGAAATATGTTTGGATAAAGTTCAATAAAGATCGAGGTTCGTCAATTACAAGTTGCTTTATTTACGTTATCGAAAGTTTTACAATGAATATTTAACTGGACCAGACGTTCGTCCTATTGGATGCTCCAAGTATTTCTGAAGCTAGAGAACCTGACACTGCGGGAGCCCAGCTGGCTATCGCGTATCATCTATTTCCGTTACCGTTCGTGCATTATTCACGAACGACGACAGTCGACAATGTTCTAAGGTACTACTTAACTGACACCTGTTGAGACATCTCATAACTAAATAAAACTATTTATACTAACGACATCTGTTAAAGGACGTCGAAACTACATGTATAATCCATATATACCAGATAGAATTTTCCCAAATACTAACACACAGCACCCGACTTCGCATACTTTTATTTTTATTTTTTATAGTGAATACCTCACAAGAGTCCCAACTGCTCCCATCTGGAGCCAATGAGACAATGGCATCCCCAATTGGGGTGTGTTATTAGGCCGAAGGTATCTAAGTGGGGAAGGGAAGGAGACGAGGAAGAGGAAGCGGGGAAGTACCTGGCTATTCAGATCTAGTCACTAAACACGGCTAAAGCCATTTCAAGCAACGTTTCAATTTTGAATGGTAGTCTTACACCAGGGCGATACTAAGAGTATCTTCCACTCTGGAACGTGCCGCAAATATATAATATATTATTTTAAATAATTAATTGTGAAATAACACAAAACAATTAAATAAAATTTATTTGCGCACGCCGGGTTCGAACCCGCGGCCTTCGAAATGGGAGTCTAACGCCCTACCGTTGGACTAGTCCCAGTAAGAGCTCGTTTCCTTTTCACGCATCTTGTTTGAAAACGAATATATTAGAACAGTGACTATTCTCTCTCTGGGAGTAGTATAGTTGCATTAATTCAGATTGGTTGCAAAAATTGATGCAATTTTTTTTTCAAAAGGGATAATGTAATAAATTACATAGAAAAGTCTAGACACTTAAAGCAATTAGATCCAGTAACTCAGTTCAAACGTTCCAATTTTGCGAGTTGGTTTATAATTCTAGGTTTAGTAATCCTCCATGACTGACGCCGCTTGCATCAGGTATAAACACAGCTATCAATACAGACCGATGAAATCGATCGCTGAAGTATCTTTGACTGCGCGCCAGTGCTGTGGAATCATGGTGAAATAAAAATTAAACACAATCCACAGGTACCTACTGGATTTTGCCAATTTTAATAATAAAAGTATGTTTTTTGAAAGGTTATTATTAGGCTGATATTTATTGTTAAATTAAATCTACACGTCAAAGATTAATCATCTGCATCGGGAGGTGATTCCTTACAATAGTATCTAACACTAAAAAATATTGATAACTCTTTTCAAAATTTTGTTTTTTTTCCGATTCAAGTCATATACATATATGACTGAATCGGAAATAATAATAATTGACGGCCGGCTTGGTCGAGGGCAAGGCTCTCGACTCCCAATCCGAAGGTGGCGGGTTCGAACCCGGCGTGTGCAAATACATTTTATTTTATTAATTTGTGTTATTTCACAATTAATTAAATAAAAATAATATTTAGTATGTTTGCGGCACGTTCCAGAGTGGAAGATACTCTCAGTATCGCCCTGGTGTAAGACCACCATTCAGAATTAAAACGTTGCTTGAAATGTCTTTAGCCGTGTTTGGTGACCAGATCTGAATAGTCATGTTTTTCCCCACCTTCCTCTTCCCCTCCCCAAAACCTTCAGCTTCACAACATACCCCAATTGGGAATGCCATAGTATCACTGGCTGCAGACGGAAGCAGTTGGGACTTTTGTGCAGTATTCATGTAAAAAAATATTACATTCTGAAAATGTGTTGTATTGAAACACAAGTCAAATCTGTATTCTTGCAAATACAACACAAAAATGCTAAAGACAAAAAATATATATTTTAAGTATACGTGAAAGGTTCTTTGGAATGTGTCATTGTCATAAAATTCAAATTTGTAAACGGTATATAAAGAGCTGCAGATTTTAATATTATGCATATGATTTACAAATACATTATTTTTCAATCACCATACAATGATGGAGGCGGGTATGGGTACCATTTGTAGGATAACCAACATCTCTGCCATGGGTCACCCAAGTGGCTTGCAACGTTTCTTTACTTAGCAGGGGTGCCCGGGTTAATGAGGTGAGGTTTGGCTAGGTCTTGGCAGCGTACGTCTCCCCACCTATTGCATGGCGAGTGGGATAGGGAGAGACTGATTGGGTGAGATCTTTAAGCTTCTCCAGCAGGACACTCTCTACCCATTTTCTTGCACCACGATGGAACGGATGCATCCATACGTCTATCCCACCTGGACATCTGACCCCCAGATTCCTACCCACCTCTCTTTCATATTTTCTTCCCAGAATCTACTCTCTTTCCTTACCAAAGATCCTCCACGCAGTACCTCCAAAGTTGACGTAGGCCCTGAAGGAAGTTATTTTCCTCCTGTGTGGATCTAAGGTAAAAAAATAATATATACATACAAATATTAAAATGTGCCCAAATGCCCGACTGTCTTGGAATAGGGCCCAACAAACTAAGCTTTCCAGGTGGGCTACGTGTAGGCTATCTATATGGGTTACATTTAAATTATTTTATTTCTGGTTAAAATGCACCTTTTATAAAAGAAATTGTGGCGAAAGTTTCCAAAATGCTTGTTAAGAGGAACGGCAGCGCAGCCTTTTCATACAAAACTTAATTTTTGATAGCTTAAAATTCACAATCAAACGGACGAATTGTTTTTTTATTAAAAATTTATATGATATATCTAGTAGAGATATATACGATTTTATTTATTTATATTATTAATGAAGGTATGGAGGTAATTAAAGAATTCAATTTTAATTTAATTTTGGAGGCAACTTAGGAATTTTTCGTGAGTTAATTACACCTAACTAGCTGATACCCAGCATGCGTTGAAATGCCACATAAATTTTTTATTTTATTTTTTAAATAAATAAATAATTAAAGTGTTAATTCTCCCCTTGTGTCCTTTCCCATTCGTCCCCGTCCCCCTTCTGCCTTTTCTACCTTTTCTACCCCCACCCGCGACCCCCTTTCCTCTCGCGTTTTTCTTTCACCTTTCCCACGTTACCTCTCTCCTCTTCCACTGTCACCCTTCTCACGCACCCCCCCCCTTCACGATATCCCCTTCCACCTTTTCCGCTTTCCCCCTTCCCTCTTACCCCCTCCCGTGAATCCCCCTTCTTAATTTCCCCTCCCTCATTCCTCCTATCCTCTTCCCCTCTCACCTTTTTTACCTGCCGCTAAACTCTATAAAATACACACATTTTTCAAATAACTAGCGTGTGACTCATATCAATTTTTTATGCAAATTTCACAACGCCAGAGCTCACCGTTATATATATATATAGAAACCTTCGCGGGCATGTTCACGTTCATCGGATGAAAAGTATAGGAAATAATTTCATAACGAAAGAGATCACTATCCTACAACCATCCCGGGTATGCGCAAATCATATTCCCAAAGTTTCATCTCAATCGGACGAATGGTAGGTATAGCCACGTATAACATACGATCAAACTAACATTAATTTTTATATTTTATATAATTTAAAAAATTTAAACATGGTAAAAAATGCGTTTTTTTGGCTAGTACCTAATTTTAAATTATATATAACAAATTTGAGTTCCGACGTAAATGGTACATTCAAAATTTAAATTTACGCCCATCAAAATGCTTTTTTTTAAATTTTATGTTACAAAATAATTTTTTTATGATAAACAGAGTAAAATTAATTTTACTTACAAATAATTAACCAATCTGCTCCTAAAATATTGAAATCTTTAATTAATTTATAATTTAAAATAAAAATAAATAAAGTATATGCATACTAGATATTTATGGTTCCCTATGATTACAAAAATAATTTTTCAGTGTTGCTGGGTATTTTGGCCCCAAATCCAAAATTAAGAAATTTGTATGAAACCGGCAGCTCAGCCATCTATCTCCCTAAGACGAATAATTATGTTGGTAAAAACCGATATTTATAGTATTATCATAGGAAGTTAGGATTTAGATCTAGCTGTATGTAATTTCCGATTTGATACTTCCTCATATTACTTTATAGGTGGGTACTGCAGACCCTTAGGCTTACAGCAAACTTACTGTAAACAGGCTCCGGGCAGTAATTTTCTATTCAAAACGTAATAAATATATTACCTAATATGTGTGATATGATTAGAAATTGTTATCGTGATTAATTCTTGGGTTATTATGCCGTACTGCGCTTTCCACTTATTCTGCTGACGTTTCAGAAATCATTATTATTGTCTATAATAAATGCAATTGTTCTTAGAAAGCTTACAAAATTATTTATATTGAATGAATAAAAAATACATATATATCGTATCAGGATTCAAAACAAAATTTTCCATAATACGAACACACTTTTTTTTAAATTAGCTCTAAACAAGAGGCCCTGAGGACAAAAAACCCCACAGGGTAATGTCATCTTTCGGGATGCTGTGTGGAGGTTTATTTTCAGGGAAATGAAGGAGTGGAAGTTCTGTGAAGGAAAAGGGTACGAGGAATGGGAAGGAATCTGGGGGTCAATGTAGTTAGGAATGAGGTAATAATGAATCCATTCCTCCCACTGCGGTGCAAGGCGATGGTGCAAGGCGATGCAGGCGATTTCAAGAGATCTCCTTCAACCTGTCTCCCCCGATCCGGCCCTAGACAAACCTAGACGAACCACCCCATGAACCGGGTACCATATTGTTTTTTTTTTTGTTTACAATAAATCCACACAGGAGACCCTGAAGAAAAATTCCCCTCAGGGCCTATGTCCTCTTTAAGGATTCTGTGTGGAGGGTTCTTTTTGGGAAAGGAAGGGTAAGATGTTCTGGGAAGGAAAAAGGTATAAGGGGTGGGTAGGAATATGGGAGTCAGTGTGTCCAGGAGTGATGGACGAATGATTCCATCCCTCCCACTACGGTGCAAGGTGATGTTCCGAGAGAGCCCTGCTGGAGAAGTCAAAAGGCCTCCCTCAACCAGTCTCTCCTGATCTGGCCTGGCACGCAATTGGTGGTCAGACGCATCCGCCGCCAAGACCCGGACAATCCTCACCCTACGAACCCGGGCACCCCTGCTAAGTCACCAAAAGTAGCGAACCACTTAAGTTGACCTACAGCAGAGGTGTTTGTTATCCAATAAATGTTTTTTTATTATTATTTACATTAACTCCACACAGGAGGCCCTGAGGAAAATAATTTCCCTCGGGGCCTATGTTATCTTTGAAGATGCTGTGTGGAGGGTCTTTTTGAGGAGAGGAAGGAGTGAACATGGGTCTTGAAGAGACGAAGAGACTTGAAGAGAATAGGAAGGAGGAAACACAGAGGCCGGCAAATCGTTCCACAGCCGAGCTGTTGAACTCAAGAACGAGTCGTAAAAACGACCAGTTTTCATGTGACAAATGTCAACCGTGTACATATGTTGGGCGAGCGTTTGGCGTGTTTTCCGACTATGCACCGGTGCCGAGGGGATCAATGACGCTAGTACCTCGAAGCATCTTCCATTGAAATACCGTTAGAACAATAGTTCCCGGTATTGGGCGGCAGTACCCGTACCCGCCTACCAATATTCGTACATTGCTTAAGATCTTGAATAATATACCTACCCAATGATTATAATCAACATAATATATACGCATAATAAACATTATGTTAATTAAAACTATTTTGTAAATATAAAAACCTTATTAGGCCTTAATAAATCAAGTTGTACTTAATAATAAAAACTTAATGTTCTTGTAAAAAAGGTAAATAAATTACAGAAAGGAATTTTGGATGAATATGGTGAAAAATTAAATGAAGGAAAAAAATATGGTCATCAAAATGAATTACTCAATTTAAAAAAACTGACCATATGAATAATAATTATTAACGCACCCATGAGAACAGGCGGAAAGCGCGGTTATATAATCCAGGTGGTGATCATTTGGTTATATAATACCCGTAAATTGCAGTGTCTTACATTGAAACTTAAAGCGTCATCCGAAGCCAAACCTGTTCTCGAACCTTCGAGTAACACGAATACCCGATTAACAAGACAATTGAAGTGGACTACTGTAAAAGATGAAAGAAAGTTTGTGAAGGTTGTGATTTGAAAAGTGTGAGAAAAGATGTAAAGAATTTTTTAAGAAAATAAAAAATGAGTTAACGGAATATTTTAACATGATTTATTTTAAAAACAACCCCAGCAAGTTAGATACCTACTTTTTGACCCATATAGAATAAGTATTCCTATAACCACTCGATGCCGCATTATGGCACTATTTCCAAAACCACGGATTGCTTTGTTGCCAAAATGTTTCGCCAATTTTTTAAATTTTTTAATATATTATACATTTAAATTATAACAAAATAAATACTCTCTAGATTCTTTAAAATAATTTAAAGTTAAAGATTTATTTTAAAAATCCTACGAGTATGCAGTATATATATACACAAAAGATAGGTGAATTCATTGGCTATATAGAACAATAATCAGTTTGTATGTCTCCATATCCAAATTCTGAGGTATGATTTTTTTAATGTGGGCGGAAAATTTTTCTTTAGCAAACCGAAAAAAAGATTGAAATTATTCTGTCGCTCCTGTGGTTGATGAATAACAAACTAATAACGATAAGTAATTTTTCATAGAAATAACTGAAAATCGTACTAGACTTATTATGTATTTTTCCCAACACCAATTTATAAATTAAAGAAAATGTTGGTTTAATAAATTGCCGAAATAAATCAGAAGCATTAAAGATAAAATAAAATTATTGAAAATATTTTAGAGAAATCATGAACAAAAATAACTGTTTCCCCTATTTTTACCTGAAAAACATACTAATGATATTTTTATGTTTTTCGTCTTGCTAAATATATAAATATTTATGTATTTTAATTTCACAATCATGATTACGATGTAACCATATTACACATACATAAGTATTTTTTAAAAATCCTTAGTGTAATAAAGAAATATTAACTGTTTCACAAAATTGCTCCATATATTTTGAATCTGTTATCCTTTTAATGTACACTCCTTTTCCATCCACAAGCAAATGCTTTTAATAAAAGGACAGTATCAATCAATCACAAAATGCGATATTCTAAGAAGTACAATATTTAATAATTTTGATGCACTCGAGAACAACTCTTCCCCTTGTCTCTGGCTCTGAATAAAATAACATTTATAACTTTTTTCTATCAACGTGCTGCATTACCTTAATTTTCTTCAATACTCACTTCTTCCAAAACAGTACCAAAACCAGTTAACATGCTCCAGATACCTCCACAAAAATAATAGTACCATTTTACATACGTACTTTAAATGGTTTTCGCAGCGGTCCATGAGAGGAGAGTAAACAAATGACGCACAACAAGTACACTGTCTCCTCCGAGAGAGGGGATCAGAGGAAAAATGGAGCAAAGAGCGTCACGTGGTCGGGCTGCCTGAGAGTCAGTATAAAAGGACAAAGCTCCGGCAACACAAGCACAGTTTGTCTCAAACAGTCTACCACAAACAAGCAAAATGGCATTCAAAGTACGTCACCAGCTCAATTTATATTCTACTCGTAAATTTAAAAACATCAGCACGTTTTTGATGGAATCTTAATTCAAAGTTTTAATTTTAACAAGATCATTATTCACAAATTTATTCACATCGAATAAACTAAGCTTTCTTTTGACATAACCTAAATATCTCTTTTTAATCCCTCGTACTAACAAAAATATTAGTGATATTTATTTAAAATACATTAATTAGAAATTTCGTATTTCTGATTATAAAGAAATCACACTTTCTACTTGTCTAAATGACTCCCAAGCATAAACTCAAGAAAATTTAATTTCGTGATTCAACATTTCTGACGGTCACCATCTTAGCATAAACTAACTAACTAACCATCATGCCGTTTCTCTGCAGGGAGGACGGACCGCCAAACAACTCGGTCTTGGCATATACTCCTTGCTTCATTCACATTCATACATCTTCTCATACAAGCTCTTCTATTATTCCGACTCCTGACATGGCCTGGCTGAAGTATCTGGTTCACCATGTCTTCCTCGGGCGTCCACTACTTCTTCTTCCATTCACATTTGCGTCATATATTCTACTTACATTCCTTTCTTCGTTCATTCGCTCGACATGTCCAAACCATCTGAGGGTTCCTTTCTTGATCTTACTCATTATCTTAACATATCGCAGATGTCTCTATCCACATTACATAATTTATTGTGTTTGGTTTTCCAACATGTATCTAATTTGCTTTTTTTATATTTATAGGTCTTCGTCTTCGCCTGCGTGCTGGCCGTAGCCCGTGCTGGAGTGATCGCTCAAGTAGGTCACTACGCCGCTCCCGTAGCACAGGTCTACTCTGCCCCTCAGGTACAGCACTACGCTGCCCCCGCTCAGGTCCACTACTCCGCTCCCCAAGTACAGCACTACGCTGCTCCCGCTCAGGTCCACTACTCCGCTCCCCAAGTCCAGCACTACTCTGCTCCCCAGCTCCAGCACTACTCTGCTCCCCAGGTGCAGCACTACTCTGCTCCCCAGGTACAGCACTACGCTGCCCCCGCCCAGGTCCACTACTCCGCTCCCCAAGTACAACACTACGCCGCTCCTCTGATCAAGAAGGTCCACTACGCCCAGGAAGAGCAATACGCCCCAGCTGCCTACAACTTCGAATATTCCGTCCATGATGAGCACACCGGTGACATCAAGAGCCAGCAGGAGACCCGCAACGGAGATGACGTCAAGGGATCCTACTCCCTGATCGAAGCTGACGGAAGCCGTCGTACCGTAGAATACACCGCTGATGAGCACCACGGATTCAACGCCGTCGTCCACAATGAGCCCGCCCAACACGCTCCCCTGAAGCAGATCGTCAAGGTCGCCGCCCCCGTGTACGCTCATGCCGCCCCCGTGTATGCTCAGGCCGCCCCCGCCTACCAGTCATACGCCCAGGCATCCCCTGCCCAGTCGTACTACCATCATTAAGCCTTACCCGAATGACCATTGATCCAAAACTATTCCTAAGTAGTAAATATTGTAAATAAATTATTTCACAAAATAATTCATCTTTCATATTCAAACCTTTCCACACCATCTCACAGATTGTATCGAATGAGAAGTTATACTTTGACAAGGCATTTAGGTACATATTCCCCACCACCCCCCACCTTCAACTATAAGGGCAAGCAATTAAAAGTCGGGTACCTAAACCACCCACCTAAAACTATGAAATCAGATGACACATATATCAGCGCGATATTTTCAACGAAGAAATCGCTTTCCCTTTCGTAATAGCTTCCATAGCATAATAGTCAATTTCTATGATGAAACTAGTATTTTCCTTTTCCGAAGCTGTTTTGTATCTAATTATTGTTAAAGCTTTATGGATCTTTTATTTATTTTTAAATTGAATTTAATTTATTTGTATACTTGTACATACATTTAACAAATAATTAAAATGGTTTACAATGTATACATAGTAGTAAAAAAAAGTTCATATTCAGTATCAGAATGTAAAAAGGTATGTAAAAAGGTTAATAGTAGCATTAACACCTCACTGGGAAAACCTATGCTGAGGTGTTCGCCTGTTTTGGATTAAGAGATATTCTGCTGACATAAGTAAAAACACAGTATCCTCTTTGATATTGGCAAGAAGGGCACCGTGGTTCGACCCATGTCGGCAATATGACATAAAATTGGTAGCAGTTAAATTTACACAAATGACCGGTCAATGGTTGAGTGGACATAGCGTTTGGGTCCCACCCAGGCGTTCCGTGTTCGATTCCTCGGCTGGCTAAGTCCTCCATCACAACACAAGCAACATCTTCCCAACACAAGCGAGATTTTCAAATGTTGTTGGGTTATTCGTAACCCGGGAATGTTTGTCTTTCTTTAAAAAAAAAAAAAAAATAATAATTGTCTTGAAAAGCATAGGTATATTTTTTATTTTGGAAAACTCGCCACTGTTATAAATACTGATATAAATAATGAAGGTAATACTACTAAGGTATTAAGGGAATAAAATTTGCTAACCTAAAAGTGTTAACTTTATGTTGCAATCTATTTTTATTTTTTTAACTCTTTATCTTTATCGCTTTTTTACTTTTATGTTTCTTTTTTGTTTATAAAAAATATAGGTTAATTCATCGAAATTTGACTTTCCTAAAACTGTAATTCCTCGCGTTTGGACAGTCAAAACATTTTACAAATGTATAATATGTATATCTTGTACTAAATAAATAAATAAAATGTATTATAGTTAGACATACAAAATGGGGCAACTTTACTTTTACTGCACCAGCAAGAAGTAAAACATCTACAAAAGATAAGAAATGTAGTTATGTCAGAATATAAAAGATGGGCTGCGAAGGTTGGGCTTAAAAAGATGAAGACATTTTATGTAAGTATCCCCCAGGGACTGAATAAGCATTTAAAAGGCAACAGTTGATAGTATCAAAATTGAAACTTCGGACTCGATTTAATCGAAAACGAAAGCTCAGATCAAAATCAATCGACGGACTCCATTATCGAGTAATTGCTGGTACCGGTAATGTAAAAAATATATTTTGCTTGATTTTGGAGGCAAGTTTTTGTGAATTAAGTATAATTATTAAAAAATATATCTTGCCTTGTCTACTGTGTAAATATAATGAAATAGTGTGCCAAGATCGAGTTGTTTGGCAGTCCGTCCTCTCTGCCTACCCCTGCGGAAAACGACGTGATAGTCAGTTAAGAAAAAATAGAACATAATTTTATTAGGGGAGGATTTTAAATTTATATTCAACAAATTTATGTTTCGACGTAAATCGGTTATCTGTAATTTAAATTTACGCACATCAAAAAGTTTTTTTAACATTTTTTTTTGTTTTCATTTTATTTTATAGGAGTGCTTGTACCTACCCTGATGTATGGCAGAGAGACATGGAACTGGCAGAGGAAGGATGAAAGTAGACTGCATGCTGTTGAAATGAGATCCCTGAGGTGTATGTGTGGTAAAACCATGTATGATCGTGTGAGAAATGTGGAGATACGAAAAGAATGCAAGGCTGATGTAAGCGTGATGGTAAAATTAAGAAAGGAACCCTCAGATGGTTTGGGCATGTCAAGCGAATGAATGAAGAAAGGAGCGTAAGGAGAATATATGATGCAGTTGTGAATGGTATAAGAAGTAGGGGACGTCCGAGGAAGACATGGCACGATCAAGTGAATCAGATACTTGAGTCGGGCCATGTCTAGAAAAATAGAAGAGTATGTATGAGACGATGTATGAATGAGAATGAGGCAAAGAGTGTGTGCCAAGACCGAGGTGTTTGGCGGTCCGTCCTCTCTGCCTACCCTGCGGGGAAACGGCGTGGTGGTTAGTTTGTTAGAGTATTATTTTAATATTTATCATTTACTCACAAATAATTGCCCAAGTTGCCTCTAAAAATTAAAAAATAATTTTTAATTTAAAATACAAATAAATAATCCGTGCTAGGTATTTGATATAACTTTTATTTACAAAAATTATTTTTAAATTTGGTTTTAAATCCAAGCTTTGGGTCTCCTATGAAAAGGGCCACAACCGTTCCCATTTAAGTGACTTACAATACTGTGCTAAGTACAACGCCGAAAGATAAACACTTTTTAAAGAATGTTCTCGTATACAATATTGGAAAGAACACTACACAGGAGACTGATTGTCTGCCCATATTCTATGTACGAGGAAAAGTAACTTCATAGAATCTCTTCAACCCCTCCTAAACAAATTTTAAAGAGTCAAATTATTAATCAAATTAACTCTAAAGAGTCAAATTTTCTACAATGTCATTTCCGGCCGGCGAATAAGGTTGTCTTTAACAAGGATTTTTTTACAGTAGCTCCAAACAGGAGGCCATGAGAAAAATAATTCCCTTCAGGGCCATTCTCATCTTTGGGGATGCTGTAGTTTCACAATTCAAGACCACTATTCAGAATTGAAACGTTGCTTGAAATGGCTTTAGCCGTGTTCAGTGACTAGATCTAAATAGCCAAGTACTACCCCACCTTCCTCTTCCCCCATCTCCTTCCCTTCCCCGCTTACCTTCAGCCTCACAACATACCCCAATTGGTGATGCCATAGTCTCACTGGCTCCAGACGGGAGCAGTTGGGACTCTTGTGAAGTGTTCACTATAAAAAAAAATTTATAAAAAAATACATACGGATACGCTTAACTTCGTAACTGAGAATGTGAAATTTCTAAAATATTGAACATTTAAAGACGTTCATTCGGATAATTGGAAATAAAATAAAGGTGGGACTAAAGGTGGGGTAATTTTGCCAGTAACTGTCGATATTTTAAAATATTTTTTTTTACCTAGGCAGGTGAAGGAAGCAGACGCAGGTGAAAATAACATGACACTATAGACATATTGTATAATTAAATCGAGTAAGTAAAACTGAACGAAAGTTAAAATTGATTATGATTATTTGATATAACTTTAATAAATATGTTTATTATCAAAAATGTATGATCTTTACTTTATTTAAATTCATTATTTAAATTTTTTTTTTAGGGCTTTTAGTTAGTAATAAAACACATAGGTTGCGATCGTATATTCAAGGAAAACGTAGAAGGCTTGATAAAATAACATTACATTTCAAAAATTATTTTGTAATAAATTTGAATGGAGATAAATTGTTGTCACTAGAAGAAGCGGTTGGTACTCACTGCATAATAATAGCAGAAATCACTGTTGAATTTGTCCGCAAAATACTTAGAAATAAAACCTCTTGACGCTCTGCAGAAACGGGCGGTTCGTTCGATACTCCCAAACGGATTGCAATCTTTAGAGAACAGGCGTCAGGTACGAATGCTGTCCTTGTTCTACCGGTATAACAACGGAAGATTCTCCGATGAAATAGCGTCATTGATCCCTTCGGCACCGGTGCATAGTCGAAAGACATGCCAAACGTGCGCCCGACATTTGTACACAGTTGACATTAAGTAACAGATGACAACGGGTTGTTTTTACAAGTCGTTCTTGAGTTTAACAACTCGGCCGTGGAACGATCTGAAGGCTTTTGGGTTTCCTCACTCCTACGACATGGATCCCTTCAAGACTCATGTCTACACCTTCCTTTCCTCAAAAAGACTCTCTACACAGAATCCACAAAGATCCCTGTCTGTTAATAAAAAGGAAAATAATATTAATCATAAATACGCTAAAGTCTGTCGTACACACTCGCTCAACGTACGAGATACAAACGGAAGTGCTGACATCTATAATATTCAAAAAGAATTATTGAATTTTTCAGTTTATAGTTTACCCGCGAAAGCAAATTTTTACTTGCTAGTGTTAATCATAATTTTTTTCGGCGGCTGCAGATATCCACTTGCATTTATAAATAACTAGAAGGTCATGATGGTGGCCGGGGCATCAGATCCATAAGTGATTGTCTGTTTTCCAATTCCAATGCTTTGACCTCCATCTCACGAAGCCAGATGATAGGAAGTATGAAGAAAGGTGGGGAGTCAGAAAGTAGTATTTAAGGTGAGCTTTGCGACCGATATGGTACAGTTTGAATAACTCCAGACAGCATCATCATGGCATTCAAAGTAGGTTAAAGATAACATTTAACGAATACAGTTTTGTGCTAAAAGAAAAGTGCCCGCGTGTTATATTATAAGTGTTGTGATAATAGTGTTTTTAACTTAATTGTTAAATTAATTATGACGTCATTCAATAAAAAAATGTATGGTTTGTTTTCTAGATCCTCGCTTTCGCTTGCTTCGTGGCCGCGGCCAACGCTGGTCTTCTGGCTCCCGTACAGTATGCCGCCCCCCAGGTCCACTATGCCGCTCCCCAGGTCCAATACGCCGCTCCCCAGGTCCAATACTCCGCTCCCCAGGTTCACAAGGTCCACTACGCCCAGGAGGAGCAGTACGCCCCAGCTGCGTACAACTTCGATTACTCCGTCCATGATGAACACACAGGAGACATCAAGAGCCAGCAGGAGACCCGCAACGGAGATGACGTCAAGGGATCCTACTCCCTGATCGAGGCTGACGGAAGCCGTCGTGTTGTAGAATACACCGCTGATGAGCACAATGGCTTCAACGCTATCGTCCGCAACGAGCCCGCCCAACACGCTCCCTTGAAGCAGATCGTCAAGGTCGCCGCCCCCGTCTACGCTCAGGCCGCCCCCGCTTACCAGGCATACGCCGCCCCCGCCTACAAGGCATACGCCGCCCCCGCCTACAAGGCATACGCCGCCCCCGCTCAGTCCTACTACCACTAAACCGTTCCGAATGACAATTGATCCCAAAATTAGGTTTAAGTAGTAAATAATAAATTATTACAAACTGAACAATTTTTTTTCTTATTTGACAAATATTGCAATTTTCTGGCATGTTTTTATGCAAAACTGTTTCTACTTCTATGGAACTAATTGTCTAAAAAAAAACGATTATTATTTATAGAATGTTTTCAAACAAAAAATGAGGGGAAGAGACGTAGATTTCGAAGGTCTTTCTTATTTTATTATATTACTAATAGTAATATTAACATTTAATCATACATATGATTTTTTGATAATTGCTCAAAAAATGTGCATTTTTTGAATGGAAAGAGTAATAATTTTTAAACGGTAGGCTAATTATATAAAACCATAATTAAAAGGCTCTAAGTATAACTACGTGAATGTATTCAATGACACCGGATATTCTTGTTGAGAAGCTTAATTCTTGATTATTAGCTATTCGGATATTCTTGTTGAGAAGTTAAGTTTATTGATTGATCAAAAGTAAGTATGAGAAGTGTGCAGAGATGAGATTGAATGGGAAGAAAATGGACGGTCTATGCATTGATGAAACATGGAACCACATAATGGTGAGTCTTTGTGAATCAGCTAGAGATATGTGTGGAATAAGTAAGCAAGGTAGGAAGAAAGGTGACGCATGGTGGGATGATGAAATTAAAACACTGGTCTCAGAGAAGAAGAAAGCATGTCTGATAGCGGCTGGCAGTGCTTCTAGCGAAGTGAGAGATCGATCGAAAGAATTATATAACGAATGCAAGAAAAGAGTAAGTGCTGGAGTGAAAGAACGAAAGAAACGCCTGGAAGAGGAAGAGGGAATCAAAATGACAAACCACTTCCATGAAAACATTAAACTATTTTGGAAGGAAGTCAAAAGGTGCCGGAGTCGTCCAGAGAATGGAAGTATGAAAGTGATAAAATCGAAAGCTGGAAAAATGTTGACGAATGAGGAAGAAATAAAAGAGAGATGGATGAAATATTTTGAGGAAGTCTTCGAAAGCAACCCGGGTGATAATGATTGCAGCGGTGAATCGGGTATGAACGATGAAGGAGTGAATGTTGACAAAATCAGCATGGATGAAATAAAAAAAGTCGATTACATGTATGAAGAATGGTAAGGCTGTTGGTTTCGATAATATTGCTGCCGAATACTTTAAAGGAGATAACCATATTATTCTCACATGGTTATGCAAACTTTTTAACCAGTGTTTAAAGGAGGGTTACATGCCATTAGATTGGAAAACGGCAGTAATCATGCCGTTTTACAAAGGTAAAGGGTCACGTATGGAATGTGGGAACCATAGGGCTATTAGCCTGCTAAGTTCAGTAGGCAAGCTGTATGGTAGAATATTGATTGAAAGGGTAAGAATTAAAACAAATGATAAAATATGGGATGTGCAAGGTGCGTTTATGAGCGGAAGGGGGTGCATGGACCAGATTTTCTCATTGAGAATGCTCACTGAGAAGTTTCTGGCAAAAAACCAGAAACTCTTTTGTGCATTTGTAGATCTACAAAAAGCATACGACTGAGTCGATGGGAAAAAGCTATGAAAGGTGTTGTCCAAGTATGGAGTGAATACAAATCTTATACAGGCAATTGCGGCTCTATATGAGGGAAGCGTTGCATGTGTGAGAGTAAACAGTGGTTTTACGGGGTGGTTTGACATCACAAAGGTGTTAATAATAATAATAATAATAATAATAATTGGATAATTTGTATAGCGCCGTTTTTGTGAGAAATCACCTCAAAGGCGCTGCAAGGCTGCGTAATGTCACCGTGGTTATTAAATCTATACATGAATAATTGTATGCAAGAATTGAAAGAGGTAGGGTTAGGCGCGAAATTGAGTAATCTGAAAGTATGTTGCCTGTTGTATGCTGATGATGCGGTGCTGATTTCTAACAGTATGGAAGATCTACAGTCGCTCGTGTCTAGAATGAACGAAGTATGTATGAAGAATGAGTTAATGATGAATGTAAGTAAGTCTAAAGTCATGGTATTTGAAAGAGAGAGTACGAAAATAGTGTGCAATATAATTGTGAACGATGAATACTTGGAGCAGGTAGATGAGTTTGTGTATTTGGGTAATATGTTTACGAGAGATGGGAAGGCTGATAGAGATATTGAAAGAAGGATAAATGCAGGTAACTCCATTTATGGAGGACTGAATGCCGTTGGCGCTAAGAATTAGACACACGACGCCTTCAAGCGCATCGAACATAAGATAATTAAGGTGAAACGTTTTTGGTTATTAAGAACTAGGGTTGTTACAATTTGCAATATGTGGTGATAGTATCTATAAATAAATATCGCAATTTGCTAATATAATGTGTGTCTAGTAATTATGCATTTCCTGTCACATGTTTGAACAAGACACTTGAGAAAGCACTTATAAAAATATTTTAATATCGTCTGCATTGGAACTTAAAATCATCGAAAAAGTTTGGTATAAACACCATCAATAGAAAAGGTGCCAAGGAAAATACTTGGGGAGCACCACCAGAAGAAATTTATGTATTTGATACCGGCTGACAAATTTTAAAATATTTATCGGTTGAGCAACCAATAAAAAATTCTTGTACAGAGGTCCATCTATCTACAATGTATGTATTTGAAATGTAAAATTAAAAACAAAAACTATTCAAAAAACATTTCGTTGGGCTTATATAAATTACAGAAGACCGGCGAATGTTGGAACACAAACTAGTCTATGTCAATTTATCTACAAAACATTATAACTTTAAGGCCCAAAAATCGCCCTTTTAAAAAGTTTTTTTAATTTTTATTTTGTATGAACATTACAGTTTTTTTTATACAGAGAACACCTCACAAGAGTCCCAACCGCTCCCGTCTAGAGCCAGTGAGACTATGGCATCCCCAATTGGGGTATGTTGTGAGGCTGAAGGTAAGTGGGGAAGGGAAGGAGATGGGGAGAGGAAGGTGGGGAAGTACCTGGCTATTCAGATCTAGTCACTAAACCCGGCTAAAGCCATTATTAAGCAATGTTTCAATTCTGAATGGTGGTCTTACACCAGGGCGATACTGGGAGTATCTTCCACTCTGGAACGTGCCGCAAATATAGTATATATTATTTTTTTCTTAATTAATTGTGAAATAACACAAATTAATCAAATAAAATTTATTTGCGCACGCCGGGTTCAAACCCGCGACCTTCCGATTGGGAGTCAAGTGACCACTCGACCACGGACATCCGTCGACAAGTTTAATCTCGAAAAAAAATTATGAGTCTGTTGAAGTAAAACTTCTTTCAATAAAAAATAAAAACTTACATTTTTTAGGCGGCGGAACATGATTAGGTTATTGATTATTTAGTTTATTATTATTGATAGACGAAGGGGTAAAATTTTCCTGCGATTCAGCCATTTTAATTCTAAACAACATTATTTTTATTGTCACACTACTGCCACTTTTTACATTAATAACTAACATTAATCCCTTCGGCACCGGTGCATAGTCGAAAGACATGCCAAAAGCGCGCCCAACATTTGTACACAGTTGACATTATGTAACAGATGACAACGGGTTGTTTTTACAAGTCGTTCTTGAGTTCAATAACTCGGCCGCGGAACGATCTGCCGGCTTTTGGGTTTCCTCGCTCCTACTACATAAATCTCTTCAAGCCTCATGTCTACACCTTCCTTTCCTCAAAAAGACTCCACACAGAATCCACAAAGATCCCTGTCTGTTAATAAAAAGGAAAATAATATTAATCATAAATACGCTAAAGTCTGTCGTACACACTCGCTCAACGTACGAGATACAAACGGAAGTGCTGACATCTATAATATTGAAAAATAATTATTGAAGTTTTCATTTTATAGTTTTCCCGCGGAAGCAAATTTTTACTTGCTAGTGTTAATCACAATTTTTTTCGGCGGCTGCAGATATCCACTTGCATATATAAATAACTAGAAGGTCATGATGGTAGCCGGGGCATCAGATCCATAAGTGATTGTCTGTTTTCCAATTTCAATGCTTTGACCTCCATCTCACGAAGCCAGATGATAGGAAGTATGAAGAATAGTGGGGAGTCAGAAAGTAGTATTTAAGGTGAGCTTTGCGACCGATATGGTACAGTTTGAATTACTCCAGACAGCATCATCATGGCATTCAAAGTAGGTTAAAGATAACATTTAACGAATCAGTTTTGTGCTAAATAAAAAGTGCCCCGAGATATAAGTGTTGTGATAATAGTGTTTCTAACTTGGTTGTTAAATTAATTATGACGTCATTCAATAAAAAAATTGGTTTGTTTTCTAGATCCTCGCTTTCGCTTGCTTCGTGGCCGCGGCCAACGCTGGTCTTCTGGCTCCCGTACAGTATGCCACCCCTCAGGTCCACTATGCCGCCCCCCAGGTCCAATACGCAGCTCCCCAGGTCCAATACTCCGCCCCCCAGGTCCACAAGGTCCACTACGCTCAGGAGGAGCAGTACGCTCCAGCTGCGTACAACTTCGACTACTCCGTCCATGATGAGCACACAGGAGACATCAAGAGCCAGCAGGAGACCCGCAACGGAGATGAGGTCAAGGGATCCTACTCCCTGATCGAGGCTGACGGAAGCCGTCGTGTTGTAGAATACACCGCTGATGAGCACAATGGCTTCAACGCTATCGTCCGCAACGAGCCCGCCCAACACGCTCCCCTGAAGCAGATCGTCAAGGTCGCCGCCCCCGTCTACGCTCAGGCCGCCCCCGCTTACCAGGCATACGCCGCTCCCGCCTACAAGGCATACGCCGCCCCCGCAATCAAGGCATACGCCGCCCCCGCCTACCAGGCATACGCCGCCCCCGCCCAGTCCTACTACCACTAAACCGTTCCGAATGACAATTGATCCCAAAATTAGGTTTAGGTAGTAAATAATAAATTATTACAAACTGAACAATTTCTTTTCTTTAATATGAATTTGACAAATATTGCAATTTTCTGGTGTGTTTCTATGCAAATCTTTTTCTACTTCTATGGAACTATTTACCTCAAAAAAACCGATCATTATTTAGGAATGTTTTCAAACAAAAAATGAGGGGAAGTGACGTAGATTTGGAAGGTCTTGCTTATTTTCTTATGTTCTTATATTATTAATTGTTATATTAACATTTAATCATACGTATTATTTTTTTAATAACTGCTCGAAAAAATGTTATTTTTTTAAATGGAAAGAGTAATAATTGTTAAACGGTAGGCTAATTATATGAAAATATAATTAAAAGTCTCTAAGTATAACTAGGTGAATGTCTTCAATGAAACCGGATATTTTAGTTGAGAAGCTTAATACTTGATCATTAGCTATTCGGATATTCTTGTTGAGAAGTTAAGTTTATTGATTGATCAAATAAAAAATAAAAACTACCTGAATTAGACACACGACGCCTTCCTGCGCATCGCACAAACGATAATTAAGGTGTAAATTTTTTGATTATTAAGAACTAGGGTTGTTACAATTTGCAATACGAGGTGAAAAATGCTAAGTTTTTGTTTGACTGGGAGCATTATATTTTATCATTTCGCAATTTGCTTAAATAATGTGCCTAGTAATTATGTATTTCCTGGCACAATAACACTCGGGAAAACACTTATAAAAATTGTTTAATATTCTCTGCCTTAGAATTCAAAATCATCGAAAAAGTTTGGTATAAACACCAGCAATAGAAAAGGTCCCAAGGAAAATACTTGGGGAACACCACCAGAAGAAATTTATGTGTTTGATAATAAAAAAATGTTGTACAGAGGTCCATCTACCTCCAATGTACATATTTAAAATACTGATAATGAAATATAAAATAATAAACAAAAACTATTCCAAAAACATTTAGTTGGGCTTATATAAATTACAGAAGACCGGCGTATGTTGGAACACAAAGTAGTCTATACCAATTTATCTATAAAATATTATAACATTAAGGCTGAAAAATCGCCATTTTACAAAGTTTTTTTAATTTTTATTTTGTATGAACATACTAATTTAAACTCTAAAAAAAATTAGTGCATTTAACCTTTACGCGCGGTTGAAGTAAAACTTCTTTGACTAAAAACTAAATAAAAACTTAAATTTTTTTAGGCGGCGGAACATGATTAGGTTATTGATTTTTTAGTTTATAATTATTTATAGACGAAGGGGTAAAATTTTAATTCTAAACAACACTATTTTTATTGTCACTCTACTGCCACTTTTTACATTAATAGCTAGAATTCACAAGAATCAGAGGAAAGAAGGGTTAAACATTGTGTGACTATTAATAATCTTCAAACTTGATTTTGAGGGTTATTATTATAATACCTGAAGCAAAAGAATTGAATTGCGCGTGCTTATACTGGTGATAAATATTAATCAGGATTTGTCTTTACTGAAAATCGGGCACCAATCTCCCATATTCATAGTAAAAAATTAGACAAAACAGTAAGCTCAACTAAAATATTTCGAATTAACTAATTAAAAAATTAATTAAAAAACAAAAGAATTGAATTGCGCGTGCTTATACTGGTGATAAATATTAATCAGGATTTGTCTTTACTGAAAATCGGGCACCAATCTCCCTTATTCATCGTAAAAAAATAGACAAAACAGTTAGCTCAACTAAAATATTTCGTTAAAACATATAAAAATCCACAACACATAACAAAAACCTGTTGAACTTACCTTTCAGTAAACAAAAATAAATGGAGATGTCTGACGTTTGAGTTTGGTTTGACGTTTTGTAATTCGCTGACAGGTGTCGCACTCATTGTTGCCATACAATACCATCAGCCTCATAACATACCCCAATTGGGGATGCCATAGTCTCACTGGCTCCAGACGGGAGCAGATGGGATTCTTGTGAGGTAAAAAAAATAAAAATACCTACGACGTTATTATGGGCCGGTATATCAGTCTTTGCTAAGGAGCACATTCCTCGCTCAACTTAAACCGCCAAAATCGGCCGCTTAAGCCGTGGTAAGCCGCAGAATAGTTCCTTTGCTAGACGCTGTAGCGCTATTGGCAAAAACACTTCTGTCATCCGCCAGATTTCACATTGCTTCGGTTTCGATCTGCTACGTACGGACGCAATAAATTACATTAGAGGAATAAATTTACCTATCATTATGGAATTCGAACTTTCTTCGAGTGATGACGATTTAGACATCGTTTATCGTTTGGTTGTTTGATAATAACCGTATAATCCATAGATACTTATATAAATAGATTGGTTCAGCATAGAAATGACTAAAATTATCATAGACTAAACGTTTAAAATTGGTCAACTCTAGGATTACGACTGATATACGGATTGTGTGCTAAGCCATGCTGAGCTCCACATTCCGTCAAAGCCGAGCTTTAGACCAACTGATATACCGGCCCTATGATGAAATATAAATCGAACGTCAATTTCGAATAATGTTTCTTCCGTTCAAGAAAGATCTTAGTTACTCGTCATAATGTGACTAAAGAAGTTTTAACTCAAAAATTGCCATAGTTGCCTCCAAATTCGGGAAACCTTAAATTTTTAACGGTCCATGTTTTATAATTTAAAATGAATATAAATGAAATGGCCCAGGCCCCCTAGCACACTCAATCGATAAGGATTGATAGGATAACTTTCGGTAATTTTTCATCGCTCCCTAGGATAACTGCAGATCGCTAACATACAAACAACAGTTGATGTCGAATATATTAAGGACACTTAGTCATTTCGAACTGTCAATATCCTTAAATCCCCATCACAATAAATCGTAGTGTGGAATCGTTCTCTCAACTACCACACAAAAAATATTTTTTTTCATTTTATTATTATAACTTATCACAGAACGAAGTTTTGTTTTTTATAAAAGTGATACAATATTTAAGTGAATACTAATACATGAATATAATAGTATAATATAACAAATTTAAAACTTTTTCCACTATTGTGGAATTCCACCACGAATTATCAGTTTCAAAAATAGAAATATTAAAAAATGAATACATCTTACTATACTATACTATATACTACACTTACTATAATCCTATATACTATGCATACTACATATAATATAATAATAATATAATATCTTACTAATATTATAAACGCGAAAGTTTGTATGGATGTATGTATGTTTGTTACTCTTTAAATCGAAATTTAATGAATGGATTTTAATGATACTTTGGAATAATATAGCTCATAGAGGCTATAATTTATAAAGCTAGCTATTTATTTACAATTTATTGAAAATAATAAATATTGTTTAATAGAAAACGTCAAATATTAAAAATGACATTTTGCAAAACAATGATTGTTAAATCAAAATTCTGTTTTGGAAAATATTTAAATTAGTGAATTTATTTGAAGTATTCGCCTAATAATTTGAATCGAACCAAGAATATACGTATTTAAAAAAATAGGTTAAGAATTTTGGTATAAACGTAGATGGGACCTAGGAAAACAAAATAGATTACTCGAAGTACTAATCCTACGCAGACGAAGTCGCGGGCAGAAGCTTGTATATACATAAATGAATTATTTAATAAAACTATTTGAAACACGATTAAACAACGAAATAAATTTATTTTTTTGACTATTTATAAATAATAACTTTATACACAAGAATCTATAGCATGTAAATAAAAGAAGAATAATTTGAAAAAGTAGGTAATGTAATTACCCAAGACAAAGAATAAGCTTATATAACCAAACTTTATTACAACGAATAAAAATTACACTTCAGGAATGTGCTCTCGCTGCGCGATTTCCGAGAGAAAGAATTTTTTCATTGGGGTCAAGTTTATAAACGTAATACATGTATCAGTTCTAGGGAGATTGTAATTTTATTTTATAATGACCTCCGTCTTTTGTTACTATCTCGTAGGCAGTGAAAAAAGAAAATGGTGGGTTAAAATTAGTATTTAAGGAGAGTTTTGCGATAGGTAAGGTACAGTTTGAATTCAACAGCAGACAGCATCACAATGGCATTCAAAGTATGTTGCAGACTACTAACTAGTAGCCTAGATTGTTTATATAGTGTTGTGTAAAATAAAAATTACATAAATTGTAAAAGTGTTGTGAAAATAGTGATAATGAAAATAAATTGGTAAATATATATTTTTTTTACTTTAATTATCTAAAATCATTGATTGTTCATATTTTAGATCCTCGCTTTCGCTTGCTTCGTGGCCGTGGCCAACGCTGGTCTCCTGGCTCCCGTACAGTACGCCGCCCCCCAGGTCCACTATGCCGCCCCCCAGGTCCAATATGCCGCTCCCCAGATCCAATACTCCGCCCCCCAGGTCCACAAGGTCCACTACGCCCAGGAGGAGCAGTACGCCCCAGCTGCGTACAACTTCGACTACTCCGTCCATGATGAGCACACAGGAGACATCAAGAGCCAACAGGAGACCCGCAACGGAGATGACGTCAAGGGATCCTACTCCCTGATCGAGGCTGACGGAAGCCGTCGTGTTGTAGAATACACCGCTGATGAGCACAATGGCTTCAACGCTATCGTCCGCAACGAGCCCGCCCAACACGCTCCCCTGAAGCAGATCGTCAAGGTCGCCGCCCCTGTATACGCTCAGGCCGCCCCCGCTTACCAGGCATACGCCGCTCCCGCCTACAAGGCATACGCCGCCCCCGCCTACAAGGCATACGCCGCCCCCGCCTACCAGGCATACGCCGCCCCCGCCCAGTCCTACTACCACTAAGCCTTTCCGAATGACAATTGATCCCAAAATTAGGTTTAAGTAGTAAATAATAAATTATTACAAACTGAACAATTTTTTTCCTTCTATAATTTATTATTTTCCTTCTATAATATTAATTTATCTAAAAAATGTAATTTCTATTGTTTTGTGCAACACAGTGCAAGTGTTTTACTGCTTGGAGCCAGTTGCCCTACCTAACACTGATCGTACACCGAGGAATATTATTGAATAAACACAAAAATGAGGGGAAGAGTAGGGGAATAGGAAGGTTTTATTTTTTCCTGTATTATTAATAGTGTTCGATATTTGATCAAACATATTTATTTACTTATTGGCCCGCTCACAAAATACATCATATAATTATTAGAGTAATTCATATTTTCAATGCAGTTATAGCGACGATTCCAAAGAGGTGAACACCATTCCTCAAAACACGTTTGGTGCAACGATAAGGTTACAATAACTAAACAATAAATTAAAAAAGAGAACCAAATCCATTATTAGTAGATGTACCCATACACATTTACGTATGTATACATCCCGCTATCATATATGCGGTCTTCAGATCGAAATTTTACTTGATTTTACATAAGTTTTAAATAAAGTATATCATCATCTAAGTGTCTGATTGAAGCTAGGTATTAATAGTTTTGAAAAGCATTAATTTAAAAATATACAAAACCAAAAAATGCCTTCCACCCTTAAAAACTTTAACCCCCCCACCAATTGCAACTCTTTTCATTTAATATAGTAAGGCGTCCAGTGCATTTTTTATTCACCAGATTTACAGGAACGGGTTTAGTTTTTCCCATAGGAAAAACTAAACCCTTTCATACACTTTTCCATATAAATGATCATCTAGTAAATCCACGTTATGCAAGTGTATTATATAAGTATAATTAATACAAAACAATACAAGAACAACACGTAAATCTACCAAACTATTAAATGGGAATATAATTCACCGTCTCCAGATATTTTCATATCAGAGGGTACGGCTCTGTGGAATTCCTAATTTGACCGATAAATCCTACTGATCCCTCAATATAAATATTTAAAAAATCTTTCGTAATTCTACATGTCTTTAAAATGACTGATTTTTGCATTTTTATATACAAATTCTTTGACAAATCTAATATGCCTAAATTTTTAATAAGAGAGCTAGGTATAATGCCAGTAGCCGAAATAACAAAAGGTAATATTTTTATAGTCTGAGAATGCCAAATTCTTTTAATTTCATTTCCTAAATCTGTATACTTTCTTATTTGTTCAGAAACAGATTTTTGAATATTACAGGAATTTGGAATAGCTACATCAATAATATAAGTTATTTTTTTTAATTTTGTCATGTAAAACTATATCAGGTCTATTATGACCAATTGGTCTGTCTGTTAGTATAGTTTTATCATGGTAAATTTTAAAGAAATTATTTTCTAAAAATGAATTTGGTTCGTATTCATAATATGGTACTATATTATGACAGTCAATCAAGTTATGTTTAATTACCAAACTTTGGTGAATTATTTTTAAAACCTGATTGTGCCTAAATGTATACTCAGACGGCGCTAATATAGAACATCCTGATATAATGTGTTCTATAGTTTTTTTTCTTTTCATTTTGTATTTTTGTACTTTTTCTATTTGCAAACAAACCGACGTCTTGATACGTTGCCGGTTTTTAATTCAACTTTTTTTTGGCCAATTTTATTCAGTAGGTATGTATTTAATTTGAAGTGTCCCATACGTGGGGGCTTTTAATTGACGGTTCCCGGCGGCGAAGCGCACATAAAGTTTAATGGCGCTAAACAAATAATCTAAATCCAATTAATTGATATAAAAGCATTCAACGGTCTAACACTTAAAAAAATTAATTTAGCAATAGAAAAATAAATTCAGACGTAAAATTAAAAAATGGATTAAAGAACAAAAAAGACAATATTACCAAAATTTCGTAAAATAAAATGATAAAACATGCATGTAACACACAAAACCAGTATAAAACAAACATCACTCGCAAACACACAAACAAACAACGATTTTAACTTTATATAATTTAATTTTTTTAATTTTACTTTAATTTTAGTTTAAATTTATCTTAATATTTTAATTAATGAAGATAAGACTCGAATCGAGTCCCAGATGTATCCGTATCTTTTTCTGATTTTTCTGTTTCGGATTTTCGATTGACTTTCGCTAATATTATCTTCATTAATAAAAATATTATAATTTGAGGTTTAACTCTTTAAGTTACAAAGTTAAAAAATAAAAATAAAAATAAATTTATCTTAATCTTATGATTTCTTTCTTCACCAACATTATATATGTATTTTATATGAATTATGTATAATTTTTTTGTATTAGAAAATAGAGGCCCCAACACGGGTAAGCCATCCAGTGAGGCCAACATTACTGGATTGAACTATGTAAAGTAAAATATTGTATCAACAAAAAAAAAATGTAAATATCATTATTATTATTTCAACTAGTTACAAAAAAGAAGGGTAAAAATATTTTTTTTATATTTTCAACCTCGTTTTTCATCGAACCAATAGAATATTATTTTTGTTAGAAAAAATAAAATAAAATAAAATAATAAAATAAATTATTTAATAACTGCATTATGAATAGGATACTATAAACTATATATTAATAATAACGTTTTATTCAGGTGACTATAAGTATGCCTACAAATAAAAAGAGCAAAAGTAAAATATACGTTTAAGAAAAAATAAAACAACATTACGGTTACTCGAATACAACAAAAAATAAATCTAAATGAACAAAAACAAACAAAGTAATAAATAAACACACAGAAATAATGTCAAATATACCACTTAAAATATGGCTTTAGTTTCGGGAAGACTGAAGGAAGAAGATAAATTTAATAAAACGTACGCTAAACGTATTTTTGGAAAGATATATATGTATTTTAGAATGTTTGTGAAATAAAACCGTTAATTACTGGTGGTATAATGGGTGATTCCAAATATATTATTTCCCTTCAATAACGAATAAATCTTTCGCCTTTTACTAAAGATTTTCGTGGAGGGGAGCACTCAAATGAGTCTATAAACCACAAAGTGATTTCGCGAAGTTTGAAGAAACAAAATATATTAATTTACTTTATACAACAATTTTTATAAATTAAAAAACGACTTCCCTGGGGGCCTATATAATCTTTGGATATTCTGTGTGGAGGATCTTTTTAGGGGATAGAAGCAGGGGAAGTTTCGGTAAGGAAAAAGGTATGAAAGGTTTACTGGAATCTGAGGGTTAATGTGTCCAGGAGTGATAGACTTATGAATCAATCCCTTCCACTGCGGAACAATGCGATGTATCGAGAGAGTCCGGCTGGAGAGATAATAAAATCTCCCTCAATCAGTGTCTTTCGATCTGGCTTGCCATACGCAGTGGGTGGGCAAACGCATGTGCCCGAACAAAATTCTAGATAAACTTCCCCTCGTGAACCCGGAACCTCTGCTAAGTCGCTAACCGTACCATTTAAGGGACCTGCGATAGGGGTGTTGGTTATCATATGAATGATTCCTTAGGCAGCGGTAACCATACACGCATCCCAAATTGATAGAAGTTGACAAACAAACGCACTTTCTGCTTTATGTACACCCATATCAGACGTGGTCGAGCGGTAAGCCTCTTCACTCCCAATACGAAGGTCGCGGGTTCGAACCTGGCGTGCACAAATAAATTTTATTTGAATAATTTGTGTTATTTTACAATTAATTGATTAAAAATAATATATAGTGTACTTGCGGCACGTTCCGGAGTGGAAGATATTCTCAGTATCGCCCTGGTGTAAGATCACCATTCAGAATTGAAACGTTTGATTAGCCGTGTTTTGTGACTAGATCTAAATAGCCAGGTACTTCACCACCTTCCTCTTCCACGTCTCCTTCCCCTCCCCACTACCTTCAGCCACACAACATAGCACACTTGGGGAGGCCATAGTCTCACTGGCTCCAGACGGGACCAGTTGGGACCCTCGTGCGGTATTCATGTAAAAAAAAAAACTACCTACTTTAAATGGTGAAACAAAGCTTCGACCAATATATTGTAATATGAGGGGTTCTTATGTCATTTTCTTTTTGATGAAAAATTGATTGATTCCTAAAACATGAGAACATGTGCTAGGAAGAAAGAAGGTAAAATAGTACCTATGTACAAAATAATTTCATTGAATATTTAACTCTCACTACTATTTGGGCTTATGTGAGTGTATCAGAATTGAATTTTCTTTTGAGTGATAAAGGAAGTCATTTTGTCGTTAGAAATAGATACACCGCCATTTAGCCGGTGTGTTTGTATTGTCCTTCTGACGGTAAACAGTATGTAAAAAGTTTTTATTTGGAAAGACATACGTTCAGAGTGGAAGATACTCTTAGTATCGCCCTGGTGTAAGACCACCATTCAGAATTGAAACGTTGCTTGAAATGGCTTTAGCCGTGTTTAGTGACTAGATCTGAATAGCCAGGTACTTCCCCCACCTTCCTCTTCCTCGTCTTCTTCCCTTCCCCACTTATCTTCAGCCTCACAACATACCCCAATTGGGGATGCCATAGTCTCACTGGCTCCAGACGGGAGCAGTTTGAACTCTTGTAAGGTATTCACTATAAAAAAAAATTTAAAAAAAGTTTTAATCATTTAATTTTTATAAATAAAATACATTGTTTCCCTCTGCGCGTCCTTTCCCATTCGTCCCCGTTCCCATTTCGGATTCCCCTTCCACCTTCATGCTTTCCCCCCTCTTTCATCTCTTCTCCAAAGAATCGTTGACCCCCATCCAGACCTCCTGTTAATGGTGTTCTACCTAAGATCATGCCTTAAGTGTCAAAGTCCTAACCCTATCCAACCAAGGTGACGATTTTTTAAACAACTCACGCGCCACCTATTGTAAGATTTTAATACAAATTTCTTAATGCCAGAGCTCTTCAATAGAAACCTTAGCGAGAGTGCGCACAACAACTTACCAAAGTTTCATCGCAATCAGATGAATAAAAACCATCGCGGGCATGAGCATATTAATTGACAAAAGTTTCACCTCAATCGGATGAATAGTATAGGCACGCATAAGGGACAAACAATGAAAAAATCATTTGTATTATTGAGATTTGCAAAAATCTACCCGAGAGATTTTTTGTAGGAATGTGATCTCGCTGCACGATTTCCGAATGAAAGAATTTTTTTCATCGCGGTCAAGTTCATAAACGAAATAAATGTATCAGTTCTAGGGAGATTGTGGTTTTATTTTTGCAATGACCTCCGTATTTTGTTACTATCTTATAAGAAGTAAGAAATCTGAATGGTGGGGTAAGAAGTGGTATTTAAGGAGAGCTTTGTGACCGATAAGGTACAGTTTGTATTCAACAGCAGACAGCATCACAATGGCATTCAAAGTAAGTTTTTATTAATTAAAAGAATAGTAGCAATTTTATTTATCAAAATTTGAGTGATATTTTTTCAAGTATATATGAACCAATGTGCGTTTGGATGGATGTGTTTTTCTAACGATACTTGGAAGAAAGTTTTGCAAGGTCGATTAAGTGAATAATGTTATTTAATTATTTCCTAGATCCTCGCATTCGCTTGTTTGGTGGCCGTAGCCAGCGCTGGTCTTCTTCCCGTAGGACACTACCAGGAGGAGCAGTACGCACCCGCTCAATACAACTTCGACTACTCCGTCCATGATGAACACACCGGTGACATCAAAAGCCAGCAGGAGACCCGCAACGGAGATGACGTCAAGGGATCCTACTCCCTGATCGAGGCTGACGGAAGCCGTCGTGTTGTAGAATATACCGCTGATGAGCACAATGGCTTCAACGCTATCGTCCGCAACGAGCCCGCCCAACACGCTCCCCTGAAGCAGATCGTCAAGGTCGCCGCCCCCGTGTACGCTCAGGCCGCCCCCGCTTACCAGGCATACGCCGCCCCCGCCTATAAGGCATACGCCGCCCCCGCCTACAAGGCATACGCCGCCCCCGCCTACCAGTCATACGCCGCCCCCGCCTACAAGGCATACGCCGCCCCCGCCTACCAGGCATACGCCGCACCCGCCTACAAGGCATACGCCGCCCCCGCCCAGTCCTACTACCACTAAGCCGTTCCGAATGACAATTGATCCCAAAATTAGGTTTAAGTAGTAAATAATAAATTATTACAAACTGAACAATTTTTTTCCTTCTATAATTTATTATTTTCCTTTTATAATATTAATTTATCTAAAAATGTAATTTCTATTGTTTTGTGCAACACAGTGCAAGTGTTTTACTGCTTGGAGCCAGTTGCCCTACCTAACACTGATCGTACACCGAGGAATATTATTGAATAAACACAAAAATGAGGGGAAGAGTAGGGGAATAGGAAGGTTTTATTTTTTCCTGTATTATTAATAGTCTTCGACATTTGATCAAACATATTTATTTATTTATTGGCTCGCTCACAAAATACATCAAATAATTATTAGAGAAATTAATATTTTCAATGCAGTTATAGCGACGATTCCAAAGAGGTGAACACCATTCATCAAAACACGTTTGGTGCAACGATAAGGTTACAATATGTGAATAATAAATTAAAAAACAGGACCAAATCCATTATTAGTAGATATACCCATACACATTTACGTATGTATACATCCCGCTATCATATATGCGGTCTTCAGATCGACATTTTACTTGATTTTACATAAGTTTTAAATAAAGTATATCATCATCTAAGTGTCTGATTGAAGCTAGGTATTAATAGTTTTGAAAAGCGTTAATTTAAAAATATACAAAACCAAAAAATGCCTCCCAACCTTAAAAACTCTAACCCCGCTCCAATTGGAAAACTTTTCATATTTAATATAGTAAGGCGTCCAGCGCATATTTCTTTTCATTTTGTACTTTTTGTACTTTTTCTATTTGCAAACAAACCGACGTCTTGCTACGTTGCCGCTTATTTATTCAACTGTTTGCTGGCCAATTTTATTCAGTAGGTATATATTTAATTTGAAGTGTTCCATACGTGGGGGCTTTTAATTGACCCGGTTCCCGGCGGCGAAGCGCACATAAAGTTTAATGGCGCTAAACAAATAATCTAAATCCAATTAATTGCTATAAAACATTCAACGGTCTAACACTTGAAAATTAAATTTAGCAATAGAAAAATAAATTCACACACAAAATTACAAAATGGATTAAAGAACAAAAAGGCAATATTACCAACATTTCGTAACATAAAATGATAAAACATGCATGTAACACACAAAACCTGTATAAAACAAACATCACTCACAAACACACAAACAAACAAGGATTTTAACTTTAATTTTGTTTTTTTAATTTTACTTTAATTTTAGTTTAAATTTATCTTAATCTTATGTTTTCTTTCTTCACCTACATTATATATGTATTTTATATGAATTATGTACATTTTTTTTGTATTAGAAAATATAGGCCCCAGCACGGGTAAGCCATCCAGTGAGGCCAACATTACTGGATTGTACTATGGAATGTAAAATATTGAATCAACAAAAAAAATGTAAATATCTTATCATTGGAGAAGAAGATAACAATAATAATCGACTAATGTTTTTTTTCCATATTATTGATAGTACACCTATACCAATTGGGCTACTGCGATCTTATATGAGACTATCAATAATATGGAAAAAAAACATTAGTCGAAGATAATATTGTTAATTCTGAAATTTGAATTGTGAAGTTGACAATTACGACAGTCTCATATAAGATCGCAGTAGCCCAATTGGTAGAGGTGTATGTCCCGGTAAGACGTAAGGTTCTGGGTTCGAGTCCCAGTTGCGACCGTTATCTTTTATTATTTTCCTGTGTCTTGTTTATTTTCATATTTTAAAAAATTAGATAATTATTGTTATCTTCTTCTTCAATGATATATTACATTGATGGGAATAACCTTCAAAAGTTAAAAAGAGAGTTTTTCTAATAAAAATATGTAAATATCTTATTTCAACTAGTTACAAAAAAGAAGGGTAAAAATATTTTTTTTATATTTTCAAACTCGTTTTTCATCGAACCAATACAATATTTCATAAAATATTAAAAAATTAATTATTTAATAACGCCATTATGAATACGATACAAAAAACTATGTATTAATAGTAATAAAAACGTTTTTTTCAGGTGACTATAAGTATGCCTACAAATAAAAAAGAAGTTTAAGAAAAAATAAGACAACATTAGAGGAGATGTACCGAATATGGGATAGCTTAGGTAAAAAATTTCTAATTAATTATATTTAAATCGTTTATTAAGTATTACACATTAAAATCATTGGAAAAATAGTTACGTAACTTAAAATGTCAACAAAACATTAAAAAAAACACACTAACGTCTTCATTTTAAACGAAAAGTAAAAATATAGAAAAAACCAATGTCCAAAAAAGTGCTCCTATTATGGGATACACCGATTTCAATGCAATGATCACATATAAAATCAATATTATCTGCTCCCGAGCACTCAATATGGCACCAATGGCGGTGCCATATTGGTGCTGGCTATACATTGGATCCACTCTTTGCCTCTGATATCACAAACCTCATCGGACTCATCATCACGAGGTTGGATTGCCGTCGGAATGTCTTCAGAAGAATGGGATAACAGCGACATACTCGTACGTGACAGCTCAGAAGAAGACGTAGAGTCGTATCGTAACCTCTGATGGGTTTCTTCGAGACTTCTTTTTTCACCTGGACCCCACTAGCCTCCACTAGTGGGGTCAAATATTTTCGTGCCATATTTTACAACACCCCTTTTCTTCTGCAAGCCTTCCAGCTCAGTTTTATAAGGAGACGCGTTATTATGCAAGTTTTTCCTGCTTTTCTTCCTCTAGTGGAAACCGTCCTTTCTTGTTTGTGTTGGGCGTAATTATATGTGGGCTTATGAGGACAGTCTTGGGTCAGCAGATGGAAGTGACGTGCTAGTTGGAATACTGATTGAGTTGGGACAATCATTTTCTTGGTCCTCATTCTCTAGGAAGTCCTCTCCCTTAATATATTCCGGTTCATGGGGTAAATTCCAATAGCATTGAAACCGTTAACGGCTAAAGCTGCACATTTTATTTTTAGATATGCTTTTCAAAAACTTTTCACGCTGTCAAAGACAGACAAAGGCTTCTGATTCATTAGAAGCCGAATTTCTTCGCTAATATGTCTTTAAATATGCAATATGTCTTTAAAGCTCCTATCACTACTTTATCGAGGGGCTGCAGTTTGAGGGTAGAATGTGAAGGTACAGAATTGTTACATGATTCTCACGAGCTTTATCTATAACATCAATGCTGAGTGTGTGGCTGTAAAGTCCGTCAAGGCTTTAGTTTCGTATATTTGATGAAGTGCTGGAACCAGTCCGTAAATAGTTCTGTTTGGATAGGAAATCCAGCAACTGTCGCCTAAAACTGGGCCCAAGACTGAATTTCGTCCAAGCCCAGCTTCCGTAGCATCCTCTTCAACGCTAAGCTTACACAGTCTGAATAAAGTGCTTCGAGGGACCTCGTAAAGAATGGCGGCTTTCTGATATCCCATGGTCTTCGATTTTACAGCTTCCATGGCTTTTATCAATTTTTCTGTGTTCCACGCCTTCCGCTGTTTCTTCTCCGACAGTTTGTCCTTCGTGTAGGCCAAAATACAAACTATAATAGCAAAAAATAAATTTTGTTCTAGTAGAATTTCATATTAGAAACACTGTTCCTAATATGAGATACTATTCCATATTAGGGTCATCAAGAAATCCCATATTTGGAACAAGATCAATACAATCAAATATATTCATAGAATAAAATCTACTTGTATTTAACTTCAAAACATTACGAAAACATAAAAGTTATAATAAAATGAAAATTACGTAAATATCATATCTATGAGACACAAAAACTTAATCACTCTCTCAGGCCCATGTGGTGTGGCCGGCGTCCGGAAGAGTACTGACTTGTTCAAGGTCGGTAGGTGGGTAATGGGGAACGCTGGGATATAGAGGCTTTTCTCCCTTACATTTAGAGAAACACCACTATCCCATAATATTAGGGGCGTATGCATATTCGGTACATTTCCTCTAAGGTTGCTCGAATACAACAAAAAATAAATCTAAATGAATAAAAACAAGCAAGTAATAATTAAACAAACAGAAATAATGTCAAATATACCACATGAAATATGGCTTTAGTTTCGGGAGGGCTAAAGGAGAAATCGCCCTTGAGGTGATTTCTCACAAAAATGGCGCTCTACAAATTATCCAATTATTATTATTGTTATTAAGAAGTTAAATTTTATAAAACTACGATACACGTATTTTTGGAAAGGTATATATTTTAGAATGTTTGTAAAATAAAACCTTTATTTAGTTATAATGGGTGTTTAAAAATATATTAATTTACTTTCCCGGCATGCGTTGCAAGTTGCCATGCTACTAAAATAAAATACATTGTTTCTCCCTGCGCGTCCTTTCCCATTCGTCCCTGTTCACATCCCCGTTCCCCTTCCGGATTCCCCTTCTACCTTCCCACTTTCCCCACCACCTCTTTCATCCCTTCTCCAACGAATCCTTGACCCCTATCCACACCTCCCGGATTTCCCTCCCTCTCCCTCCTTCCTATCATCCTACTAAACTATATGTAGCACAAACATTTCATCAACTTCGTTGGTTGGGGTTCTTACTTCATCTTAGAATGGTGTTCTACCAAGGATCATGTTCTTAAGTGTCAAAGTCCTTACCATGGCAAGGCGAAGTTAGAACCTTATCCAACCAAGGTGGCGATTTTTTAAACAACTCGCGCGCCATGTATTGTAAGATTTTAATACAAATTTCTTAATGCCAGAGCTCTTCAATGTATATATAGAAACCTTCGCGGGGCTGCGCACAACAACTTACCAAAGTTTCATCGCAATCGGATAAATAGTACAGCAAATAATTTCATTTCATAAGTTTATATTATAGTCTCGTACACTCACATTTAAATTACTTAATTGAAATCTGGGGAAATGCGTATGAAACATACATTAATGAATTACAGATAATTCAAAATAAACTAATCAAAAAACTATTTCACTACGAATCCAAAACATCCACAAAAATACTATATTTGGAAACCAAACTGTTACATTAAGAAAACTATACGAATACAATATATGTCTCCTTATATACAAAATAAATAATAAACTCATTCATACAAACTCAGAATTCATTAAAACGTCCCAAGTACACAAACATTTTACACGACAACACGATAACATACATTTAAACACTATTCATACTAACTACGGTAAGCAATCTATCAGTTATGAGGGGGGCAATTTATATAACTGCCTTCCAGTTGATATTAAAAACGAAAAAAGTGTCTGTAAATTAAAAAAAAAATTATTCATTTTTATTTACAAAAAACAATGTAGTGAAAATGAATAATATTGAAAGTGAATGAATAGTATTGTAATATATTGTATGATAATATGTTGTATGATAATATAATCTTATGCAAATTCTAATTAAGTAAGTGAAAATGTTATTTTCTATTTTTCTGGAATAAAAAATTTTTTTAAAAAAAATAATAATAATAATGCCAGAGCTCAATATTATATATAAAAACCATCGCGGGCATGAGCATATCAATTGACAAAAGTTTCACCTCAATCGGATGAATAGTATAGGCACGCATAAGGGACAGAGAGATTTGCAAAAATCTACCCGAGAGACTAGAGGAATGTGATCTCGCTGCGCGATTTCCGAATGAAAGAATTTTTTTCATCGCGGTCAAGTTCATAAACGAAATAAATGTATCAGTTCTAGGTAGATTGTGGTTTTATTTTTGCAATGACCTCCGTATTTTGTTACTATCTTATAAGAAGTAAGAAATCTGAATAGTGGGGTAAGAAGTAGTATTTAAGGAGAGCTTTGTGACCGATAAGGTACAGTTTGTATTCAACAGCAGACAGCATCACAATGGCATTCAAAGTAGGTTAAAGATAACAACCTATTTATCACAACAATTCTACTATATAAAATTTGAGTTATACCTTTTCAAAGATTTATACACCTACGTTTGTTACAGTGGAAGTTTTTTTTATCTTTTAACAATACTTGGAAGAAAGTTTTGCACGATTTGATCGATTGAGTGAATAATGTTATTTAATTTATTTCCTAGATCCTCGCTTTCGCTTGTTTGGTGGCCGTAGCCAGCGCTGGTCTCCTCCCCGTAGGACACTACCAGGAGGAGCAGTACGCCCCCGCTCAATACAACTTCGACTACTCCGTCCATGATGAGCACACCGGTGACATCAAGAGTCAGCAGGAGACCCGCAACGGAGATGACGTCAAGGGATCCTACTCCCTGATCGAGGCTGACGGAAGCCGTCGTGTTGTAGAATACACCGCTGATGAGCACAATGGCTTCAACGCTATCGTCCGCAACGAGCCCGCCCAACACGCTCCCCTGAAGCAGATCATCAAGGTCGCCGCCCCCGTCTACGCTCAGGCCGCCCCCGCCTACCAGGCATACGCCGCCCCTGCCTACCAGGCATACGCCGCCCCCGCCTACAAGGCATACGCTGCCCCCGCCTACCAGGCATACGCCGCCCCCGCCTACAAGGCATACGCCGCCCCCGCCTACAAAGCATACGCCGCCCCTGCCCAGACCTACTACCACTAAACCAAACTCATCCTATAGACTGACTGTTAAATTATGATTTAGTAACTTATTAATAAATTATTTTGAACTGAACTTAAGACTTTGTTTACATCTACGAGTATATATATATATATATATGTATATAATTCACAGTTATGGTATGTTTCGAGATTAATGAATTATTTTCCCAAAGTTTAAAAATCTAGGAATGGTAAGCCAGCCCTTTAAGAATGAATATATTATAAAATATTTTAAAGCCTTGGTCATGTCAAGATTTATCTGAGAGGGCGGACATTTGAGTAAATTAGAACAAACTTGCAATGAGTTGAAATACGATTGAGGTAATTTTCTCATAATAACGATGCCACATAAAATATCAAATACTTAAAAGTGATTAGACCATTCTGAAATGGTTTAATTTTATTGATTGGCATTAAATTGATATAAACCATTATAAATACTTCTATAATGATATAAACATAAATATCACATAAAAGGGTGAACATTTTTTAGAAATAAGACAATAATTTTCAAATAATTTTGTAAATAATTTTTCGCTTTATTAAATCTTTCTTTTGAAGACAACGTGTGAACAATTAAATAGGCAGGGACCCACTTACTTTTTGGAAAATTATTTTTATATTATTGTTTATTTTTTTAATATAGGTAGGTAAATATTATGGTAATGTAAGCGTCACGTTTTAAAGCGTTGCTTTCAAATTTAAAATTTTATATCTAGACGGTACTATATATTTATTGTTATCAAGTTCATCAGAAAATTAAGTATGAAATAATAGTCAACGACTTCCATAAAATAATATTATGGGAAAATTCAGTTTTGGTTCAAATCATCATCGTCAAATGATGAATGTCTTCCACTGAAAATGAATTGAAGCAATATTAGTGATTTTCGAGAAACCTGCAATTAAATTAATAGGATGGCCTCCGTGGTCGAGGGGTAATGCTCTCAGCTAGCAATTCAAGAGTCGCGGGTTCTAATCCCGGCGTACGGCGTAAATTGTAATATTTTAATTAATGAATATAATATTAGCTAAAGTCAATCGAAAATCCGAAACAGAAAAATCAGAAAAAGATACGGATACATCTGGGACACGAACCCAGGACCTCTGGCAATCCGGGCCAACGCGCTATCCACTGCGCCAACGTATCCCTTATCCGATTCGGTCATTTTTAACTGTATCATACTTCGACTGAGAGCCACCAACATTATTTTCATTTTTTTAACGCATATTTTTTTTATTGGCTACTATCATTATGTATGGTTGCAAGATTCAACTCGAACTAAATGCCCTCTAGATAGTGTCAGGATAAATTTTATCACTTTTTATTAATATGCGACAACTATTGACTTTATCTGCAAGTCTAGGATGAAATATTTTTATGTTTATTTTTAACTTAAGGAGTTAAACCTCAAATTGTAATATTTTAATTAATGAAGATAATATTAGCGAAAGTCAATCGAAAATCCGAAACAGAACAATCAGAAAAAGATACGAATACATCGGGGACCGGATAGGGATACGTTAGCGCAGTGGATAGCGCGTTGGCCCGGATTGCCAGAGGCCCTGGGTTTATGTCCCAGATGTATATCTTCATTAATGAAAGTATTATAATTTGAGGTTTAACTCATTAATTTTTTTTTTTTCACAATTAGTTCATTAAAAATAATAATAAGAACATTTGCGGCCCTTTCTAGAGTGCAAGATACTCATCTCCAGAGGCACATTCCCACCTTCGTCTTCCCTATTTCCTTCCCCTCCCCGCTACCTACAGCCTCAAACATACCCTATTTAGGGATGCCGTAGTCTCAGTCGTCTGGTAAAGTATTTAACCAAGAAATATCCAGATTTTATCGAATTAAAGATTCAGTTATTAAATATATTTCTCCATTGAAAACAATGCTCTTGTGGCATTAACACATTTAGGCATCATATTTCAATCAAACCTTTTATTGGTTCACCACAGTTCAGTTACTCAATATATTTCTTCGTTGAAATTAATGCTCTTGTGGTATTAACATACTTAGGCATCATTTTTCAATAAAATCTTTCATTGGTTCACCACAGTTCAGTTATTAGATATAGTTCTCCGTTGAAAACAATGCTCTTGTGGCATTAACACATTTAGGCATCATTTTTCAAACTATTTCATTGATTCACCACAGTTCAGTTATTAACTATATTTTTTCCATTGAAAACACTGCTCTAGTGGCATTAACACATTTAGGCATCATTTTTCAAACAACTATTTCATTGGTTCACCACAGTTCAATTATTAAATAATATATTTCTCCATTGAAAACAATGCTCTTGTGGCATTAACACATTTAGGCATCATATTTCAAACAAATATTTCATTGGTTGACCACAGTTCAGTTATTAAATATATTTCTACGTTTAAAACAAAAGCTCTTGTGGCACTAACACATTTATGCATCTTTTTTTTAATCAAATATTTCATTGGTTCACTAAGGGCTTACAAATGTTGGGATTTATAACTAAAAATTTCAACAATATTAAAGAGCTGTTTCACTATCCCTCTGATAGCTTATCCATACGAAAACGATTATTAATTAATAAAAAAATAAATACACGCAATTAACAAATAAATTTTATAAATCTCTAGCGAGTTCCCGGCATGCGTTGCAATGCCATTAAAATAAAATACATGTTTCTCCATGCGATTCCTTTCCCATTCGTTCCCGTTCATGCCCCCGTTCCCCTCCCGGATTCACCTTCCACCTTCCCCACTTTCCCCACCCCTCTTTCATCCATCCTCCAACGAATCCTGGCCCCTCCTTCGTTCCCCACCACCACCTACCGGATTTCCCTCGCTCTACCTCCTTCCTATCCTGCTACTAAACTATCTGAAAAACAAACATTTCGTCAACTAGTTTGGTTGGGGTTTTTACTTCATCTAAGAAAGGTGTTCTACCTATGAACATAGTTTTAGGTGTCAAAGTCCTTACCATGGCCGAAGTTAGAACCCTATCCAACAAAGGTGATAATTTTTCAACAACTCGCGGGCCACTTATTGCAAGATTTTAATACAAATTTCATAATGCCAGAGCTCTTCAATGTATATATAGAAACCTTCGCGGGGATGCGCACAACAACTTAATCGCAATCGGATGAATAGTACAGCAACTAATTTCATAACGCCAGAGCTCACTATTATATATAGAAACCATCGCGGGCATGCGCATATCAATTGACAAAAGTTTCACCTCAATCGAATACATAGTTTAGGCACGCATAAGGGACAAACAAAGAAAAAATCATTTTTATATATTGATTTGCAAAAATCTGCCCGAGTGATTTTATGTAGGAATGTGATCTCGCTGCGCGATTTCCGAATGAAAGAATTTTTTTCATCGCGGTCAAGTTCATAAACGAAATAAATGTATCAGTTCTAGGGAGATTGTGGTTTTATTTTTGCAATGACCTCCGTATTTTGTTACTATCTTATAAGAAGTAAGAAATCTGAATAGTGGGGTAAGAAGTAGTATTTAAGGAGAGCTTTGTGACCGATAAGGTACAGTTTGTATTCAACAGCAGACAGCATCACAATGGCATTCAAAGTAGGTTTTTTTTTTTTAATTAAAAGTTTAGTAGCAATTTTATTTATCGAAATTTGAGTGATACGTTATCAAATATATGTGAATCAATGTGTTTTTGGATGGATGTGTTTTTCTAACAATACTTGGAAGAAAGTTTTGCAAGATTTGGTCCATTAAGTGAATAATGTTATTTAATTCTTTCCTAGATCCTCGCATTGGCTTGTTTGGTGGCCGTAGCCAGCGCAGGTCTTCTCCCCGTAGGACACTACCAGGAGGAGCAGTACGCACCCGCTCAATACAACTTCGACTACTCCGTCCATGATGAGCACACAGGAGACATCAAGAGCCAGCAGGAGACCCGCAACGGAGACGACGTCAAGGGATCCTACTCCCTGATCGAGGCTGACGGAAGCCGTCGTGTTGTAGAATACACCGCTGATGAGCACAGTGGCTTCAACGCTATCGTCCGCAACGAGCCCGCCCAACACGCTCCCCTGAAGCAGATCGTCAAGGTCGCCGCCCCCGTGTACGCTCAGGCCGCCCCCGCTTACCAGGCTTACGCCGCCCCCGCCTACAAGGCATACGCCGCCCCCGCCTACCAGGCATACTCCACCCCCGCCTACAAGGGATACGCCGCCCCCGCCTACAAGGCATACGCCGCCCCCGCCTACAATGCATACGCCGCCCCCGCTCAGTCCTACTACCACTAAACCGTTCCTAATGACAATTGATCCCAAAATTAGGTTTATGTAGTAAATAATAAATTATTACAAACTGAGCAATTTTTTTTTATTCTTTGTTAATTTATCAAATAATGAAACTTCCTTTTTTGTTTCTTTATAACACTGTGCTAATGTTTTACTGCTATGAAACTAGTTGCCCCCCAAAAAACGATCATAATTGAGGAGTATTTTTAAACAGAAAAATGGGAAAAAGGATACGTAAAGTTTTGTTGTTTTGCTTATGTTGTTAATAGTGTTGGACATTATCATACATCATACCTTCATATTATTGGATACCGCATCACTGCATGAAAAATAGTGATACAACAACATACTACATGTGCAAATCTAAACATGTGTATATATTATATGAAATATTATGGTATAATAGCAGGGGGTCTTATGCCGAGGCGGACTAAAGTTATATAATTCCTATTTTTTTAAACTTTTTATTTTTGAGCCGTCTGTTTCAACGCCAGCTACATTAAAAGTTAAACTGGCTAGCTTTACACTTGTAAGTTTTTTCGTAAGTTTACGACTTCTGGCCAATTGGCACATTGGATTTTCAAAATATGTACAATGCCGCTGGCGTTGAAACAGACGACCCTTTTAATGAGGTATGGACTGTCAATGAAAGAGTTTATAATTTTAAAAGCAGTCACTGAAAGGGTCCCATTCCTTCTAGATTGGTGAATTTCGTAGTGCGTTTCAGAGAGCAAATCCATGTGATGCATAAATCGCGGGTACTCATATAAATATACATTAGTTTTTTTTTTATTTGTTCAAATAACTCTACGTATTTTTTTTTGTATGGGCCCAAATCCGAGAAGTTTGTAACACGATGATGCCAACTCCACTATTTGATCTGAAAAAGTAAGTTTGGGATCAAATGTAACCCCGAGGTCTCTTATAGATTTCACTGATGACAATATTTCATTATTTAGTTTATAATCGAATTTAATCGGATTTTTGGAACGCGTATATGTCATAGTGACACATTTTTTTACATTAATGAAAAGTTTATTCTGATCTGCCCATGAAGATATTGAATCTAAATCAAGTTGTAATTTAATACAGTCTTGAATGTCACATATCATTGCAGTTTGAGATCATCAGCAAAAAGCAAGCAGATAAGTACTTTGGACGCATTCTTGAATATCATCTATTAATTTCAAGAATAGTAGAGATCCCAAGTTTGACCCCTGAAGAATACCTAAATGCAGGGAATTCCCTGGACTCGTGACCAACAAATTATTCTTACATTTTCCCGCCAATAAACATTGAAACACTGTTAATTTGTTCGTAAGAACTTCAGTACCGTTTTTACGAATAAAATGATCGTATTTTAGATCAACATTTTTCTCCGTGTACATGTAGATTTATTAAATGCAAGAGTTCACAGCAATCAAATTCAGAGTTTAATAATTTTAATAAAAAGGTTAGGACGGTTATTTTTCATCTGTTTTCTAAAGTTGGAATATTTGAAATATTCATTAATGAAAGGTAATTTATGTGCTCTAAAGGGATGTTAAGTTTAAAATTTAAAAATCGTAGAAATTTTCTTTGAATTCTTTCGATATTATGGATATGAATTTTGTAGAAGGGCGACCAGACCATTGAGTTATGTTCGATTAGGCTTCTCACCAGGGATATGTACAACAATTTTACGATTCGTAAAGATTCAAAGTTTATTAAATAATATTAAAAGAATATAAAAGTAGAAAAAGAGACAGAAACTAAAATATTGGCATATCTCTGAGACTCGAACTTGAGACCTTATTATCCAGCAACGAACCTTATGCCTTCCCAAATATTAATTCATTTACCCCAATTTTTCAGCAATATCATATTTCTTGCGTCATAGGCTTCAAATTTTTTAAATATTAGTTCCACACATGAGGCCCTGAGGAAAATAATTCCCTTCAGGGCCTTATGACACGTTGGGGGTTGCTGGAGGGTATTTTTTGGAATGGAAGTTCTTGGGAGAAAAAGGTAAGAGGTGTGGGTAGGAATCTAAGGGTTAGTATGACCAGAAGTGACAGACATATAAATCCATTCCTCCCTCTGCGAAGTTCAGTACAAACGTATAAATCCATTCCTCCCGGTGCAAAGTGATCTGAGAAAGTCCTTTTGGAGAGGTCAAAAGGTTTCTCTCAAACATTCTCTCTCTTGATCTGACCGGCCACGCAGTTGGAGGGCGTATGAATCCGCTGCCAAGACACGGAAAAGTCTTACGCACGTACCCAGGCACCCCTGCTAAGTAGCCAAATGTATCCAATCACTTTGGGTGACCCATCGCAGAGGTGTTGGTTAACCAATAAATACCATTACCCACGTCCCAAAATTAACGTAATTTTTTTAATATTCTGTAGTCTAATGTGGGAATGATGGGCACTGTAAATGGTTCATATGATATAAAGTTTCGTGACTACCTCACGAGGAGAACCTCCGCTGTTGTGTTCGAGTGGTTTGTTTAAATGTTTTATTAGTATTTCTGAGTATAAGTTATACACAGATTAAATGATATGTAAAAATAATTACCACGATAAAAAACTTGTACTGTAAACTGAGTAATATTTAGATCAATTAGAATTCGAAGAATTGGGACAAGGAGGGACGTAAAGTAAGGAAATGGGAAATTTCATAGATATCTAGAAGGGAGGTACACAGATATTGCAGAAAACATGGTAACTAAATAACGTTGTAGCTATAATATAAGCAACGTTTTAATCCTGGATTGTTTTCTTATTACCAGGATAGTAACAGTTACATACCACACACCTTGGATAGAAGTGTATGAAGAAAAAAAAACAATTTAACAATGTAAAGCAATTTTATTGCATCCCGGATTTTGTATTCTTAACCCACGATTTCTGAGGCTCATGAAATGTCATACCATTCTGTCACGAAGCGCGTCTACGCCACTTATACGATGCTTTAACCTCCTAATACTACCCTAAATAGAACCTGTTATACATGTAGGAGAAAGCTTTCAAACATTTATATATTGTTCACTTCTGTTTGTCTTTTTATATAAACATTGTGTCTCTGAATCATACAATTATCGTAAACGCCAGTAAGGGTGTTTAAAATGAATAAATAAATAAAATAAAATAAATAAAACAATATTTTGGTTTACTCCTACGAATTTCACTATTTTTTAAAATCAAATTGCAAGACCGTCGTTCAATATTGATATTGAAATCCAAGTGTTACCGCTGTAGCCTCTCTCTAAGTGCAAACAAGATCACTTTTCATTGGTCAAGTTCATACTTACAACATCTGCATCTCCCGAGGGGAGAATGTCTTTATGTCGCTTTTGATGCAATGACCTCCTTGCTTTCTTACTGTTTGATAAGAAGTAGGAGTGTACTAAGTGGTGGGAGTAGGTAGTGGTATTTAAGGAGAGCTTTGTGACCGATAAGGTACAGTTTGTATTCAACAGCAGACAGCATCACAATGGCATTCAAAGTAGGTTAAACATAACTACCTATATAACACAACAATAAGGAAGTTGAGTCCTTTTTTTCTTTTTTTTTATCAATGTTCACAGGTAAACTTAAATACTAGTATTTTTTTATTATTTTTTATTATTAAATTCAATTATGAAAACGAACTTTAAAAAAAATTTTAAAAATGCTGGTATTTAAGTTTGCATCTCATCTACATGAACATATTTTTTATAAGTCAAAATATTTTTCACTCAACTTCCCTATTCTATTAAATAAAATTAGAGGAATACGTTTTCAAAGATTTGTACACCTATGTTTGTTTCAGTGGATGTTTTTTTATCTGTTAACAATACTCGGAAGAAAGATTGCAAGATTTGATCGATTGAGTGAATAATGGTATTTAATTTTTTTCCTAGATCCTCGCTTTCGCTTGTATGGTGGCCGTAGCCAGCGCTGGTCTCCTCCCCGTAGGACACTACCAGGAGGAGCAGTACGCCCCCGCTCAATACAACTTCGACTACTCCGTCCATGATGAGCACACAGGAGACATCAAGAGCCAGCAGGAGACCCGCAACGGAGATGACGTCAAGGGATCCTACTCCCTGATCGAGGCTGACGGAAGCCGTCGTGTTGTAGAATACACCGCTGATGAGCACAGTGGCTTCAACGCTATCGTCCGCAACGAGCCCGCCCAACACGCTCCCCTGAAGCAGATCGTTAAGGTCGCCGCCCCCGTGTACGCTCAGGCCGCCCCCGCTTACCAGGCATACGCCGCCCCCGCCTATAAGGCATACGCTGCCCCCGCCTACCAAGCATACGCCGCCCCTGCCTACAAGGCATACGCCGCCCCTGCCTACAAAGCATACGCCGCCCCTGCCCAGTCCTACTACCACTAAACCAAACCCTCCCTATCGACTGACTGTTAAATTATGATTTAGTAACTTATTAATAAATTATTTTCAACTGAACTTAAGACTTTGTTTACATCTACGAGTATATATATAATTCACAGTTATGGTATGTTTTGAGATTAATTAATTATTTTCCCAAACTTTAAAATCTAGGAATGGTAAGCCAGCCCTTTTAAGCTACCCTATCTTGCAATGAGCTGAATTTAGTTAATTTTTCATAATAACCATGCTACATAAAATATCAACTTCTTGTCGATTAATGCGGAACATATATATTATCGATCCCTTAATTATACAAAATAAATTATTGGGAATAATACTAAAAGTGATTAGACCACTTTGAAAAGGTTTAATTTTGTTGATTGGCTAATTGATATAAACCATTATAAATATGTCTTTAAAGATATAAACATAAATATCGCATATAAAGATGAAATTTTCTTAGGAAAAAGACACCTGCAAAGTTAAAAAATTAAATAATTTTTCGCTTTATTAAATCTTTCTTTTGAAGACAACGTGTGAACAATTAAATATGTACCCACTTACTTTTTTAGAAAATTATTTTTATATTATTGTTTATTTTTTAATGTAGGCAGGTATATATTATGGTAATGTAAGCGTCACGTTTTAAAGCGTTGCTTTCAAATTTAAGTATTATATCTAGACGGTACTATATATTTATTGTTATCAAGTTCATTTATAGAATAATTGTATTATTATTAATTTTTTAAAATTCTTTTACATATCATATTTATAAAATTTATTACGCGGGTTTTTGCTGCTAGGCCCTGCGGGCGGCTTTTATTCGGGCTTCGCCCAATTTCGCCAAGTGTTGGTGACCATCTATAAGGCTCCGCCCTTATGCAAAAATAACAACTGTGAATATAAAATTACAAAACACCTACATTTAATATGTGGATATATAATAGTAGACATTCTGTATTATAAAACCGCGAACAGTGAGTAGAATATCGGAAAAGAATCAACTCAGCATACCTAAATCTCGTTCATCCACGTCAATGACAAAAAAAGAAAATTGATAATAATAAAAACATTTATTCATCAATAGATTTATTGCAACATTACACATTTTGTTCTTAATCATTGATTCTATTAGCGTAAAGGTCACTGTTCAGCTACAATTCAGTATTTCTCCTGGAATGCAGTTGGATTTCAGCAGTGCCTCCAGTATAAAACAGAAAATAAAATAAAATAAATTAATCAAAATAAAATAAATACAAGTAAATTAAATTACATAAAAATAATTAAATCAAATCTCTAATTCAATACACACAATACAATATATAAAAAAATATAAATTAATAATGTAAAAATAGATTAATAATGTAAATCGGCATTCAAATTAAAGGCAAAAATCTTAATATTAAAACTCCAAAAAATAATAAAATCAATTCGAATAAAATATTATCAATCAAAACTCAAAATAAAATCGTCAAGTATAAAATATAGTCAAAATAAATAATGTAGTAATCAAATCAAAAAAAAAAACACGAATAATAAATTGTATCTTCTTAGTAATGAATGAAAGAGACAAATGTTTCTTCCCAATACCATTTATTGGATAATCAACACCCTTGCCATAGGTAACTCTAAGTGGTTCGCTACGTTTAGTGACTTAGCAGGGGTGCCCAGGTTCATAGGGTAAGGTTTGTCTATATTTTGGGGGCACATGCGTTTGCCCTCTACTGCGTGGCGGTTCGGTTTGGTAGAGACTGGTTGATGGAGACATTTTACCTCTTCAACAGGACTCTCTCGACCCATCGCCTTGTAGCGCAGTGGGAGAGATGCATTCATACGTCCGTCACTCCTGGACACATCGACCCCCAGATTCCTACTCACCCTTCATATTTTTTCCTTCCCAGAACTTCCTCTTCTTATTTTCTCTAAAAAGAACATCCACACAGCATCCCCAATGATAACATAGGCCCCGAGGGGAAATTGTTTTCCTCAGGGTCTCCTGTGTGGAGCTAGTGTTAAAAAAAATACCTCTGAATTGATTTCTTTTTATCGAAATAAATTTGTAAAATTTATATAATCGTTCACGGAAATTAAAATATATATATATATAATAATAATAACATAATAATTTTACATGAAATCTAGCTAAACTTACTCTTACCAAAATATTATCAAAGTAAATGCATTTTTTTAAATATATAAAAAATCTACATATTAACTAACTTATTTGGTTGAAATAATATTATGATTTTACCAAAAAACTATAGAAGCAAATATCCACCTACAATGTATTCAACTTTTATAATAAATCGAAGTAACCGTGACAGGAATATCGACCACATAAATATGATCGACCATCTCCAGACAATCCGCTGACAGCGACTGCAGCGCCCATACGCCCAACGCCATACGGCAGTTACGCGAAACCAAGCAAGCGAGCGGGCGGCCACAAATCACAAAAGCAGCTTAGTCCCAAACTTTCACGCACAGCGATGGAAGAGAGGGTTCAGATATGCCGCGGCGTCAGAAATGTAATTAGAGTGGGGTTCTTAAATTCAACCGAATAGGCGTTATGATAAATCACAGTAGTAGTTTTGTCCCAAACTTTCACGTACAGAGATGGAATTGAGGGTTTTGGTAACTAAATTTGGTAACTAAATTTTGAGATGTCATCGAAGTGGGATTCTCAAATTTTACCTGTCGGGCACCAGGACAATAATACTATAGATTTATCAATTTATAAAAAAATGTATAATTATTAACAAATTCTGAAATGTAACTATTTTTACTCGTACAGCCGTTTCGCATTTCTCAAGGCTTAAAAACTGTTAATTGATTAAAAATATTATTAAATCTTAAAGATAAATTTTAAATCTACTAGTATAAAATAAAATTCAACGACTTCCATAAATTAATATGGGTTTGAACCTTGACTTAAAATTTCGATGGATGTCTCCCACTGAAAATTCAGTTATTAAATATATTTCTCATTTCTCATTTCGGCATTAACACATTTAGGCATCATTTTTCAATCAAATCCATCATTGGTTCACCACATTACGGAAATATTTAACAAGGGCTTACAAATGTTGCGATTTATAACAAAACATTTCAACAATATTAAGAAGGTGTTTCACTATCCTCCTAATGGCTTATTCATACGAAAACGAATATTAATTAATAAATAAATAAAAATACAAATAACGAGGTTAGCGAAGATATCTAAGAGAGCGAAGATAGCGAAGGTAGAGAAGATAGCGAACATAGCGAAGGTAGCGAAGATAGCTAAGATAGCGAAAATAGCTAAGATAACAAAGATAGCTAAGATAGCGAAGATAGCTAAGATAGCGAAGATAGCTAAGATAGATAAGATAGCGAAGATAGCTAAGATAGATAAGATAGCGAAGATAGCGAAGATAGCGAAGATAGCGAAGATAGCGAATACAACGAAGATAACAAAGATAACGAAGATAACTAAGAAAAAGAAGATAAAAGATAACGATTTGAATATACTTAAATTGTCAGACAGAATGATTTTCACTGTTAGATAAAATTCTAAATGTTGCATTAGATTTTTTTTTTTCGTCGGATCTGCCGGATCTGCCCTGATGATGGACACTGCAACGCTGTCCGAAACGTCGGCTAAAGAAGGAGGTAGCGCAACATGGCATAACATCCCAAAAACAAACAACGAAAATGCTTTTGGCGGTGAAAATCTAAAAAACGTATCCGATGCATTAGATAGTCAAGAATCTTCTGCATTAATAAGTTTTCGAATTCCACTTCGTAATTCTGGAAGACAGGATTTATTTCAGTGCAGAAAGGATTTATTTCTGAGACTATTAACCTTATGTATTCCTCTCTGCCGAGAATACTAATGAAGGTAAATATTTATACCGAGTCAATGGACATTAACGATTTATCAGTAAACAAATACATAATTTTGTTCCTGAGGCAGTTCAGATATGTATAATAGGTATTGTAGGTATATTTTTTATTTATAATTAAAAGCTAATTAAAAATAATAAATAAAATCTCACCAAAAAGTGGGTATTCAACTTGCGTGAACCATTATACAAAAATGACTAAAAATTTTACATATGTCTACTGTCAACCGCCCTCTGTCCATAGTCAATATTTACATCACTTGCTGTTACTATGCGACAAGATAAGGCTGTGGAGTTAGGGGAGGTGGGAGAGAGTTAAGGTCACGAATGGATTATATATAGTGAGCTTACAGACGGATATGGTACAGTTTGAATTCAACAGCAGACAAGATGGCTTTCAAAGTACGTTCACATCCTGGGAAATATAAAATAATAATATTCAGTGTATTTTAGTTTAATATTAAGAGTGATAACATTTAAATTCTTTAATAAAGCTAAAAAATATGAGTTTTGTTTAAGCGGTCCAAAAACATTTTTTTATACCAAAATGTTTTTAATTTACAACATTAATTCGTAGATCGAAAGTCATCCGGTACACATAACGAATCATTGTATTTGACAAAGGTACTATAATCTTTTTCATTCTCCTTTCTAGATCCTCGCTTTCGCTTGCTTCGTAGCCGTGGCCAACGCTGGTCTCCTAGCCCCCGTGGTACAGTATGCCGCCCCCCAGGTCCACTACTCCGCCCCTCAGGTTCATAAGGTCCACTACGCCCAGGAGGAGCAGTACGCCCCAGCTGCGTACAACTTCGACTACTCCGTCCATGATGAGCACACAGGAGACATCAAGAGCCAGCAGGAGACCCGCAACGGAGATGACGTCAAGGGATCCTACTCCCTGATCGAGGCTGACGGAAGCCGTCGTGTTGTAGAATACACCGCTGATGAGCACAATGGCTTCAACGCTATCGTCCGCAACGAGCCCGCCCAACACGCTCCCCTGAAGCAGGTCGTCAAGGTCGCCACCCCCGTGTACGCTCAAGCCGCCCCCGCTTACCAGGCATACGCCGCCCCCGCCTACAAGGCATACGCCGCCCCCGCCCTGTCCTACTACCACTAAGCCAAACCTTCCCCATCGACTGACTGTTAAATTATGATTTAGTAACTTATAAATAAATTATTTTGAACTGAACTTACAACTTTTTCTCATACTCAATTGTTTATCTTTTAAAATGTTTTTTTGTCTTTGTTTCCAAAGTCTTTATAATTTTGGAAAATTCCTAACTCATCCATCTTAGTTAATCTGGGAGGCAGAAAACTGAATAATAGTAAATACATTTATTTCAAGGGACTGGTTTGTTGTTAAAGGATTGAGGTAAAATGGGAGATAGCACAATGGGCCTATGGCCTAAGTGCTCACGGGAACTGCTTGTAAACCGTCTCCGCCTTAAAAAAAAAAAAAAAACATTATTGAAGAAGAAGACAACAATAATAATCAAATTTTTAAAAATATGAAAATGAACACGACACAGAAAAATAATAAAAGATAATTATCTTCTTCTTCAATGATATATTACATTGGTGAAAATAACCTTCAAAAGTTAAAAAGAGAGTTTTTCTTATAAAAAAAATATAAATATAAGTTAATTCATTAATCTATCAACGAGCTCAAAAACCTTTGAAGTGATTTTTAATTTTTCGCATAAAAAGGCGGTGTATAATTTTTTTTTTCATTATCTCATTCTTTTCAGAAAACATTTTTCTCAGAGCCTATGTCATCTTTAGGGATGCCGTGTGGTGGGTATTTTTAAGAAAATTAAGATTAAGTTTAGTGTGTCCAGAACGTCCGCCGCCAAGACCTAGACAAACATCACCACATGAAGCCGAGCACCCCTGCTAAGTCACCAAACGTAGCGAACCACTTGGGGTGACCTATATATGGCAAAGGTGTTGGTTATCCAATAAATGGTTCCCGGGGCAGTTGCACCCATTCCCGTCTCCCAAATTGTAACTTAACTTATTATAACTTTTCTTAATATATAAAACAAAGTCGGGTTAGTTACACCATTTATAATTCAAGAACGGCTGAACCGATTTTTATGATCTTTGATTTGTCAGATTTGTCTCGGTCCCTATTAACAGAATAACTATTAAAACATCGGAAAAAATCACGGCAAAAATAATTATGAAGAAAATTATTTTTTCATATATTTTGTATGGAACCGCTTTTCAAATAATGTGCGTTGGTCGACATAATTTATTCGAACTGTCAATGGTGTAGTGTGCCGAATATTTCGTGCTTAGTCAACAGCTCAATTTCATTTTTTGAACTTATAGTATTTATTTTAACTAAGTAAAAAATATAATTTATTTCATCTAATAAATTAAACACAACATTGATTGATTCTGAGGCGGTACGAAGTTTGCCGGGTCAGCTAGTATTATATAAAATGAGACCATACCATCCTAAAAATGCTTCTTATTTCACCAGCACTATAAGTTTCTATTTACTTGAGCACGGTGCTTGAAAGCGTTCAATTATTTACTAATAGTTTATTTTTTCAAATTATCTTCATGTCAGTATTTTTTCTCCGTTAATGTATTTTAAACTAGCTAAGAAAAAATCAGGAGAATAAATATTTTTCATCCGAATACGAAACGCTAGAACAATAACTTTTTGTCAATAAATTAAGCAAAAAATACTTTTTTTTTATCCACGGGAGCGACAGAGCAGTTAAAATATTTTTTCTCGGATTGCTAAAGGAAATTTTTCAGCCAACATTAAAAAAATCATACCTCCGAATTTGAATATGGACACATACAAACTGATTTTAGTTATATGTAGCCAATGAATTCCCCTATCTTTTGTCTATTATACCTACCAAGAAATGTCTAGGATTCCTTCATATTTATTTACCTACCTACCTACCTAGTATTACCTAAGTACCCACCTAGAAATATCTAGGATGCCTTTATATTTGAATTATGAATTTTATTTCATTCTATTGATTTTTTCAAATGTCATTACTTTGTTTACACTATGTTATGTGGCTGATATTTTTAAAACATTATAAAAACAACCTCTATATGAAAAATAAACTTTAATTATCGTTTCTTTATACTCCAGAGCAACACATTGTTTTATTTGTCACTTAAAACCTAAAGACAACAAACAATCTTATAAAAAACTAATTAAATCTTTAACCTTAAAACATTTAAAAAAATCTAGAGAATATTTATTTTGTTATATTTTGAATGTAAAATATATTATATAGTCATTATAATAAAAAATAAAAAAATAAAAATTTGACACATTTTGGCAACAAAGCTAGCCGAGGTTTTGGAAATAGTGCCATAATGTGGCAAAAAGCGCTCGAGTGGTTGTTATTATATGTATATTAAATTAAATTGTTCCATGACAATTGATCCGACAACAATTCGCCCGCCGACAGTTCACCGTCGACAGTTCATTCCCGGACAATTGATCCGGCGGACAGATCACCCGTCGGACAGTTGATACCTCTGCCTGTTGATCCCTCGGACAATTGATCCCCTCAAATATTTTTTTACTGGATTATTCAAGTGAGTATGCAAAGAGGACAGTATGTCAAAATACTTATATCTTTAGGCGTCTTGAGTGGAATTCGGCTATACAAACATTTTTACTAACAGTAATTCCCAGTCCCGAAGGAGCATGAGGTGACACTGTACGGTCGAGTAATAAAACAGGACATATATATATATTTTTTGTTTATCATTGGGATATTATGCCGTGGTATGCTAACTCCTTCTTTAGCCGACGTTTCGGACAACATTACAGTGTCCATCATCAGGGCAGATGTGTTGATAATGGACATCATGTTTGCAAATGTGTTGATGATGGACATCATCAACACATTTGCAAACATCTGCACTGATGATGGACACTGTAATGATGGACATCATCAACACATTTGCACACATCTGCCCTGATGATGGACACTGTAATGTTGTCCGAAACGTCGGCTAAAGAAGCAGTTAGCGTAACACGGCATAATATCCCAAAAATACTTTTGGCCGTGAAAAGCTTAATAATAATAATAATAATTGGATGACTTGTATAGCGCCGTTTTTGTGAAAAATCACCTCAAGGGCGCTGTACAAATTTCAATAATTTCTACAATCTTACTTCTAACTACACACTAGAAAATATAAAAAACCTATGGCTAAAACAATGGATGCAAATCCACCGGTTCTTTGATCAGCGATACAAAACAATCTGAACAACCAGCGCGGTGCTGCCCAAAAATGTAAATGTACATGTATTTTTTTTATTATTTTTTTTTATTATTATTATATTTTTTTTTTCAATGAAAATGTACAGGACCATACTTACCTGGTAGGTCACTTGAGATTAAAGTTAAAAGATGTTTATTTATATACAGTTTGCGCGCAGAGGACATAATAGCGAACACATGTTGTTGGAAAAGTAATTATTTGATATATATTATGTTATTTAATGAACGTGTTTGGGAAAAGCAAAATTAATTAAAATTAATTAATGGGCGGTACAGAGTAGTACATGAATTTTATTTATTTTCTTAAATGAAGTCTCAGTCTCTCGTTAAGCGACGGATTGCTGTGAAGGCTTCGAATGATGCTAATCTAATAAGAAAATAGATTAAGATAAATTATAGGCAATACATAATACAAATAGATTTATTAAATTTAAGGGTATGAGAGCCTAAATAAGTAGGTTTTTATCATATAAGACATATTTATATATGCAGTCTGTTGAGGGAATGACGCTATATCTACTTACAATTTTGGAGGCGGATATGTTTACCGCCACCCCATGAACCATTTATAGGATAACCAACACCTCTGCCACACACTGCCAAACGTAGGGTAAATAAGTGGTATCCTGCGTTTAATGCCCGGGTTTATGGGGTGAGGTTTGTCTAAGTCTTGGCGGGGGATGCCTTTGCCCACCTAATGCGAATCTATGGCCGGATCAGGGGAGACTGGTTGAGGGAGGCCTTTTGATTTGTCCAGCCTGACTCCTCGACTCATCACCTTGCACCGCAATGGAAGGGATGGATCCATACGTCCGCCACTCCTTTTTTATGCGAATACCTCGCAAGAGTCCTATCTGCTCCCGTCTGGAGCCAGTGAGAAAATGGCTGAGGCTGAAGGTAAATGGGGGGAGGGGGAGGAATGAGATGGGGAGGAGGAAGGCAGGGAAGTGCCTGGATATTTAGATCTAGTCACTAAACACTTCTAAAACCATTTAAACCAATAAAGTTATTAATTTCAAACTTTAAAATCATTGTTATATCAATATTCTGTAGAGTCTCCGCCCTAAACAGTGAACTAAAAAATATGTATTAGTTCAATAAAAAAAATGTTAAAGTCCTGTAAAAATGCTAAATGTCCTAGATGCGACCGAATTTTTTCCTAATTTTTCCGTTTCAAATTATTGTTCGAGAGTCGGTATTATGTCTTCAATGATTAAATATTACATACGAGATTTTACCCATTAAATTATTCGAAAAATAAATAAAACAAAATTATTCAAACCATCCAAGACTTGCAGAAAAGTCAATAGATGTCACATATTAAAATAAAAAAAAGATATATTTATAAAAGACACTATCGAGGTTGTATTTAGTTCGAAAAGAATCTTGCCATCGTACATAAAGATGGCAGCCAATAAAATATGCGTTACGAAGATGAAGATGAGGTTAGTAGTTCTTAGTTGAAGTATGATACAGTTAAATATGACCGAAGGGGATGGAGTCAAATTAGCTCAGTGGTAGAACCGAGCCCTGGCAAGGCTTAGGTTCTTAATTCAATACCTAGAGTCGACCTATATTTTTCTGATTTTTTGGTTTCAATTTTCTGAATGAATGTCGCTACCTAATATTGTTTTCAATGATAAGAAAACTTTAAAGTTAAATTTAAAAATCTTTTATCGTTATCTATAATTTACCCAATTAAAAATACCTTATTATAATATATCATACTTTTATATTACTTAAAATACAATTAACTAATTTATTTTTTTAAGAAAAACTCTCTTTTTAACTTTTGAAGGTTATTCCCATCAATGTAATATATCATTGAAGAAGAAGATAACAATAATAATCTAATTTTTTTAAATATGAAAATGAACAAGACACAGAAAAATAATAAAAGTTGCGAATGTTATCTTTTATTATTTTTCTGTGTTTTGTTCATTTTCATATTTAAATAAAAAATTAGATTATTATTGTTATCTTCTTCTTCAATGATAATTTTTCTTTTATTTATTTATTATATACAAAAAAAATTACATATAAAAATCACATAGTAAGGAAGCGTTGACTGTCCAACTAGGAAAGTTTCCGGTTTGGGGACAGTCAAATTGCCTTCATTCACAGTCAAGAGCTGGTAAAATACACATATTTATATATATATAATAAAATTTTAAATATAATAAAAAGGTACAGAAAGTAAGTACCAAGTAAAAAAAATAATTGATGAAAATAAATTAAAACAATAAATAAATGAAAATATGATCATTGAACATAAAAACAAAAACTTTCTTAGATATATATTTATATTATTATGGCCTTAAATTTAAGGTGACTATTCTTACTGGTTATTGGTCAGAAAGACTGACATAATATTAATTATTATATGATCCAATTCACACCCACAAGTGAACGTTAAAACCTCTGTTTTAGCGATAAACTATTGGCTAATTAAATCTGGTGTCTACTGTTCTTACGTGTGACACTTTCTGTTACTACACGGCGAGAAAAAGCTTGGACAGTTGGGTGAGGTAAAAGAGATTGTGCGTTGAGGTCACGATCGGTTATTTATACTGAGCTTTCTGTCCTATGCGATACAGTTTGAATTCAACAGCAGACAAAATGGCATTCAAAGTACGTTCAACATTCATATCCATTTCAATTCTCTTTTAGCGAAGTACAATTTTTTATTTATTTGATATTGTGATGAACAGTTCAAAATAATCACGCGAAATAATTGTGATAAAATTATTCCGTATAAATTTAATTGAAAAACTATAAAATTTCAAAATGTTGAATTTATTTGCACAATAACTTACATAATATAATACAAAGTGGCACAAAATAATTTTTGACACACAAGAATTGCTGTGAAAATAGTAATGTATTTTAATTACTCATTAATAATCTAAAAATATAAATTGTTTATCTTATAGATCCTCGCTTTCGCCTGTTTGGTGGCCGTAGCCAGCGCTGGTCTCCTCCCCGTAGGACACTACCAGGAGGAGCAGTACGCCCCAGCTCAATACAACTTCGACTACTCCGTCCATGACGAGCACACAGGAGACATCAAGAGCCAGCAGGAAACTCGCAACGGAGATGACGTCAAGGGATCCTACTCCCTGATCGAGGCTGACGGAAGCCGTCGTGTTGTAGAATACACCGCTGATGAGCACAATGGCTTCAACGCTATCGTCCGCAACGAGCCCGCCCAACACGCTCCCCTGAAGCAGATCGTCAAGGTCGCCGCCCCCGTATACGCTCAGGCCGCCCCCGCTTACCAGGCATACGCCGCCCCCGCCTACAAGGCATACGCCGCCCCAGCCCAGTCCTACTACCACTAAGCCGCTTCCAAATGATCCTTATTCCCAAACCTAAGTTTAAGTAGTAAATAATAAATTATTACAAACAAATTAATTAATGTATTTTCCTTTCATTTTTATTTTTATTGTTGTTCTGCTGCGGAGTTACAAGTATAAGAATTGTAAGTACAAGAGATAATAATTGCTGTAGCAAGATAGAAATGCTTTGACAAATTATTTGTAGATGTATATATTAAAATACGCAGACTGTGAAATCTTATGCCCTTTTACATATTATAACATTTTGTAAATTTGTAAAAAAAAAAAAAATGTGAAGCAGGTGAAACTAGGAAGCGTCTTCCCAAAGTTATTTTTTGATTGGTTAGATTTAAATTTACTAGGTTTTATTTAACCTTTAGGAGAGTATGGCTATACCAATAAAATATGCAAGGAGTATGGACGCACACGGTGTGGTGGTGTTTGTGGAAATCCTTTTATTAAAAATATTATTTTTAAAAAAGAAATTCATATGATATTAAAATGATATTTGATTTAGATAAATAATGTAGAACGATCCATATAGAGAAAGTCAAAATTGTACATGGAGACGGGGGTATATTTAAAAATTTCAAAATTAAAAGTATGAAAGGGGATGAGGTTTATTAATACTTACCCACAATCGAATATATTAGATCATAGTAGTATTAAAAAGGATATTAGGATTACATTTTGAACTAGGATCAGAAATTTTTTGAAATGCAATTTATCTGCTAAAAATTTTGTAAAGGCAATAAATAGTTGGGCAATGGTCAATTTAAATGAAATCAAATATTTTTTTTGTATTTCTTCGCCATCAACTATGTAAAAATTCTTGACATTTAGTTTTGAAAAATTTATTTTCTATGTACATTTGTTATATTAATTTAAGTGTCAAATGTTCATAGAAAATAAAACTTTTCAAAACAAAATTAAAACAAATAATTCAATTAGGTTGACGCAATTTTTATCGGATAGGTTTTAAAGGAGTTAATTATCTTGTCATTTAAATTTTTCTTTAATTCACCTGAATTACATCACCTGAATTTCTGAGAAAAAAATCTTACAATGCAACAGCGTCTATTAGACGAGTAAAATGAATCAAATTACTCGTAGACTTAAGGTTGAGTCGAAACGTTGCTTGAAATAGCTTTACCCGTGTTCGGGACCAGATCAGAATACGCAGAGACTTCCCTACCTTCCTCCTCCCATATCTTTCCCCACCACTACCATCAGCCTCACAATACACGCCAATTGGGGATGTCATAATCTCAATAATTGACTTTGGACGGTTGGAAGCAGTGGGGACTCGAGTGTTGTACTCGCATTAAAAAGATTTAAAAATTATATATTAATTAGAAAAGTATTTAAAATTCAATCTGTAGATAAAAAAAATATTCCCTGTTTATATATACAGTGACCTCTCGTAACGTGTACCTCCCATAACGAGTAATTCACATAACGAGCAATACCGATTGTGAAAAAATGCTCGAGTGACGCAAGGGGAAGTCCCATCTTCACGTCACTCACTTGTGAGCCGCGACTTCGCGCCAGTGCGTCAGTCTCTGCACGTTAACACGTTAGTGTCGCTATGATCACACTTTTTTCCAAACTTGTATTGAGACATTGTTTGAGTGTTTTTTTTAAATGCCTTTCTAGAATGTAAATATTTGTTGTCAGAACACGAATATGGTTTTCTTCACTATGAATAAACTTGTGGATTTAGACTCCATTCTAGAACATCAATAAGTGCAATTGGATCATATTAAATATTTTTCTCCACTATGCATCAGCATTTGTTTCGCCAAATGTTCCTTTGTATTGCAGGAATAGTTGCAGTCGGAACATGAAATAGGTTTTTCTCCAATGTGAATCAGCGCGTGTTTCGCCAAATTTTCCTTTGTATTGCAGGAATAGTTGCAGTCGGAACGTGAAATAGGTTTTTCTCCACTGTGAATAAGCGTGTGTTTCGCCAAATGTTCCTTTGTATTGCAGAAATAGTTGCAGTTGAAACGTGAAATAGGTTTTTCTCCACTGTGAATCAGCGTGTGTTTCGCCAAATGTTCCTTTGTATTGCAGGAATAGTTGCAGTCGGATCATGAAATAGGTTTTTCTCCAATGTGAATCAGCGTGTGTTTCGCCAAATGTTTCTTTGTATTGCAGGAATAGTTGCAGTAGGAACGTGAAATAGGTTTTTCTCCACTGTGAATCAGCGTGTGTTTCGCCAAATGTTTCTTTGTATTGCAGGAATAGTTGCAGTAGAAACGTGAAATAAGTTTTTCTCCACTGTGAATCAGCGTGTGTTTCGCCAAATGTTCTTTTGTATTGCAGGAATAGTTGCAGTCGGAACGTGAAATAGGTTTTTCTCCACTGTGAATCAGCGTGTGTTTCGCCAAATGTTTCTTTGTATTGCAGGAATAGTTGCAGTCGGAACATGAAATAGGTTTTTCTCCACTGTGAGTAAACTTCTGGATTTTTAACGTCTCCTTTCTAGCACATGAGTAATTGCAATAGAAATATATAAAAGGTTTTTGTCCACTTTAAGACAGATTGTATGATTTTAAATTATCCTTTTTATAAAATGAATAGTTACATGAATAAACGTTAAAAACAAAAAACTTAGTATTTTTTTGACATTGAACGCATTATCATATTTTATATTGATTTATATGGGAAAAATTGTTTCGCTTAACGAATGTTTCACATAACGAGTAAGATTCTGGAACAAATTATGCTCGTTATAAGAGGTTCCACTGTATATATAATCCTGTGAAAACTTTCGTACACAAACCTTAACAACTTAACATTTATAAATAAAGTATTTTTGTGGTTATAAATGTTGCCCGCACTGTGTATGAAAACGCTTTTTAACTTTTCTAACATATTTTTCGACAAAAAATAAATTAATATATATAAATGTAAGTATTATTACAAAGGAATGTGTTCCGGCGTATTATAAATGTCCGAGTGTATGCAATAATATTTATCGGGGTCAAGTTCAACACGCAAAATTTGTATCAGTTTTAAGGAGATAGTAATTTTTGCTGCAATGACCTCCTTATTCTGTCACTATCTGATAAGAACAAGGTATATTAAAAATGGTGGAGTGAAAATAGTATTTAAGGTGAGCTTTGTGACCGATAAGGTACAGTTTGAATTCAACAGCAGACAGCATCACAATGGCATTCAAGGTAGGTTAACGACATATCTCGTAGACAGTTAATTAGAAATAGAATGGTACATATTTATGTAAACATATATGTTCAATCAACAAGTGTTTTGTGTTCATATATAATATAATAATACTTTACAATAAGGATTACTCTTTTTGTAGAAAGCAACTGAAGTTATTAATAATATTACATTTATTTTCAAGATCCTCGCTTTCGCTTGCTTCGTGGCCGCGGCCAACGCTGGTCTCCTGGCTCCCGTACAGTATGCCGCCCCTCAGGTCCACTACTCTGCCCCACAAGTCCACAAGGTCCACTACGCCCAGGAGGAGCAGTACGCCCCAGCTGCGTACAACTTCGACTACTCCGTCCATGATGAGCACACCGGTGACATCAAGAGCCAGCAGGAGACCCGCAACGGAGATGACGTCAAGGGATCCTACTCCCTGATCGAGGCTGACGGAAGCCGTCGTGTTGTAGAATACACCGCTGATGAGCACAATGGCTTCAACGCTATCGTCCGCAACGAGCCCGCCCAACACGCTCCCCTGAAGCAGATCGTCAAGGTCGCCGCCCCCGTGTACGCTCAGGCCGCCCCCGCTTACCAGGCATACGCCGCCCCCGCCTACAAGGCATACGCTGCCCCTGCCTACAAGGCATACGCCGCCCCCGCCCAGTCCTACTACCATTAAACCGTTTCCAATTGACCATTTACCCGTAAACTAAATTTAAGTATTAAAAAATAAATTATTACAAAAATGCAATACTTTTTCTGGTACCGGCACATATGCTCATTTCCCCTTCCATTATTTTACACAATATCTGAACCGAATGAATATTGATTGAACAAAAAATCTTTCGCTATATCCAGATGAAAATTTGGCCTCATCACCAATATCAACATATAAAAAACAGATAAGAACGAAAACTAAAATCTATTAACCGTTTTACAATGAAGTATAATGCACCATTATTTAAAAACCAGGAACATTAATTTGTGTTTAACAAGACTCCAACTCTCCAACCTTTACATCTTGCAAACATCTTTTCTCAAACGGATATTACTCGTAATGTTTCACGTATGGTTGAATATGAAGTAGGTTAAACAATTGAAATTTGTGTTATCAGGATATTATGTAACATTTAATGTCCCGAATAAGTATGGATCATCTTTAATGTTACCATCTCTTTTGGTTTCTTCTATTTCCTGATTAATTTTTAAGGCGTAATTTCTCATGTTACGAATAACCTGACAATATTGGAATTCCTTTTACTAACACAATAATAATTGTATGCGCAATAAGGTAGGGCTCTCAGAAGATTGTCCCAAAACCACCATTGAACCCGCAACTCCTGCGCCTGGGTCCGGTGGAAACCCTGACCTCTCGACGCGACACACCGACGCCGACGCTTTGACTTTGTTGGTTTGCCGGGTTTAGCCAGAAGAAAGTCTATTGTCATGACAATATCTTATTATGCAGGTTCATGACCCTTGAGGTGATTTCACGCAAAAACGGCGCCCTACAAATTATCCAATTATTTATGGTTCAGAACAAAATGTCACACAAGCCATAAGTCTGACTTATTTATATTATTATTATTTATTTTGAATTTCACGCCCAGATGAGCTTTTACACATTATTTTTTTTATCACAAAGAACATCTAAATGAGCATAAAAATATCAACAAAAATCGAAATAAAAAAACAAAAACGAAATAAGATAAAACAAGGTACTCCACAATGCAAAATGGAAAAACGAAATAAATAACAACAAAAAATCAAAAACACAATCTAATCAAAATTAAAAACAAAAACAAAATTAAACCAAAATCAAAAACGAAATAAGATTTATGTCGAAGACTTATGACGAAATATAAATATTTGCGACGAAGTATTAAGACTTATTATTATTAATATATTTCCTATTGAATAGAATCTTGCAGTACATAAAGATAGCTGAAAATGAAGTTAACACATACACAACATTTATAAAAACGTCACAAATACACGAACATTATACTAGACAACATAATAAATTGTTCGTTGTTAAGACCGAAAGTGGCAAGAGAAGCATTGGCCACGAGCAAATATATAATATGATACATTGTACAAATATATAATCTCCTTCCAGACACCCTAAAAACGAAGACGAGTATAAATTTCTTTTGAAATTATGTTATAATAAGTTTTTAGAGCAATAGTAAAAATCTTACTACTTTTTACTGTACTAGTTAAAAAGTGAAATGTTGTAATTCATTTAACTTAATAAATGATAAAAATGAATAAAAAAGAAGCGCTTATATCAGTAAGTTTCCACGCCGGTCGGTGTTACCAGTGAAGGAATGTTTACACACTCAAATAATACAAATAACGTAGTTCTTACAGCACTTTGTTTTCCGTATGTGTCTTTTAAAAACGAAATGAAATATTAATTTTGCTTTGTTAAATTAATAAATTAATTTAATTGAATAGTTACCCTCTTCTGCTGACCACAATTAGTTCAAAGGCTGAAACGGATTAAGAATCGCCATTTACTGTTGGTCAGGCATTATAATATGTTTGTTTTATTTGTTCGAAAAATTAATTAAATTATTTTTATTTTACATTAATGGTTGTTTGACAGTTCCTGTTAATAATAGAAACACTAATATAGTGTATTGTATGTATTAATGGAAACTGTCGTCTTGGAAACTGTCGATTATTATTATGAAAAAACTCTCTTCATTTTTTTGCTGGATTGGAGCATACATACTTTTTGGATTGTGGATTTATTTCCGAAATGTAATTATTGATTTCGGAACATTTGCTGAACAATTAATATCAAGAATTGGGCTGATGTCCTGTGCCTCAATTTTGGGATAAAAAGGGAGACCTCCTACACTAGCAGAGAACTACAATCAAAGGTTAGTGTTTCTGTTCTTTTAATAGAAATTGTAGGCAGCCATGTAATATAATTGTTCGCGAAAATTAAATTCACAATCATATATTTTGAGTATTGCACTCAGAGAGATCTGGGACTATTTACACGTCCCAGACTCACATATTATAAACCAACTGTCAAAAAATCAAAATGGCTCTGAGCGGCCATTTGAAGACATTATCACAGGTAACAATACAGATTTAGGGCTAAGAGGTTGTAATTGTACCGTTCGTTACGTTTGTTGACTTAGCAAGGGTGTCTGGATTTATGGTGTGAGTTTTGTCCGGGTCTTGGCGGTGGATTTGTCTGCCCACCAACTGCATGACAGGCCGGATCGGGAGACACTGGTTGAGGTAGACCTTTTCACCACTCCAACAGGACTCTCGGAGCATCGCTTTGCACCGTAGAGGGTAGGGTGGATTCATTCGTCCGTCACTCCTGAACACGCTGACCCCCAGAACATACTTTTTTTCCTTCCCGCAACTTCCTCTCCTTCCTTTCTTAAAAAAGACCCTCCACGCGGCATCCCCAAAGATGACATAGGCTCTGAGGGGAATTACTTTCGGGGCTTCCTGTGTGTGGCTAATGTAAAATAATGTCAATATTTGCTTTACAAAAAATGTCAAATAATCCAACTTTTGAGAAATTATTTTCAAACTTAACCTCTTAAGTTCGGATGACAGTAGGCATCATGACGGCCGTGTACCACAGAAAACTAATTACAAAGAATTCCGCTACATTACTGAAATTAAAAGCAACGTTTGGAATGACGTTGGCGCAAGCGATTCTGACCTTCTCGTTGTATAGTTTCTTTATACATAAGGGTTAAAATCTCATAAAAAAAAAAAATCTTTAATATATCTTACAACCTACAAATACAAATGTCTAATTTCCTATGTACAGGTTGTGATTGCGACCAACAATGAAAAAATTTTATACGTGTGGCCAAAATTACATCAACTAATAATACACATATCCAAAAACTTTTTACCATTATAATTATTTTTATCCTAAATATGTATTATTTAAAATGATATTCTCATATTAATTTATATTTTATGCAATAGTAAACCTACATAGTCTATGCTTTAAATTAATCATTCAAAAAATACTCGACGGGTGAGAATTATTATAATAATTTATTCATCCTTTATGAACTTTTTTTTTTTTAAACATAAAAGTCATTACATTACAAATAGCTCCTTGATCCCGTGTAAACTCAGCAATTTTTTTTGTGAGGACACGCGATCAGTTTTAAAATAATTTTATCAATAAGCCTTATCAAAAATGACCTAGTGTGGCTTATGATAATTTAAGATTACCGCCACACAAACAAAGGTACTTTTAAACCGCTGTTATCTTATAATGTTATTTTGGTAGCCTCTCGCATTACTTTAAACGAGTTAATCGAGATTCATGATGAACTGCATATTACGCAGGCATTATCAAGAACCGGCATCTGAAAGGCAATTGTCTTGTTGTGTTTTTTGCATTACTTTTTCCGTTACTGCCCTCATTATTGGACTATACTTGCCGGCGAGCCTTGCAGTACGCTACTTAAAGCTGGTACTGAGTTCAGATTAAAGAGGGGATAGAAGAAAGAGGTATTTAATGAGAGCTTTACGACCGATAATGTACAGTTTGAAATCAACAGCAGACGGCATCACTTAAAATGGCATTCAAAGTATGTTATACACTTACTACAATTAAATAATTTGATTATATTAATGTACTTTTGTCAATAAAGACAACTTCAATTCATTGAGAAATGTTTCAGTGAACATATTCCGTGAATCAATTTGACCGGGTGTCGAAAATGTTCAACGAAATTATTTGAAAGTGTCTATTTTCTATGAGTTTGACGATCTATGTAGGTACCGGTATTTTTACTTTGCTGATTGCATTGTTTGGGGGGCTTCTCAGTCCATAAAAAAACGAATGTGCTTTAGACCACACGACTGAAGTAAATACTTCTTTAGCTCCATCTATATGTATGCCCATATATTTGCTTATATGTATAAAATATATACATGTATATACATATATTAATTTCCTACAAATATTTATTTAAATTTATTATCATTCGCCTCGCCCGATCAAGCCGTGCGCATCGACATCCGCTCCCCCTGCATTTGGCGCGTCACTGGTATTTCAAAATACTGACTGAAATATTTCGTGCTCTGGCTATGAGAGGAAGAGAGAAAGAAAAAGTGCGTGCACTGCTCTCTCTTGCTTATACTGTGAGCCCGTTCGCCTCGCAACGCATTTCACATTTCGTTACACATTCGCCAGTTTATCCCTCAAGTGCGTGCGAAAAAGAAGTATTTACTTCAAATGTTCGAAGCTTCATTAAGCTTTTAGACTAGTTTGTTTTCTTCTGTAGATTTTAAGTACCGTTGTTTTTCAATTAGTTGTCATATGTTCAAGATATAATTTGCATTCCCTTGTTTTTTTTACCTTTTAATGAAAAAATATTGCTGACATATTATTTGTCTGTGTGGTAAAAGTAAAGCATTTTAGTGTATAATAATGACTTCATCCTTTGAATTAAGAATGAATTTTATTTATCCGACGTCTTTAATTATTTTAACCACTGTGTATCCATTTTCCAAAGAGTTATGTGGAACACTTAAAAAAAATTGTGCTAATTTTTTTACTTTTTCTCAGATTCTCGCTCTTGCCTGTTTGGTGGCCGTAGCCAGCGCTGGTCTCCTCCCCGTAGGACACTACCAGGAGGAGCAGTACGCTCCCGCTCAATACAACTTCGACTACTCCGTCCACGATGAGCACACAGGAGACATCAAGAGCCAGCAGGAGACCCGCAACGGAGATGACGTCAAGGGATCCTACTCCCTGATCGAGGCTGACGGAAGCCGTCGTACCGTAGAATACACCGCTGATGAGCACAATGGATTCAACGCCGTCGTCCACAATGAGCCCGGACAGCATGCTCCCCTGCAGCAAGTCGTCAAGGTTGCCGCCCCCGTGTACGCTCAGGCCGCCCCCGCCTACAAGTCTTACGCCGCCCCCGCCCAGTCCTACTACCACTAAGTCATCAACCCGAATTGAACCCCTGAACTAGTTTTAAGTAGACCAATATTTATAATAAATTATTTCAAACTTGAATACATCTTTCTCTTTTCCTCTCAATAGGTATCGTAACCAAAAGCTATCACATCCAAAAGTCTAAATACACGTCTAATGCCAGTTACAAAAATCGACAATTGAGATATCTGAGAAACTGAACCTTTCCAATGCCTTTGACCGGATATGATACCAATGGCTATCATACGAAATTTTCGCATCCTTGTACTGACCTATGTAGATTGTAGACATTCTGAGAGGACGACGGGTCGATCTGAAAGCTTACTGTCAGCTTTGCCACTTCTCACATCAAATTACTAGTGGCGTACCGCAGGGATTACTTCTCGTACCAACATTGTTATTATTTTGATTGACCCTTAATTCTGTACATCTATAAATTGTTAGATAGGTGTAATTATGATTATTTTTCGTTTGATAAACTTCCAAATGACACAGAAACTTAAATGAATCCTGCTAATAGGAAAAAGCTTAATAATTGATCACCTGTGTATACCTACTGGAGTATCAGACATCTAGCCTGATACGATGATAACAACAGTTTATATTTATGTTACGCGATACACAGGTGGAATGAGCCACCGGCAATCTTCTTTCATCCCTTACTCAATCCGTACTTCTTTAATCAGATCCCTGTCCATAGCCCCGTCCTCTACCTGTCTCACCTGTGAGCGAATCGAATGGCGACATAATTCCCCTAGATTAGGGGTTGGCAGACTGTCAAGTGAGAGGAGCCAAGTTGTCAAGGGAACAGGATAACAAATACATCAGAGAGCCATATAATCCAGGCTGCGGAATTATTATTTTACGTAGATGAGTTTTGTACAAAATAAAGAGCTAGTATAATGTATATATGCGTTGACAACACTGATGCTGTAAAAGTCAAGGGCAGGACTTATGATTATACTAAGTATGTTGAGCTATCAGAGCGTAGCACTACAATGGTAGTATATGTCAACACATCTGATACAGAATTTATCAGTGTTTGAAAATCTGCATCACTACGTATAAAAATGTATCATATTATAACAACATACAGGTATACAGTGATCATGACGACTCGGTTCAATCCATGGATGAATGAAATGTGCACATTTTAAGATACTTATTTCAACAAAACTAAGTTTTATTTACTCAACTTTTTTTCAATTCAATTTCATTCCCGATTTATTTCAAAAGCACTGCTGGAGTGTAATGGGTCCGACAGACACAGCTATAGAAGAGGTAGCGTTTTTTTGTCTTGGCCTATTTCAGCATATCGCTCGCCATACAATCCCACTGGGAATGTACGGCGAGCGATCTGACCAAATACGCCAAACCAAGTAACGCTAGCGCTTTTATAGTTGGATGTGTCACAAGTGTAATCGGTTTACTAGTGACTTTGTGTATCCATGATTCAATGTGGTTATGTGGCACAGATGTATTTTTGTGCAAAATATTTTACATGTTCTCAGATTTTTGCATTCGCTTGATTGGTAGTCGTAGCCAGCGCTGGTTTCATCCTAGGATCCTCCCAGGAGTAGTAGTACGCACCCTTTCAATAAAATTTCGACTACTCATCTATGATGAGCACACAGACACAGGTGACATCATGAGCCAGCAGGAGCGAAACGGAGATGACATCCTACTCTCTGACCGAGGCTGACGACGAAGCCGACGTATTGTATAAAATACCGCCGATGAGCACAATGGCTTCAACACCGTCGTCCACAATGAGCCCGGATAGCACGCTCACTTGCAGTCAGTCGCCAAGGTCACCCCCCCCCCCCCCCCCCTCCCAACCCTACAAGGCACCAAGCTATCAACCTGAATTGAATCCCTAAACTAGTTTCAAGTAGAACAATATTCATGATGAATTATTTATAACTAATATCTCCTACAAAAGGTGTCGTAACTAAAAGTCTCATTACATGTCCATATCCAGTTACAGAAATCACCAATCTGGATGTATGGGGAATAGGGAATACAATCCCGATCTCGCGGGATCTCGATCTCGCGAGATCTCGTGACGTTTTTCGAGATAAATCCCGAAGCACAATATGACGAGATCCCGTTCGAGATCGACGGGATTGGGCGGCAGTAGTCAGAAGTTAAAAATATAATCAAACGATTACATCGTAAACATCAAGACTCAACTTCTGGTACCGTGATTAATACCACAGTAGCAAACACAGAAAACGAAGATGACTCTTTCTATGACTAATACTTCACAAACTAATACGTCACTTCAAGAGGAATTAGAAGAGACTCTGAGAGTATCTAAAAGTCCTTTTTCGCGTGTATCCATGAGTTTAGATAAATTAGAGTCAGTCATAAAAAAGAAATGGATCTATTTAAGTGTGGATGAACAAGGGTGAGATTTTTGCAGTTTTCATATAATTGCTACGCTGCTGCCAACCAGTGTTGAGTCGGATAGGGCATATTCAGCAGCCAGGTACATTGCAACGGACATTAGATGCCGTTTAGCAGATAGCACCCTTAATACATTTTGTTTTTTAAGAAGTTACTTTCAAAATCACCCGTAATTACTTTCTAATCTCCTTAAGCTATATTTTTTCTTTTGATTATTTTAATAAAATAAAATAAAAACTGTTAATTATTTAGCAACTAATATTAAAGAATAAAGGTTTTTGTTTTCTTTAATATAATATTTTCTTTCAATTAACAAGATCCCGAAAATTCCGAGATCTCGCTAATGGGGAACTGAACATTTCTAATGCACTTTCACGTATTGACATGGTAAGATCATTCCAGGAATTGCAGCACCCCTGTACCTACCTACGAAGATAGCAGACTTTCTGAGGGGTCAGGTGGATACAAACGCTTGCTGTCAGCTTCGCCACTTCCTCGCATCAAATAACTGGTGGCGCACCGCAGGGATTACTTATCGCACCAGCATTGTTTTTTTTTTTAAATTAACTCAAGTTTTGTTCATCTATAAGTCGTTAAATATGTGTACATAAGTATGATTACTTTTCGTTTGATAACGTTGTCTCACAATGTCGCCTAACCGAATGGCGATTTAGTTTAATTAATTATTCTCACAGACTTTTAAGTGAGATGAGCCAAGTTGTCAAGCAAACAGATTGACAAATTCATCAGAGAGCCGTATAATCCAGGCTACGGAATTATCATTTTACATGTACATAAGTTTTGTATTAAATAAAGAGCTAGAATATCTGCGTTAACAACACTGATGCTGCTCGAGTCAAAGTTTGTTCGGCGGCTCCAAACTGTGCTGGATGAGTGAAAGATAAATTTACGTCTGAAGAGCTGCGGTCTGCCGAGATGAACACTGCGCAAACACGGGCGCGTCTTTGAGGTATCATACAAAAATGAAAAAAGGTTCTCGGGAGGTTTTTTCAATATGGATGAGTGTTTCAGGCTAATAATTATTGCTTAAAATAATTGTTACCCTTTGTACTATGCATAAAAATTTTTGTCTTAAACATTAGTTTATCAATTAAAAATAAGAAAAAAAATATTATAAAGAACCAAATTACCGTTCAGTTAGTTATTCACTGTCGACCATGGCGTATGAGATGGTCGGCTGAAAAACAGCACCACATAGTTCTCGGAAGTAAGAGAGATAGTATGAATATAAGTAATTAATGCTTTGGATACTCTTCTCGTCAATGAGAAACGATTAATAGTGTTTACGTATACTTAATTATTTTAATTTAAAAAATGTTATATTATATTTTCCGTCATCAGTATTCGATTATGCAAATAAAACGCCTGTTTCTAGAAAGATCTTTCAGTGGCGTAGGACTTTAAAAGATATTTTTTCACATCGGTATTTTATTTCCATATTATTTGATTGTGGACGAAAAAAACTTCTGCCTAAATTTTGATGACAAGATCAAAATGGTAAAAGTTTGATTGTCACGTTTCGTAAAGTGCGTGCAGCATTCGATCTAAATAATGTTTCTAATTCATCTACCGTGAAAAGAATAATTAAAAAAATCGAAAATACTGGACTAGAGGTCGTTCAGAACAAAACATCACGACAGACCGCGAGAGTGTGGCCGAGAGTCCAGTCGATTCGTCATCGTGCACAAGAATTAGGGTTTACAAAAGCCACTCTTCAGCATGTTCCCACTAAAGACTCGCATCGCCATGCCTACAAAGTCCAATTAACCCAACAACTTCTGCTAACAGACCACACACAAGAGAGTTCACCAATTGGATCCTTGAGCATCAAGAAGTGAATGCTGATTTTGCGGACAAAGTCATTTTCAGAGATGAAGCCTAGTTTCACCTCGATAGCTTCGTTATTAGGCAAAACTGCCGCATTAAGGGCTCAGAAAATCCATGAGGTTTTATAAGAAAGCAATTCATCCAAAACACGATCGAACGAAGACATTGCATCATATATTACATTACATTACATTACATCATATACCAGATATATTCTTTTATACCTAATTCCCAAATGTGTACATTAAAACTCAATAAATATTTGAATACTTTGATACAGAAAACCATGTTTTATTGCACCTTGAATCTTGTGCTCTCATTGAAACACCCTGGGTAAACAAATGTACTGGTAAAATTCAAATCGGTCGAGTTGAAACATGACTTCACTGCACTCAAAAAATACGTAGTAAGTTCAAAATTATGAGCACTCTCAAAACACTTGTATTTGTATTGCAAAAAACCACATAATGTCTTGTACGTAAACAGTGATATATCGACAATGAATCCGAAGCTAAAAATCGAAGAAACTAAAATGAAATGCATGCTTTCGAAAACACTAACTAGATATGTCGAAATTGCGTATTATTGCACATTATTAATTGAACGACTGTTATTATTTTTAAGATGTAGTTTGCTCATCTTCAAGTGAATTGAATACCTTCCTCCTCTGATATTGCATCTAACGATGTTTCAGTGGTTTTGAATAATAATCGCTTTTGAACAAAGCAATTGATATTCATACAGCTGGTTTTCTGTGTTAATTGAAATTATATGAATTTGAGGATAGTGATAATAATGTCACGAAGGAGTATTTAAAGATAGATTTGCATTCGTAGAGTTACAGTTACTTGTCAGTTGAAGATAACAGTTGTAATGGATTTTAAAGTGAGTTTAAGATCAAAATTGCTCGTTTAAATTGTTAAAATTAAACAAATTATTGAAAGCAATGCGTTTTTAATGTGTTTCAGTCAATTTTCAATAAGGCAGAAAATCATTTTGGATGATATCTGAAACTGTGGAAGCATCATAAAATTTACAGGCATAGCTTTTCTTTGTAATTTTAATGGGGCAACGAAACTGTTTTCCATTCGTCTGGTTATTTTTATAAATACCTAAGTCGTGAAATATTTATTTAACTGTCAAAACCTTATCAAGCTGCTTCACATTATTTATCTTGTCTATTAATTCAAACGTGTGCTGAAACTTGAGTGAAGCCTATTATTATCGTTGTATTATTAAAATTCTATAGTTTGTCATGGGGTCAATCATTAAATAGTTATCATCTTCTGCTTTAAGATTATGGAATAAAATTAAAAATAAATTCCATGCGTTTCTTTCATCCATTTGTTCATCTCTTATTGTAATATTATTATAACCGGCTTCATTGTATGTTTTCAGCTACTCGTCTTAGCTTGCCTGTTGGCCTACGCATCTGCTAGCCCTCGTACTAGAAAGCAACATGTCGTTTCCACTCCCGTATCTAGTATCTCTAGAACTATCTACATCACTAAGGAATTCGGTCCTGAAAAACGCAGCTCCATTAAGAAGAAGAAGCTTCGCGTTGGAGAGTCCATCCGTGGAATCCTCTCTCAATTTCAGCCTGATGGAAGCCGACGAATTGTGAAATACTCCAACGATGGAGAGAACGGTTTCAAAGCAGTGGTTTATCACAAGTCCAATCCTCTGGCAGTGAAGAAAGATGTTTCTGTCATCACTAAACCCATCTTTGCTAACTGAGTCTATTTTATTTTGCAGTTCTATATTCTATTCTTCGTCCAACAATAGTGTATCTATTCTCTAAAAACATTTCTCAAACTAAAACAAATATTCAACTTTACCCCCTGGAATCAACAATAGAAATAAATAAACTTATCTTTCACCCAAACGTTTATCATTTTTTAACCATTGCTACTCCATCAGTAACCCATTAGTCTATTTATAGACAGATAAAGATAACTTTATGAAGTCATCCACATGATTTATGCTTGATCATCATCTGCCATTGCGTATTAAACATTGAAACCTAAATCAAAACGTTTCATGAAATTGAATTGCAATAATTGCATATCATCAAAAGCATGATCCATCCCTCTTGTTATTATTGCCGATTATACTAAATTAACATTTGAAATAAAGTTGTGGTTCACCCAATGATTTTATAGTTTCTTTAATTTATTTTTAAGTATAAGTAAGCGAAGGACTTGTGTATACCAAGTATGTTGTGCCACACAACTTCAATGGTAGCAATCCACGTTTTATGTTATCAATGTTTTATCAAAATATAAGTCTAAAATGTCATAAGTTGTGTGACATTTTATGGGTTTCACATATTAATTTAGTTTTTAGTTTTATGTACATGCAAAAATGGACCAATTTTTACTTAGCCACGGACGGTCACTGGAGTGAAACAAACGGTGCATTGGATACTTGGAGGTTACATTTTAATGAATAACAACTCAATTTCACTTAAATTTTCATATAATACATTCATTGTTATCTCAGGTGTATTAACATCCCAATTTTGTTGACGACGGTATTATAAAATGCAAATTTATTTAAGAATAAGGTATTTAAACAGAATTGTAAGACGTACAAGAAACAGTTCCTCGTCTACTGCAGGTAACATCATCATCATTATGGCATTCAAAGTAAGTCATCGCAATTTTTAGACAGTTTTTTAGTTGTACTAATATTATTAAATGAGTATAAAAAATATGTTTAAAGGGGCTAAAGAACAGAGAAAATATACGAAAATAAACAATTCGAACCAGTCTGAAATATTTATTAAATCTATTATTACAACAATGTGAAAAAGTAATAATGTTGGTTTTTTTTTCATTTTTTGTTTGTAATATCTGCATTCAAAGTAATGTGAATTCAGACTGATAAAACAATCAACATCATTTCTTTATTGATTATTTAGTAGGTATTATACTTGTTCTGATATATTACAATAATAACATTATTGTTTTTCTATTGTTCTTCTAATATAAAGTAAATAATGAGTAGATCTAGTAGCTTTATACTATAAACGAAGAGTACATCTAATATAAAGTTAATGAGTCGTAGATTTTAATTTGTTGCTTGTGTTAATTGTGTTGTTTTAAGGTTCGTGTATATATATGTTATTCTCATGGAACTATTGGTTATTCTTTATTATCCAGTTTTGTTTTTAATAAATTTTCTCCCTGTTGACTTCATCCAGTTTTTATTATTATTATTATTGGAGCAGGCAGCATTCTGCTGATTTGATATATTTTTCACAACACGTTTTACAGTAAATTGAGTTCTCTAAACTCCAAAAATAAATTAGGTTTTTTAATAAATTAATTTCAATAAATAAATTTCATAATTTTAAGGAGTCCCAGTTGCGACCATTATCTTTTATTATTTTTCTGTGTCTTGTTCATTTTCATATTTTAAAAATTAGATTATATTGTTATCTTCTTCTTCGATGATATATTACATTGATGGGAATAACCTTCAAAGTTAAAATGAGAGTTTTTCTTATAAAAAAAATAAAATTCCTCCCTCCAAATATGAACCAAAAGAGTTTTGAATCGGTTTATATTAGTGGCATCGTCATGTTGCGGAAGTTTGTTCCATGCATCCACTCAATTTTCAAGGAAGAGTTTCCTAGGATTTGCTAAATTTGAGTGTCCACGGAGATTTATATTTTAATTGGTGAAGATTTTTTGGATGTCTTCCTATTATAGATTCTATAATGTCAGATAATTTAATATTTATTTGTTTTTATTTACAGTATCTATTCGGTATACGCGCTTCGTTGATTTTTGTTCATCTTTGTTTTCAGGTCTTCGCATTCGTTTGTCTGCTGACATTGGTCCACGCCTTGCCCACCAGCTATTTGGAGTCAGTTAATTTTTATTATACATTTTAATTATGCATCGATGTTTTAATGTTTCAATCAAGCTCGACTAAATCTGCTTAATTTAGTCAACATAAGCGGTCGTGGTTGAGAATGTTACAATAAAATTAAAGTTACATTTAAATAACCGATGTTGTCGATAACAACCTTCATCAATGTGCTTGTGCTACTGAACAATCAACAAATGATCTTAACCACTTACACTTGTATTTGCCACAAAATATCAAAAGCCGTTGAGTCACGTTGTGCTGTATATGTCACCGACTGACACAACCCAATAAACGGATACTATCCTCAATATAATCAATGTTTTGGACATAAAACAGCTCTTTGCAAGATAAATTGCGCATAGACAAGAACAACAATTTTACAAAGGACCCAACCAACCAAACATGTCAAATCTAACTGTATATTAACTGTATATCATCTTTTCCTACATTTATAAAATCCAATGCGATCACTGGTCTTTTAGATTATATAGAAATTATAATGTATGTAACATATTTCTTTAATATTTTTCCTTGATATTTATGTAACTATGTTTGTATAGGTACATTTATGTGGCTCTATGTCTGTCTCGACAGGGGTAATATCCTAGTGAGACAGACATAAAAAATAGCATGTATTTAAACTCTTTATAGATTAATAAAGAAGAAAAAAAATCATCACGTTCTCGTTAAACTTTTCTATTATGTTCAGAAATACGATCAGTTTTAGAGATTAAGTCAAGCGGGAATATATCTAATCTAATGGATTTTTTAACAAGCATGATAATAATATCTATATTTAAGTAAATAATAATATTTAATTTCATTATGACAAGAGGGGTAAAAGTGTGACTTTTTAAAGAGTTATTTGTAATTTCAAGGGGGTTATTAATCCACAGCCAGTACGAGCAGAGCCTTCAACAAGGATTGACCGCCGTGGATGACAATGTTGCCAAATCCGTAGTAAAGCGTCAAGTGGTCCCCGAAGCCGCCCCCGAAACTGTTCCAGCAGCCGCTCCCGAGACTGTTCCACAATTCGACCCCGAAACTTTTCCAGCAGCCATTGGCGGAACTGTTCCAGAAGTCGCCCCCGTGACTGTCCCAGAAGTCGCCCCCGGAACTGTTCCAGAAGTTGCCACCGGGGCTGTTCCAGAAGTCGCCCCCGGAACTGTTCCAGAAGTTGCTCCCGGGGCTGTTCCAGAAGTCGCCCCCGAAACTGTTCCAGAAATTGCCCCCGAGACAGTTCCCCAAGTAGCTCCAGAAGCAATTCCTACATCTGAAAATAACCCTGCTGATACTCCCTCAGTATCATTAGACGAATTGATTGCAAATATGGTTGGCGGAGTACCACTCATGAACCTAACATTCTAATAGAAAAAAAGTTTTTGAAACGAAATAATGTATGCATATCAAAATGTAATTAGTTTACCATGTACAGAACGAATGGTTTGGGCTTAACCTAACATAAAACCTAACCTAACGACAAACATTATATTTTTAAAAAATTAAAAGAATTTACCGAAAATTGGCATGTTTATTATTTAAGTACTCTCCTTACCAATAGGCATCACAATGCGTGAAATATTATGCTGGGTAACAAGCATAGACATATGAATATTCATAAGTCTGTGGTAACAAGTAAGAAAAAAAGCGCCAGCCGAACCACGAATTATGGGAAGGGAACGAATAAGCTTTATAGCATAATATTTATCAATTATAATACACTGTGTTATGATGTAGTTAGTTACAGAAAATTTGCATGCATACAAATACAGCGCTATTTGAAGGCGGATTTTTGGATGACAGGTTAATAAAAGTGTACCAGGAAAATGACAATAGGGAAGTTGAGTGAAAAATATTTTGACTTATAAAAAATATGTTCATGTAGGTGACATTCAAACTTAAATACCAGTATTTTTTTTTTAAAGTTCGTTTTCATAATTAAATTAATTCTACAAGTTTGAATTTTAACGGCGGCAAGAGCACAGCATAGTCCGTGACGTAACCCGGTCCTTGCTTGTATGAAATTTATGGGAAATATTTACCAAACCGGGAAACGCTTAATACGGACGAAAAAAATAAATTTAAAAAGTTGTAGTAGTTAGATATTTACTAGTACTAATCAATTCAGTTATTGGAATTTCAAAAAAAGTGCATTTTAATTGGTTATTTTTTTAAATTTAAAAACACGAAATGTCATTTTTCACCGACCGCTATGTTAGGAACTATTGCAAGTTTCGTTGAAAAATGACATTTCGTGTTTTTAAATTAAAAAAATAACGGATACGTTTTTAGATTTTCACGGCCAAAAGCATTTTCGTTGTTTGTTTGTTCATCGACGGATCTGCCCTGATGATGGACACTGCAACGCTGTCCGAAACGTCGGCTAAAGAAGGAGGTAGCACAACACGGCATAACACCCCAAAAACAAACAACGAAAAAAAATAATAATAAATAAATAAAAAAAAAATAAAAAAAATTAAAGTAAATTAAAAAATAACCATTAAAATGCACTTTTTTCGAAATTCCAATAACTGAATTTATTAGTACTAGTAAATATCTAACTACTACAACTTTTTAATTTATTTTTTTCGTCCATATTGAGCGTGTCCCGGTTTTGTACATATTTTCCCATGTATTTCACACACGTAAGGGCCGGGTCGCCGTTTTCTGTTTGGGCTTAATAAAATTCAAACTTGTAGAATTATTTTAATTATGAAAACGAACTTTAAAAAAAAAAAAAAAGTGGTATTTAAGTTTGCCTGTAAACATTGATAAAAAAAAAATTTAAAAAAAAGGACTCGGCTTCCTTATTGATTTGATGCTTTTACTAGTAGGTTTGAAGAGCTTCAAAAAAAAATTATGATACTATTCAGGGCATATATAAAAGATGGAAGATAATGACAACAAAAACAAATAAGGATCCTTTTAAATCCTGCGGGCAATAAAGAGTAGAGAGATCTAAACTTGACGCAAACTTAATGTTGTGAAAAGACATGTAATAAAATGTAACTTTCCAAGAACTTACATGCACGGATGAATCCATCCCGTTCACTGCGGTTAAAGGCGCTGGGTTGAGGAGTCAGACTGGAGAGATGCAAAAGGTCTCCCTCAACCAGTCTGTCCTGACCGCCACGCGTTAGGTGGGCAAAGGCATCCCCCGCCAAGACCTAGACAAATCTCACCCCATACACCCGAGCACCAAACGCAGGGAACCTCTTATTTACCCTGCGTTTGGCAGTGTATGGCAGAGGTGTTGGTTATCCAATAAATGGTTCCCGGGGTGGCGGTAAACATATCCGCTTATTAAATTATAAGTACGTCTTTGCATACTAATTTGAATAAATAATCCCCTAAAATAATATTTGAGGGAATGAACTGTCCGAGGTATCAACTGTCCGGCGGATGAAGTGTCCGCCGGATGAAGTGTCCGGGGGATGAGGTGTCGCCGGATGATGTGTCGGGTCACCAACAATAACAATCCACTGCAATATTATTAGCCGGAGTTTAAATATGAATTCATTTGTACAAAAATAAGTGATTAACAATGTACCTACCAATATAACTTTATATAAAATATCGTCATTGTAATAATCCGTTGCTTTTTGCTTATTCTACAGTGCTTATTTTGATTTTATATGCTTTTATATTACATCCTCTTTACATGTTTTCATCTACTATACTTTTTATACTCTTTTTTTAAACAAAGTTATTTGTTTTAATTTAATTCAAAATGACGCCACAAAGTGATTTTGCGAAGTTTGAAGAAATCTGTTATATATATTTACATTCCGTTATATTATTTCATTTTGAATTATTTTATAGTTTATTTTTCTTTCCTTTACATTATTTTATGTTATTTTATATTATACATCCACTATTTATAAAATCGGCCACTATAACACGTTCACGTGTCTCTAGCATGGTGGTTGTAAAATCCACAAATTTTATAATTACTAAGCAAAGAATAGAGAAAAAAAATAAAAAAGCGAGTACTGCAAAATCAGCCTTTTTCATCAAGAAATTTTATGCTTAGCAATATTATACTGCGAGTAGCATACATCTTAGCCTTAGCTTTAATACTTCGGCTTTAACATGTCGAGTAATTTCGTTTTTTTTTTTTAACTATATCTCGTTTACTCAATGACCGAGCTCAAGTTTCAGGTACACAAAAAAACGTGCTAAAAGTTGCATGTGAAAGTGATTGACAATTTACATAATTTGGTAATATTTGCGTGTGATAATTGACCAATAATTAAATGAGTACTATCATTAAGTAAGGCAGTGGTAAATAAGGTAATACAAGTTTGATTATGCTGGTGGGAGACATCTATTGGGGTATTTAAGGAGAACCTCGTGTCAGACTTGGTACAGTTTGAACTCTATCACAGTGCACTCAAAATGACTTTCAAAGTACGTTAATAATTTTTTTGTTATATTGTTTCCTTATTTAAATTGTGTGTTTAATGTTTACGAAATGTGGTATTTAAAGTGATCAAAATAAGTGTTTTAGTTAAGTCAAATAAAAATATAAATTTTTTTGACGTTCGCAACAAATATCGTAAAAACAGGAATAACACTAAAATCTTTAACTCTTTTTATTTTAGATCCTCGCTTTCGCTTGCTTAGTGGCCGCGGCCAATGCTGGTCTCCTGGCTCCCGTGGTACAGTATGCCGCCCCCCAGGTCCACTACTCCGCCCCCCAGGTCCACAAGGTCCACTACGCCCAGGAAGAGCAGTACGCTCCTGCCGAATACAACTTCGAATACTCCGTCCATGATGAGCACACAGGAGACATCAAGAGCCAGAAGGAGACCCGCAACGGAGACCAGGTGCAGGGATCCTACTCCCTGATCGAAGCTGACGGAAGCCGTCGTACCGTAGAATACACCGCTGATGAGCACAGCGGATTCAACGCCGTCGTCCACAATGAGCCCGGACAGCACGCTCCCCTGCAGCAGATCGTCAAGGTCGCCGCCCCCGTCTACGCTCATGCCGCCCCCGCTTACAAGGCATACGCTGCCCCCGCCCAGTCCTACTACCATTAAGCCTTCCTTTATCCTTACCGCTGTTAAATTATGATTAAGTAACTTATTAAATTATTATTTACAAGCAACAAATACTTTTATTTCCGCAGTTCCTATATGTAAATTGATTTTCTGAATATTAATAGGAAATGCTTAATAGGAAAGGCATTACCGACACAAGTCCAAAAATGGTTTTTTTTAGTTGAATACTGTTATTATCCGATTCTTGATGAAATATCACACCAGATCTAAATATACATAGATGAAGATTTCCTATATTTATTATCAGAGATTTACTATCAGAGTTCTATCGAACTATCCACAAATAATGGAATTTATAATTACATAACTGACACTATTGACGAACTGTCAATCGATTTAGTTATTCTTAAAAAAATTGCACCGACTCACAAACAAAGTAAGTGACGTTTTAAAATTAAACATTTTGAGTAAGTCAAATCGAAAACAGAAGCATTTTAAGCATGCGTTTATGGTAATGAAAAAAAAAACCAAAAAAGTGCTAGGAAAATTTTCTTCCTCTTTCTGGGCAAAGCTTTTGACTCGCTGGTTCAAATCCCGGCGTGCGTAAGTAAATTTTATTTTGTGTTTTCACAAGTCAAAAAAATATAAGGTATGTTGGCCGCACGTTCCAGAATGAAAGATATTCCCAGTAGTAGAAGGTAATTCAGAATTGAAACGTTGTTTTAGCCGTTTTTGGTGACTAAACCCGAATAGCCAGGTACTTACGAATTTTCCATCTCCTTTTATTTCCCACTTACCCTCAGCCTCACAACATAGTCCAATCGAGGATGCCATAGTCTCACTGGCTCCAGGCGGTTGGGAGCAGTTGAGACTCTTATGCGATATTCGGATAAAGATAAAAATAAAAGTGAGGATAGATTTGTTGTGCTTGTAGCAATATTTTATTTATCTCCATTCAGTAAGGTACGGGAAGGTAAAAGATGGAATTTTGGCGGAGACCAAGGAGGTTCAAGGCCAAGGTTGGAATTAGAGAGATTCGGGTTTGAATCTAATTAAGAGAAAAATATTTTGGCTAAATTGGAGGATTTTTCAAGCTGTTAATTGTGCTATTCCTGACTAACCATGTAGGTAGGTACCTACTTAAAAACAAAATCGTCGAAAATTATGATGTCGATCTCCGTGCAAAGATAGAAAAAATAGAAATATATACATATATCCAAAGAAAAGAGCATTCAACAAATTTGTCATAAGTCATAACTCACTTTGTCTTTTATATTATTCTCCTGTAAATTTTGTACTACGAGTATTATTATTATAGTTTTATGCCATCTGCAATGCAAAAACTGGCTTCTGTTTTTTATCACTCTCTTTTCTTTTCTTTTTAATTTATCTTAAACTTCGCCTTTAAACCTACCGCATACGATGATTATTTCTTTAATTTTTTTTTTATTATTTAAATGTGTGTTTCTTTGTTAAACATGTGTTACAAATCATTTAAAAACATATCAGAGCGTTGAAAATTAATAAATATGTAAATTATAATAATACAAGGCATTTTCAGAAAGTAAGTGTACTAGATTTTTATATATTTTTAGAAAAAGTCTATTTCAAAAAAAAGTACAGGATTTGTCCATGCTTTTGTTGACTATTTTTCCACATAATCGCCATCCTGTTCCCATGTGGTGAGCCGTAGCATAAGCTTCTTTATGCCTTCCTCGAAGAACTCTCCCGCCAGCTCCTTCTCCCATTTCAAAACCTCTTTCTGTACCTGCTCGTTGGTTAATACTTTAATTCCACCCATGTGTGCCTTCAGGGAGGTGAAACGATAATAATCTTGTCCAAGTCAGGGAAATTCCGGGGGTTGTTCAAAACATCCCAACTAAATGAGTCCAAGAGCGCCTTGGTGGCCAAGGCTGTGTGAGGACGGATGTTGTCGTGCAACAAGCATATTCCTCTCGTTAGCATTCCCCTCCTTTTGTTTTGAATGCTCCTTTTGAGTTTTTTTAGGGCCTCACAATATCACAATATCGATGTTGGGAGTTATTTAGAATCTCACAATATCACTCGGCCAAGTAACCGCCCAACCACTAACCCCTACACAAACTGTCCAATACTTGCTGAATTTTTTTATGTTTAAAGTTGAAAAAATATATCAAAAATGTCACCGGAGATTAAATTTTCATTAAAATAATTCACTCAAAATAATGTCAGGAATCACCGGTTATGTGAATTGAAATCACTGAAATTACTGGTTAAGTACGTCCTGCTATACCCAACAGCATATATAGCTAACAATTACGATAATTGTATTTTCTCTTTTCTTCTTATTTCTTTTGTTTCTTTCATATCTTTCTATTTTACTCATTTATTTATTTTTCTATTCTTTTCTTTCTCTTTTGTTCTACTTTTTTTTATGTCATTTCTATTTATTTACCTTGTTAAAAAAATATTGTTTTTAAATGTATTATACCTATTTTTAATTTTTTTAATTTCGATACCTTAATGATGCTATCTGTCAGAGCCTAGGCTAAACGTCTAAACTAATTTTCGTCATAGTGCCGAATTGATTTTTTCACAAGTACTAATCAAGGATTACACCAACTCCAGTAGGGATGGGAAGAAATGTTCAAGAGGAAGGTTTAGTTGTACCTCGCTATTTAGAATTGGTCACTAAACAAGGCTGAAACAAATTTAAGCAATGTATAGAATGTGTACTTTAATCTTACACCATGTGACTTAAAAATAATTAAGTAATTTTTTGCGAATTCAAGTTGCTAAGGAATGTCGCGTGTACTCGATAATCGGGTATGAGTTCTGGTGGGAGTCTACGGTTGAGGTATTTAAGGTGAGCTTTTTAACCGATATGTTACAGTTTGAATTTAACAGCAGACAAAATGGCATTCAAAGTAGGTTTGCATTTTTTAATATAATCAGAAATATTTAAAAAAAACTATTATTCTGATTTTACGTATATAAACATTATTTTAAAGTGCATCATAAATATAGTGAACAAAATATTTCAATATTTAATGTTAATAAATTCTGTGTGTTGTGAGGTGAAATAAAGCGGTGTCTCCTCCGACGAAAAGTGTATACATTTTGTGGATGGTTAGGTCCGGGCCACAATGTTTTTGTTTTCCGTAACCGACCGAAACAAAAATGTGGCCCTGCCCTAGTGTTTTTGCTTTTGTCTAATGTTTTGTTAAACATTTTGTCGCAAGAGACGCCGCTTAAAATACACAGCTAAATGTTTGGTTTTAAATTTGTAACATTTGTGTTTTCTTAAAAAAATGATTGGTAGCAAAATTGTGTTTAAAAAATTATTTCCATTGACTTATTTCTTTCTGTGTTTTAGATCATCGCTTTCGCTTGTTTTGTGGCCGCAGCCAACGCTGGTCTCCTTGCCCCCGTGGTACAGTACGCAGCCCCCCAGGTCCACTACTCCGCCCCCCAGGTCCACAAGGTCCACTACGCCCAGGAAGAGCAGTACGCTCCTGCCGAATACAACTTCGAATACTCTGTCCATGATGAGCACACAGGAGACATCAAGAGCCAGAAGGAGACCCGCCATGGAGACCAGGTACAGGGATCCTACTCCCTGATCGAGGCTGACGGAAGCCGTCGTACCGTAGAATACACCGCTGATGAGCACAGCGGATTCAACGCCGTCGTCCACAATGAGCCCGGACAGCATGCTCCCCTGCAGCAGGTCGTCAAGGTCGCCGCCCCCGTGTACGCTCATGCCGCCCCCGCCTACAAGGCATACGCCGCCCCCGCCCAGTCCTACTACCATTAAGCCTTCCTTTATCCTTACCGCTGTTAAATTATGATTAAGTAACTTATTAAATTATTATTTACAAGCAACAAAATGTATTTTTATGCCTTGATTTCATTCCATTACACAAATTTAATGATATCATTTCTATAAGAGTTGGTTGGCCACTGAGGGATTTGTGATTTCTTAAAAGAACATACAACCTGTTACTTCATTTTATGAACTCATATTTTAAAAGGATCAATGGATTGTGGAAGTCTAAAGCGAATAAAACTCTTCCATCGTGAATAATTTTATAAACAGTGTTACAGCCGATATCAGTATTGCAGGTAATGTGATTTTAAAATCTGAGAGTAGGTTAGTTATTTTTTAGTATAAATATTTAGTATGAAATTAAAACATCAATCTAGTGAAGAAAAGATTTTGTGGTACATATGATGTGGTTTTTGCGAAAAAAATGCAGTCATTTATGAATGTCAAATTACAGACTTGTTGAAGTTCAGCTAAACAATACTCTTGTCCTTAAACATAAACAACTTTTGGCCTGTCATCTTTCACAATATTAATATTAGAGTTACCTATAAAACATGCCTGATGCATGGAATATAATATACAGGGTGTTACGGGGCTTACTTGACTTACTTTGTGTTTGGTGATTCCTGTCATTAGTTGGAGTAAAAAATGATAATAAAATGTTGATCTCCGGTGACATTTTAGATTTTTTTTCACGACAAACTCTAAAAAAATCTGTAGGTATTAAACATTTAGGGTCGGAATGACGTGTTGATTCGGCTAAGTAACCAATGACGACATGTGGAAGTTTTTTTTTGTTGTTTGATTTTGGAAAAATATTTTTGAAAAAAAAGGCATCAAAAAGTCACGGGAGACCAAAATTTCGTTCTCGTTTTTTTCTCTGAACAATGTCAGCAATCACTGGTTAAAGTAAGTCAAGTTAGTCCCTTAGATGATACCCGGTGGTGCAGAAATAGATTTAACTAAAATATTGCTGTCACTGTTGCTCTTACTCCACCGGATATTGAGCGAAAGGGACAATGCACTGACACCTAACTAAAATGGAGGTTTTGTATTCCCCACTTTCTCCTCCAAAAGTGGACTAATTTTCAATTTTTTTTTATCAACTACATAATAAAAAACTATTCTATGTCTGTACGTTTTGCTTTTTTTAAAAAAAACATTGTCTGTTTTGTATACTGAACATCTTTTGACGGCGTTTAAACCAGTCAATTTTATTGATTTTTGGAAGGTCATAACTTCTATAAAAAGTAACTTATCAAAAAAAACAAAAAGTACCGACACGCTAGTAGTTGATATCTATTTTATGCAAAAACAATATTTTCTCTAGGGTTAAAATCCAGAGAGATAAATAGGGAATACGTTTGTATGGAAAAATCACCGCCGGGTATCCTGAATATATATCTACTAGAAGTCGGGATTTATTTCAGTGTAGCAATTCTGGGACTAACTACCATATGTGTTCCTCTTTGCCCAGAATTCTAATGAAGGGAAATAATTATACCAATTCAGCAGACATCTTCAATTTGTCACTAAACAAATACAAAATGTTGTTACTAAAGCAGTTCAGTTATGTACAATAAATGCTGTATATTTTACTACCCGTATTTAAATCCCCCTCAAAAGGGCGTTAATAATAATAAATAAATAAAAATATAAGATTAGGATAATTAAATTATATATCACTAGATATTTGTATATTAAGTGGTTTGCTGGTCATGAGTCCCCATAAAAAATATATGTATTCTTAGAGTGCCTTATCGCCTTGCAAACGGAGTCTAGAGGTTATGATTTCAGGCGAAAAAGTGGTTTATATATAATTTTAAAACAAAAAAAAAGATCAATGGAAACTGTTACAGATAATTTTAACCATAAAAATGGGAATTTTAAAGTTTTTTTTTACGCTGTTCATATATTTCCAATACAAAACTATTTTTTTTTTCAAAAGAAGCAAACACACTGTGACTTGACATTTTAAATAAATGAAAAGAAAATACTTTGTTTTAAGACACTTTATTTTTATTTTTCGTCTACCGGTTTCGGTACCTCCGTATTGACGAAAAATAAAAAGAAAGTGACTTAAAACAAAGTATTTTCTTTTCACTATATTTTTTGTTAGTTTACGCTTAAATATTTTAAAAAGTAAATTACAATTTTATTTTATTTGTACTCAATGGAAACGGTAAATAAAGTTCGGTTCAATTTATCCAAAGTATTTATTTTTATTATAAGGTAAATCAACTTGGAGTAAAATTAATCTTAATTAGTGGTTGCCTTAACAGTATGTACTTTCAGCGTGGCACTAAGGCGATCCGCCCACTAAGGCAACTGAAAACTGTCAACTGGCAACTGTCTTTGTATGATAATGTGATGGCCCGCACACTAAACAATCACTCAAACACCCGTTGTCAATGGTAACGCAAGCGGTGACCTCGCGACTCGCACTGCTGATTGGGGTGGCCGGCCGTTGCTAGTTGCCAGCTGTCAGCTGATTGTTCTTCGTCTATGGTTAAACAAGCTTTTTGACTAATCAAGACAGAGAAATCAGCCGGTTTTAGTTGGTTTTCAGTTGCCTCGTCAGCGGAGCGCCTAAAGTGTGTCCAATCGACCTAGTTGAGTGTAACGTATCTCTTCACTCTATTAATTTATCTAAGAACCTGTCAGGCATTTTAGCAAAATAAATACGCATTTCGAATAAATAATTATTAATTAAATAAATAATTTAGGTAACTACTTTAATTACAAGTAGCTCCAATGTTGAAAATTAAAAGTTCGTTGAACTTGAATATGGTTAATTAAGTAAATAATTATTGTTAATAACCCATTACGCAGGAATTTTTCACATTTCTTACTTACCAACCAATAACGAATCAAAGACGAAAGGTTCTGGGTCCGTTTAATTTTTTTTTATTAACTTAGTGTAATATGTAATGTGTTGTAATTGGACATCCTCCGTTAACCCGTTTAATCACAGGAGACCATATTTGTCCCAGCTCACATAGGTCTCACAGAAATCGTTGTGACTCCCTTACTATCATAGTGAGAAGTATGATCTAAGCGGTATGGGAAAGAAAATAAAACACTCTATATATTCAAATCTAAAAGTTTGCGACAGAAAACTTAAAATGTACACCTTTGTGAATTATTTAAGTTTTTTTTTATGTGAAACGACCAAAAGTGTGGTAACAGTAACGTTTATAATTCATCTGTCTAATGAAATATATATGCGTTTTTATTTTTATTAATTATCAGTAATTTTAGATTTAAAAAAAAGTAAAGTGAGCTATTTATGAAACTTTAAAAAGTTTTTACCCATATTTTTATATTTAAAAAATTATCGAAGGTCGCGGGTTCGAACCCGGTGTGCGCAAATAAATTGTATTTAATTGATTTGTGTTATTTCACAATTAATTATTTAAAAAATAATATATTGTATATTTGCGGCACGTTCCAGAGTGGAATATACTCTTAGTATCGCCCTAGTGTAAGACCACTATTCAGAATTGAAACGTTGCTTGAAATGGCTTTAGCCGTGTTTAGTGACTTCTAATAGCCAGGTACTTCCCCATCTTCCACTTCCTCGTCTCCTTCCCTTTCCCACTTACCTTCAGCCTCATAACATACCCCAATTGGGGATGAAAAAAATCTTTTTTTTCTATTTTTTCAATTTATTCTCATTTACTAAAGCATTTTAAATAGTATCAGTTAATTTAAAAAAATAAATAAAAATATATATTCATTTTTTAATAAGAAAACTCTCTTTTTAACTTTTGGAGGTTATTCCTTGAATGTTGTTATTATTTTGAATGTTGTTCTGAGTTCGAGGCCCAGTTGCAGCCATTATATTTTATTATTTTTCTGTGTCTTGTTCATTTCCTTATTTAAAAAAAAATTAGATTATTGTTATTATTCTTCTTCAAAATAATATATATATTTTTAAGGTTCTCATAAAAGTTAGGAGGCCGATTGGATTTAGTGTCCCGGCCTTGTGATCTAGAAGGTTTTGTTATAACCCACAGATAAATACGTACCTACTTCAAACTAATATGTTGCGTATGATACAAAGAAACAAATGATTTTATAATTATATAATGTGAGAGTAAGGTATAGTTTTGTAAACAATAGTGTAATAGACTGAACATTTTAAAGGATTGTTCTCATAATGAAAACTAAAAGAAACCATAAAGATATAATCTCTTTGGTTTTCCTACCTTACATATTGGCAAGCTAAAGATTAAAAAGGATCAACCATAAAAATAAAAATATGAATATCAGTTCAAAATAATTTATTAATAAGTTACTAAATCATAATTTAACAGTCAGTCAATGGGGAAGGTTTGGCTTAGTGGTAGTAGGACTGGGCAGGGGCGGCGTATGCCTTGTAGGCGGGGGCGGCGTATGTCTGGTAGGCGGGGGCGGCATATGCCTTGTAGGCGGGGGCGGCGTATGCTTGATAGGCGGGGGCAGCGTATGCCTTGTAGGCGGGGGCAGCCTGAGCGTAGACGGGGGCGGCGACCTTGACGATCTGCTTCAGGGGAGCGTGTTGGGCGGGCTCGTTGCGGACGATAGCGTTGAATCCATTGTGCTCATCAGCGGTGTATTCTACAACACGACGGCTTCCGTCAGCCTCGATCAGGGAGTAGGATCCCTTGACGTCATCTCCGTTGCGGGTCTCCTGCTGGCTCTTGATGTCTCCTGTGTGCTCATCATGGACGGAGTACTCGAAGTTGTATTGAGCGGGTGCGTACTGCTCCTCCTGGGCGTAGTGTACCTTCTGCACCTGGGGGGCGGAGTAGTGGACCTGGGGGGCGGCATACTGTACCACGGGAGCCAGGAGACCAGCGTTGGCCGCGGCCACGAAGCAAGCGAAAGCGAGGATCTATAAATGGAAGTACAATTAATATTATTACATGTGAAAAATATCGTTATGTTTACAGGACGATTTGAGATGAAAGTATGTTTGATCTAATGTTTGCGGGTAAATTTTTAGTTTGTTATTTAATCACAAAATCCGTTTGAAACTTATTTCACCACTCATGTAAATTAACAACAAAGTTTAAAAGTTTTTCTTCACACATGTGCAAAAAAATATTTAGAAAGTGAACGTACTTTGAATGCCATCTTATCTGCTGTTGAAATTAAACTGTAGCAAATCTGCCTGAAAGCTGAGTATAAATAATACACTCATGACCTTCACTCACACCCTCCTATCTCCCACCAACTCTCCGAGCTTTTTCCAGTCACGTAGTAACCATAACTGTTGATATGTTACTATGTGACACAAAAGACAACGAACACCGATTTTAATTAGCCAATAGTGTTATAATAAAATAATGGTACACCTACCTTTGCTTGAAACCAATGTTTTATTGTGCAAGATCGTAATTTTTAATACTCATGTTATTGTATGTATTTTATTTCTTCATTAAAATCAAATTTTGATTATTATTCTCATTTACAGGATTAACCTACAGATAACGATGCCATTTGGCAGGGGGGTATGGGTACCACCACTTCGGGAATCAATACTTCTGCATTTGTTTTCCCTAAGTAATTCGCTACGTTTGGTGACTTAGAATGCGTCTGCCCACTTAGTGCGTGGCGGGCCGGATCGGAAGAGACTGGTAGAGGGAGGCGGCTTGTCCATTAGTCGGCCTATCCAGCCTACCCATCGCCAGTGAGAGGGATGGATTCGTATGGCTGTCACTCTTGGATCCACTGATCCGCAGAATCCTACCCATCCCTCATACCTTGTTCCTTCTAAGAACTTCCTCTCCTTCCTTTCCTTTAAAAGGCCCTCCACACAGCTTCCCAAAAATTATTTTCCTATGGGCTTCCTGTGATCCTGTGTAGAGCTAGTGTAAAAAAAACTTACATTTCGTTTATTTTTTTCAAGGATCTTCTGTCAACCTTAATTATATAATGTATTTAACCTTATTATTATGTATTATTCGTATATGTATTTCTATGCTTCTACCTCTGTCTCGACCCATGTATATCCAAGTGAAAAAGGCATCAATCATGTATAATCATATTTTATATGGATATAAATAAATGAAAAATCATTCGAGAATTTCATGTGTGGGTCGCATAAGATTTTTTTAATTTTTCATAGTGTATACCTCACAAGAGTCCCAACTGCTCCCGGCTGGAGCCAATGAGACTATAGCATCACCAATTGGGGTATGTTATGAGGTTGAAGGTAAGTGGTGAAGGGAAGGAGACGAGGAGGGGGAAGGTGGGGAAGTACCTGGCTATTCAGATCTAGTCACTAAACACGGCTAAAGCCATTTCAAGCGACGTTTCAATTCTGAATGGTGGTCTTACACCACGGCGATACTAAGAGTATCTTCCACTCTATAACGTGCCGCAAATACATTATATATTATTTTAAATAATTAATTGTGAAAAAACACAAATTAATTAAATAAATTTTATTTGCGCACGTTGGGTTCTAACCCGCGGCCTCCGGAATGGGAGGCTAACGCCCTACCGCTGGACTATGTCGGCCTACTAATTCATAATTCATAAGCAATGTGTACTTGTATCTATTAGTTAACAAACAACTATCTTCGATAAGTAAGTTTTTTATAAATCCTAATTAATAGTACCGTGTCATCTCAAATGGGATTGTTGCGGTTCAAACAAAAAAGGAACAGTGTGGTAAATAATTTTTCCCAAAGACATGTAAGTCAAATGAATGTTATTTTGTAATAAATTCGGTTACAGGTATGGGTTGATTTTCCTCATATTTATTTATATAAGGTGTGGAAACGTGGACTCTTCGAATGAAACCGGATAGACGCCCTCGAAATGTGGTGCGCTGGAGAAAAATGTTCAGGATTCCATGGACAGCTAGATGCACAAATGTATCTATTCTGGATGGGCTAGGCTTCCACAATAGACTCTCAGCTATCTGCCTACAACGTGTTTTAAGATGCTTTGGACACGTTGCTCGCCAAACTGATGAATCCAATTTAGAAGGCAGAAAAAGCAGAGGAAGGTGACCAATGTGCTGGAGTGACTAAGTATCACTGGAGGTCCTAGTAGAGGAGCCTTGTCTACAAATATTATAAGCAATAATTATTAGCCTGAAACACTCATCCATATTGAAAAATCTCCCGAGAAAATATACATGTCGCCGACGGGACTCGAACCCGCACCCCTCTGATTGCCGGTCAGGAGCTCTACCATTAAGCTACGGCGGGTTACCTCCTACCCGCCAGATGATTCAATATATACCTAGTGTTTCATTCAACAATTACCGCGTATTACATTTTTTCACCAACTTTATTTTTATATGAGAAAGGCATGTAAGTGCTAACTCTCTCATTATTTGGCGTCGAGACATATTATGTCTACATTTTTTGGTGAAATACTTTAACTCGTCAAAAATTGATTATTTCTTAATTGATAAACTAATGTTTAAGACAAGATTTTATATGCATAGCACAAAGGGTAACAAATATTATAAGCTACAAGATGCATGTGACGGGACTCAAACCCTTGTCTACCTTGGAAATTGGAGTAGGATTTACGATCCTCAGCAATGAGGATGAGGAACCGACTTAAAAATAATAGTTAGGTACTAGAATCAGGCACTCTTTTTGTAATTATTTACGTGCAAGCCTGTCGTACTTATTTTCTCCTTGTATCTGTGTACGTGTGTTGGTACTATAAAATAAGCTTAATATATATATAGCCTTGCCCCTTGAACACGGAGGCTGTCGAAGGTCCCCGTTTGAAGGTCTTTTGAATGTGTTACAAGATGAAAAAATCACATGAGTGTAAAAAATAAATAGGGGTGGTTTTGTGATTCAAATTTGGAAAAAGTGAAAATAAATTATCAATTGCAATTTTTTGAACCAACACGATTGTACACCCACGCCAGGAATAATAATGTCCCGGTGCGAGCGGTACACCACAGAACACTACATTTTTATTTCCCTACGCAAGAAAAGAGACAATAAATAAAGTAAAATAAAATGTGATCGTATCTTTTTCAGATTTTTCTGTTTAAGATTTTTGATTGAGTTTCGCTTATATTGTCTTCATTAATTAAAATATTTTAGTTTGAAGTTTAAATCATTAAATTAAAAATAAAAATAAATATTCATCCTCAACTTGCAGAAAAGTCAATAGATATCGCTTATTAATAAAAATGTATACATTTATACTGACATTATCTAGATAGCATTTAGTTGGAGTTGAATCTTGAAATCATACATAAAGATAGCAGCCAATAAAAATATGCGTTAAGAAAATGTTGGTAGTTCTCAGTCGAACTATGTATACGTTTAAAAATATGACCGAATCGGATAGGGAAACATTATCAAAGTTGGTAAAGCCGCGGCCCGAAAAGCCGAAGGTCCTGGGTTCTAGTCACAAATGTTCTGTTTACTGTAACCAAGCGAATAGCTTATTTGTTTTGTTTTCAAATTTTTTTGGCCAACATGAAAATAGAATTCATATTCTCATATTATTTTAATTTCATAATAATGATGCTGGGATTACTTTATAATTACATATACTTACCTACATATAATTCCATCAAGCTTTTAATACCTCAAAATGATTATTTCACAAAATAAAAAATAAAAATTTTAAAGTTTAGCAGTCTGAAAACATGTGAAGAAATTGTGGAAAAACTCATGTTCAGTTCAAAATAATTTATTAATAAGTTACTAAATCATAATTTAACAATCAGTCGATAGGGTGGGTTTGGTTTAGTGGTAGTAGGACTGGGCAGGGGCGGCGTATGCCTTGTAGGCGGGGGCGGCGTATGCCTTGTAGGCGGGGGCAGCGTATGCCTGGTAGGCGGGGGCGGCGTATGCCTTGTAGGCAGGGGCGGCGTATGCCTGGTAAGCGGGGGCGGCCTGAGCGTACACGGGGGCGGCGACCTTGACGATCTGCTTCAGGGGAGCGTGTTGGGCGGGCTCGTTGCGGACGATAGCGTTGAAGCCATTGTGCTCATCAGCGGTGTATTCTACAACACGACGGCTTCCGTCAGCCTCGATCAAGGAGTAGGATCCCTTGACGTCATCTCCGTTGCGGGTCTCCTGCTGGCTCTTGATGTCTCCTGTGTGCTCATCATGGACGGAGTACTCGAAGTTGTACGCAGCTGGAGCGTATTGCTCCTCCTGGGCGTAGTGGACCTTGTGCACTTGAGGGGCGGAGTAGTGGACCTGGGGGGCGGCATACTGTACCACGGGGGCCAGGAGACCAGCGTTGGCCACGGCTACGAAACAAGCGAAAGCGAGGATCTAGAATTGAAAAACATGTTAATTAATACAAACTCATTCAATGTGAGGGATACACCAAATTCACCAAATGATTTTAAATTAAAAAAATGTCCTTGAAAACAATGTTGTCATCATAAAAGTAATTAATTTTACATATTTTTTTCTCGACTTATATAAAAAAAAAACAGTTTTATTTTTAATACTAAACGTACTTTGAATGCCATCTTGTCTGCTGTTGAATTCAAACTGTACCATAATGTTCAGAAAGCTGACTATAAATATTACTGTGGTGACCTTAACACAACTCTTTCCATTTCCCCAACTCTCCAAGGTGTTTTTCGTCGCATAGTAACAGCAAGTCTTAATTAATTATTGGACGGTGGAGAGTGGACACAGTATTATTCATTAGTCAAAAAAATATGGTGCGCATTGATGCTATAATACTCATTTATAAGTGAGAAATTGATAAATATGTTAGTGGGTCAGTTTAGTTTGGTTTACATCTAATTTGCTTAGAATAGTACGTATTTATTTACTACCAGAAGGGTGATTCTGTATATATTGTCTTATAACAGCGTTACGAGATATCCGTTAAATGTCCGTCGTGGGTATGGAAAGGTATATTGGTATTTTGTAGCGTAAAAAAGGTGGTTTTAACTTGTTTTACACGACACTACTACAAGAAACAATATTGAGATGGTGAAAGATGCATTTAACATCCTTTTTTTCTCAATCAGACTTAAGAGGGCATTACCAGAAAATAACGGAAATTAGTCGTTGTTAAATTAAATTTTAGACGTATTATTTTATATTTATCAATACTATTTTTCACAAAAAATCTTAAATTGATTTTGAAAGATTGTTATTTTATCTGGTACACGCAGTTTTAAAATTTTGAAAAACGTGTATTTTTAATATACTAAGGTTATACCGTTGGTCGTTGGCAGATTTGTTCAATTTTCGAACGATAGATTCTATTAAACAACACAAATTTCAAATCATACAATCATACAACAAAATAATTTAATACATTATCTAGTCAACACAGTATAAGAAGTAGGGGACGTCCGAGAAAGACATGGCACGATCAAGTGAATCAGATACTTAAGTCGGGCCATGTCAAGAGTCAGAAAAATAGAAGAGTATGTATGAGACGATGTATGAATGTGGATGAGGCAAAGAGTGTGTGTCAAGACCGAGGTATTTGGCGGTCCGTCCTCTCTGCCTACCCCTGCGGGGAAACGGCGTGATGGTTAGTTAGTTAGTTAGTTAGTCAACACAGTTTTAAGAATTTTAATTTTAGTTAAATTTAAATCATTAAAAAATAAATCCGAGGACGTGTTTTGTTCCAAAAATACCTCAGATTTTCTATTTATTTAAGGTCTTACAAACTAAAATATTTAAAAAAAAATTTACACGCTTATTTTGTTTAGACATTATTGAAAAATCAGAAATACTTATGACCAAAAAATACTTACAAGAAGTACATGATATTTAATAATTTATCATATTTATTGCTAACTTGAATGTAGGTACATATTAAAGAAAGTTTTGAATGAAATAAATCGATATTAAATTTTTATTTTAATAATTTTGATACGGGGAATAATCGATCTATCTCTTTGGAACCTCCCTGTACAGTTGCGAGCATTTTTAAAATGTTATTCTCAGCTGCTGGTTAATCGCTTTTAAAGTTGAATAAGTTGTTTGGTTAGTAAATCGTTTTGGTGTAGCACATAATGAAACATTTCTTAAAATTTAATTCTACTTCTTTAGTGTTTAAAATGATAAATATTATTTAAATTATTAAAATATTCGTCATATAGCGCTTCTAATGAATTAATAAGTATAAATGTACAAACTTCACTATATTAGCGAATCTATACTGGTGTAATTCTAATTTGACCTTAAATTTACTGACCCACTGAAAAGTAAATAAATATTTGAATTGGGTACGTCGGCTAATAACATCAGCGCTAAGTTGTGTCATGTTAACGACAGTAAGAAATATGGTGACGGGTGGGGTGAGGTGATTGGGGTATTTAAGGTAAGCTTTATGTCCGATATGGTACAGTTTGATTTAAACAGCAGACAAAATGGCATTCAAAGTACGTTATTGTAATGTAAAATTATAATTAAGCGTTGTTAAGTTAGTTAGAAAGTGTAATATATAATAATTAGTGTTGGGTGAAATACAATGATTCTTTTGTCATTTTCAGATCCTCGCTTTCGCTTGTTTCGTGGCTGCAGCCAACGCTGGTCTCCTGGCTCCCGTGGTCCAGTATGCCGCCCCCCAGGTCCAGTACTCCGCTCCCCAGGTGCACTACTCCGCCCCCCAGGTCCACAAGGTCCACTACGCCCAGGAAGAGCAGTACGCTCCTGCCGAATACAACTTCGAATACTCCGTCCATGATGAACACACAGGAGACATCAAGAGCCAGAAGGAGACCCGCCACGGAGACCAGGTGCAGGGATCCTACTCCCTGATCGAGGCTGACGGAAGCCGTCGTACCGTAGAATACACCGCTGATGACCACAGTGGCTTCAACGCCGTCGTTCACAATGAGCCCAACGTACACCAGGTTAAGGTTATCAAGCCCATTGTTAAGGTAGCTGCTCCCGTGTACGCTCATGCCGCCCCCGCTTACCAGGCATACGCCGCCCCCGCCTACCAGGCATACGCCGCCCCCGCCTACAAGGCATACGCCGCCCCCGCCCAGTCTTACTACCATTAAACCAAACCGACCCACAATGACTGTTAAATTATGATTTAGTAACTTATTAATAAATTATTTTGAACCCAAATATCTATTTTTCTCTCGTTATATTCATAAGTTAATTGATTGACTGTATTGATGCCATTATTTCCATACAAATTGTGGGTTATATTGAAAACAGGATCTTTAGGCGCATCCTCAAAATAATCCCAGGATAAATACATAAGAATTACATTTTTCGTCGAATAGCTAGAAGTAAGTTAATAAAAAGAGTTTATTTCATTAAATATCTTTTAAAGGAAAACAAAATACAAAAACAAAATAATATGTAATATCAATCCATTATCTGAATCTGCATGTGTTCATTGGCCGTGGAAAAGGATGGATTAATTTTAAAATCTAAAAACTGAAGATAATATTAGCGAATCTTAATCAAAAAAATTTAGAGAGAAAAATCAATAAGATAGGTCGCATCTAGAAATTGAACCAAGGACCTTAGCCTTGCCCGGGCTGCTTTATCACTTAGCTAACTGTATCATACTTCGACAAAGACCTACCAACATTATCTTTATTTTCTTTTTATTGGCTTCTTTTTTTTAAGATTGCAAGATTCATCTCGAACTAAATGATATCTTGATTGTGTCTTTGAAAAGTTTATCTATGTTTATTTAATAATAGACATCTTTTGATTTTTTTACAATTCTAATATGAATATTTATATTTTATCTTAACGAGTAAAACTGCAAATATTATATAGATATTTGATATACCTATGATTAAAGATTTTTTACAATAAAAATATGTAAATTTGTTTTACAACACTTTAAATTTTAATTAAACTCTACCGGTTTCGGAAGAACCCTTCCTTCGTCGGGAGAATATTCTCCTGATTCTGACGAAGGAAGGGTTCTTCCGAAGCCGGTGGAGTTTAATTAAAATTTAAAGTGGTCTAAAACAAATTTATATATTTTTATTGTAAATTATGGCGAGCCACAAAGTTAATGCTTATTACGAACAAGTAAAGATTTTTTTTGTTTGGTTTAAATCCGAAATACAGTTTTATATTAAAAAGTGCTGCGCAGCAGTTCTTCTTCAGATTCCAATTATTTACTAGTAGAAATAAAAATCAGGAAATTCTGAAAAGGAAGTTAAATAAATAATCCGCTAGCAATATAAGGCTATTAGTTTAGTGCACACTACGAGGTATGTAGGCACATTTATAATTTTAAAGTACCTTTCACATGTGAACTAATAGACTTCTTTTCGAGTGCTTTGGAATAAAACAAGATTTCAACGTCCTCCGTTGCGGATGGGGTAAGGCTCTCGACTAGCAATCCGAAGGTCGCAGGTTTAAATACCGGGGTGTGAATATAAATTTAATTTGATTAATACATGTTCCTTCACAATTAATTAATTTTTTTAAAATTGTTATAAAAATACAGACATAAGTAAAAACACAGTATCCTCCTTGCAAAATGGGTACCATGGTTCAACCCAAGTAATCAGTATCGTAGACATATTTATAGTAGTTAAAGTTTTATAAATAATTGTCTCCAAAAGCAGGTAGGTATATTTTTGATTTTGGACCACACGCTAATGGAATTTTAAGGTAGTTTTTCATTTTTAAGCTTAATTAATTAAGAAATATATTTAACGATATTTTGAAGTTATGTCGTCCCTAATACTTTAACGATATTTTATTAAAAAATCTCACTATGCTTCTTATACTCCACAAAACGAGTTACAGTTACAACCAGCGGCGGCTCGTTCTCCGTAGCTGAAAATTCACAGAAATCTTCAAATCTTCGAGATAATTGTTTTTTAGTTAAAATTGTAGAAATCTATTGAAGATTTATTAATAATTAAATATTAGAAGCATTGTAATCTTTTAAGAAAGTAATTGCAATAAATATTTTCGACAAACACATACGTACATACATACAATAAAAAATACGAACTTACCATCGACCAAAGAGATTATACTTGGTCTTTGGAACCTACGAAACATAGCATTCTAGCATATGTATTTAATATCCACGGTATAAATATACCGTAAACAATGATTACAAGTCACAGTTAAAATGATAAAAAAATATTAGAAATATTTTTTTTCAAAGAGAATAACAATTTATTGTGTCATTTGATTGTGAAATGACATAAGAGATAAAAATTAAGAGTTACAAGTTGTTGTGAAAAGATTTTATGAGTAACCTACCGCCACTGGTCATAAAGAATCCAAAAAAAAACTTCCCCTAAAAAATTTAACGTATTTGGTCAGAGGCTAAAAATATTTCCGCTTTGCAATGTAATCAAAATAAATGGAACATTTGTAAACGTATCCGAAAACAATAAACTGTTTTCAAAAGGCGATGAAATAGGCTTTCAAATTTTATTATTAGAAATAACCATGTAAATTTTTAAGTATAATACTTTTTAGATTGCAAACTTTAAAAAGTTTTAAAAATGGACTGTACGTTTTTTCTAACTAAAATGATTAATGAAAAAAAAAATTATTAATATTTATTAAATAATAATAAAAATATTACCTTTTGTTATTTCGGCTACCGGCATTATACCTAGCTCTCTTATTAAAAATTTAGGCGTATTAGATTTGTAAAAGAATTTGTATATAAAAATGCAAAAATCAGTCATTTTAAATACATGTAGAATTACGAAAGATTTTTTAAATATTTATATTGAGGGATCAGTAGGATTTATCGTTCAAATTAGAAATTCCACAGAGCCGAACCCTCTGATATGAAAATATCTGGAGACGGTGAATTATATTCCCATTTAATAGTTTGGTAGATTAACGTGTTTATTTATTTATTTAATTTCTACGGTAAAATAAACCATAAACAGTAGTTACATGACACAATTAGAACCATAATAAAATATTAGCAATCATTTTAGATAAAGAATAATAAATTAACTGTGGCATTTGATTGTGAAATGACATCAGAGATATGAGCAAGAGATAGGTACAAATATATCCAAATTATATAGTATAAATAAGGTAAACTTAGATTGAATTAATATTGATCGAAAATATAAGATAGCATAGCCCTTTTGTATCTACTTTCCGTGCAGTTAAATATATCCGCTACATCAGCGTATCTATTACTAACTGCATGCAACCTAGGTACAAGCGAGTTTTTGGAATACGTAGTCCTGGTGTTGTTACATTTAAACAGGACTTTAGAACGAGTAGCTCTCATAGGTATATGAAATTCAATGAGGTTAGTTAAATCGGGACTGTCTATACTACCATTTACAATTTTGAACATAAATAATAAGTCGAATATAATTCTTCGGTCTGAGATTTTTAATAAATTTAATTCTTTCATCAAGTAATTATAGTTTATGTTTTCAATAGGAATACCGAGTTTGAAATTAATGTGTCTTAGGAATTTATGTTGAATTTTTTCGATTGAGTCTGAATGTAATTTATCATAGGGGGACCAGATCGAGGAGTTATATTCGACTTGACTACGAACTAGGGATGTATACAAAATTTTTAATGTTGAAATATTCCTGAAACCTCTGGAATTTCGAAGAATGAAGCCAAGCATTTTCATCCCTTTATTATTTATTGTGTTTTTGTATGTGATATGAAGTTTAATTTAGAGTCGAAAGTTATGCCCAGATCATTAATTTCTTCGACAGAGGTAAGGGTTGAGTTGTTAAGTTCATATGGATAAATAATTGGTTGACTAATTCTGTGAAAACTTATTGAATGACACTTATTTATATTCAGATAAAGTTTGTTAAGTTTGTTTGTTTGTTGTTCTTGTATTGTTTTGTATTAATTATACTTATATAATACACTTGCATAACGTGGATTTACTAGATGATCATTTATATGGAAAAGCGTATGAAAGGAAAAAAAAAAAAAAGTGTATGAAAAAAAAATTTCCTATGGGAAAAACTAAACCCGGACCTGAAAATGTATGCAGGGGTAGTGCAATGCAATACATTCCATAATATAAATAACAACAAAAACATACACAAATAATAAGATTAGGTAAAAAGTAAATAACAATAAATAATTAAAAAAAAAAAAAAACAAGCATGAAAATTACGAGAAATGAAACTGAAAAATTATTTAACACTAAAATGAATGGAAGCAGCCGTTTAATAATTTAGATAATTTATCCAATTTTTGTTTATACTTAATATCTATTTATGTGAGGCTTCTTATTATTTTTAGCAATGTATTGTATTTTATTATATGCTTTTGTTGTAACATTTAAATTTTTTCAGTGTGTTTTATGTTTTCTTCATCGTTTTAATTTTGAACTATTTTAAAATAACTGTGATACTCAACTAATAAATAAAGTAAGGAGGTAGCAACCTGATACTCAAAATACGAAAGAATTGTTTTTTTTTGACTCGTTAAAACAAAAAGCTATAACAAAAATTTGGACTACCAAAAAGCTATAACAAATAATTTAATTTAGACGCTTTTAATGAGTTAAGCCTCACCCCCCCCCCCCACCCCCTACCCCCCCCCCCACCCCTCTCCACCACCATTACTATAACTCATCTTTAAAAATTTAGGTCGGTAATGCGGCCCGTGGTGCAATTCGGGTTGGCCAGGCCTGGTTTAGATCATACTTCTCACTACTATAGTAATGGAGACACAACTATTTCCATGAGACCTATGTGAGCTGGTACAAATATGGTCTCCTGTGATTAAACGGGTTAAACGTAATGACGAGAAACTATGAAAAAATGCACTTTTGCCAAAATTCTCGACACCAAACTTTCAAATTCTTAAATTAACATTGTTGGACGAAATTTATTGAAAAAAAAATTTTGTACAGATTTATTTATTGAATTTCGTTTTTTATCTTTCAATTTTAAATGTATACACATTGGTACCGACTTCGCCAGCGAGACGTAATCTAAATGTGTGCGAATGATTTGCCAACGTAATTCGTCCTTGAGTTTGGTAACCTATTGAAATATAAAAAAAATATTTTAGAAGTACGTGGGCTAACATTATTGGCGACAAGTTGTGTCACGTTAACAGTTAGATATCCGAATTCCGATCCAGTAGATATCTGATAACTGACAATTGGCGGGGGTAAAAGAATTGCCGTATTTAAGGTGAGCTTTATGACCGATATGGTACAGTTTGATTTAAACAGCAGACAAAATGGCTTTCAAAGTAAGTTCTTATTTTTCATTAGATATTTACATTAAAAAACTAAAAAAATTCAAGTAACACAAAGTAAGATATAAACTAATAAATTATCATTATACATAATTTAGAACCTACTGTTCTCTACCTCAAATTAATCTCGGTGACTTTTGCCAGAATTCGTTTTATAATGGATGTTGTAATATAATTTCCGAATTTGTAATACATTTTATCTGTCTGTAAAATTTCTGTATTTAAAAAACAGGATTAGAGAAAGTCTAAAATTTTTTTTATGATTTCAGGTACTCGCTTTCGCTTGTTTCGTAGCCGTGGCCAACGCTGGTCTCCTGGCCCCCGTGGTACAGTATGCTGCCCCCCAAGTCCACTACTCCGCCCCCCAGGTCCACAAGGTCCACTACGCCGAAGAGGAGCAGTACGCCCCAGCTGCGTACAACTTCGAGTACTCCGTTCATGATGAGCACACAGGAGACATCAAGAGCCAGCAGGAGACCCGCAACGGAGATGATGTCAAGGGATCCTACTCCCTGATCGAGGCTGACGGAAGCCGTCGTGTTGTAGAATACACCGCTGATGAGCACAGTGGCGTCAACGCTATCGTCCGCAACGAGCCCGCCCAACACGCTCCCCTGAAGCAGATCGTCAAGGTCGCCGCCCCCGTATACGCTCAGGCCGCCCCCGCATACCAGGCATACGCCGCCCCCGCCTACAAGGCATACACCGCCCCCGCCTACCAGGCATACGCCGCCCCCGCCTACAAGGCATACGCCGCCCCTGCCCAGTCCTACTACCACTAAACCAAACCCACCCCATCGACTGATTGTTAAATTATGATTTAGTAACTTATTAGTAAATTATTTTGAACCGAAAAACATTTGTTTGCCCTTTTCTCCATCCATCACCCCGAACATTGGCTCCTTAGGTTGGTCTAAAAGAAATTTTAAAAAAAATCAACTCTAATCAGGACCTAGATGAATATAAAACTTCGCACTAAAAATCGCACAATATTTAACAATAGTCAAATTCCATTTCTCCATGATCTAAAAACGACAATCTCTAAAATAAATGTAGAAAAAAGAAATACTAATAACGGAAAATATTTGTACATATTTTAAAATCCATATACATTGAAAAATCTTCATTAAGAGGAAAGACTGCGCGGCCTTTACAATACTTAAATTTGAAAGTGTGGTCAAGAATCTTTACACAGCTGAAAAAATATTTTTTATCAAAGGTATAGAATAATATTAGTACTAGATATATTGTGTCAAGTACGGATATGTACTACTTTGTTTTTTGTGTTTCAAATTATAGAATATAGGCCACGAAATATTAAATTTTTCCCCATCTTCCTCTTTCCCATCTTCTCCCGCTTCCTTCTACATTGAGCCTCAGAGCATACCGCGATTGGGGATGCTATAGTCTTACTGGCTTTAGGCGGGAGCAGTTGGGAGTTTGTGCTGTATTCACATGAATAAAGTTGATTTTAATGAGTGGAAACACATTTAATAATATTTCAAAGTTAATAGGTACTTGAACATTTTTGTAAAAATACCATTTTACTTATGCTCGACCAATCTTAAGAAACAAACTTACAACTAGCACCGGTTAAAATATAATGACGAAAAATTATGAAAAAATGCAATTTTTTTCAATATTCTCGTCATCAAACTCTCAAAATCTTAAGCCGACATTGACTTTTGATGACTGTATTTTAGAATTTAAAATACAAATAAATAAAGTGGTACACTTCTGTACTAGATATTTGCTGTATTTCTTTTAATTAAAAAAATATTAAATTAAAACAAATAACTTTGTTTAAACCACTAATATAATCACAATTACCTACATGTTTCAAAACCGATGGTTTCTTCGTCAGAGTAGTAATGACATTAATAACAAAATAAACAAACAAGTATAGACTAAAAAGAACAGATTAAAAAGAACTACGGACAAAAATATTATAGAGAGAGGTGATTAATTAATTAAAAAATATCGTAAAAAACAATTATTTAAAGTTAAATATAAAAATTATTTTAAAATATGAAAGTTTACATTATATATATTATCAAAACATAATAAAGATGATTAAACAACAAAAATAAATTATTTTAAATATAATTATTAATAAGAAAATAAAATTAAGAGATGGCTATTTTTTAAAAATATTTGGTTATTAATAATATTTAGTTTACTATTAACACTTTTTCTAATTTCTAAAATTTCTAAGTTTGTTAATAGTAAATCTGTTGAGTTTCTGTGTAAAATTTTTAACCCTTTATTTATATCAAAAGAATGATTTGTTTCTAAAATGTGGTTGGCAAATTCAGAATAATTATTATTATTCAAACATAGCCATCTCTTAAATTTATTTTCTTATTAATAATTATATTTAAAATAATTTATTTTTGTTGTTTAAACATCTTTATTATGTTTTGATAATTTATATAATGTAATTTTTCATACATTAAAATAATTTTTATATTTAATTTTAAATAATTGTTTTTTACGATATTTTTTAATTAATTAATCACCTCTCTCTATAATATTTTTGTCCATAGTTCTTTTTAATCTTTTCTTTTTAGTCTATAATTGTTTGTTTATTTTGTTATTAATGTCATTACTACCCTGACGAAGAAACCATCGGTTTTGAAACATGTAGGTAATTGTGATTATATTAGTGGTTTAAACAAAGTTAATTGTTTTAATTTAATTCAAAATGACGCCACAAAGTGATTTTGCGAAGTTTGAAGAAAAAAAAAATATTATTTTGCTTGATTTAGCCTCATATCCAAACTTAAGTTTTGCATGAAAAAGGCCGCCCAACCGAGTAGTTTGAATTTGTTTAATGTGTTATTTTCAAATATTTGTAACATCAAGTCTTTTTTTATAGATTTGAAAATTTTTTACACTTCTGCAGATTGAAATTTTGATTTTTTTTTCAACATTAGTTTGATAAGAAAATTGTCTTTATAAGTACCACCTTTACACGGCTTACTATTTTTCATATGCGTCTCCCCATCCAATAATTCCATACTGAATTAATTACTGGTTACAGGACTAACTCGTAATATACTAATTTTTAATTATCGAACATTGCATTAATTCTTAATCGAATAAATATATCTACATGTAAATAAATTTCCTAATACGCTTCACAAGTTCCCATGTGGATCTGTTCCATTTCGTATGTAAGTTTACAATAATCACTACACCGAGGTATGTTATTTCAGTCGTAAAATGGTGCGTGGGCTTACTTTGGGGATTACTGACATTTTGTAACAATTTTTGTTTTTTTAAATTTAATTTAAATTAAATTTAATAATGTTTATTATTAAGTTCTGTAAGTGTTATAGTTTTTATTATTGTGACTGCTGTTTCGGCTTACAAGGCCATTTTCAAACTAAGGTGTTTCATAATGAGACGACGATATTTATACGATTTAAAATGTCAATTTGAAAGTGAGCAAATTGATTTATTGTCGGTTAAACCGAATTCTTGGGAAAGTAATAGATTCTCCCCCTATGGGTATTTTGAAATTTGTATTATAATTAAATAAGTAAATTATTAGATATAAGTAAATTATTGTTAAATTAAATTTAAATTAAATTAAAAAAAATATTAAATGGAGTTCTACGAATTACACAAAAATAATAAATAACAATTTTTGTGTTATTCTTCTTTCGTATGGTGTGGGGTCAGAGGGGGACATATAGTTCTGCGAGCCGGGCTAGGGCCTCAGGCGTCGCCCTGTGGAACCTATCAACCGCCGGGGAATGAGTGGAGCGGGCATTCGTTCACCACATGTTCGGTGGTCTTCACTTACATATCGCCGACTTTTTAACATGTCTGCACTGCATTTACATATCGCCGACTTTTTAACATGTCTGCACTGCATTTACATATCGCTGACTTTTTAACATGTCTGCACTGCATTTACATATCGCCGACTTTTTAACATGTCTGTACTGCATTTACATATCGCCGACTTTTTAACATGTCTGCACTGCATTTACATATCGCCGACTTTTTAACATGTCTGCACTGCATTTACATATCGCCGACTTTTTAACATGTCTGCACTGCAATTACATATCGCCGACTTTTTAACATGTCTGCACTGCATTTACATATCGCCGACTTTTTAACATGTCTGCACTGCATTTACATATCGCCGACTTTTTAACATGTCTGCACTGCAATTACATATCGCCGACTTTTTAACATGTCTGCACTGCATTTACATATCGCCGACTTTTTAACATGTCTGCACTGCATTTACATATCGCCGACTTTTTAACAAGTCTGCACTGCATTTACATATCGCCGACTTTTTAAGGTCCCACCTATACATCATAATGGGCACAACGGCTAGGGAGCACCTTATCTTAATAATGGCGGACGAGAAATGCGAGGCAGTGAGAAACCAGGCTGTCTGTCAGTGGAGTCTTTTACGAGATGAGCATTTTCCACGATGACTGATTGCCATTCAAGTTTCCATTTATCTTCTGGGTAAGAGGTGATCGGGGAGTCTCTCTCCTTCCATCCAGGATGATTTAAAAACATAAAATCGATTTACTTTCCAGGCTCGTAAGAAACGCGACAAGCAAAAAGTAAATAATTATAAAATTACCCATCATGTTAATGAAAGGGTACAACATTATCAGTATTAAGCATTTTTTCATTCTACATCAATATATATATTGTAGTTTTTTTTAATCGTGGAGACATACGAAATTTAATTATCGTTAAAGATTAAGCTCTTTTAAGTTTTCACATACGTCTAGTGCCCAGCTGGTGTTGATTTTTTAACATTGTTTTTCACGCCAACCTAATGGCTAAAACACACTTTTCAAGGAGCCAATGTTCGGGGTTATGGGTGGAGAAAAGGCAAACAACTGTTTTTCGGTTCAAAATAATTTACTAATAAGTTACTAAATCATAATTTAACAATTAGTCGATAGGGTGGGTTCGGTTTAGTGGTAGTAAGACTGGGCAGGGGCGGCGTATGCCTTATAGGCGGGGGCAGCGTATGCCTGGTAGGCGGGGGCGGTGTATGCCTTGTAGGCGGGGGCAGCGTAAGTCTTATAGGCGGGGGCGGCGTATGCCTTGTAGGCGGGGGCGGCCTGAGCGTACACGGGGGCGGCGACCTTGACGATCTGCTTCAGGGGAGCGTGTTGAGCGGGCTCGTTGCGGACGATAGCGTTGAAGCCATTGTGCTCATCAGCGGTGTATTCTACAACACGACGGCTTCCGTCAGCCTCGATCAGGGAGTAGGATCCCTTGACGTCATCTCCATTGCGGGTCTCCTGCTGGCTCTTGATGTCTCCTGTGTGCTCATCATGGACGGAGTAGTCGAAGTTGTACGCAGCTGGAGCATACTGCTCCTCCTGGGCGTAGTGGACCTTGTGGACCTGGGGGGCGGAGTAGTGGACCTGGGGGGCAGCATACTGTACCACGGGAGCCAGGAGACCTGCGTTAGCCACGGCTACGAAACAAGCGAAAGCGAGTACCTGAAATCATAAAAAAAATTAAAGACTTTCAATTATCCTGTTTTTTTTTAAAAAGGTAAAGGTTGAAAAAACCATCTAAAATTTTCTGGACAGATAAAATTTATTTGTTGGTCCTTTCACAAATTCGGAAATAATATTAAAATACAGGATTCACTGATTTTAATATTAAAAAATATTTCGAAGTTGCGAATGGCAATTTCTGAAACATTTATTGTCAAAAACAAGAACTTACTTTGAATGCCATTTTGTCTACTGTTTAAATCAAACTGTACCTTATCGGTCACAAAGCTCACCTTAAATACGCCAATTCTCTTACCCCCGCCAAGTGTCAGTTATCAGATATCTACTGGATCGGAATTCGGATATCTAACTGTTAATAACGTGACACAACTTATCGCCAATAAAGTCAGCCCACGTACTTCTAAAATATTTATTTATATTTCAGTAGGTCACTAAATCCAAGGACGAATTAAGTCAAATTATTCGCACACATTTACATAACATCTTGTTGGCGAAGTTGGTACCAATTTGGTTGGTAGATAAATTTTAAATTGATTTTTTTTAAATAAATATTCGTTTATCACAGTTGGTTTAAGAATTTGAAACTTTGTTGACAAGAATTTTGAGAATTGTTCATTTGTTCATAATTTTTCGTAATTGCATTACAGATTATATTAATAGGTGTTCAAAAAATAATTAATCCGTTTTGTGATGTTTACTTTCCTAATTGTATATTTAATTGTAGATTTATTTAATGTATCTGTAGTTAATTGGATGTAATTGCACATTTTTGTTATTGTATATTAGAGTTTTTTAACTGGATTGTTCTCACGCAAGTGAGAACATCTGTAAAACCCAGTATAAATAAATAAATAAAAGAAGTAGATACCTAAAATGATAATGAACCTTAATCAACCTAATGACTTCTAATGAGAAACTAGAAATTATGAAATAAAAGTTTTGACAGGCAATTTGATCATTAGTAATTATTAAAAGAAATAATCTGGCCCAACCTATTATGAAAATAAAATGAATTTTAAAATAAAGTAAAAATTAAACATTTAAAATTGCGTTTTTTGGGTAGAAATTATAAATTAAATTTGATTTCCAATATAAATCAATTGTTTGCAATTTAAATGTAAGCCCTGCTTTTTTTAATAACTTATTTTTATGATATATTTCATTATATTTATGTAGTATGTGGGGTGAAAAATTTTTTTTTTTCTGATAATTAATTCCAAAGATTCCTTTTAAATCATGATAAATCAATATCTTTCATGGTATATATTTTATTATTTGAAGCATAAATAAACAAAGTTAATAGCATATTTCCAGTAATAGGTATTTGATTCACATTTTGGATACAAATAATTATTCAATTATTTCAAGTATTTTGGATTCAAATCCAAATTTAAGTTTCTTGTTAAAACGGAAATTTTAAGAGGAAATGAAAAATCGACTTTTTAATGCCCCTTTTTTTAATTGCATTCATAAATAAATAAAGCAGTACACATCCGTGTAATACATTTCCAATGCATTATAAAAAAGGTATTTTTGTTGAGTATTTAAGCCTTAAAATCGAATTTAAGTAATGCATAAAAAGCCGTGAAGTCGTTTCGTTCAATGAGAAACATTGGTATAACTTATGTAATGAAAAACAATAGAAACTTTGATCCTCAATAAAAAGGTTAATTTTTCAAATTCAGTATTAATGACATTGAAATGAATACTTAATTTTCCACGGTCCAAGAATACATTCAGATCCGAATAATGGAGTGAGATCCACTTTATTTTTCGGAATATTATTTTGTTATTCTGTGGTCCCCTACTTGACCGAGAAATGATATTTTCTGTTTCTTTATAAGATATTCAGTAAAATAAACACATTTTATAAATTTACCGTTTCCTATTCGTTGAAAAGGGGGCATAAATTAATTACGTGAACAAAAAATGGGGGGGAGGTCCAGTAAAATCTCACCAAATCTCATTATACCAAAGGGGTCAATAAAAATCACATATCAACTTTAAAAGAGTATATATTATTATAGAGATAATAAAAAAAAATTAATTGTTTCACTTCTTTTGAAATGTCCCAATTTTCCGGTGAAAAAATGGCTATTATGAAAAACATTTATTTTGAGAGTAAGAAAAAATCTCACGTGAGGTGGGGGGGAACCCCACTAAATCTCACTTAATCTCACCAAAGGGGGAGTGTAAATAAAAATAAATAAAAAAACAGCTCACGTAATTAATGTATGACCCCAAAGTTTATTACTATTCTGGGATTATTTTGAGGAGGCGCATAAAGGTACAAATTTCAAAAGAATTCATCCTTTGTACTGGTATGAACTCCAATCTGAAGAACGAAAAAAGGAAAACTTAGATTTGGATTTAGGCCAAAATACTTGACCAAACTGAATAAAGCTTTATTCAATCAAAGTGTATAGCAAATATCTAGTACAGGCGTACTACTATAGCTATTTGTGATAATAAATTCAGTTTTTCGAGAAATTTTTAAGATTATAAAAAAATATTAAAATTTTGTGGTAGGTACCTACCACCGTATAATTTTAACTTATTCTTCGGTATATTGAGCTTTACATATCATTTCTAATTAATTATGTGCAACTTTTCTGTATTATTTATTACTTTGATAGATACATTATCTTAAAAAATTATTATATCTCTTGTAATAAATATTTTACTGCCATGTAAAATCTAATTTTAGATTAGAAATCCACATTGGAAATTAATAAGTTATCTTCTCCTAAGCAAACGCATCTGCTTTATTATGAGATAATATGAAATATTGAGTCAAATAATATATATTATGATTAAAATTTAAGAAGAAATGAAATTTAAAAAAAATCAATCGGTCAAACAACTTAAAAATAAGGAACATGCATAAAAGTATAAAGAGATAATAAATACATGTATGGGTTCAAAATAATTTATTAATAAGTTACTAAATCATAATTTAACGTCATTGGGGTTCTGTTGGTTTTAATGGTAGTAGGACTGGGCGGGGGCGGCGTACGCCTTGTAGGCGGGGGCGGCGTATGCCTGGTAGGCGGGGGCGGCGTATGCCTGGTAAGCGGGGGCGGCATGAGCGTACACGGGAGCTGCTACCTTCACAATGGGCTTGATAACCTTAACCTGGTGTACGTTGGGCTCATTGTGGACGACGGCGTTGAAGCCACTGTGGTCATCAGCGGTGTATTCTACGGTACGACGGCTTCCGTCAGCCTCGATCAGGGAGTAGGATCCCTGCACCTGGTCTCCGTGGCGGGTCTCCTTCTGGCTCTTGATGTCTCCTGTGTGTTCATCATGAACGGAGTATTCGAAGTTGTATTCAGCAGGAGCGTACTGCTCTTCCTGGGCGTAGTGGACCTTGTGGACCTGGGGGGCAGAGTAGTGGACCTGGGGGGCGGCATACTGTACCACGGGGGCCAGGAGACCAGCGTTGGCTGCAGCCACGAAACAAGTGAAAGCGAGGATCTGAAAATGAGAAAAGAATTATAGTATTTCACCCATCACTTATTATTATATATTATAGTTACTAACTATCTCAACAACGCCTAGTCATCATTTTACATTACAAGAACGTACTTTGAAAGCCATTTTGTCTGCTGTTTAAATCAAACTGTACCATATCGGACATAAAACTCACTTTAAATACCCCAATCACCTCACCCCACTCGTCGTCATATTTCTTACTGTCGTGAACATGAAAAAAACAACTTAGCGCCAATATTATTGGTCCACGTATTACAAATATTCATTTGCTTTTCGGTGGGTCAATAAATTTAAGGTCAAATTAAAATGACAGTTTAGATTGGCTAACTTACAAAAAATATATTTATTTTATTTATTTATTGGCTCGCCAACAAAATACATGACATAATTATTATAAGTAATAAGAAATATACATTTATACATGGTTATATTAATGATTATAAGTATAAGTGAGCACACGGTTTATCTCAACATTCTTTGTGTAACGATAAGTTACAATATAAATTACAAATTTATAAAATCATGTAGGATCAAAATAAAAAAAAATTGTATTGAGAAGTTACCGACCGATTGTCGGTAACTTCTCATCGTTCCCTTGGACAACTGCAGATCTCAAACGTACAAACGACAGTTGATATCGAATATATTAAGGACACTTAGTCATTGTGAACTGTCACCTATTCGTTTGCGATGTGCAGTTGTCGTAGGGAACGATGAGAAGTTACCGACAGTTATCCTACCGATCGTTATAGAGCAAGCGTGCTAGGGCCTGATATATTCATGATATTTTACCGATAGATAATTTTTTAAAAATTTAGACAATAATCACTGTTTTATAAAATTTCTCCACAAGTAATGTAAATTACAGAAGTACTGCATATTTTGAAAGAATATTTTAAGAACGTGATAATTTTTTATAAGCCATAAAACTTTTTTAATGATTATTTTATTGAAATTATGCTTAAAGCATAATTGTCCAACCTGGCAAATGGCTCCCAAACTTGTTTAGTTTGGGAGCCATTTTTCGCCTTAATTTTAATGGGGTTCAATTTCTAACAGTCGAGGGATGGCTTCATTCGTGCTTCACTCCTGAATACACCAACCCCCAGATTCCTACCCACCCCTCATACCTTTTTCCTTGGCAGAACTTCCTCTCCTTCCTTTCCTAAAAGTATCCTCCACACAGCATCCCCAAAGATGACATAGGTCCTTAAGGGAATTATTTTCCTTGGGGCCTCCTGTGTTAAATTAACAAAAATAAAAAATTACAGGTGAATACGCCTATTTTCTAGTTTTCTATGTTTTTTTATATCCGTACAAGTGGTACTTATAATTAAGGCACTAAATAAAATATAAATCTATAAGACTAACACAAAACTAGAATATAAAAATCTTTGTTCGTTAGTCGTTGACAGATAGTGTTGCAGATGTTCTTTGATTGTTTATTTTTAACTGATAAACTAATCTTTAAAACAAGATTTTATGCATAGCACAAAGGGTAACAATTATTATAAGCAATAATTATCAGCCTGAAACACTCATCCACATTGAAACAGTCTTCCGAAAAAAGATACATGTAATAAGCGGTAGTTGTTGAATTAAACACTAGTATATATTGAATCATTTGGCGGGTAAGAGGTAACCCGCCGTAGCTCAGTGGATTAAGAGCTCCTAACCGGACATCAGAAGGGTGCGGGTTCGAGTCCCGTCGGCGGCATGTATATTTTCTCGGAAGATTGTTTCAATGTGGATGAGTGTTTCAGGCTGATAATTATTCCTTATAATAATTGTTATTCTTTTATTGTTTTCTCAAGAATTTTTTTACATAGTGTAATGAATGGGTATGTACATAGTTATTTACATTATTTTTGGTCCTGATTTATAAATTGCAATAATCAGATCATTATTTTAGAACGCTCGAAAAATTTCCTTCTTCCAGACTAAGATTTATTAAGTGTGTTAGTGGTTTAAGTAGTTGTTGGCCTAGTGTTACTATTAATTTAGAGTCTATTCTTTCAGGTCCTGGAGTTATGTTATTCTTTAGTGACTGTATTATTTTGTTGGTGTCTTCCAGAGTTACTTTTGATAATTTAAAATGTGTTTAAAATAATTTTTATTAGTGCACCGTTTCGTATTATTTTGACATTCTTGATTATCGTTTCCAGTCGATATCTTTTTATGTTCAACTGGGTTAGCTCCGATACTTATGTAATGTCTGTTGATGAATAACTTTTTGATTTATTCATCTTGGTTTTTCTGTGTATGTGTACTTTCCCTCAGAATTGACCAAACGCTTTTGGTTGGAGTTTATGTTGCTTATGGTATCATGTTTCAGGAAAATAGGTATTCGATATTTTGGGGGTGGCCATGTGGAAGAATATTTATGTTTAGATTACCAGCTATGATGATATTATGGAGAGCTTTTATATGATGATGCTAATCATGTTGATATTTGATTTATTTGCAAAACTTCCGTGAGGATTATAAATCTACAGTCGATTTAAAACCTGACAACAAAATTCATAATCAAATCACAGTGAATCTCTTAAGAGCGATTGACCAGCCGCTGAGAATAAAAGTTAAAAAATGCTTGCAACTGTACAGGGAGGTTCAAATGATAAAAATCGATTATTCCCCGTATCAAATTTTTTTAATTTAAAATTTAATATCGATATATTTCATTCAAAACTTTTTTTAATATATGCGTACATTCCAGTAAGCAATAAAAAATTTTAAAATGCACGATGATAAATTATTAAATATCGTGTACTTTTTGTAAGTATTTGTTGATTAAAAGTATTTATGATTTTTTAATAATGTCTAAAAAAATGAGTATGTAAAAAAAAAAATAGTTTAGTTTCTAAGACCTTAAATTAATAGAAAAAACTGAGGTATTTATGTCACAAAACACGTTCTCGGTTTATTTTTGAATGATTATAATTTAACTAAAATTAAAATTCTGAAATCTGTGTTGACTAGATTATGTATTGATTTATTTGGTTGTATGATTATATGATTTGAAATTTGTGTTGTTTAATACAATCTATTGTTTGAAAATTGAACAAATCTGCCAACGACCAACGGTATAACCTTAGTATATTAAAAACAACAAATTTTAAAACAGCGTGTACCACATAAAGTAACAATCTTTCCAAATCAATTTATGTTTTTTGTAAAAAAGAGTCAATAACCTCTTAAATTCATTTTATCTTTTACGTACGCAAATAAGTTGATAGAAGGTATGAGTTCAAAATAATTTATTAATAATTTACTAAATCATAATATAACATTCGTTTTGGTCGGTAGAGCTTAATGGTAGTAGGAGTGGGCGGGGGTGGAGTATGACTGGTAAGCGGGGGCGGCATGAGCGTACACGGGGGTGGCATGAGCGTACACGGGGGCGGCGATGATCTTCTTGACGGCAACGGGGTGCTGTCCGGGCTCCTTGTGGACGACGGCGTTGAATCCGCTGTGCTCATCAGCGGTGTATTCTACGGTACGACGGCTTCCGTCAGCCTCGATCAGAGAGTAGGATCCCTGCACCTGGTCTCCATGACGGGATTCCTTCTGACTCTTGATGTCTCCTGTGTGCTCATCATGGACGGAGTATTCGAAGTTGTATTCAGCGGGTGCGTAGTGCTCCTCCTGGGCGTAGTGAACCTTCTGGATCTGGGGAGCGGCGTAGTGGACCTGGGGGGCGGCGTAATGCACCTGTTGGGGGGCGGAGTAGTGGACCTGGGGGGCGGCGTAGTGGACCTGGGCGGGAGCCAGGAGACCAGCGTTGGCCACAGCTACGAAACAAGCGAAAGCTAGGATCTAAAAAAAAGATTAATTATTAACATTTTAAATATTTCATTTGTTATTAAGTGCGCCATTTTGAACTTTTAAAGAACACGGGTGTTTGTGATTAAGATTTTATTGATAAATTGTCACAATTTACATTTTCCTAAAACATTTTTATAGTATTAGGGTCAGCATTAGTTCGATAAAATTAAACTTTTTATTCTAACCAAAATATTTATTTAAACTGTTAATCGACTTCGAAGGCATCCTTTCTGCGTTAGAGCAAAAGTTACTCTATTATAACAGAAGTTAAACTCGTATAAAATATTTTTATTCTTGCCCTGACGAATAAAAGAAAGGTGCCCGAAACTGGTCGATAATTTTTTTAGGAGATGGAGAGGCAAAAATACTATTTATAGTCAAATTAAATTATTTTGACTGAACACTAGAATATTTAAAAAAAATCAAATGGAACGTACTTTGAATGCCATTTTGTCTGTAGTTGAAATGAAACTGTACCACATCAGTCATAAATCTCGGTTTAAATACCCTATATACGTAGCTCCCACCAGAAGTCGCTGTATCGCATATTATTGCCTAGCAACTAGCAAGTATTCTATGTGACACTCGGCACACGAAGAAATTTCCCAATTATGCTAAATGACTTCGCTTCAAGACGAATGTTGAATGAATGTATGTTACCGTTCTGAGGTCGAATACAAACACATGTGGGTTAATTTAAACAACTACCGAATTGTGATTTGATTGCTGCCAATTAAATAATGAATTACTTTGTTTTGTACATTAACTTCTTCACCTTTAAAAATATGTTATAATATCCTGTATCACTATGAAAATGACGGTTTATTATAATTGTTGGGTTTATTATCTGAACGCAATTAAAAAATATATTTGCTTTAAGATCTTAGCCCATTAAAAGAAGAAATGAATCTATAAAATGTTAGTAAACTTGAAAAATTACGACATCTATCCAATGACATTATAAAAATAGAAGACATGTTAAATTCATGAAAGATTTTTGAAAGCTTTTATTGCCATGTGGTTTCTTTGTCCAAAGCTAGTGTTTACCGTCATTTAACCAAGAACGTGAATCAAGTTTGTCAATTTGAATATCCTAAAACGGGAATCCTTCCTAGTTGAGTAGGAAAAGTTATCTCATTTCTGTAAATATATATTTATTTATTGTTTCTTTACATGGTAGGTATTATTGTTCACATTTCAATATTAACCTCACTAGGCAAGCCTGTTTTGAGGATAATAAGTTTATAAAGTAGTACAAATAGAACAAAAAATATTTAGGTACCTATTGATAAAACAACAAAGGACAAAGATGAACCAATTGATAGCAATTTTAACATCTATAATTTAATATATATATATATATATATATATTTTTTAATTTCACAAGATGTGTTAATATATGTTTTGGAGGGATATTAAATATAAGTGTATACTGACACAAAATAATTTCTTTGACCAAAAGAAAAGAAAAGAAAAGAAAATTTATTTTGAATTTCCATTTATTATGAATGTGATAACATAATTATAATTTAAGGGTTATAAGGATTGTATTGTATTGTATTTTTATTGTATTCTTAAATAAATCTTATGACATAAAAACAAATAACATAAGAATTAGAAAATCACACTTGCGAAATATTATATCTTGGCGAACGAAGTTCCAATGTCATGATCTTCAGCTAACCGGGAAAACTTCTTATTTCTCGGCAACAACTCACCATTGAGAAGAATTATGTATGTAAAAACAATAATTACTAGCAGTGCTTTAAATGTTGCCAATGAAAATTTTATCAATGTTTAGTGCAGCTAAGTGCAATATTGGAATATTACCATTTTATTGCAGACAAACGTTTTTATTATTTTTTTATTATTCAATTTTCAACTATTTCGTTTTTAAAAAAGACATTAACAAGATATTGGCACTTTTCTTTTATGGATTGTTTGCATCTCTTGCTTTGATATGTTTTATTATATACTTCTGAAATCAGTCCAACAATCTTTTTTTTCATTAAATCCAAAAAGTTATTTCCTTCAGGGCCTATTATATGTTGCTATTGAAGATGCGGTGTGGATGGTCTCTCGTTTGGCGTGTTTCCTGACAATACACCGGTGCCGAAGGGACCAATGACGCTAGAGTCTGGGAGCATCTTCCATTTTAATACCGGTAGAACAATGACGGCTTACCTACCTGACGTCTGTAATCTAAATATTGCAATCCGCTTGTTGAGATAGAGAAATCTATCAAACGGACCGCCCATTTCTGCAAAGAGTCGAAGATTTTTTCAGGTATTTTGGGGCTCCAGGCCAGAATGGTTGCCAAATTCAACTTTGGGGTGCACTTGCAATTTTACACCCTGAGCAAATGTGTACTAGTAAAGTAACTACGGAGCCAGTACAGTACGCCCAGCTTCTGAGAGGCTAACTTGACTCTGGCTTCAATGGAGCCCCCTTGCCTGAGCTGGTCACTTAGAGTAACACCAAGCAAATCAATGGAGGGTCTGTTCGGGAGATTGCTTCCGTTGAAGAAGACTAGATTTTCATTTCGATCCCCTTTGGTCGAAATCAGACATGGTTGGGTCTTTGAAACATTAAATTCGACGAGGTTATTCTTACCCCAAGAGAAAACTCTCTCAAGGTGACAGTCAATTTTTTGCTGCAAAGCCCTCCGTGCCGTTGGAGTTTGTTTGCCCTTCGGAAGCTTGTCAAATAAAAAGCTATCATGGAGTGTACTGTCACTCGTGTTGGTGCACACGACAAAAGGTCATTGTACTATAAATTATCACACATTTGTAATAGTATAACTAATATTCAGTTTTGAAAATAAGCCCGAACTTTTGTTCACCCGATTTAGTTATGATGTGCAATAAAAACAAAGTCGCAGACAGGACCGATCCTTGTGGGACGCCAGCATTCATGCCAGCATTGCGAGAAAGAGGTGAAACCATCAGCAACCGTCTTAATCAACCTCTCCCTCAAAAAGTCCACATACACAAGGATGCGGGAAGTCCGCAAGAAGGCAGTTTGTTGACAAGTCCTCTGAGTTCTGAGAGGCTTATTTGACTCTGGCTTTGATGGGGAACCGGTGACTGAGCTGGTCACTTAGAGTTACACCAAGTATGGCAATGGCAGGTATGTTTATGTTTAAATTCGTTCATTTCAATGTCATTATCCCATAACTCATCCCATTCATCACAAACAGACTTCATTTTTAATAACGTAATTTGACAAAAATTCTCATTTCGTCCACTAATGTATTTCTAGAGTTCTTATTACTTAGTGGGTAAATACCTAAATGTTGTATTTCCAACCGCGGCTTGCGGTTAGAAATTCAATAATCTGGGAAATTAAATCTATAATCTACGGTGTTTAGCAAGACGATTAATCATGTCCGTATATGATAATGTCACTAATGATTATCACTTCGGAACTATTACGCGATGGTATGCCTGAATTTCAGTTAACCCTTTCACGTCCGCACTTTTGTTTCCACACATAGACCATATTTCATGTTTGAGAATACCTTGCCTTAAATAATAAATTTTGGTTTTTATTTCTAATTTAGATTTTGTTCTACTACTAAGAAGATACCTACTTACTTTTCAAAATGTCTTTTATTTATTTATTTGTTAGATACAATTATTTTACATACATGTAGTAAGGAAGCTTTGACTGTCCAACTAGGAAAGCTTTCAGTTTTAAGACAGTCAAATTGCCCGGCTTAGTTCACATTTGTACACGCTGTTATTATGAGTTACATTTATGTATATATATATATATAGATAACTATAATAAATTTTTTAAATAATAAAAAGTTACTGAGAGTACCTTGTTAAAAAATAAATAAATTTGGTGATAGTAAATTTAAAAAAATATATAAAAAGTATTTATATACTTGTACAACAGAAAGATAAAAGCTTCCTTAGATATTTTTGTACTTGTACCTATATATTTGTATCTTGTATCTTGTACAAATATTGTGTATCTCCCTGTCGTGCTTTTTTCTTCTTCTTTTCTTCTTACTTGTATTTATAATAGCTTACTCTTTGTACTTTTATATTGTTACAACAATACTTACTTTTTTTAATTATTGGTCATGTGATGTTTTCATCTAACTCACGCAATTTTCCACTGGTTTATTTCCCATTTGTATTTTGTTATTCTTACATTAACTAATCCTAACTATGTATATTCTATAATCATATTTCAAATTATTGTAATTTCTGTGTAAAAGACGTTAATCGGCGTTAATTAATAAAAAAATATTTTTATTATTTTTGGTCTCAAAGGGTTATTTTATATTGGCAAGAGAAAAGACCTACAAAACAAACATTTTTTTAGTTCAAAAAAAATAATTTACAGTGTGGCGTTTTTTTACATTTGCTTCACACGGGAAGCTCCGAACAAAATAATTCTCCTCAGGCCCTAAGTCATCATTGAGGATGCTGTGTGGAGGGTCTCTTTGGGAAAGGAAGGGGAGTAAGTTCTGGGAAGGAAAATAATGTGAGGGGAGTGTGTTTAGGAGTGACGGACGTATGAATATATCCCTCCCACTGCGGTGCAAGGCGATGTTCCGAGAGAGTCCGGCTGTAGAAGCCAAAATGACTCCCTCGACCATTCTCTTCCGACCCTTCCTGCCACGGAACTGGTGGGCAGACGCAACCTCACCCTGTGAACCCAGGAACCTCTGCTAAGTCACCAAATGTAGAGAACCACTTGTGGTGACCTATAGCAGAGTTGTTGATTATCCAATAGAAATTGAGAAAAACTTGAATAAATATAAAGAAATCATAAGAAGGCATAACAATAATAATGGATCACAGTCCAAGCAAAACAGCTGAAACTACGTATTTATTGCTGCAATGAAGACTGCAACCTAGCAAAATAGGCGCCATGAGAAATATCCTATACAGGCTCAAAATAGGGGCTATTTGTTTCACAAAATTAAGAGCAAACAATATTAATATTTGGATGATTTGTATAGCGCCGTTTTTATGAAAAATGACCTCAAGGGTGCTGTATAAATTTACAAAATATTTCTACAATCTTACTTCTAATTACAGACTAACTAGACCATTATAACAACCTATGTTCATCGATCACTGTTAGAAAAACTATATATATAAACAATGCAATAAACGCGATGCTGTGTAAAAATTTGCGTAGATATATATTAATATTTCTATTTTTGAAACTGATAATTCGTGGTGGAATTCCATTATAATAGTATAATGAAAGAAATTTAAAACTTTTTCCACTTTTAATTTATTGACCGTAACCGGTTTCAGCTTGTCAAAGCCATCTTCAGACTGGTGAAAAATATTCTTAACCTAGGGATTTTATACAAAACCTTTAAGGAGGGGGGAAGGAGGGGGGGGGAGGGGTGGTCTACAGGGATTTTATTCAATTATGGATTTTATTACATTTGTTGTTAAGTGGTCTTGAGTGTCCAGCTATCTAATTATTTTTTGGTTATTCCCAGTAGGCTAATTACAAAGGGTTGGTAGCTTACATACTTAAGTATTGTTTGGGAAATACCTTACAAGTAATGTGAATTATTAGCACCTATATTTATTAAAATTAGGTTTTGTATATAATCCCTAGGTTAAGAATATTTTTCACCAGTCTGAAGATGGCTTTGACAAGCTGAAACCGGTTACGGTCAATAAATTTAAAGTGGAAAAAGTTTTAAATTTGTTTTATTATACTATTATACGTATATATTGTTTTTTTATACTCTGTACAGGCAGAAAATATACAGGATCATACTTACCAGGGAGGTATTAATTTTTTTTAAGTTCCTCGTGAACCTCTGGTATTGAAAGGATTAAGTAAATAAAGTTTTAATAAAGCTTGCTAGAATGCTCATAATTGGCAATCATGCTACTTTCTGATAGTTGAGTCTTAAAGCATGTGAATTGAATTGATTAAGGTTAACATATGTGTAAGTCTTTCGATAGTTACATAGTAAAATAAACAATGATTTCAAAATATATTTTTAATAAGTTACTAAATCACATTTTAACAGTCATTTTGGGTCAGTTTGGTTTAATGGTAGTAAGACTGGGCAGGGGCGGCGTATGCCTGGTATGCGGGGGCGGCATGAGCGTACACGGGGGCGGCCAACTTCAGGATGGGCTTGATTACCTTAACCTGGTGTACGTTGGGCTCATTGTGGACGACAGCGTTGAAGCCACTGTGGTCATCAGCGGTGTATTCTACGGTACGACGGCTTCCGTCAGCCTCGATCAGGGAGTAGGATCCCTGTACCTGGTCTCCGTTGCGGGTCTCCTTCTGGCTCTTGATATCTCCTGTGTGCTCATCGTGGACGGAGTATTCGAAGTTGTATTCGGCAGGAGCGTACTGCTCTTCCTGGGCGTAGTGGACCTTGTGGACCTGGGGGGCGGAGTAGTGGACCTGGGGGGCGGAGTAGTGGACCTGGGGGGCGGCGTACTGTACGGGGGCAAGGAGACCAGCGTTGGCTGCGGCCAAGAAGCAAGCGAAAGCGAGGATCTGTTAAAAGCACATTAATTAATAAAAATTAATTAATTTTTGTAAATTTTATAATTAATTATTAACTAATAATTAGCTCCCAAATTTCTAGGAAACAGTAGTTTAAGTCTTTGATTGTTGTTTCGTACAGGTTAATAATTTAAAAAAATACTATTCTGTGGAAAAACTTGAATTTGGATCGAATTTAAGTGTAATTTTCAAAATTAGAACTTGCTGTGCGAAAAATTCAGACAAGGGATAAAGTAGTTAACAAAATCATTTTCGTATATTTGAAATGTGTTTTTATTTTGTTTAAACTTTTAATAAATGTCGTAATTCTTTAAGGGGGTTTCTCAACATCCTCCTAATAGCTTATCTACCCTAATAACGAATATTATTAAAAATAAAATACTCGCACTGATTAAAAAACTCGGCCAACTTATCCAATATATAGCCACTATTCACAGGTTCGAGTACCGAATTATAAACTCCAATTTAATAAATAAATAAACCGTAAATCGTAAATCGAAAATATTCTTTATTAGTGTAGATAAGCTATTGGGAGGACGGTGAGAAACTCCTAAGTTTACTAACTGTGTACATTCGCAGGGTAAAATTTTGAACGTCTCTGAAATTACTAACGTTTGTTTTTGAAAAGCAAATATTTTTTTTATAAACATCACAATACAATCATACATAAAGATAGCAGCCAATAAAAATATGCGTTAAGAAAATGAAAATAATTTTGGTGCTTCTCAGTCCAAGTATGATAAAGTTAAAAATGACGAATCGGATAGGGATACGTTGGCGCAGTTGATAGCGCGTTGGCCCGGATTGCCAGAGGTCCTGGGTTCGAGTCCCAGATGTATCCGTATCTTTTTCTGATTTTTCGGTTTCGGATTTTCGATTGACTTTCGCTAATATAATCTTCATTAATTAAAATATTATAATTTGAGGTTTAACTCATTAAGTTAAAAAGTTAAAAATAAAAAAAATGTCTTTGAATTGACTTACTTTGAATGCCATTTTGGTAATTGTCTGACTACTGTTTGGGACAAACTGTAATTAGTCTAAAACAAAGCCTAACTTATATACTAATTTAGTATATCAGTCTACTAACCCCACCGAATCGTAATACATGTCAATTGACGTGACAATATCAATCTGTTTATAAAATTGACAAAGTGATTTGCCAATCGCGCACAAACTAATCAATTTCCCTTTTTTATCTGAGATTAAATTTTAACTTATGTTTACACGTAGGTAGACGTTTGCATATTAAAGCTAATGGGAGCATATTTAAATACTCGTATAGACATAGGTGGTTTAAAAATATGCATATTTTGTCGCCTTATCGGACTATACTGTTGCGCAATTTTAATAGGCAGAAACGCCCAATAATACAATGAAAAAATATCAACACACTATGACAGCGAGTACGGTTTTTATACTTAGTATACATATACAAATGCGTAGAAGTGTGATGTTAAGATTCCATTATAAACATTCGAAAAGAAAAAAAATTACAGAAGTTTTTTTTAAATGTATTTATTTATTTCTATTCTCGTGCATGCAGTTTACATATGTTTACATTTTATATGTTAAGAATAAGTTCCAGTAATATACATTTTATATAAATAATCAGTATCTGAATGTAAATGGATTAGTTGAAGTTTTTTTGTAAACACCTCACTAGGATATCCTGTGCTGAAGTGTTCCCATGTTTTAAATAAATATATTGTTATTTTGCCGTCATAAAACTCAGTATCATCCTAGAGACTGTGAAGGAGGATACTAAGGTTAAACTGAAGAATTTTTGTAAACACCTCACCAGGAGATCCTGTGCCGATTAGTTCCCATGTTTTAATATAGTGTTATTTTGTCGTCATAAAACTCAGTATCATCCTTGAGACTATGAAGGAAGATACTAAGGTTCAACTGAAGAATTTTTGTAAACACCTCACACTAGGAAATCCTGTGCTGAAGTGTTCCCATGTTTTAAATAAATATATTGTTATTTTGCCGTCATAAAACTCAGTATCATCCTAGAGACTATGAAGGAGGATACTAAGGTTAAACTGAAGAATTTTTGTAAACACCTCACCAGGAGATCCTGTGCCGATTAGTTCCCATGTTTTAATATAGTGTTATTTTGTCGTCATAAAACTCAGCAACATCTTTGAGACTATGAAGTAGGATACTAAGGTTCAACTGAAGAATTTTTGTAAACACCTCACACTAGGAAATCCTGTGCTGAAGTGTTCCCATGTTTTAAATAAATATATTGTTATTTTGCCGTCATAAAACTCAGTATCATCCTAGAGACTATGAAGGAGGATACTAAGGTTAAAAAACTGAAGAATTTTTGTAAACACCTCACCAGGAGATCCTGTGCCGATTAGTTCCCATGTTTTAGATATAGTGTTATTTTGTCGTCATAAAACTCAGCAACATCTTTGAGACTATGAAGTAGGATACTAAGGTTCTACAGAAGATTTTTTGTAAATACCTCACTAGGAAATCCTGTGCTGAGGTGTTTCGCACCTTTCAACGCATGGTGAACGCATATTTCAGATAAAGTGTTATTTTGCCGTCATAAAACTCAGCATCATCCTTGAGACTCTGGAGGGGGATACTTAGGTTCCACCCATGGTGGCAGTATTGTATATCGTATTGAAAGGGAGCTATATGAAAACGAATACTATAAGGATCTCTCTAAAATAAAAAATAAAAAATATTATAATTACCGATTAGCCGAATTAGCCGATTAATTATAATATTAATTAATTAATATTAATAATTAATTAATATTAATTATAATATTAATTAATTATTCGTAACTTATACTTTAAATAATTATTATTATTTAAAGTATAGCAGAAAGATAGAAATGTTTATTGAAACAACTTTTTTCATTCCTATAACATTTTAGACAAAAAAATACCATGAATATACAAAAGTTTAAAAAGGACATCAAATTATGGCTAACGAAACATGAAGATGAGGAACTAATTAAAATTATTAAGTAACCCCAACGCAACCTACAGATAATAAACATAAACACTTTTTAAAACAACGCAAAATAATAAACATAAACACCTTTTGCTTTATTTATTTATATTTCGTGGAAACCAACAAAAACCAACAACAATGATGGGAAATCATGATCAACACCATACAACAACCTGCAGTCCACCTCGGAACAGGAATACCTAGTGAGGAGGACTGAGGACAAAATACTTAACTTTATATTCTTAATTTACTTTATATTGTATTTTCATTTTAATTTGTATTGTCATTAAATAAAAAAAAATAAAAAAAATAAAAAAAATAATTTTCAGATCACACTTTGCATTTTTTCCATTGAGTGGAATTCGTATAAATACCTTTTCGGGTCTACAAATGTAGGTATAGATATTATCTTCAAAAATAATTTATGTTTTTGGTAACTTAATAACTTAAAGTGTCCCAGAGAAATAGTTTATAAATCGTAGACATTCAGAATGCAAAAAAGTATCAACCGACAGCAAAATGACATCCAGTTTTTGTACATCTAATATGCTCCGGAATCGCTGTTTAAAATCCTTCGGATACACGGAGAAAAGTTTTATTCGAAAAAACGATCATTTTAATAATAAAAACAGGACTGAAGTTCTTACGAACAAATTAACAGGGTTTCAATGTTTATTGGCGGGAACATGTAAGAATAATTTGTTGGTATACGTACGAAATTATGTATACCCGAATAAGACATAATTTTATATCATCAATTAAAATATGTTTTTGAAATATTACAATAATAACGATTTTCATAAAACATTTTGAAACTGTTCCAGAACTTTTTAACGAGTTGGTTTATAGCTAGGTACTCCCAAGATTGGTCGAATGTTTTTCAAAAGGAAAATAGGCAGACGACCTTGGCTAGAGATCATTAATTCAGATAACGAAACACTCACTCGACTCGCCCGTTTTAATGCAAGTCCAGTATATTTTTTTCCGTCTGCTACTTTCGCAGGTACACGCAAGTTGTCAAACTGCATAATCTGGTCCGAAACTCGGTCAATTTCAATGTCCCCATGACCAGTGTGTAATGGTATATTGTACCAAATGAGTACCGATAATTGGACCTGTAAGTACACATGAATGAATGTTGAATGTTGACTGTCTCATGCGAAACTGGAGTGAATGTTGTGAAACGTTGCATAATTGAACGCCTTCGTTACAAAGTATTCAGTTTCATTTTGTGACATTATTAAAATATTCCCATGTGGGAAATGCAAGCTGCTGATAAGAGCAACTGGTGGGGAAATTCATTCGTTACTATAAAAGGGAAGCTTTGGGCCTGAATTAGGTACAGTTTGTTCTCAACGACAGTCCAACACACAATCAAAATGGCATTCAAAGTACGTATTATCATTAGACCTTACTTGATTGAATTTATCGTTTAATAATGTTTACTTTCTTCTAAATATAATTGTTAGTGACATAATAAGGTACCACCTCATTGGCACTGGTAATATTGCTAGTTACTCTCCTGTATTCTATATACAATATTTCTGATGTCATTAATATTACAGGTACTCGCTTTCGCTTGTTTTGTGGCCGTGGCCAACGCTGGTCTCCTGGCTCCCGCCCAGGTCCACTACTCCGCCCCCCAGGTTCACTACTCCGCCCCACAACAGGTGCACTATGCCGCCCCCCAGGTCCACTACGCCGCTCCTCAGATCCAGAAGGTCCACTACGCCCAGGAGGAGCACTACGCACCCGCTGAATACAACTTCGAATACTCCGTCCATGATGAGCATACAGGAGACATCAAGAGTCAGAAGGAATCCCGTCACGGAGACCAGGTGCAGGGATCCTACTCCCTGATCGAGGCTGACGGAAGCCGTCGTACCGTAGAATACACCGCTGATGAGCACAGCGGATTCAACGCCGTCGTCCACAAGGAGCCCGGACAGCACCCCGTTGCCGTCAAGAAGATCATCGCCGCCCCCGTATACGCTCATGCCGCCCCCGTGTACGCTCATGCCGCCCCCGCTTACCAGTCATACTCCGCCCCCGCCCATTCTTACTACCATTAAGTTCAAACTGCCATCCCTTAGTATTTAGTAATTGTTAATAAATTATTTATCAGCAAACGTTTTTTTTAATTACTACATAATATGCTCGACTTTGTCATGCCGCTTGAAATTATTTAACATATTGTAAAACATGTTTTATATCAGTTCTCTTACTAGTGATTTATTTGTGTGTAATGCTGTGTTGTGATTCCTCGTTCTTAGACCAACTTTTCGGACAGCGTTACAGTATCCATCATCTGCCCTGAAGATTGACACTATAACGCTGTACGAAACGTTGCAACGTTTCGTACAGCTAGGAAAGGACGAAGCGCAACACTGCATGATACCCTAGAAATAAATCACGATCATAAGATGTTTTGTTTTTTAATTATACGTACATTCAATCAAAATATTATGAGAAAAATGTTATTCGAAAAAACGATCATTTTAATAGTAAAAACGGGACTGAAGTTCTTACGAACAAATTAACAGTGTCTCAATGATTATTGGCGATAACATGTAAGAATAATTTGTTGGTATACGTAATTTCGTACGTATACCAAAAAAATATTCTTACATTTTCCCGCCAATAAACATTAAAACACTGTTAATTTGTTCGTAAGAACTTCAGTCCCGTTTTTAACCGTTTTACTATTAAAATGATCGTTTTTTTAATAACATTTTTCTACGTGTACTACGTGCTGTACTTTTCTACGAGCAAATTGTTACGACCGGTCAGTGGTTCAGTGGGCATCGCGTTTGGGTCCCACCCAGACGTTCCGTGTTCGATTCCTCGGCTGGCTAAGTCCTCCACCACAACACAAGCAACATCTTCCGCTTAGTGTGGTGGTAGTAGGAGATTTTCAAATGTTGTTGGGTTATTCGTAACCCGGGAATGTTTGTCTTTCTTTTAAAAAAAAAAAAAAAAAGAAAAAAAAAAAAAAAAAAAAAAAAAAAAGATGTGTAGTGTATACATATATGATTTCAATTGATTCTAAAACCGCTGTATTGCAAGCACCATCGACTACACTCTGTTTAAAAGCAGAAATGCCTCTTTCTTACAAAAAAATTATACTTTTTAAAAATTAGTAGGTAGATGCAAAACTGCCACTGATTGATGACTTGAAATGCAAAACCGCCACTCTTAAGTTTCAAACAATCAGAATCATTCTACCACTATTATCTAAATGGTTGCTGTCGTTTTGTTCTTGAATTTTTAATTTAAGTTGGAGGTAAAATTGCCACTGTTCATTTCGATGAGATGCAAAGCTGCCTTTGTGCCACTGTTCATTTATTTACTTAAATATTTTTTTCAAGGTGCAGAAATTCGTTATTCTTTTGATGTGTGTAAGGGTATAATCCTCTTGTCTTCAGAGATTGCATCGTGTGGGAAATGAAATTTGCTCTGTGGCCATATTTTTTTATAAAAACATCGCTTCTTTTAAAAAGCGTATATGTATGCAGATTGCAGATATTATGCAACAATCCTCAAGGGGAACCGCTGTGCGGCCGGTTTCATACAAAACGTAGTTTTGGATTTGAGACTAAAATACCCTACCAAACTGAAATTTTATTTTTGTAATTAAAATGTATATCAAATGTCTAGCTCGAACTGGAGCTACTTTATTTATATTTGCTTTAAGTTATAAAATATAGGCTATTAAAGAATCTAATATTTTATGATTTTAGAGACAACTTGGACCATTATTTGCGAGTAAATTTAAACATTTAAAAAAATAACTTTATCATATATTTTTTAGAAATATAATGGTGTAATATTATTTAATTAATAAATTAAGATGGGCGTAAATTTAAATTACCGATTTACATCGGAACAAACACTTGTTAACATATTAAAATTACTACCCAAAGAAACGCATTTTTAACATTTTTCATTATATTAAAACCAAGGATTAGGCAGAACTTTTTTTTAACAATTATAAATAACTCACAAAAAATTCCAAAGTTGCTTCCAAAATGAACCAAAACTAATTTCTTTAATTACCTATACGTCATCAATTTAAATAAATAAAAAGGAGCTCCTGTCCGAGCTAGATATTAAAATACATTTTTTTTTATACAAAAATATTACTTAGATTAACATATATGAACACAATGATTGAGGTTAACTAAAGGTTACTTTTAAAGATTTAATCAGTTTTCACTTGTCGTACGCAAGAATAATTTTTTGGGAAATTAAAGAAACGCCAAAAATGTTTTTATTGTCCAAAAAAACCAATCATCAATTTCGGTTATCTGGATTCAATTTTTGTTTAAATTTATTATTCTTAAAATACCGAAAGATGCCTATATAGTACGGTTATCTCCAGGCAAGTTTCCACTAAAATACTTGACACGCAACAAGATTTACAGAAAACTTATTAATACCATAAGTAAACAACACAACACAACATTTTTTCAAACATACAAAATGAAATTATTAAATTTCTTGTCGTTTCATAAAACTTTAATCGATCAAATAACTCAAACAGTCAATTACATTTAGTGAGCACATCATTTTTTATTTTAAAACGTAACTTTTTCTTTCATGTTTGTTATTATTAGTCAACTAATGTTTGATTGTTTTCATTCGTTTCATCATAATTAAGTTTTAAAACCCAGGTGAAATTTCTTAATAACTTTAAAGATTTATGTTATAGGTACAAAACCATGTAATTTATTTAACTTACCATACAACTTATATTTAATGTACTATGTATTTCTTATAAACAAATAAATAAAAACACAATATTTAAAAAAAGATTTTATTATATGACTATTAAAATATACAACATCCTTCCCCATAATATTAAACAAATTCGTTATATAGTTACTCAAATTTAAATCGTCACTAAAAAAATCATTTTCATAAAATGTTTACACACGAATACTTTACAGGAATTAAATATCTCTTCTTCTGTTTGTATATTACACACTGTATTAATGTATGCTTCTTCTTGTTAATTGGGTTAGCCGTAAGATTTGAGATGTATATCTAAGAGCTACACCATTTGTAATTTCTTATTATTTTGTAAAAAAAAATGTTTTTTTAATCCTCGATTTTTTTGAAGATAGTATAAATTTATTAGGTTTTGGGAATTGCATGAAAATGACATCTTTTCTACAAATGCAGGGGCAGAATTTTTCTTAAAACTATCTTACAAGGTATTTTTTTTTAATTACTAACAGTTCCTACACCTGCTTTTTCTTGTCGAAGTATTGATGTGACGTGTTTTCCTTCAAAAAATGAACTTAAGCCGTTAGCAATGATTTATTTCTGACAACTACTTAGGAAGGGCTGACCTCAGAAATATAAAGACAGTTACATTACGAGCACCCTTCAACGCAAGTTACAAAAGTATTTTAAAGTCCAGAAAGCGAAAAAAAAATTAAACAGACACCAAAAAATTACAGTTGCAAATATTAAAAACAATTACGTATCGTACAGTATTCAAATATAAGTTTTATAAGTTCTGTCAAACGTATTAATCTTTATTTCTTCTTTTTTTTTTCAAATTCACTTTATGGCATCATTTTATTTTAGTTTATTTATTTTATTTTTTAGTTTAATTATTTATTTACTAACGCTTCCTACGAAGCGAATTGTGTCGTAATTTATTATTCATCTTTGCCTGGCGGTAAACCATAGAGTCACGAAGAAAAGTCACTTTTTTTTAAGCGAAATACTAATTCGGCATTGAAGTTCAGACGCGTAAAATACAGTCTTCTTCGACTTTAGTACTACTCTCTAGCCAACTTCAGGAAGAGATGCATATTATAACAATACAATAACCTATACCACATGATGGAATGTTTGCTCTATGTATTTACAAAAATTTTCTCATTACAATGAATATATTTCAATGAAATATTTAATTCTGTTTATATTATTTTAAGTGGTTAGGTAGACAGGGTAGGTAAAATAACTACTAGAGATTATCTAACAAATAAATACATCCATCGTTTATCATTTAGGAAATAATTTATTGCTACTTAAAATTAAAGTGTTTGTTAACTTACAGAATAAATAATTAAGCGAATGTGGCTATTCATCTCATATATTTATGTTTAGTGGTAGTAGGACTGTCCCTGGGCGGAGGGGCCAGCCTGGGAGTAAGAGGGAGAAGAATATCCTTGAGAAGAACCCTGAGAGTAGCCCTTGTAGTCTGGAGCAGCCTGGGAATAAGATCCCTGAGGGTAAGAAGGAGCAGCTTGAGAGTATTGAGGAGCAGCCTGAGCAGACTTGGTACCCTCGTGACGAACAACGGCGTTGAATCCGGTGTGCTCATCAGCGGTGTATTCTACAATACGACGGGTTCCGTCAGCTTCAATCATGGTGTAGTATCCCTCGACCTTGTCTCCGTTGCGGGTCTCTTTCTGGCTTTTGATGTCTCCTGTCTTCTCATCATGGACAGAGTACTCGAAGCTGTACTGGGCTGGGGCGTACTGTTCCTCCTGCTTCCCGTAGGAGTACTGCTGCTGTTGGGGGGCGGCGTGGGAGTATTTCTGCTGTTGGGGAGCGGCGTGGGAGTACTGTTGCTGCTGGGGGGCGGAGTGGGAATATTGCTGCTGTTGGGGAGCGGCGTAGGAATATTGCTGTTGCTGAGGAGCTGAGTAGGCAACCTTAGCTGGGACGGCATACTCGTGGATTGGGGTGGCTACTTTAGCTGGGGCGACATATTGAGCGACTGGGGCAGAGTAGGCCACTTTAGCTGGGGCGGCATACTGGATGACTTGGGGGGCGTAGTGGACTGGTTGAATGACTCCTGCACTGGCAACGGCCACAAAGCAAGCGAAAGCGAAAATCTGAAATGGAAATAATACGCACTGTAAATAATCGGAAAAAAATCGTAAGCTTTCATTAATTTTTAGGGCTACGTTAAAAACTCAAATTGTTCTTGCTAGTAATATCTCTTTTTGAATAGTGTTTGGATTTTTGAATATGTACAGTGTATGTGCATATGTGTATGGTTTCAATGTCTCTCAACAGATTTCGTTAATATAGGTATAAGTTATTTGTAGGTGTAAGATGTCTCAACCAAGGTTAGTAGTTGTACTATTTGAGAGAGATAACAGTCACCCGTTCGGGTACAATACCCGAACTATTACGAATATAGCCGATCATATCCGATCCACATGTGTGCACCTTTAGTGACTATTGCCTCTGCTCCAGTTTATCACAGCGCAGAACGTCAGAAGTCAGAACGGACGGTAAGTCCAGTTATTGATTCGTTGTAAATAAGACGACATGTAATCTAGACGAACTGAAGTAATTATTAAAACTCCTGACCATCAGAATTGTATTGCTCATAAGAGGAAACAACTGTACACTTCAGTTAGTGTTTTCCTTAATTATGAAGGTTAATCGTCACTGGGTTTTTACAAATGATGTCTCTAAAATAACACACGTTAGTTCCGAAATATTAGACTTCCTGATTTTCATTCGCTAAACATGTCACTTATCAAGTAAATCTATGACACTAAGGTGTCTTATAAAACTAATAAAATATTAATTTAACACATTTGCACATACTTTGAAAGCCATTGTGTGTTGTGTAGATCGAAATATAAAATGAACTGTACCTCTGACAGAAATTATCCAACAATATATACTCCGTCCCAATTCCCCACCAAACTCATTTCTCTGAAATAATTTTTGCCCAGATGCAAACTAGCAATTATTATAACGTATATAATATTTCGTTAGAGATTGTTTCATAATTATAATGCGAAAAAATAAACCGCGCGCAACGAACCTACTTACCGCCTATGGTCTAGGTAGATACCCTTTTTTTACGTATGGAGATATTAAAATTGTATTGCTTGTAGATATTGTATTAATCGGTTGGACATGATGCAAATATGATTCAATATGAATGTGTTATGTAAGGGTTGATGATGGCATCATTGGACAGAAGGGAAACGTCAGCATAAAAAACAAGTAGAGGAGATGTTCCGAATTGAAATCATTGGCAAACGTAACTTAAAATGTCATCGAAACATTAAATGAAACACACTAACGTCTTCATTTTAAACGAAAATTAAAAACATAGAAAAAACCAATAATTAAAAAAAGTGCTCCTATTATGGGATACACCGATTTCGATGTAATAATCACATATAAAATCAATATTATCTGCTCCCGAACACTCAATATGGCACCAATGGTGGCTGGCTTTACATTGGATACGATCTTTGCCGCTGATAGCGCTGCTGTATAAGTAGTATGAACGGTAAGCACAAACATCATCGGGCTCATCATCACGAGGTTGGATTGCTGTCGGAATGTCTTCAGAAGAATGGGATGATGTTTCATGTTTGGTGTTCAGATTAAAGAAGTTGATGCCCTTTATTAATGTATTTTTTTTTACATTAGCTCCACACAGGAGGTCCTGAGGAAAACCATATCCATCTTTGGGGTTGCCGTGTGAAGTGGTCTTTTCAGGAAAAGGAAGGAGAGGAAGTTCTGGCAAGGAAATAAGTATGACGGATGGGTAGGAATTTGGGGGTCAGTCACTTCTGCCACTGCGGTGCAAGGTGATTCGTCGATAGAGTCCGACTTGAGAGGTCAAGTTTAGGTCTCCCTCAACCAGTCTCTCCCGATCCTTCCCGCCACGCAGTGGGTGGGCATCCGCCGCCAAGATCTAGACAAACCTCACGTTTGGTCTTGAAATAACAATATGGTTGGTTGCTATCGGAATGTAATTTATCCAGTTCCTACATTTGCCTAACCATAATCACCAGCTGGAAACTGTTTGAATAATTTATCATATTATAGCGAGAAAATTGTGTTAAATCGAGTGTGTTTGTTTTTTTAATTTTTTATAAAGAAAGACAAACGTTCCCGGGTTACGAATAACCCAACAACATTTGAAAATCTCCTACTATTATAGGGGACCAAGAAGATGGATTCGAACTATCATAGAAGCATATGCTTCGTGTTGTTCATGTACATACTCTTATTATTTCGTTTGGATTACCCAGAGTACTCATGTAATCATAGAGGAACGATGATTGTTTTACGTTGTGCTCCTTCCTAGAGATGTTATGGTGGTGAGTTATTAGTCATCGTTTTCCTTTCGTATAGGTTGTTCACAGTCCAATTTCAATTTCATCTGAAGCTGCGTAATTTATATGCAGTTTCCCTCCTTGTTTCCTGTGTTGTGATCAACTTCGGGAATAGTTGCAATGGAACGACATTTGGAAATAAGTGTTAGGAAAAAACGCTATATTAACACATAAGTTTTGTTTCCCCAGAAGAGACCTTGGATATATTGGTAATGGCTAATGAGTCATAAAGCCTACAGTGTTTTATTCTAGCCAATTATAGCACTCAGCAGAAGAAAAAATGATTACCGAAGCCAAAATCACCGCTCTGCAATTCTCGTTTAAATTTTTTTAACACTAATTCCACACAAGAGGCTGTGAGGAAAAAAATCCTTTAGGACATGTGTCGTCCTTGGGAATGCCGTGTGGCCGGTCTTTTTAATGAAAAGAATGCGAAGAAGTTCTGAGAATGAACAATAATGAGGTGGGGTAGGAATCTGAGGTTAGTGTGTCCAGGAGTGGCAAATATTTGAATCCATCCATTCAGGTATCAAAGCAAACTGGAGGAAGTAGTGACATGCATTCCACAAAGGCTGAAAAGATGGGCATTCCAGAGAAAAACCACACAAAAATCATTTGCATTCTGAATACAGAAATGGGGTTTTTCCAGAATGCGTTCGCATGAATCTGTAATCTTGAGTTCTAAGAACATAAAAATTGGCGGACACTTCATCCGGCGGACACTTCATCCATCGGACACTTGATACCTTGGACATTTCGTCGACTCAAATATTATTTTAGGGGATTTTTTATTCAAATGGGTTTGTAAGAGGATAGTATGTCGAAATACTTATATCATTAGGCATCTTGAGTGGCTATCGGCTATACAATTTTTTTACTAACGATAATTCCGCGTTCCAAAGGAGTATGCGGTGAGACTTACGCTCGGGTAATGAAATACGTATATAAGCAGTCTGTTGAGGGAAAAAAAGCTATATTAACCTACAATTTAATAGGCGGATATGTTTATTGGAACCATTTATTGGATAACCAACACCTCTGCCATACACTGCCAAGCAGGGAAAATAAATGGTACCCTGCTTGTGGTGCCCGAATTTATGGGGTGATGTTTGTGCCGGTCTTGTCGGCGGATGCCGTTGCTCATCTAATGCGTGGCGGGCCGGATCATATCTTTTTTAACATTTCATGCATTGCTCTCCAGGTGTGCAAGGAACTCATACGGAAATATCAAGTCGGGATTCAAATATTTGTCGAGCATTTATTTTCTGTATTTTCTGTATTAATTTACTCACCTACTGATATCGGTAGTTAAGTTAAGATACTAAAGTCTATACTTAAGTAGGTATATACGGCCTCCGTGATCAAAGGGTAAGGTTCTTGGCTAGCGACCCGGAGGTGGCGGGCTCAAATCCCGGCATGTGAAAATATTTTTGTAATAATTTACGTTATTTCAAATTTAATTAATTAAAAATAACATATAGTATGTTTGTGGCACGTTCCAGAGTGGAAGATACTGTCAGTATCGCCCTGGTGGAAGACCACCATTCAAAGTGATACTTTTTAAAAAAGCAATATGCTTAAAACTAATCACTAGGAGGCGTCTAAGCGGTGGCAAAACGAAGAATTTCAAGTCACGAATCTGCCAAAACATCATTCGGAGATATTGAAATTTGAATTTTTGAAATGATATGTTTTTATAATAACGAACCAATTCTAAACTTCAAACCTCAATATCTCCGAATGATGTTTTTGCGAATTTTCAACTTGGAATTCTTCGTTTTGCCACCGCCTAGCCGCCTACTACTAATCACCATTGCCCTCTGTAGGGTAAACACTCAAAGGCATTAGGTTCGGAACTTGACTAAAACCTACTGTTATTTATGTTAATTACTCGCTCTACGATCAAGCCGTTCTCTTTATGTTGGGGTGTGTTATTGTGAGATATTTGGAAACACACTGACAGTTTGTTTTGTTGTTGTATTAGTTTTTTCAGCCCGTTGTTTTATAAATACAAATGGATTCTTTGAATCCTTTTTTCTTTCTAATAAAACAGGACGAGCTGTACTAAAGTCGCCAACTAGGGTAGAATAAAAAGTGCAAATACTGTAAAATAAACTCGGAACTAATACACTAACGGAGTGTGTTTTATACCGAATGTCACCTGAAAACTTACTAGACATATTGTTCCCTAGAGGTAGGTGATTTATCACATACATGATAATATTTTAACTAATAAAATTTGATGAAAATCAAATCGATCTTAAATAAGATAAGAAACAGCGTTTCTGTGGGATTTCAGTCAAATAATTAAACATTTATCATTTGAGTAATAATTTATTGCTACTTAAAAATAAAAGATTTTCTAACTTATAAAATAAACATCAAAAGAACATCAGGGTATTTGTTTGTCGTTCTTAATGGTAGTAGGACTGTTTCTGAGCAGAAGGGGCAGAAGGGGCAGAAGGGGCAGCCTGCGCATAGCTTTTGTAGGCGGGAGCGGCCTGGGAGTAAGATCCTTGAGGGGATACTTGGGAGTAAGAAGGAGAAGAGTGGGCGTAAGAAGCGGATCCTTGGGAAGATCCTTGAGAACCCTGAGAGTAGCTCTTGTAGGCAGGCGCGGCCTGTGAGTAAGATCCTTGAGAAGATCCCTGAGAGTAAGAGGGAGCAGAGTGGGAGTAAGAAGGAGCAGCCTGGGAGTAAGAAGGAGCAGCCTGGGAGTAAGAAGGAGCAGCCTGGGAATATTGAGGAGCAGCCTGGGAGTATTGAGGAGCAGCCTGAGCAGACTTGGTACCCTCGTGACGAACAACAGCGTTGAATCCGGTGTGCTCATCAGCGGTATATTCTACAATACGACGGGTTCCATCAGCTTCAATCATGGTGTAGTATCCTTCGACCTTCTCTCCGTTGCGGGTCTCTTTCTGGCTCTTAATGTCTCCTGTCTTCTCATCATGGACAGAGTACTCGAAGCTGTACTGGGCTGGGGCGTACTGTTCCTCCTGCTTCCCGTAGGAGTATTGCTGCTGTTGGGGAGCGGCGTGGGAGTACTGTTGCTGTTGGGGAGCGGAGTAGGAATATTGTTGTTGCTGGGGAGCAGAGTAGGCAACTTTAGCTGGGGCGGCATATTGAGCAACAGGGGCAGAGTACGCCACTTTAGCTGGGGCGGCATATTGGACGACCTGGGGAGCATATTGAACCGGCTGAATGACTCCAGCGCTGGCAACGGCCACAAAGCAGGCGAAAGCAATAACCTGAAAAAAACACGTAATTAGAAAATTTATTCGAAATAGGTTATAGTGTTTTTTTTATCAAGAGCCGCTTTAAGGTTTTTTTTTAAGAAAGACAAACATTCCGGGATTACGAATAATCCAACAACATTTGAAAATCTTCTACTGCCGTTAGTTTACTTGAAACTTTTTTAAAAGGCACAAAATCCAATTGCTCAATGCAATCAAACAGTGTTTTATAAATTATTGCTCTTATTATTAAATCGTTTACGAAGTGTAATCCACACTATAGCTTTCACAATCAATGACACACTAAAACATGATGGTAAAAGCAAAAAATCTTTCTCTTAACACTTGTATGTATCACTTAACAATGAATTATTATGATAACTTATATTGCACAAAACCATAGAAAACTTATTAAATTCATAAAAAATACTATTGTTATGCACATACTTTGAAAGCCATGTTGTGTTGTGCAGGTCGAGGTATAAAATGAACTGTACCTCTAACAGATTCTATTCAACAATATATACTCCGTCTCAACACCCCACCAAACTGATTTCTCCAAATTGATTGTTACCCGGCAATTATTAAAACATATTATCGTGTATTAGACATTGCTTCATAATGCGATAATGCAAAAAAAAACTGCCCGCGTTGTACTTACCGCCCATGGCGTACCCTTTTTTACATATGGAGACTTTGAACTTGTGTCTAATTTGTATCATATTTGTAACGGTCGGCTGTTACGCAAATTATTTTTAATATTACGTATTTAAGAGATGATGTCATCACCATCGATGGACAAAGCCCTGTGGGTAAACGGAAATAGGTTACGGTAAAGAAGTCCAGGTGTAAAAAACATCTTTAATGCACGGAGAAAATTTTTATTCTTAAATACGATAATTTTATTCGTAAAATCGGTAAAAAACGGGACTGAAGTTCTTACGAACAAATTAACAGGGTTTCAATGTTTATTGGCGGGAACATGTAAGAATGGCAGTGAAGCGTGGAAATGGCAGAGAAAGGATGAAAGTAGACTGAATGCTGTAGAAATGAGATCCTTGAGGCGTATGTGTGGTAAAACCATGTATGATCGTGTGAGGAATGTGGAGATCCGAAAAGAATGCAAGGCTGATGTGAGCGTAGTAAGTAAGATTAAGAAAGGGACGCTTAGATGGTTTGGGCATGTTGAGCGAATGAATGAAGAAAGGAGTGTAAAGAGAATTTATGACGCGAATGTGAACGGTAGAAGAAGCCGAGGACGCCCAAGGAAGACGTGGCACGACCAAGTAAATCAGATACTTGAGTCGGGCCATGTCAAGAGTCAGAATAATAGAAGAGTATGTGTGAGAAGATGTATGAATGTGAATGAGGCAAGGAGTGTGTGCCAAGACCGAGTTGTTTGGCGGTCCGTCCTCTCTGCCTACCCCTGCGGGGAAATGGCGTGATGGTTAGTTAGTTAGTTAGTTAGTTAACATGTAAGAATAATTTGTTGGTATACGTAATTTCGTAGTTATACCGACAAATTATTCTTACATTTTCGCGCCAATAAAAATTGAAACACTGTTAATTTGTTCATAAGAACTTCAGTCCCGTTTTTAACCGTTTTTACAATAAAATGATCAAATTTTAGAATAACATTTTTCTCCGTGTGCTTTCTGTGCTAGCGAATGTTTTTTTAAATATGAATACCGGCGCACAAGATTCTAAACTATGGCATCCCTAATTGGGGTAGGTTGTGAGGCTGGAGGTTAGTGAGGAAGAGGAGAAAATGGGGAAGAGAAAGATGGGGAAGGACTTTTCTATTCAGATCTAGTCACCAAACACAGCGAACACCATTTCAAGCAACTTTTCAATTCTGAATAGTGGTCTTACACAAGGGAATATCTTCCACACTGAGAGTATCTTCCATCTTGAAACATATGCAAATATACATTTTCATAGTGAAAACATAAATTAACTAAATAAAATTTATTTGCGCACGCTGGGATTTGAACCCGCGACCTCCGGATCGATAGCGAGAGCCTTACCTCTCGACCACGGAGGCGGTCGAAACCTCTCGGTTAATTTCAGGAAGAGTTGCGGGGTTTGACTAAGTAAAAGTGTATACGCCTACTCTGCTTGCCCTAATATGATACCTTTAGATATTGGAAACAAAAACTAACTTTATTCCATAAACGATTTCATAAAAGATACGATTTTACACACATCGTCGGATCTACCGGATCTGCCCTGATGATGGGCACTGCAACGCTGTCCGAAACGTCGGCTAAAGAAGGAGGTAGCGCAACACGGAATAACACCCCAAAAACAAACAACAAAAAAGATTTCATAAAACGTTGTCATGACCCGAGATAAACGAAAATAGTGTTTTTTTTATACTGAAAAAAGCTTTAATTTTCGAAAAATACAAGGTTTTTCAATGACGTAAATGTTTAGGTAATTCAAACTTGCGAGATAAAAATAATTCTATTCTTTTTTATCTGAATACTGCCGCGAGTCCTTCTGACTATTCGGAGCTCGTGGTGAGACCATTCCTTACCCAATTGGAGTATTTATTTATTGTGAAAAACAGTAGATATAATCCAATTACATTTCACAAATTGCAGTTTACATACATATATTTAATTATAGGTAAGACATCAATAAAATCAGATGAGATTAAAAAATAAAATTATTGCAATCTTAAATTCGCTTTTGTTCAAATTGAATAATATGTCAATCACAGAAGAAATGTGGTTTAGCAAAGTAGTCATTCTCCCCAAAGGCATGATCATTGGTAGGTTGGTCCTGCCTCTTGGAAAAATAAATAGTCTGTGCTGTCTAGCACTGTTGAAATTATCGGGGATATAAAGTGAAATTATCGGGGATATAAAGTGAAATTCGTTCCAGAATATCAGGATTGCAAATGTGTCCATTTAGAAGCTTGTGCGCCACTAACACCATTGATGCAATCTTTCTCCTAACGTCTAAGCGATCTATTCCTAGCATTCCGGCGAGAAAACCAGGAGGATACAATATAGGGTAGTATCTGAACTCTCGCATATAAAGGTATCGCATAAACTTTTTTTGCACCTAAGCATAAATACTTATAAGCAGAAAGTAAGGAAAAGTGGAGATGTTGACTCTGCAATGCAAACCGAATTATTACGTGTGGGGTTAGTTTTGTCAAGTTCTATAATTCCAAATACGTCATTGTACACAACAAATAACGTTACGGTATGCAGTTTCCCTGAAGCGTATTGTCTGAAAATTTTGAAAGCTCTCATTTTTTATTGCTTATGTTAAATTTGTGATATTTTTGTAATAATATATATATATATTTCGATGAATTGTGAAGACAGTTATAATTTTTACATTTTTTTTAAATATAGGTATGGACTTAAAAATCTTGTACGGAGAATTAATGTTTTGCCAAATTAAATGTATGACAATAAAAAACTAGATTTGACCAACCGTCAAAACCGTTAGTAAAATTATACTTTTTGTATTTCTTTATTTTAATCCATAACTAAATTGCCCCAGTGACTATCTTTTGTATTATCGTTGAAGATTTCCACTGACTCGGCATCCACAATTAGTATTCTGGGCAATAAGCGGTAGGTATATACGATAATTAGTCCTAGAAATACCGATTTCTAGTATTACAAATAGTGGAATCCGAAATCTTATCAAAGCAAACATTTTATTTTTATTTTTATCAAGTTTAATTTGTAGCTTTTGTTGTTGCATTTGCTTTGTCATATATATATTTTAAGCTCTGGCTGAAGTAATAACATCTTTTTTTCATGTTTTCTTTATTCATTTTTCGACCACCATGCTAAGCATATTCCCGTATTATAGTGGTCGATTTTATACACAGTACGTTAACATATGCAATATAAAGATTGTGAGAGAATATAAAAATATATATCGAATGCAAACTTCACACAACGTTTAAATTAACCCAATCGACAAAAGATAAAACAAATGTTTTCTTTGGATATGATTTTAGATTTTCACGGCCAAAAGTATTTTTGTTATTTATTTTTGGGGTGTTATGCCGTGTTACGCTATATCCTTCTTTAGACAACGTTACAGTGTCCATCATCAGGGCAGATGTGTTGATGATGGACACTGTAACGTTGTCCGAAACATTGGCTAAAGAAGGAGATAGCGTAACACGGCATAACACCCCAAAAAAATAATAATAAAATAATAATAATAAATAAATAAATAAAAATGTTTTCTTTGTTTATCTGCACATTTTTTAATGCATGAAACAGTACATACAGGGTTGTGTAGTATTTGAATTACTTGTAATTGAAATACGTATTTGAAATATAAATACATATTTGATATTTGTATTTCAATTATTTCTAAAAATTTAATTGGTAATTGGTATTTTAAATACCTGATGCCTGATGAGGTATTTTGTAATTAGGAAGAATTTAATTTAATTTTTTAATCTTTAGATTTGGCAACACTGCATGTCTAAGCAAATGTCTTGTCAATTGTCATTTTCATCGTTTCGCAGTATTTATTCATAAATACGTATTCTTTCTAATATGTGTACTCTTAGTATCGTCCTGGTGTAAGACCACCATTCAGAATTGAAACGTTGCTTGACATTGCTTTAGCCATGTTTAGTGACTAGATCTGAATAGCCAGGTACCTCCCCACCGTCCTCTTCCTCGTCTCCTTCCCTTTCCCACTTACCTTCAGCCTCATAACATACCCCAATTGGGGATGCCATAGTCTCGCTGGCTCCAGACGGGAGCAGTTGGGACTCTTGTGAGGTATTCACTATAAAAAATAAATAAAAAATGTGATTCTTAATTCCGTTATTTTCTCGAAACCTTCTATTTATAATATTTAGTTGAGTAATTCAATAATAATTTTGTCACAATGTATGATTAAATTCACTCAACATCATCGTATCGGATATTCTGGGAAGGAAAAAAATTGAGGGTTGGGTAGGAATCTGGGGTTCAGGAGTGACGAATGATTCCGTCCCTCCCACTACAGTGCAAGGTGAAGTTCCGAGAGAGCCCGGCTGTAGAAGTCAAAAAGTCTCTCCCAACCAGTCTCTCCTGATCTGGCATGCCACGCAATTGGTGGGCAGACGTATCCGCCGCCAAGAACCGGACAAACCGGACACTTCAATGTAATGTAGGGCACTTAAGACAATTTATGAATGTATTTTGTAATTTGTATTTTGTATTATAAAAATGGTTAAAATACTGTATTTTGTATTCTATATTTCAAGTACACAACTTGAAAGTATTTTGTTTTTCGTATTTTAAATACATGCGGAAAAGTATTTTGTAATTTATATTTCAATAACAGCAAAGCATTTATTTTGCCCAACCCTGAGTACATCCTAGGTACCTCCTTCAAAATGATTGTAGATTGAATCTTAGCTCAATATAATACTCGAATGTAACAATTACTAATTTAACAATGATTATAAGCAATAATCATCAGCCTGAAATACTCATCCATATTGAAAAAACCACCCGAGAAAAGATACATGCCGCACGGTTCAAATTAAGAAACCCAACTCTTAGTAAATCTCCAACGCCACACTGCATGGAAACCGTTCTGACCCGTCCGTGAACGTGCCTTTTTCCAGGGAACTGCTGCCGTGATATTCACACTTATCACTCGCTCAACGTGCGATATGCAAACGGAAGTGGCGCCATCTATAATACTATATTTAAGGAAAAAAAGTATGAAGGGTGGATAGGGATCTGAAGGTCAATATGTTCAGGAGTGCCGGACGTATGAATCCATCCCTCCCATTGCGTTACAAGGCGATGGGTCGAGAGAGTCCGGTTGGAGAGATAAAATGTGTACCATCAACCAGTCCCTCCCTATCTGGCTCGCCACGCAATAGGTGAGAAGACCTAGACAAACCTTACCCAATGAACCTGGGCACCCCTGCTTAGTCACCAAACGTAGCGAACCACTTGGGGTAATCTATGGCAGGGGCGTTGGTTGTCCAATAAATGGTATGGGAGAAGAAACATTTTTCGCTTTCATTCAATAATAAGAAGACTTATGTTGGGGTGAAGAGTGTTCCTCTTATTATTTACGGTCTTAATGTAAGAATGTCTACTATTATATATCTACCTATTAAATATAAGTATTCTGTAGTTTAATGTTAATAGTAGTTAGTTTTGCAAAAGGGTGATGCCTTATAAATAGTCACCAACACTTAAACCGGGCAAAGCCGAACAAAAAGCCGTTCGCAGGGCGGGTTTTTTACTGCTAGTATTATACAATTAAGCAAACTGTGATTTGTCAATTGCGACATTGTTCACAGGAGGTCGGAGATTCTTTAAACATCACTACACAAACATTGAGCGTCAGCTCGAATAACTAAAATCCTGTGGGAAGATTTGTATAGAACATCTTTGATATAACAATATATAAAACTTACATCTCCATTATCTTTTATGTTATTTTAAGGATGGGTAGAATGGGCAGAAATTAATGCGTTATTTATCATTTGAGTAATAATTTATTGCTACTTAAAACTAAAAGCTTTGCTAATTTACAGAATAAATAATAAGGGAGTAGCCGGTCATCTAATAACGATTTTTAGTGGTAGTAGGACTGAGAACGAGAGGCCTGGCCGTATCCCTGGGCAGAGGGGGTGGCCTGGCTGTAGCTCTTGTAGGCGGGAGCGGCCTGAGAGTAAGATCCCTGAGAAGATCCTTGGGAGTAAGAAGGAGAAGATTGGGAGTAAGAAGCGGATCCTTGGGAAGATCCTTGAGAACCCTGAGAGTAGCTCTTGTAGGCAGGCGCAGCCTGTGAGTAAGATCCTTGAGAAGATCCCTGAGAGTAAGAGGGAGCAGAGTGGGAGTAAGAAGGAGCAGCCTGGGAGTAAGAAGGAGCAGCCTGGGAGTAAGAAGGAGCAGCCTGGGAATATTGAGGAGCAGCCTGGGAGTATTGAGGAGCAGCCTGAGCAGACTTGGTACCCTCGTGACGAACAACAGCGTTGAATCCGGTGTGCTCATCAGCGGTGTATTCTACAATACGACGGGTTCCGTCAGCTTCAATCATGGTGTAGTATCCCTCGACCTTGTCTCCGTTGCGGGTCTCTTTCTGGCTTTTGATGTCTCCTGTCTTCTCATCATGGACAGAGTACTCGAAGCTGTACTGGGCTGGGGCGTACTGTTCCTCCTGCTTCCCGTAGGAGTACTGCTGCTGTTGGGGAGCGGCGTGGGAGTACTGTTGTTGTTGGGGGGCGGAGTGGGAATATTGCTGCTGTTGGGGAGCGGCGTAGGAATATTGCTGTTGCTGAGGAGCTGAGTAGGCAACCTTAGCTGGGGCGGCATATTCGTGAATGGGGGTGGCTACTTTAGCTGGGGCGGCATATTGAGCAACAGGGGCGGAGTAGGCCACTTTAGCTGGGGCGGCGTATTGGACGACTTGGGGGGCATATTGGACTGGTTGAATTACTCCTGCACTGGCAACGGCCACGAAGCAAGCGAAAGCGAATACCTGAAATGGAAGGAAACATATTTTTCAAACAATTTGCTAGACAAGGACAGTAAAAAAACCTAAAAAATTATTTGTTACTTGGTAATGTTTAGACTTGAGGCGAATAAATCGAAATAATCCAACATTTAGTATCTCTGTGATAAAGTTCTATTGTTATCTATACGTTTATGAAGATTAATCGATGCTCGTAAGCTCTACCGTTTTGCAAGCGAAATCACAATTAAAACTATATGTCAGCGCAAAGGTAGAAACAGTCCTACGTGGTCGAGGGGTAAGGTTTTCGACTAGCGATCCGAATTTTTGGTATATCACAATTAATTCGTCTAATATAATATATATAGTTTATGTGCGGCACGTTCCAGAGTGGAAGAAATTCTCAGTGTTGCCCTGGTGTAAGACTATTATTCAGAATTGAGGAATTGCTTGAAATGACTTCAAACATTTTCGTTGTTTGTTTTTGGGGTGTTATGCCGTGTTGGGCTACCTCCTTCTTTAGCCGACGTTTCGGACAGCGTTGCAGTGTCCATCATCAGAGCAGATCCGGCAGATCCAACGATGGTGATCTGATCTACCGGATCTGCCCTGATGATGGACACTGCAACGCTGTCCGAAACGTCGGCTAAAGCAGGAGGTAGCGCAACACGGCATAACACCCCAAAAACAAACAACGAAAATGCTTTTGGCCGTGAAAATCTAAAAACGTATCTAGCTTCAACCATGTTTGGTGACTATATCTGAAAACCCAGGTACTTCCCCACATTCCTTTCTCCATTTCTCCCTATCTTCTTCCTCTCCCCACTGCCTTCAGTCTCACAACACCAGCTCATTTGAGGGTAGTCTCACTGGATCCAGACGGGAGCACTTAGGACTCTTGTGCGGTAAAGATATCGAGTCCATTCAAAGGTATTTCTTAATTAACTCTTTGAATTTTGACAGTACTGCAAAAAATTTTTTGAATACTAAAGATATCGACCAATAGCGGTGGTGCGTTTTTTATTTTTTTTATTTTATTTAACGTACTTTTTTAAAAAGCAAAACGTACAGATTTAGTGTGTTTTTCTTATAGTCAGTAAAGAAACTTTAAAAGCCGTCCAGTTTTCGAGAAAAAAATGAGGAATACAAAATCTCGATTTTGACGATTTTATTTATGGATTATCAACCTGATGTGCAATTATCCTTTTCGCTAAGTATTCGGCAGAGTAAGAACGAAAATGACAGCAACAGTTAGCTAAAATTACTATTCTTCAAATTCCTCGACCACCGGGTTTTCTCTTAATCTCGCTATTATCACTTCTTATAATAGTTATTTAAAACACTTAAAACATCACTGAACAATCAATAAAATTTGGTTTTGTATAAGAAATCACTTATAATTAATTTTAGATCTTTTTAAACTCTTAAAATACTGTCGATTTAATAATATATTAGACGTACTTTGAAAGCCATGTTGTGTTGTGAAGATCGAGGTACGATACGAACTGTACCTCTAACAGAATTTAACCAACAATATATACTTACTTCAAATCCCCACCAAAACAATTTCTCCAAAATGATTGTTACCCAGCAATTATTATTACATATTATTTTGCATTAGAGATTGCCCCATAGTGCGATAATGCGAAAAAATAAACTCGTGCCATGTACTTAACTCTCCGCTTATGGCGTAGGTACCCTTTTTTCATATGGAGACATTGAAATTCTCTATAATGCAATCGCCGGAATATGGAGCATTCCGAGTTGCCGGTAATCGCTTTTGATACTGGGTGGCTATAATATTATGCAAATCGATTTCAATATTCATATTATAATGGCAATATTAAAAAAAAACATCTCTTTAAAATTTGTAAAGAGATCAGGACGATGTGTTATGTGTGTACACACGTACTTTAGTTATAAAAAGAAGTACATTTAAATACATTAATTTTATTTTTTAACATCTAGTTTAATCTATGTGTGAAGCTGTAATTCATATTTCTTAGATAGATAAAGCTCTCGATTAGCAATCCAGAGATCGCGGGTTCAAATCCCGGCTTGCACAAATATATTTTATTTCGTTAATCTATGTTATTTCACAATTTATTCATTAAAAATAATATACACAGTGGAAGATACTCTCAGTATCGCCCCGCTGTAAGACCACCATTCAGAATTTAAACTTTTCTTGAAATGGTTTTAGCCGTGTTTTGTGGCCAGATCTGAAAAGCCAGGTACTTGCCCATATCCTTTCCCTTCCCCCCAGTACTCTTAAGCGATCTACACACCATGCTGCGAACAGCAGCTGTTTGCAGCTGGCTAAAAATCGAAGGTTGGAGGTTGTCTCCTGTCTCTTTTTTCCTCATGCGAACCCGTAACACTCTGTTTCACGTTGACTGCAAATTGGAAGAAACCGTCTGCCACTAGTACCAACCGATGAAATGAGATGGTTATATTGAATTTGTTGTGTTAATAACAGAGACAGAAGACAACGTGAAACAGAATGTTACGGGTTCGCACGAGGAAAAAAGAGACAGGAGACAATAGCCAGCTGCTAACAGCCCGATAAGCGGTCTACACACCATATATCATGGTGTGTAGACCGCTTCAGAGTGCCGAACTTTAAGAGCCTCTATCTCCGGCTCTATGTAACCGAAGCTACTGAAATTTTGCTTGCTAAGAATTGTAGCCTGAAGACTAATCAATGAAGCGGTCAAATCAAGTGGTCAAAACTTATATACTGAATAAAAGTGATGATTTTGGATTGCCCATGGTATCACTTATGTCGTGAATCATAGGGGTCTTATTTTCGACGAAATCCATATTTGCTTGCAGTGATAGTGTTTTGCTTATTTTTTATCTTTTTATTTATATACTTTTCATTGCTATATATAGTGCATAAGTGTTTATTAATCCTATTAATAACTCATAATTGTGATAAACTTGATTTACTTTTTACTTACTTTTACAAAATTGTGAAGCTGTACATCTCGATACAGGAATGCCCTAATGAATTGTGCAGCTTGTCTCTTCTTACGTAATGCGAATTGTTTTTCTTTTAATAAATAAGTGACAACATCTGTGGAAAAATCATCATTTTTACGTATATAAAATATCTCAATTGGGGATCCCTTAGGCTCACTGGCTCCAGACGGGAGCTGTTGGAACCCTTGTGCGGTATTCACATTTTAGAAACAGTTACTTTAAAGGAGAATTTAAGATGTGCAAGTGGATGGGAGAATCCGTCGAAGACGTCCAGGAAGATATCTTACTATTTAATGAAAATGTTGTTACTGGCAATTATTCACCATTGAGGAGAAATTTTTGAAAATTGGGCTGCGAAAATAAAAATAAAGTACGATTGTTTGATAAAAATTTGTATCTTTTTCGTAATATTATTTGATGTTGCGTAGCACAATAATAATCCTCACTACTTTGAGCCAGTGTGAGTAAAGGTGTTCTGAATTAAATCTCCTTTTTTGTTCTGAGTTAAAATTAGAAATAAGAAATACCAGGCCAAGCAGTAATTCTTCTTCTTATTTTTTAATGGCGCTACAGCCCATTTCGAGCCTTGGCCTCCTTCAACATGAGCCTACATTGCCCCCTGTCCTCGGCCGTCGTCTTCCAATCTGCAACATGGAGTACTCCTCTTGCATCCTTCCTGACATCATCCTCCCATCTCAGCCTAGGTCTGCCCGCCTTTCGTTTACCTCCCGACTGTCTGGCTAGAACCTTCTTAGGTAGGTATTCGTGTATTTGATTCAGTAATGCTAAATCGGATAAACTATGTACAAGCAATTTTTCTTTTCGAATTGTCGTTCGTACACCACAACATCTCAGATAATATATATTTTTAGCATTCACCAACCTTTCAAAATATATCAACTGTTTGTAAAATTATCCCCATTCAATAAAACCATTGTATGTAGTTTTTTAAAATAAAATAAAGCCATGTAGGTGTATATATAGATATGTACATATATGGCCCTGAGAAAAACAAATTTTTAGCATATGTCATCTTTGGGGATAATGTGAGTTGTGTCATTTACCAAAACAGTCTCTCCAAATCCGGCCCCCCACTCAGTAGGTGGGCAAACGCATCCCCCGCCAAGGCCTAGACAAACCTCACCCCTTGAACCCAGGCACCCTTGCTAAGTCACCAAATGTAGGAAACCACTTGGAGTGACCTACATATGTCAGGGCTGTTGGTTATCTAATAAATGGTTCCCATGGCGGCGGTACCCGACTTTCCAAATTTTAAATATAGTTAAGAAAATAGTTGTTCTTAAGGTGATTGTCAAAAGAATTCATATTCTACTCTTTCGTTAACGACGTGCATATAATTTTTTTTTACTTATAAACGCTTTTTGCGACCTCTGGATCCACAGCCAATAAACTTACAGGTCTACCACGGAAGCCTAATGCGGAAATAAACATTTTTTTATTTAAAAAAAAATGCTTTGCTCCGAAAAAAGATAATGTTTCATAATACACAGCAACTTATTTACTTCGGATAACTAGTCGAGAGCCTTACCTTTCGACCATGGAGGCCGTTAATACTCGTATGCGTCAAATATGTTACCCATAATTCTAAGCCAATATTTCAAAATTCACTATTAAGTCTCGGAGACAAAAGATCTCTCCATTTAAACATTCAGTCTAAAAAAATATTATACACATCAATTGTATTGTTTACAGCTCAAGCCTACTGAGAAGAATAATCAATTTACAAACAATTATTAATAATAATATGACTTTACGAACACCGCGTCATGTAAAAGTACCAACGCCCACTACGTACAAAGGTTACGTAAGTTTTTGTGCAAAGAAATTCTATAATTCATTTTTTAGTAAAGCAATCGACCGATTCGAACTGTAATTAGTTAAGCTATAATCTGGTCCTTGTTCATTTAAAATTAGCCGTAGAATATAAACAACTTGTTATTATTTCGTCCCAATATTGATAATTTTTTTACTGAACTGAAATTTAATAAAAAAAGTTGAATAAGGTTAATCGTGTCGTTGCACGACTTCGATATAAAATGCATTTAATAAACGGAATTATTGTGGTAAGAGTTGTCTAGTTAAATCTTACTAATATTATAAACGCGAAAGCTTTTATGGATATATGTATGTTTGTTACTCTTTCACGCAAAATTTACTGAATGGATTTTAATGAAACCTTACAATAATAAATTCATTTATCAGAATAACATATAGGCTATAATTTATAAATCTAGATATTAGTTTTCAATATATTGAAAATAATAATTATTTTTTAATTGAAAATGTCAAAATTTGAGAATGACATTTTGCAAAACAATAATTGTTAAATCAAAATTCTATTTTAGAAATACGAAAATATTTAAATTACTGAAACTCGCCTTATACTTAGAATCGAATCAAGAATTTATTATAGCTATTTTAATAAATAGGTTAAGAATTTTGGTATAAACGTAGATGGAACCTAGGAAAAGAAAATAGATTACTCGAAGTATCCTACGCAGACGAAGTCGCAGGCAGAAGCTAGTGTTATAATAATTAAACAAAGTGATGGCGCATGGCCCGAATCAAGAATACCTATTTTTTATGCCAAGTACAGAATTTTCCAAAGCAATAAAAAAAGTTTAATCTTTTGAAACATGGTTTAGATGGATATTCCAAGATGATACATATGATTGAAAATGTTTTTTTTTTAAATACTACTTTTGAACTATACCATCAGACAGAACAATTAGTCGTAATGGACCCGATATAGTTTTGCATGACTAAATTTTAAAAAATAACTAATATCATTGATGTAGATATTCCAAATTCCTGTTATATTTAAAATTCTGTTTCTGAAAAAATAAGACAATACACAGATTAAGGAAATGAGATTTAAAAAATTTGTCATTCTCAGGCTATAAAAATATTACCATTTGTTATTTCGGCTACTGGCATTATACTAGCTCTCTCATTAAAAAATTTGGCTTATTAGATTTGTCAAGGATTTTATATATAAAAATGCATTCTAAATACATGTAGGATAACGAAAGAATTTTTAAATATTTATATTGAGGGATCTGTAGGATTTATTGGTCCAGTTAGGAGTTCTACCGAGCCGAACCCTCTGATATGAAAATATCTGGAGTCGGTGAATTATTTTCCCATTTGGTTTTCTGGTAAGCTAACATGTTAACACGTATTGTTTTGTATTAATTATACTTACAATACTAGAACAACATGTTAATTTAATGATTTACTAGATGATCATTCGTGAAAAAATGTGTGGAAGGGTTTAGTTTTTCCTGTGGGAAAGATTTAACCCGGAAAAAAATCTAGTGAAAATTAAAAAGGCTTAACTCATTAAGTTAAAAATAAAATTATTAATTATACATTCGATCCCACGGAAACCGAATATGTATCTGTGGGTTTTATTTCCTTAGAAATCCGTTATTACGGAAAGATAATATATAAATTCGGGAAGCGGGTTTAGGTGTACCGTTCATTGAATTTATTTATTGAATTATTGTGATAATCAACACCTCTGCCATAGGTCATCGTTCGCTACATTTGGCAAGGGTTTTTCCCTGGTTCATGGGGCGTACTACATTGTCATTGTCTACATTTTGACGGCGGATGCGTTTGCCCACCTTCTTTGTAGCGGGCCAAATTTGGAACGACTGGTTGAGGAAGACCTCTTTACCTCTCCAGCGGGATTCTCTCGACCCACCGCCTTGACGGCCGTCCGTGGTCGAGTGGTAAGACGCTTGACTACCAATCGGAAGGTCTCGGATTCGAACCCGGCGTGCGCAAATAAATTTTATTTGATTAATTTGTGTTATTTCACAATTAATTTATAAAAATAATATATACTATATTTGCGGCACGTTCCAGAGTGGAAGATACTCTCAGTATCGCCCTGGTGTAAGAACACCATTCAGAATTGAAATGTTGCTTAATAATGGCTTTAGCCGTTTTTAGTGACTAGATCTGAATAGCCAGGTACTTCCCCACCTTCTTCTTTCCCATCTCCTTCCCTTCCTTACTTCCCTTCAGCCTCACATCATACCCCAATAGGGGATGCCGTAGTCTCACTGGCTCCAGACGGGAGCAGTTAAGACTCTTGTGAGGTATTCTCTATAAATTGCACCGAAGTGGGGAGATGGATTCATACGTCCGGCACTCCTGGGCACACTGACCTTAAGATTTGCATACTTGGTTTCCTTCCTAGATATTTCTCTCCTTCCTTTCCTTAAAAAAAAGATGACATAGGCCCTGAGGGAAATTATTTTCCTCAGGACCACTGTGTGGAGTAACATAATCCACATCCCATAGAAAAGTGTCGTAAGAAAAAAAAATCTCTTTAACGTCTTATCTCTGAAAGTAAAGAATTGTCTATGTCCCGAGAAAACCGTATTTAAGTTAAATCACTCCATCTCTTTTCGACGGGACTTTGTTTTCGCTCTCCTGAAAAATAACTTTTTTGACTTATGACATTTCTTTTTAATATTTATATCGAGCACATCGTCTATCCGTACAACTTTTCGACATGCCTAAGAAGATATGAAGAGAAAGATTTCTGTACCATATTGAAAATAAAAATCGTAATATCTAATAAGTTCTTCAAAAATGCAAACATTATATTATTTACATACTAAGCATTTTTCTGTTCCTTTCTATTGCTTATAATGACCCATTTAGTTACTTTTTTGTTATTTAATTGGCTGCAAGGTGAGACAATAGAATTTCTGATTGGTCTATTAATTTTGACAGCCTCAACAACCGCAAATTGCGCAATGGCCGTCTGTGCGTCATACCACATAGGACAGTGTAAATAATACCTCGTATCGCCAGCAAATTAATCAAATACTTATCTGTAATAGCCCAGCTGCGTTCTTGAACCTAATTACTATGAAAATTAATCGTTACTTCTAAAGCTTTAGGACTAAACGAAATCTGTGGTTGGATTTGATCATTCATATGCCATCATTAATGGATTAACATCAAAGATTTAGAACAAACACGTTTTAAATACACATTTAAACAAAAATTTATATTATTTCGTCGATTCGTCACGATAATTTTGGTGAGTGTTTTTTGTATGTATTTATTGGCTAATAGCCGGTTCACACGATGCGATTTTTGTTGGTCAACTTTGATTGAACGTGAAAAATTGTTTGAAAACACTTGTTCAAGTTCGTTGAAAGAAGGTTCACGTGTGTCAATATGCTTTCAAGTGTCGAGTTGATCAACAAAAATCGAAGCGTCAGAACGCGCCATAACCGACACTCCTGCCATTTTTCACCCCGTTCGCACATTTTGTGACTGAGGGGTGCCCGGGTTCATGGAGTGAGGCGTGTCTAGACCTTAGCGGCGGATGCGTTTGCCCACCAAATGTGTGGCGTCTTGGATCGAGAGAGATTGGTTGAGGGTTACCTTTTGACCTTTCATATCATTTATAAGATTTTGTTTGATCTTTGATCATTGATGATGTGTGTTACTTTTATTTTTTATTAAATTTTGAACTTAAAGATTGTGAAATTATTAACCCCGATACAGGCGAACCCTGGTGGGGTTAATGATTAATGCTAAACAATGTGTTTTAATTGTAAATAAATAATAAACAAATATCGGACTTTTTCGATCCATCGTCTTGCACCCAGATTCCTACCCAGACCTAATAGATACCTTTTTCCTTCCCAAAACTTCTTCTCCTTCCATCTTTTCCTAAAAAGACCACCCGCAAAGGATGACATAGACCCCGAGTGATTTTTTCCTCGGGGACTTCTGTGCAAAAATAATAGTTTTTATCGTGTTCATTCTCATTCATAGCAATTGTAATGAAATAATATATAACATAGGTAGGTACCTGCGTATTTGTCTTCAAATTTTATTATGAAATAATTAGTAAATAATAATATATTCAATTCATACTTTTTTATGTAGTGAACCAATGAAAATACACCCAAGTCGGCGATAATTAAATAAAAATAAATTATTGATAATAAAAAATTACCAATAATTTTTTTAGTATGCCAGTAAAGCTCTGTATAATAATTATAAAATATGACTCTGGTAATTGCTCCTGTCTGCAGCCAGGGAGACAATGGCATCCCCAATTGGGGAGATGTTGTAAGACTGAAAGTAGTGCGGAGGGGAAGGAGATGGGAAGAGGATGGCGGCTTTAATGTCTTACCACTCGACCACGGCCGGCGTGGTCGAGTGGTAAGTATATTTGACGAATTATATAAAGTATATTTGACGCACGTTCCAGAGTGGAAGATACTCTCAGTATCGCCCTGATGTAAGATCACCATTCAATTATGAAACATTGTTTGAAATGGCTTTTTCCGTATATGGTGACCAGATCTGAATAACCAGGTTCTTCGTAAGTCTATTTACGTTTTTAAACATATAAAAAATCATGACGTATCCATTTTTTATTGCTGGTGACTTATTTTAATCCACTGTGGGAAAATAACTTTCATGTTGTTCCTATAATAACTTATTTCCACATAACTAAACCAAAATGCAAGACAAATCCAGTGGAAGCTTACTGTGTGTAATTTGGTCCAACTTAAAAGATATGATAGTTTTTATCTGGATTATTGACCTAACTATTTATTATTGCGAATTAAATGTTCAATCAATGATTGTAATGGGACAAGGATTTGAAATTATTTGCAAGTTCCATAAGTTTCTGACAGATGGCGGTGTGAGTTAATTTATTGACACAACATTTGGTTATCTAGGTTAGGTAATTATCAAGTAGACGGCATTGTGTTTCGTTAGCCACAGCAACGCGTGTTCGGGTCAGCTAGTAGGTATATATATATTATACTGATGACAAATACACAATCATTTTCTACTTTGATAATATTTTTTAAAAATTATGTACGACAATCAATAATAATGCGAATAAATAATGTTATAATTAAGTTCTGCAATAATTTTTATTTTTTATTATTTTGACAGCTGTTTCGGCTGTCAAGGCCATTTTTAAACTGTGGTTTGCCCACATTGAGACCACCTATTTATACGATTCTGTTTGTCCCCGCCCAATTTCAATTTTTATAATGCCTAAATTGATTTATTACTGGTTAAAACGGTTTACTGAGAAAATAATTGTGACAATAGATTCTTTGATATTTAGGGTATTTTAACAATTATTATCCCAAGAAATCGGTTTAACCGGTAATAATTGAAATTGGGCTAGGGTAAATAGAATCCTATAAATAAGTAGGAATTTCCTGGAGAGACCACATTACAAATGAGGAGGTTCTCCAAAGAATCGAAGGAGGAAGGCACCTGCTCAGGACCTTGTCCGAAAGGCGTGCAAGATGGATCGGCCATATAATACGACAAGAAGGCCTCTTGCATGCCATAATGGAGGGTATGACCGAGGGGACAAACTCTAGGGGACGCCCACGCCGAGAGTACCTGGAGGACCTGCTGGTGGACACGCGCTGCTCATCATATGCAGACTTCAAAAGAGCCGCACAAGATAGGGAAGAATGGAAGAAAAATAAAGGAAATTGCTGCAAACCAATCCCAGGATTGAAACCACAGAGAGAGAGAAATAAGTAGCCGAACCTCACGTTGAAAATGGACTTGAAAGCCGAAACAGCTGTCACAATAATATAAAATAAAATACTTGCAGTTATATTAAATTTAAATCACATAAATTTTTTTTTTTGCATTGAAAATTTCGTATTTCCTTCATTTCGCTTTGGTTTGAAAAGATTCAATAAAAGAAAGTCATTCAAAAAATCATGACTTATCCAATTTTGTTGCCGGAGAATTATTTTAATCCACCGTGAGTTCTACGAATTAAACACAAAAACAATTAATAATAATAATAAATATTTATTGTTAATTGTTATTAAGTTTATTTTGTAGACTTCCATTTTAATTTTTATTTATTTTATATGTTCAATAATATTTTTATTTAATGTATAAAAACAGTTTATTATAAACAAGTTCTGCTTCGCTTTCTAAAAGAAATAAAAATATTCTAAATAATGTCTGGTGCTTCCCGTGAAAATTCGGAAACCTGATTTTTAAGTCGCGGCATCCCGACATTCTACCGATTTTTTACACATTTTCCTTAAGCATTTGAAGTTATTAAGCTCTTAAAAAATTACATGTTGTTCTTTTATATAGTATTTATACATTTCTCATGCCGAAACGGTTATTATTTGAAATTCCCTCGATAGAAATAAGTCGCAAAGTATGCACCGAAAATTATTATTTACACGTTTATTTCTGTTATTTTACAAGTTTTACGTACTTATGAAAAAATCACAAAGTTTCTTTAAATCCTACTTAACACAACCCCCCATGAGATTTTTGCTCTTTTAAACGAGTTGTGTTTCATTAGTGTGTCAAGAGTCAGAATAATAGAAGAGTATGTATGAGAAGATGTATGAATGTCAAGGAGGCAAGGAGTGTGTGCCAAGACCGAGTTGTTTGGCGGTCCGTCCTCTCTGCCTACCCCTGCGGAGAAACGGCGTGATGGTTAGTTAGTTAGTTAGTTAGTTAGTGGTTCATTAAACATTTTCACAATTTTCGCTTAAATATTATTGTTTTTAATATTAGTGCGCTGCCTCTGACATTCGTATTATCTTACCTCTCCTTCTTCTTCCTTTTGAACATGTAATACCGGGAATTAACAGATTTTTTTTTTCATGAGCGCCATTATTAATTTCCATCTAAATAATATTATTGGTGTAAATATGGACTGGATAGGCGAATCTGATTAGACCGACAAACGAGGCGTGCATGCTCCAAGGTTCTATTTGTTTGTTAAAAGATACAATAATTTACTTCTATCAAATAATATTTAACCAGTAGGATTTTTTTGATTGACGATATTTATTCAAGTATAATCACGCAAGCTCCAACGGAGTTTTTTTTAAAGAAGTTAATTCTTAGTCCGTCTAATCTCTTTAGCAATCACGAATTTACCTATTCTAGGTGGGTGATGACTTCCTTAATAATAAAAAAATAGTTTATTTTAGGAATGTATGCAATACATTACATATTTAGGGTTAATATTTTTTAATAAACTACAAATAATATAATTTTTTCAACAGCAAATAAAATAAACAAATGATGACAGAGAAAGGCCTCTTTGGCTCCAGAGCTCTGTACGTCATTACATCAGAAGTCAAAAAGATATTCAGTGTAATGGTCTACAGTCTACATGTCAGCGTGCAATTCCGGATGCAGGGTAAGAAAAAATTCATGCAATTTAGCATTAGCATTTTTTTTATTTTATTATTTTTTTTTTTTATTTATGTGTACGGCTTATAGTCGTGAAGAGGATTGAAATATAAATCAGATATGTAATACACTTTACTCACAAGTTTATTTAACACAATTTACAATCCGAACAACTTCCGTCCCTGATTTAATATTATAAGTTATTATAACGAATAAGATAATGCTAGTGGAAAGCAAATGAGTTGCGCAGTGCTGACAGCCCGGCAGTCTAGATCAGAATGGATCTGTTATTTCATTTCGTTCCGTGACGATGACTAGAACAAATTTGAGTGTTCGCTATTGGTGGCGTAGAACCAATAAGAACGTTGTAAATCATACGCTTGCCACAAATTTTTTGAATTTTCATTTAGTCATACCCCCCATTAGAAAAAAATCCAGTGTCAAAAGTCGTTTTTCAAAATCAAAAATTACCTTATTATTTAAACCTAAATTACGAAAGTATGTGATATATTTATACTATAATTTTATATATATGTCCATAAATCATTCAGTCCAAAAGCTCATAAATCCTTGTTCTACCGGTATTTCAATGGAAGATACTCCGAGAAACAAGCGTCATTAATCCTCTCGGCATCGGTGCATGGTCGGGAAACACGCCAAACGCGCACCCAACATATGTACACGGTTGACATTTGTCACATGAGAACGGGTCGCGTCTACGACTCGTTTTTGCGTTCAATAGCTCGGCTGTGGAACGATTTGCCGGCCTCTGTGTTTCTTCTTTCCTACAACATGGGTCTCTTCAAGATCCATGTTCACTCCTTCCTCTCCTCAAAAAGACCCTTCGCACAGAATCTTCAAAGATGACATAGGACCTGAGGGAAATTATTTTCCTCGAGGCCTAAAGTGTGTAAAAAAAAAAAAAAAAATACGTATTGTATATAAGTATGTATTAGGACATAGATTAACTATGTATCTATTTTAAAAAAAACACACACACACACCAATAAATATATAAAACAAAAATGGCTTTATCATCATAATAATAATTTATATTTGATTAATTGTCATTTAATATTGAAGGTATGGAAAAAAATTATTTGTATTAAGACATAGATTAACTATGTATCTATTTAAAAAAAACACACACACACACCAATAAATATATAAAACAAAAATGACTTTATCATCATAATAAAAATTTATATTTGATTAATTGTCATTTAATATTGAAGGTATGGAAAAAAATATTTTATACACTTATATTTTACAAAAAAAATATATTACAAAAAATATGTAAATACATACACAAAAAATATATTTACTAAAATATATTTTTTGTGTATGTAAAGTCAATAAGTATGTTAATTAAGAAAGAAAATCTTTTGATAAGGCAAATTTGCGATCGAATAATACTCTTATGTAGAGGGATGCAGTCACAATTATGCTGTATGAGATATGCAGGTAAGTACTTGGAAAAATCTTCGATGTAGCATGCAGTTTATTTGACAGATTCGGTGGTTTTACGGGGTGGTTTGACATCACAAAAGGTGTTAAGCAAGGCTGCGTAATGTCACCATGGTTATTCAATCTATACATAGATAATTGTATGCAAGAATTGAAAGAAGTAGGGTTAGGCGCGAAATTAAGTAATCTGAAAGTATGTTGCCTGTTGTATGCTGATGATGCGGTGCTGATTTCTAACAGCAAGGAAGATCTACAGTCGCTCGTGTCTAGGATGATCGAAGTATGTGTGAAGAATGTAGTAAGTCTAAATTCATGGTGTTTGAAAGAGAGAATACGAAAACAGTATGCAACATGGTTGTGAAAGATGAATACTTGGAACAGGTGGATAAGTTTGTGTTTCTGGGTAGTATATTTACGAGTGATGGGAACATTGAAAAACCTAGAAAAAAATTATGTGCGTGAGAAACGTGTTTAATTTTCTAAAACAGATCCACGAGTGCCGAAAATATGCGATTATGCTAATTTTAATTGTATTAAAAAGTATATTATTTTATTGGAGAAAAAGTTTACACTAATAATCTAAATGAGAATATGAAAAAGAACAACACACAGAAAAATACAAGATAACGGTAGAACACGGACACGAATGATGTATTACATTGATGCGAATGACCTTCAAAAGTTATGAAAAGAGAGTTCTTCTAATAAAAATAGTATATTATTTATTTAAAACATACAGAGCATACGAGCAAATGGTCATTATCAAAAAATATATTTCGGCCCTGACAGCAAAGGGCTGTATTCTAATTCTAATAATAATAATTGGATAATTTGTATAGCGCCGTTTTTGTGAGAAATCACCTCAAGGGCGCTATACTTATTATTATTTTTAATTGCATATTTGTTTGCATCACATTCTAATATTAGTTATCGCACATATGTAAGAATGTTGGCATATTTTTTATTACGCGTGTCTAGTTTGTGTTACAAATACGTGCTCATACTCGTATGCGCTGACTGGTAGTGATTAGTTCGTAGGTGCCACACCTTATACACCTGTTATTAAAGATTCTTTCACCAGAGAGCTAAAAATCTCACTAATAATATTACAGCCATATTATATTAACGATTTTCTTAAAATCGTTAATATAAAATCGTACTTTTTACATTACCCTGGGAACAAGATAATGACTTTTTTATTTGGGAGAATTTATTTTAAAATAGATAAATACCCCTTATAGATACAACTGTTCCGAACAGGTGGGATTATGGCTTCTCCATTTGGGGAATGTTGTGTCCCCTTCAGGCTGACTTTCTCCAGAACCTAAATGTTGATATGTTGGCTACACACAGCAAAAGATATCAATATATTAGGTTTGCTCTAATGCATGACTAAAAAACAAGAGCATCCTTATTAAATGTCTCTCATATATTTAGATACATTGAGCCTCCAAACTGTTCTTGATTCCTGATGAAGGAAAATATATTTTTTTATTAAATTGTAATCGTAGAACGTGCACAACCATTATTAATGTGCATTAGTGCAATAAAAGTGCACAACCATTATTGGATAACACCACTGCCGCATGTCAACCCTAATAGTTAGCTAAGTTTGGTGATTTAGCGGGGTTCACGGGTTCATCGAGTAAGGTGTGTTGAGGTCTTGGCGGCGGGTGCGCCTATCAACCAGCTACGTGGCGGGCCGGATTGGGAGAGACCGGTTTGGGGAGATCCTTTGACCTCTCCAACTGATCTCTCTCGATCCGTCGTCTTGCATTACAGCGGTAGGGGTTGATTCCGTGACACCTAGACACACTAACCCCTAGATTCCTACCCATCCGTCTTACATTTTGCCTTCCTTTCCTTAAAAAGGACATCCACAAGGATGACTTAAGCCCTGGGAGAAATTATTTTCCTCGAGACCTTCTGTGTAGAGTTAATATAAAAAAGGTAATAAATTGCTTTTACAAACAAGTGTAGTTAACATAAGTATCATGAAGGTTTATAATTATTAAGACATTAAATTTATAAACCTACTTTAATTAACTATCGAATCAGCCCAATATGGAAAGTACGATCACAACCTATGACTGGAATTCAATGTAATGTAGGTTTTAGATTTTATTTCTTGTGCCACTAGTGCCAATGTTGCTTCATCAGTGGTTATTTTTTTCCTTTTCTGAAATAAGATCTAGCCGAATGTGCTCTCGTTACGTGCCGCTGACTCTGACAAACACGCATACGAAATTGGGGTCCAATCATGTGAGAAAAGTTGTGCAAAATAAAATGGTTTAAGTGAGCAGAAAATAATTTATTTACAGATTAAGTGCTACTAACTAAATAAATAGTTCCGGATTCGGCCGATCATTAAATAAGGCTTAATGATGGTAGTAGGACTGGGCGGGGGAGGAGTACACCTGGTGGACAGGGGCGACATGAGCGACCTGGGTGTAGGCGGGGGCGGCGTGAGCGTAGACGGGGGCGGCATGAGCAACCTGGGTGTAAGCGGGAGCGGCATGAGCGTAGACGGGGGCGGCATGAGCGTACACGGGGGCGGCATGAGCGTACACGGGGGCGGCGATGATCTTCTTGACGGCAACGGGGTGCTGTCCGGGCTCCTTGTGGACGACGGCGTTGAAACCATGGTGGTCATCAGCGGTGTATTCTACAACACGACGGCTTCCGTCAGCCTCGATCAGAGAATAAGATCCCTGGACGGCATCTCCGTGACGAACTTCCTTCTGGCTCTTGATGTCACCGGTGTGCTCATCATGGACGGAGTATTCGAAGTTGTATTCAGCGGGTGCGTACTGCTCCTCCTGGGCGTAGTGGACCTTCTGGATCTGAGGGGCAGAGTAGTGGACCTGGGGGGCGGCGTAGTGGACCTGGGGGGCGGCGTAGTGGACCTGGGGGGCGGCGTAGTGGGCGACCTGAGGAGCAGAGTAGTGCTGGACCTGGGGAGCGTAGTGCACCTGGGGGGCGGCGTAGTGAGCCACAGGGGCGGAGTAGGCCAGTGGAGCGATAACTCCAGCGTTGGCAACAGCCAACACGCAGGCGAATACGAATACCTGAAAATCAAAACAAATAAGTGGATAAGATAAGAAAGTGCGAAATAATTTAAATAATATTATGTTTCTCTTTCATAGTGAAATGGTTTTTTGAAAACCTACATAATCAGCATATTATTATAAAAATATACATGTTTCGAAACATGTCGATAATTATTATTATATAAGTGGTGTGCACAAAGTTATTTGTTTTTATTTAATTAAAAATGACGCCACAAAGTGAATTTGCGAAGATTGAAGAAGCATATTATTGATTCGAAGTTGAACAATTATCTCGTCACACATTCAGAGAAGACTTTTGTCTAAATTTATTATTTTTACGTATATCAGTGGAAACTTGCGTACAAGAGGTTGTTTAGGTAAAAAGTCAAAACAAAATTGAACAAAACCATTTAATCGATATTATCAGCTATATTATTATATATGAGTATACATAATCAATTGTTTATTTATTTATTGCTGTGTACGGAGTATTTATCAACATATGAAGTATGCCATGGATTAAAAGAAATAAGCAATAAGCATTGCTTACGAAACATATTCGTTTTTAAACAATAAAAGTTGTTAAAAGTAAGTGTTAATTATTTAATAAGCAATGACACTCCGGGGTATAAAAATTAATTTTTATTGAGTATGAAACGATTTTATAATAAAACAAAGATATTTAAAAAAAAAAAAATTGATAATACTCAAAATTTACGAAATCATTTTAGAGTTATCATTATTTTAAATAGATGAACTTACCTTGAATGCCATTTTGTCTGTTTTACTAAATGACCAGAAGTAAACTGTGACATCCAATTTTCGCCACACGCTTATATACTCGATCCACTTTGTGGGTCCCCTACCTAAATCCAGAGGCACCTGATATGTACCTCCGTAGGATGTGAGTATTACAACATATTTACATATTTACACATTTTTATCACCTTGGTATACAAAAATGTTTCAGATCATTCCACATAGCATGATATAAACAATAATGGTTTAAAAGCAGCTACCCCACTTTGTCATTCATTCAAGCCTCGGGGTTCGAAAGGGCCTTGAACGTCGGCGAGATAAAGCCTTATTCTCGAGGTGATAATCACGTTTTATTAATAGGTTTTTGCGGTCAATGGATTGTAATGACTGTGCGTGTAGAGTTGGCTTGAATAGAGCGTATTAAAAATAAACATCTTAAATTTCCCGCAGGTTGCGAATCATGTGAAGAATTTTTGGGGTGAATTAAGAATTGGCTTAATGTGTAGATACATAGCAGGTGTATCATTCATTGTCTTTTCGATAAAAAAATAAGCATTTTTGAGTAACGTAATATAATGCTATTTGTTGGTGTTCTTTTTCATGTAGGTACTCAATTGAAACAATATTGTCATCTTACTTAAATTAAATATATTTCATTGAAGAAGAAGATAACAATAATGATCTAATTTTTTTAAATATGAAAATGAACAAGACACAGAAAAATAATAAAAAAATAACGGTCGCAACTGGGACTCGAACCCAGAACCTTACGTCTTACCGGGACATACACCTCTACCAATTGGGCTACTGCGATCTATTATGAGACTGTCGTAGTTATCAACTTCATATTTCAAATATCAGAATTGACAATATTATCTTCGACTAATGTTTTTTTTCCATATTATTGGCAGCTACCTTTATTATTGGAAACAAGTATTCAAAGAATGTATTTGTTACCTAGATAGTGTCTCGGATAAATATATCCGATTTTATTTTTATGGAACACCTATTGACTTTTTATAAAAGTATAAATGAATTTTTTTTCCAATAATATGGAGAAAAAAAAACATTAATCGTAGATAATATTGTTAATTCTGAAATTCGAAATATGAAGTTGACAACTATGACAGTCTCATAATAGATCGCAGATGCCCAATTGGTAGAGGTGTATTTCCGGGTAAGACGTAAGGTTCTGGGTTCGAGTCCCAGTTTCGACCGTTATCTTTTATTATTTTTCTGTGTCTTTTTCATTTTCATATTTTAAAAAATTAGATTATTATTGTTATCTTCTTCTTCAATGATATATTACATTGATGGGAATAACCTTCAAAAGTTAAAAAGAGAGTTTTTCTTATAAAAATATAAATATATTTCAACTATCGCTTTCTTTTGATATTTTCCGAAGCAATAACTGTACGTAATGTTATATGGCATTATAGCTATAGGCATAATTTAAAAAAACTGATATAAAATGCCTTGCTAATTTGCTATCATCGATATTATTAAAAATTGTAGGTACTTACTGTAATTAATTTGTGATTAATGCAACTTTAAAAAAATCACTATTTGTCAAAAATCAATTAATTTAATTTGTCAACAATCATTACGCAATTTGACAAATGTATTTCTTAATTTGTCAGATAACGTAGATATTTAATTTGAGTATGAAATTATATCAACCATTGAAGACAATATTAGTGACTTTTAAACGAACACTTGAAACAGAAAAATCAGAAAAAGATTCGCTCGCATTTAAGATGATAGACTTCGCTTTTCGGCCCATACAAAAAGGACGCCCGGGAAAAACCACTTTTCTACATCGAAAATTGCACAAAATGAATATATTTTTTTTATACTGCCTTCTAGAGGGTAAAAACTATGTCGGTATGTTTTCGAATTTTCGATGCGTTTCGTGTTAACGTAAACATTCACTGTCAAACATGTACGATTTATCAAAAAATATTATTTAAGGAAAAAGTGCTGCTAACTCAACTCTCATAAAGAATTATAAAATTATAAAAAGCTACCGACGTAGCTTCTTCTTTCTAAAAAAAATATATATTTTAAAATTTCAATTTCGTGAAAGTTTCGGTGTAGAAAAGTGTATTCTCCATAAACCCCTTTTCGATCGATTTCTGTAGGTAAATTTGAGCATTGTCTCATTCGCACATTTCGCATTCGCATGTATTGTAAGTGTGCGTGAGCTTATTGTGAGCGGGACAGAATGACAGACGCGGGTGTTCCGCGTGTGGTTCAAAGTCTAGCCTCTTAAGAATTGAACCCAGGCCAAAAATATGACCGAAGGGATAGGGTCTAATATTGTCTTCATTGATTAAGGATTACAATTTGAGGTTTAATTCGCTATATTATTTCAAAATAAAAATTAATTATATTCCTTTAAAAATATATACCATCCATACTTATGTGAATCTTTCTTACAAAACTTGTACAACACACCCTCTTTAACTTTTAATGGGCGTATTTTTAAATAAATTTATTATACATGTTTGCCAACTTACAATTTGCGATACAACATACGCATAAAAATCCTTCCTACACACCGGTGTCGTAAAGAGGCGTGGTTGTTTAGGTCTTTCCAAACTTACGCAAGGCATTTGTCATTGGGTGTCCGAGGCTTACAGTTTAGTTTTAACATACTGACATTGTCATTTTAACCTCTCACTGTGAAGCGTCACACAACTAAATCTACCTCAGTTGGACAAGGTTCTAACTGACACTTTATTCAAAAATGACTTTTGAATGCAAAACCACTTCTTTTGCTCAAAAAACTAAATCTACCTCAGTTGGACAAGGTTCTAACTGACACTTTATTCAAAAATGACTTTTGAATGCAAAACCACTTATTTTCTCAAAAAACTAAATCTACCTCAGTTGGACAAGGTTCTAACTGACACTTTATTCAAAAATGACTTTTGAATGCAAAACCACTTATTTTCTCAAAAAACTAAATCTACCTCAGTTGGACAAGGTTCTAACTGACACTTTATTCAAAAATGACTTTTGAAAGCAAAACCATTTCTTTTGATCATTTCTATAATCGAAATAATTTTCAGAGCCACTAGTGTTGTATTTCCGTAGATACTTGTATGACGAAGTTATAACATCAAGTTTTTAAAGCTTCTAATCATTTTTAAAACCTGTTTGTACCTAATAGTTGGTAATTTTGTGGTTTTTTTTGTTCGTTATTTTAGTTGCATATGGTTCTAACTTCGCCTTACCAATATTACCTTATGAGGTGTCAAAGTTTGCAAAGGCGGATTCTTATAATCTATTTGACAATTTGTGATTTTGAGGTTCAATCTTGTCATTTTTAATATGTATACCGCACAAGAGTTTTAATATGCTCCCGTCTGGATCCAGTGAGTGTTTAATGACATCCCCAATTGGGGTATGTTATGAGGGTGAAGGTAGTGGGGAGGGCAATGAGATGGGGAATAGGAAGGTGGGGAAATACCTGGCTATTCAAATCTGGTCACCAAACACGGTTAAAGCCATTTCAAGCCGTTTCAATTCTTAATGGTGGTCTTACACCAGGGCGATACTGAGAGTATCTTCCACTCTGGAACGTGCCGCAAATATTCTACAAGTATATTATTTTTAATGAAATTATTGTGAAATAACACAAATAAAATTTATTTGCGCACTTACCACTATACGCACTATTATGCATATACGCGACCTTCGGATTGGGAGTCAGGAGTCTTGACCACGCCGGCTGTCAACATAACATGTTTTACATAAAAAATATTTAATTAGAACCAGGCCTTATCTTAGAATGGCAATAGAGATATACAGTTAGAACCTTATGATGATAAATTATTATGCCCTAGCTCGTTGCATTTGGTTATATCTGCATGTTTAGGTAAGTTGTAATTTTTTTTAATGTACGTCCTATTTAAATATTTTCCTTTAAAATATGTTAAAACCAAAATACTTTATTGAAGAAAGCAAACACTTTGTGGCTTGGCATTATACCAAATAAAACAAATACTTAGTTTTAAACCACTTTATTTCGATTTATATTGGTCGACCGGTTTCATTTTAAACTAACAGCTAGAATTAACCAACAGACCGATTTTAAAGTTGTTCCTTTACTCCCTATGTAACCCCACCCTTCCTTTACCCTGCCCCCTACCACTCTTCCTACCCCTCCCCCAACCAGTCTGTGATGTTCTCTCCCTCTCCCATTTGCTTTCTCTCTTCTACTTTGTTTCTCTGTATTATGATTTAGCTTATACATTATTGTCCTGATGAAGGTTGGTCCAACCGAAACCGGTCGACCAATATAAATCGAAATAAAGTGGTTTGAAACTAAGCATTTGTTTCATTTGGCAAAATACTTCACATAAGATTCATATTCAATATCAGAAATCGGTAAATAGATTGAAAGATTAAGTAAAATCGTTTTTGCAAACTTTGACACCTCGTTTCTCAGAACAAGGTAAAGTGAAGATAGAACCCTGTCCAATCTAAGTGACAAAATCTAGTACCATAATATCAACCTTGCTTTATTTCTTTCCAAGGTAAATTTGCCGTGAGTATTTAATACGCATGAGTATTTCATTTACGTAGAAATTCAATCTATAAGAATGAGAATAAAAAATAATTGATTCTGAGTATTGAAAAATAAAAGAGATAGTTCGATATGTCGAGCCTTGTAATTTGAACACAGTGTGTGCGATTATTTTTGCTCCAATTTCGGGCGACGCGCGACGGCGAATTTTAAAATGATGTAAGAAATTGCATTGCAAAAATTAAAGTACCTATATCGAGTGACACGCCTCTCGTTAAGGGAAAACTTCTTTTGAATGATATAAAAAAGACCTTATAATATATGTATATTTATTTTAATTATACATATATATATATATATATATATATATATATATATATATATATATATATATATAAGACCTTATAATATATATTTTTAAGTGTATAACAGATTGATAAATCCTATTACAATACACTTGACATGTACATAACTTTACATAAATAAATGAAAATTTTACAATAATATATATTTTACTGCTTTTTTTGTTATTTATTTTTGGGGTGTTATGCCGTATTACGCTATCTCCTTCTTTAGCCAACGTTTCGGACAACGTTACAGTGTCCATCATCAGGGCAGATGTTGACACACATCTGTTGTACACATCTGATGACACTGTAACGTTGTCCGAAACGAAAATTGATGATGGACACTGTAACGTTGTCCGAAACGTTGGTTAAAGAAGGAGATAGCGTAACACGGCATAACACCCCAAAAATAAATAACAAAAATACTTTTGGCCGTGAAAATCTAAAATCATAAGCTTTACAGTTTTTTAAACTTATTTAAACTTGTTTAAAATTATTCTTGTTGAAGATATCAAGAGACCTGGAGATATCATTTATCAGCACCATACCTCTTGTCATGCTATGCTGGGCCAGAACGTCCGTTCTGCCATGTGGAATACAGAGCAAGTCGTGGTGGCGACCCTGGCGGTAGTTGTTCGGTACGAATAATTTATAGCATGCCAAGAGGTATGGGCTATCATTGAAAGAGTGTATAATCTTAAAAGACGTTACTGAAAGGGTCCCATTTCTTCTAGATTGGAAATTTTCATAGTGCGTTTCAGAGAGCAAATCCACATGGGGAAAATTTTATTCAAAAATACGATAATTTTATTCGTAAAACGGTTAAAAACGGGACTGAAGTTCTTACGAACAAATTAACAGGGTTTCAATGTTTATAATTTATAATTTGTAAGAATAATTTGTTGGTATACGTAATTTCATACGTATACCAACAAATTATTCTTACGTTTTACCGCCAATAAACATTGAAATCCTGTTAATTTGTTCGTAAGAACTTTAGTCCCGTTTTTAACCGTTTTACGAATAAAATGATCGTATTTTCGAATAACATTTTCTCCGTGCATGTGATGCATAAATCGCGGGTATTCGCCATGTATTCTCATATAAAGATACCTAAGATTTTTTTTTTTTATTTGCTCCAATAATTCTATGTATTTTTTTAGTATGGGGCCCAAACAGCAGAAGCATATTCATATTAATTTTGATCGTATAATGCAGTTGAACATCGATGTCTTTGCTTCGGGCTTGGAAAATTGTTTACTTATTCTTATCACAAATCCAAGAAGTTTATAACACGATGATGCCAATTCCACTATATGATCTGAAAAAGTAAGTTTGGTATCAAATGTAACCCCGAGGTCTCTTATGAATTTTTTTCAGTGGTTGCAAGATATCGCGCTACTTTTTATTACTGGCAATCGAATATGGTTAAAAAATCAAACCTATTTTTATTTATTTATACATTTTCGGTTAATCCACAGTTTACATTTTTTCAGTTTGTACGTACATGAGTAATATTGCCAAAATAAAAAGCAATTATGGATTTCCTCCTTGTGGCTGTACTTTTTGATATAATACAAAAATTACATCAAAATAGTGTAGATAAAACGAACTTCCTAATAATCACCCAAATCTATGCTTTCCACAGTGGATTTATTTATAAAAAACAATGAATAAATATAAACTTCGAATACGACAGCGTACATATTATCAAGCGGCAGCCATTTTGTCCGCCATCTTTGGTGCCCGGCGCGTCATTGGCAAATAATATGAATTATTACGGCAATATATAAGACAGCGTAATAAGGAATAAGAAATAATTACATTTATAAGAAAGGAATATGAACCCAAAAATTAATAAAACAAAAATTTATAAAACGAAGAATTACGTAAAACAAAAAAATGTCAATACATTGCTAACAATAAGAAGACAGGTTGTACATACAAATCAAATGATAACAGAATTATAAATATAAAAAATAGAAACATAACATTATGGACGAAACATCCGAGAAATACTATTTTAAGGACTTTTTGTATTTGGTAAGTTCGCAATTGAAGATGTCCACTTTGGATTTGGTTATTGTAATTATTGCTTAGTCTGTTCAGGCAAGAATTTTGCTTACCGTTCGTTTTGCATTGATCTACTTTGAATGGGACAGAAGAGCGTGTTGAACGCGCAGGTACATTAAATTGAATCTTATTTAGCAACTATGGCCATTAAATATGATTGTTTCTAAAATTAACTAATTTATACAGAAACAGTGCATCTAAACTAAATTAAACTAATTTATAGAGAAACAGTCCCTAAGCAAATTAAGCAATTGCTTAGGGCATCACGTCTTGGGGGGCACCAGAAACAGCACCAAAAAATATTTTATTTAGCACATGAAAGGTAAGGAAGGCTGTTTGACAATTCGCGAGTTTTAAATTGACTTTTAAAAACAAGACATTGAAGTTCGGGGTCATAACCCCCCTACCGCTTGCTGGCTCGCTCATTTATCGTCGGCAGCATTTGGAAATTAATTTATTTATGATGCAAAATTAAAGACTTAGGAACCGATATTCAACAGTTTCATTAATATGTCATACAAAATAAGTTCCAGCAATTTTCCTCGCACAAGTTCATATCAAACTGACGCCCAATTCTACAAAATAGTTCACTATGATAAAATTGAATCAGCGTTCCCTAATGTGGACACAGTCCTGTGTATATTTTTATGCCTGATGATATCAAACTGCACAGCGGAATGATCTTTTTCGAAATTGATAATAATAAAAAAATGAAGAAAAAAAAACGACGATGCTGCAGGAAAGGCTCGATGCTTTATCAATATTATATAGATATGCTAAAATCGTTGGACTTTATAAACTATTTTCCACTATTTTAATGCTCGAAAATGTAGCAAGTCGCATTTCAATGAATAAAAAAAAAGCTTTGTTGTTTATTGTATATATTTTAAGGTACGTAATGATCTATCTCATTGTATTAAATGGGTAATTTTTTTAAAGACCGATACTTGTTTACTTATGGATAGAGGGGCCCGCAGGCGTGGATTGCTTAGGGCATCAAGTAGTCTTAATCCGGCCCTGACACTCAATAAATCATTTTTAAAGATTGAAGCTGCCTATGCACAATTATTAAATCTTACATTATGACCTTTATTGTTATGTTATGAAAATCGTTTATATTATAATTGAACCTTCCTCACCAGGGATTGACTAAAATAAGTGAACACCGCGAACGGTGAAAACACCTAAGCCAAATACCAGTATTGAATAAAGGAATGAATTCTATTTCTTTAATTTCTGCCATCGGTCACCCCCAGTGGATCACTACATTTAGGTGACGTAAGCGCAATTGTATTGGCGGCGATTGCGCTTACCCATCTACAATGTGGCATACGTCCGTCACTCCTGGACACATTGTTTCTCAGATTCCTACCCACCCTTCATATATTTTCCTTTCCAGAACATCCTTTTTTTAATTTCTTTAAAAAAAACCTCCACACAGTATCCTCAAAGATGATATAGGCGCCGAGAAATGTTTTTTCCTCACGGCCTCCTGTGTAGAAATAAAAAACGGACGCGGCCCAATTTCACACATTTTTAATTAAAAAAATTGTAATTGATAAACTAATGTTTAAGACAAGATTTTTATGCATAGCACAAAGGGTAAAAAATTTTTTATGCTGATAATTATTGCTTATAATAAAAAAAATATTGGTCTGGAAATTTATTGAAGCTTTTCCTCAAATAGCGGGCCGGATCGGGATAGATTGGTCGAGGGAGACCTAACCTAGACCTCTCCAGCCGGACCCTCTCGACCCATCGCCTTGCACGCAGTGGGAAGGATGGATTTATATGTCCGTCACTCCTATATAGATACATTGACCCCCATGATAGATTTCAACCCACTCCTCATCTTTTTTCTTCCCAGAACTTCATATCCTTCCTTTCCCTAAAAATACTCTCCACACAGCATCTCCAAAGGTGGAATAGGAAATATTTTTCCTCATATGGCCTCCTGATAAAGCTAATGTAAAAAAAAAACAAAACTTTAAAATCATGACCTCTCATATAGCCACGACTATATCTCTTCGAAGGTAACACAATATGGTTGCAACCTGTTTAGTTTGTTCGTAAATATATAGGTGCACCATTTACCATAATAAGTAGGAATACTTTCGATTTCACATCTGATCATAATAATATAGGGTTGTTTTATGACACGTCTCCTCCATTCTCCACACTATAATACTATTAATATACTGAAACCATCGGGACATCTGTCTCTCTTTGTGAATTTTGTGTTCCATTTATCGATGTTTTCAAAAAATTGTTTCGCCTAAAGGGTTCCAAATTGTTGTATTTAACTCAAATAATAATAATGTTTGAATAAATACGTATTGACACGCTGTAAGGGTTAAGACATTGATCGAAAACCATTGGTAAAACAATCATGCGAGAAAAGTGAATGCACCTACCTATCATTTATTGTACACATCGTTTTATTTTTGTTTTGAAGGTTTTAGTTTCGATTCACTTTGCTTTGTTTAATTTGTCAATCGGGCCTCTCATAGAAAAAAGTAAAAATTATAAAATATATAGATAGCAGAGACACACGGAGAAAAATGAACTGTTAAAACGGGACTGAAGTTCTTACGAACTAAATTACGTATACCAACAAATTATTCTTAATGTTCCCGCCAATAAACATTGAAACCCTGTTAATTTGTTCGTAAGAACTTCAGTCCCGTTTTTAACCGTTCTACGCATAAAATGATCGTATTTTCTATTAAAATGATCGTTTTTTCTATTTAAATGTTCGTTTTTTTTCAAATAACATTTTTCTCCGTGCACAAGGAAATTGTGGTAGTGAGTAACTAACTCCTTTGAAAATCTCAGCATGGTCATGACTACTTAACTATGTATAACAAAAATGACATGATTTTTTTATTGGAATAACTCGACGTGTTATAATAACTGCTGAAGGCTACGCCCATCAATGTTACATGTACATGATTGAAGAAGAAGGTAACACTAACATTTAAACAAAAATATGGAAATCAACAAACCACGGAAAAAAAAGCCCTCCGCTCAAGGAGAAACTGAAACCAATCTGAAACTGGCGGGTTGCTATGGTTTCCAAACAAACAATTTTATATTTTCAGTATTTATCTCAGCTTGTTTAACCATATACAAGGAACACTTCAGCTGTCACATTGGCGGTGGCGACTAAAAAACAAAACGAAAAACCTCGAAAACTGACAATTAAACTGGCGTATCCGTGGCAACTAGCACGGCGAGTTGTGAGTTACTGCTTGCGTTGCCATTGACAACGGGTTTACGAGAAGTTGTGCAGTGTGCGGACCATCATATTGACCTACACAGGATAGCGAATTGAGTTGGAATCTGTTTTTTTTTCAGTCCGTGAGCGAAAGCACTAACAGTTACAACTGTGACTCGAATTCAGTATATCTTGTTTTAACTAAGCCATTAAAAATAAATTTAGAATTAACAAAATTACCTTCGACTAATTTTTGGCTGCCACCTTTTTAAATGATCACAAAGTTCTAAAGAATTGGTTTGTGACCTAGCTATCTTCTCGGATAAACGTATCCGAGTTTATTTATGTAGAACAACTATTGACACTACTTTCTAACAATCTAAATGGATATTCAATGTTTATTGGAATAACTCTTGTAATTACAGATAACCTAGATAGTGTATCGGATAAGCATATAATAACAAATAATATAAAGTTACCTTTTCATTTTTTACGCTTTTAGTTTATCTATGTTTAAATTTATTAGTTTCGTCGTCTTCGATGACATAAAATTACATTAATTTACTCATTTCTATATTTTTGTAAATATATAGCCATAGATAATCATTATGCGGGCAACTTGGTTCTAAACGGGCCAACGTCAGTTTTTTGACATATCGTCGCTTCAGTTCGTTTTTATCCAACAGACCAAACTTAAATCGGGAGAAATGGCGCTTTAATGTTTTTTTATGATAAAAGCATATGCATTTTGGAGGACGTAAGACAAAGTGCGTTTTGAAAATCCTTAAATAATCTTTTATATTATTTTTTTGAACGATTATCGTATAAATAAAGGCTTTTTGAGAACAAATGCATACTTAACTCAAGTTCACGAAAAATGGTCTGTTAGACAAAAACGAACTAGAGCGACGATATATTCCTCTCAAAATTGGGTTATCTTCCGAATTCTAAAAGAACCTTTCGATTTCGTGAAATGATTTTTCTGCATTCGAGAGCAACGTTACCCCAGAAAATCACGTTTCTTCAAAATTTTAAATTTTACTTCCCGAGGCCACATGAAATAAAAAAAACTGGCATTATCAGTTTTAGAAGCAAATCGCAAAATTATAGTCTGGGGGAAAAAGCTTTTATTCTTGATACTTCTCTTCAAAATATCACTTTATTGAATGATTTTTCATGACGAATTACCCTCTTCCTAAAGAAAAAATGATGCGAGAATATTAGAAACTTAATGCATTTCTTTGGTAAAACATATTATTTATATTAATTAATGAAGACAATTTTAGCAAAACTCAATCGAAAATCTGGCCGTATATTTTTCTGATTTTTCTGTTTTAGATTTTTGATTGATTTTCGCTAATATTGTCTTAATTATTTAAAATATTATAATTTTAGGTTTTACCTATTAATTTAAAAATAAAAATAAACATATCATTTAATTCACTGTCTTCCAATTGGTACCTAACCTACACCTCAGAAAGTCAATAAAAAATACTACAATCTAAGAATGAATACGCAAAACAAGATACCTACCGGCAAAAGAAAAGATTATTTAAAAATAACAGTATGAAAACAATATTCATTCATAACAATTTCTATATCACTATCCAATTGTTTGCCACCCCCCATTTGATCGAAAACCATCATAATGCATGTCATTTTACCACCATTCCCAAATAGTAGTAGTTGTTGGCCGTCACGCTCCATGACCGTCACCGCCATCTATTGTCGCGCGGCGAACTATCCCCTACCCTACTGGTACTTTACGGCCGATTACTACTCTATACAAAGGTCTAAATTACAAAGCGCGTGTACTACACTGACTACTACTTTTTACTGGGATGGGGGTGTCTGTTTGTGTAATAGGGGTGTTCTTTAGTATTTGTTTTGTACATTCAATGAAAGTGGCTTGATGGATTTAAGACTTGAAGAAAAAAGTTTTTTTGTAGAATTTTTAAATGGGGGTCGTAATATCTGAACATAAGCAATGAATATTTTTCAGAACATGTTGACGAAAGATTTATAGAAAAATACTCACATGTACATCACACATTGCTTGCTGAGGTTTGGTTTGTACTATGTCCACAAAAACTCGTACTGAGAAAACGAGGTTGAAGTTAATAATTTTAGATTTTTTTCTATGGAGATAGAACAAAAGAGATATTCAAAATTTGTATTTGTTGTGTTTGGACATAGTGGATAAAAATATAATTAATGGTACTGCATTCACACTCGAGTTTTTATCTATTAAACAATTAAACAATAAATATAAATAATAAAACATTGTTGCTAAACCTATCGGTAGATCGGCAAAGCTTTTGATTTGAATGGCTTATCGATTTTCCTCGTAGATGTCGCTATCGTTCCTAAGAAGGAATAATGATTTTTTTTAAACAGAGCAGGTTAAGTTATGCATGTATGTTTAATTTATTTATTTAATATCAACGGTATACACATTCCAAAAAAAATAATGGCATATCATAGTAGTAGTAAGTAAATACTACAAGTATTCTTTTTAATAAACATGTATGACAATTGATCGTCCAAGGACGTCTGAAAGTATAAAATGAATACAAGCTATAGTAGAATTTAAAAATAAGAGATACAAGCATATACAAAACATATAATTAAACTTAAGTAAAATTAAAATTGATTGAAAATATGTGATTTCTGTCGTCTTACATAAAAACTAAGATCTCTCTTAAAATATCCAAAAAAATATGGTCCCTTGGTAATTTTAATAACATAAAATATGAAAGGAGTCGTTTTCTGTAAAAATATCCTGAAAATTTTGATATTTTTGTAAAATACATAATTCGAAATCTTGTACACAAAATTTGAAAATTCCTCAGTAGCCTTTTTGTACCCACCTTCCATGCAATTAAATAGATCCGCCACTTCTGCATATCTATTACTAACTCCATATATAATCTAGGTACAAACGAGTGTTTGAAATGCCTAAGATATGAAATTCAATGAGGTCAATTAAATAAGAGCTGTTTACAGTTTTGAACATACGTATTATATTATAGAGTTGGACATAATTCTCTGAGAGTTTTAATAAATTTAATTTAATGGAACATCACCTTGCATTGCAGTGGGAGGGATAGATTCACAATTCCTGGACACATTGAGCCCCAGATTCCTACCCATTCCCTGACGGCCGGCGTAGTCCAGCGGTAGGGCGTTAGACTCCCATTCCAAAGGCCGCGGGTTCGAACCCGGCGTGCGCAAATAAATTTTATTTAATTGATTTGTGTTATTTCACAATTAATTATTTAAAATAATGTATTGTATATTTGCGGCACGTTCCAGAGTGGAAGATACTCTTAGTATCGCCCTAAAATCGCCTATTCAGAATTGAAACGTTGCTTGAAATGGCTTTAGCCGTGTTTAGTGACTAGATCTGAATAGCCAGGTACTTCCCCACCTTCCTCTTCCTCGTCTCCTTCCTTTCCCCACTTACCTTCAGCCTCATAACATACCCCAATTGGGGATGCCATCGTCTCACTGGCTCCAGACGGGAGCAGTTGGGACTCTTGTGAGGTATTAACTATAAAAATAAACTTATTCCTTTCCAGAACTTCTCCTCTCCTTCCTAAAAAAGACCCTCCATACAGCATCCCCAAAGATGATATAAACCCTGAGGGATTTTTTTTCTCAGGGCCTCCTGTGTGGATCTAATGTAAAAAAAGAGTGATATACAATTTTTTTTTTTTTTATATGTTTAAAGTACCTATCTACCTACCCATGTGGATTTAATAGAATATAGGCAAACTTACTAACACCGGTATTGAATTAATACTTTAATATGAAAGCATAATATTCAAGGAGATGTAAACTTTTAAAACACACTCTCAACGTTTCAGATACATAGCAAATAACCCTACAACATCAGCCAGGGCGGCAGAACGGACAATGGGCGGTGATGAGCAGGCGCCATGGGCGGGGGCGGGGCGGTTCGATGGCAACAGATCGCAGCATCCATATCTCTGACATTATACTGGTTACCTTGCAGATGACGGACACACTACACGTCATAACTGACACAGGTGTGAATAGTTCGATCTTGTTGGTACCCAGTGGCGTAGCCAGCAAGCGGATAACGTGGTGTAGCCCTAAGAAAAAAAACTGTAAAAAATAATAAAAATCCGATGGTCGTAAAGTATTATAGCCGGATGCATGTCAATCTCACCGAATTAACACTACTATAATCTATATATCCAGAAAAAGATCAAACTATTCTTAAAAAACTGTATGCAATAAAACCATGTAACCTTAATCCTGTAAATCAATCTAGTCCTTAAGATATTATATTAATTATGGACTAAAAATTGTATATTCTTACATAACACCTACACCAAGCTCAAGAGCCAGTTCTCTTAATTGGTGTAGAAACCAAAAAAATAATGTTTTCACCTTTTTGTTATACCTTTTTATTATATTTTTGTTTTTATTTAGTTATTCTATTGTTAAACAATGATTAAAATGTAAAATTGTTGTGTGTAAGAGGTGAAATAAATTGAAATAAATAAATAAATAAAAAAATATTTAAAAAAAATATATAAAAAAAATATGTCACGGGAGTTGAAATGAGAAGATGAATTATTAATTATAATTATTAACAGATATTCACTTTATTTAACACAATAACGTGATATAAATTATATTGCGAAAGGGATTAGCAAAGCAACTGACAGCCAGGAAGTTCGAAACGGAACAATTTTCAGTTGTAATTCGAACCACAGTTCGGCTGTGCTTGGTGTTGTAAACCGCCACATTGCCAGTTTATAAAAACATTAAATAATTCACGAAAAATGGCTTGCTACAGAATGATTAAATTTAACAAGTAATAAAATGAGATATATCATTGAAGAAGAAGATAACAATAATAATCTAATTTTTTTAAATATGAAAATTAACGAGACACAGAAAAATAATAAAAGATAACGGTCGCAACTGGGACTCGAACCCAGAACCTTACGTTTTACCGGGACATACACCTCTACCAATTGGGCTACTGCGATCTATCATGAGACTGTCGTAATTGTCAACTTCATATTTCAAATTTCAGAATTAACAATATTATCTTCGACTAATGTTTTTTTCCATTAATGTTTATTGGAAACAAGTATTCAAAGAATGTATTTGATACCTAGATAGTGTCTCGGATAAATATATCAGATTTTATTTTTATGGAACACCTATTGACTTTTTTATATTTTTATAAGAAAAACTCTCTTTTTAACTTTTGACCGTTAAAATTAGATTATTATTGTTATCCTCTTCTTCAATGATATATTACATTGATGGGAATAACCTTCAAAAGTTAAAAAGAGAGTTTTCTTATAAAAATATTAATAAAATGAGAGTCTCAAGTTGCAATATTGTGATAGTAATAGTATTTTTTATCATACATTTTTTCATATCGAAAGTTGGATATGGCAAAAGAAGAAAGAGAAAATAATAAATATTACCTACCCCCCATAAACAAAATTTATGTACTTAAACACTTTAATTTTTTTTTCTTTCTAGCTTTGACAGCTGCTTTCTAGCTGAATTACAGCCTCAAAATTTCTAGTTTCTCGTGCTCAATCGTTAATATTCCAAGATTGTTTAGTCTCGTTTAGGTCATTGTTGTCCGCAAGTAATTTTTAATTAATTTTATTTTGCTAGAACTCCTCACGCACGAAGCAACTGATACGAAAATCGTCATAAGTAACCATAAGATTAGAAAGAGATTCTTTAAAATTCCATTCCACGAAAAATTTCAAAATATCTAGAGACATTTAATCAGAAACTGTAACATAGGCCGCTTTGAAATGTCTTCTATCTCTAAAATGAGTTCTTTTTATGATCAGTAAATTTTGAAACAGCTAATTACTAACTAACTAACTAACTAACCATCACGCCGTTTCCATATGCAGGGGTAGGCAGAGAGGACGGACTGCCAAACAACTCGGTCTTGGCACACACTCTTTGCCTCATTCACATTCATACATCTTCTCATACATACTCTTCTATTATGTATGAGAAGATGTTCTGACTCTTGCCATGGCCCGACTCAAGTATCTGATTTACTTGATCGTGCCACGTCTTCCTTGGGCGTCCTCAGCTTCTTCTGCCATTTACATTCACGTCATTATTCGCCAATTATTTATTCGACATTCGCGTTATTCGCCAATTCACTTCATTTATCTATATACTTGAGCTGACTTCGATCTAGTTTGAAGTTGTTCAATATTGGATCAATCAAGACATTCCAATATATCATTTTGAAGTTCAGCTCTTAGTCCTGCGACCACCAGACGTTGTTCATGTGTAAAATATTTTTGTGGCACTATTCTACCATAGTTTTTTTCACAATCGGGAGGCGCCCCCCATCGGGTGGTACCCGGTGCGGGGCTACGCCACTGTCAGTACCTACTGATACCTCGAAATGAATACTGTCTACAGGTAGTTCATTAGATCGCATGCCATATACATTACATTACAGTAAATATAGCTTCACTATGTATAACACAATGGTCGGCATTTGGTATGTGCATGTATTGCTCTTTTGATGTCTGTCACACAATTTCTTGAAGAGAGGATGAAAGACCAAACAACTCTCTCTTGTGAAATTTGGCACACACTATTTGCTGCCTTAACATTTTCCCGTCTCTTGACCAGAACATTTGAGGTTATTATATTAATTAATTAACCGTTACGCCATTTACGGACGGCCGGCGTAGTCCAGCGGTAGGGCGTTGGACTGCCATTCCGAAGGTCGCGGGTTCGAACCCGGCGGGCGCAAATAAATGTTATTTAATTGATTTGTGTTATTTCACAATGAATTATTTAAAATAATATATAGTATATTTGCGGCACGTTCCAGAGTGGAAGATACTCTTAGTATCGCCCTGGTGTAAGACCACCATTCAGAATTGAAACGGTGCTTGAAATGACTTTAGCCGTTTTAGTGACTAGATCTGAATAGCCAGGTACTTCCCCACCTTCCTCTCCCTCGTCTGCTTCCCTTTCCCACTTGCCTTCAGCCTCATAACATACCCCAATTGGGGATGCCATAGTATCACTGGCTCCAGACGGGAGCAGTTGGGACTCTTAAAAAAATTACAGAAGAAGGAACGTCATTGATAATGATGGTGACGGAACGTCACAAAACAGCCTTGCTTCATTAAAGTTCATATGCATTTTTCTGTTATTTATTACGAATCTTGACAATACCCAACTTATGCTTTCAATTAATTTTTATTTTTATGTGAATCTCGCACCCAACTGCTCCCAACCATCTGAATCCAGTGAGACTATGGCATCCCCAATTGAATATGTTGTGCGTATGTTTTGAGTGAGGCTGAAGATCTTGAAGGGAAAGCGATAGGAAAGAGGAAGGTGGGGAGTATCGGGCTATATAGGCAGACCTGGTCCTGGTCAAATTTAGTCACGCACACACGGCATTTGAACCCGCGACCTTTGCCAGTGAAGAGCCTTACTCCTCGACTATTTATCCGTTCACTTACGCGTCGAATATTTTTCAAAGAGTCCATTCACTATTAATCGGCTCAAAGTGTCTCTATCTTCTCGTCGTTCATTATTTTTACATCTTCCATGCGTTAGTTTTGGATTACTTTCATTAAAAAAATGGCAGAACATGGTTTCAGCACAAACACGTCTAAAAGATTACATTTTTAATTAAATAAAGAGAAAATTACTGACACTCAATCAAAAATCTAATACCAGAAAAACCAGAAAAAGATACGGTCACGTCTAGGACTCGAACCAAGGACCTGCGCCTTGCCGGGCGGAGCGCTACCAACTGAGCTTATGAGCTAAACCTAAAATAATAATAAAAATGTTCATCGTAGACTTGCAGAAAAGTCAATAGATGTCGCATAATAATAAAAAAATGTATAAAAATTATCCAAGACACTATCTAGATAGCATTTGGTTCGATTTTGAATCTCGTAATCATATATAAAGATAGCAGCCAAGAAAAAATTGCGGTAATAAAATTAAGATAATGTTGGTAGTTTTTTTTTTTTTTTTATTTATTTATTTGGCTTTCACCCATCAAGGGTGATCTTGGCCATATCTTAAAATTAGTTACATTACATTAGTTACAAATAAAATGAGAGAAGACAAGGAAGTTGTACAGGTTCCCAAAAATATGAACCCGTACAACTGTACACAATAACATAACAAGAACAAATGCATACAGATTTGACAAATATAGAAAAATAGTGAAGACAGTTATATAAGTAGTCAGAAGGTTATACAGGATGCCGTATAATACAGAGTTGGTATTAAGAGTGATCATAACATTGTAGAGATGGAAGTTGTACAGGTTCCCAAAAATAGGAACCTGTACAACTGTACACAACAACATAACAAGGACAGATGCATACAGATTTGGAAAATATAGAAAAATAGTGAAGACGGATAAGTAGTCAGATGGATGGATAGGTTGTCGAAAAATACAGAGTTGGCATTAAGAGAGATCATAACATTGCAGAGACGGAAGTTGTACAGGTTCCCAAAAATAGGAACTTATACAACTGTACACAAAAACATAACAAGAACAGATACATACAGATTTAACAATAGAAAAGAAGAGAAGACGATTATACTAGCAGTCTGATGGTTTATACAAGTTGTCGTAAAATACAGAGTGGGTTTTAATAGTGACAAAATTGTAGAGGAGAAAGTTGTACAGGTTCCAAAAAATAGGAACCTGCACAAATGTACACAATAACACTATAAGAACACAGGCGTACAAATTGAATTGAATGTAATGTGATTGATGGTTAAATGTTAAGGCCATTTTTATAAATAAATTTTGCTAACAAATAGTGAATTTCAGGAGTGTTAAGACTAAGAAGGCAGGGCACACTGGTAGGGAATTCAATTTTAAGTTTTACCAATTCATGTATGAAGTTTGGAAATTGATCATTGATAGGACACTCAAAAAAATTATGATCTAGAGTATCCTCTGACCCACAATCACAGTAAGGAGAACTGACTATGTGGAACCTGGCGAGATGGCTAAGACAACAAGTGTGACCTAGACGCATTCGGGTTATGGAGGAAATATATTTTTTAGGCATGGAAGTATATTTGTGAAACCAGGGCTTGATAGGAATAGAAGGTTGAATTAATGAGTACTGGTGACCTTTTATTAGAGAGGATGTTTTCCAGTCAGAGGACCATTGTCGATGGTACTTAGTTTTTAAAATAGGGAAATAGTCTCTAATCGGAATAGGGATACAACTTAATGGACCATCTACAGTGGATTTCTTAGCAATAGAATCTGCCATGTCATTTCCAACAATACCAAGGTGTCCTGGAATCCAGGCTAAGACCACTGACACATGAGCCAGCGATAGGGAATGCAGGAGGTCTCTGATAGAGCAGATTAGAGAGTCGCTACTGGAAATGAGAGGGGATGCGCTTATTTTTTGAAGGGAGCTAAGTGAGTCTGAAAGTATGAGGGCATTTCTAATATTGAGAGATTTGACGAGTTGTAAAGCTTCTATGATAGCTATGCATTCAGAAGAAAAAATGGAGCACTCTTTGGGAAGTTTGTGTGGGAAACACAATTTCCTGTGAGGTACGTAGACACTGGCCCCGCAATGGGAGTCCAGACTGAGTTTGGAACCGTCCGTGAAAATTTTTATATAATTTGGCCAGTTATTTTCAATAATTTTGTTGAATTCTGCATTATTTGATTGAGCTGAGTCTTTTACATTTTTTTTACTTATTCCAATAAATTGGTGGACCTTTGGATAGAAAGTAAGGCTTTCATAGGGACATGAGTATAAGGGGAGATAATCATTACGATAGGAGTTTTTGGATATATCTAGGAAAGAGTTGAAGCAATCATAGAGAAGGGGAGGAGAATGTTTTTTCCAAAAAGGATTCAAGTTAACTTCATACTTTAAAGACTGAAGTTTGGGAATCAAGGGATGGTATGTTATTGAGCATGTTTTGAAAATATATTTTTCTGCTAAGCATCGTCTTCTAATATTTAACGGAGGTTCGCAGCATTCAACTTGCATTGCATTGATTGGGGAAGATTTCATGGCTCCTAAGATTAGGCGAAGAGATTTTGACTGAATTTTATCTAATTTATGAGAGTTTGAAGATGACATTGGATCAAACAGACAAGATCCATAATCGAGATGGCTTCGGATGAGAGCATTGTAAAGAAGTTTTAAAGAAGTTGGGTGTGATCCCCACCACACTCCAGACAGAAATCTGAGGGGATTGATGTTGCTTTCGCATTTCGTGATGACATGATTTATGTGAGAGTTCCAAGTAAGCTTTGAGTCCAAAAACATCCCCAGAAACTTAACTTCCTTAGTAATAGGGATGAATTCATCGCCAAATTTCACCTGGATATCTGGGAGCTTTCGACGACGAGTGAAGATGACAACTTTGCTTTTGGAAGGGGAAAGTTCAAGTCCATTGCTATTTAAAAACGCCAAGAGTTTTCTGAGGGCATTGTTGATTGCTGATGCAGCAGAAAAAAGATTTGGAGATATTTTGTAGAATGTTAAGTCGTCAGCATATTGGAGAATATTGCACAAGAATTGAATAGATTTCTCTAGATCATATGTATAAATATTGTACAGGATCGGACTTAAGACTGACCCTTGAGGGAGACCTTTGAATATGTGTCTAATGTGGGGAGGCGATTCGGACCCATCTACAAAAATTGTTCTCTGAGAGAGCAAATTGATAATGAATTGGACCAATTTAGGAGGGATGCCAATCGCAAGTAACTTTTCTTTCAGGATGGGAATATTAACATTGTCATATGCACCACAGATGTCTAAAAACACTGCAATACAATATTCGTTTTTAGATAAAGCCAATTTGACATCTGTAACAAGAGAGGAAAGGTTGTCAAGGGTGCTTTTACCCTTTCTAAATCCAAACTGAGAAGGAGAAAGAATTTGATTTTTCTCTACGAACCAGTCTAATCTATTCTTAATCATTCTTTCAGCTACTTTACAGAGTGTTGAAGAGAGAGCGATCGGTCTGTAGCTTGAACCTAGACTTGGATCTTTGCCACTTTTGCAAATGGGAATGATATTTTGAATTTTCCAGTCTGGGGGAATAATACCGGAATCTAGAAAGATATTGATTAGAGAGAGAAAGTAGGAAAGGGAATTGTCATCAGTGTGGCGGATGAATATATTCAGGATTTCATCCTTGCCCGGAGCTGAGTCTTTGAGGTTTTCAGTGGCTCTTTTTAACTCATCTAAAGAAAATGGAGCATCTAACCATGAAGAATGGTTTAGAGAGTAAGTTAAAGCAGGAACTTCATCAATATTAGGAACATAAGGGGGAGCTATTTTGTTTATAAAGTCAGAAATCCAAATAGCAGAATTATGAGATGACTTTGGAAGGGAAAGGGAAGATCTAAACCTGCGAATCATGGACCAAACCTCTCCAGCTGGAGTAGCTGGGGATATATTGGTACAGAAATTACGCCAGCTGTTTTTTTTTTTGAAACGAAATGTGCGTTTAGCAACAGCTTGGGCATTCTTGGCTTTTAAGTAGTTTTCCAATGTCATCTGTTGACAGTAAGACTTATTGGCCGCTTTCCTCTTCTTCAGCACTCTAAGGCATTCCTCATCCCACCAAGGGGGAGAGCGAGCCTTCGTGACTACAAGGGAAGATTTGGGGATGGAAGAGTCAGCTGATTTAAGAATCGAATCAGTCCAAGATTTATAAGAAGAGGTGCAGTTATCAGAAGTAGGGGAAGGCAGAGAGAGGGTATGACACTGGATAGAGTCTCTGAAATGGGACCAATCAGCTTTTTTTGTAATAAATTTAGGTTTATTTTTGAGGTGGTTAGAATGAAACCGCTGAGCCAGATTCAAAATAATGGGATAATGGTCACTGCCGCAGGGGTCTGATGAAGTTTTCCAGGAAGATAGTGGATAGATACTTGGAGAACAGAGAGTTATATCTACTGCACTAGGACTCTGTCCAGGGAGACTTACCCTTGTTGGGGATCCATCGTTTAAAATACAGATGTTTAAGGAATCCATAAGGTCAATTAATTTGTAGCCTGAGGGATCAGAGGATGAAGAACCCCAGAGTGGGGAGTGGGCATTGAAGTCGCCCAGAATGACCAAGGGAATAGATATTTTGCTGAGCATCTGGACCCATAGTGGAAGGTCAAATGGGGCAGAAGGGGGAATGTAAATGGATACAAATGTAATATTAGAGACAGTAGCTGCCACCATTTGGAAGGGTGAATTTGGGGGTTTAATGAAAACAGGGGAGAAAGGGAGAGAGTTTTTGATAAGAAGGGCTGCACCGCCCTTCCCATCAATGCGGTCGTCCCGCAGACATTGGTAGCCACTCACCTTGAAGAGTTGAGAAGGCTTAAACCATGTCTCAGAGACGGCAGCAATCGATATTGAGTGTAAATGTAGAAGGCGGATGAGGTCATCCTTATTAGATGTGGCGCTTCTACAATTCCACTGTAGAATTGCTGCTATTGGGGCAGCCATTGGGAAGAAGAGAGTATAATGAGGAGAGTAAAGTGGCAGCGTTGGACGGTAGAGAATTATTGTTGTTAATTATAGAGATTAGTAACATGAGAAGAGTTTGAATAAAAGAAGAATTGTCATTAGAAATGTTGTTGTTTAAGGAATTGACATTTGGATCAGGGTTGAAAGCACTGCAGTTAGATGAATTGTTGTTAGAAAAAACGGTATTTTGGGGAAAAGGAGAGCTTTTGTTACCATTTGGGAACAAGAGCTGAGAGTTGTGGCCAAATTGGTCATAACCGGGAGTTGTAATCGGACGAGAAGCGGATTTTGTCATTACAGTCTTCCTGTAAGACAAGTTTGAAGGAGTACTAATTTGGGATAACATTGGTTGAGAGGCAACTTCAGCAAAAGATTTTTTAGAGGGAGCTATTATTTTGGAAGCATGGAAGTATGAAACGCTATTGGAGGCCATATAACTTTTTATGTTTTTTTGGCGAGAAAGTTCGGGGCAGGATGGATTTATGGCTGTGTGCGAGCCTGAGCAGTTGACGCAAGTGGGAGGGTTGGAAGGGGAGGGGCATAGATCTGCTAAATGGCTTTCTGCACATTTAAAGCAGCGAGGAGAAGAGCGACACGATTGCTTAGAATGGCCGAACCGACAACAGTTAAAGCACTGAATTGTCGGGTATGAATAAATTTCCACCGGGAGAGAGTTGTGGAATAAATACACATGTGAGGGAAGCGTTTGGCCTTCAAATGAAAGAACTACAGTCTGGGAGGGTTTCCAAACTATAGACTCAGAAGTTCTATCTTTAAAATTAAGCCTTCTAGTCTTTATAACTTTCCCCGATGATGCAGGGATAATCAGTTCCGCAATGAGTTCTTCCTCGGTTAGGTCTGTGGGAATACCCCTCACTAGACCCATGCGAGAGACATTAAAAGACGGGATATAAGCTTTAAACTTTTTCGCAGAGAGGAAGTCAATGGAATTAATGAATTTATTGGCATTAAGTGCAGTTGTAAATTCTACACAGATGCGAAATCTGCCTTCGGATCTAATACCACCTGGGGAAATACCAAGTGGTTTTTTTCCAATGAATTTTCCAAAATCAAGAGGATGCAGAGAATGGCCTGGAGTGTTATTTTGCACATATACGATGAAGGGGGCTTTTGCTGAAGTTGGATATACATTGATTAGTGGAGGAACTACTGTCTCTACGGGAATTGAGAACTGAGAAGAAGAAGAAGACTCGTTTTTGGGAAGGTCACTAGCTTTCCGTTTTTTGGGAGTAGAGGATGGCAGAGGAAGGTTTGAAATAGAGATTACCTCTACTTCACTGCCAATGTCAGATTCAAAAGCAGGGTCAGGGGGAGCGGGATCAGGCGGCTTCTTCCCCATGGTAAAGGCCTTGGGCAAGGGGAAATTAAATGAAAATGACTTACTGGACGTGGTCAGCAATATGTGAACTCAAAGAGAACAAAAAACTATAACTTTAACTATTGAAAAGCTACAAAATAAGATTTTTCGTATCGAAACGAAAAAAAACGCAACAGTGTTTTTCAACTGTCAAAATTCGAATCCTCATGTTGGTAGTTCTTAGTCAAAGTATGATACTGTTAAATATGACCGAATCGAGAAGGGAGACCTTATCTCAAACGGAGAAAATGTTATTCTGATATACGATAATTTTATTCGTAACTGAATTCGGGACTGAAGTGCTTACGAACAAATTAACAGGGTTTCAATGTTATATAATTTGTTGGTATACGTAATTTCGTACGTATACCTACAAATTATTCTTACATTTTCCCGCCAATAAACATTGAAACACTGTTAATTTGTTCGTAAGAACTTCAGTCCCGTTATTAACCGTTTTTACGAATAAAATTATCGTATTTTAGAGTATCATTTTTCTCCGTGCAGTTGGTAGATCACCGCCCCGGAAAGGCTAAGGTCCAGGTTTCGAGTCCTAGATGTGTCCGTATATTTTTCTGATTTTTCTGTTTTCAGATTTTCGATTGAGTTTCGCTAATATGTTCTCCATTTAATAAAAATATAACAATTTGAGGTATCACTCGTTTAAAATACTAAATTTTTAGTGGATCTTTTCTCTGTCACTACATTTCGACTTCGTCTTTGAATCATCAAATGTTTTTTAATCGGCAGGTAGGTACACACTTACTAGAAGTAGAATACATTTCCCACTATGGAAAAATTTACCATTAAATAACTCTGAGAGATATAATTTATCTGTATACCTACACAAATATTATGAACAATCTTTTAAAACCTCCTGCATCATCAGTCAGGCAACGTTTCACTATATCCCTAACAAGTTCCGTGCACGTGGAATTATAATCACCCCTTCCGGTCTGCCGGGGCTGCACTTCCGCTAGTACACGTGCGCCGTGTGTCGAGTACCTGCGGAGGATAGAAGGAAGAGGGATCTGAAACTGCCCACGTGGCAGATAAGGCTCGCGTAATCACTGATGTTGATGAGGATAAGATATAAAATAGGAAGGACGGTTATCCTGATTCAAGTGGCGTTTTTTGAATTATGTATTTTCATATTACTTTTTTATACAAAACTTAAATTTGAATTTGATGCCAAAACACTAATTAAAAAAAATATATTTTTATACATAAGATATTGCAGATATCTAGTACGGATACTTATAAAATATAGGCCATTAAAGAAGTCAATTTTTCATGATTTGATCATATATACATTTATATTTCTTTAATTTTCCCTATTTTCTTTGTGATTGTAATGAATGAAAAAATATTTCTAGGGTATTAATTCATGGAAATGGGTTTGTAGTTTGTGACTTCGTGAAGGTGGCCACTTTAAGGTATTGGTATCTACAATACTGTCAATTATTTTTTAGTAGTTACAAAATTTAACCTATTCTCATAGATATTCTAAATACATTTATATTTCTATTTACACTTAGATGAACATAATCAATAGAGAGACATTTTTAAACATCGCTTCAGTTAATTAGACAGCAACTAGTATAATCTTTTGACACATGGCAAAAAATAGTAAAACTTCCCCTCGTTTATTTTCTCTATTTCCTATGAACATTTTCTAGTTGTACCAACGTAACATAACCCAATAATATCACCTCAAGCATGTTCAGAAGATAATATTGTCTTTTTACCATCTTTAAACCTTCAAATACCTGACTTATTAATTACTAACTAGATTTTGTAATTAGGAACTCCAGTTCCTTTTTTTATATTGTAATACTTTGTAATAATTTATTTTAATGGTTAAAAAAAATCATACTTTTAATTTTTAAAGTCTCCCAAAATCTCACCAAATCTATGGATGTCTATGTGACGTTGATTAACCATTTTTAATATTAAGAACAATAATAAGAACATTTGGTTAAAACACAATTGATTAACCGCTTAAAGACGTTGATTAACCGCTTTTAAAATTAAAAAATACTTGGTTAAACAAATGTTAACATCTCAAAAGAATTTATCCTAAGACAAAATCCCTACAAGAGCTCCTGATTGCACCCCGCCTCGTTCAAATGTAAACTCATGCATATCTGTGAAATCTGTATTATTTGATCTCTGATATATCGAACGCGTGCCCGAATACAGAATACTGAAAAATCTCTGTTGTGTTTCACTGTATCTTTTATGATAATAATACTACATGCCTCCGCGCTTTACTTTCCCACCGCCAGAGCGTAATTGGGCGCTGAACGTCGACGTCTGACGTAAAGGCTGAACGCCAGCAGAACAGAACAGAACAGAACAGAACAGAACATAGGTAGATGGCGTGCATAATCGCAACGGATGCAATTAAATGAGAGATGCATGGCTTGTTGCATCAAACCCCAGTGCAGTACTATTATAGAACTGTCTGTAAATAGTAACATTGTTAGCTATTATTTTTGTTAGCTGGCGTATGTGTGACGAGAGCGTTAGGCAAAGTGTACTCGGGCGAGGCCAACGGGCTGTATCACAATGTAGGAGCAAGAGAGAGCAGTGCGCGCACACATTTTCTTTCTCTCTTCCTCTCATAGCCAGTGCATGAAGATTATTCGTAATTTCATTTCGTTCCTAAACAATTTTATAAATACTGTAGGAGCAAGAGAGAGAGCAGTGCGCGCGCACATTTTTTTCTCCCTAGAAGTTTTACTTGAGTCGTGTGGTCTAAAGCACACTCGTTTTTTTTTTTACATTAGCCACACATGGGAGGCCCTGACTGAGGAAAATAATTGCCCCATTGCACATGTCATCGGGGATGGTCTTTTCAAGGAAAGGAAGGAGAAGAAGTCATGGGAAAGAAAAGGTATGAAGGTAGAAATGTATGAGTCAGTGTTTCCAAGAGTGACAGACATGTGAGTTCATCCCTAAGACGATGAGTCGAGAGAAACCAGCTGGAGAGGTCAAAGGGACTCCCCACACCGCCATCACCCGATCGCGCCCGTCAGGCAGCTGGTAGGCGGATGCATTCGCTGCCAAGACCTGAACACATCGAATGCAACCGGTCACCCCTGCTAAGTCACCAAACCAAGCGAACCACTTGGGGTGACCTATGGCAGAAGTATTTTTGTTCTGTATTTTCGTGATTTTCCAGATTTATGTCCGTAAATTCTTTCGTTTCATAGAAGTGTATTTATTTATCTAAAAAGTGTGTCAAATATGAAGGTAAATAGATAGGTAATTTTAGCAATGCCTGCAATAAAATTATATTTTTTTATACCAAATAGCCCAGCTTCTGCGACCGATTGAACGCCACTGAGAACAATTTGTGCATTGCTAATAATGCAGAATAAAAGTTTTTGAATAGCAACTTTTTGGTATATAATAATATCTTATGGCAAAGTAAGTTTTTGAATTCAAACATTGATAGACTAATGAGACATTACTACCCAGATAAAGGACATTTTCAAATCATCTACCTAGTTCTAGGCTCAATTCCTTCATGAACATCATTTTATTTTTTTAAATGCCTAATGATCTCTTTTAATTATTCATTGGAATAACTCTTGTTACAACACCTTTTAAAGTTTGTACCCATCAATGTAATATATTATCATTAAAGAACAAGATAATACTAGTAAATCTAAACGAAAAAAAAAAGATACAGATAAATAAATAATAACGGTCGCATCTGGGACTAAAACACAGAATCTATTGTTTTACCGGGACAAACGCCTTAACCAACTCGGCCAATGGGAATTCATTTTAATTTTTATGTACTTCTTTATATATATGTTTAGATATAAGTTTTTACATGATTAAATATCGTGGTGAAAATATGACAAAATATTAAATATATTATTCACTAAACCAATTTAAATATTAATTGATTAATTAACAGGGTTTCAATGTCTATTAGCGGGAACATGTAAGAATAATTTGTGGGTATGTTACGTACAAAATTACGTATACCAGCAAATTATTCTTACATGTTCCCGTCAATAAACATTGAACCCCTGTTAATTTGTTCGTAAGAACTTCAGTCCCGTTTTTACGAATAAAATGATCGTATTTTAGAATAACATTTTTCTCGGTATAGGTATACCTACTTGACGCCTGTGTGCTCTCAAGATTGCTATCCGTTTGCTAAGATGGGATCTATCAAACGGAAATCCCGTTTCTGGGTCATTTTTAAAATCATGAAAATAATAATTTTGTATGCACCACCTTTAAAATAATTCCAAAACCAATGGTTTCTTTGTTAGTATAAAAATATTATGAAAATTAACAAAAATGAGAATAAAAAACCAGGATAGACAAATAAATACATATTGACAAAAAACACTTTAGTGAGTGGTGATTAATTCCTTAGTTGCTGTGAAAAAACCATTAGGCAAAATAACAAAATTATTTTTAAATAAACAAATATTGCATTTATATACGACGGCTGGCTTAGTTCAGTGGTAAGGCTTTAGACTCCCATTCCGAAGGTCGCGAGTTCGAACCCAGCGTGCGCAAAGAAGTTTTATTTGATTGATTTGTGTTTTCACAAATTAATAATTAAAAATAATATGGAATATTTGCGGCACGTTCCGGAGTCGAAGATACTCTCAATAGCGCCCTGGTGTAAGACCACCATTCAGAATTGAAACTTTGCTTGAAATAGCTTTAGCCGTGTCAATGACTAGATCTGAATGTCCGAAATCCGAAGGTACTTCCCCACCTTCCTCCTTTCCCACTTACCTTCAGCCTCACAACATACCCCAATTGGGGATTCCATAGTCTCACTGGTTCCAGACCGGAGCAGTTGGGACTCTTGTGAGGTATTCACTATAAAAAATAAAAAATAAATTAATTTTGTATGAATTAACACAAAATATTCAGGGAATAACTAAAGTCTAAATAACAACAAAAAAATATATTATCAATGTAGGTATTAGGTATTGTAGAAATAAATTGATGGTATGAAAAGTTACTAATTTCCCTTGAAGTATGAACTCCTTTATTCGACACAGGAGGCCCTGAGGAAATTAATTTCCCTCTGGGCCTATATCATCTTTGGGGATGATTAGATATTTGGGGGTGCTGTATGGAGGGTAATTTTAAGAAAGGAAGGAGGGGACGTTATGTATATGAAAATGGTATGGGGCGTGGGTAGGAAAATTAACGTATGAATCAATCTCACCCAATGCAGTGCAAGTCAATGTTCCTATAAATTTCTGTTGGCGAGGTAAAAAAGTCTCCCTCAACAGTCTCTCAGTTGGTGGGCCGCCAAGACGCAGATAAACCTCATCCGAAGAACACGGACAGGCCATTGGATGTTTCATACAAAACGTAGTTTTGGATTTTAGGCCAAAATACCCAACCAAACTGAAAAATTATTTTTTTGTAATTAAAAGGTATGTCAAATGTCGATCTCGCATAGGAGCTACATTATTTATTTTTGTTTTTTTTTTTAAATATAGGCTATTAAAGAATTTAATATTTTATGATTTTAGAGGAAACTTGAAAAATTATTTGAGAGTAACTGTAAACATTTAAAAAAATAATTTTTACTTTATTTTTTTTTTAATTATGATGAAATAAATATAACATTAATTTTTTTTTTAAATAAACAGTTTTGATGGGTGTAAATTTAAATTACAAAAACCTATTTACATCGGAACCAAAACTCGTCGTTTATATTTTAAAATTACTACCCAAAGAAACGCATTTTTAACATTTTTTTATATTATTTTTCATTATTTTAAAACCAAGGATTAAGCAATTTTTTTTTTTTATAATTATTAATGTCTCACAAAAAATTCCAAAGTTGCTTCCAAAATGAACAAAAACTGATTTCTTTAATTACCTATACGTCATCATTTAAAAACAAATAAAAAAGGAGCTCCTATCGGAGATCAACATTGAACCTACATTTTTTTACAAAAATAATTTTTCAGTTTGGTTGGGTATTGTGGCCTCAAATCCAAAACTACGTTTAGAATGAAAGCGCTCGCGCAGCCGTTCCTCGTAAGTCACCAAACGTAGCGAACCAATTCGGTTACCTATGACAGAATTATTGGTTATTCAACAAATTGTTACTACCAACCTCTCAATTTGATGATGATTCCCTATGGCAATATTTTTTTTATTTTTGGCTATTTTTACGCATAAAAGTTATAATAACCTCTCTTTTTAGCATTATTCATAACGTCGGTATGTTTTGATGGAAATTTTGCACCCATTTGATCAGATTGGATACAGCATTCAGTTCCGGTTCGTGTCACGTGTTTGATCACGTGTCCACTATTATATTCGCTATTATCCCGGTCCGCTGATTTGTGAACGGGAGATCCCTGCGAAATCAATTTGTTCCCGGTATTATAATGAAACATATTATTTATTAGATGGTAAATGGTCAGAATATAAAGTGAACTGTAAACTGTAACACAAATTACGTTATTCTATTAGGACCTCCCCTTCCTATTATAAAAATTGAAAATAGTGAAACAAATCGTTACCTCTATAAAGTATTACGTCTTGTAATGTCACGTCGGTGTACGTGGTCGAGGGGCAAGGCTCTCGACTTGCGATCCGAAGGGTTCAAATCCCGGCGTACGCAGATAATTTTCATTAGAGCAACTCTCTTTTTATAACTGAATTTAACTTGAATTTTTTAAGGTTATTCCCATCAATGTAAGATATCATTGAAGTAGAAGATAACACTAAAAATCTAAACAAACATTTAAAAAAGAACAAGACACAAAAAAAACGAGTGTGTTTTAGACCTCACGACTGAAGTAAAACTTCTAGAGAGAAAGAAAATGTGCGCGCGCACTGTTGTCTCTTGCTCCTACAGTATTTATAAAATTATTCAAGAACGAAATGAAATTACGAATAATCTTCACGCACTGGCAATGAGAGGAAGAGAGAAAGAAAATGTGCGCGCGCACTGCTTTCTCTTGCTCCTACAGTGTGATACAGCCCGTTTTCTTCGCCCGTAACGCATTACACTTTTCGTAACGCATTCGCCAGCTTACCCCTTAAGTCAAGCGTGCGTAAAGAAGTTTTAATTCGATAAAAGATAACGGTCGCAACTGGGACTTGAACCCAGAACCACTCGGACAATCTGCACTGGGACAATCGTCCTTCATTCATCAGACTTTCCGGCATTTCAACGTACATCTTTTAGTCCTGTATAAAGTAGACAGTTTTGTGAATTTGATATGTTCATAGGAGGCAATCTGACTCTTTTTATATTTCTGGTTTCATTATGCATCTCTGTTAAAAACTATTTTATCCAAATTCCTAGAATTTCAACCAAGTTCCTAGAATTTGCCATTTGGTTTTTCATTACTTTATGCACCAAAATTAGCACATTTAATAACAGTCTCTTTTTATTGGAATCCAATTTAGTTCCTCTCTCATTTGATTAAATCTTGCGTATTTACCTTTTCCCGGTAAACATCTCATAGCACTGTTCTGTATAATGTCTAAGAGTCTAACGCCGTCATAAAAGGTTCATGAAAATAAACCTCAATCTTGGTATAGAAGTATAGGTACTTAGTTTAAATGTCTCCGTTCGTCTCACACAAGAACCTAATATAACTAATATAAAGAACCCTACTCGACAAATATGTTTATAAATAGTCGCGGTGGCTGTATAATACCCCAGTTACCAGTTGTTAGTGTTGTGGAGGAGTGGATCGTATTTCTAATTCGGTAAATGTCGATTGTAGGGTTGATTAACCAGACACTAACTGAAGGAAAATATCCGCAGTTGTGCGATGAAATCTAATTTGTAGAATTTATTGTACGAATCCCCTCGGATTAGAAACAAATAACGAAGTTTGCACTTCTAATATTTCCTTTGAAAACTTAGCGAATAATAGTAGGATAAATGTAATCCTATGTTGGAGTTATGAATTAACGGTAATGCCTGAAACTTACTTTAATAATCATAAACTTCTTTTAATAATTATTGTGAATTATTTTTAGGTTGTTATGCCGTGTTGCGCTACCTCTTTCTTCAGCCATCATGCTGTGAAGACTCAAAACGCATAGGCAATTGAAATTCACAAAAATCCCATTAATATTAATAAAGGCTGCGGGGCTAAGCGCAATAGTTCTTGGTATCCAGTATTTGACGGCTACACCAAAACCAAACACAGAAAACCATTTTAAATTATGCTATAAGTTGGAGCTGGCAACACGTTATCGCATCTCCATACATAAGAACACACTTTACCTGTACAATCTTCGATTACACGTCTGCCCTGATGATGGACACTGTAATGCTGTCCGAAACGTTTTCCGTATGAACCTCAAATCATATCTTTTTTTGAATAAGTTCCTACTAAATGCAATCTCAATTTGGGAAGTGGATGGGCGTACCGTCATTCATTTGATAACCAACACCTCTATTGTTAGTCGGCCTTGGTGGTTCGCCGTATTTGGTTACTTAGCAGGGGAGACTGGTTTCGCGGGGTGAGGTTTGTCCAGGTCTTGGTTACGGATAAATCTTCCTGTATACAACTATCAAAATATAAGAAAAATAAGCTGTCTCGTAGGCAGGCATATTTTTTTATACACACAAGTATCAGTTGTTCAATAAGAAAAAAAAGTTAGATTCTTAAGCATAGCCGAGAATTAAAAGTAATCATATACAATTAAATACTTTAACAATAGGGTATTTTCACTGTTTTTCTTTTAATTTCGAAAAATAACGATAATAAAGTTTTTTTTTGATGACGAATATGACGATTTAAAATTTTCCATTTTCGATTTGCAGCCAAAACGACATGTTCGTTTTTAATCGTGAATTCGGCGGCATTGACGTCACTCCTGGCGACGTCAGTGACCAGCCAGTGGTGTTTTCAGTGTCCATAATCTAGCCAGTTAAAACCGTTTAATATACATGGTGTCCGGAAACTCGTAGTATAAGCAGGAAACTGGTGAATCTACATCACATTTAGAGTCGATTTTGTAGCACAACTTTTTTTGAATTGAGCTTTATAATAAATAAATCGAGACCAAAGATGGAATTTTTAGGTCAAATCTGAATGTCGAATTGTCGAAATGGTTGTTACGTGGTTAATATAAGCTGTTTAATGTATTTTAAAGTGTGTAAAAGCATCGACCCTGCTTAAAAAAAAAATTTAACCCCTATTTGTCGAATTTTTTTATTTTCCAAAATGTTCAGATTGAAAAAATAAAAATAAAATTTGGGTTCCCTATGTAATATAGACTCACCAGTTTCTTGCGTGTACTACAAGTTTCCGGACACCGTGTTTTATTTAAATTTTTAATACAATAATCAAGTCAGAAAAAATAAAAACTTTAATTCTTCCACACATTTTAACTGTATTCATAGATTTGTGAAAATACCCCATTGCAAATTCTCTTTGTGGTATAATTTGAATTAGTTGCGACCATTATCTTTTATTATTTTTCTGTGTTTTGTTCATTTTCCAATTAAGATTATCATTGTTATCTTTTATTTTATCTTCATTTTTCAATTAAGATTATTATTGTTATCTTCTTCTTCAATAATTTAAATTATTAATTTTTTTTTCAAAACCAAACGTTTCTTCACAACTTTCATCGGGATACGAAGTATACTGAAAAGTATTACACAAGAATAAACAATAGAGTACCTAAAGACAAAAAATATAACAGTGAAAGTAATTAAATAGTTTTTTTTAAATTAAAATGACATCTAAATAGTCTGTGTATTAGATGAGAATACAATCTCCTTAATCCACCAGCCAAAGACCTCCAAGTGAAGCTTGATTAGCATGTAGCATCCTTCAACTATTGTGCAACAAAACTCCAGCGTGTAAAATTGCGGTCTTTACGTTTATCCCCAAAGAATAAAACAGCCCCGAACAAAAAGGCAGCAATATCCAGCAAGGAGGAGAAACCATCCACTCCCCTAGATCCACTTGACATAAGGGTGGGTTTTGAAGTGCAGAGTGTCCGCATTTGGTTTTATTCGAAAGGGGGTGATCGCAAATTGTAAGACACCCCGGGGCGCAGAACATATGAGGAGATCAACCCCTCGTTTCATTCTATTATTGAGAGGTATTCAACTAACTCCATATCTAGGGGGGCCGGGTTTAATAATGTTATTATTTGTGCTTACTCTTTGAACATTTCCCTCTGTTGCCACTGGTGATTTAGTCGTATTCACGGACTTAAACCGGCGTTTTAAAAGAAAGATTATTCCGTGTATTCAACAGAATATTTTGGCTTATTCCGAGGTTTTGGCTGTTGCAGGGTTGGTGGATGTGACTCGACTTCTGTTCACATAATCAAGAGGCATTTAGGGGTATTTATTTACCGCTTACGCATCGCCAGAGCTCCATGGGGAAATAGAATTACGTGGAACTTTGTGTCGTGGAAGTGTTGAATTCCTAATTAAAATGTTCCATTTGTGGGGGGTTGGGCATGATTTTGAATAGCCTGTTGTCATTCGAGCACAATTAATTCACTTTGACTGACCGATATTTTGCAAGTGTTCAAATCGTTAAGATATCAATAATTTGTCATAAATTTTCTACAACTGGTAGAGGATTAGTGTAAGTGTACGTTATTAATGGACTCGTTCCACCACAATCCTATTAGAAAGCAAAAGTTTTTTATATTTAAATTTCTCATCTATACATTTTTTTACGTAAAGAGAAATCTGCAATTGTGTTTGTTTGAAAAGGCAAAAATTCTCTAAAAGTTGACTCTGGCGCCATGAAACAGCATTAATATTTTCTGGAATTTCTTGAGAAGTCAGTCAATTTTATTTCAGTTTCCGTGGTCTTGTCCATAGCGAACCATAAATGGGGTTTTGGAATATCCATTACCTATAAAACTCAATGCATACCAACACAAATAAGATTAATGTATATTTTTTCATAGATTCACACAGGAGACCTTAAGTAAAAATCCCTTATAGGGCTTATGAAATGAAGATTAGAAAGTTCTTGGAAGGAAGATGGTACGAGGAGTGGGTGGAATTCTGGGGGTCCATGTGTCCAGCATTGACAGACGTATGAAGTATGAACCCTCCCTCCCACTGCGGTGTAAGGCGATGGGTAGAGAGAGTCCGGCTAGAGAGGTCTAGGTTAGGTCTTCTTCAACCGGTCTCTCCAGTCTGCCACGCAGTGGACGAGCAAAAATTTTACGTGTGCTGCTACCTTTTTCATCAATAATTTGAATAAAATGTAGCTTTCGATTTTAATAGACCAAACGCAATTTTTTTTTACGACAAAAATGATTAAATTTATAAAGAAAAAAATCTATTCTACCAACTTATAATAATTCCTCAAGAGCTTTTTAAAGAATGGCAAAGATTTTAAATCGCTTTCCTGTATAATTTGTCATGCACGGAGAAAAATTTTATTCTAAAATACGATCATTTTATTCGTAAAAACGGTTAAAAACGGGACTGAAGTTCTTACGAAGAAATTAGCAGGGTTTCAATGTTTATTGGCGGGAACATGTAAGAACAATTTGTTGGTATACGTAATTTCGTACGTATACCAACAAATTATTCTTACATTTTCCCGCCAATAAACATCAAAACACTGTTAATTTGTTCGTAAGAACTTCATTCCCGTTTTTAACCGTTTTTACGAATAAAATGATCGTATTTTAGAATAACATTTCTCTCCGTGTGGATTTTTGCAGTAGAAATTGCGACGATATGTAGATACATTTTGTCCCAATTTCAAATATGGCTTTACCGGCATTTAATATTACATCCCTTATCCCGACCAATAACCAAATCAGGGCTGTCCACTGCCCACTCCCCCTTTCCACCCCGTTCTGCTCCACACCCAATGCAGGTAATTTATTTAAAGCTCGTCCGACTACCGGTGGAATATCGAATTATAAGAATGATCCGCGTTCCGAAGCGGTTTTTCGATATGGCCCTTTGTGGAGAGCGGGCATTAGTTAAAGCTACGATACTATCATCAAATACAGGTCATTCCGTTTTAAAATTTAATAAAGTGCTCGTAAATTGAAAATTTTATGTTTTTGATTAAAATCACAGTATCTTACAGCTTGATACGCAAAGTGATTATCACTTTAACTTGGTGTTTTATGAATTCAGAATCAGTCTCTTAGGGATTTGCACGGGTAATTTGGAGAGCAATCCCCTCAGGGCCAATGTCATCTTTAGGGATGCTGTGTAGGGGGGATTTTTAGGAAATGAAGGAGAAGAAATTTTGGGAAGGAAAAATGTATGAGTGGTGAATAGCAACCTGGGGGTCAGTTTGTCTAGGAGTGACGGACGGACAATAAACCGATCCCTCCCAACCATGGCGATGTTCCTAGAGAGTCCTGTTGGAGAAGTCAAAACGTCTCCCTCAACCAGGCCCCCCACGCAGTTAGTGAGCAGACGCGACTGCTGCCAAGACCCGGACAAAATTGAATCATGTGAACCAGGGCACCCCTGCTAAGTCACCAAACGTAGCGAACCACTTGGGGTGACTTATGGCAGAGGTGTTGGTTATCAAATAAGTGGTTCCCGGGGCGACGCTAACCATAATCTCCACCAAAATTGAATCAGTTATTAATTTACTGTACATTAATTGTTAATCAGTTGTGTAAAATTTAAAACACGTTTATTAAGAAGGCTTATGATGTTTTAATCTGTACTTAAAAATTGAATGTATGAATTATTAATTTTTACGCCCAGGGCTTTTACATCAATCATGTAACATAAAAATAGAAATAGAAATAATAAAAAACCAATTATTTTATATTATTGTTACTCTCCTTTACATTAATAGAAGGGAAGCAGAATTTTAGAAATTTCTGATATAAATTTTGTTTATGAATAAATGAAAATATCAACGGAACTGAATTTATTTCCAAGCCTATAATGAAATATGTAGTTAGTTTTCGACGGACAAACAGAAAACCACTTTGGAAGCCTAGTATCACGATCTGGTACTCGGAATGATATTAGGTTTGTTAAGCGTCAATTGAGCCATTGGTTAATATGAATAAAAGTACCAGGTCGCTCTTGGTTCTTCTACAAAATAAGTCAGTTTAATTCAGCACTTTCATTAAATTATCATGATTGATTTGTTCGATAGTTATTGAGAGTTAGAAGAGAGTTAGTTAATATAAATTAATGAACCTTAAAAATGTATGTTGAACTCTCTCAATTTTTATTTGATGAGCTTTATAGTATGGGGACCAAATAGTGGAATTGTATTCTAAATTACTTCTTACTAAGGCAGTGAAGAGAATTTTAAATGAATAAAGTGACCTAAAATTATATTATGTGAATTATTCGAAAAAAATATTTAAATTAACTATTTAGATAAATTCCTGTTTACTTTTTTGGTTTGTTTTTTTTTATTTGACTTTGTCTATAAATTGTTTTGTTTTATGAAGCCGCATTTAGATTATTATTACATCGTGCCTTTGCGGCTGTTAACGGTTCGCATTCACAGTTTAGCGTAAATATCTATTTATCTCCATACGATCTATTATGCAGCCTCCCTTCTACAAGATAGATAATAATATAGACATAGACAACCCATCACAGAACTGCTACAACAGTATAACAGTCACCGCCGCAATGGCGTCACTAACAATCCGTAGTTAGTGAGCAGAATCCGCAAAACTATTTTCCTTCCTTTTGTATCCTACCGACGGTAATTCGCAGTACATTCTATCTCTAAACTCTAAACCGATGTCACCCACCTCCCCCGATACAGTCGGGTAGCAGGAGTGGATTATCAAAGCAAATCTATCGATGAATTCACACTTTCCTGATTTTCCAACCCAAAAGCCTATAAAATAAATCTTTGTGATAATCTGTGCATATTAGAAAAGCTTTTTAATATGTAAAAAATTACTACTCGTTCCACTTGTTTTTTTTGCTGTAGTCACGTATTTTATTTATCTAGTCCTATTTACGCTTACGGTGCTCACTCAAGACCCATTGACCAGTGGCTGAGAATTAAAGTTCCAAAGTCCTTTAACTGTACAGGGAGGTTCCGATGAGAAAGATCGAATATTCTCGGTATCAAATTTTTTGAACTAAAAATTTAATATCGATTTACTTCATTCAAAACTTGCTTTGATGTATACATACATTCAAGTAAGCAATAAAAATGCTCAAAACACGTGATGATAAATTATTAAATATCGTGTAATTATGTAAGTATTTTTTGATAATAAGTATTTATGATTTTTCAATAATGTCTAAACAAAATAATCTGAAATATTGTAGTTTGTAAGACTTTAAATAAATAGAAAAACTGAGGTATTTTTGTCACAAAACACGTACTCGGATTTATTGTTTAATGATTTTAATTTAACTAAAATTAAAATTCTGAAAACAGACTATATGATTTCAAGTTTGTGTTGTTTCCTATTGTGCCCGTTCACTCACTTTGCGCCCATATTAGGGTTTTATTTTGACCGGTCAGTGGCCGAATTGGCTTCACGTTTGAGTCCCACCCAGGCATCCCGTGTTCAATTCCTTAGCTGGCTAAGTTTTCCATTTTTCTCCAGTTCTCCATCACGACACAGGCAACATTTTCCCTTCCAAAATCTTCTACTACCGTGGTGGTAGTAGAAGATTTTCATATATTGCAAGGTTATTCGTTATCCAGAAATGTTCGTCTTTCTTATTAATTTTTTTTTTGTTATTTTAAATTTAATCTAATTATTGATATCGAAAATGCAGAAGATTCCACGTAAACATTTTGCAATTCGGTGTTGATCTTATTGCTCGTTTTTTCTTTCCAAAACAAGTTTCTAATCACTGCATGATAGACGATTTTACTGATTTTTATAGAAATGCAAAAGTTGTTCGCTTTCAATGACCGACATACTCAAACTAATAGTTTTACGTAAAACAGCATTGATTTGATAACGGTGGCGCCATTTCTTGCCTAGGCAGATTCCTTTTCAACCGCCCCGCTTTGTGAACATTGTATTTTAACCTAACCCAACCTAACAGTGCAGAAATCAAACCCGCAAAATTCACACTCCATTAAGGTTAAGAGTTATGGGCAATTTAAAAAAAAACATAACTTTTAATGTCTTTTCAATTCGGTGTTGAAATACCACTTTGTTGAATTGTCATGGAACCATGGAGGCCGTGATCGAGCAGGCGATGATATAAGCAAGCGTCGCTCTTATTTATCTAATACTACAGAAAAAATACATAAATATAGTGTGGAACGAGACAAAACTGTGCATAAAAAAGATGATTTCATTGATTTTATACCATCATGTTATACTGTTTATTTACGCGCGGTTGAAGTAAAACTCCTTTAACTAAAAACTAAATAAAAACTTGCATTTTTGAGGCGGCAGAATGATTAGGTTGTTGATTGTTAGACGAAGAGGTAAAATTTTCCTGCGATTCAGCCATTTGAATTCTAAACAACACTATTTTTATTTTCACACTACTGCCACTTTTTACTTTAACAGCTAGAATTCACAAGAATCAGAGAGAAAAAAGGTTAAAGGTAAAAAATAATACAAATCAAAAGGTTCAACTAAAATCTTTAGTTAAATCATAAAATAGTCATCAAAACATTAAAAAAAACCCGTTGAACTTACCATATACATTATAGTAAACAAAAATAAACGGGTGACGTCTGACGTTTGAGTTTGCTTTGACGTTTGTTATTCTTTGCTAGGCTTCACACTCGTGGTTGCCATACCATGAGTGAATGTGGATGAAATATAAATCGAACGTCATTTCCGTTTTAAAATGTTACTTCCGTCCAAAAAAGATTTGAGTTACCCGTCGTAATGCCCCTAAAGAAATTACTTCAAAAAAATCTAGAAGGTATTAGGAAGAACATACTCCAAAATATACTCAAATCCATAATTTGTAATTTTAGTTCCACCCTGTTTGCAGCCACCCCAACCCTTCCCGCTCGACCACAATCCCGCTCTTAGCGCTGCGAAACACAAACCAAACGCGACAATATGGCCGCACCATGAGCTTTGTCATTACCCGAATTATTTATGCATTGCGCATTAAGCATTGTACACAGTTGTCCTCCTGTCCTACCCATCCACACCAGCCTGGGTTCGCGGTTCGCTTCCTATCCCGGTCTCTTTATACTACTTCATTCTGCTGGCATTCTAATCAAACTATTGATCATCGGTAATTGAGGCTCTGCTGAATCACATAACTAATTAATGCGGATGATGCCAAAATTATACCATTATACTGACAGTTATGTATATAGTATATATATCTATGTAGGGATTAAAAGATACAGAAAAAAAAACAATTGTCATTATAGTTAGGTACTCATTGACTTTGTTTATTTTTAAGACATACACAGTACAGAAGATATACGTTACAAGAATATTAACCTTTACATCGCACCGTGTGGCCAGTGTGATTCTGAAGCATCAAGTAGTCCAGATTTTGTTAGGCGTAGCGTAGCGTACGTACGTCGACCCAGTATGTATCTACCTTAATAATATACCTTATAATTTAATTTAATATTCATTTTTATAAGAAAAACTCTCTTTTCATAACTTTTGAAGGTTATTCCCATTAATGTAATATATCATCTAAGAAGAAGATAACACTAACAATCTAAATTAAAACATGAAAATGAACAAGGCACAGAAAAACAATAAAACAAAACGGTCGCCATTGGGACTCGAACCCAGAACCTCTCGTCTTACCAAATGGCGCTTTAACCAATTCAGCCATCGCCAACTTATAAAACCGTCATATTTGTCAACTCATATTTCAATTTTTTTCGACTTTTTTTGCCTGAATTGGTAGAGCGCTCTGGGTTCAAGTCCCAGTTGCGACCGTTATCTTTTATTAATTTTCTGTGTCTTGCTCATTTTCTTATTTTAATTTAGATTTTTGGTGTTATCGTCTTCTTCATTACATTACATTGATGGGAATAATTTTCAAAATTTATGAAAACGGAGTTTTTCTTATAAAAATTGAATATTAAATTCAATTATTATATGGTTATAGTAACTATTGCGTAAATCCATAGAATATCAAATATCAATAAGTAATTTTGCCTGAGATGTGAATGGTTCTTAATATTTAACTAACGAATATATGAGTAATAGTAATAAAAAGGAAGAAACTTAGCTTGTTTAACTTTTGATTATTTGGAAGATGTTATTATTCTCTTCTTATCACCTTATACAGCGGACATCAAAATGAAAAACCTTAAATTTTTTCCTGGAAATATTTCCCAGAAAACAAAATAAATTTCTGCGTAGTTAGTAGCTGGTTTTGCAGAACTTTCTAAGCTATATTTTCTTATCGAAAAATCTGAATAACATTGAACTTACATTATACCTCATCTTTTTGACAGATAATCCTCGCAGGTTTTGCAAGTAATTACTGAAAACGAATTAAAAATTTTCCTTTTCACATTTTTTATACCGAACTTCCACAAATATGCTCTGCTTTATGGTAAAATATATTATTAGTTTCACATAAAGTTTTCTTCAGATCCGCTAGATGTGATTATTTTTATGCGTGACAGCTGTTTCTCACCCCAAAAACATTTTCAAACTGGTTATCATTAAAGGTAAGTGAAAAAAGGCAGGCAAACAAAAAGCTAAAACTAAACTAAACATAAAAAAGATATCAGGTACAATCAAGTTCGGGTAGAACTTTGTATCCTCACACAAGGATGATTGCCAAAAATATGTGTAATAAATTAAAATAGTACCCATGTATTAATATTTCTCAAAGCGAAATTATGATATTGATAAACTAGGTCGCGATGTAGTCCGATCAAAATAGACATTCAAGGTTACAATAATTCGTATAAAGCTGAAAATTTGGTACGAATTTTGGAAACACCATTGTAAATAAAATATTTAAAGTCCCTATCGTCACCACATCCGCAAAAAAAAAAATTCAAGGTCAAAGTTCGCAAATATAGGTTATTTGCATTTTTTAGCCAAACGGTTAGTTTTTTCATAAAAGTAGGTCAGACATAAATTGTAGATCATGCAATGATCTATAAAAACTTAACTACAATTTTTTTCCTAAGAATCACCATTTCTCAGATAAAGCGATTAAAAAATTTAAAAATAAAATTGTATTAAATGAAAATTGATGCTTTACAGCATGGTCTACAATGATAAAACTTACCGTTTGGCTAAAAAATGCAAAAACCCATATTTGCGAACATTGATCTTGAATAATTTTTTTTGCAGATGTGGCTATAACTTGACCGGGACTAATAGCTCTATTGGCAGAGACGCCAGTTCCGATATACTACAGATTCTGAGTTCGAGTCTTAGTTGCAAAACTAAGTACCTTTTAATTTGCTGTGAGGGTTTTTGATAATATTTTCTCTAATTAAAACCACACTTTTAATATTCCGTTTGTTTATTTAATCCCCAACCACACTTAAACACAAATAATGGGGCTCGTTTTAATCTTTACCATCACTTCATGTTTGATAATCAGGTAATTTGAGCCTCAAAGGGACAACGTTCTTAAAACATACACCCCTTGAATTAATTTATAGAAATATTTTTTGTTCTCAAACACCATGATTTGAATTTGAGTTATTTTTTATGCATTTTCATTGAAGCATTGCATAATATTATTGATTGATTTAAATATTATTTGTTCTTTTACAACTACAAATCCACAGGATCAAAATATTATACAACTATTATATTATACAATTATTCTCCTTACGCTTCTTTCTTCGTCCATTCGCTCTACATGCCAGATAGGACAGGGCATATTTTTTACATTTAGAATTTCATTCACGTTGTATGTAGGGAGATACCTAATAATACTTTTTGATTAAGTTAATGCTAAAATACTCCGATGTATGAGAATCGTCTGGTTTATTCATTATGTATGTCCGGACAATCCACACAACGAACGTGAGACGTCCGCAACTAACAAGAAAGTTAATAAATTGTTTATTTTTTATAAGGAATATTTAATGGAGTTTTTTATGTAAATACCGCACAAAAGTCACAACTGCTCCCATCTGGAACCAGTGAGACTATGGCGTCCCCAATTGAGGTATGTTGTGGGCTGAAGGTATTGGGGAGGGGAAAGAGTGAAGGGAAGAGGAATGTGGGGAAGTACCTGGTTATTCAAATTTGTTCACTAAACAAGGCTAAAGCCATTTCTGAATGGTGGTCGTACACCACGGCGATACTGAGGGTAGGTATCTTCAACTCTGGAACGTGCTGCAAATCTACTTTTTTGATAATTATATAATATAATATATATAATTACATAAATATAATATAATTACATAAATTGATCAAATGATCTTTATTTGCGTACGCTAGGTTTTGAACCTGCGACCTTCGGATTGCTAATCAAAAACCTTACCCCTCGACCACGGAACCTGAACATTGTTGGGAAGGTATGTATAATTGTATATGCTTTGTTATAGTCACACACGGTGAAAAATGTTATTCTAAAATACGATCATTTTATTCGTAAAAACGGTTAAAAACATGGTTGAAGTTCTTACGAATAAATTAACAGGGTTTTAATGTTTATTGGAGGAACATGTAAGAATAATTTGTTGGTATACGTAATTTCGTACGTATACCAACAAATTATTATTACATGTTCCCGCCAATAAACATTGAAACCCTGCTAATTTGTCTGTAAGAACTTCAGTCCCGTTTTTAACCATTTTTACGAATAAAATGATCGTATTTTAGAATAACATTTTTCTCCGTGCAATTGATTGAATAATTTTGTTTTTGCCATTTCGAAAACTTATTTATTGATTTGCTAGTTGGGAACGGCTCACGTGCGTTGTGTGGGAGTGTTTGGATGAAGCTAATGGTTTTTTTACGATTGTTTAGAGTTCGGATTTTGGAAGCTAAAAAACATCGCCAACCTTACTTTTTTGAGTACCCGCACAAAATATTCCATCACAAAATTACTAATTACCAAAATTCATCCTCTGCAATAAATTACGATGCTTCAATAAATAATTTAGTATTTCATCAAACAACAGTGCAGTAATTATGAATTTGTGTACAAGTATTATGCATTTGGAATAATGCACACTATTTAAACAAAAGCGTACACTTTTAGCTCCGCACCTGCAGTCTGCAGTGGGAGGTGCATGCAGGTAGTTCCCCCTGTACTAAATGCACTAATTAGCACGATAAAGTGGTGCATTTTATCATCACAGCACAAGCCTAGCACTCTGCATGCAGGTAGGTTCGTTATATCTCAATTAACTAGGTTAGCTGTATTCCGTTTTAGAGCTTCGCTACACATTATTGTGCGTTTTTTTCGAAGCGAATCGTAAAATATGTACAAGTAACATTATGAAGTTATATTATAACTTATACCTGTGATTTTCAATCTCTTTGAGAAGGATTACTTGATGTAATGTTCAGAAGTCTTCAATAAAGCTCGTGGTTCATCGAGATTTAGGTTAAGCGTCCCTGTCTAACTAACTAACTAACCATCACGCCATTTCTCCGCAGGTGTAGGCAGAGACGACGGACAGCCAAACAACAAGTCTTGGCACACACTCTTTGCCTCATTCACATTCATACATCGTCTCAAACATACTCTTCTATTTTTCTGACTCTTGACAAGACTCAAGTATCTGATTCACTTGATCGTGCTAAAAACGTAAGCTAAAACCTATAAACTTCTTTGAGAAGTCACCATTATCATTGTTAATTTTAATACATAATTTCATTTTGAGTTTTTAGTATAGTTCACTAGCAGTCCAAGCAGTATTTTAATAATTTTAAAATAATTGCCAGAAATTGAAATTTCCCTAGATTTGTACTGATTCCCCTCTTCTCTAAAAAATATTTTTTTCTCCCCTAAATCTAGGGAAATTTTCCTTGACATCCGAACTCTCAAAAGCTCAAGTGGGCTCCGCTGACTACGGACTAGGTTCGGCTATCTTTGTAAATGTTCGGGACTAGAACCGATTTGAGTGACATCTTGTGAAAAGTCTGAACTAGATTCTTTCGTAAACGACATCTCTTGTACACTGCACCAATAACTAACACCACACAAAGATTTTCATTTAAGTATGTGAATACTGCACAAGAGTCCTAAGTTTCCGGTTTCAGTGGGACTATGGCATACCTAATTAGGGTATTTTGAAAGGCTGGAGGGAGCGGGGAAGGGAAGGAGATGGAATATTGGAAAGAGATTGAAATGCAAGCAGCAGAAAGCTTAGAATTCTGATTAACCATAACAGGCTTGTATTATTTGTTTTAGTGGTGTTGAACAACTCTAAACAATTCCGATTTGACGCAAAAATGATGAAGTGGGAGGGAAAAGGTTAGGAAGTATTTATTTGTATTTATTTCATCTAACCCAACCCAACGTACACAGGTAAGTTATCGATAACTGGATCGACAAAACGAAATAATATAAATACTTTTAGGATAGGTTGTGAAGGAACATGCACAAGTGGTCGTGAGATGTCGACACGGCCAAGCAAAAATATACAAGTTTTTTTTTAAATATTATTTTAAGTCTGTATAACAGTCACAGATTAGTACCATACTCAACGTATACCTTCATCCTTTGATAGTAATTTTCACTGTATTATTGGTAAGTGTATAGTTGTCAAAATGTAGGTTACGTCATTATGTCATCTAGTTTTAGACAGTAGTCTTAGTCGTAAGTCACAAGTCATTGTGAATCTTTGATATAAGTCACTATGTTTTACACCAACCGTTATATATGCATCCACTGGAGCGACAGAGCAATTTAAATATTTTTTCTCGGATTGCTAAAGGAAATTTTTCCACCCACAATAAAAAAAAAATCATACCTCCGAATTTGAATATGCAGACATAGAAACTGACTATAGTTCTATGTAGTCAATGAATTCCCATATCTTTTGTCTATTATCACATATTTGTAGGATTTATAAAAAATATATAATTAAATCTTTAACCTTAAAACATTTTAAAGAATCTAAAGAATATTTATTTTGTTATATTTTAAATGTACAATATATTATATAGTCGTTTAAAAAAAAAAATTTCCACATTTTGGAAACAAAGCAATCCGTGGTTTTGGAAATAATGCCATGATGTGGCAAAAAGCGCTCGAGTGGTTGTATATCTTTATTATAAAGTCAGTTATGTTATAAATATATAATTTTACAGTGCTCTTGAGGTGCTTTTTCACAAAAACGGTACAATGCCAATCAGCCAAATATTATTATTATTAGTACTGAGCTATTCGAATATCTTACATAATATCCTATTGCAGTGAATGATATGTTTGGACGTAGGTTTGTGAAATAATATTAATTGTTTGGGCTTGTTTATTCAGTCTGTGCTCATGAGCTATAACATGAAATAATTGGTTTGAAAACAAAAGCACAACTCATCGTAATAAAGTGTTCTATGACTGTAAATTCAATTAATAGCACGCGATAAAATCATAAAAGACCAAAAAGGCAAGTAGACAGAAGCAACCTCAATTTTGTATTCGAACAAAAAATTCTATGAAGGTGTTTGCTAGACCAACATTGGGGAACCAATATGGCTGCGGCTTACTCACCGGAAATGTGTATTCCAGAAAAGTCCAATTCTCGGCAGTCAACCCTCAGGTCAGCAGCGTCATCAAGGAAGGTTGAAGGAACCAAAGCGCACACTAGATACTCAGTTAGGAGAGCGTGCTTTCGGAGTGTCAGGACCTATGTAAACCCTGGAATGGACTGCCACATTCATCACGGCAGAACTTAAAACTCATATTTTCAGACAGTGACTGTCTGAAAAGCATAAAGTTATAGGTTATTGATTATATTATAGATTATACGACAGTCGTATCCATAAAGTCAATAACCTACAACTTTATCCTTCACAGTCCGCGACATTGTAAATAACTAATTGTGTAAAAATATATGCAAATAAAAACTTGTAAGCTTTGGTGAATGTCAAAAGAATTCATATTCTTCGTTTTCGCAGATGGCGTGTGTGTATTATTTTTACTTATAAACGCTTTTTACAAGCAATGCTTTGAAATATTACGAAAATTTTTTTGTTCGCAAAATCATTTGTCAATTAAAAAACTTTAATCTTTCAAGAAAGGCTAACAAGTACAATATTGGATTGAATAATCGATGAAATATTGTATTTTGTATACAGATGTTTTTCGGACGGAAATAACGTTTTCAAACGGAAATGACGTTCGGATATCGGTACAATTACGCCATCTGTGTTTGTTTTAATTTTAAATGGTTCTCGCCTTCGCTAGAATATTTTTATTATTTTCCGAAACTTGGATGAAAAATTAAGAGCGAATCTATTCATAATTTGTATATTTTTGTTTCTTTTTCTATTATTTTTGTATTATGATTGATGTAAAAGCCGTAAGGGCGTGAATAAATAAATAAATAAATTATTTTTATTGCATTTCTCAATACAAGCGACTAAACTCAACGGCCGGTGGTGTAGCTGTGTATCTTTCATCTGTAAACATGAATGATATACCACAAATAAGTTTTACTTCAACCGAGGGAAAAGGTATATTTTATTTCTTTACTGTTAATTTATGTGTTATGTTTTTTTTATGAAAATACCTTTGTATAAGTGTAACTATTACCTCACACCTATGAATAGTGAATAGTAAGTTTCTCCCGTGCTAAAAAGAGTTTTTGTAAGTCAAGATGCCTCTAACGATAAATAAAAACAATAAAAAAATTATTAGCGCTTCATTTTGGATGCCGAAATACAACTGAAAACTATATGGACTCGCAATATTTCCTATACCTTAATTTCGTTATTAGTCACTACTAATGTGCAGTAAACAATTCAACGTGTTGTGGCTATGACCTACGGATGGGGGCCACAGTGCGCCGCGCGACCGACGCGCGACGCGCGACTGGGCGACGGCAATAATCGACTAGTGTATATCCCGCTTAACGGTACAGCTCGCAGGTGAGTACACGGCTTTACAGAATAGGAAACAAAATCACTTTTATCACCGCCGAATTAAGTATGTTTAATTTCAACAAAATTGTTATTTTAGATCACCTTTCCCGCTGTGTGATCTTTCTTTGAAATTAATTATTTCAGAACTCTTTTGTAATTCCGGTTAGTCGCTGAACATGAACAACTACTACAGTAGTCGTGCATTCCCATAGCAACAATATTAATTCGTTTATTCAATTTACAAATTGACAACATGACAAACAATGATTGTTTAGATAGAGACGTGAATTGAATATCTCACGGAAGGTGTTGTGAACGGTTAATTTGATTATTAATGAATATTGGAGTTGTTAGTTAAGCCAGACAAATAATGGATTACACTGGAGTTATCGGTTTTTTTTATGTGAATACCGCACAAGAGTCCCTACTGCTTCCGTCTGGAGCCAGTTTTTGTTTTTGTTATGTTTATTTAGATGTATGCACATTTTTTTCATACATCTAGTAAGAAAATACGATAATACAATTTAATAAATACAGTTTAAGAAATACAAATTAAAAAATACAATTTAAGAGATTAATTTAAGAAATTCAGTTAACTACAATTTAAGAAATACAGTATAATATTTGTAATCTAATCAAAGATTGTTTTTAACATATATAGCACATGTCCTACGAAAAGTGATAAGATTTGAGGCTTTCTTAACGGCATTCGGTAGGTTATTATACAGTTTTTGTCCTTTATAAAACACGCTATTTTGAGTGCACGAAAGCTTAGTTTTGGGAAGCCTAAAATCTCTGCATCTTCTCGTAGGATAATTATGAACATTTTCGTGATACATAATATTACTATTCAGATAACTTGGCAGCATATTATTTTCGAGTTTGTACAACATTGTAAAGGTATTATATATTATATGTTGTTTGGTTGATTATGGCATCCTGAATTACTCTCAATTTTGTACTCTGTTTCAAGAGATGAATTTCTAGCGTACAAGCTAAACCTAGTTTCACCATTATAAGATCCTTTACTAATACTTTTACCGAGGACGTGTCACCCACATACAAGTGTGTAAGTGTCCTCTTTGAAGCACATCATTGGCTGGAGGATAGAGTGCACGTGTTCAAATCTTGTCCAAATGGCCACATTTTGACCGAAACTATGATAACGTGAACCATCCGATACCCAAGGATCTGAAATTACTTTAATATAAGTTAACCACAATCGAAGAAAACACCGTTTTGCGTTTTTTATTCTTCAACACTAAATTTAAAATCATCTTCTTCCCCTTGTCCTAATTGGGTCGGGGATCCACTGCAGCGACAAGGCTCCTCCATACGTCCCTGTCTTGCGCTGATTATTCGGCCTCCGTCCATGGCAGAGCCATCCTCTCCTCACACAGTTTCTGGAGTTGCCTCACCCGGCTGTGTCTGAGGCGGCCCACTGGACGTCTACTATAAATTTAAAATCATAATTTAATAATTTCACGGCCAGCGTGGTCGAGAGGCCAGGCTCTCGACTCCCAATCCGAAGGTCGCGGGTTCGAATCCGGCGTGCTCAAATAAATTTCATTTAATTAATTTGGGATATTTCACAATTGATTGATTAAAAATAATATGTAGTATATTTGCGGCACGTTCCAGAGTGCAAGATACTCTTAGTATTGCCCTGTTGTAAGACCACCATTCAGAATTAAAACGTTGCTTGAAAAATGGCTTTAGCCGTGTTTGTTAATCAGATCTGAATAATCAGGTACTTCCCCACCTTCCTCTTCCCCATCTCCGTATGGTATGGTGGTAAGCAAATCAGCGTGCCTAATAAGATTTTTCACATTTTTCAATCTTGTTTAGGGGAGATGGGTCAACATAGTTCCCTTTGTAAACCTCGCCCTTGAAAAACTGTTGTCTTGAAACTTGTTAATTACGCTTACAAATTTAGAAACATTTCTCGCTCCTGTACCTACATGAAAAAACGACCACAGTTCAAATTCAAATTGTATAATATTTATGAATGTAGAATAAAACGAGAATTTTGTATTCCATCTAATTTTTTAAAGTATTCTCATTCTTCCTCCAATACTTCCACACTCATTTCACCACCTCCAACTAATTTTTATTCAGAGGAGCAACCATTAACTTCGTTTTAGCCTCAGTAAATATTTGTTAAATATTCAAAACTGTTTCCCCAACAGTTTGATATACAGAACGTCGTAACCGTCACGATTTTCCCCACAATTCACCCTCTTCTGGGTAAGGGATGAACGAGGGAAGTTTGGACGTTAGGGGAAAGAGGGGGAGGAATTAGCATGAGCAATGCCATCTGTTTAAAGAGGGTCGAATTAAAGGAATTAAACGTCACTTCAAGGGACGAGAGAGAGGAAGGTATTAGAAAAACAAAAAGTCGAAATACAACATATTGGCAAATACATTTTTATATATTCTTCCATTTATCGAGTTTTTATTGCAGACTTTATTTATCCTACATAGAGTCATCATCAAAATGTTCATATACATATTGTAGTGTATAAGAATATGTATATAGTTTTAATGTCATTTAATAGGTGCCTTTAGTACAGGTAGAAATATGTAGGTTTCAGGTGTGCTAGCACGGTCGCTCGATATGAAGTTACCGACCGATTGTCGGTAACTTCTCATCGTTCCCTAGGACAACTGCAGATCTCAAACGTACAAACGACAGTTGATATCGAATATATTAAGGACACTTAGTCATTGTGAACTGTCACCTATTCGTTTGAGATCTGCAGTTGCCGTAGGGAACGATGAGAAGTTACCGATAGTTATCCTACCGAACGTTATAGAGCAAGCGTGCTAGGGCCTCAGGTGTCTCAACAAATTTCAGTAAAGTTCAGGAGAGTGTTAACTGCGCCCGTTCGTCTCTAATACCCGAACGGTTACAGAAATAGCCGATGATATCTGATCGACAGCTGGTTACCTTCAGTGCCGAGTTCCCTTGCTTCAGAAATACATAAAGTATCTATTAGAACGGGCGTTTGGCTCGGTTAAATATTCATTGTAAACCAGACTCGAAAACTGATGAACCGATTATAAATGAAACAGATCATCTGAGAAGTATTGTTCATTAGAGAGTACCACGGTACATTTATCTATTTATTTATTAAATGAATTTAGTACATTGTATAGATATTGTGTTATTTCATCCGGCATGCTGAAATTTACAGATAATATAATTTATGGTGATGAAGTATACTGATAATATAATAATTGATGATATTGAAGTTTACAGTTCATATATACATCATACATATCTAGATATATTCCGTTGGTGTTACATTCAGTGAAAACTAAAGATTTTATTTGAGGTATTCTGTAATAAAAAAAATATGGAAAGAGTTAGTTATCGGTGCAACGAGAAAGTCAAATCATATCAAAGAGAAGCTACCCGTGTCGGCAATATTGAAATGCACAATGTTTTGCACAATCTGGGACTTCAAGAGTCACTAAAAACGAAAAAAAAAAAAATATTTTTATTGTTTTTATTTCTTGCTAGAGCAATCCCGATGAGTTACAAAACTCATTTTAGGACAGGATGAACTTACAATTCATATGTAGGAGGTAGTAGTTACAATTTTACAAAGCTATTTTGATATCATAATATAAGTTCTACATTTAGTACAGCATAAAAATAAAAATAAAGACAGGTTAAGTAGAACAAACAACAAGAGAAAACAAGTAAAGAGAGAAAAAAAACGATACGAGTATATAAGGTAGAAAAAAAATGACAAGAAAATTAAATATTTTCATTTTGATATGTACTTAAAAAATATTGTTTTAAAGCATTACTTTGCAATTTTTTATTATGCTGGATGTTTTTGTACATGCCTGGAAGCGAATTATATTGTGTGTAGGCAATATAGTTCAGAGATTTTATCCCATATTTTGTAGTGTGTGTTTGAGGAACGCGGATTTTATTGTTATTTCGAGTATTGTGGTTGTGGATGTCTTGATTGTAAAGTGGCTTGATGTTAGTGTGAATTGATTGTTGGGTGACGAATGACGAATATTTTGTATTAGGTATATAATAATATGACGAATATTTTATATAGGTGTGTTTTTATTGGTTAAGTAAGGTTAGGATCGAAAAACATACGGGGGCCATTTGGTTCATCAAGTTTGAACAATTCATCAAGATTTGACGAAAATTTTCAAGTTCGGTGAAAGTTATATTCAAGTTTTTATATTATTTTAATATGAGCCGGTTTTTTTAAAGAACTAAAATAATAAATATGAGAATAGAACTTTCGCCGAACTTAAGAATTAACTTGTAAATTTGATGAATTGTTCAAATTCGATGAAACAACTGCCCCGTAATAAGTACCTACGTAACAAATTGATGAATATTCCAACGGAACCGACATAACTTTTTTTTTTTAACACGAGTGTGCTTTAGACCACACTACTGAAGTAGTTCTTTAGTAATCTAATCTAATTTTCTTACTGGCATCGAATAAAACCATTCCAATCATCAGTGTATAATAATCTATATTGAAGATTCGTTTGGATTGTTACCGCTCAGTCGTTTCAATGCGCAAATTTTCAATTTCATGTCGTTTAGAGTGCGCATACTCCAAACGAAAATTTTATTAATTTTATTATGGGGATTACGCTTAGAATGGGATTGTTGCTTTAATTCTTAAGTTAAGTTTAAAATAAAAGCCAGCATCCATTCCAAACGTCATTACTATGGATTAGAGCACTGTTGTTACGATTATATTGTGAGGAATGAACCTCAAAATTAATTTAAATTTACTATCGTTCGCCTCCGTAACGTTCGTAACGCCAGATTTTACGCCTCTCGTAACGCTGTAATTTCCGTAACGCATTCGCCAGTTTACCCCTCAAGTCAAGCGTGCGTAAAGAAGTATTTACTTGAAAAACACATTTATAAAAATATAATAAAGCTTGCATGAGTAGCCCTGAAAGTGCTATTATTTATTTTTATTTCGAAGCACCCCTTGCCCACCTCTCCCCGCGCAAGGTAGCTACCTCGTATTTATTCAAATACCGTTCGCTGCCGCCGGCAATTAAGACAAATTTACATTAATTTTATTCCCCCCTTTCCCTTTTACAGTAGCGCCATAGATAATAATTACAGATAACCGCGAAACACCGTGTTTTACCCTGTCCGCAGCCATTTGTTTCGTGGTATTGCCAACAAATAAATAAATACATCGGTAACACTGGCAACACATTAGCGCGACCATAGACACAATGAGCGCGGGAAATTAACGCAGTTTTATTTTCATTGTTTTCGCGCCAATTTCGCTGTTCGGCGTCCATTGTTGAAATGTTTAAGTGGCTTTGTGATTTGTGATAGGTTATCTCTTCAATTTCTTTTTTTCACTTTGCTAGTAGAGAGATAAAAATACAATAATTTATTGTTGCTACAAGTAGTGTTTCAAGAAGCATTTTTGTGGAATTAAGTGAGATTTAATTAAGATGTCTAACATTAGCGGTTTTTACAAAAAACTCTCTTGTTTTCACACAGTTTTATACTGTTTCGTCAGTTGTACTGTTTAAATAGCTTGAACTAAGATTTTTATCATGTTTTATAAGATGAAAATGAAATCCACTTGTTTGACGTAAGATCAGATTAAAAAAATGGGCTCAAAAATCGGAAGTGTCTGCTTAATTAAAAAAAAAAAACTTCCGTGCATTACATACTTTTTAGCATCATCTATGCTTCAATTTGATCAGTTATGATGGTTAATCACATCTGCAGGTTTTATGTAGCTTTTGAAGGTGATGTTTATAATACATATGTTATTTCACGAATGATATAAAACTTGAATCTACTAGACGCATTTTAACAACTTGTGTATTCTGGGCTGGTCCTGAGCTACTCAAGGGCCCTTACGTGTTAGGTATTATCAGAGCCTTGGCTCCTTTGCCCTTGGCAAAAGTCTGCGCCCGGAGAGAACTGCTCCAATTGCGCCTGCAAAGAGCCGGCCCTGTGTGTTTGCATATGTCAATTATTTTTTATCGTGACATTACGTAGGTGGATTTGAGAGGAGTTTCATTCTGGGGAGCAAAATAAATTTACTCCCTGTTTAAAATGTTTAATAATCTTATTTTTTAAACAAGGCACTATCCAACAAACCTAATTTTTGAAGAATTTAGATCTTAACCGGAAAAAACAAAATAATTCAAATAATAAAATAAAATCAAAAGAAACTTAGGGGAGACCCAGGCAAAGCGAATGTACCGGGTAAAGAGAATAAATTGAATATTTCCGAAAATTACCACCAGAATGTGCTAGTAGTCTCACAATCGGTGTACCGCATCACTACCGACGCCATGACAGTGAATATTTGTCGTTTGGCAGAAACGCACGCTACTTTTGATAAAAATTCGTTTTTTTAGAATTTTCATACGATAAACGAAGGTAAGGTACTTGTGATTATTATTATTTGGTTATATTTCATGTAAAGATTAGTTTATTTCATCCAATGTTTATTTATTTCCTATCTAAAAAACTAAGTTTAGTTATGAAATGCAGTAACAACATTGTATTTTTTAACAAAAAGTTAATTGATACTGCCTTGGGCAAAGCGAATAGGGCAAAGCGGATGGACTGGAATGAACTTTTGATTGATTATATGCAATTGTGTAGGTATAACATATTTACAATGTTCATATTTTTATAGATGGTGTATACATACGTACGAAAAACAAACCAGGCAAGTTGGACTAAGTCAACGATAGCTAAAGCTATTATGGCAAGGTCTTACTCTCTTGGACAATCATGAAGCTCACAAATATTACCCAGCTTTGGATTATACCTCTAAAAATCTAAAAATATTACAAGTTGGGTATTACAAGTACAAGTTGGGCTCACGAATCATGAACCTCATATAGTGGATATGATTCTTACTCCTGCTATGATTGTGATTCCTAATTCTCTCTGCCCGGAGCGCAAGTTCACTTTGCCCGGGTACCCGGGCAAAGTGAACAATACGAAGATGTTTTTTAATTTACATAATTTTTATAATTCTAATTATTATTACCTTTTCATTTATTTTACTTTTGTAGACAAACGTTTTTTTAACATTACACTTTATACATTTTTGATGTTATGCAAACATTGTGTGTTTTATTTAAAATCTCCCTTAACACATCCGCTTTGCATGGGTCTCCCCACTCATGACAAAAACGCGTATTCCCATAATTTAATTTCCTCATTTGCGAAACAAATATATACAACTATAGGCAAAAAATATTTCATCAGCCTACAGGAAAATATCAGAACAATTATCGATGATGATGTCTAGTTAAAAAAAATATTGATGATAATGTCTAGTCAAACAATTATTTATAATAATGTCTAGTTAAAAAAATATGATGATAATGTCTAGTTAAAAAAATGATTGATGATATCTAATGTCTAGTTAAAAAAAATTATTGATAATAATGTCTAGTTAAAAAAAATATTGATCATAATGTCTAGTTAAAAAGTTAAAAAAATAACCGTTATTACCCCAATTACACCAATTCATTGTTATGCGGATGACAGTACAGTCCATGATAGTTTTTTGTTTGACAAGCCCCCAAAGTGGAAGTAGAAGCAAAGAATGTAAGGTTAAGAATAATCTCGTTTAATTTAATGTTTCAAAGACCCAATCATGTCTGATTACTTCTAAATGGGATTGAAATAACAATCTAGTCTCCTTCAACGGTAGCAATCTTTCGAACGGGCCCTCCATTAGTATACTCGGTGTTCAGGTAAGGGGGCTCCAGCGAAGTCAGAGCTAAGTTAACCTCTCAGAAACTAGGCGTACTGCAATAACGCAGATACTTTAATAGTACACAACTGCTAACCCGACAAAAATCGCTAGTGTGACCCACGGTAGAATTTGGCAGCCACCTCTGGTCTGGAGCCCAAAGTAGCTGAAAAAATCCTAGATTCTGTGCAGAAACGGGCGATATTTAGAGCACAGGCGTTGGGTGGGAATGCTATCCTTGTTTTACCGGTATATCAATGGAAGATGGTCCGAAGAACTAGCGTCATTAATCCCCTCGGCACCGATGCATAGTCAAAACAAAAAACTTAGGAAACACAAGCGCGTTAATATTTTTAAATAGGAAAAACAGCTGTAACGCGTAATAATAATTACACAGCAAAACTTGTTTATAAATAAACTAATTTTTATCAATTGAATAAAAATATTATGAATGTATAAAATAAAAAAATTATTTAAATTACATTGGTGTTTTATAATCTTATGACAATAAATACCTGAATACCTACAATAAAATCACAACGAACAAAAAAGTACCCAAAAATCATGTTTTGTGCATGCATCTATATATAATTATGTAAAAATAATACACATTTTTGGTTTTAAAACCACGATATTTATTAATTTGCTTTACCGATCGGTTTCGCTTTACTCAAGTATCTTCAGGGTACAAATTAATACTCATATAATATCGTGGTTTTAAAACAAAAAACTTGTTTTATTTTTATTAAATATGGCAAACCACAAAGTGATTGCTTTCTACAATAATATACCTATAATTATATTCCTTCACAAAAAATTGTCTTGTCACATTACTAATCTCTATGTACCTACCAATTACATGCTAGGTTATTTTCACAACTGAGGGATTCTGTTGAAAATTTATGGAATATTTAAAGATCATTTTTCTGATTTTAATCACCCTACTAAAAATGTTTGTTTATTTATTTATTTTAAAAACGATCAAAAGCCGACACAACCAAAACGGACCACGGTTGGCAACGACGCCAAATACGCACGTCAACAAACAACAACACAGTATACTGTCAGAATTTTTTCAAAGTCGGCTAACGCTAATGAGGTCACACGTTAAAAATATCGTTATGAAAATGGGGAAACATAAAAATTAAATAAACATGCCATATAAACGTTTTTTTCTTAAATTTTTTAAGCAATAAAAAAAACGTGAACAAAAATTGCTTTTCAAATAAAAAAATGTCTATTGAACGTGTATCTACTAATGTAAGGCGATTAGTAAATTGCTGTAAGGCAATTAGTAGATTGTAAGAACCAGTTTAACAAGAGAAAATGGAAGGTGTAATAAAATAATTATTTGTAAATTTAAATGTTTAATAAAAATAATTGAAAAAAATGATACAGTCTAGATTCTAGATGTACCTAATTAAACGAATCTAATAAAGTAATAAATCACACCTTTTGTTTTGTAAAACCAATCAATCTTAGAATCATTAACATCCAGGTAGATCCAACAGTATCAATATTGATTTAAGCTATCATTTTCCATTGAAGGACTCAGTCCAAGAGCCACGTGGCAGATTATGATAGGGCCCACCTCGCCGCAGCTTGCGTCTCGGATTTCTCTCGGCCCCTTGCAGCCCCGATAGCCACCCTACCCTCGAGTCACACTTAACAGTTATGTGAGGACCTATTGTTCCTTATAAATGAATCGAATACCCACATCACATTATGAATCTAACACCGGCCGAAATACTTGTGTTTTTTCTGTTGGTTCAAATGGATAGAATTGGTATCAATTTCCCCCCCCCCTCCCCTTCTCCTTTGTTGGCTTCACCCCCTCCTGGATTTCCCTCCCCCTCTCACCTTTCCTCTCTCCCGCTAAACTATATGAAATACACACATTTTTCAAACAATACGCGCGCCTCCTAATGTGGTATTTTATACAAAATGCATAATTCACAAGGTAGCGCAAAAGTCATCACCCTGTTGGAAGATGCCATATTTTCCCCCTCTCACCTTTCCTCTCTGCCGCTAAACTATATGAAATACACACATTTTTCAAACAATACGCGCGCCTCCTAATGTGGTATTTTATACAAAATGCATAATTCACAAGGTAGCGCAAAAGTCATCACCCTGTTGGAAGATGCCATATTTTTTTCAAATGGCGGCAAATGTCAGTTTTGCTTTGATATTTGTAAAGTAAACAAATACAAAATATACGTCAATAAGGCATAAATCGCTATACCCCTCAAAATCGAAAAAAAAGGTTTTTTACACCAGCTTACCATTACATGCGGAAACCTTCGCGGGTGTGTGCACAACAAATCACAAAAATTTCATCGTAATTTGGTGAATGGTATGGAAACGCACAAACAATTTTTTTTTTCGTTGTTTGTTTTTGGGATGTTACGCCGTGTTGTGCTACCTCCTTCTTTAGCCGACGTTTCGGACAGCGTTGCAGTGTCCATCATCAGGGCAGATCCGGCAGATCCGACGATGTGAAATTGTTGTGTTAAGTGTGTGCTTATTTACTTGGAAGCGATACCATGTCGTCAGCTTTTTTTTTTTAAATATATATATTAAGATTTAATTGACGAAGAGAGTTTCTATCTCACGGCCTACGTGGTTCTGGACTATCTGCAGGTCATGGGTTCATTCAAAATAATTTATAATTTTAGGAAGGAACTTTCTCGTCCCGTGTAATCTACGATAAATGATCTTTTTAAATCATGTTTTAACTTGAAATAACGTACTTTACTTACTCAAACCAGTGATTCCCGACATTATTTGGAGTAAAAATTGTATACGAAATTTTGGTCTCCGGTGCCATTTTTGATTTAAATTTTTTATTTCAATTTAAAACATTAAAATAAGTATTAGAAAAGTATGGTCAGAATGGGGGATTGGGTGGTTACTCGGTTGGGAGACCACACGGAGAAAATGTTATTCTAAAATACGATAATTTTATTCGTAAAAACTATTAAAAACGGGACTGAAGTTCTAAAATAACAGGGTATCAATGTTTATTGGCGGGAACATGTAAGAATAATTTGTTGATAGGTATACGTAATTTCGTACGTATACCAACAAATTATTCTTACATTTTCTCGCCAATAAACATTGAAACACTGTTAATTTGTTCGTAATGTTTTTAACCGTTTTTACGAATAAATTTATCGTATTTTAGAATAACATTTTTCTCCGTGCAGCAGTGGCGGATACATATGGGAGGCGCGGGGGGGCACGCGCCCCCCTCTTGCGGGGCAGTCAGCCCGCACGCTATTCGTTCGTTTCTTTTGTCAGTCGACTCATGGTCGACTATGAGTCGAGTTATCAAGTAGTTGTACCTATTTTCTTATGTAGTAGTATTTCTTACGTTTATGTCTGGCACATAGATAGCTAACCTACGAGAAAAGTCGCTGCCGGGCAGTCAGTAAAAAAAAACATTCACACTAGACTAAAACTTAATTAACATTTTTACTCCAAATTATGTCAGGAATCACTGGTTAAAGTAGTCAAGTGCGTCCCTTAACACCCTGTATACAGAGAAATTCTTGAGGTTCTGTAAGTTTGTTGTATTTCGTTGGTCGTAATCACAAGAATAAATAAATATTAATACAATGGAAACACTTATTTGTGACACGTGCTTCTCGGAATCCATGAAAAACATTATTTTCGCACAAGTCTGTGTTCGCTATTCACTAAATAGGGACGTCAAATCTGTCAAAATATGACATCAGTTACCACCCTTTTAGTCTTTCATCAACAATTAATACTAATTCTTTGGGTGCTGGAAAAAGGGCGAAGGACCAATACAATCTTGATGTGTTTTCTTTGACCGGTGGTCAGATTGTCGAGGGGTGGGCGGTCTGGAACCCTAAACCCTCAGATCGTAATCGGAGCCTTCAACCCGTTCTTGATTCAATAATAAATCGATGATGAAATGGCTAACAATACACAGTGTTATCAGATTTCGTAAATGACCAAATGAATTGGTACCTACTCATATGTATAAATGTATTGTTAAACGATGAGACGACGTTGAAATCTTGATAAATGCCGTTACTTATAACCTATAAGAACCGTTTGACAGATCTCAAAGAGGTACCTATATGTTATATGAATTATAAATGTACACGTGCATAATGTACACCTAGGTACCTTCATGATTTTCTTTCAGCTTCAATGTGGGAGGCGGGTTTGGTTACCATTGCTCCAGAAACCAACACATCTGCCATTGGAAACCGCTAGTGGTTTTGATGAGGTAGCAAGTGTTTCCGGGATCATCGGATGAGGGTTGCCCAGATCTTGGTGATCTCTCGATCTCTCGACCCAACGTCTTCCACCGCCCTAGGAGGATTCATTCGTCACTCCTGGACACACCAACCCCCGGATTCCTACTCACCGCTCGTACTTTTTTTCCTTCTCACACGAAGAAGAATGTTATTCTAAAATACGATCATTTTATTCGTTAAAAACGGGACTGAAGTTCTTACGAACCAATTAACAGGGTTTCAATGTTTATTGGCGGGAACATGTAAGAATAATTTTTTTAGTATATGAACGAAATTATGTATGCCAATAAACATTGAAACACTGTTAATTTGTTCGTAAGAACTTCAGTCCCGTTTTTACGAATAAAATGATTGTATTTTAAAATAACATTTTTCTCCGTGCAGAACATACTCTCCCTGCTTTACTTAAGAGGACCCTCCATATATCATCCCTAAAGACAATGAGGGAAATCGTTTTGTGTTAATGTAAAAAACTTTCTAATTTAAATTTGCCGACATTTTATTCCAAAGAAAGTTTTGCTAGGAAATGAAGGGTTTCACTTATCCACAGCACATAGTGACTTTCCTATTTGCTAAATCTCCAAATTTATTATTTTTGGTTTTCTTTTTGCATTCTCACTTGCTGTACGGCAAAACAGACAGTTCATTCAATACTCATTATTAAATAGTAACTAGGAATAACTTTCATTTCATTTCACTCAACCGTGAACCGTGAAAATAAATTAATCAGGGACATCGTTAAAGGGAAAGCACCTATCACATGGGTATAAAACAACTGGTCCTTGCCATGATTTTCTTGTAGAAATTGTTCAAAGTAAGATATATTTATTTCTTCTTCAATCAATTCGCGTTGTGGCATCATTTTTAATTAAATGAAAACAAATCACTTTGTATACACCACTTGTTTAATCAAAGGTTTCTTCGCACTTAAAATTTTTTATTTATCGTTTTTTTTAAATCTTATCCTGACGAAGAAACCTTTGGTTTTGAAACGTGTTGATAATTTTGGTTAAATAAATGGTAAACAAAAAGTGATTTGTTTTAGTTTAAATAAATTTTTAATTTTTATGTTGGCAGTTTTCTAATAAAAACACTTAAGATGATCCACTAGTCCTTGACTCATTCGGAATTGGGCGGAGCGAACGATTTTTGGGCGTTTACCAATAAAAACCCTAATCTCTAGCAAACAACAGTGTTTTGTTATTCCGCAAGTATATTTTTAAAGATCGAAGCGCCGCGTAGACTAAGGCATGTCCGTTTGCCCCGGGCCCTGGGCGTAGAATGAGCGACGGGCTAAAATCCTTCCGTACATGGCATAAGGATGAAATTCGCACTTACAAATTCGTTGGGTACCGCCTATTTTTATTCACTGAAAAGAAACGTCGCCAAAATGCACGTTTTATTTTATTTTGTGAAGTTCAGATACAAATATTAAAATGTTTTCCGATCACTCTATAAGAAACATAATTAGCTACATTATTCAATAAAACAACACCAGAAAAAGGATTTGTAATAGGAGATTTTTCACTTTTAACCATTTTTTATAGGTCAGACGCATAATTTTTTTCTAAGCCTATTAAAAAGCTTATCAAAAAAATACTCGATCACTTCAAAGGCCAAGATGTGTTCTACTCACAGTATTTAATTGAAGCATCTATATTATTTCTAAGCGATCAAATTTTCAAAACTAATACACAAGATTTTATACGATTTTGCGTTTTCCCGCATGTCTTCACCTTAAGGCTCCATAGTAGGATTGTTTGAAAGGGAGATATCATAAACGAGAGGAGATATAAATAAAAGAGAGATATAAATAAAAGGCAGATATAAATAAACGAGGGAGCGCGCTAATATTAAAATAAAGAATTTTGATATTAGCGTAAGCGAAATATATATTAAGCAAGACTTATTTAAAGAAAGACTATGAATTTTTATCACACCTATGACATGTTAAATAACGGAACCAGGTGTGTTTTTTATAATTTTGGATTTTTTCTACTTTCATTTACTTTTTCGTAGGAGTACTGTAGTCTTTAAAAATGATATACATTTTTTTAGAGTTTAAAAACTTTAAGTATTCAATAAAAATGTGTTATATTTCGGTATAAATTCGGAATGCGGAATACACAACGATTATATTAGGTCCTTACATATGAAATTGGCGTTTTGCCGTACTGGCAACTTTGAGCTCAAATATCTTCTCTTTGGTAAGGAATTCCAAATTTAAATTTATACAGCTATTTACTCATGTATTTGTGTTTCGAAAATTATAATTCATTTGTTTTTTCCTTAATTTATTGTTTTTTTTTCTTTGCGTCACTTAGTTTACAAGTTCCGCCGTGGCACCAGTGCTTCAGAAACGGCTCGAAGGATTAATGATGTGTATGGCGACGGTGCCGCAAAAGAAAACTCAGTGCGTTTTTGGTTCCAATGTTTTCGTTCTGGAAATTTCGACCTGCAGAACAAGCCCTGTGGACGGCCGGAGACCAAAGGTAATAATGAAGAATTGAAGACTATTGTGGAAGCGGATCCATTGCAAACCACGTCCGAGTTAGCTGCAGGCTGCGGTGTGATGAAACTGTGTTAATCCACTTGAAGCAAATTGGGAAGGTGAACAAGCTTGAAAGGTGGGTACCTCACGAACTGAGTGAAGCAAATCAACAAGCGTTGACTGCTGCGTTGCATTACTCAACAGACACAATAATGAAGCGATTTTAAATCGAATAATTATTAATTATTATTTATAATCCTGTGATGAAAAGTGGATCCTGTACGATAATCGGAAGTGCTCATCGCAATGGCTGAACCCTGCCGAACCAGCCGAACCATGCCCCAAGCGAAAATTGACTTCAAAAAAGTTACTTTTGAGCGTTTGGTGGACTAGTGCTGGTGTCGTTCACTACAGCTTTCTTAAATCTGGCTAGATGATTACGGCAGATGTCTATTGTCAGCAACTGCAAACCATGATGGAAAAGCTAGCTGCTAAACAACCGAGGCTGGTTAATCGCTCTAGGTCACTGCTGCTTCATGATAACAGCTATACAGCTATTTACTCATGTATTTTTGTTTATAATCTATCTTGAAAGAGGCAATAAACTACAAGAAGTGAGATTTTTTTAATGCATTCGTGAAATTCGCATTGGGCATGACTTGATGCCTTCACCATTTAACCTACCTCGTATTTATTCATTAAGAATTTGAGGTACCTACCTAAGTACGTATCTAGTATGTTGGTGCTCCAACTAACAATAGAACAATGCCAAAATAATTCGATCACCTCTGCATTCATACCTAGTTTACAAAGTAAGCAAAGAATATTTCGTTTTCGCACATTACGGGACAAATAACAACAAAATATTTTCAGAAATACCAAACCCACCCACTTAAAGTGTCGCAAAAAAATAATGGTGGGTGCAAAAAATCCAACAAATTGCTTATTTATTTAATCCGCGATTACCTATGCCAGAATATAATATCATGGTTGTGGCACAATCAGGGACAGGAGGGTTTTTGAATGGTGAAGACCTTAACACACTTCTGAGGAATAAGTGGTTCAACATTTTATTGTTGTGACATTCTTCAATAGCCCATTGTCAGGATTCATCAGCGCTTATGAATATATTTCATAATTCCAGGGACCCATTTTATTATTTATTCGATTATACTAAAACCTAATCATAATATTTATTCATTTTCTAACCAAGTTTTTATTCTTTTAACAAGCTTCGGATTTCAACGAATAAAATATTAAATAAATACTAAGGTAATACTGGAATTAAGGTACCTTCTATTTGGACTCACTTTGGAAAACATTTGTAATCATTTTTGATAAAACTAACTTGGGATTAAAATACATAGGCTTTTGCATGCATCTCTTTCTTAGATGCAGATAATATTTTTACATACCTTAAACATCGCTTATTTCAAACAGCCATTTAATTGTATACAGTAGGCAGAGAGGACGGACCGCCAAACAATTCGGTCTTGGCACACACTCCTTGCCTCATTCACATTCATACGTCTTCTCATACATACTCTTCTATTATTCTGACTCTTGACATGGCCCAACTCAAGTATCTGATTCACTTGATCGTGCCATGTCTTCCGGCGTCCTCGGTTTCTTCTACCATTAACATTCGCGTCATAAATTCTCTTTACACTCCTTTCTTCATTCATTCGACGGCCGGCCCAGTCCAGCGGTAGAGCGTTAGACTCCCATTTCGAAGGCTGCGGGTTCGAACCCGGCGTGCGCAAAATTAATTTTATTTAATTGATTTGTGTTATTTCACAATTAAATATTTAAAATAATATATAATATATTTGCGGCACGTTCCAGAGTGGAAGATACTCTTAGTATCGCCCTGGTGTAAGACCACCATTCAGAATTGAAACGTTGCTTGAAATGGCTTTAGCCGTGTTTAGTGACTAGATCTGAATAGCCAGGTACTTCCCCACCTTCCTCTTCCTCGTCTCCTTCCCTTCCCCACTTACCTTCAGCCTCATAACATACCCCAATTGGGGATGCCACAGTCTCACTGGCTCCAGATGGGAGCAGATGGGACTCTTGTGAGGTATTCACTATAAAAAAATATATTTAAAAAAAATCGTTTAACATGCCCAAACCATCTAAGCGCCCCTTTCTTAATGTTACTTACTTGCCTTGCTTAATTAGCGCAACAAATTTATATGGCTATTGTTCCTCTGTGTAGCATTTGTCACATACATTTCATAAATATTATTTTTCTTTGGCTTTCATCCCTCAACTCCAAATACTAAGCACCTTTAATGCAGATAGTCAATGGTAGCAATGCTTTTCAGCTCCTCGGAGCGGAAACCAACTCAGGTAGGCCCGGATTACATGGGCATTACAGATTGTTTCCAAATTATAATCTCGTGTCGTGAGGTGGCTAATCCTATTTGACATCACGTTTGTATTACACTACTAAACTACTTTAAAATTCAGACAGGGCCATTCCACACGTCATACACTCGACAATCGTTCTTTGAATTAACAGTTATTATATTATGAATGGCTTTCTCGTAACATAGGTACATATTATAAAGCCATGAGACACGAGAGGCATGTTTTAGGAACTAGGGAATTAATTTTTTTTTTTTTGACATTAGATCCACACAGAAGGAAGAGAAAATAATTCCCTTCAGGACTCATGTCATCTTTGGGGGTGCTGTGTCAAGGGTATTTTAAGGAAAAGGTATGAGGGATGCGTAGGACATTTATAAACCATCCCTCGCACTGCGGTTTTTTTTTTTTTTTTAGAGAAACCTTACAAGAGTCCCAACTGCTCCCTTCTGGAGCCAGTGAGACTATGGCATCCCCAATTGGAGTATGTTGTGAGGCTTAAGGTAAGTAGAGAAGGGAAGGAGATGGAGAAGAGGAAGGTGGGAAAGTACCTGGCTATTCAAATCTAGTCACTAAACACGGCTAAAGCCATTATTAAGCAACGTTTCAATTCTGAATGGTGGTCTTACACCAGGGCGATACTGAGAGTATCTTCCACTCTGGAACGTGCCGCAAATATAACAAATATTATTTTTATTAATTAATTGTGAAATAACACAAATTAATCAAATAAAATTTATTTGCGCACGCCGGGTTCGAACCCGCGACCTTCCGAATGGGAGTCAAGTGTCTTACCACTCGACCACGGACGGTCGTGCAAGGATGTTCCGACAGAATCTTGTTGGAGAGGTCAAAATTTCTATCTTCTCCAGACTCTCCCGATTCGGCCTGCCACGCATTTGGTGGACAGGTACATCCGCCTCTAATACCAGGACAAACCCCACCCCATGAACCCCTTGCTAAGTCACCAAATGTAGCGAATCACTTGGGGTGACATATGGCAGAGGTGTTGATTATCCAATAAATGGTTCTCAGGGGGGCGGTACCCATACCACTTAAATTGAAAGTATTCATATCTAAAAAGGATTTAAAATTAATTAAATATTTAAATATACTGTATTGAAAAAAGGATATTCATTTAATTAAACATTGATAATGTTACAAGGGAAAGTATATGCTGTAGGGTGGCAAAATATATTAATAAGGCCAATTAACATCAAAAGCTTTGCTTCCCGGCTTTGCCCCCGGAGTAGAAATCGGTTTTAATTTTCTATGAAGTACTGTTTTTTTAGAAACAAAACTCACTAAACCAAAAATCAAAACATTAAAAAAAATCAAATATCGTATGAGTAGACATGTCCCTAACTCAATATTATTGTGACGTTAAGACGATCCACTAGTCCTTGAAAAATTCTAAATCGGAATGCCGCTTTTTGAGAATTCCTAAATTTACTTGTTATTATAAATTATATTATGTTATTAAACAATTCGTACGAAAGAAGTAAATGTTTTTACATGCACGGAGAAAATGTTATTCTAAAATACGATCATTTTAATCGTAAAAACGGTTAAAAACGGGACTGAAGTTCTTACGAACCAATTAACAGGGTTTCAATGTTTATTGGCAGGAACATGTAATAATAATTTTTTGGTATACGTAATTTCGTACCATATACATTTTCCCGCGAATAAACATTGAAACACTGTTAATTTGTTCGTAAGAATTTCAGTCCCGTTTTAAACCGTTTTTACGAATAAAATGATCGTACTTTAGAATAACGTTTTTCTCCGTGTGCCTTTACAAAATCAACCTGTAAAAACAACTTTCAAATACCTTCTCCAACCTACAAATTTAGTTACTATTGTCTCTGAATTTTCTCTTTTCCATCTTTGTCCCCTTATTTACTTTCACAATATTATTATCACTTCAAGCAATTACAACATCAATAAAAATACAGCTACATTATTTTATTCCCTCAAGTTGCAAAAAAAATTCTTTCAAACGACACAAAACCAAAAAGAAAAAAAAATTCAGAAGAGAAGTTTAAAAAATAATTCATACTTGATGAAAGAAAGAGTACGGCATCAAGCCGACCAGCCTTTTAAATAAATAATAAAAATATATATTTATGTAGGTAGGCACTATGCCACTCAAAGTACAGTTTTTCGAGAGTTTTTCTACAACGGGTACAGTATTAAACAAAATAAACAAAAGACAAAAGAATCTTTGGAAGGTGCAAATTGAAAGATCAAACAATTGACCAAAATGCGAGGTGACAATGTTTATTCTATTTTTAAATATTCCTCCTGGTGTTACACTTTTTTTGTTAAACTCTGAATTGTCACTATACTTACCACCCATTTTAAATTCTCTAGAAATAGAATAGCTTCTGTAATTTGCTGAATGGTACTTGAAGAAAGATTAAATCTGGCTTACTGAATTTAAGTTGACACTCGACAAAAAAACATGCTTACAAAATTGGGAGGTACACATGAAAGTTCTCTGTGGAGAATGTATATTTCCTAATAAAAAGTTAGTTGCTGCCCAAAAGCAAAAACTAGTTTTTGTTTATTTTTTTTTAATGTAGTAACCATATTTTATTTTTTATAAATACATGTTAAATATGTATGTGTATATATATATAAAAATATATGTTGATTATATTATTAGACCTCCTCACTAGGAGAACCTATGCTGAGGGGGACTATATTTGGAAAAGTTTTCAGCGACTTATATGGTTCAACTTCATGATTTGGGAAAGGTTTTCCAGAAACTTCTACGACGATGTTTTAAATATAGGTATTATTAGGTAAGTACTTTTTCCGATAGTTCATTAAGCCAAAAGATTTAATGTCCTCAATGTATTTATTATTATTTTGGTTATTTCCTATTTTATAAGTTGGTGCAATAACAATGCTAACCTATCTTCGATAAATTATTATGATACCTAATTTCATTTATTTTATTAATAATATTACCTATGTTTAATTTTTAAGACGGTATCTATGAGTGGCGTTCCTCAGTAAACGTTTATCTTATAGCTACCTGATTGAGATATTTAAAAAAAGGGTAATTGCAGGTAACTCCATTAATGGAGGACGAAATGCGGTTGGCGTTAACCCAAAACTGTTCAAAGAATCGAAGCTAGCAGTGCACAACGAAGCACTGGTACCTACCCTGATGTATGGCAGTGAAGGATGGAACTGGCAAAGGAAGAATGGAGGTAGAATGAATGCTTTAGGAATTAGATCCCTATGGCGTATGTGTGGTAAAACCATGCATGATCGTGTCAGAAATGTGAAGAACCGCAAAGAATGCAAGGCTGATGTAAAGAGAGGCTTAAAGGTTTTGGCATGAAGAGCGAATGAATGAAGCAAGGAGTGTCAGGAGAGTATGTGACACAAATGTGAATGGTAGAAGAAGACGTGGACGCCCTAGAAAGATATGGCACGACCAAGTGAATCAAATTCTTGAGTCGGGCCATATCAAGAGTTAGAATAATAGAAGTGGCTATAAGAAAATGTATTAATCTGAATAAGGCAAGGAGTGTGTGCCAAGATCGAATTGTTTGGCGGTCCGTCCCCTCTGCCTACCCTTGCTGGGAGACGGTGTGATGGTTAGTTATTTATCTAATTATAAAGTTTGTCATTGTGCTATGATAATATGCACTGTAGGCAAAGTCTGCATATTTGTGTGTGAAATGTGAAATTGCATGTTCATAAAAAATATACCTAGTAGGTACCTACATTTAAAAGCATATTTGCAAAAAAAAATCAAATATTCAAATTGTAAAAGAAAAAAAAAAATACTCATTCATAACTGAAAATCGTAATAGACTTCAATATGCGTACCCTACCTAAACTTTAGCACAACTCCATTATCCTTATGCACAAAAGAAAATATTTATTGTATAAATTACCAGAAGAAAATGTACCTACTCGTATATAAAAATACAATATTGAACTCTGTTGAGAAATAATTTTGTGAAATCAGTAACAAAAATCTATCTCCAAAATTTCCACCCTAATCCTATAATATTCCATTATTTATCCTCTTTATTTATTTTTTCTTCTTTCTTAATACATAATTATGCATGTAGACACCTACGATATTATTTTTTTCCAAATGGGATCCATCCACGGGCAAATTCTTCTAATAAAGGAGTAGTTTAATCTTAAGGTGTTTAGCAATTATAAAATCTGAATTATTGTACTTAGGTACCTGACTACAAACGTTGTATTCATTAAAAAAACATTTATTAATAAAAAACATAAAATACTAGTAATAACCATTAAATAAAGAAAAAACAGACGAACTGCCTTCCACACAAATTTGAATGGAAACACATGTGCAACTGACTTAGTACCTTTTGGTTCTAGACCATTTAACACGTAGTCTGTCTCTCTTACTCTTAAATGAAATTTTATATCGCCATTCCATTTGAATTTCATAATCTTGGTGAAACACAGTTTTGTACGGAAATATAGGCCAAAAGTAGGCCTGTAAAAGGAATCACGAAACACGCCTAACTGGCACTTCTTTATTCTATGAACATATAAATACAGTGAAGCAGGCAATGTTTATGGAGCTTCGTCGACAGTCATCCAGAGGAAGACCAAAGTACTCTTGGATGACTCAATGCTCCAAAATTCTACAGAGAAACGGCTGAATGAAAGCTATACCCTGCAGAACCGAAGAAACTATAACCTGAGAACGAGAAGAGCCGACCCCAACAGCCTACCTAGGCAATGATGAGTTGGGACAGTGCAAGGAAGAAGAAGACGATAACCATATAAATCACAATATTATATTTTTAATATGTATTTATTAAGAGAACCCTTGTTTGAAGTTTGAATAAATATTGTTATCCCAAACGCGAATCAGTAAATTTTTTGTTAACATAATATCACAAGAAATTTATTGTTGCGATCAATAATCTTCCAGACAAATAATTGTTAATTTACCCATCGTCATTCATCACTTCTTGGTGTTGATTTTCTCCCCTCCCACTTACACAACAAAGCCATTGAATTGTGTTCTGAGTAAACACGACCATTCACGCGACTCGCTCTCCAAGATGTCGATAAAACGCAACAATAGATGTCGTCCAATATTAGGTTCTAATTTCACGATTTCATCCCTTAATCGGCCGACATTAATGTGTCAATCGGAGTAAATGGATGTGCCAATTTACGTCATCATTCTATTCACGAATATCCTTTATGAAATGCACTGGAATGAGGGTAGAAGTTTTTACAATAATTATTCAAGATGTGCAATATTTGAGAGGATTTTTTGCACACACAAGTATGTCACACTTGCATCTGTAGTAGTGACAAAGCTAATAAATAGTATTTAAATACTTAAAGATACCACTGAAGAAGAAGATAATTAAGTTGGATCCAATAAATTTATCAATTTTGAGTTATTAGAAAAATGTCTAAGTTAAGATCATTTTATTCGTAAAAATGATTGGGACTGAAACGAACCAATTAACAGTGTTTCAATATTTATTGGCGGGATTATACTTACGTATACTCTTATATTCTTACATGTTCCCGCCAATAAACATTGAAACCCTGTTAATTTGTTCGTAAAAACTTCAGTCCCGTTTTTAACCATTTTTACGAATAAAATGAAAAATGATAAAAATTTTCTCCATGTAAAAAGGCCCATTTTTTAGAATTTTTTAGATGCTACAGGTAATAAAAATTTATTTAATTGAACGTAACATTATAGTACAACGTACAAACAAAATGTCCTTAATTTAAAGATATATATATATAAATAATTAAGCCGATTGCAGCAAATCTTCAAAGGCGCCCAAAAAAAAATTGGCCGCCGGTGAACAGTATAACTCGTGACTGGATCATCGGAAATCAAAAAATAAAAATGATATCATTAGATAACTAATTTCCTAAGGTAACGCTGGGAGGATTTTTTTTTATTTAAAAAAAAATTTGGTGAATTGTAAAATTTATGATTATGAAAAATAAAATAAAAAGCTCCCAGCGTTGCCTGGTCATTCATGTAAGGAAGTTGGTATATAAAATTTCAAGAGAATCGGTCGAGTACATTTTGATTTAAACTGTTCACCGGCTTCAAAAATGACAAGTGTCTTAAGATGTTGTACAATCATATGAAACAATAAAAAAATAATATTAAATACGTTACCATCACCTTATAATAAGCATGTTTTAAGGTAGGAATTATGATAATAAAAAATTTTAGGCCTGTGGTTGAATTTTAAAGTTTGGATTGTGGAAGGATGTTGTATAATGGAGATATTTTCCTCAGGGCTTCCTGTGTGGAGCAAATGTAAAAAATGAGACTATTTCTGAATAGGTAATTATAAAGTATCTCTTACTTAGATTAGATACCTAAAAGGAAATATAATATTATTTCTGTTACCTACACCTATGTCAGAGCCTTTTACATCTTTGGGGATACTGTATAGAGGATCTTTTTAGGGAAAGGGAAGGAGAGGAAGCTCTAGGAAAGAAAAAGGATATGAAGGGTGGGTATTTTTTTTTATAGAGAATACCTCACAAGAATCTTAACTGCTCCGGTCTGGAGCCAGTGAGACTATGGTATCCCCAATTGGGGTATGTTGTGAGGCTGAAGGTAAGTGGGGAGGGGAAGGAGATGGGAAAGAAAAAGGTGGGGAAGTACCTGAATATTCAGATCTAGTCACTAAACACGGCTAAAGCCATTATTAAGCAACGTTTCAATTATGAATGGTGGTCTTACACCAAGGCGATACTGAAAATATCTTCCACTCTGGAACGTGCCGCAAATATAGTATATATTATTTTTATGAATTAATTGTCAAATCACACTAATTAATCAAAAAAAAATTATTTGTGCACGCCAGGTTCGAACCCGCGACCTTCTGATTGGGAGTCAAGCGTCTTACCACTTGACCACGGACGGCCGTCTGGTAGAATTCTGGGGGTCAATGTACATACTTAGGAGTGACGAATATATGAATCCCTTCCACTGCTGTGCTACTCCCAACTCGATGGTTCGAGAGAGTCTGTCTTGAAAGGTCTAGGTTAGGTTTCCCTTAACCATTCTCTTCTTATCCGGCCTGTCACACAGTAGGTAAGCAAACGCAAACGCATAGATAATCCTCACCTTTTGAACCCGGGCACCCCTACTAAGTCACTAAGCGTAGCGAACCACCAGAGGTGACCTGTGGCAGGGGTGTTAGTTATTCAATAAATGAAGGCGTTATGAAAATTAAACACTTGCAGACACGAAATAACTACCGAAGTCCTGTTAAATTGTTACTGTTAGAACTACTCCATTTGTAGTTCTAACAGTAACAAACTGAATATCACAGCAATATAATTCATGTATTCCGAATATATCAAAGTTTATCCCTTGAATACATTTTCCTCTTTCAAAAGAATATACCAAGATAATAATATTTTCATAATGTATCGAAAATCCACCAAGGAAACCATATCAGTATTGGAAAACCGAACATTAGTTATACCTTTTTACATCGAAAATCTTAGCTGATAAGATTTTCGTTGTAAAAGCCTTATTAGGGCTGCCCCAACAAATCCGAGGATGAATCAAAAAAGGGTGGGAGTAGTTTGCCACCCACCCCTAGGTACTTAAATGTAGTTTGTATCTATCAAATACGAGCATTCTGCCTATCTAGATGGATTTGTTTTTATCAGTAGGTAATTATTTTTCTTTTGATTGAAGTATGAATTTTCTTTAACGGAGAATACTTTTTCAATCAGATCAAATCGATGTAAAGCTTCTTACTAGTGTCATTTAGTTTCGAAATCGGACTGTGAAAATCAATTTTTGTATTCTTTTATCATATCTCTTGATTTGTTGCCACTGTACGATTATACATTTAAGCAGTGATTCCTGACAATATTTGGAGTAGAAAATTTTGCTCTCCGGTGACCATTATTGATGTCTTTCGTTTTCAAAACATTTTTAGAAAAAAATAAACAACAAAAACTCTTCTACATGTCGTCACTGGTCACTCAGCCGAGTAATCGCTCAATCCCTCAACCCGCCCTTGATTGTGCAATACCTAATTTTTTTTTTATGTTTTAGTTGAAAACAAAAAAATAACTCAAAATTTAGTTAACATTTTTTACTCCAAATAATGTTAGGAGTCAAGTCAAGGACTTCCCTTAATACCCTGATAAGAAAAATCTTATGTTTTAAGCTATGTGTAAAAATTGTACGTTTGGAATTGATGCCAGGGATCTTTATTATGAAAAATAATATTATTAACTGATGTACCGAAGACGATGCGGCGCGACGCCACAGTTAAATTTGCAATACCTATACTAATGACTCCATACATTTACCTTCGGTCACCTTTGGCACAACTCGGCAATGAGTCCACGTGACCCGAAGAGCTATAGTAATGTAGGAACTAAACCATAGACTAATATGATACATTACAATGCGATCTAAGTGATCTGTTTAAGATGATACCCCGTGGTGGAGAAATTTGATAACAAGATTTTACTAAATTGTTGCTGTCACTGTTGCTCTTACTCCACCGGATATTGAGCGAAAGGGACAATGCACCTTGGGCTACTAATACCTAACTAAAATCGAGATTTTGTATTCCCCACTTTTCTCCTCCAAAAGGGGACTGATTTTCAATTTTTTTTACCAACTACATAAGAAAAAACTATTCTATGTCTGTACGTTTTGCTTTTTTCAAAAAAAAATTGTCTAGTTTGTATACTGAACGTCTTTTACGGCGTTTAAACCAGTCAGATTTATTGATTTTGGAAGGTCATAACTTCTATAAAAAGTAACTTATCAAAAAAAACAAAAAATACCGACACGCTATTTTATGTAAAAACAATATTTTCTCTAGGGTTAAAATCCTGAGAGATAAATAGGGAATACGTTTGTATGAAAAAATCACCGCCGGGTATCCCCTTAATTTAGTGTTTTAGATTGGAAAGCGTTCATATTATTGTCTTGTTAGGTATAATATTAATTAGTTACAGAATATTGAATTATAAAATCATTGTGTTTTTATGTAGGTACCAAAAACCCATACATCAAGTAAAAGAAAAGCTAGCCGAAGCAGCCGATTACACGTCCATCCCTTCTGTGAAACGCCACGTAATCGAGTGCTCATTCGATTCAAAACAATTTGCAATTTGCACAACAAGCTCCCCCCCTCGGTAGGTTGGGTTGTTAGCTACCTAAGCTGAATAATAATTTTGCAAAATGATTTCCTAACGTCGCATAATATTTAGAAGCGGGGAGCGCCATGATACATTCACTGCCAGAGGGAAGATAAAATCCCTGGGGAGACTCTAGGGCGGGACCTCCCCTTGCTAAAGACACTTCTCAAATATTTTCCGAACTTCAAAACATGTTTTAATAAAGAATGTATTTAAGATGATAGACTTCGCTTTTCGGCCCATACAAAAAGGACGCCCGGGAAAAAACACTTTTCTACATCGAAAATTGCACAAAATTAATATATTTTTTTTATCCTGCCTTCTAGAGGGTGAAAACTATGTCGGTATGTTTTCGAATTTGCGATGCGTTTCGTATTAACGTAAACATTCACTGTCAAATATGTACGATTTATCAAAAAATATTATTTAAGGAAAAAGTGCTGCTAACTCAACTCTCATAAAGAATTATAAAATTTAAAAAAACTACCGACGTAGCTTCTTAAAATTTCAATTTCGTGAAAGTTTTGGTGTAGAAAAGTGTATTCTCCATAAACCCCTTTTCGAGCGATTTCTGTAGGTAAATTTGAGCGTTGTCTCATTCGCACATTTCGCATTTGCATGTATTGTAAGTGTGCGTGAGCTTATTGTGAGCGGGACAGAATGACAGACGTGGGTGTTCCGCGTGTGGTTCAAAGTCTAGCCTCTTAATAAAGAAACTTTTAGAGCAAAAATATAAACCAATATCAAGTCTTGGAAATTTGGTGAAATCGCGCAATTACGGGCATTAAGCATCTAATAAAAAGTATTATGGATGAGTGTCTTGGTAGCTGTGATTAGCAAGCCAAAAATTACAAAATACACTCTTTTTAATGGAACTTATAAAAATATTAATAAAACATTGCGTTTAGGCTTGTTTTTAGAGCTAAATTAATATTTTAAAGAACGGCTACTCCTGATAGAACTGATACAGCGAGCACAAATTAGTTGCATTGACATTGCAGACATAAAAAAAATATGCAAAATTCAATACAGTCGGCAAAAGAAAAGCATTCTTAAGCACACCATCAATGACACATCTGCAAGGATAAAAATGTTATTCGAAAAAACGATCATTTTAATAGTTAAAACGGTTAAAAACGGGACTGAAGTTCTTACGAACAAATTAACAGTGTTTCAATGTTTATTGGCGGGAAAATGTAAGAATATTTTGTTGGCATACTTACCTACGAAATTACGTATACCAACAAATTATTCTTACATGTTCCCGCCAAAAAACATTGAAACCCTGTAAATTTGTTCGTAAGAACTTCAGTCCCGTTTTTACTATTAAAATGATCGTTTTTTCGAATAACATTTTTCTCTGCGTGTCTTTATGATGGACACTGTAACGCTGTCCGAAACGTTGGCTGAAGTAGGAGGTACTGCAACAAGCCATAATAACCCAATAATAAACACCAAAAATAATGTTGGCCGTGAAAATCTAAAATCACATCATTTAAGCACTAAGTTTATCCAATATAAAAATTGATTATTTTATTTTATCTCTAGGCCGTGGAGCTGTATTTTAGGGGAAGCAACCACTATTTCGAGTGACATTAGAGTTGAAGAAGACATTTTGAGAAACCTTGAAATTGTGGGTTCCCCCCACCACCCTCCCCCCCTCGGAAGTAATTAAACTCCTTGCCTGGCTGTCCCAATTCTGTCTACAGAGGATTTCGTACGAATTATATTTATCAAAGTTTCTGGTATTTTCTGATACTTTGAGTTTTGCGGGTTCTCTCCGTAATACAAAGAAGCCGTACGAAATAATAGTCTGTTATCGCAAATTACCCGCAAATAATAATGTCTGAGCTTTCCATCATGTTGCCTCATTGTGGATGGTTTATGTAATGCTTCAGAGTTGACTTTGTTGACAGTCAAATGGAAATTAATTAGTGTTGTTTTCTAAGTAAATAATAAAGAAGTAAGTTTATTTACATATACATATGTGCGTAGGGTAAATACCTAGGACCCTAGTACCTACCTATTAAAACACATAGATAATACTTAGTAGTAGTTCCTTAGTGTATATGTGTCGTTTGTATATATGTAGATGCATACACGGAGAAAAATGTTATTCTAAAAAACGATCATTTTATTCGTACAAACGGTTAAAAACGGGACTGAAGTTCTTTCGAACAAATAAACAGTGTTTCAATGTTTATTCTTACATGTTCCCGCCAATAAATATTGAAACACTGTTAATTTGTTCGTAAGAACTTCAGTCCCGCTTCAATGTTTGTTTATTAACTTTGAAACAGTGTTAATTTGTTCGTAAGAACTTCAGCCCCGTTTTTACGAATAAAATTATCGTGTTTTAGAATAACATTTTTCTCCGTGTATAAAGCATTAGGTGTATATATATTAGGTATATATTTTTAAAAAACTCTTTATTTTTTATTTGGACGTAAGAGACGTCCGACTCCATATTTAAAAAATACATTTTTTATCAATTTCGTTTTATTTAAAAAATAATAATTTTACTTAATTTCTATTTTTCTCCAAAGCTGTAATAAATATGTAGTCATCTCGCGACGTTGTTTTTAATATTTCTTTGTGAACTTCAACAACGTAAACGTAATGACAGCTCTTTTATGTAAAAATTCCTGCCTTCATAATACCGTAGCTGCCCACCTAGCTCAAGCCCACCTAGACCAAAGTTTCTTTAGCCAAAGATGGCTTTGTAAAAAGAGGAAGGTGAGACTCCAAAAGACTTTGTTCAACAAGATAAAGATCAAACAGTCATTGTAGTACACAGAGAAAAATGTTATTCTAAAATACGATCATTTTATTCGTAAAAACGATTAAAAACGGGACTGAAGTTCTTACGAACAAATTAACAGTGTTTCAATGTTTATTGGCGGGAAAAGGTAAGAATAATTTGTTGATATACGTACGAAGTTACGTATATCAACAAATTATTCTTACATGTTTCCGCCAATAACCATTGAAACCCTGTTAATTTGTTTGTAAGAACTTCAGTCACGTTCTTAACCGTTTTTACGAATAAAATGATCCTATTTCAGAATAACATTTTTTCCGTGTAGGTATATCAAGATAATATTCAAGAATTCTATCTTACTATCTATATTTAAGTTAATAGAAACGCAAAAAAAATATTTTAAATTTGAAATCATCAAAAAGTAAACTAGGCAATAATAACTGATCGTTTGTAACATTTTGAATAAGAAGGTAACTTACCTAAGCTGAAAGCGCACAGTTGACCTTTAGGTATATCTACGTTTTTCCACTGCTAAACATTTGTATGTAAGCATAGGTAGGTAGTAGGTAGAGAATGCAGTGGTGAATTATACCATTTTTACTCTAAACGGCTTTGTAGACAGTATATAGGAGGTTATAATCACAAAACGAAAAAATTTTACTATTCGGGCATCTCTTATGGTTTATTTTTTTTCATTAGTTTATTTGTTTAGATTGCAACAATTGTTACAATCAACCACACTAACGTGATCAATGTTACCACCACACGGGGATAGTTTTAACACCATCTCTAAGTTATATAGAGATATAGTTATAAACATACTTATTTAAAAAATTAACAAATGTCTACTAAATAAACATATAAGTAGATTTTAAAAAAAGTAATACCATCGCGAACTTTAAAAAACTATATAGTTTGAGTTGATACCTATAATTTTAAGTTAAAGTTAGTTATTTAACCGATCGGTGGCAGAGTGGCATTGCGTTTGGATCCCATACCCAGGCGTTGAGTATTCAATTAGTAGGAGATTTTGAAACATTCTCAAGTTATTTGTAACCCGGGAATGTAGGTTTCTCTTTAAAAAAATATATATAATTATGGGTGAGAAAATAATAAAGAATGCTTTTACTTTTGCGGACATTTAAAAATTAATGTAGTTAATTGGTAAGTTATAACTACGATAAAAAGCACATGAATAACAATTTTCTTTAATAACGATAATTAATAATAACTAGCAGTTAAAAACCCGCGGAGCGGTTAACTGCTAGCGGCCGGCGGGAGACACGGCAGTAGCTTGGTAACAAAGTTAACGTACGTAGACGGTTTGGATAAGGCGGCGCGTCGGAGTTGTACGCGAAGTGGGGTTCTTAAATTTCAACCGTACAGGCGCAAGGACAATAATACTATCAGATAATTAATATTTATATTCTTTATTAACGATAATTAATAATAATAATAATTCTTGTAATATTCATGTCACGAACAACAATGAGTCTTATGGTACAATTAACCGCATACTCTCAAATTCACAATTTATTTCTATTTTTGGATGAATTACAATAATATCAGTTGCCCTATTAAATATTATTCTTCTGATTGGGTTGATTCATAATTTCTATAACAAATATCACTTCTTGATTAAGACTTCTTAATATTTTTAACGCCTGTATGGGCATATGATATAATAAAAAATAAATATATTACAACAAAAACTTTTGAAGTAAGTTCCATTTTATCTTATCGTTTAAACGAAATTTTAGGGAAACTATCAAATTTTTTAACAGAACTGCAAAAAGTACATGTCTAACCTCTCGAAGCCAAACTGATGGAGCAGTCACCATACTTACAGGGTCACCGAACAAGGCACGAGAAAGGTATGATATATATTGCCATAACTTTCACACCGCTGTTACTAGGATATCTCATTTTATAATGCTTTAAGCAGTGTTACAATTAATTGATCACAATTTTCCCTATTAAAATCTTATATTTACTCTTTTCACAGCAAATATTTCTGCCTTTAAAAGTTTACAAAAATGGTTTCAATGCTTCCCAGCCTTCCCGAATAACGTCTAACGACTTGAAACAAGACTTCAGTAGCGTAACAAAGGAAGTAGGTAGAAACGTGGAACGATCGCTGTTGTGAAAAATATTTTCAAACCAAAATCATGAACACAGCAAATGTTAGGAAGATTATTTTCTTACTTTCTACAGAATTTTCCTTAATTTTTCCTTGTCAAAGTGAAATTGTTTTTCTCATCTTCTCTGCTGATGAATATTTTTTTAGGGAGGTGGGTTTTTTTGTTAGCTTTTTTAGTACTTCCAATTTAACAAGAATATCGACGTTGTGATTGGTGTTTTTGTATCGAGGTTTGATTAGATTTTTGTTGTAATGTAAATTTAATTATAAGATTTTTGTTGTAATAAATCTACATACATTTTGTATGGTAAATTTATTTATTTATTATCTGTAAAAACTCTTTTAGTCCAAATGTATTGGGTATTTGTTCTTATTCTCATTAGTTTAAGCCGTTTTTACCTTGTTATCGAATGACAGGTGAGTAATGTTTGGATAAAATGAATCTTTTTATTTATTAGCAGCTAGCATTTTTACGTTAGCTGCATGCAGGAGGCCCTGCGGAAAAAAATCAGGGCCTAGGTCATTTGGGGATTCTGTGTGAAGGGTCTTTTTAGAGAAAGGAAGGAGAGGGAGTTCTGGGAAGTAAAAAGAACATTTATTTAGGTGTAGTAATCAGAAAAATTTTAAAACATTATGAAACTACAGAAACTACATTTTTGCTTAGCCTGTACCTACCTACCTACAGTGCAAACATGTATTAACCCAAAATAACTATCAGTAACTGCTATCAAAATAATGTGGTAATCTGTAGGTACCTAGGAATGTTTACTGAAAGGTTAACAAACCCTACTTAAAATTCAAAATTAGTCTGAAAACAGAATGATACACGGAGAAAAATATTATTCGAAAAAACGATCATTTTAAAAGTAAAAACGGTTAAAAACGGGTCTGAAGTTACCTGTACGTAATTTTGTGCGTATACCAACAAATTATTCTTTCATTTTTCCCGCCAATAAACATTGAAACACTGTTAATTTGTTCGTAAGAACTTCAGTCCCGTTTTTAACCGTTTTTACTATTAAAATGGTCGTTTTTTCGAATAACATTTTTATCCGTGTAGGTACCTACATATTATTTCTAATTTTTTGGTTATAATAGTATCTACCTGCTTACCTATAAACCAATTGAATCATATAAGACCAAAATGTATTTTTTGTATTGAATTAGATACCATTTCGATTCGATAAGACCAAAGTTTCGTAAGCAGAGAAAACAGACCTTAGGCATATCAAAACACTGAAGCGATCCATCAATCAGAAATCTCACGAATTTATAAGCGACGGGACCAGGGATACAATCATTACAATAACCATTTAACTGTTAAAAGTGCCAGCGTAGGTACTTATGTGTTCATAAATAAACATAACAAATGGCAGCCATGATTTGGATATTAAATAAACAATAAAATAAAGGCCTCCTACCCCAGCAAACCGTCCTTTGTTACCAAATGAAAATCAAAACCTTCCAAACTTAACGGTAAAAAGGTTCAACCCCTTTTTCACACCATCAAAAAGCTCCTAAAACATTGTTTGTTTATCATTGAAGAAGAGGAGAACACTAATAATCTAAATGAAAATATGAAAATGAACAAGACACAGAAAAATCAAAGATAACGGTCGCAACTGAGATAGACAAATTTGACGGTTTTATAATAGGTGTCAATAGCCGAATTGGTAGAGGCGCCCCTTCCCGGTAAGATGAGACCGTTATCTTTTATTTTTCTGTGGCTTGTTCATTTTCATATTTTCATTTAGTTCATTAGTGTTATCTTCTTCTTTAATGATATATTACATTGATAAGAATAACCTTCGAAAGTTATAAAAGGGGAGTTTTTCTTATAAAAATTGTTTGTTTAGTCTTAGTCTATTTGAGAGCCAACCAAATAAATGTGACAACTGCTCGCTAAATGTGAGCCAGCATCATTTTATTATTTTAGTTGTGCGTTCGTTTATTAGTAAATTTATGTCACCCTGTTATCCAGTTGCTCTCACAGTAAAAATGTCCTTTTCTATCCGACTATCCGTTGTTCCCAACTTTTCGATCGATCAATCTGAGTCTCCGATCAGTAAGTGATTTGTTTAGTAACGCTCGATTCGCCTGTTGGTCGGAGAGTTGCATTGGGAAGAGCATATTTGAGGAGTGTTGAGCCAAAATTTCGGCTCAACAGTTTATCAGTAGGATTGGAAATAACGGCCGTAACACCGCTATTGGCAACAAAGTTTTGAGAAAAAAAACTAGAGAAATAAATGCTTCAGATAAAAATTTCGTTGCTGGGTAGGTTTTTACTACGTATATTATTTAAAAACCTTTACGAAAATGTAAGGTTTTCTAATAAAGTACCTACACCTACCAGCAAGAGTGCTAAGAATTTTATATATCATAATTTAAGTATTTTTGAAGGAAGCGCAGCATCCACGAACTGAAAGAATTCAGAAAAACTTCAAACACAAAATTGAAATTTTGAAAACACATTTTCAGTTACATAAATATGATTAACAACATAAATATGTGGTATTTTCAATCTTAGCACTCTAGCTCACTAAAAAGTCACGGACCTCCACTCATACCTAAGTAGGTATCGTACGAAAATTACAAAAGTTAAGTATCTACCTACCTATGTATTGTTTTTGTGTTTAATTCGTAGAACTCCATTTAATTTATTTATTTTTTTAATTTAATTTAATACTGCTTTTTATTAACACTTGCAGGACTTAATAATAAACGTTATTAAATTTAATTTAAATTAAAAATTAAATTAAATTAAATTTTAAAAAAAAACCTACCTACCTACTTAAATAAATTGTAAATCGCATACTCACCTAATAATTATAATTAATTAATTATACCTAATAACACACTTTTATGGAGATGGTAAAATAACAATGTAAAATTATTAAAAGTTTTTTATAGTTTTAAAAGTTTGAGAGCATCATTCATTTTTAAAACGCTTCAAATTTGTATTTAAGCTATGGTATAGAATTTACGAGTTGATTCAAATAACAAACGGTGGGACTGAATGCGATAAGTTGTACGGTGGGTTAGTTATGTAGTTTCTATGGGCGGGGAATACGCCAGCTCTAAAACGTCCTCCTTTCAATCCATAACTGCATTTAACCATCACAATAAGAGTGGCCCAGATTGTTAGAATTAGTACCTACCGACTACCGACCTACGAATGCGAAGACAAATACCTAAAGTAGGTGTATTTAAAAAAATTGAGTACCTACGTCTAACCTTTACGCGCGGTTGAAGAAAAACATATTTACAATAAAATATATAAATTTGTTTTAGACCACTTTAATTTTAATTACACTCTACCGGTTTCGGAAGAACCCTTCCTTCGTCAGGAGAATATTAAAACTAACCTATGATACAAAATATTGATAGATATATACCAAACATTTAGGTGCTGGAGTGGAAGGTCAAAGGGGGGTAGTTGCGGGAAATCCAGCAATAATAGAGCGGTTTATTGGAAACATATCTAGAATGGGACTAAACGATAAATTAATTTGGTTATTCAATATATTAGCGTTATTATTTAGGGATTTTTTAATTTCAAGTGCTTCCATGTTATCTAATTTTTTGCTTTTATTATTACGGTGAAGAATTTTAACCCCTGTGTCCTTATTAAAAGTATGATTGGTGGAAATAAGATGATTGGCAAACTCCGAAAAATTATTATTATTTAAACATCTTAAATGTTCCGTGATTCTAATATTTACATTTCTTGTTGTCTTTCCTATGTAGAATGATGGACAATCATTGCAACATAATTGATAAATGCCTGAGGGGCTTAATTTATGATCTCTATCTTTAGTGTTTTTTAATAATTTACCTAAGTTGTTGTCAGTATAGAACGCGGCTTTAATACAAGGAGGCAATTTTTTTGTACTAAGTGAACAAAAATTAGATATATATAAGTTCCTACGCCATTGAAAGGGATGTGTGATTTTATTATTAGTTTCAGGTTTACCAAATAAAAATTTATTAGTTGAACTTATTTAGGATTTTATCAATTAAGTGTGAGGAATAACCATTATTCAGAGCAATTTGTTTAATTTTAGATAGTTCAATTGTGAAATTAACAGATGAAAGGGGGATTTTTACTAACCGGTGTACCATTGAATGATAAGCAGATTGTTTATGGGTTACCGGATGGTATGATGTGTTATGTACAGTTATATCCGTGAATGTCGATTTACGATAAATATTAAATTCAATACTATTTATTATTTACTGAAGTTAGAGTTAAATCTAAAAAATTAATCGAAGAATTACTGCCTACCTCCAACGTGAATTGGATATTTTTGTGGAATGAATTTATAAGATGAAGGAATTTAGTCAATTGCCGCTGTGTCCCAGTCCATATACAGAAAATATCGTCAACGTATCTCCGTCAGATAAGAACATTCATTAAAAGTGCCGAATTACAATTAAAAATGTTATTTTCTAGGTTTTTCATAAAAATATCTGCTAGTAGAGGGCTTGTGGAGGCCCCCATTGGAAGCCCATGATTCTGCTGGTAAACACAACTCCAGCACCTAAATGTTTGGTATATATCTATCAATATTTTGTATCATAGGTTAGTTTTAATATTCTCCTGACGAAGGAAGGGTTCTTCCGAAACCGGTAGAGTGTAATTAAAATTAAAGTGGTCTAAAACAAATTTATATATTTTATTGTAAATTATGGCGAGCCACAAAGTAAATGCTTATTACGAACATGTAAAAACATATTTGACTGTTGTGGTAGGTATTTATATATTTATTTAAAATCCCAGGGGGCTTTTACATGTAATTGCAGTACATGTGATTTTAAATAGCAAATAAAGAGTTGATAAATTACAGGTAACATAAAATATAAGAACAACATATTTTTATTTTCACACTACTGCCACTTTTTACTTCAATAGCTAGAATTCACAAGAATCAGAGCGAAAGAAGGGTTAAACATTGTGTGACTTTTATCATTCTTTCAACTTGATTTTGAGGGTTATTATTATAATATCTTATCTAGAAGAATTGAATTTCGAGTGCTTATACTGGTGAACAATATTCATCAGGATTTTGTACTCTTCTTTACTGAAAATCGGGCACCAATCTCCCTTATTCATCATAAAAAATAAGACAAATCAATAATTTCAACTAAAATCTTTAGTTAAATCATATAATAATCAACAAAACATAGCACAAACCTGTTAAACTTACCATTACAAAAGAAAAATTAACGAATGAGTTTGATTTTAAGATTAGTAATTCGCTGACAGGCGTCGCACTCATAGTTGCCATACCTACGACGTTAATATGTTGAAATATAAATCGAATATCAACCAACGTTACGTTCGTTCAAAAAAGATCTGAGGTACTCGTCGTAATGCGCATAAAGTACCTAGTTTTACTTCAAAAACTCAAAAACATTTGATATCTATCACATTTTCACGTAATATCTGCATCTAAATTGGTAGGTAACTAATCAACAGCAACCAAAATACCTTATGCCCAATTATTATTATTCGACTTATTAGTGGGTGCTTTTGACTCTTTTTTAAAACCTAGGAAAATTCTTATTTGGTACCTACCTACCTACTGACAGAAAACCTGTTTTCATTTTGAACACGCTTGGATAGGTTTGTTTTATTTATTTTTTACATTCATTGGATACATTTAAAGCAAAAATAACAGTAATAATATTGGATAATAACAGCATATATTTAAAATTTGTACAAGTGTTATTAGATACTTATCACTTATCACGTTTTGTTAGGTCAATTAGTTCCTAGCTATTAGGCTAGTTAGTTCTAAGAAACCAAATGTTTGTGAAATGCCAAATTCATTTGCAATTTTGCGTACATCACATTAGATATGGGCAGGAATGTTTGTTTGTTTATTTATTGAATCTATATCATAAGGTTTACATTTTTTTTTGGCCTTGCCTGTCTCACTATGTATAATTAAGTAATTGATGTAGTAGTTAAATAGATATAAATTCTTGACTTTAATTAACAGTCAGTTACAATTCGTGAACACATAATTCTTTATTTCTAAATTTCTTATTTTCTCTCCACAATTTTTATTTATTTTTATTATGTATTACTCATACACGGAGAAAAATGTTATTTTAAAATACGACAATTTTATTCGTAAAAACGGGACTGAAGTTCTTCCGAACAAATTAACAGGGTTTCAATGTTTATTGACGGGAACGTGTAAGAATAATTTGTTGCTATACGTAATTTCGTACGTGTACCAACAAATTATTCTTACATGTTCTCGCAAATAAACATCGAAACACTGTTAATATGTTCGTAAGAACTTCAGTCCCGTTTTTACGAATAAAATGATGGAATTTTAGAATAACATTTTTCTCCGTGTAGGTACATTGATAAGAGAAGATTTTAAGAACCGTTTTCATCTCAGGCGAAATTACCTACCTACTAAAATTCTGTGGACTTTCGTGATAGGTATACTATAAACATGTTAAAATTTAATTTAATGTACCTTATTACTAGGTATCATAATGCACCTATTGTATATGTAAAACAAATAAATATAATAAAGCAATCGGTTTTATTACACATTTGGGTAAAATGAAATTCATTTTCGGTTTCAACAACGTCAATAATATAGAATTTTTCAATCTTTGCGCAATCTAGCTCACTGAAAAGTCACGGACCCCAAATGCTACGTAGGTGGGTATCATTTAATATGGCTATGTGTAAGTCTTTAGTTATGTAGGCAGCTGTTAGATCCATGATAATATCGCAGTAGATACCTACCGAGACTCCTACCTATCATCTTGGTATCGAAACGCAATAATTTCTCAAACAAACCCTACACAAGACTTCCAATGAAACCAATCGGCCAATTGCATCCTCGAGAAATAGGGAACCATATATATATATATATATATTTTTTTTTTTTTTTAAACCTGACTTCGAAAAATTGCGAACATCATGAAAAAGTACCTTTACTGTAAGTACCTACCTACCTACTAAAGGCTGCTAAGTGGTTATATTTAAGTATGATTACCTATGTATAGTTATGAATATTTTGTAAGTAAATTTTTTATTTTATTTCCAGAAAACGCGATATCCTCTTTCTATCTAGGAAAGTACCTACTTACCTACTTGTTCTTTTTTCTGATAAAAATTTGATGCGCGGTATTATCTAATAATATATTTTCACTTCAAAAGCACCGAAAAACCTCATTCAATTTGAATAAAACCATAAATCCTAAAAAAAACGTTTGCTTTATTTTTCCAAGTTTTCCGAACCCAAATAATAATAAGAGACAACACTATCATAAACAAAGATGGCGCATAAAGTGGGCGTGTCGAACAAAATATACAGCCTATCTCTTCGCACTCGCTAATCCTCATATCTCTTTTTCATTTAAAATTCTCGCCATCATACGCTAGGATGAAATAAACATGCCCATCTCTTTCTGTCACATGGTTGCGTAGTTTCAAATTTATTCGCCGTCTCTCACAACCCTTTTCAGCATTATTTATTTGGACTTGTAGATGAGAAGGGGTGGTGTGAATTACTTTGTCTCCTTTTAACGTATAGGAATGGTTGGAGACTTTGTATTGGAGTCTCGCTCTAAGGCTTGTGGCTGACTTGATTTCCCTGTGTTGTGATATCTCTAAATAACAGTGGACTGCTCTTGGAATCGCAAGTTATTTTCTGATAGGGAACAGCTATAAAATCAATAATACCTTTAATTATTTTTGAAATCAGGAAACTTTCGATACCTTTTTCTTCGATGGAAGGAACAGTTACTGTATATTTAATTATTCTCTTCAATCCCATGTAGGTTTTTACCACTTTTCTGTCGCAGTTAAATAAATAGCGTTCATAAAATCTTAATTTTCAATAATAGAATAACTTATTGAATAAAACCTCTAATTGTTTCCAACGATTGAACATCAAAATTTGGGATTTTTCTCATTAGATTATTCCATTAAAAAAAATAATATATATATATATATATATATATATATTCATCTTTATACAATGATAATAAGGAAGTTGGGTCCTTTTTTTATTTATTTTTTATCAATGTTCACAGGCAAACTTAAATACTAGTATTTTTTTAAAGTTCGTTTTCATAATGAAATTAATCCTACAAGTTTGAATTTTATTAAGCCGGCCAACACAAGTATAATACCGTGCGGCAGAGTTCGTGACGTCACCCGGTCCTAGATTGTGTGAAATATAAGGGAAAATATTTACAAAACCGGGACACCTTAATATGGACGAAAAAAATTAATTTAAAAAGTTGTAGTAGTTAGATATTAAGTCCTTACATATGAAATTGGCATTTTGCCGTACTGGCAACTTTGATCTCAAATTTCTTCTCTTTGGTTAGGAATTCCAAATTCAAATTTATACAGCTATTTACTTATGTATTTGTGTTTCGACAATTATAATTCATTTGTTTTTTCCTTAATTGTTTTTTTTCTTTGCGTCACTTAGTTTACAAAATGGAAAACTTGAAATATCGCGTTATTTACGAGTACGAGTTCCACCGTGGCACCAGTGCTGCAGAAACGGCTCGAAGGATTAATGATGTGTACGGCGACGGTGCCGCAAAAGAAAACACAGTGCGTTTTTGGTTCCAACGTTTTTGTTCTGGAAATTTTGACCTGCAAAACAAGCCCCGTGGACGGCCGGAGACCAATGTTGATAATGAAGAATTGAAGGCTATTGTGGAAGCGGATCCATCGCAAACCACGTCCGAGTTAGCTGCAGGCTGCGGTGTTAGTGATAAAACTGTTTTAATCAACTTGGAGCAAATTGGGAAGGTGAAAAAGCTTGAAAGGTGGGTACCTCACGAATTGAGTGAAGCAAATCAACAAACGCGCGTTGACTGCTGCGTTGCATTACTCAACCGCCACAATAATGAAGGGATTTTAAATCCAATCATTACCTGTGATGAAAAGTGGATCCGGTACGATAATCGGAAGCGCTTATCGCAATGTCTGAACCCTGCCGAACCAGCCAAACCATGCCCCAAGCGAAAATTGACTCCAAAAAAGTTACGACGCGAAGTTACGAAAGTGACGCGAAGAAAAAAAACAATTGAGGAAAATACAAATGAATTATAATTTTCGAAACACAAATACATGAGTAAATAGCTATAGCTGAAAAAATACTTTTTTATAGAAACAGATAATAAAAACTAAGGTAATAAATTATAAAAAATAAGAAATAAGAAAGCAGAAAATTTAAAAAAAACATACTTAAGGATAAATAAAACTAAATACAAATATAAAAATAATAGTGAGCTGATAAATTAAGAGAGATGAATATTTTAAAGATATAAATAAAAATATTAGATATTAAGATTACAAAACAAATAAAATTATATACTATATTGTTTTGAACGCTGGTTAAATTATGGTAGATATAATCTACAAGACTATTATGTTTATGGTCACATTTAATTTCGGTGATATGAAACATGTTGCAATAAAGCTGTGACTGGATAAATTCTATATATATATATATTTTTAAAGAGTGTAACAGGACGTACCCGAGAGATTTTTAACAGCGATTCCTGAGCTTATTTGGGGTAAAAAATTTTGGTCTCCGCCGACTTTTTTATGTTTTTTTTTTACAAAAACATAAAAAAATAGTAGATGTTGGACAGTTGGGAGCTGGTTACGAGACTGGGCGGTTTTACTCGTCTGAGTGACCGGTGACGAGATGCGGAAGATTTTTTTTGTTTGTTTGATTTTGAAAAAAAAATTAGAAAAACAAAATAAAACGTCAACGAAAAAGTGACCGGAGTGATGGAAATTTCGTTTACATTTTTTAATCCAAATAAGCTCAGGAATCGTTGGTTAAAATCTCTCGGGTACGTCGTGTTACACCCTGTATACCTAAATTACCTACCTGACCAGATATTTGTATAATATGTAGTTAGAATTTAGCAACATAATAATTTGTACCAGCAGTTAAAAACCCATGGTTTGTGCTGCTAGGCAAATTTTACGTACAATAATGGTTGGGTATAGGGCGAGGCGACAGAGACGTACTCGAAGTTGGGCTCAGACGCTCGAGTATTAATACTATCAAATGAGGAAATAATGAGGAAAAACTCCACAAAGAATAAGGCAAAACTTGAACGCAACCGAATTATATAAATTAATCTAATAAAGAACATGCTTGAAAACTTCGTTTTTTGTGATTGCAAATTTGTTTTCACCGCCCCCTTACTTAATTAATTATTATAACTTAATTAATAGATATAAATTGCTTAACCTTAACCTAACTTAACTTTAACTTAATTAATAATTAATTACGTTTGCTTAATTTTAACTTAATTAATAATAATAAATTGCTATTACACATTCTTCGTTGACTTCATTGACTCAGAGATCGCGATCATAAAGAAATTATCTAAAATCTAGCATATTTACCTCTCGGAATTATTAGCCATGCCTGTGAAAAATTGAGTCCTTCCATCTGCCTCGGCGAAAAGTTTCCCTAACCCCTCATCCCCTATTCCCCCCACTCCCTCCCCGCCTCGTCCGGCCCCTCCCCGCGCTAAACAAAAACACCCTGTATACCAACACCGCGCCAACACAAGGCCGACCTGCTATTGGCCCGCGCGCCTTCCCGTCCGGCCCACCAAAGCTTTTCAAATATTTCTCAGCAAATAAGTGCTCGGCTTATACCAAGAATCCGAACGAAGCCCCCATCAAGTACAGAGTTTCAGTCCATCTCAGTGTTCAACTCGCGAGGCCCTACTTCATGGGACGCGCGATGCTGGGGAGGGGGTAGAGAGGGTTCTACAATGTCGAAGATGATTTATGGCTCATTCAGTCGGCAATCTGTGAAGGGTTGCCACGTGTGTGCTGCTACTGTTAACATTTGACGTTTAGCCAAAACATACAATTATTTGATACAATGCTTTGTGTGTGATTTGTTTGAAACAGTGAAAAACATTGCGCAAAATTGCAGTTACTTTTTATCAATGTTCAAAGACAATCAGCAATTTAAAAAATATATTATTGAGTTCTAGGGTAATTTTTTTCGACTTTTTAATAAGAAAATAATGTGTAGCAACGGAGATAGCCCGCCGGGCCCTGGAACTACTGTCATGCCGTACCCCTTGGCTTCTCTTGTGAAGCCGACTCCCGGGGGACCACCAGGTCAAGGACAAAATCCTTCACCTCTTTCAACGGGACTCCTTCCATTGGATCAGTACAGACTCCAGCTATACAACTACGCCATGGCGGAGAGACTCAGGTTTTCTCAGCTTCATCACTACCCTGGACCAGTACCTCTCTGCCCAGCTTATCCGGGGCCTTATGGACCTCGCTTGGCACTTTCCATGTCGTTGTTTCACCACCGAGTTCTGCAGCCGGAAGAACCCAAACCTCAACACAGCTATATCGGCCTTATTGCCATGGCCATCCTCAGCTCACCAGAAACTAAGTTAGTTCTGTCCGATATCTACCAACATATCTTGGATAACTACCCGTATTTCAGGTCCCGTGGACCAGGGTGGAGAAATAGCATCAGACATAATCTCTCCTTGAATGATTGCTTCATCAAAGCAGGCAGAAGTGCAAATGGAAAAGGACACTACTGGGCAATCCATCCGGCGAACGTGGACGATTTTAGGAAAGGCGACTTCAGAAGGAGAAAAGCTCAAAGAAAGGTCAGAAAACACATGGGGTTAGCTGTAGACGACGAGGGAAATGACTCTCCCAGCCCTCCACCGCTATCAGTATCCCCACCTCCAGGTCTGCCTACTCTTCAACACTTCTGGCCTCCTACCCCGACGGCGGTGTTTGCTCCTCTCCCAGGAATCGCCAGAAAGCGGCAGTTTGACGTCGCATCTCTACTGGCACCTGACGAGATCTCCATGAGACACGAAGAAAAGATCCACAAAAAGCAGATAACATATCCAAAATCATACTTCAACAGCAGCGGAGATGAAGACAACGCGGAAGAGGACATCGACGTTGTAGCTAGTGACCAAGAAGAAAAAGACGCGTCTCATGAGAACTCGGACAAAGACGTTGTACCCGCGAGGTTCTCATCGGAACCCCAGGGAAACGCTCCGCAGGGTTTGCAGTACCCCCTGCTCAGCCACTGGGGGGTGTTTCCGGGGCTGGCTATAGACCAGGCGCTGATGGGGCGGTATTACGAGCAGTTGGCTGCCTCCCAACCAAGGAGACCTCAACCTCTTTCTAGTCCCAATATACATGGTAATGATCTCACCAATAACTCTGACTTATAGAAAAATATATTTGCCTTCGAACTGTATCATTGATAATTTATTGCTTTTATATATGTGAACATTGTTGACCAATAGTTTAACCTTACGCTTATTTTTATAAAACATTTTATTTAATTTTCCGTCTAGAAAACAACAATTTGATAAGTTATAAGTTTATTGAATTAAAAGGTATTCTTAACGTGTCGTGAATGCTTTTTAAAAAATGTACAACCCCTCATTGTCGATTTTTACCATAAAATACTTCTCTTTTATCAAACAGTCATATTAGATATCTAAGAATAGCAACCTAACTAACCAATGCCTATTTATTTATTGTAAAGCTTTTCTGTGATTTTCATGGTTTTAAATAAAGTGTTTTATTTAATATCATTAATATGTATAATTAAATTAGTAGGTTTGTATCAAAAAGTTGTTGATTCGATAATTTTAATAACTGTTTAATGTTGATAGATTGTGAATGAATGTATAAAAATCATGTGATAAAATAAGCAGGTAGATTACAATAAGAAGTAATTATAAAATTAAAAAAATACGGCTTGTATAAATATTGTACATAACTGAAATTCAAATCTCAGGCATATTTAGAATAGGCACCACTACTTAATTGTGTATTAAGATCAAGGATATCAAACGAGGACCATTAAAATGTGTTATTGTTATTCTAACAATAAGGTAATTTAAAAAAATCTCTTCATAAATATGAAATATCAAAATAATAAATTAAGCTACAGGTAGTTAGTTACCTATATAGATAGATGCCTACTAATAATTTCATTCATGACTTGGTACCTATTACAAAATATTTTATTTCACACTTTATTAAAAACTCTAGTTTTGTTACCTGACGTCAATCGAGTTTCAACACACGAATTTTTGAAAAATTTATGTACGGCATCTTGTTTTACACAAGTCATTAAATTTTGAAGATCTAAAAAATGATGTTGCAGCTGAAAATATTTTAGTTCAATTCCTCAGATGACTAAGTCCTCATTTTTAAGCAAGATTTTCAAATATTGTCAGGTTATAAAAATCGGGAATGTTTTTTGTGTTATTATATACCGTGTTGCGTTTTCTCAGTCTTTAGCCACCATGCTATATGCCTCGATGGTGAACACTGTATTCGAAATGGTGTTTAAGGGAAGTGAAAGCGCAAAACGGCATAATTACCCAAAATTTAAACAACCACGTTTTCTGTTGAGATCAACCATTATTATTTTCATAATACCCAATAATAGAAACATTGAAAAAAAGCTCTTAAAAAGTACCTACCTACTGACTTATTACCCTGATCGATGTTTTGCCATCTTTAAATTTTAGTTCTAATTTAATTCTGAAAAATAACTTTAAGTAGGTACCTACACTACCCACTTAATCATTTTATTTAAATAGGTACCTGAACAGTTTTTCACGAGCACAAACTCTAGTAAAGAGGTACCTAATTATTCGGGATTTGCATTCGTTAGATATAGCACCTAATTTATAAAATCACCATTATTTTCCCGTGTAAATAAACCCATGTTGTATGATTGGTTAACCATTTGTTTGTAAATAAATACAATTTAAAAGATATCCAATATGTACCTTAATCATTAGATCATCGTTATGAGTTATAAATAATAAACTAATACAAAGAAAATGCTTGAGTTTTTATTGTATTTTTTTTTTAAACCTTCCTGCATCCTTAAAATATATTTCGGATCTTATTATTGAAAAGATATTCCAGTGCTTACATAGGTATAATAGCTTAAATTTGAAGGTTACTGAAGGATTCGTAAATTCTATGCCTATATAGCCTGAAACACTCATCCATATGGATCAAAAACCTCCCGAGAAAAGATACGCGCCCTCTGATTGCCGGTCAAGAGCTCTTTTTTGTATAGAGAATACCTCACAAGAGTCTTAAGTGAGACTATGGCATCCCCAATTGGGGTATGCTGTTAGGCTGCAGGGGAGGAGATGGGAAAGAGGAAGGTGGGGAAGCTCTATCCGCTAAACTACGGACGCTGGGCGGAGAGGAGCGGGTTTGAGTCCCGTCGGCGGCATGTATCTTTTCTCGGGAGGTTTTTCAATATGGACGAGTGTTTCAGGCTAATAATTATTGCTTATTATAATTGTTACCCTTTGGGCTATGCATAAAATCTTGTCTTAAACATTAACTTAATATTAAATGCTTTATGATCATTTTTTAAAGAACTTAATTTGCATTATTATACAACAAAACTTTATCCGAAAGGGGGTACCTTAGTAGGAGATTTTGCACTTGAAAGTTTTTTTTTTTGGCCTGAAACTTTTTTTCCAGAAATCTTATTCTAAAAATACTCGATTATTTCCAAAGCCAAGATGTTTTCTAAAGCTATAATATTTCTAAGCGACCAAATTTTAAAACCAAAAACACATGATTTTGTATGACTTGCATAATTTCGCATGGCTTCATTTAAACAAGATATTCTGGAAAATTGTTATTACTACTAGATAGATAGTTATGTGAACGGTAGATTACGGAACCTTAAAAGTATACCTATTTCTAATTTTCTCTTATTTAATAAATCAAAATCAAAATTTCCTCTGAAATCATACAATTTGTAAGGAGATAGAAACTTAAATACCAGCCTAAATAATACTAAATTGTTAACCATATTATATTTGATGTAACATTTTTTTTATTTCAAATAAGGAACTACACAATTTATCCAAAGTAACGTCACTACCTAAAAGAAATTCTTTTTTCAAACTTTTTTCGGGCAGATAACCAGAATATTGAAAAAAATACGAATAACAAAGTCCAAATAAACACGACGATTACAAAAGCATCTATTCTGAACCTATACAAAGGCCACCATCTTGAAACGAAAACGGAACGTACAAACAAATGTAAATATGTACCTAAGTACCTAGCTAAAGACGAAATGCAAAACGATCGATTTAAAACAACTTAACTACAAATTAATGAAATAATTCATGTTCTCAAATGACCTGAAAGAAACCAATTCAAGCTCTGATGGATGGTAGTTAAGTCACTTAATGGAAAGGCTGCTGCTTACTTATCGGAAATGTGTACTCCAGAAAACTGTAATTCTCGACAGTCAACTCTTAGGACAGCGGCGTCATCAGCAATCGGAAGGTTGAAGGAGCCAAAAAGCACACCAAATACTAAGTTCGGTGAGCGTGCTTTCGCAGTGTCGGGACCTAAAGCCTGGAATGGACTGCCACATGACTTAAGAATGATCACAGACTCAGCAAAATTTAGAGCTAAACTTAAAACTCACCTCTTTAGACAGTCGTATATATCCATAAAGAAAAAACCAAAACCTTTACCTACACTCTCTCAACCCGCGACATAGTAAATAACTAATTGCATAAAAATGTTAACAAATTCTTATTTGTGAGTTATTTTTACATATAATTACATTCAAATTCTCCAGTCCTAATGAGTACTTACTAAATTATCAAATCTTTCGAAATAACTTCAATTTATTAACTCCATTTTTGGCAGTAATCTTCTTATAAATGTAATATGAAAAGTGATGGTGTCGCAATTGTAAAATTTTGCAATGTTTTAAAATGTAATGTCCTCCGCAAAGTCGTATCTCCTCCAAGCATAAACTTTCTAATTAAAGTCTGTTTATCGGAAGTGACCTGCCACGTAAGAATGTTTTCTGTATCCTACATATTTGTAAATAATTGTTCTAGGTAGAGCCTAAGAAGTCATAATAAAATGTACAGCGCCCTTGAGGTGATTTCTCACAAAAACGGCGCTCTACAAGTTATCCAATTATTGTTATTATTAACAAGTAATTTAAATCAATTAAATGAATATAAATCACAGTACAATGCAGGGTGTTAAGGTACGTAACTTTAACCTGTGATTCCTGACATTATTTTGAGTAAAAAATGAAAATGAAATTGTGCTCCGGCGACATTTTTGAAGTTTTTTTTATTCTACGAGAACATAAAAAATCAGAAGGTATTGGGAGTTAGGGGTGGGGTGAGGGGTTGATTGGTTACTTGTCTTAGTTTCCAGTGACGACATGAAGAATAATGGAAAATGTTTGATATTTCAAGAAAAAGTTTGAGAAAAAAAAATATAAAGTCACCCGAGACCAAAATTTCATTTACGTCTTTTGCTCAAAATAATACTAGGAATCACTGGTTAAAGTAAGTCAAGTACGGTCATTAACACCCTGTATAATCAAAATTATCTACATGTTTCAAAATCGAAGATTTCTTCGTCGGGATAAGATGAACATAATAAATAAATGTTCATCTTATCCTGACGAAGAAATCTTTAGTTATGAAACATGTTGATATTGTTGATTATACAAGGAGAAATTTTTTATTCTAAAATACGATCATTTTATTCGTAAAAACGGTTAAAAACGGGACTGAAGTTCTTACGAACAAATTAACAGTGTTTCAATGTTTATTGGCGGGAAAATGTAAGAATAATTTGTTGGTATACGTACGAAATTACGTATACCAAATAATTATTCTTACATGTTCCCGCCAATAAGCATTGAAACCCTGTTAATTTGTTCGTAAGAACTTCAGTCCCGTTTTTAACCGTTTTTACGAATAAAATGGTCGTAGTTTAGAATAACATTTTTCTCCGTGTATAAGTGGTACGTAAGAGATGATTTGTTTTCATTTAATTAAAAATTACGCAATAAAGTAAATTTGCGAAGATTGAAGAAGTAACAAGTAATTTATTTGATTGGGATAGTTTGACCACAAACATCTTGTTTTAAACATCCTGTTCTTAGCACCACAACCTTATTAAATATCTATAATAATTAAATACTGTGATTAAGTCTGGAATCATTTTAACCTTTTCACTGACTATCTTTATACTATATATTATTTTTAATGAATTAATTATGAAATAAAACAAATTAAACAAATAAAATTTATTTTCGCACACCGGGTTCGAACCCGTGATCTTTCCACTTGTCCAGAGTCTTACCCTGAACAAGTAAAAAAAAGTTTAAAATTTTTTTAATAAATTACTGCCAATCATAATTTTCAGAACTCCATGCATCACTATTAATTGACAGTAAGTACTTAGGAATTTATTTTTTTACATAAATAGGTTGTGTAAACAATATTATTTTCATGTGTTTCCTATTTAGTTGGGTACCTACCAATGTAAATTAATACCAGCGATAGCTCGTACGGATAGTAATAATAATAATATTTTGCTAATTTATATAACGCCGTTTTCGTGAAAATTCCGTCACGTCACGTCTGAACTCTCAGTGGGACAATTTTACCTAGTGAAAAGGGAATCGAAATGATAATGAAATATGTGTGGGAAACATGAGTAGGTAGTTTCCCTACCTACGAATAAATGAAAAAATGACCTTACCGAAATATCTAAAAATGTAAGTATATCTAATTCTCACCTACGTCGGTAAGAAGGTATTACTCATATATAGATACTTATCTACAGTATCTACCTGTATTATGTTTGGAAATTAACTTTAACGTGAAGTACCACGTCATATAAAATTCGGGATCAAGCCGCTAACAATAAAACTCCTTATGAAGATGGCGATAAGTTTTAAATTCCCGTATGACACCAGCCCCTTTTCAGATTTATCCGGGAAACGCCATAGCAAAAGGAATTTATATTTTATTTGCAAAGCTCAGGTACAATTATTGAAATGTTTTGTTACATATTTCTAGAGAATTTAATTTTCCACAATATAAAACCAAATCATAACCAAAAATGGGTTCGTAAGTAGGAGATTTTGAAATTTAAAAAAGTTTTTACAGGCCTGATTTTATTTTTTACTATTAGCAGTGTTTAATTAAAGTATCTTAAATATTTCTAAGCGATCTAATTTTAAAACCAAAATCACTTGATTTTGCATTGCTTAGTAATGAATCAACTTAAATATAATATATATTTTATCTTTTTCTTATACATAGTTCAGTATCTACTGAACTATCTACAATCTAAGTAGGTACCTATACTTATCAATTAATTACCACAATTACGAGAGTGCCTAGTTACCCTGTAAACTTAAAATGTGTTTAAAAAAGATACGGTATCACAATATAAGTCAATTAACCTATAACCTAATCAGTCATCGAGCTTATTCGTGATCAAGTTATTGCAATCTGAACCTGCCAATATCGACTAATGATTTATTCTTCATGTGAATTCGTTTGACGCACGCCATTTAGAAGATCCTAAATAGAAACCTACGTACGTGCCTAACACTTCCAATCCACATACCTACCGGCATATTTATCCAATATATACACGATATGTATTAATGGATAGGTACTTACTTATGAAAGTGATATTATGTAGATATTAAAAAATCTAAACACCAGCTACATGTTTTGAGTCGTGTGCTATTTGGTATTTTAGATTAACATGTTGTGAAAATTTCTGTTTTTTTTAAGCTTTGATACCTAATGTATCAGAATTTAATTTAATAATTTAAGAGCAATTGACCAGCGGCTCAGCATAAAAGTTTAAAAATGCTTTCAACTGTACAGGGAGGCTCCAATAAGAAAGTCGATTATTTACCTAAAAAATATTGCGTAGGAAGTTGGCGTGTTTGCTTTTCTACTATTTATTTGTCAAATACAAGTAGGTAATAAGTAATCACTTATTTTGTGAATGAATGATTCAACTATTTCAAAACTCTGAAGATTGTTTCTCAACTATGGGTTAGTCATTTTTTGTTTCTCATATATTTACTTTGAGCATGGAACACGTATGGAATGAAGGGTATTGATTTTATCTACAATAAACGAGGCTGCTATTACAGGTTGCTAATTACAACCTACTAGATTTATCTTACTATTGAACTATTTGTAGGAACTATGATTAATCTATGATTTTTAATACGGGCAAGTCTAACGGCTGACAACACCCTCGCTGCGCAGAGACACATTTACGACACACATTGCAATTGTTTCAACACCATTCCGTTTTTGAAACATGGGATTAGTACGGAAGAAAACTATGATTAAAAAAAACTTTAAAAAATCCGCATGTCGTCACTGGTCACTCAGCCAAGTAACCGCATAACTCCTCCCCCCGACCCTAACTGTCCAATACCTTTTCAGTTTTTTATTTTATTTTTTTGTTTAAAAATAATTAATCACCGCAGGGCAAAATTTCATTAACATTTTTTAATCCAAATAATAATTTAATTTAACTGGGTAGTAAGTCATGTTCATCCCTTAACAAATTGTAAATATGTATACACAAGCTTCTGCCCGCGACTTCGTCTGCGTAGGATTAGTACTTCGAGTAATCTATTTTCTTTTCCTAGGTCCCATCTATGTTTATATCAAAATTCTTAACCTATTTATTTAAAATGTGTATAATTCTTAATTCGATTCAAAGTATTAGGTGAGTACTTCAAATAAATTCACTAATTTAAATATTTTCCAAAATAGAATTTTGATTTAACAATCATTGTTTTGAAAGATGTTATTCTCAAATTTTGACGTTTTCTATTAAACAATAATAATATTATTTTCAATGTATTGAAAATAAATAGCTAGCTTTATAAATTATAGCCTCTATGTTATTCTGATGTATGAGCTATATTATTGTAAAGTTTCATTAAAATCCATTCATCAAATTTCGATTTAAAGAGTAACAAACATACATGCATCCACACAAACTTTCGCGTTTATAATATTAGTAAGATATAATTATAATTTTTTTTAATAAATATAATATGTTAATTACCAGCCTCGGAACAGACTTTCTCTAGTGAGGTGGGTAAAGAAAACCATACACACAAATCAAAATAAAATAAACGCTCTGCACAGAAACTAAATATTAGAATGAACGGTGATTTAAATTTAGTAATTTTTAAACCAAAAGGCTTAATTATTTAATGTATATTGGCCATAAAAACTTATATTTCTCGTAACAATTAAGAGCGATTGACCAGCGTTGAGAATAACAGTTTAAAAATGCTTGCAACTGTACATGGAGATTCTAAGGAGAAAGATCGATTATTCGCCGCGTAAATTTTTTAAAATTTAAAATTCATTGAAATTCATTTATTTCATTATAAACTTTCTTTAATATACAACTACATTCAAGTAAGCAATAAAAATGCTCAAAACAAGTTATCGGATTTATTTTTCAATGATTTTAATTTAACTAAAATTAAAAATCTAAAAACTGTATTTACTAGATTATAAATTGATTTATTTTTTTTTATAATTATATGATTTGATATTTGTGTTGTTTAATAGAATCTTTTGTTTGAAAATCGAACTAATCTACCAACGACTAACGGTATAACCGTAGTATATTAAAAATAAACTTAGTTTTTCAAAAATTTTAAACTGCGTGAACCAGATAAAATAACAATCTTTCAAAATCAATTACCACTTTGCCAAAAGATTAAAAATTATATAAAATTAGAACTATAGAGTGAAAAACATAATATAATCGTTTACCATGTTGTGAAGCCTATGTAGGTATACAGAATTTTAAACAACTATAGACCTCTAGATATGCATTTTGAATCTCGATTCTGGCAAATACAGTTAAAACGGGTAAACTCAAAACTGGAACTTGGAAACCAAAAAAATCCCAACATCAGCACAATATTCAACTTCCTTCACAACACAATACAATACCACCCAAACACGAGAATAATTCTCCCGGATTACAGTTCATTAAGCTTTGTTGCCAAACTCTGTTCCGTTCTTTGGCCAAGTCCAAACAACAAATAATAATAAAACCTATCGAAACAAAAAATAAGTGCTAAGTACTTACCGCTGTTGTGGATATTTTCTTGAATGAAGTAAGTAAGCAAACCTGGTAAGTCCTTACACAAACAGGACGTAGGGATGGCGTTAGGATTAAATTTGACTTAATCCTTTCGTGCTCGTGTCTACCATTAAAATTTTTCAATACGGATGATAACAAACAGTATGGTACTTTCGATTATCTAGTATTGGTAAAACCAGGACACAGAAAGTCTAAAACGTATAAAGCAAAGATAAAATTTCTTGAGTGTAATTTTTATTGCATCCTGATTAAATATTTGTACTGCAAGCAAAGGCGTACACGGAGGAAAATGTTATTCTAAAATACGATCATTTTATTCGTAAAAACGGTTAAAACGGGACTGAAGGTCTTACGAACAAATTAACAGTGTTTCAATGTTTATTGGCGGGAAAATGTAAGAATATACATTGAAACCCTGTTAATTTGTTCGTAAGAACTTCAGTCCCGTTTCTAACCATTTTTACGAATAAAATGATCGTATTTTAGAATAACATTTTTCTCCGTGTAGCTATAGCATTCATATGGAGAGGTTCGACCATAAGGGGGTTTGATCTTGGAGGGTAAGGAATTAAATGGGGGGGGGTAATTTTGTAGAATTTTTTTAGGACCTCTACTTAGACAACTTCATTTTTTTTTTTTTATAGAGAAACCTTACAAGAGTCCCAACTGCGGGGAAAAGTGGGGAAGGGAAGGAGATGGGGAAGAGGAAGGTGGGAAAGTACCTGGCTATTCAGATCTAGTCACTAAACACGGCTAAAGCCATTATTAAGCAACGTTTCAATTCTGAATGGTGGTCTTACACCAGGGTGATACTGAGAGTATCTTCCACCCTGGAACGTGCCGCAAATATAACATATATTATTTTTATTAATTAATTGTGAAATAACACAAATTAATCAAATAAAATTTATTTGCGCACGCCGGGTTCGAACCCGCGACCTTCCGAATGGGAGTCAAGCGTCTTACCACTCGACCACGGACGGTCGTCAATGATCATGGTTTATTAACAACAATTTGAGCGATGGGCATGGTTACCACCGCCCCGGGAACCATTTATTGGATAATCAACACTCATGCCACAGGCCACACCAAGTGGTTTGCTTCGTTTGGTGACTTAGCAACGGTTCCCAGTTTCATGGGGTGAGGTTTGTCTAGATCTTGGTGGCGAATGCGTTTCACCTACTGTCACGAAACAGGAGAGACTGGTTGAAAGGGATCTAACCTAAACCTCTTCAGCCGGACTCTCTCGACCCATCGTCTTGCACTGCAGTGGAAGGAATGGATTTATTAGTCTGTCACTCCTGGACACATTGACCCCCAGATTCTTACCCACTTCACGGAGAAAAATTTTATTCTAAAATACGATCATTATATTCGTAAAAACGGTTAAAAACGAGACTGAAGTTCCTACGAACAAATTAACAGGATTTCAATGTTTATTGGCGGGAACATGTAAGAATAAACATTGAAACAGTGTTAAATTTTTCGTAAGAACTTCAGTCTCGTTTTTACGATTAAAATGATCGTATTTTAGAATAACATTTTTCTCCGTGTTCTCTTACCTTTTCCTTCCCAGAATGTCCTTTCCCTAAAAAGACCATCCACACAGCATCCCAATATGGGGGAGAGCTGATAGGTGATATTGAAGATTTTAATCAATAATATGGGTTTTCTTATATTTGTTGAAGTTGATGTCGCCTTTGATGTTAATTTTCAAATTTTTTGGTTATTCCAATTATTATAATCAATATAATTATCGTATTATTGTAACTAAAGTGGAAATAAGTTTTATATTTGAATTAATTGACGGCCGGCGTTGTCCAGGGGCAAGGTTTTGGATTCCCATTCGACCACCGGCGTGCGCAAATAAATTGAATTTCATTAATACGTGTTATAATACACATTGTAATGTATACGTGTTATAATATACATTGTAATGTGTATTAAATAAATTAAAAATAATATAATAAATAATATAAAAAATAATATATACTATATTTGCGGCACGTTCCAGAGTGGATTTTTTTTTTAAAATTCAATTCAATTTATTATTTTAAAAACATTACAAAATTTGATATTTTAAGTCGTTTTTAAAATACATTTGTATTACAAAGTATTACAATTTATATGTGGTAAGAATACTAACTGGATACGTTTTTAGATTTTCACGGCCAAAAGCATTTTCGTTGTTTGTTTTTGGGGTGTTATGCCGTGTTGTGCTACCTCCTTCTTTAGCCGACGTTTCGGACAGCGTTGCAGTGTCCATCATCAGGGCAGATCCGGCAGATCATAACATCGACGGATCTGCCGGATCTGCCCTGATGATGGACACTGCAACGCTGTCCGAAACGTCGGCTAAAGAAGGAGGTAGCACAACACGGCATAACACCCCAAAAACAAACAACGAAAAAAGGATACTAACTATTCAAGTATTAATAAAGCTTGCCTTTTAAAGGCCGCTTCACTAACGCTAAATATGTCGATATCCGAATTAATTCTGTTCAACAGCAAGATTGCTCTCCCGACCGTCATGACCATTGGCAAGTTAGTCCTGCAGGCCGGGAGATAAAACAGTCTATGCTGTCGGTGGCGAAGATAACCATCGGGAACATAGAAATGAATGCTTTCCATGATAGCCGAGTTTTCAAACCATCCACGAATCAATCTGAAGAAATGCGTGGCAATGTGTACATCCCTTCTGATCCGTAGATAGTTCATTCCAAGCTACCCAAAAGAAAGTCGGTAGGATAGAGCCACGGATAATAACCATACTCCCTCATGTAGAGAAATCTGTCTGATACTGGAAGATACTCTCAGCATCACTCTGGTGCAAGACCACCATTCAGAATTGAAACTTTGCTTGAAATGGCTTTAGGCGTGATTAGTGACTAGATCTGAATAGCCAGGTACTTAACCCACCTTCCTCTTCCCCATCTCCTTCCCTTCCCCGCTTACTTCAGCCCCGCAATGTACCCCAATAGGGGATGCTATGTCTTACTGGTTACAGGCGGGAACCGTTGGGACTCTAAATTGTTGGAATTCCACCACGAAATGACAGTTTGATAGATTTTCCCGTCTTAACAAACGGATTGCAATCTTTAGAGCGCATCAGGCGACGAGGGGGGGTGCTATCCTTGTTCTACCGGTATTTCAATGGAAGATGCTCCGAGGAACTAGCGTCATTGATTCCCTCGGCACCGGAACACGGTTGACATTTGTCACATGAGAACGTGTCGCATCTACGATTCGTTCTTGAGATTGTGATGAGATAGGTTTTTCCACAAAGAAATTAATTAATGATTTTATATGACAATAATTAAAAATGAGTTTGGAGATTTTCACTTAATTGAGAAAACCATCACGAGGGTGACATCTCTCGAATAAGCTGCGGAGTAGAGCGGAAACTGTTTTACGGATAGAAGGAGAGAGAGGGGTGACATGCATAGGAGTGAGACAATACGCCAAATCATTTAAGAGAGAGATTTCTACCAATGACAGGTCTTGTTTTTGTGTCATAAAGCGATAAAAATGCAAGTGAGCCAATGGGAATGGTTATGTGGGCGTGTTGGAAGTCAGACAAAGGAATTGAACTTTACGCCTATCAATTATACGTTTGATTTATGGTTGAGAAAAGTACACGTGTCCGAGGGGGTCATTGATTGCTTAATAGTCTGGTTCTCACGAAAGAATTGAGCGATCAAGAACCAACGATTCGGTGGAGAAAAATTTTCACATTTTATTATAAAAAATTACAAAAAAAGGAATCAAAAGTGCTTGGGAAGACGGGTAGACTTTCATCTAACTACGTGCACTTCAAAAAAGGTTCATAAGATTAACAAATATCATCAAATAGCAGAAAATTATTACAAAGTGACGTACATCAAAGAAGAAACTTTAGATGAGTTTGGGAAGAAAATTGTTGAATTGAGAATTACATAGTAAATGTATATCTGTCAAAAAAAACGTGGAATGAAACACAAAAAAAACAGTAATTTTAGTCTGTGAAATGGTCCAGAATAATGGATAGAATAGCGAATTGTTATTGACCGCTGACATTAAACACAAAGGGGGTATTGTTCTTCTCAAAGAATATTCGTTACATGACTTCAACATTATAACAGACCAATTTAGCTGGAATATTGTCGTAAAATTTACATGGGCCTTATGGAAGTGTTTATATTATACAAAAAATATTAAATTTAATGGGGAAGCGATTAGTTCAGAGTTCTCACCGAGTACGTACAAAAATTAACATCAACACAAAAAGTTAATCGCTTTACATGAGCAAGGAGGAGAGAAAATTGATCAAACGAGGGGAGGGTCTTCGGTTTGATAGGAATTCGAGGGTTGAATTGGTGAAATTAGTAGAGAAAATTTGAATAAAACGGAAAAATTTATTTGACAATACAAAATATAGAGGTATAGTTATTTGAAAACATGTGTTTAAATAGACATGGAAAATGATATTCTACAAATGCATAGGATAATTGGAAATTTAACGAGAGAGAAAATAAGATACGGGAAGGGTTAATTGTGAAAGTCCCAAATTAAAGTGATTGAATAAATACAGTCTTGGATGATAATTATTTATATGATAATATAACATATTAATGGGTTGGAGACAGGACTTCATAGAAAATTACGACATTATAAATAAAGTTCAAATTTACAACGTAAATAGAGTGAATACGGTTTCAAATGGAATTATTCATAGAAATGGCATTAAAATTCGGAAAAATCGATGTCTAATATACATGAAAATTTTATAGAAAACATTTCGGTATGAGATTAATCGTGTTTTACAAGCGTAGATGTTTTAGGGGGCATAAACGGTTTAAGCAAAGTATGGACCTATCTCGAATTATTAAAAAGAAAACAAGAAAATTATGTAATTTTACATAAATTTCTAAGTGCAGATGAACAAAGGAATCTGGGCAATTTGATGTAGAATTGTAGGTTCGGTACTGATAAAACGAGAGAGCGGGACACATAGTAGAAGGGACGTACTAAGATCTTGGAAGCAAGAATGAAAAAATATATATATCAATATACGAGTTGATAAAGTACATTATCTGATATCAAAGAAAATTCGTTTAGGCTCTTCTAGATCTCAGTGTGGTATTTATACGGGTACTTAGGGAAAATTCAGGCAGTCGTCGTTTGTCGGTCGGGAGATCTCAATAATATACCTTACGTCACGTCGTCGTTAAAGTGGTAAAATAAGTGTTTGGAATTTAAAAATAATTCTGATATTCGAGGACTTAGAAAAATTTAGGTCCAAAGTGCCAAGTGTTAGTTTAAAAAAGAAATGGACTTAGAGTATTTCACGTTACAAAATAAAATAAAATCAATAATAGTTATATAATAGTGAGAAATTGTTATATCGAGTTTAGTGAAAATTAAAATGAATGAAATTAAAAAAAGTTTAAAACCAAATAATAAAAATAGTGATAAAATTTAATAATCAAAGTGTATAAATCAAATAAAAGTTATTATAAAATTAAATAAAGAATAAACCTTTAAAATTTTTAACTATAGTGATCATTTTTCGTCTTTATTCGAAATTAAGAGTTCATTAAAATTGATAAAATCTTAGCAAATCTTCATTGCAAAATAAAAATAGATAAAAAAATTAGTAGGAATTATATTACGTTTTAGAAAATGAAAATAATAGTAATAATCATCATCTTTAAAATAAATTAAAAATTAAAATTGTGTGTTTGTTTAAATAATTAAAATCAATTTTGGAGATAATCATCATCTTTAAAATAAATTAAAATTAAAATTGTGTGTTTGTTTAAATAATTAAAATCAATTTTGGAGAGTTAATAATAAAAATTTTGCAAATTTCAAATTTAATTAAAATAAGGAAAAAGGGTCTCACTTGAAATATTTGATATGTATACATTTTAGGTAGAGAAAAAATTAATTAAGATTGTCGTGTACACCCGACGGAAAAGTCTTAATTCGGTAAGTCAATTATTTTCATAATTAATCATTTTCAGTTTAGAGATGGGGGGGAGCAGAAAATTCGGGTAATTATTTATTTCAAGACGAATAAAATTATATGATATTTATGTACTTTATGGTTTTGTATAAAATGAATTATATATTGAAAATATATATATAAATATATATGTATATGATTATTAACAATTCAAAAGAAAAAAAAATTAAATCAAATCATCCCTAAATTGATTGAGTTGGATTCGAATTCCAATTATTATTATAATTAAATGATATTTTGAATAGAAATATATATATATATATATATTATTTATTATAATTTACATATTATATTTGGAAAAATTGTATGTATCGTATGTTCATTTTTCAGAACCAAAGGAAACAGTAAATATTAGATATTTAATCCAGATGGTTGAGGTAGATCTAAACTACGCGTTTGACATTGAATGTGTTCCGAGGAAAGTACCCATTCATTGTGGAATATGTGTTAGTAGGTCAAGAGATCGGAATGTATAAACATTTTTGAGGTTGTTTATGTTATCGTTACCCTAGGTCAATTCAAGCGATCTTCGGAGTGTAACAACGACCTTCCTTTAAATAAATATTGACATTCATGGACTACGATATTTAATTTAAGCTTCAAAGCCAAGGTTAAGGAACGTTATCAAATTTAAAAAAAAAAATCAAACAATATGAAATATTATTATAATATTATCATTCAATCAGATAAGAGTTATAGTGATTATTAAATTTCACACAAGTAGAGCAATGGGTTTTAATTTCATAATTTTGTTCTTTGGTGGATTATATATACCATGATTTACAAGGTCGAGGACATTATGAATCTAATGTACAGAAATAGACTCATCTTTAAATTATTTGATGTTGAGTAGGTCAGGGGGATAAAGTACTTAAGGACTACTTAGGTTACCATTAAATTTAAATGTAGGTACTTATCAATTTAGATGGGGGATGTCATTTCATAGGGGATTAATATCAAGCAAGCAATCGGGAACGATAGTTATTTCAAATAGTGGAGGTGAAAAAGGAAAAATTATTTTACAAGCAACATCTACATTTAACATTGGGAAAATCACGGGATAGTAGGAAAATACTACTGAGGTTGCACTCGGAGGAGGGAAGTTTTATATCAAACAAGCAATCGGAGACAAAATTATTTCAAATAATGGGGATGACTAGCCATGGGTACGAAAGGAAAATTCACTAAAATAAAAATAAACAAAAGAAATTAAATTGGGTATTTGAATTATCAAATAAGTGAATTAACAGATTCAAAGAAAATTGGGGTTACAAAATTTACAAAAGAAATTAAAGTGGGAAATTAAATATTTACTATGTTAGTAAATAGACAAATTCAAGGGAATGAGAGAAAACAACAAAATAAGGTGTTATGACTACACTGAGGTTAAAATGGTTTGAGGACCATGTTGTAGAATGTCACAAATATGTTCTATACAAATATTAGAGAGAGAAGAGGGTGTGTGCAATTATGAATAATTGCAAAATATAGAGTTGATAAACTCTATCAAAAAAAATTATCAACCAAAACCAAACAGACGAGCAGAGTATATTTTTATGTGTACAGTGTTATTTATTTTTATATTATTATTTATATATCGAGATACTTGGATCCGGGTGGTGTGAGCCCCTGATACTGAGAATTCTCGGCCTCGTAATGCCATTTGAAAAGGTGGACATTGCAGGTTATAAAAAAATTATGTATAAATATATATTTTTAAATGTACTATTCATTGGAGAATGTAATCCCGTCGCCACTAGACGTTTTTACATTTTCTCTTGGATGTGGCAGAAGGACGTAGGAAACCCGGCTGTCACAAAACTCGTGAGTATATGATTGTTTGGAAAACGAAACCGGTTCGCTTTCAGTAGTCGTAATTTTGGAGGAGTAGGGGCTTGGGTACGTTCGGACTCGGAGGAGGGCTTTTCTAATCCGTTGGAGAGCATGGAAGGGTTGATTTGGAACTCGGAAAAATCATTGAAGAGATTTAGCACCAGCCAAGCAATGCGCGCTCAGTGATATCGGAAAGGTTTAGTTCGAATTCGATCAGTCGAATGTTACGCAGGAGGCAGGTGCCAAGCCATTGCAAACAAGTATATCCGCCTTCGTTTTCTATTCGATCTATAAAATGTACTAACCAAATAAAACAAAATTATATATGTATGTAAACCCACAATCTAGGACAGGCGAACGGGAGCGGACCAAATGACTTCATAATTGCACATTTTGTTCACTAACTAACTAACAAAAAAAAATAGCAATCAACATGTTTAAATTAAAAATAAAACAGATTAGGATGAGGTTGAATCACAGTATAGGAGGGAATTTAAAAGCACATTGAATAAATTTATATAACTAAAAGTAACTACACATTCTGTTTGAGATTCAATTATCAACGGCAACGCCATCCAAAAGAATCAGGGATACCACAAACAAAATGTAATTAGACTTTAATATCATGAAGCAAAACACAACACAACGTATGATTCGGAGTCTCTTTACGTAATAAATAGTCACGTAGATTTGCGTTCAAAGCCGTAAATAACGTAGACAAATTAGATGCATATATATTTGATAAAAATAATGCATCAAGATACTCTAATGAGTATTTAAATTGGGGAAAAAAAAGGTTTTCAGAGAGTTCTGTGATTTGAGAGGGAGAATTTTCTTCATCTCTTAGTTACATAGAACAAAGCCTTGAAGGAAAGGGGGATGTAAATCACGACTAAATGAGGAAGGAAGTTTAGGGGTCAAAGATATAACATTTTCCAATTAGTTCGCGTGAACATGAGTAACATTTTGGATCACGGGGAGGGAAAATTCACGTATGTTCGACTTTATAGAGGTAAAACTCTAAGGGTCTAAGAGAGGGTGGAAAGCCTGAAAACAATGTGTACGTGAAAGAAAATTGGAAAATAAAAGTATTTGATAAAAGAAGAATCATTACAAGTTCAACAGCTCGGCTGTGGAACGATATGCCGGTCTCTGTATTTTCTCCTTCCTACAACTTTAAGACCCATATTCACTCCTTCCTCTCCTCAAACAGACTCTCCAACCAGCATCTTCAATGATGACAAAGGCCCTGAGGGAAATTATTTTAGTTAGAGCCTCCTGTGTGGAGTTAATATTAAAAATAAATATATTTAAATAAATAAATAAAAAGAAATAGGAATATGAAGGGGTACCAAAAACTTATGATTTATTGGCAACCCTAACTCAAAGAAATAACCACTTAAATTTTCACCCTTCAAGTTTTAAAAATACTTTAAAGTAGGTATTTATAAAATAAAACAAACATTTTATTACTCTTAAGAAATCAACCAAAAATGTGTTTCTTTGTTCCACGGGCACGAGAGCGTCTGTTATTGCGACTGAAATATTTATTGAAATAAACTTTGTGTGCACTTCAAACACGTATTAAAACCCTCGGGCATTGGGAATAAAAGGTATCGACGCTTCGGTGATTCTTCACACCTCATCCTCAGAGGGCCAGTGAAGCACGTATCATGGAATTATTTCAGTGTCGATGAACCACAATGAAATAAGCTCATTTGGTTCAAGAATGGAGAATGGGAAACGGGTGAATGAACATTGGACATTTTATGTGTGTTACATTTGTAATTATTTGCAGTAACATTGAATTCTTTTTATTTCGTATTCGTTTTTAATTTGAAATCTTTGCGGATTGTTCAAGCCCCTCTTTTCCCAAGATTCTCAACTATTCTAATAGCAAGAATGCATATTATTTTTTTTATTTATCGAAGTTTTTTGACATTACTTCCACCCAGGAAGCCCTGAGGAAAATAATTTCTCCCGGGGCCTATGCCATATTTGGGGATACTGTGTGCAGGGTATTTTTAGGAAAAGAAGGCGTGGAAGTTCTGGGAAGGAAATAGGTATGAGGAGAGGGTGAGAATCTGAAAGTGTGCCCAAGAGTGACGGGCGTATGAACCCGCACGGAGAAAAATGTTATTCTAAAATACGATCATTTTATTCGTAAAAACGGGACTGAAGTTCTTACGAACAAATTAACAGGGTTTCAATATTTATTGGCGGGAAAATTTAAGAATAATTTGTTGGTATACGTAATTTCGTACGTATACCAACAATTTAATCTTACATTTTACCGCCAACAAACATTGAAACATTGTTAATTTATATGTAAAAACTTCAGTCCCGTTTTTTACCGTTTTTACGAACAAAATGATCGTATTTTAGAATAAAATTTTTCTCCGTGTGTGCTCATGAAGTTCAAGAGTGCATTTTTTTGTAATTAGTTTTGTAGAACAGTGCTGGCGAGCATATCTCAAAGGTATAATGTAATTAATTAGGGACAGATGCTTGGTACAGTCGATAATATTGTAAGGTTTGCAATGAACATTTCACTGAACCAAACGTCCGCATTATGGGAGGCTCTAACTAAGTTATTCTGAATATGGGCGCTCAAACACTCCCGGAGCCCAGCGGTCTGTCACAAGCTATCGGCTATTTCCGTAACCGTTCGTGAATTAGACACGATCGACGATAGATGATATTCCTCTAAGCTATCTACTATTTAAAAGGGAGTCTGGTCCAGCCGATCCAAAATAGACTTTTATTTTGTTTTCTAAAAATCTTCCTATACATGTAAATAATACATTTCCAAAGTTATGGCATCAAATTCGAACTCGAAATATAGTTAGGAGCGGTGGGCGCCAAGCAGGAAGAATTTGGTTGGATTCCTTGCTCATTGAATTTTTATCGGATTTACTTCATTAGAAGTTTAAATAAAAGAAAATTTCAATCTCCTTCAAACGAACATTTTAGGAAAAAGTTCGATTGAAAATTGCCGACTTTAATTTTTCCATTTTGCCATTTCTGTAATCAAATTTTTTTTGCAAACGGACGTTCATGCGCATGAAACATTCAAGTATTTTTTTTTAATTTCATCTTCAGATAATTTGCACGGATTCCAGGATTCAAACCGATTTGGTCAGATCCTCCAACTGCGGCCGCTATATCTTTATATGTATATAGATATATCTGTTGAGATACCTACAAACTACGTATAACAATCTATACTTACAACATCTGTAGAGGGATGTTGAAACTACATGCCAAATCCTATTTACTACAGATGCTACTAATATTTACATTTCATAAAAAAGTGTTAAGAACGTACAGTTGAACAACCACTGTACGAAATTAGGAATTTCTAGTTGTGACATTGAATAAATACAAATAAATCCTATGCAACAGTACCAGTGTAGGTAGGTGCCATGCACGGTGAAGTGTAAGCTTGTTAAATGCGTGCGAGCGTTTAGTCGCCTAACTTTATACTTGTTTAGGGGAGCTAATTCAAGGGTAGCTTTTTACAAATCACATTTAGTAGCTACCAACATCCCTATTCATTTACTCGAGATTCGCTATGCGTATCAAATGTTGATAATTATTTTTGTTTTGGAAAACAAAGATAAGCGAGCACTAACGAAGGGTTAAAGTAAGAAATTTTTAAATGTAAAAAATATCATATTATAACTTCAGTTTACATTTTTTTTTAAATAATTTGGTACTTGTTTTTATTATAATACTAGCTGACCCGGCAAACTTCGTACCGCCTCAGAATCAATAAATGTTGTGTTTAATTTATTAGCTGTTCGAATTGATTCAAATTATGTCGATCAACGCACATTATTTTAAAAGCCGTTCCATACAAAATATATGAAAAAAAAAATTTTCTTCGTAATTATTTTTCCCGTGACTTTTTCCGAAGTTTTAATAGTTATTCTGTTAATCGGGACGGAGACAAATTCAACAAATCATAGATCATGAAAATAGGTCCAGCCGTTCTTGAGTTATAAATGGTGTAACTAACCCGATTTTGTTTTATATATTAAGATAACTCAGGTGCGGGGCATACGTCATTCATATGTCTACCTATTAAATTGTCGTGAACACAAGCTTATGTGCTCAAGCGGTTAAGATCTTAGAATTGAAAAGCTTTTTGGAGGGGATGAGAAAAATAATTCCCCTCAGGGCCTTAGTCATCTTTTTGGGGATGCCGTGTGGTTGCAATTTTTAGGGAAAAAAGTAGAAGAAGTTCTAAGAAAAAAAAACAGTGAGTAGGAATCTGGGTTTCAGTGTGTCCAGGAGTGGCAGAGGTTTGAAACCACCTTTCCCACTGTGGTGCAAGGCGATGTTCCGAGAGAGTTCTGCTAAAGAGATCAAAAGTGGGCAGACACATCCGTCATCAAGATCCGCACAATCTCACCCCATTAACGCGGGCACCCCTGCTAAGTCATCAAAAGTAGCGAACCACTCGGGTAGACGTATGGCAGAGGTGTCGTTTGTTCATTAAATGGCTGCTGGTGCGGCAGTACCCATACCTGCCTTACTAATTTTTAATTTTACTATACTATACCATTGTCGAAATCGATGTCATTTTTAATCATGTCACAATTTTCTAGTTTCATTTCAGTGGCTTAGGTAAGTGTGAACCGTGAACATTCAAGTAGATTTGTGGCTGCATTAATTGACAGTTGCACATAAAGTGCCGACCTACTGTTACTGCCCAGCGTGGTGCATTGCTTTGAAGGAGGAAGCTAAGCGTGCCAACAATGCGCTTAATTTCTTTATGCGTTTATATTTTGACTGTAACGTTGTTTTGTTTGTTGCGTTGGTAACGAAGTGTTGCTGCGGTGATGGGGGGAACAAATACTCTTTTAAAAGATGGAAATTAGTTTGTTAGTATTGGTATTCTTTTTGTAATAAAAAAGGTATTCCATATAATACCCAAATTAAATAATAATAATATTCATGGTAAATATTCAAGTTCTTTGAAAGTCCTATTAAATTAGATATTGTAAATATTCAAGTTCTGTGAAACGACTGGCTCATGTTGAAATATAGGACTTCAAAACAAATTGTACGGAATTTGAATTTAACCTTGAAAGCTGATGAATAATGGTAGATTCAGACTGGGTCGACGTACGTATGCATCGCTACGCCTAACAATATCTGGGCTACTTAGCAACCATAGATTTTCAATGAAAATTTATGTTTTAGAATCACATTGGCCACACGTGCGATGTGCGATGTCTGTGGCCATTTTCATAGCAAATGTATGGGTTGCTAAGCATTGTTTGGCGTAGCGATGCGTACGTACGTCATCCAGTCTGAATCTACCTTAAATGTTCAATATTAACTTTCTAATATTTAGCTAATTTACACTAAATTTTGTTACATTCATATGTGTTGCTTTTTTTAAATTATTACAACTGCATTTTTATACTTAATTACTGTAACCAATGTTTAAAATTTTCATGTAAAATCCCATTAAGGCGTGAATAAATAAATATTCATGAAGAACGTTTAAAAATCGAAGTAAGTGTTCAAATTTATTTTACATTAGATTTTTTTTACATTAGCTCAACACAGGAGACAAAATAATTCCTCTCAGCGCTTTGGGGATGATGTTTGGAGGGTCTTTCGGATAAAAGAAGTTCTGGGAAGGAAAAAAGTATGAGTAAGTCGTAAGTTAAAAGCATTAGGGCGTAAATAAAGAAATGAATAATTATTTCCACAGTTAAAATAGATGGAGAAAACATACCAAATTATGTGCCTAGGTAGATTCTAAAAAAAATGTCCTCCGCTAATCGGTCGATGAAAAAACTCCATGCGATTTCAACAATCGTGGATAATTGGACGCAATGTCTTCGGACCTCCGCACAATACAAATAAGCATAAAACTTGCCCTTCCGCCTCATACACGACAATGGGAGTTACATTAGCAGAAACGGCCCCAGCCCCGGTACCCGGTACCCGGTACAGAACCCACCTACCCAGACTGTTACTAAATGTTTCCATTGCGAGGCAACCAGGCGGACTCATTTAATTGCGACGTTTTTTTCCATGTCACCGAATTCTACCCCAAGTGACACCACCCTAACCTCCTGCGGGCCTGGTGCCTGGTATGTTCCTGCGTCCTGTTGCTGAGAGCTGCCTTTCTTTTTGTTGCGTGCGTCGTTTATGAGAAATATTAGATTGATGTTGTAATGAAGCCACCATTTTTTCAATAATATTTGCCAAAAGTCTAATCGACATTTTCTCGGATTCACTGCCCAAAGTTAAAAGGCGCATCATGTCAAAAATATAAGCTGTTCAATGCGCATACATATCCCTTCACAGATAACCACTTCACGCTTACAAACGTACTCACAAATACACTCCAGGGGCGGTCCGTGAGTATTCAGTGAGCTAGAGTGCTAATGTTGATTGTTGTTGTAGCTGAAAATGAATTTAATTTTTTTTTCAATATTTCAACTTTTTTTATGAAGATCTTTCAGTTTATGGATGCGGCGCATCCCCAAACTGAAATAATTCTGAAAATCTCCATACAAAAAGTTGAAATTTTGAAAAAAAAATCATTTTCAGCTACAACAACATCAGTAACGTCGTTTTTTTTCAATCTTAGCATCTAGCTCACTGAAAACTCACGGACCGCCACTGACACACACACACCTACACACTACGCACATCACCCGGTAATTGCTAATTATACATTCCTCAAATAAGACATTACAAAGAAACATATCACAGCACCAATGAATAGATAATTTACACTAGAACTGTCTTCGTTGATATTGGTTCTAGCCCATTTTGCACGCGCACCCCCATTTCATTCAATCTAAATGAAAATTTCATAACGATGATGAAACGAATTTCTGTATTTGAAATGTAAGTAAAGAACGGTCAGACTCTTCGAAGACATTTCTTACGATCTTCTTTATTATTTTTATCAACCAACGCGTCGTAACACCTTCCCACTTTTCTACCTGCTTCTAAAGATTATGATAAATATCTCAAACACTCAGCAAGTTCCAATAATTTGAGATGTTGCCAAAGATCACGTCATATTGTCAATGTGTTTGAACTTGGTGGCTAAGCATAACATTACCAATTCAATATTTTTGTTACCAGGAAAACATGAGATAACAGGGATGAATGCGACCAATATTTTCAAGGGTTGATGACAATGAGGACAGTGTTGGCTTTCCCACACTTTGTATTTTTCTAGGATTATGGGTTTTGATCTGACAGGTAGATATAGAAGAATGCATGATTTATAAAATCAACATAAACGAATATTATTCAAGAAAGAATACCATCTTTTATAATGAACATTTTGGATAAAAAACAATTTTTAAAGTCATAGAGGTACGGCTGCGCGGCCATTTCAACACATAATTTTTGGATTTGAGGCCAAAATAAGGCCAACTAATTTGAACATATTTTGAGATACGAGTATTTTATTTGAGATTTAAATTATAAAATACAGGCCATTAAAGAATTTTAATGATTTTAGAGACAACGCGTTAAATTTTAGCTAGTTAATAACAATTATTGTTAAAAAATACAATTCTTAAAATATTTAATAAATCAAAGCCAAAGTATTCTCGGAAATCATAAAGTTTTTTAAATGTTTTTTAAATACCTGCGTACTTAATTATAAACCTTGTTTTTTTATGTTAAAAAAAATTGCAATTAAGAAATTATATAAATTGTTAAAAAAAAAATCGCATCTCTATGACAATTTTTTATTAAAACTTTCTTCTATTTTTAGGTACCTATCTACCATAATGTTGATTATTCCGATTTGAAGGCTCGTAATAAACTAACTCGGGCGAGATAAAAGGTAATATGCAACACGGCTACCACTTTGAAACGAAAACAAATTTACAGACAGATTAAATGCTAAATGGTCGAGTTCAAACCGCATACCGATTCATATCTTATTCGACAATAAAAATTTCAAACAATCCCCAAAAAAATATTAGTTTAAACAAAATGTTATTTGCTTACAAATATTATTCTGTCGTCGAAATGCGAATTTACCAACAATTATCGCAAACTTAAATAGCGCGATAATATTTTTGTAAGCCAGAACCAAATATCCTTCCTGGAATATCCTTGCAGGAAATTAAACATAAATATTATTTCTAAAAGAAGGAATATCCTTTCTTCAAGGAAACAATGTCCTGTTGGCAAATTGAGACAGTCCATGATTTCAGTGCTTTTCAAGGTACCTCAGTAAAATAAAATAAAATATCATTATTTTCTATTTCTAAAAATTTAATTGTTTACCTACTTCCCCACCTTCCTCATCTTCAACCTCACAACATACTCTAATTGGGGATACCATAGTCTCACTTGCTCCAGACAGTTGATAGCAGTTGGGTCCCTTGTGCATTATTCACATAAACATATTTTAAAAATAATTTTAGTGTTATTGAGTAAAAAGTTGGTAGGTAGGGACCTACAATTAGAAGTAGACCTAATATTATTATTTTTAATTTATCACATCAATAGTTTATATTGTATCTTAGATTTTAAAATGTATCTTTATCTGCACCCACATTCATCACTCTTTTTTTTATATATCCATTCATTAATTAATTCACATTCTGAGGACTTACGTAATAAGTACTATAACAGTGTAATTTAACTTAACATACGGTTATAACATATATTATAATGCATTGTGTGTGTGTATGTCTTTATAAAAATAAAAATTAATTTAAAATTTTAGCTATTTATTTATTTACATTTGATACATTTAAAGCCAAAATAACGGAAATAATATTACATAATAAGGGAATATATTTAAAATGCAAACAAGTGTTATTACGTTGTTTTAGGTCGATATTAGTTCCTAGCTAGGCAAATTGCCTGTTCTAAGGAAACAAAGTGTGTAAAGTGCCAAATGCAATTTAAAATTAATTTTTTTAATTATATCTACCTATATACTAATTTTTTACTAAATGTGCCATTCATAGGTAACCATGTATAGTTTTAAGTCACATTATATAATAGTTTTAGTGTAATTAATTGGTTAATAGAAAATTGGTCAATAGGAAATAGATAAATCTACAAATAAGGGGAAAAGAACATGCGAATAATATATTATTGCCACATTTATCGACAAATAAATTAATATTTCAAAACTTCATAGCTCAAAATTAAGATTACTTGATTTCAAAAGATATTATGTAAAATTTATTGTCTGCTCATCCGGAAAATGATATTTTATTTTAATTAGCGAAACTCAATCGAAAATCTGAAACGGAAAAATCCGAAAGAATTACAGTCACATCTGGGACTCGAACCCAGGACCTTCGGCTTTCCGGGCCGCGGCTCTACCATCTGAGCTAATGTGTCCCTTTCCGATTCGGTCTTATTTAACTGTACCATATACTTCGACTGAGGACTACCACCATTATCTTCATTTTCTTAACGCATATTTTTATTGGCTGCTATCTTTAAGATAGAGTTCAGTTGGTAGAGCCGCGGCCCAGAATTCGAGTCCCAGATGTGACCGTAACCGTTTCTGATTTTGGATTGAGTTTCGCTAATATTGTCTTCATTAAATTAAAATATTATAATTTCAGTTTATTAAAAATAAATAATGATATTTTACTTACAGGCGGTCATGGGTTAAAATCTTTCAGATTTTTTTTTGCTCAATTTGTTCTTACCGTTCTTCTTACCGATTTTTTTTTTGCTCAATTTGTTCTTACCGAACATTCAAACCACCACTGATTACCTATGAAAAATAAGATATTATAGTAATTAAAAAATTAAATTAAAAAATGCACAAACGCAAAAAAAAATATCATGTTAAAAAATTGGCTCGCTGAAAGAAATAGTTTGTATTAGATTCTAAGACAAACAATTTCTAACTTCATACACTTTATATATATATATTTTATATCATGTTACACCTCTTTATGCTATATCTCTTATGATATGAATGTATAGAATTTTTTTTTATGAATGTAAACAATTATTTTTTAATAGTTAATTTAATTTTTGTTATAATCCATCAAGTTCTAACTACTCATAAAAGAACCCATTGACAAACTACTTAAAAGTAGCTTATTGGGACTTTTTCTCTGTTTTTGTAATATGTTTTTATTTGATAAATACGTATTATTATTTGTTTTAAATTTTTCTTTAAATAAAAAAATTATAGGGAAAAAAAATAGTCGAAGATAATATTGTTTATTCTGAAATTTTAAATATGACCAATACGACAGTCGTATAATAGGACGCAATGGCTAAATTGGTGTAAGCGTATTTCCCGGTTAGACTTGAGGTTCTGGGTTCGAGTCCCAGTTGCGACTATTATCTTTTATTATATTTCTGTGTCTTGTACATTTTCATATTTAAATTTTAAACACTTTTTAAATTTATATGTCACTGGCAGAATCTATTATAAGCTATGGATTTACAATATGGGGAAATACTACTGTAACCAATCTGAAACAAGTCCAAGTGGTACAAAATGCAATTGTAAAATTATTAGTTGTCCCTAATATTTTCAAACGGAGACATAATAAACCGTTGTTGTTACAGAGTGCTAAAATTTTACCTGTTAAGACTAACTATGGCACAAAATAATAATTCAACATATATTTACCCCGCAACATAAAGAGAAAATAGAACATAAATACAGCGCTAGATTCACGCGCAACGACGGGTTAATAGTTCCGAAATTTATTAATAAGTACGTACAGAGAACGTTTGAATACAACATACCGAAGATATTTAATTTATTACCTGACTCTATAAAGCAATGTACTTCTATGAATAAGGTTAAATATATGGTGAAAAAATGGCTAACGGAAAAAAATATTTATATTGTGTATGAAAAATGTATGAAAAAATGTTATCTGTAGATATAAGATGTAAATTATGTATATGTTACTAAATTATAAGCACCTGCTGACAAGTCAATTCAATTGGCTTAGCAGGACTTGTTTGTTGATGTATTTATTATAACTATGCTTTCAATAAATAATAAAAAAATAATTAAAAAATTAAAAATTATTTTTGTTATCTTCTTCAATTAAATATTTTTAAGGTTATTTAGCACAATGCAAAAACAGCTAAAACTCGGCGAAAATTTACAACCCCTGTAAAAACACTCACACCCTTTCAGAGTTAATCCTTCATCCGAGTTATGTTAACTAATGCTGGATAAAGGGTCCTTTATTCCCACACAATAATGCAGCTTTGAATTGCCAAGTGCACCACAAAATACTACCCGTTGCACTATTATTGCATTCATATGTGCTAGGCCGATTTATATGCAACGCCACTCTGCAGATCTTATCGGAGAAAACAGTTGTGAAATTTTATTAGCCCCATGTTTGGCTGTGGAGAGATTATAGATTCATTGTTAATTGTTATGCAGGGATTAAGATGTTAAAATATGAAGATTGTGTCATTTTTTCCTTGGAATTAGCAATCTTTCAAATCAATGGATTTGAAAGTGAAAATATTACAATCTTGGACGTAATATTTTTGAGCCCAGCTGAAGATGTAAACATCAACAATATTTTGAAAGCTCTTTACAATATTCACTAAACATATTATTAGCATTGTAGTTGATTTAAAAAATTGTACCTATATCATGCATAATTATATTAAATTTTTGAGGTGGAAATGGGTAACGCCACCCCGGGAATCATTTATTAGATAACCAACACCTCTGCCATAGGTCACCCCAAATGGTTCGTTACGTTTGGTGACTTAGCAGGGGTGCCCGGATTAATGGTGTGAGGTTTGTCTAGGTCTTAGCAACGGATGTGGTTATTACAGTAGTTACCTACTGCGCGGCGGGCCGGATCCGGAGAGACTGGTTGGGGAGATCTAACCTAAACCTCTCCAGCCGGATTCATACGTCAGTCACTCCTGGACATATTACCCCCAGAATCCTACTCACGCATCATAGCTTTTTCCTTTTCAGAACTTCCTATCCTTCATTTCCATCAAAAGACATTTCACACAGCATCCCCAAAGATGACAAAGGTCTTATGGATTTTGTTTCCTAATAATAAAATCATATTTTCTAATGATGAAGCGCTCAAACTAAATTTAATAAGATCTGTTCTCTGGCAGGGGCAAACAGCGCCTGGGGTGCTATCATGGTCGGTCGCTATGAAGTTACCGACCGATTGTCAGTAACTTCTCATCGTTCCCTAGGACAACTGCAGAACTTACAAGCGACAGTTGATGTCGAATATATTAAGGTCACTGAGTCATTGTGAACTGTCACCTATTCGGATACGTTTTTAGATTTACACGGCCAAGAGCATTTTCGTTGTTTGTTTTTGGGGTGTTATGCCGTGTTGCGCTACCTCCTTCTTTAGCCGACGTTTCGGACAGTGTTGCAGTGACCATCATCAGGGTAGATCCGGCAGATCCGAAGATGTGTCACCTATTCGATTGCGATCTGCAGTTGTCCTAGGGAACGATGAGAAGTTACCGACAATCGGTCGGTAACTTCATATCGATCGACCATGCTAGCACCCCTGGCGCTAGTAAAAACCACAGGGGCGCTGTGTTACTTGTGATTGCTCCAATTGCGCCTGTACGGGGATCTGTTATCCGGTTAATTTGGTATTTTTCTATATTTATATATTCCGGATGTTTTTCTCTCACGATAAATGATGTGGCGTGCATCTTAGTCATATTTTTAAGGGCTAAATCAGCACAATCAAAGTCAAGTATTGTTTTTATCGGTCATGATAAAACCACCATAATAGATATAATTATTTCAAAATAATAAATTCTTCGTTCCCTTTGTAAAAAGTGGCGGACGAAAATCTATCTTGAATTACATTACAAGCTACGACTTATCGTACGTTTCATCGGATTCGACAAATCCTATCAGGTAAAACGGAGCGTGTAGACTGCGAAAATCAGATTGGAGGCAATCAGAGGAATTATTTTAGAAAACTGATACGATGAAACGGAGTTAATACAAACTCACGTTAATTTTTTTAATTAAATTTTAAACGGGAGGTGCTACTGTGTAAATTTACAATTTTTCCAAATTTTGTTTGTGATCATTTGGCCTTGCTGCAATGCTCCCGTAAATTGCTCGCAAAGTTCATTGAACTATACGAAAAGTATACCCTGCGTATAGTTTGTGGCAAGTCAAAAATTAAGAGTACAGTGATCGGAATAAAAATAATCTCGCATATGAAGAACTTGTTTAAAATGTAGAGAAGAGAATTCAATGGCCAACAAGCTGACAGTTCGAAAAATATCGATTTTCTAAGATCTGTTTACAAGAAACTTCTTCCATGTTTGACAATACATATAAATGTTTTAAAATACAATAGTCAAATTAATAAAGTCACACACACCAAAACAGTGTAAGGTACTATACTTGTGGTACGTTCCAGACTTGTGAAAGAAACTTCTTCCATGTTTGACAATACATATAATTGTTTAAATAAAGAAACTTCTTCCATGTATGACAATACATATAAATGTTTTAAAATACAATAGTCAAATGAATAAAGTCACACACACCAAAACAGTGTAAGGTACTATACTTGTGGTACGTTCCAGACTTGTGAAAGAAACTTCTTCCATGTTTGACAATACATATAATTGTTTAAATAAAGAAACTTCTTCCATGTATGACAATACATATAAATGTTTTAAAATACAATAGTCAAATGAATAAAGTCACACACACCAAAACAGTGTAAGGTACCCTACTTGTGGTACGTTCCAGACTTGTGGGTTGCAGAGTGATATTCCACGAATCGCCCTGGTGAAAGACCACCATTCAGAATCGAAATGTTGCTTCAAATCGTTTCAGCCATGTTTTGTGACCAGATCTTAATAGCCTGGTATTTTCCCACATTCATCTTCTCCAACTCCTTCCTCCTCGATATTCTCTTCACCCTATCAAAATGGGCATGGTAATGGGGAATGTAGTAAATTAGTGCAGTATAATGAACATCTAGTAGATTAATTTGTTTGCGAATCCTCAAATCGATTCCAAAATTTCGGCAGTGAAACAAAACGATTTGTCTCCCAAACTGAAGTGGTTTCAATTCTGGTCCCGGCTCAGCAAACATGGCTCCATGGCAGTTTCACCATCCCGGCCCACTCAGCGGGGTTCTGTCAACAATTTTACCATCGTAATGTCCAGCCACTATTGTCCTCTCGTGTTTGGGACATTCTCTGTCCTGGCTGTGTCCACACGCCGGGGAAATGGTTGTATAACTTGGTCAATATTGTCCCGTATTGTCCCTAGGATCCACCACTGGAAAGGAAATTTCAAGGGTTTGAATAAGAAATAAAAAAAAATGTATATGGATGAGGTTGTTCCAGGAACAAGAAATTATTTGAGAACTTTATTTTATAAACAATTTGATAATTTACCCATCATTTTAGAATTCGAGATAAATTTTATAACTAAAACTTAAAACTTATTCGTTGAAAAAGCTTGCAACAATCATATACGTGGTAAGTATCCAATTGTTGAAGATGCTGTCAAAAGACAACTATTCAGAATCAAAACTTACGATCTATTTGACGATTATAAAGGGAGATATCTTCTTTTTCTTTCTTAAAAATACAAATTTTTACACAAAAAAAAAAGATTTACAAAAAAAATTGTTTTATATTTAAAAATTTGAAAATCTTTGCAAAACTACAAATGATTCCACTTTCAGGAATATCCCTTATTTTATGCGTATTATTTCATGGTGGTCAAATTTCTTCCCAAATGTGTGACTTAGGTTCCTGAAGTGTGAAGAGTGCCCACTCCACACCACTGCCCTAGAAGAGGAGATATGGGATGTAAACAAAACGTCAACCGTATTTTATCCGAGCAAATTTGTTTGACAACTGCCAGTGGCGTGCTTTATTACGAGTATTATAGAATTTAAAATTTCTACGATTCTTTAATTTTTTATTTTACCTTTCATACAAACATTGAAACAATGTAATGTAAAACATGTTACCATCTAAAAATGTAAGAATATAAAAATAATATGAAACAAAAGAAAAAATCCAAAATAGTGTTTTAGTAGTGTGTCAAATATTTGTTAATAAACTCCATACAAAAACACTTTCAAAAATAACTTCTCTTTGGGTCTTATGTTTGTTCAACATAATTTTTTAAGATTCATTAATTTCAAACTCTCCATACCCATTGAACAAATCAATTATGATAAATTAATGAACGGACTTAATTTAACTGACTTATCTTGTAGAAGAACCAAGAGCGATCTGGTACTTTTATTCAAATTAGATAATGGCACAATTGACGCACCTGACTTAAAAAAACTAATAACATTCCGAGTACCAAATCGTAACACGAGACTTCCAGAGATGTTCTTTGTTTATCCTTCGAAAACTAACTATTTCATTAACTCCCCAATCCAAAGACTACGTGGCTTGAAAATAAATTTGATTCAGTTGTTATTTTCGTTTATTCATTACCAAAATTTATTTCTGAAATATAAAAAATTCTGTTTTCCGTTTAATAATGTAAAGGAAGAGAAACAATGATAACCTAATTTGTATATTATTGATTATTTTTCTATTATTTTTGTATTATTATTGATGTAAAAGCCCTAAGGGCGTGAATATATAAATAAATAAATATTTTTGGGGACGCTGTGAAAAAGTCCCTCCATAGAAATTTCATATGAAAAGTTTAATGAAAAAAGTTGTAGACATTTCAATTGACGGTTTCGGACTATTCATGTTTGCAGAGCGACGATTGTCCTGAGGTTATTTGCGGTGTATTGATTATGCATTTAGTTTCAACTTACTTCAATAGATGTCGAAAGCATAGTTAGTAAAACGAAGTTCTGCTATATCTCAATAGATAGCAGTTGAGTATGATATCAGAACAGTGCCATCTATCGTCGTTTGTGTCTTAGGTGCGAACGGTTACGATGATTTGCAAGGGTATCGGCGAGAATGATCAACGCTAGTAAGGACATCTGTCCAGTTTAATATCACTTAATAAATCAACTAGTAATCACACGAACCAATAACGTACTTGAAAGATACCCGACACATCTTAACGACAATTATTTTTCGGACATTCTTCAGACCAGTACCGTAATATCAATTATTCCGATTTGACAGCGTGTAGTACCAACGTAGGAATAACGATCATGCAAACTCTGACCCGATTAAAAAAAATTAGTGCCAAACAGTCAAGTCAAAACAGGACTACTATAATTATCATTGGAAATTAAGAAGATGGACTTCGCTTTTCAGCCCATACAAAAAGGACGCCCGGGAAAAAACACTTTTCTACATCTAAAATTGCACGAAATGAATATATATTTTTTTAAATTGCCTTTTAGAAGGTAAACGCTATGTTGGTATGTTTTAAGATTTTCGATGCGCTCGTAGTAACGTAAACATTCACTGTCAAACCTTTATAATTTATCGGATAATATGACATATCGAAAAAGTGCTGCTAACTTTATTCTCATAAATAATTTCAAAATTATAAAAACATAACGATATAGCTTCTTCTTTCGAGGACATATTTTTGTTTTTAAATTACAATTTCGTGAAAGTTTTGGTGTAGAAACACTTTTTCTCCCGAAAACTGAATTTTCTTCCTCTTCTTCTTTTGGTTTCCTATCCTATCGGAGGTTGAAAGTTGTTATGTCTCTTAAGAGGCTAAACTTTGCACCACATGCGGAACACAGGCGTCTGTCATTCTGTCCCGCTCACAATAAGCTCTCACACACTTACGATACATGCGAATGCGAAATGTGCAAATAGGACAACGCTCGTATTTACCTACAGAAATAGCTCAAAAAATATTTAAAATCTTACTTGTATTCTAACCAATGTGCACGATTATAAACAAATTATTAATGGCGGTTATTATTCAGGTTGTAAATATTACCTACTCATTTTTAACTTGCCTTATGTACTGTCACTTTTGATAGATAGTCATTGTTTTAGTATTTCAAAATTGAATTGTAAGTTAATGTTATTTAATGACTGAAGTATTTGTTTCACGGAACGCCTTTGTGTATACAGAGTGTACGGAAAGCAAATTTGTTTTGTTTCCCTGTCGCTTCTGTCAATGATCTATCTGTCTACGCTATCTGTACCTATACTCCATAGGAACACGTGTGTACATTACTAACGATCCTACTGTATAATATGGGAAAGTAAATTGAACGGTTCAGGATAGTTTTTTTTTTAAAACGTCTTCAACATTATAGTTAAAACAAAGGTACGTTTTTTATATCATTTTTATGATATATTTGAACTGTTTGTTAAGACGATAGACTTCGCTTTTCAGCCCATACAAAAAGGACGCCCGGGAAAAAACACTTTTATACATCGAAAATTGCACAAAATGAATATATTTTTTTTATACTGCCTTCTAAAGGGTGAAAACTATGTCGGTATGTTTTCGAATTTTCGATTCGTTTCGTATTAACGTAAACGTTCACTGTCAAACATGTACGATTTATCAAAAAATATTATTTAAGGAAAAAGTGCTGCTAACTCAACTCTCATAAAGAATTATAAAATTATGAAAAGCTACCGACGTAGCTTCTTCTTTCTAAAAACTATATACTTTTTAAAATTTCAATTTCGTGAAAGTTTCGGTGTAGAAAAGTGTATTCTCCATAAACCCCTTTTCGAGCGATTTCTGTAGGTAAATTTAAGCGTTGTCTCATTCGCACATTTCGCATTCGCATGTATTGTAAGTGTGCGTAAGCTTATTGTGAGCGGGACAGAATGACAGACGCGGGTGTTCCGCGTGTCGTTTAAAGTCTAGCCTCTTAATGACGGAGCGCGGCGTAGCAAAGTCCTGTTTTTACTTGATCATTTGGCAATACTTTTTTATTCACTCGGGGTTTGAAAAATCGTGATTCAAAAGTCAAAATATACTGGTTGTTACCACTGGGAAAAAAGTTTAAAGACATCTAGATTATCGATGCAAAAATATATCAGGAATAGTATATATATAGTCCTTAAAAAAATTGTATATTCTTACATAACTCCTACACCAAGCTCAAGAGCCAGTTCTCTTAATTGGTGTAGAAACAAAAATAAAAAAATGATGTTTTCACCTTTTATTTTTCAAACTTCGCAAAATCACTTTGTGGCGTCATTTTGAATTAAATTAAAACAAATAACTTTGTATTAAACCACTATTATATAATGACAATTACCTACATTTTTACTACCCTGACGAAGAAACCATCGGTTTTAAAACATGTAGGTAATTGTGATTATATAATAGTCCATCTTAGATCATACGACGTACGTCGTGATTACTTCAAGATTGATACACTTAAAACTTGAAGGCAATTGACTGATCTAATATGTTTACATAAAATCATTCACGGCCATCTTGATACTACACTATGTCTTAGCAATATTGAAATAAATGTCCCCGATTCCCATTGTTTAAGACGTCATAACATTTTTCACCTGAATACATTTAAAAATAATATCGCTCACTTTAGCCCTCTGGCCCAGATGTGTCGACTATATAACAAGATAGAGTGTGCTGAAGTAGATATTTTTGTCGATAATTTGTACGGATTCAGAAAAAAAGTTCTGGCGCTGTTAAAAAATATGCTAAACTAATTATATTGTGTCATTTGTCTCTCTATGCATGCCTCTCGTGTTTCATATGTCTCTAGCCTCTCATTGTAATATCTGTTACTTGAGTGAGCTTGTATATAATTTTGTATATTTTTTATTGGTGATGTTTCTGTTTTTCTAATTGTTTGTATCTGTATTTAATTGTATGTAATTGTAGATTATTTGAAATTGTATGTCCCTATTTGTACAATAACTGAGTTTTTATAACTGGATTGTTCTCATGTAAATGCGAACATCTGTAAAAACCCAGTATCAATTAATAAATAAATAGTGGTTTAGTACAAAGTTATTTGTTTTAATTTAATTTTCACCTTTTTGTTATATTTTGTTATCTATTGTTAAACAATGATTAAAATTGTAAAATTGTTGTGTATAAAAGGTGAAAAAAAAATAATAAAATACTACAGGCCGCCAGTAAAAACAGTAAACCCTAGTGAAGAAGAATCCGTTTGAAACTCTGATATTGTACATATTTTTTAGCAATATTATGCTTCGTATAATATATAACTTACTGTAATTACCACTTAGGTCATAATCATGTACAAACTTTGCATCATTGTAAACTAATAACAGAATGAAATAAAATTAATAAATAAAATAAAAAATATATATAATCATAAAATAAAGTGGGTGGCTTCTTTCAATCTCACTGGGTCGCTGCAGCTCGCGGGTGTTCAAATATTTCCAGAAAACACGCAGCTGTTGTTTAAAAATATTTTATCTGAAGGGTCCTCAAGCAGACTGGCCGACAGCATTAAGTCCTAAAGAAATATACGGTCAATCCGTGGTATTTTACCTTGAAAATAAATATATATATAGATCTTATTGGATTTTACGTAAATGCGTATAACGAAATACTCGATATAACGACATGAAAATGTAGTGAAATAAAATGAAACATTTTATCTGCATTTCGTACAGCATTCTAATATTAATATATATACTGGGGTTTAAGGGACGTTCTTGACTTACTTTAACCAGTGATTCCTGACATTATTTGGAGTAAAAAATTAAATGAAATTTTGGGTTCCGGTGACTTTAACATTTTTTTTTTACTATTTTTTTTTCAAATTTTGACAAAAAAAAATTCCTCCGCATTTCGTCACTGCTCACTTAGCCGAGTAACCGACAACCTATTACCCCGCTCCTAATCTGTCCAACTCCGACTATTATTTATGTTTTTGTAAAAAAAAAAAAAAGTCACCGGAGACGAAATTTTTTTTCCATTTGTTTTCTCCAAATAATGTCAAAAATCACTGGTTAAAGTAAGTCAAGTACGTCCCTTAACACCATGTATAATATAATATATAATATATATAATATTGTTTTTCATTTCCAATAACATTATTAACAATTAAATTAAAACAAATAACTTTGTATGTTACCACTATTATATAATCACAATTACCAAATTAACAGTTTGATTATTATTATTACGCTTTACATAAGAATTCTAGATGAAGTGGCTTGAAAATGTGCTCTGAAGTAAAGACGTTCAGATATTGATCGCAGTAATGCTGGAAAAGCAGAACCGAGAGAGCAGAGAACTAATAATAATACTGAAGTTATAAGAAGGTGTTCAGTTAGCGAAATAGCTCATTTTAGAAAGATTAGATGGCTCATTATTAGGAAAATATGGAAACATAATATAATGTATTTTATATATGTCGGCGTTGTAACCGGTTATACTCCTACTCAAATATTGAAAATAATACCTGCATCACATATCTCCCTTAAAAACTTTGAACGCCACTCGACAAATCTTTGGCCCAAGTTTGGTATAATGATTTCTAATTTTGGAGTTAGAAATTGAGACCCTTCTCGATGCCTTCAGGTTTGAAAAACTCTTCAGAAGTATTTTTAGTGTATTTTTACCTAAAAATGGCTACAGTTGTTGTGATGAGTAAGAAAGGGTATCATATATTTTTAAAAATGTGGAGGAAAAAAATTAAAAAAAAAAAAAAAAAATCACTTTTAAAAATAGATTATTTTGATTGAAATTCCCATGTCCGATGTTATTATGGCATACATATGTTATCCTTTCGGCTAACGTTTTTTGCATTACATTCAAACAAATTAATTGCAAATTTGGTGTGTATCGCAATTTTACCCGAAAGTTCCCCCCCCCCTCCCCCCGAAATTATAATTATTATAAAAATTTGATTATTTGTGCATAACTTACCTATTTCAAACCGAAAATCGACTTAACTACAAAAATACTTTTAATAATAAGTTGGTATATATGTACGAAAATATTTACAGTGTCGATTTTTTGTACTTGTACATTGGTATGTACAGTATACAGGGTGTAACAAGGCATATCCGAAAGATTTTAACCAACGATTCCTGAGATTATTTGGAGTAAAAAATGTAAATAAAATTTTGGCCTCCGGTGACTTTTTCTTTGACGTTTTTTTTTTTCAATTTTTTTTCTCAAAATCATACAACAAAAAAATTCACTCACTGGTCACTCAGACTCTTAACTTAAGCTCCCAACTGTCCAACATCTACTATTTTTTTTTGTTTTTGTAGAAAAAAAAAACATTAAATTTTTGCCGGAGATCAAAATTTTATTTACATTTTTTACTCCAAATAAGCTAAGCTTAGGAATGGCTAGTTAAAATCTCTCGGGTATGTCCTGTTACACCCTGTATAGAGAAGTGGTTTTAACCTCAGTGCATTTGAATGAAAATATGTTTTATCCTTGTGTTTTATCCTTGGTACGTCCTCTCTATATACACTTATATTTTGTCTAAGTAGGAATACTTTCCGTATTTGCCCTAAACCGACTGCATATTGTGTAAAAGTTGCCAGAGGGGCAACGGGGAATCAAGTGTGATGAAGCAATGCCTCAGAGCCTCCTGTGTGGAATTAATGTAAAAAAATTACCTGAAACTAAATCTTTACCTATTTTTTAATATTGGACAATACGATTTTCATCTGAGATTTGTAAATTTCAGATTATATGTCGATGGTCAAAAGGGGAGGGTTAATTGTGATAATTACGTGGTAAAAGCTAAATATTATTAGTATATTTAGTTATATAAATCTTTTATAATATTTTAAACTTTAATAATTATCATCCCCTACAAAATCTTAATTCACCATTCATGATCCACAATCCCAAAACCATCCCAAACCCCTCACAAAACCAGGGAATTAACTTGGAGCAGGAAGTACTCGTGTTGGCGACTAGTGCGGTAGTTAGTAGAATGGCGAGCAGTCGAACACAAAACCCGGCGGCGCACGCGAATCCTTTTATCGCCGCATTTGAGGAAATTAATGAATTTTTCCTATGGATTCTGTCAAAAGGACCGCGCCTGTTGTGGGATTATCCCGGATTAAGGGTGAAACAAGGGGGATCTGAATGTGATTTGAGTTTTATTAATGTCGCAGACGGTGGATTGTAAATGCTTGCGTTTCGGTTACATTTATTATTATAAATGAAAAAAAAATTGGAATGTTTTGCTATGCGCACAATAATAAGAGTTTTTTAAATCTCTGTTTTGCGAATATTATATGAATTCGTGCATTTTCTAATATGTGTTAAATATTATATTTATTTATGGTACAAATATCTTTCAATACATTTACAAAACAGTAGTGTAAACATATGATTTAAATTAACTAAAATTTTAATCATTTTGTTTTGAAGAGTTTTAATTTTCAATGTACTATCGTTTTAAGTTTGCTAGTGAATGACACGGATGTGTCGAAACCGGTAGCATAAAAATTAAAATTTAAGTAACGATAGTACATTGAAAATTAAAACTCTTCAAAACAAAATGTCTAGAAATTTTTACATAGTTAATGCCCAAGAAATACATAAAATTTTAATTTTTGGAAACAAAATGTGAACTAATATCTGTTTTCGAAAAATGTGAATTTTTTTTTTATGTTCTTTCAGTGCTATTGAAAAAATCTGCTACTTCTGCTGTGTACGCGTGGCATAAGGGAGTGGATACATTAACGAATTGGTAATTGACATGATGACATTCTTCATGTTGTTGTACTATTTATTCGATTTATTCTTCATGTTGTTGTACTATTTATATGTTATGTCAATTATGTTAATGGCACATGTTGTGCCGTATATGTGTAAATAAATAAATAAATGACAGTGAAAAGTATTTTTAGTTCGTGTGACTCTATTAGGAACATGAAATGAAATCAATTGCTATAATTAATATAATAGTATTTACCTGCCTACAAAATATTTAATATAAAAAATTACATTTTTAATTATAGTTATAATGAGTATGTGTGAGATTATTTGTGAGAGAATTTGAGATTGTTTTAATAAGGTGTGCAATAGATAATAATAATTGGATAATTTGTACAGTGCCGTTTTTGTGAGAAATCACCTCAAGGGCGCTGAGATATTTGACATTAACTTGGGGATGGTAATTTTAAGGTATTTTTTAGGAAAGGGGGAGAGTAAGTTCTGGGAAGGACAAAGAGTACGACTGTTGGGTAAGAACTGGGGGTCGGTGTGTTCAAGAGTGTCCGATAAATCCATCCCTCTTACTGCGGGGCAACACGATGGATCGAGAGAGTCCGATTGGAGAGCTCAAAGGGTATCCCCAAACGGCCTCCCAAGATCCGGCCCGCCACGCAATTGGCGGGCAGATGCATTCACCGTCAATACCTAGACAAAACTCACCTCATGAACCCATCAACCTGTGCTAAGTCACCAAATTAACAGAATTATTTAAGATAACTATTAGTAAGAAACAAAATAAAGCAAGACCTGGAAATAAAATAAACAAATAAAAATAACAAAAGAATGACAGGAAAGAATTTATAATAACAATGACAACCCATAATATAGAGAATGTGGTGTATTCAGTATTCAAGCCAGCCTAATTTATACTTACATCAGTTTAATTAAAACAATTTTTTTTTTTTGTGAAAATGAACATTCCTACCTTCTACGTACTTCTACATTATATGTTTTTTGATAAAGTTTTTTTAATAAATCATTAGGTAAACTGTCGAACTGTTTTTAAACTCGTAAGAAAACATCATAAACCGTTTTAATGAACAAACTAGGGACCCTCAGATGGTTTGGGCATGTAGAGCGAATGAACGAAGAAAGGAGCGTAAAGAGAATATATGATGCAAGTGTGAATGATATAAGAAGTAGGGGACGTCCGAGGAAGACATGGCACGATCAAGTGAATCAGATACTTGAGTCGGGCCATGTCAAGAGTCATAAAAATAGAAGAGTATGTATGAGACGATGTATGAATGTGAATGAGGCAATGACCGAGGTGTTTGGCGGTCCGTCCTCTCTGCCCACCCCTGCGGGGAAATGGCGTGATGGTCATTTAGTTAACTAATTTTAATTTTAAAGCGCGCAAACGGTTTTTGTACTATCTTTTTACATGATACATAGCTCACCATGGATATGACTTTGTGACCTATAGTTAGTACTGTAAATAAGAAAGCTGTCTAAATTTCGTGATGCCAGGTCTCAGCGTTCGCATGTTTTCAAATTCAAACCGATTTTCCCCTTTAAAATTAAATTTTAATTCAAATTACAAAATAATATCAATTAAAAGATGTTTATTTAAAAAAAAAACATTTTATGGCATTTAAATTACGCTAATGCCTATAAGCTATATTGCAACCTCGATCCTCAAAACACAAAGAAAAAACTTAGAAGTACCTACCTACAGATTTGATTAACGACTTGTCCACCAACACATGTTTTCTTTACCAAAATGAATCAAAACACCTCGAAAAGCACTCGAAGATCCAATACCGAATCAAGCCTTTACCAACGTCTTGGAATGTATTTGATACCCGCCGACATAAACAATACGGTCTGTTGGAAAAATCAGCCGGTCACTTGTAAAAATATGATTCCTAATCAATAATTCCTAATAAATAATAATTCTCAAACACTACTCACGAGTTTAGTACCTAATATCACTGAAGTGAAATTCCCTAGAAGTGTACGTACCAATTTCAAAGAAAATGGATTTGTCAACCGACAGTTACTCCAAAATTGAGGTTTTTGACTGTGAACCTGGAATAAGCTTCCACGTTTGTTTTTTTTTTTATAAATCAGTAGGACCAGTTTTATACCGATACTTACCGTCAGCAAAATTATTAATTTATTTGTGAGAAATCCCGAATCCAGGAATATAGTTCTTGAACATCAGTTTTATTTTTAATTTTCAATAATCTTATAATTGACTTTAAAACGAAGTTTTAAAAACCCTAATTAATTAAAAACTTTTTTTTTTATTTGTATGGCGTGGTGTTTTTTTTAATAACATTTTTTTCTGTTATTAAGGAAAATTATTATTTTGAGCATTATAAATAATTTATTGGTACCGTTTTTTAATTATTTAAATCCTCAATAAAAAAAATGTAAATCATGCATGGTTTGTGACTTTCAAAACAAGGTTTTTGAAGTAAGACTTTGACGGGTAACTTATATTTTTTGTCAACGGAAGTAACATTAAGGCGCTCCGCCCACTGAGGCAACTGAAAACCAACTAAAACCGGCTTTTTCTCTGTCTTGATTGGTCAAAAAGCTTGTTTAACCATAGACGAACTACGAGACAGCTGACAGCTAGCAACTAGCAACGGCCGCCCTGGGCAATGAGCAGTGACAGTCGCAAGATGGTCGCAAGTCACCGCTTGCGTTACCATTGACAACGGGGTTTTGTGTGATTGTGTAGTGTGCGGGCCATCACATTGTCATACAAAGACAGTTGGCAGTTGAGAGTTTTCAGTTGCCTGAATGGGCGGAGGCGCTTACGGATCAATTTATATTTCATTATAATAACGTCGTAGTTATGTGAACAACGAGTCCGAAGCCTAGCAATGAATAACAAAACTTCAAAGCAAACTTAAACGACAGACGTCACCCGTTTATTTTTGTTTACTAATGTATATGGTAAGTTCAAAAGTTTTTTGTTATGTTTTGTTGTTTATTATATGATTTTAGTAGAACCTTTTGATATGCATTATTTTTTACGATGAATACTAACCCGTTTTTTCTCTCTGATTCTTGTGAATTCTAGCTATTAAAGTAAAAATTGGCAGTACCTAGCGTGACAATAAAAATTGTTTTGTTTGGAATTCAAATGGCTGAATCGCAGGAAAATTTGACCCCTTTGTCTATACATAAATTATAAACGAAAAAATCAACAACCTAATCATGTTCCGCCGCCTAAAAAAAGTAAATTTTTATTTAGTTTTTAGTCAAGAAGTTTTACTTCAACCGCGCGTAAAGATTAGAGGCACTCAACTTTTTTAAATAAAAAAACATTTTTTTTCCGGATACAATGATGGTATTTAATTTTTATAATGCGATGGGCATAACATCTTATACACTTCTAATAGTTCATAACTTCAGTGGTGATATTATAATATTGTTTCGTAGCACCACTGAGGTGTTTGAGTTGGCCAGTTGCCGACTGGTCCGCGATTGGATAGACGTGGAGGACCCTTCAGATGACGTAATCCTTCAATAATAATATTAAGGCAAGATGTGATTGTGCAGGTTTGGTTTGGGGAATTTATCAACACCCACGATGAATAAAGATTGAATTTTCTTTGTTTGTCATTAAAAAAAACTCTAGCCAGCACTTAAGTCGGACTGAAACGTTTTATTGACCGAAATAAAGAAATTGCAAAAAAAAATTGTATTTATTAAATGTTTTTCGTAATATTTTTTCACAACACAATACGTAGGTACTGTGGGTACCTACTTAATTTGTGTTAAGTTGTCCGATTGCATTATTCAAAATCAGGCCTGCTCCTTGTTCAAGAGAGTTGCAGAATTTGCAAGAATGACCAACTTTCTGAGTACTTACCTATTTTTTTCTCCTGACTATGTACCTACATTTCTCGATGTTTGTTTGTTACTAGGTGTGTTTTTTTTATTATTACTTAGTGATTATAATGATAGTAATATATATATATATATATATATAAATATATATAGTAGTAATATATATATATATATATATATATATATATATATATATATATATATATTACTTACTTACTACGGCCGGCGTAGTCCAGCGGTAGAGCGTTAGATTCCCATTTCGAAGGCCGCGGGTTCGAACCCGGCATGCGCAAATAAATTTTATTTAATTGATTTGTGTTATTTCACAAATTAATTATTTAAAATAATATATAGTACATTTGCGGCACGTTCCAGAGTGGGAGATACTCTTAGTATCGCCCTGGTGTAAGACCACCATTCAAAATTAAAACGTTGCTTGAAATTGCTTTAGCCGTATTTAGTGACTAGATCTGAATAGCCAGGTACTTCCCTACCTTCCTCTTCCTCGTCTCCTTCCCTTCCCCACTTACCTTCAGCCTCATAACATACTTCAATTGGGGATACCATAACCTCATTGGCTCCAGACGGGAGCAGTTGGGACTCTTGTGAGGTATTCACTATAAAAAAATATATATATTAAAAAAAAATTTGAATGAGATACGGAGTCGAACTATAGTCGATAAAATTTAGTTTTTTTAAGTAACAATGTGGTGTACACAGTAGTAAATGGTAGAAAAAGTCAGGGACGAACGATAAAGCCTCGTGAGAAAGCATCATAAACCGTTTCAATGAACAAATTATTGATAATTTTAAAGCGCACAAACGGGTTTTTAACGCATTACCTCTGCACTGTATGCGGAGTCAAATTTAAATCTATATAATGTTGTTTTTTTGGAGAGAATATAGAAGGAGTCGAAAATGCCGGCGAAAACATGGCATGATCAAATTAATCAAATACTTACTATGTGTGGTAAGAATACTCGCTTCGGCAGATTCATTTTTGGTAAAATATAGCGTATGTGATAAATATCAAGTAAAACTTTAAAAAATACTGTAATATTAACCCGTTTAATCACAGGAGACCATATTTGTCCCAGCTCACATAGGTCTCACAGAAATCGTTGTTTCTCCCTTACTTATCATAGTCAGAAATGTGATCTAAACGGTATTGGAAAGAGAATACAACAAACTATATATTCAAATCTAAAAGAAAACCACAAAAAAATTAAAATTTACCCCTTTCTGAAACCAAAGTTTCCGATAGCAATTTGAAAAAAAATTATGGAACTTTGTGAATTTTTAATTTTTTTTTTTTACATGAAACGAAAAAAAGTGAGGTGACAGTAAGGTTTATAATTCATTTATCTAATGAAATAAGTATGTGTTTTATGTTTTATCATTATCAGTAATTTTAGTTAGAAAAAAGTAAAGTGAGCCATTTTTAAAACTTTTTAAAGTTTTCGCAAAAAAAAATTATATTTAAAAAAATACATAGTTATTTTTAATATAGAAATTTGAAAGCCTATTTCATTACCTTTCGAAAACAGTTTTTAGTTTTCGAATACGTAAACAAATGTTCCATTTATTTGGATTTTATTGCAAAGCGGGAATATTTTTAGCCTCTGACAAAATACCCCAATTTTTTTAGGGGTTAAAGAATACTTTAAAAATACATTATTAGTTAAAAACACAAAATACATACATGGATTGTAAACAAGGACATTATATACTGCGGACAAATGATAACTTCTTCAATATAATAGCTACCTGTATTAAATTTTATCTCTCTTTTTTTTCAAATAATTTAAATTCTTTATATCATCTCTTCTCCATTTTTTCTTTTCTTTTCTATTTCTCTTATTAATTTTCATTTTATGTTTATTTTTCAAAATTCTATTTATTAATAAATAATATATTTTATTCTTTGTTTTGAAAATGATATAAAAAATATTAAATTACTGCCACCTCGGAACAGGCTCAGCCTAGTGAGGTGGCATATACCTAAAATAATGTACATAACATGTATTTTTTGGTTAATAAATAATAAAATAAAAATTTAAAAAAAGTTCTAAAAAATACTTCTACCTTAAAACTAGACCCTGTTTTCAGGTACACTGTAGAATTCAAAAACTTAAAACTTTACTCCGAACCATTCATATCTCCGAGCAACGTTATTTATAAAGCTCGTGTATTAATTTTGTATTAACTTGACATAAAGTAGATCCCTACTTCTTTCTGACCTAACTTAGCTAAAGTTTTCTATCAAATTTAAGAATTTAGGTTTTATGATTATATTTTTTATTTTTCCCTGAAGCTATCACATTACCCCTGATAATGCATGATCACCGATCGAACACCCACATTTCAAAGTTTTACACAGTATTCCCACACCTATTCCTTCATTTTTTAAATTTTCGTAACCGACTTAAATGGACAAACCATCGTCCCTTGAAATGACACCCTTCGGGTCCCAACTCCGTCATCGTTCGGGTCGTTGCTCGGCAGTAGAGCCCGCCCATACTACCATAGAGACGAAGCAGTGTTGCATACACCACAATAAATAGTATTTATTTCGAATCCGTCCCAAGGCGTTGTCAGAAACACCTAAGGCACTCATCAATTTATTGTTAATATCAGGGATTGATTCTTGATTGCTTATCTTAGCATCTATTCTCACAGCTAGTTATTTTAGGTTAACCTTAGCTCTTCTTCAAATAATACAGTGATCATAATATTGTATCGACGCCCATCTCCGGTCAACATTTTGCCAAAGCGCACAAATACTTATCTATTCTTCCATTGCATAATACAAAAAATGATAATCATATAATGACAATCATTGTTCCTATTTTCACTCTAATGTGTGATTCTCAGTGAGTACTAATAACGAAGTATCTTTTTAATATATTTCATAATTTCTAGTTTTTTTTAGGTCAAGCTAGAAAAAATGTTTGGGCATATAGTAAGTGTAGATGCTAGGTAGGATGAATCGATACAGAAGTGCCTGGAGAATTTTCTTGCGCAATTAGATAGATGAATAAGTCGGTGACGCTCTAGGAAGATGGGTAGAAACAGAAGAGCGTGTTAGAGATCATGCGTGAACATCGATGAATCAAAGAGTGTGTATAACGATAGATTTTGGTTTTATCCTACCGGCTGCGCCAATTGTGATATTTGCAAAAAAGGAGCATGTACATGTATTTAGATTATTTATGAAGAATGATTCATTTATATAAGCGCATTCCACATTCGATCATCCGTTCTTGTCCCCGCGGAGAAATAGCGTTGTGGTTTATATTTTGTCGTTACCTATTATTTTCATAAGTACATAATATTTTCAAATATTGTGGATAAATAAACAAATCATAGAAAATTTGCAGATAGATAAATATGTAGGTCTCTATTTTCTACATTATATCGTGAGGTAATTATTACAACTCTGAAGGCAACTCCAAAATAAGCGATTTTTAGTTAAACTCTAAAATCATAACTCTATTTCCTCTTCTATGAATGCTACAAACAGAAAAGTCGTAACTCATTGGAATCACCAAGTTATTCGAATATGTTTTTTGTGGGTATCACCAAAAAAGGCTGCGTTTATAACTATAGGTAACTCTATTTACCACAGGTGTTTTTTCATGTTTCAATTAGGCAACTAGACTTAGCTGGTTGTGGCCCTAAATTTGTAGAATTGCTTACGTTGCTTTCTTTTCAAAGTATTCAGTGCAATTAGAAATGAAGTTAGTTATAAAATTTATGTGCAATTTTGTAACAACTAGGTAAATCATTCCATTTTTGTAAATAAATTCGATAAGCCGTTTTCTTATACTTCTAAAATATTAATATTACGGTTCCCAACAGATCAATCTACGATTGAACAATACTTATCAGTAAACAAAATATGCTTACATCAACGGCACAGATCCATACCCTGCCTAAACAGGTATCTCCAGAAGTACGCCAAATTTTTCATTTTGACAAATGACGACAGTTGGCCGTAGAGAACGTCGTTTTCGGTGTAAAAAAATAAATACTGGGTGAAAAACGTCACAAATTTGTGACCGAAAATTTGGAAAAATACTTAATTGGTCACAAAAATATGCATAATTTTAAAAATATAAAATATGCAACAACCGATTTATCAGATTGATTACCATTTAATGCAATATCCCAAGAAAGCTGATTTCAGAGTTACCTATGTAGTTGTAGTAATTACCCCACCATACTATAGGTACGCGAGGAACGATTTTACGCGCGATCCTATAGTCTGGTTCCCCCAAGCCAATTCCCCACCACGCTGCATTCTCTGCGACGCTTAGTCTCGGCGTGACAGCCGTTCGCCATGGGGCTTTCACTTGCCGCACCCGCCAGTTTTTTTGTTCTTTGCAGATCGACGGGTGATGGTTCGGGAGCTCTGTGAAATGATCCCTGATGTCGGTAAGACCACTATTGACAAAATTTTGACAGAACATTTGGGATACCAAAAGGTCAGCGCAAGATCGGTCCCAACAATGCTCACCGAACAACGGATTGAAGCGGCCTACGAATTTCTTACGAGTGCTACGACATCGATGGCGAGGAATTTTTGGATTCAATTGTGACTGGGAACGAGATCTGGGTACACTACACGAAACCAGAGACAAAGAAACAATCGCGTCAGTAGCGCAGTGGAAGTTTAAAAACGAATTACAGAGCGTAATTCACACCTGGCGGATGCGGTGAGTAAAAGCTCCATCGCGAACGGCTGCCACGCCGAGACTGAGTGTCGAAGAGAGTGCAGTATGGTATGGATTTGGCGTGGGGGAACCAGGCTACTTGCCAGTGTTGCCAGATTGCGCGTACAATCGTTCCTTGCGACCACAGCACCTGGGAGACCTTATTTTACGGACAGCCTATTATAATACGTACTAGCAGTAAAAAACCCGCTCCGCGGATTTTTGCTGCTAGGCCCGCGGGCAGTTTTTCGTTCTACTTCGCCCAGTTTAAGTGTTGGTGACTATTTATAAGGCATCACCCTTTTGCAAAACTAACTACTATTATTCACATTAAACTACAGAATACTTATATTTAATAGGTAGATATATAATAGTAAACATTCTTACATTAATACCGTGAGTAACGAGAGGAACATAAATATTCCTTATATTGAATGAAAGCGAAAAATGTTTCTTCTTCTTCATACTTTTTCCTTCAATATAGTATTATAGATGGCGCCACTTCCGTTTGCAAAACGCGTATGGGCGAGATCTAAGTGTGTATATTACGGCAGCAGCTCCGTGGAAAAATGCACGTTCACGGACGGCTCAGAACGGTGTCCATACAGTGTGTAGTTGGAGATTTACTCGGAGTCGGGTTCCTTAATTTGAACCGTACGGGCATTACCGTATTAATATACTTCGATCATAATTTTTCATTAGATAATATTTGACATAAAACTGCTTTAACATTTGGGCCGGTTTTATGATGAAGAATAAAAAATAATAATAAAAACAGATCTCAAAATGTACCTACCACGTATAATAATTTATTTTATAACATTGTCGGCATAAAACCACATATAAAATTAAGCTCAATATATTTAATTAATTAGTGATAGGTGCCGAGGGGTTGGTTTAACACGATGTAGGATAAAGGCTGACGGAGTGTTATTCCAGATGAAGCGAGTTTGATAGGGGTCCAATACACGCCAATCTCTGGGACAATGGCTTATAGAACAACGGTTTCACCCACAAACAACGTGTTGCCTTTACGTTTCAAACTAACAGAGTTCCTCGTATAGTTTCTACGTATTTTCAATTGTGCTGTTATTTTCAATAGTTTGAGGCTGTAAATAAGCCATTACTATTTTTGAAGTAAAACTTCATTCCGCACGCTTGACTTGGGATGTGCTGGCGAATGCGTTACGGAAACGCGTGACTACGATACGCGTAGTCGGGCAAGGCGAACGGGCTGTAACACTGTAGGAGCAAGAGAGAGCAGAGCATTATCTTTCTCTCTTTCTCTCATAGCCAGTACATGAAATATCCCAGTCAGTATTTTGAAATACCAGTGACGCGACAAATGGGGGGGGAGAGCGGACGTCGATGTGCATGACTTGATCGGGTGAGGCGAACAATAATAAATTTAAATAAATATTTGTAGAAAATTAATATATGTATATAAATGTATATATTTTATTATTTTAAACATATACATATAGATGGATCTAAAGAAGTTTTACTTCAGTCGTGTGGTCTAAAGCACACTCGTATTTTTTTAAAATTCTAAGTTTATATCTGCCTCTGGGTCACTGGCGTAATTGATAAAAATAACATAGAAGCAATGTTTGGAAGCCAATAGGCTCTCGAAATAGGCAGCCCAAGTCACAGAGAAAGAAGCATATTAAAGTATTTTACTATTTTTGAAGAGCCTTTATTTTTTTATATCTTTAGTTTTTAGGTCGGTGAATAGTAATTATGCAAAAGTAAATTATTTTTAGAGACCCTTACGTGCGTAGTGGTCTACAAGATGGATCAAAAACCATTTTGATTTTAAAATAAATTTGTTTTTGTTAGGAATCTGACGACTGAAACAAAAAAAAAAACATAAAAAAAACATTGTCGAATTTAATCGCGAGTCTGAATTTAGATGGTGTTGATAAACGTCGCTAAGCACTGAGTATTTTTGGGCATTTTCGGGGTAAGAGGGGACTGCTTTCGGGTGTTTAAAACTAGTTATAATATTTTTGAAATTTTCGATAGGTACTATCGGTGTGCGCAAACACATTCAAACGTGTCCTATTTAGAATGATTTGCCTTTATCTCAATAATTTTAATTTTATCTCTTTATCTCAAACAAAATAAATAATTTCTTCAGTCGTTATTTTAAACTACATCGAATACAATATCAGCCAACGCATCAGCCTCGAATTAAGATCATGCCTCTCCAAACCCATATCATCTCTCCACTCCTCTACAACACTAGAATGGCCACGACTGAAAAGAGACTAATTGTGTTTTGTTTTGCCGCCCGCCGTAGAACAAACAGGCGGGAAACGCCATCTTTGAAACGGAATGCGGTTCGAAAATCGAACTCGATTTGAAAAGGTTGTTCTCTATTTGAAAGCGAGACAAGTGGAAAATATCGCCTACACTTTTAACGTGGGTATTGGGTGGGTCAGTAAAATCAAAAACATAATGTTAATGTACCTACTTACTTCTTATGGCCATACTTATTTTGAAGAGCTTTAGCTATTTAAACCAAAGTCAATCAAATTTAATTCTGATACCACACAGAAGCACCTAACTATTTTTTTTATGGACACGTAATTCTAAATACCCAACATATGAGGATAATTTACATTATATTCTAGGGAAAAAAAGTGGATGAAACTAGTCGGGATAAAAAATAAGATAAAGGCCAAAATGGTAGACGGAGAAATCCGTTCTCACATGCACGGAGAAAATTGTTATTCTAAAATACGATAATTTTATTCGTAAAACGGTTAAAACCGGGACTGAAGTTCTTACGAACAAATTAACAGTGTTTCGATGTTTATTGGCGGGAACATGTAAGAATAATTTGTTGGTATACGTAATTTCGTACGCATACCAACAAATTATTCTTACATTTTCCCGCCAATAAACACTGAAACACTGTTAATTTGTTCGTAAAAACGTCAGTCCCGTTTTTAACCGTTTTTACGAATAAAATTATCGAACTTTAGAATAACATTTTTTCAATATTTATAAAATATTTTTTTGAAAATTCGAAAGCCGCATATACATATTACTTTTATTATGTACACACATCAAAATTCGACTACAATAATAAGGGCATGTTTTTTTCAGTTTGACCGAAAACCATACAAAAATTTGTACAAAAACATTACCTTCATGAATATCTCATGAAAAATACATGTTTTTTGTTCAACTACGAATTCTGTGTTGGCTACGCCGGCTGTGGAACTAGGTCGGCTGTGGAACGATTTGCCGGCCTCTGTGTTTCCTCCTTCCTACAACATGGGTCTTGAAGAGACTCCTTCCTCTCCTCAAAAATACCCTCTACACAGCATATTCAAATATGATATAGGCCCTGAGGGAAATTATTTTCCTTAAGGCCTCATGTGTGGAGTTAATGTAAAAAAAATGCTTACTACGATGTACTGTCACTTTCTCTGATGAACAATACAAGTCTGATGAACGGGAGTTTCAATAATATTTCGATTCGTCTAGATTACGTGTCGTGTTTATTATCGTCTTATTTACAATAAATATTTAACTGGACTTAACATCCGTTGTGAACATTTTCTGTTTTAATCTGGAGCAGAGGAAACGGTCTCTTAAGATGCCTGCAGATAGGATATGATTGGCTATCTTCGTAACCGTTCGGGTATTAGACCCATATAATAAAACTACCTAGTCTAACGACATCTGTTAAAAGACATTGAAACTACATACATATTCCCATACACTATCGGCCTTACTAAAAAAAAACACTCCGCGGCCGTTAAACGGTGTTTCTGTAGCACGTTGTGTAAAGTCTGTACATTTCGTTTTTCAAATTCTTACTAAACAAAATATATGGTTTTGATCTGACAACGTCGCCATTTTACCAGCCTTACTAATAAACTTTCTGAAAAATTTGTACAATGGTCAAACAACCATGTATGAAGAATCCTTACTAATTAAGAACTGACAAAAAATTGTTCATGGAAAGATATGTACATTGCTTACACGGCCAAGGAGGGTAGTTGATCTGTTGTATATATTTGTTCCATTTGTAATTTTCAACGAATTTCGAATTTTTTTTTTAATGTCCTATATATTTATTATTTTTTGTCTTATATATTGCGTAGCTCACGTAGAGGAATTACACAATAACACTTTACCCATTTAGTCGTAGAAAAATCTGAACACCTTAATCAGTTTTTGGCAAAGTTTCGCAATTAACCTTCTGTGACATTATTTGTGATTTTACATAAAATAAAACGCTGGTAATGCAATGGAAGACATCTAAATGCGAATTTCATAAAAAACTTTGTTCTGATACATAAAACATTTCAAACATTTTTTAAGATTTTAGTTTTTTTCTAAAACCCAAATTAGTCTAGCCAACAACTTTGAAAAGTAAATGTGGCCTAACAATCCCTATTTGTGTGACGGATTTCACTAAAAAAATAGGAGCTCTGACTCTCCCGAGGACTACCTTGCCTACCAGACGTATCGATTCTCCCAGACCTGCCAGTCCCACCAGACCTACCGACCACGGGAACTATCATCCTATTTGCCGCTGCCAAGTGCACAGCGCCTTGGATAATGCTCGCATTTACTACCTACGCCCATTTCTCAGATTTCGGTGGAATTCCCTCGATTTTGTGAAATTCCCGCTCAGTGAAATTCTCGGTTGGAGTAATTCAGAATTTCCCTGCAGGTGGAAGGACTGGAAGGCATTCAATTATAAACCAAAATTTAATTACCTTTAAGATTTTCATATCTAAAATATACTTAAATGTTTAAAAACTGTAGTATTTTAAGATTCAAACATCAAGTTGGAAAAAAAAACTCACTTACCCCAAACACTTTCTGTTAAAACATTGAAATATTTGGAAAAATTCAAAATTCAAAAAACACAGTCCTTTTATTTAATGATTTTAAAATAAATCTGTCACCTCACTTTTTACTCCTTCAAACAATAAAAAAATATTAAAAAATCTTGAAATTCGCTTTTCATATCCAAAAATTTACAATAAAAAAACTCACGTTTGAATACGTTGCTTGCACATCTTAAGGCATTAATTTCTTTTATACGTTTACTAAAATATGTATTAGACATTTTAGTCACCAAAAAACATCACTTTCAAGAATTTATAATAAAATAAAGATCTTAAAATGCAAATTATTTCTGAACATAACCTATGAACCATTTTCTGACAGCTTAATTTAGAAAACATGATTTTAGTGCCACAATTTGACTTAAACTAACAAAAAACAACACAAATTAATAGCAAATATATTGAATACATGAATATACGTGCGAATTAGTCATAAAGATTGAAATAATTAACTAAAAGATCATATTAATCAGACAAAAATTAGCTTGTTGTTGTTAGCGTACGCGGTTATATTTTCGGCAATGCGCAGGCGCATCAATCACACCACCTAGCGGATTATTATGAAAACTCCAATTTACAAGTAAAATTACCAGCGTTGCCACATGTAAAACACCGTTTAACGGCCGCGGAGTGTTTTTTTTTTAGTAAGGCCGTATATATATACTGAACCACCCGTTACGACTCCAATAATATTTTGGTAAGCACGTAATATGTTTTACTCTGTGTATTCCGCTGTTTGTACAGGTTATTTGGAAAACATTAATTGCCCATTGAAAGCAAACATTTTACTGTTATTTGAGAAAACAGAAGTGTATTTTTAGGAATGGGATGGTTACTGCACCTGAATTATTGGGGTTTTACGGGTTTTTGTTGTGAAAAGCATTTAAAACACATCTGTAATTGCGTAATTACCTTCTTGTTTTCACTATTGACTCGTTCTACCACTTGGAGGCTAGCCCATGTTCATAATGTTTATTGTATGATTATTTTAAAGCACTTAGAAACCTTAACCCTCCAAAAATTTGGCGTATTTTGTCAGAAGCTTAAAATATTTCCGTTCTGCAACAAAATCCAAATAAATGGAATATTTGTTAACATATCCAAAAACTAAAAACTGTTTTCGAAAGGTGATGAAATGGGCTTTCAAATGTTATTATTAGAAATAATCGAGTAATTTTATAAATATAAAAGTTTTGGATGAAAACTTGAAAAAGTTTTAAAAATGACTCACTTTACGTTTTTTCTTACTAATATTACTAATAATGAAAAAAACACACACATAATTCATCAGGAGAGACTGGTTGGGGGAGACCTTTTGACCTGTACAGCAGGACTCTCTTTTCCTTCCCAGAAATTCCTCTCCTTCCTTTCCCAAAAAACCATGAACACATCATCCCCAAACATACATTCAGGACGTAGGCCCTGAGGGAAATAATTTTCCTCGGGGCCTCGTGTGTGGAGCTAACGTAAAATAAACAATACAAATTAAATCGTGAAAATAAAATAAGATTATCCCAAATAATATTTAAGCTGAAATATTGGACTAAACTTTTAAATTATTTGCGTGAGACGCTAAAAGAACACACGTTTAAGCACTATTCTAGAAATAGGATAGGTACCACCAATAAATACATCAATAATGGACTGACACAAAACACCATCTTATTTATGTCAGTTAACAATGCGATATTATGTGTTCAGCATATCTCACCTTTGATGGCGGCGATTTCTATGCGAGCTTTGCCAAACTTCTCACATTTTATTAATATAACATTTTGATATATCTATAAGTGTAAATGTACCGCCAAAGCAGTTTTTAATCCCAGCGCAGGCCTCGAACCCCAATCAAAAAGGCCTGGCGGAGATTTGTTTGAATTGATTTAAACGGCCTTTTTCCCGACTTAAACAAAAGGGTTTTGAAGCTCCTTGTAATGCGATGACTTGAAAAAATGTTTCTTTATTTTGAAAAGGATCTCTGTTTACCTTTGTGGGTTAGAGAAATACTTGACGATATAAATAATGCTAGCCTTTACGTCTACGTAAGATTTTGAATAAAAGATAATATATTTTTATAAAATTTATCTACTGAATTTCAATTTTTGTGAATGATTGAATGCAAATCTTGGATGTGGATATTAACCCACTTCCCGACTTCCGATCGAGCTAAAACTAGGCAGATAGACTAGTTGTCAATGGCAATGCATTTAATCTACTTTTGATGGCAATCACAAACACACACTCACGCATTTGTAAGTAATTGGATACTAGCCGGCCCTAGAGATATTTATAGAAAAGGGAAAATAGATGTAGGTAGTGTAGTAAAAAAGGCTTTTTATGGGTTGATTTTTTAGATTATGAAAATTTTATTAAATCTTTCTTTGAAGGATATTGTGAAAGACTGTTTTTAAGAAAGAAACTTTGTTGAAAGGTAAAAGTTATATGGATGAGAATGAATTTAGATAAATACTATAGAATTGGTGTTATGTGAAAAAAAATATTAGAGTTGGAGGGTATGGAAAAATAACATTGAATTTATATTTATTTATTGTTTTTGTGTTTAATTCGTAGAACTCCATATAATTTTTTTTTAAATTTAATTTTAATTAAATTTAATAATTTTATTACATATTAAGTTCTGCAAGTATTAATAGCAGCAACGTCATTACACAGAGAAAAATTTTATTCAAAAAAACGATCATTTTAATAGTAAAAACGGTTAAAAACGGAACTGAAGTTCTTACGAACAAATTAACAGGGTTTCAATGTTTATTGGCGGGAACATGTAAGAATAATTTGTTGGTATACGTAATTTCGTATGTATACCAACAAATTCTTCTTACATTTTCACGCCAATAAACATTGAAACACTGTTAATTCGTTCGTAAGGACTTCAATCCCGTTTTTAACCGTTTTTACTATTAAAATCATCGTTTTTTCGAATAACATTTTTCTCTGTGTACGAAACAATTAAGAACACATGTACACTTAGTGCCGGGGAAAACAGATTTCGAAATAAATTAGGGAGAATCTATTGTTTTCTCAGCAAATCGGTTTAACCCGTAATAAATCTACCGGTCAGTGGTTGAGTGGGCATTGCGTTTGGGTCCCACCCAGGCGTTCCGTGTTCGATTCCTCGGCTGGCTAAGTCCTCCGTCACAACACAAGCAATATCTTCCGCTTAGTGTGGTGGTAGTAGGAGATTTTCAAATGTTGTTGGGTTATTCGTAACCCGGGAATGTTTGTCTTTCTTTAAAAAAAAAAAAAATAATTTACACACCTCCAAAATGGACATTTGAAATACTATAAGTATATCGTCCAATTTCTTGTCTCGACACGTTTCATCACAAGGCACATACAAAATAATAATTATTCCAATCAATTGAAATTCATACAATACTTTAAAAAAAATTTCAGGACTTTTCAGGAGAAATTTTCATCATAGTAAAAATTCTAAAAACAAACGTTCAAACTTCAGGACTCAATTTACACACCAATGCCGTTGTTTACATATGTGTATGTATATACATATCACGTTTATTCTGTATGTATTGTACACACATACACACGAGTATTTCAGTCGTCTTTTTTTCCACGTTCTCATTTTAAAGGTCTGCCCATAATATTTCCGGCCGTCTCGTTTGTATGCGGCCCGCGCCGCTCGCGGAGTGGCGCGCACTTTTGCCGCCAAAAATGGTAATTCCCTTAGTGGCGCCCCTGGCGGCCAGATCCGGAATACAAATGCGCCTTTTGACGTTTGTCGAGGGAGTACCTACGTTGTTACCTTTTTAGTTCTCTATCTTCAGACATGTGGGCTTTCTGTTCTGGCTATGCTAAACATGCCACTCGCCAACAAAGACGCTATGTTCTTATGACTGTGAATGTGGATATATGTCACTCTGCTGTGGAAATCTGTCATTGTTCAATCGGAACGGTTGTCAAAAACGTCGAACGATAAAAAATTGAAAATGTCAGATGTTGGTGCAATATTTTATAAGAGTTCAAAGGTTCAATGCTTTAGTCGTGTGGGTACACTATTTTTAGCTACAAAACTAAATCCATGGGTAAACTTATAGTAGGAGTCAAGTCGTATGACCTAACGGTTTTTATTTATCACATACATATTTGTTAGTAAAATAGCAATAATAATAAATCTTCTGGGAATCCGTGATCACACGATGCAAAAGAGAACAATAATGGAAGTAACCACAGAAAGTATAAAACTCTAAAAAACAAAAAACGATGTCGGTTTATATTTCAGCTGCATTATTTTTTTTATTTGGAAATGCAATTATAAAAAGCGCTAACAAAAATTGCATCATAAATCTGGTATCAATTTCAATTTGGAAGGCGAGTAGGGGTACCGCCTCCCCGGTAACCATTTATTGGATAATCAACATTCTGCACGGTTACCGGGGTCGTGAAGTGAGGTTTGACTAGGGCTTGGCGGCTAATGTGTTTACCCACCTACTGCATGGCGGGCCGGGTGGGGAGACACTGGTTGAGAGAGACCTTGCCTAGACCTTTCTAGTCGGACTCTCTCGACCCATCCACATGCACCGCAGTGGGAGGAATGGATTTATACGTCCGTCACTTCAGGACACATTGACCCCTAGATTCATACCCATCCATCATACCTTTACCTTCCCGGAACTTCCTCACCTTCCTTTCCCTAAAAAGACACTCTACATAATAATAATAATAATAATAATTGGATGACTTGTATAGCGCCGTTTTTGTGAAAAATCACCTCAAGGGCGCTGTACAAATTTCAATAATTTCTACAATCTTACTTCTAACTACACACTAGAAAATATAAAAAACCTATGGCTAAAACAATGGATGCAAATCCACCGGTTCTTTGATCAGCGATACAAAACTATATGTACAATGCATCTGAACAACTAGCGCGGTGCTGCCTAAAAATGTAAATGTACATGTATTTTTTTTTTTTTTACATAGCATCCTAAAAGATGGCATAGGCCCTGAGGATTTTTTTCTTTGGTCCTCCTGTGTGGAGCTAATGTAAAAAATTCGAAATTTGAATAGTTCCCTTTACAAAAAATATTTTCACTTTTAGTTTCCACATTAAACTCAACCTTTCTAAACTTGTGGAGAATAAAAGTAAATTTAAAGAAAATTTGGTTTAGTCTTTATGTTATAATTTTTATGAAAAGCAAATTAGGGCTCATCAAAGTTAGTACCTAAACAATAACAAATTAATATTATCAGAAATCACGAGAGTGACTCTAAATCTTGAAAGTTTGACAAAGCTAAATATTGAATATCTAGATTCCCGATATTTACCTGAAATCGACCCCTTTCAAGAACTTGCAAAATTTTCCATTCCATTTAATTGACCCACTATCTTGGTACAGCCCATCCCAGGCCCACAGACACAGTAACACGCTGGTCCACACACAGTAAAAGATTTCCGTCAGAAGTCTTGTGTTCGGCAGTGTGTAATGTGTATGCACAAAGGGGAGTTGTGTGTTTGTGTGGATAAACGTGTCAGAGAGTAAATTTTCCTCGCCATTTGCATTCGACGGCTTCGGTGGAGAATATTATGAAGCAACACTGAACATTTTGTTTTTTTATTTATTTTTCATTATTTCCAAGTAATTAAACCCGTTTCAGTACGGGCCGATAAAGGAGAAATTGTACAGTTTGAAATTCCAAGACATACACCTAATAATAATACAAAATTTTAAATTACCAGCAGATCAAAAAAATATATATATTACCCAAGTACGAGTACATCAACCATGTATTTTCATTTCGTGATGACACCCTTTTTACATGTCGAAATTTGGTTCCACGACAACTGGACAGAGTGGCATTTTAACACTCATTTGAAAAGTCAGTATCAACAATTTCAAATGAATATCTATTATTATACACTGAATTAAAAGATAGGATTAAAAGTTCACGCATTTATGGATGAGTATCAACAATTTCAAATGAATATCTATTATTATACACTGAATTAAAAGATAGGATTAAAAGTTCACGCATTTATGGATGAGTATCAACAATTTCAAATGAATATCTATTATTATACACTGAATTAAAAGATAGGATTAAAAGTTCACGCATTTATGGATGAGTATCAACAATTTCAAATGAATATCTATTATTATACACTGAATTAAAAGATAGGATTAAAAGTTCACGCATTTATTGGATGAGTATTAACAATTTCAAATGAATATCTATTATTATACACTGAATTAAAAGATAGGATTAAAAGTTCACGCATTTATGGATGAGTATCAACAATTTCAAATGAATATCTATTATTATACACTGAATTAAAATATAGGATTAAAAGTTCACGCATTTATGGATGAGTATCAACAATTTCAAATGAATATCTATTATTATACACTGAATTAAAAGATAGGATTAAAATTTCACGCTTTCATGGAAGCCTGATGGGTGTCACGGACATAAAACAGTAAACTGGAGGAACTACATGCAGTTAAGATGGTATGGGCACATAAGACGGAGACCACCAGATCACACAGTGAAGCAGGCAATGTCTATGGAGCTTCATCGGCAGACATCCAGAAGAAGACCAAAGAACTCCTGGATGACTTAATGCTCCAAAATTCTACATAGAAATGACCTGTATGAAAGCTATACCCAGAACTGAAGAAGCTACAACCTGAGAACGAGAAGAGCCGACCCCAACAGCCTACAAAGATAATGAGTTGGGACAGTGCAAGGAAAAAGATCTATTATTAAAGTCCGATCAAAATACAAGAGTATTCCTGATTTCTTCAGTGGAAAACCCAGAAAATTTGCATCTGTGATGCGCGCAGAACGCTCCGACTTTTTCCTATTCTCCCCCTTCCCGTCCCCCATTCCCCTTCCCCCATTAACCCCCTCTTCCCCACCCCTCGATGGGCCCGGCCAATCATAAATCAGCGCAGGGGACGGATAAACTTTTCAGATATGGAATGATTCAATAAAGGATTAAAGTTTTATTCGTTGACTATATAATTCAAGCCTTTACATTTTGTATAAAATGAAGTACCTAACCTACCTTTATGTGGTAAAACCGGACAGAGTTTTGATATTACACTGAATTAATTCGTTGGAAAATTTAAGCCTTTGAAAAAAACTGTAAAAGGAAGGATAAAACAGAAAAGCTCAATACAAACGGAATATTAATAAATATATTTATTCATATTATTTTCTTTAAGATATATCAACATAATACAAGAAGTCGGTATTTATTTCACTGCAGAAATTTTGGGATTAACTACCATATATGTTCATCGAAAACAAGTTCAACTAACTAAAGTTCAACTAACTAAAATTCAACCTAACTTAACCTAACCTAATCTAACCTAACCTTTGTTTTGTGTATTTTGTAAATTTGCTTTCGATTAATTGATTTTCGAGGAACTCGTCGGTTACCGTCTGTAGTGATATGGCAAAGGGTTATATATGCAGTTTGGATCATTTTTAAGTTTCTTCCATTAAAAAAATCCAAAAGATGTATTTATTAATGTGGCAAAAGTATAGAGCTACAATTTTAATATTTACGAAGTGTTGAAAAGATGACACTTAATGCCATCTGAAAAATGCATTGAACTTGATATGGCAACTGAAAAATTACTAACGTATCTTTTCTCCCGAAATAATAATTACCCTTTCTTTTAATCAGCCACCCTTTGTGTTTTGTTAGTTTGTGATTAAACAAGTGGTGGCAAACAAAAGGAAACTTTAGGCGAATTGTGAAAAGGTTAGATATGTGGCAAAAAGGTGTATCTGCTTAAAATTTCAAATAACAGTAAAACCTCTATATTATTTCTGAAAATAATAACGAAGCTGTATTGGGATGCTAAATGCGCATCCTTTCGGATATTCAACTTGAAAATATTTTTAGTAATAACCTGTACAAGTGTACAATAGATTTCAAAACTTTATTGTTCTCCTGTAAAATTATGTCAACAGCAGATATAACCCTTTACCTTATCACTACCGATGTATTCCTCATTGCCCGGAATAGGTAGGTACTAATGGAAGTGTCATTTTATGACAACTTCGATTTATCACTAAACAAATACCTACAAAAAAAATTCTTTTTTAGGCAGTTTAGTTTTGTATAATTTTTACTATTTGTATGTAAAATCCCCCAAAAAGGGAAGTTAATCAAGTAATAAAATTTGTTATCATCGGTATCAAAACCAACGGCATTCGTGACGCTCGACTTGGAGGGGCCACATCTCTTCACCTTGCTTGCTCATGTATCTATCGTTTTTCTAATATATTTTTATTATAACTGTTAAATGTAATAAACGGACATAATAATTATTGTTAAGATATAATAATATCTTAACAATAATTATTGTTGTCCTGATGGTGATATTATAATTGGAAAAAAAAACGAACAATCACCTTTTTCCTGAAGAAACAATAAATAAATACACGTATTCTCCTGAATTAGGGTAAGTGTATCTTATCAATTTACTATTTTTTTTTTCAGAAAACTACATCGCTTTGAGATTTATTCAGATCTGCCCGACTCCTGCTGTCTTCCTCCATTTCCTTGTGCCTCAAGATACAGTGATCGCCTCCACACTGCCAAGCCACTTTAGTTTAGTTTCCCTAACTCCTTCGTCCTGCAAGCTTATTATAAAGAAGCCTCTTTGGTGGTCGCCATGTCGTTGAAATGTTTTCTTATCCTAGCAGATGATTAAATGCCCAGGTAACGCCTGAATGGGAAACCGACTCTCTCAACCACTTGGCTACTAACAGGTAAGCTGATGGTAGATTTACTTTAATATTTCTCATTCAGAGCTTCAATTTGATTAACGAAATTCTGTGCTCAAATACGATCAACACCAAACTGTTTATAATATCCGTAAAGAAAACCTTGCTCTCTTTCCATATAAAACCAAACCGGTATCAATCACAAAACAAAAAAATATTTCAGTATTTGTCTTTCTGGGCACACCTGTATCTAATTCAAATATTAGAGTTTTTCAGTTTTCAGCTCTCGGTTCGCTGAAAGGCAGCTATGGATTTGCATTTGTAGCGAGGCTCGTAACTCTGCCAGTGCTCTGTGATACCCCCTCCGGCCTCCCCTACCCTATCTATCCACACCCACTGACTGTACACTATATACGGTACAACCACCCCTTCCTTAAGGGTGAAATGAAGGATTTTGATATATACGTATTTGAAGAAAAGTTGTTCAAAGTAAACATTTTTCGATATTTGTATTCTGTTTAACCAACGTCTTTGATGAGTTATTTGGCAGACCAGTAAGATACTTTGTCAGGGATCGTAATAAGATAATTTTCACGGACGAACATGTTGATTCTTTTTATAATGCTTTTACGAAAACAAAAACTCTTAAAAGCAAATAAATATGTTTTATTTGCTTACTCTGCCTTCCTGTTTCCCATTTTTCCTCGAACAAAAAAAGAAAACAGTTTTTACTATATCCACTGCGGACTGCAGACTGCATCATCCACCAATTTCAATCCATTAGTCTGACAAGAAGTACTCTATAAGAGACTTAACACCATCTTTGCTCTTCAAGCACAATTATTATTAAAGAACTAAGGAGGATTTGATTTTTATTTTTAGATTTTAAAAATGTACGTTAACAATGACTAACATTACAAAATAATTTTTATCAAACAAAATAGATGTGTTAAAATTAAAAGGAAAATAATAAAATGATACTAGCATTGAATCGAGAATAACTCTCCGGTGTTTTATTTAGTAGGTAATTAGTGTAGATATATAACGACGATAATTATGAGTAAATGCGTACAAAGGATACTTTTTTTTTTACGCACCAGATTTTCTGGAACGGGTTTAGTTTTTCCCATTGGAAAAACTAAATACACTTTCATACCCTTTCATACACTTTTCCATATAAATGATCATCTAGTAAATCCACGTTATGCAAGTGTATTATATAAGTATAATTAATACAAAACAATACAAGAACAACACGTTAATCTACCAAACTATTAAATGGGATTATAATTCACCATCTCCAGATATTTTCATATCAGAGGGTTCGGCTCTGTGGAATTCCTAATTTGACCGATAAATCCTACTGATCCCTCAATATAAATATTTAAAAAATCTTTCGCAATCCTACATGTATTTAAAATTACTGATTTTTGCATTTTTATATACAAATTCTTTGACAAATCTAATATGCCTAAATTTTTAATAAGAGAGCTAGGTATAATGCCAGTAGCCGAAATAACAAAAGGTAATATTTTTATAGTCTGAGAATGCCAAATTATTTTAATTTCATTTCCTAAATCTGTATACTTTCTTATTTTTTCAGAAACAGATTTTTGAATATTACATGAATTTGGAATAGCTACATCAATAATATAAGTTATTTTTTTAATTTTGTCATGTAAAACTATATCAGGTCTATTATGACCAATTAGTCTGTCTGTTAGTATAGTTTTACTATTTTTTTATAAATTTAATTCAGTTGATATTTTCATTTATTCCGTAGGTATTAAAATAGAATTTTTGAAGTAAGACTTCTTTAGGAGCATTGCCAAGAGTAACCCAGATCTTTTTTGGACTGAAATAACCTTTCAAACCGGAAATGTCGTTCGATTTATATTTCAAAATATTAACCTCGTAGATATGGCAACAGTGAGTGTGACGCCTAGCAAAGAATAACAAAACGTCAAATCAAACTCAAACGTCAGATGTCATCCATTTATCTTGTTTATACAGGTTTTTGTTATGTTTTGTTGATTATTATATGATTTAACTAAAGATTTTAGATGAACATATTGGTTTGTCTTATTTATCCCTCACTAGCTGATCCGGCAAACTTCGTACCGCCTCAGAATCAAAAAATGTTGTCTTTAATTTATTAGCTGTTCGAATTGATTCAAATTATGTCGACCAACGCACATTATTTGAAAAGCCGTTCCATACAAAATATATGAAATTTTTTATTTTCTTCATAATTATTTTTCCCGTGATTTTTTCAGATGTTTTAATGGTTATTCTGTTAATCGGGACCGAGACAAATCCACCAAATTAAATGTCATAAAAATCGGTCCAGCCGTTCTTGAGTTATAAATGGTGTAACTAACCCGACTTTGTTTTATATATTAAGATGATTTTTGTGAATTCTAGCTATTGAAATAAAAAGTGGCAGAAGTGTGACAATAAAAATAGTGTTGTTTATAATTCAAATGGCTGATTCGTAGTAAAATTTTACAAATTCGTCTATAAATAATTAAAACAAATAAATAAATAAAAAAAACAACATAATCAGCTTCCTGCGTTTAAAAAATGTAAGTTTTTAGTCAAAGAAGTTCAGACCCTTTTTTTAAATATTGATTTTACTAAATAATATTTTAAACCTATTTTTATTCTGTAACTCACCTTTTAACTGTTTTTTTTAATTTATTTTTTGCTTTGTGATATTTACAGAGTATTAACATGAAAAAGTTATAAGATCAACACTGTAAATAGCGTAAATGTTAATAATCCGTTTAAAAATGTTCATAGAATGCACAGTGTAAGATTTGTTTTTCTCTATGTAGGAAGAGATGTTAACAATAATTAGAATAGCAAGATATAAACAATAAGAGAAGGGAGATAAGAAAAATAAAACATGAATATTAAAAAATGGCGATCAAAGCATGGTACGCATTTCGATTTCTAACTCATAATTCAATGCAATATTATTATAAAAATATAAGTATTATTATTCTTATCTTGCAGTTATTTTAGGTGCCGATATTATAAAATCTTAAAACTGATTTCAAATTACAGTATGTTACATTATATTTTGATTATTTATCTTAAAATTAAGCTTTTTATGCTTCGAACTCTGGCAGTACTTTTAGTTTTGTATTTATGATCCTCTAACCGGTGAATGCAATCTGTTAGCCATAAGGTATTTTAATAGTTTTTCTAGAGTGTAGTTAGTAAAAAGATAGTTAATTATAGAAAAATATATGAGATTTTTGACCAAAACATCGCTATACAAGTATTATTATTATTAATATCTAAATCGGGAGACAAAGATTTTGGGACCTGGTTACTAAAAGATTTGTTAACTTTTATTATTTTCCGTATTACCCACAGTACAAGAGTCCAATTAAAATATGACATCTTTATTTGAGACGCTATAAATAATGGCTAAACTTAATTTCGTTTAAAAATGTGTCGATATCTCAAATCATATTTATACCTATATGTGGCTCATCAAAGCAGCAATGTCCTCTCCTGTTTTATAATATAAGTTCGTTCCCAAATGATTGCAGCTAATCGGTAGAGTGAAGAAGAGAAAAGACCGACAAAGAAGCGGCGAAGAGATAATTAGAGAGAGAAGTGTTGTTGATCTGAACACAGGAGTACTACCATTCTTCTATCCTGTGACGGCCAGGAGATGGTGAAGGCTGTGATTTTGATTGAAGTTAAACAAAACGTACCTTTAACTCAGGTACCAAAACTTCCGACATAAACCTAAAATAAAGCTGCATTCCTAGTGGGAAATGGTTTTTTGCATTTGTCCTCATAAGCACCTATCTTATCTGAATAATATAAGAAGGTGCTATAGTCGTACGTACCTAATTGAAAGAATATTGGTATATTTTTCCGATCCAGGTAAAACTTTCCAAAAAAGAATTACAAGAGAAGATGTGAGGTTAGTATTGGTCCTCCATGGTATCAACGTACCTAATTGAGGACGTACCTATCCCTGAAAGAATGAAGGCATATTACACAATAATGCGTTTTTTACATGAGCTCCACACAGAAGGCCCTGTAGAAAATAATTTCTTTCAAGGCCTATGCCATATTTGGGGATGCTATTTGGGATGGAAGAAAAAGAAGTTTTGGGAAGGAAAAATGTAGGAGGGTTTGTTAGGTTAGGTTAGGTTCTTGGGAATCAGTGTGTCTTGTCCATCGTGACATATATTTTTTTAAAGTAGGCGTATTGTCCACAAAAGTTTCTACCTATTTCCAAACAAGTTCCTGAAAGACATTATGAGGTTTTTTTAAGTCTCAAAGAGTCCAAAGTATCCTCCTGCCTAAAACCAGGCTACAATCCTGAAAGAAAAGGGACCTGTTATAGAGTTGTGAATTCCTGCAAATGTCATTTCGCGACAGTCACACCTCAGATCAGCAGCTATCGGAATGTTCTATTATACTAAGTTCGGTGAGCGTGCATTCAGAGTGTCAGGACCTAAAGTCTGGAAAAATCTGCCACATGTTATAATAATGATCACAGACTCGACAAAATTCATATTTTCAGACAATCGTGTACCCGAAATGTCAGAAACTTTTCACCTTCACATCCGCGCCATTATAAAAATGTGACTAAATGTAGCTATAGCACTTGAAGTGAAATAACACAAAACTGCGCTATACAAATGTTACATTAATATTATTATAGCATTCAGATGTAGGGGGTTCGATTATGGAGGAAGGAGAAGAAGGGAAGGAGTGGATATATATTGGAAACTTTTTTGGGACCTCTACATACAGCTTACCAGCCTTGTTGTGAGGCGTTGTTGTTGTGTGGTGGGGAGAATGAGATGAAGAAGAGGAAGGTGGGTAAATATCTAAGATTTTAATTTTTTTCAATAAGAAAATTTTCCATGTAATCATTCTGAAATTTGTACCTTTTCGACCCTCAAGAAGTGTTACTGAGCAGGAGCAGTATTAGACACTTTTAAAATTATTTTTCATAATAAAGATTTTGCTGTTAGGCCTAGCCAGTTTAAATTGCCGCCGTATGTTTCCGTCCTTCGACCATATGTCGGACAGGCACAAACGAGCAATTAATTTATATTAAGTTTATATTGTTAGATATTTTATATGCGAGTCAAATTAATACAGTGCAATCAACTGGATGGTAACCTAATCTAGATAACCATGTTTTGTGTCAATAAATTAACTCACACCGACATCTTTCAGAAACTTATGGAACTTCCAAATAATTTGAAATCTTTGTCCCATAACAAACATTTAATTCGCAATAATAAATATTGAGGTCAATCATCGAGATAAAAACCATGATATTATGTTGGACCAAATTACACACAGTAAGCCAAATTTCACCAAAATCGGTTGGGTAGTTTAGGAGTTTATCTAGGACGAACATTGTGACGCGAGATTGTTATATACGAAGATTATTCGATTTATTTTCTTGTTTTACTATTTTATTTCATTGTAGTTATATCCTCAACAACGTCATTCCTCTTACCAAGTTGGTTTAGCACCATAACGTGTACTTCTTTTTAGTTTTTTTTGTCACGAATTAATTATAAAGCATTGAATATTACTTGTACCAAGAAGATACACTAAATGCTTAGCGCTTGTTGAAATGCATCGTAGATGGCATTCTAATATACTTCTGTAAAATTTGGAGAAAGTTGAATTTTTTTTTTATTGTAACATTAATTAAATATCCTGCGATCGTTGTTATTTTTTCTTCCGTTTGATCGAGTTTTCAAGGAGCCAACTGAACGTTTAATAGCCATTCTTTGCAGGAAGACATGACTTACTGGTTAGTGCCACCTTTTCTGTATTTAGGCAATTTACATGGCCACAATTTTGGAGATATTTACTCCGCGTTTAAATTAATTTCAATATTTAAAGGGTAGAATGCCCGCTTAGTTTGGGGCTATTTACACGTTTACACACTATTTACTCCGGGCTTATATACTCCACGTAATTAAAGCTTTTAAGCTGTCTGTCAGCATAATTTATAACACACATCGTTATAATTTATTAATGACCTTCAATCTGGAATTCACTGAATTTCCTATGAACACCACGTATTTATGCATTTTCATTAGCTTTAAACCGCGGTAAACAGCTAATATTTTTCCATATTAATATTTTGAGGAATGATATTAATTAAATCGAATGGCCAAATTAGAAACTGAACACCATTCGCTCGAGTAGCTAAGGGTTGTATATATGTATAGCAAAGGACATCGCCATATCGCCTTAGAGTCTTACGCCAAAAGCTCCAGAGCTAGTGGAAGACGTTAGAAATAATAAAATTTGTAAATGAAGAAGTTGCAAGTCAGCGCGGTGTCGGCCGCCCTGTAATTTCTACATCACCGATACTACACATCTGTACTCAGCCAGAGTGTTTTAACTAGTGGATATTAATTATAAATACTATGGTTAGTGGCAGGACGGGGATCCCATAAGATGTTTTGCCAATAAAAATGTCTTGAGTCAATATACGAGCCGCGCTCACGAGGGAACGGGGAAATTGGTTCAAGTTAAAAACGAATTGATAGATGTACCAAGGATGTGCGAAAAATTATATTCAATGTTAACACTATTTTAGTTTTTTGCAACAATTTCAATCAAGTAATTTACAAACTTTAGGAAAGAATGGTATGGTAGAGTTAAACAGGTCGATTAGTAGTCATTTTGTACGAAAAAAGGGGTTACCTGGAAAGTTTTCCGGGAGTTTTGAAAATTAGTAATATTAGATTTCGATGTACTCTTTCCGAATTTCAACTTTGCCACCTCGTATCTTTGCCGCTTGCACCGATATATTGGATAAATGGCGCCTAATAGCAGTTTTTTACGATAAAAACATGTATATACAAAATAAACTAAAAAGAAATTCCTACAATTTACGTATCAAGAAAAGCGAGAGAACCACAAAGTATACATCAATATACGATTTGGCTAAAAAACTCATTTCCATACCACCTTGAGGTAGAGTAAGCGGCGCGTTTTTTTTAACGTGTCTAATAATAATGTAGGCCAAATCCACCTTTTTTGTGCAAAATTTTGAAATTTAGCGCCATCTTCTTCACTTTGCTGTTCCCGATGGACCAGTTCGATATCGATCGAGACGTCAAAGGCCGAATTTCATCCGCATCATCTGCGATTGGATTATCAGACTCATCACAATCCTCTTCGTTTTCGATTCTATCATATTCCATCATACTGGAACAATGGGGATGGAACACAAACAAAAATGGGCTAATTCCTGTTAAAGGTGGTGTGGAAATGAGTTTTTGCAGAAAAATCGCAAATTAAAATTGTTAACATGTAAATTGTAGAAAAAAATTTCTAGTTTCTTTTTTACTTACACGTTTTTATCGTAAAATGAGTCGGAAAGGAGATATTGTCAAAAAAACTGGCGCCATTTTTTCAATATAGCGGCGCGAGCGGCGAAGATACGAGGTGGCAAAGTTGAAATTCGGAAAAGGCACATCGAAATCTATAAAATCGCCAATTTTCAAAACTCCCTGAAAACTTTCCAGGTAAAACTACCGAATGATTGTATCTACTAGATAGAGAGTATATAATAAGTGCAAATCGACGATGTTTGAAAAATCGATTAGTTCACTCTTTTCTTATATTGCATAGAACATAATATGCGAGTCGGCAGGAAAATTGGTGAAACTCTTAATTTCGCACTTTAACCCAATCGATTATTAATTATTGCAAATCTCTTTTAAAAGATTCACCATTCGGCAACCCAAAGAATATCAAAAAGTCATCTGTTTCGTACATACTACATCAGCAGTACTGACTATTTTGTTTTAGATCTGAAAAACTCCTTATGTAACATCTTTAGTTGTTAAATAATAAGAAGAATTGGTCGAATGAGCAGATGTACAAATCGAGAATACATTTTTTTTTATGCAAAAATGTGACATCGAGAACGATATTTGAAATCGATAAATCATTATTATATTTGTGTAGTATTATATAATACTTAAGTTGGTTTTGAAAACCCTGATTCTGAAGCTTCGTAATGTAATGTCGGCCCCTTTCTCAAAGCTCTTGTAAGTGTTAGGATGACTCTACAAGTTTTCATATTTTTGTTAATGTGTAAATAAAAAGATATCACATTTTGTTTAATGGAGATAACAATTTATCCGGAGTTCTTTCATTAACAGTCGGTAACATTAGAACAGGCGCCCCTTTTTATCGACACTGAAAAACTGCGGAAGATCGATACATATTTCGATTGCTTTGATAGCACGATTTGATACACAGATATAGCGATCGGATTTCTGATTGAAGAATTATGTATCATCACTAATATTAGTGTGATTGGCCAATCAAAAATATTTGCATTATTTTTTCAAACATACCTAATTATGAACAAACAGATGTGTGTAAATCGATGGGAGAATACTTTTGCAATATTATATCACGTAATATAAAACTTGTAATATAAATTGGACATTTTAGCATTAATTATTAATGAAACACAATTTTCAATGATTTTACTGTATCAATGCATGTGTTAAATGGACGTCAAAAAAAAAGACAAAATCTATAGCCTTCTAAGGAAAAATAAATCTATAATTAACAACTCAGATGCACTTTAATGGACTGCAAATGCTACAAACGAAGCGAGACAAAATGTTGTTTGCTGAAAATGAGTGATAATACATCTAGGAAAAACAAAGGTATGCGAGGAAAAGGGTTAACAGTATAATATATCGGAATATTAGTTATGATCTGATTCTGTTGTTTATGCTACGCTCGGGTCACATGGTGTCAGTGACAACGAGTGCCGAGCATAGCCGATCTGAGAAGGCCAAGTCATTCCGTTTGCAAGAGCTCGCCAGACAGAATCTAGCAAGCGAATTTTAAGGACATGTGTCCTCTTAAACCACACTTGTGTTGTACGTAAAACCAAATACTTTTAATCAAGCATCATAGTACTGAGAGGTACTGAAGGTTCAATGCAGTAGGTACTAATACTAAATACATGACTATTTCTGTAAAGTATTACAGACATACAGAAATTACACTGGTGCAGCCGGTAGGGAAGACACAAACATTACACAGAAATGGACAGTAAATACTAAAAATGAAGTTTGCTGGAATTGGGTGATAGTAGGAAAAACTATGGAAACGAGGAAAAGGGATAACCAATCACTAACCACTGTACCTCTGCAAAGGAGCACCCAACAAAATCACAATATAGTTATATACATTATCGCCACAACAAAACGAATAAGCATTGTTACTTATTACGTACCTACATATTTTTAAAAACGAGATTGTGTACACAAAAAACACCAAAAACTTGCTTCCAAGGTAACCACATCTTCATTTGTTTTTCAAAAACAATTGCACTCAAATTTGCACTATGTTTCTTGCCAATGTTCCAAATTTCAATTACTTTTCCAGCAAGGTAATGGTTAGGGAGAGGTAGGAACTGGATAAATGACATCCCGTTAGGAAATACGAATTTTCTCATTTCAAAACCAAACAGCAACTTTACAACAATTTTTACACCACTATAATACTCCAGCTTACTTTCTTTTAATGCCTTTAAGGGCCGGTGGCACCCGCCCAAAAAAGATAAGAAGGAGAGATAAGAAAATACGAATGTTGCAGCGAGCGCGCTAATATTAAAAACGTAAAAATTCGAGCCTAAAAATTAAATGTTTAATAAAACACGACTCGTTTACAATAGAGCAAAAACCTAAACACCTTTAGTAGCATTTAAAGAAACACTGCGAATTTTTTCGTAGGTAGATGTAACTTGTAAAATAACAGAAACCAACGTGTAAATAATAATTTTTGGAGTGGAGCGTTTTTGCCCACATTTTGGCCAATTTTGCAAACACGATGTTTGCTGGCCAAAATATGGTTAATTTGAAGAGATATTTCAAAACTTTGCGATTTTTTTCTATCGAGGGAATTTTGTGTAATTAACGTTTCGGCTCTAAAAATCTTCAAATATTTATCTTAAAAAATAACATATATTTTTTTAAGAATTTTGAAACTTAAAGTGTTCAAGGGACATATTATGTTATAAATCGGTAGAAAATCGGAATTCCGACCTTTAAACATGGCTACCATTGAAAATATATACGTAGGTCATTAAGCCGTTTAGAATGAAAATAACATAGATAAACTAAAATAAATTTGTACACAATTTTACTATTGGGGTTTTCATTGCGTTTACTATCACCCTCACTAATAAAATAAACATTTGTTAACATTTAATCAGCTCTTTAAGAACGGATAGGTACCGCTCGGTACCAAGTAAAATGGATTCATTTCCAAATCATAAACTTTCAATCCATCACTGAGATTTTATTTTATTTTGTATCATAATTTTGGCTTTACCTCGTACCAGCGTAGAAATTTGCAAATCATGTTTTCGTGAGCTCCGATATTATGCATGGATCGAAAACCATAAAAAAATTTGTGTTCATATCATTTCAGAAAAACCAATTTTGTGAAATGTGTCCAAAAGTTTGGTGGAGTTTTATTTTTTCGTGATTTCGTTCATTCGTCACTTCCTCTTTCGGCAGCACAGTTAAGTTAGTAAATCAGATGAAGTCCAATGGTAAAAAAAATCGGTTCCATAAAGCTATTAAATTCCATTCTAAGCTATTAAAAACCATTCTAAGCTATTAAAAAAAAGAAAAATAGCCATAACCTAACCTCTTTAACCAATTTTTTTTTATTTATGTTTTCATCACTTTTAATGAATTTTCAAGGGAGGTGTTGAGTTGAATTAATTCTGAGTTACCCTGTTACCAAAAAATCAACATGTAAAAAACACAGTTTTTTTTAAAATACATCCTTTTTTAAATGTCTTTTAAAACTGAAAAATAACTTATTTTTTAAGGGGTTTGAACCTTCCTACCCAGGGATCAGAATCAACCGTGCTACCAACTTTATTTTTTTAAATGACTTTTAAAAATTTAAAAAAACTAAAAATTGAACCTTCATACCCGGGAACTGGAGTCGACAAACCTATCAGCTAAATCAATAAACGCTAAAATTTCAGAAAAGTACGAATATCCGCGTGTATGTGCGTGATTGCTACCAAAAGTTGATAGAAACCACCACAAAGTACAAAATAAATTCAGTTTGCCGCCATTGAAAATAATGTCAACGTCAATATGCTACTTTAGCGCCTCTAAGTTAATGCTACTAAAATTTTACTGGAGTTAGACCTATTATAAGGATATTTGATAAAATCTACAAAAACATGATGGTAGGTGAGGAGCTAGGCTAAAATAGCAAAAAATAGCTGACGAAATTTTAAATCGTGTTTCCCATATTTTTTTCTTTTTCAGTTTTTTTCTCCTAGCGATTTATAATTCATTTACCATATGGCGCATTTTTTATGTTTCGAAAACGTCATGTTGACGTATTGGCATCAAATGTGTTTTCCTTTTTAACGATACTGGATCAACGCTAGAATCAGAATAATTGCTCCGTCACGATGAGCGGCAGTAGGTTATTATCCAGTAATACCAGTATCATAAAAGGTATTAAATATTTCCTGTACTAGTACGAACTTAAAGTATCGACGGATCTGCCGGATCTGCCCTGATGACGGACACTGCAACGCTGTCCGAAACTTCGGCTAAAGAAGGAGGTAGCACAACACGGCATAACACCCCAAAAACAAACAACGAAAAAAGAACTTAAAGTAGTCTTTCTACACATGCTTGAAAAATAAACTATATTAATTTATTAAATGGTTAGCAACCCCTTATAAAACCATTGCGTGACAATGTCTGCCTATCGATTTATTCTCTACTATTTATAATTATTTACAAAACATGTTTCTATATATTTTTAACAACTTTCCATGTTTGATTTGGTCAGCAAAATTCGAGGACCAACGCCGTAATCACTACATCACACCCATTCCAACGTCATTCCGGTTATTATTACCCGTGTCGGCGTCAGTTAGAATGTGCCACTAAGCCGACTGTAAAACGGCGCTCTAATGGAATATCGTGTTAATACTGTGAGGAATTACATAGAGCAAATGCTTTTCATGTCGGCCGCCTGTAATTAGGTTGTCTAGATTGGTTCATAGATTAGCTGTTTCTCATACATTCGCTTTTATTTTTATTTATTTTTTGTCGAAACACATAACCAAAATGTGATTCATTTCAAATTACAGTCACTCCTTTTGAGAAGACAGTGACTGTATTTAATTTTAGTCAGTCGGAGATACAGTCGGGATTTTTTTTTTGTTTATAGAGAAACCTCATAAGAGTCCCAACTGCTCCCTTCTGGAGCCAGTGAGACTATGGCATCCCCAATTGGAGTATGTTGTGAGGTTGAAGGTAAGTGGGGAAGGGAAGGAGATGGGGAAGAGGAAGGTGGGAAAGTACCTGGCTATTCAGATCTAGTCACTAAACACGGCTAAATCCATTATTAAGCAACGTTTCAATTCTGAATGGTGGTCTTACACCAGGGCGATACTGAGAGTATCTTCCACGCTGGAACGTGCCGCAAATATAGTATATATTATTTTCATTAGTTAATTGTGAAATAACACAAATGAATCAAATAAAATTTATTTGCGCACGCCGGGTTCGAACCCGCAACCTTCCGATTGGGAGTCAAGTGTCTTACCACTCGACCACGGACGGTCGTCAATCGAAATCGATGTGTCGTATCAAAAACACTTCTACCCCTGAGTCCTCCATAGTTGTCCATCATAGCACAAGCAACAATTTTTCGCTTGTTCCTCCTACTATCAACGGAAATATGGGGAATTCAAATATTGTTTTTAGGTTGTTCATAACCTGGGATTTGTATCTCATATTATCTCTAATAAAATAATTTTAACAAAAGTTATCACGTTATATTTGGCTGAGCGGCAAACATAGTTTTGGATTTGAGGCCAAAATACCCAACCAAACTGAATTTTGTAATCAAAAGGTATGTCAAATCTCGGACTCGGGCTGTTTGATTTATTTTTGCTTTCAATTATAAAATATAGGCTATTAAATGTTATAACATTTTATGATTTTAGAGGCAACTTAGACAATTATTTGCGAGTAAATGTAATAATTAAAAATATATATATATATATATATATATATATATATATATATGATATTATATGATTTGACATGCCTTTTTAGTACAAAAATTATTTTTTAGTTTGGTTGAGTATTTTGGCCTCAAATGCAAAATTACGTTGTTTTTTATGAAACCAGCCGCGCAGCCGTTCCTCTTAAAGTGTTTTTGTAACATGCCAAATACCTAAATGAGAACTTGTGTTTATTAATTAATATACACGAATAGATAAATAAAGAGTAATACAATTGCATATTTTGAAATAGTTTTAATTTTTCATTTATTTTATAGCATCTTTATGAACCAAAACTTATATTGGTATTATCCGTTTCTCAGTGTTTCTTACATCAATTACAAAAAGATAGCCTGAGTAAAATAATTTTCCCAGGGCCTATTTAATCTTTGGGGGTGCTGTGTGATTCATCTTTTTGAGGAGAGGAAGGGGTGAATATGGATCTTGAAGAACTCCTTTGTAGGAAGGAGGGTTTTTACAGAGGTCGGCAAAACGTTCCACTGCCTAGCTGTTAAATTTAAGAACGAGTCGATAAAATAATCCGTTCTCATGAAACAAATGTCAATAGTAATAATACGTTGATCACGCGTTTTAGCATGTTTCCCGATAATCCCGATTAGGTATGGTGCCGAAGGGATCAATGACGGTAGTTCCTCGGAGCACCTTGAATTGTAATTCCTGTAAAACAAGGGCAGCATGCCTACCTGACGCCTGAGCTTGTGGTGATCCGTCTCGACACCCTACCCGCCGCGGATACTAATTTGTGACGATCCACCCTCCTGGGCTACCCGGCACCAGCTGTAGTGAACCTACCCCTGGCCTTACTAACTTCTATGGGTCTCGGGACCTCCTGTAATGTACCTGTGGGGCTACCCGGCACCCGTTGTCTTGGTTTTCCTATTCTTTCCCTTTAACACTAGCTGTCGGGATCTACTGGCTACGCTACCCTTATCTTTTGGCCTTCGATCAATATACCCTTGTATCTAGCTACACCTAACTTTTCCTTAAACCCCTGCGATTTTCTCACAGTAAATAAGATTTAAGATTTTTTTGCACATTATTCCTATATACTACGTTGTGTGATTTGTTGTTTCAGTATTTACATTTGTATGTGTAAATTAATACACATACACATGTAGAGGAAATAATGTAGTGTGTGGTAACCTCAAATTCTTTTGGAGTAAAGTGTGAAAGAATCTCGTTTGATAAACTGACCCCGTTTTTTTGATTGTTTTATTTTATTTTCAAACCTATACTCGTATTACCCGCCTTTTCTCAACTTGAACGGAGTGTCATTGACGCTAATCCTACAGTGAATTGTCAGCCGGTTTATAAAATTCAAAGTCGTAGTTTTCTTACCCGATTTTTTTCTGTCTATAGGTTTACATTGGGTTATTTTAACATAACCTGGAAAGAGTGAATTTTGACATGCATGCTAGGTTCCTTGCGAAGCTCTCAATGTCGTCGTACTGCACCTAAATGGTCAAGTTATTATTGTTATTAGTATACACTACATGTACTGGGGAAGGGGAAGGTGAGGAGGGGTGATAGGAGGATCTGGGGAATGTTGTTTCCTGAATAAGTCGGCTCCTCCTCTAACCAAATAGATACTGGTGACCAACATTCCAGACAAAGACTCAATCATTACGTTTGCTAGGATGGTCCTTAAGTCCTGATTTTGTTCTCTTGCATGAACTTCATTGCTACGAAAGGGTCCCTTCACGCCAGATGAAAGAGCGCAGAGTCCTCATGTTACTTCCAGTATTATTCCGACTTCCTTTCCTCCAGATTTGATTTTAACTCGACTGATTCTAGAAGGGGTATGTCCATTTCTTCCCTTATCATGACTCTACTCGCGTTGAGTGCGTACGGAGCCGTTTGAGATGATCCTTTCGTCTCCTTCGTAGGATAATCATTGGCTTGCGTTCCTCGCCTCTGAGAGCTGACATAACTTCTACCTCGTAAAAACTATGTTTGCTTTCAGGTCGACATCGATGACAAATACGCAAATGGTCGATTGTTTGAATGCCGCGCCAGCGTGTCAAGTCAATACAAACTACACCTTCCTCCTCACGTGCAATTCGTATCTTTGACACCGTCGAAGGAATCAAAATCACTCCTCAAAAAAAACAGTTGTGGGCTGTTTAATTCAGAAAATGTTTACGTACCTCACCGAGGAAGTGTAATTTCGCAGGGCAAATATGGATTGGTGGACTGTCTGATCTTGTTGTTTGCAGTGGTTTTTTATTGAAGGTACTGACCCCTCGTGTAAGGGATTAGGTAAGGTTACCCATCTGTTCAGAAAGGTATGAAATGGGAAAAAGGGTTGAATTGCATAATCTGAAGGTTGAAGACTATCTGTCTTATGATTGTGGGTCCAATGGAATCCTTTAAAATTGAAATTTAAATCTCTATAATATTAATAGCGCAATCGATTGAGGGTAAGTATATGTCTGTTGGAATCATAATACTAAACCGAAGTTGAATATGCTGGTTCGTTAACCTCTGGCGGAATGTGATACCCGAGAAATGTTTATACAAGGCCCATTTAATTGTTTGTTTATAAAACACTTGGTTTGGCCTACTGCCCTAGATCGGAGGATTCTGATTTCAAGGTGAGGTACCTCTAATATATTCATGTTGGATCTCGATAGTGATAATATCAATAATAAGATGATTTACAGAGCGCCGTTTTAGGGAAACTCGTATATATTTGCATTGTATTTATTGAGGTGAAGGTCACAGGTGACGAAATGACGTTAGTGCTAGGTATATTTGAGATGACCTAGTTCTGGCTGTTAAGTACCGTTGATAGGTAAAATCTATGGTTAGGTATTTCAAAATGACCTACTTCCTGTATAGGTACTTGGATGGATAACCTATATTCTCAGTTAGGCATTTTCGTTTTATTGGAAGGTGAAGGTCACAGGTGACGAAATGACGTTAGTGCTAGGTATATTTGAGATGACCTAGTTCTGGCTGTTAAATACCGTTGATAGGTAAATTCTATGGTTAGGTATTTCAAAATGACCTACTTCCTGTATAGGTACTTGGTGGATGACCTATATTCTCAGTTAGGTATTTTTGTTGACCCAATTTCTAGTTAGGTACTTTGTGATGCGGCTGAACATACATCACGCTAACCTGTGGAAAAACGATCTATAAAATGTTACATTTTGTTAGTGTCAATCATGCTATTTCGCAAAAAAAATCGTAGACACGTACAACTGCTGCAGAGCTCTCCGGGGTCTGGAAAATGTTTAATATTGAGCACTTACCGAGATCTCTCCAAATTACCAATTTTCCACTGGGAATACAACAGCTCGGCAATATTTCACTGTGTTTATCTTACCTTAAAATTACAAAATTTGTGAATTTAATTTCTCAATATTTCTCCCTGATCTAAGAAAATATAACTATTTCTAAGTGACTACCTCCTTTGATTACATTGTACTTAATGTTCAAATTCTAAAGTTTTCTAAATTGTGCAATATCCCTTTCCGTACTTTTTATGACATTATTTAAAGTTATCTAACGTGAAGGATTTATTTAAATTTTCGAACAAAAAATGGAGTCCGTTTTCCTCTCAAGTCCGTTGTAGTATATTTATTTAAATTTATTTAATTCGTGAACTTAATCCTCCTTCCTTTATTTTTATATCAATAATAATGCACGATGTTTACTGTTGATTTATTTTAATTATTTGGGATTTTTCTCTTTTCAATCACATTTAAATAATAACCGCGAATAATTTTTAATTTTCACATAAATTTATCAAATTAGATAATTATTATTTTCCCGAACGCCTTTCTATTTCACAATAATAACCGAACTCTGTCTATCAATACTTTGATTATTATTTTATTTAAACTTTAAAATAAACTTTTTCTACACTTAGATGTACGCACTTTAATTTAAACACTCGGATTTATTTTAAACTTTATTTTTAGGCACTGTTTAATATTTATAAAACTAATCACTTTTGTTATTTAATTTTTAATTTTTATATATTTTATAAACTTCACTGAAGTGTTGATCATTTTGGGGCACGATAATCTTTTTGTTTACACTCACAACACCCTTCATTTTTTTATTTATCACCATTTTTATAACTAAATTAATAAGGTAATTATTTCCACTAAAGCTTTTCCGTTTAAATGCAAGTCACTTTAATTGTTAGCACTAATAATTATTATTTAATTCAACTCTTTTACTTTCACTTGATAAGAATAAAACCAAATTCTAAAGGAAACTCTAAGTGTTGAAAATTATTTTGAACGAATTTATAACAACACTCTTCAATTATGTAACTGGACTTAGAACTTTTGATCTGTAAATTTCACTTTGAAAGTTAGCCGTACGTATGTCGCGTTATTGTAGATAATCCTTCCGTTGTCGAATCAACTGTCATTCTGCGCTCGTCATCAGCATTTATACCTCCCTCAATTCCAGAACATCTTAACTCCACTTGTCCTGGCATAAAATAATGATTCCTATCAACTCGTAATTTTTTGAAATGGACACATTATTATCGACTGTCTTGACTTAAGTCATTTTGTTTCGTGAAGAAATATTTTTTAGTTGCAACCCCCCTAGCTATTTCAGTCACTCGCGGAATTCGGATCCGGACTGGTAAATATAATCAACTATTCGCCCAACCTTTCTGAGAATACAGATCAAGTGGATATTTTATTTATACATATAAAATTTATTTTGTAAACGAATATGTCCATGATCGCGGACACAATGCGAGCCTGTCACTGGGTGCAAATACGCTATTTTCCCGTTGATTGAGTACATCTCTCTTCACTTTCAAATTTTTTGATCCAAATTTTAACTGAAATACCTTCAGACTCTTTCAACTTTATAATCGATCATTTAGTTGCACATTTTTCCTTCGTTTTTCGCTGAATTTTACAGCAAAAATGGCTTTCGCCATGCCCATCTATGTATGTATTAAATTTCTTTCTGAAACCGGTAGAATACCTATATTCGTCATTATGTGCATTCTATTCACCCTCGAATCGTGCTAATTTCGATGTGATTTAATTTTTTGGCACCATTTTCTGATTTTAAAAAGGGTTTCCGTTCTATAAAACATTTTTCCCTCTTTCCAAAGTGATTTGCCATGTATTCAAACGCTTTCCAATAATTTAAGGGGAACTTAATTTTGTCAAAGCATTTTTTCTTCCATTTTCTTGCACCTTCACTACAAACGTATCACCAATTCGACCCCGTTTAAATGTCATCTTTAATTGTTTTATTCAAAGTACGTAAGTATTTTGTTTCACTCACCCTGGGAAAAGCATTAATATCCATTAAATATCTATGTTTATCATTCGATTTGTTTATATCCCAGGACTCCGCTATCTCTGTTTACGTTACGTATTATTTTAATGTGTTTCCTCTGTTTAGATTATCTCATAAGACCAATGTATTTTTTTACGACCTCTAAAGCTATAAAAGGGTCCTTAATTGCTAGAAATCATGTTCAAATTTTGATGTGTTTATGTTTTGAATTCGTCGGCGGCCGATAACCTTTTATATCCGAGTTTCTCCCTTGTTAAATCACATGTCTATACTCTGGTTTTTCCTTTAAATTTCATGGTTCCGTACGTCCAACCATTTCCTTCTATTTTCCAACAAAATTGGCTGTCGGTTTTCAATAATATTATAACCCTCGCATTAAAATTAAAGCTGTTTTCAGTGTTTTAAGCTATCCGCCATCTGTCGATAAAGTACGAATTTTCCTTGATTTTCTTTTCGATTTGCCGTTCCTCTCGACTCACTATACCATATAAACTCTCATAATTGTATATTTCCCGTTTTCTGATTTATACAAATCTTAGTTCGGAATTCTCGTTCTGTCTCGCCTTTTACGTCAATTTTCATCAATGTTCGTAAGTTTTTTAATACCTCAATCATTGTGTGTAACTTTTCCTTTATCGTACTGACGCATTTTATACATCTGATTTTCATAATCATTTTACGTGAACTTTTTTTGTCATCTCGAAGGCAGTTTCTTCCCGTACTTCAATGGTTAGTTATCCCTCTACTGCACTCGTATTGTAAACATTTGCTAGGGTCATCGTTCCGAATGCACTGATCGTGTGACTTTGTTTATTTCTCCGGGCATGAACCCTTATTCGATTTTAATAAATCTCAAGGTTGGATCCATTAGTTTCTTGAATTATGTCTCAAGTCCAAAGTTCAAAGTGGTCTTTCATATATTGTCACGCCTCCTGTTTCTTGATTGGATAAAACCTTTCTGTGAGACTCCACCCTTAAAGTTTTAAATATCACGTTTTTATTTATCGACATCTTTCGATGGAAGGAGAAATCACCATAATCTTGTTGTTTTACAGATCTCTCTAATAGTTTGTTGATTTATCGCAGGTGTCGCTATAGTGTCCGATTTGAACTTCGTTTGGGTGGGAAAAAAAATTGTATGAGCTTTTCCGATGAAGAAAATGCTTTTTTTTTCTCTTTCGAAAGTAATGTTGAAGTCGTCACAGCCCCCCTAGAGTTTTAAATCCAGCGGTAAACACGCCTCCTAGTGTTAGTCGGTGGAATCGGAACTCACCATAGGTCATTTAATTCCTTCAATTTTCTATTGATGTTCCGTACCCCTGATCCTCGCTATTAAATCTTGCATGGTTCCGTTCCATTTTCTTCATGTGTTATTCATTGAAGCTAGTTCCATTTTCCGTCGGCGATGTATTCGTACGTTCCTACTTGTACAAATCTTTCTCTCCTCCTTGCTCTCCTACTTCCCCCCTAAGACTCTACTCCCTCCTTCCTTTGTATCCTTTTCTCTTATTCTCCTCTTTTTTTTTTCTTCCATGTTCTCACTCCCTCTTCTCTCTCTCTCTGTTTTTTTCTCTTTGATTGTTTAACAGCCTCTGAATCTGAACCAAGTTTGTATAATTTTCAATTGTTTTCTTTTCCGCGTTGATTCTACCTCTATGTGTAATTATAAGACAATGTAGTCATACAATATATATATATATATATTTTTTTTTTTTTTTTGTGAATTCAATTAAAATTAATATTTTTTTTATAAGATACTAATGCGCCCCGCGCCCGCGCAATAGAAGTGTTCCTCAATCCATTTTGACCCGGAACTCCTGTACAATGGTTCAGTTCAAAAGATTGTTCCTCAATCTCGCGGTTTTCTTTTTTTTTTTTTTTTTTTTATTTTTTTTTTTTTTTTTTTTATTTTTTTTTTTTTTTTATTCCCTTGATTTATTCATTTCTCGCTCTTTCCCTTGCACACGTCTTCATTCGAATGTTGCTCCCCTTTTTTTTTGTTGTACTCCAAATTTCGTGAACAAATGACGCAGTCTTAATTTTGTATTTGTCTAACTTTAACATTTGATTTTTTTTCTTCTTGGCCTAAACCTACGTTATGAAATCTTTTTTTGTTTTCCTAATTCTACGTTACATGTTTAATCTAATAATTTTCTAACCCTACGTTTCGTTTTTTTTTTTTTTTTTTTTTCTTGTAATCTGCCTAACCCTAAGTTACATTTTTTTTCCATTCCTCCTAATTCTACATTATATTTGTTCCATTTCGTTAAAGACACGTAAAAATTTTTTTTTTCCATAAGCAACCTAAACTCTAACATATCTAAATCCAATAACCACTATATCTACCTCTATTTCTCCTCCCCCCCCCCTAAGCAAAAATATTCCCTTTTAACGGCTAAACTCCCCTTTATCTTATCATTCTTCCAGCATAACATGTTAATTTACGAACTATATCTATTTGAAATTCCTTATACCCTTTATTTTCCTATTTTTAAATATGCCTATATCTCTTGTCTACATAATTATATAGAACTCTAAGTTTTCGCAATAAACTATCCCCTAAATTTAACTTTCTCCTGTTCCCCTTTTTTTTCCTCAATCAATTTCTATCACCTATATCCTCTTCTGTTGTTTTTCAGTTTCATCGAAATAATATCTAGCTAGATGTATAGCACTATAATCGCCCCGTATTTCTTTTGTTTTCGGATCCACTAGTGTGTACGTGTTACAATATGGTATAGCCGCGACTACATAAGGACCCTCATACAATAATGCAAATTTCTTTATTTCCTTTTTCAATAAACTAGACTGAGTGTGCCTCTTAAGTTTCACAAAAGTCCCTACTTCATAAGTGACTAACCTATTCCTTATATTGTAAAATTGCTGTCTTTTTCCGGCGCTCCTTACCAAATTTTTTTGTACCGCATTCCTAACCTCTTCTTCTGTTAATTTAGGTATGTTACTTTGACGCATAAATTTGTCTAAGCTGTACTTCGGTTGTTTCCCAAACACGACTTCATTCGGTGAAAAGCCAGTTGTACAATGTACGGTGTTATTATACGTTTCCTCAATGTCTTTTAGAAACATAGGCCACCTGGTATGTTTTTCATGGCAGTATATTCTAAAATTTCGTCCTAGCTCTTTGTTAACCCTTTCCGTGATGTTTGGCCCAGGATTTCGCACAGAGGTGTGCATAACTTTAATACCTAGCCTCTCCAAACCCTGGTTCCACCTCTTCGAAGAAAATTGGGACCCGTTGTCCGTTAACATCGCCTCAACCCTCACCTTTTTAACAAATAGTTCTACGCACTTTAATACTGTACCAGTGTTAGCTACCTTTAATTTATTTAACTGGATGAATCTACTGAAAGAGTCCTGAATCACAAAAATAAATCTCACTCCCCCTATACTCTTCGGAAGTGGTCCATATAGGTCCGCCATTGCTAACTCTCCCACTTTTTGTGTTATAATTGACCTGCCAGGCCCTACTGTCGGACGTATTTCGCGCTTCGCCAATTGACAAAGTCGGCAAGTTTTAACCATCCATTTAATTTGTTTACTCATTCCCGGCCAGAAATATCTACTCTTCAAAGCTTGACCCGTTTTCAATCCGCCTGCATGACCGATTTCCTGATGTACAAATTTGATTAGGTCTTTAGTTAAATCGCTAGGTATGGCTAATACAGTCCCATTTTTCACCGTTTTGTAATATAATGTCCTGCCTTTTAATTCGTAATTTTTCAAATACCTAGACGCCTTTTTTGTGATAGTCTTGCTAGGTTCCCCTTTTAAGTGCGCTATTAGCTCTCCCAGAAACTCGTCTAGAAGTTGTAGTTGATCTAAATTTTCTAAATGTGATTTTATCTGTCGCTTCCCATCCACCGCAAAAACTGCTACCTCGGGACATTGTACCTTTTCCTCCTGCACATTTATCGCATCCTGAGAATAACGTGATAAAATATCGGGTCCAATGTTTTCTTTGCCTTTCACGTACTCGACTTTGAAATTAAACTGATTTAGGTATAATATCCATCGTGTTACTCTTGCACTGTATAGCTTCCAAGTTTTTAAAAATGATAATGCTTGATGATCTGTTCGTATTATTAACCTCGCGCCTCGCAAATAAGTTTCAAATTTATGTAATGAGTAGATTATCGCATATAACTCCTGTTCAGATACGGTCCATTTCAACTCAGCGCCGGTGAGTGATTTGCTAACAAATCCGATCACATGATGATTTCCGTCATCATCTAATTGATATAATTCTGACCCAATGGCGAACCCGGAACTGTCAGTTTGTAAGTAATAAGTTTTGTGTGGGTCGTAGTGTGTTAGCATTACACTTTCCAAGAACAAAGATTTTACGTTGTCAAATGTCTCCTGCTCTACGGCGGTCCATCTCCAAGGTCTATTCTTTTGTAACAAGTCGCATAATATTTTTGTTGACCCCCCGTATTTATCTGCAAACCTTCGATAGTAATTGCACAATCCCAGAAAACCTCTTACTTGCTTCACCCTTTTTGGTGCCGGGAAATTCTTAATAGCTGAAACTTTCTCAGGGTCCATACGTATGCCATATGGTGTGATTATGTGACCCAACATCTTTACTTCCGTGAATAAAAATTGACATTTTTCCAATTTGCAAGTCATATTTGCCGCCTGCAATCTTCCTAAAACTGCGTCTAAATGTTTTAAATGTTCGTCAAAGTCCCCACACGTGAATACGACTAAATCATCCAAATAGTTCGTGCAATAATCCTTCATCTCGCCCCCCAGAATTTTATCCATCGCGCGTGAAAAACTTCCTACCGACGTCTTCAGCCCTTGTGGTAGTACGTTGTAAACGAAAGATTTCCCATTATAAATGAAGCCTGTATATTTTCGACTTTCCTCACTTAAAGGGATCTGAAAGTATGCCGAATTCAAATCCAGAGTTGTTACGTGTTTTACACCGTGAAACTGCTGCAATATTTCTGACGTAAGAGGAGGACGTTCGACGTCTCCGGACATGTGAGAGTTTAATGACCTAGCATCGAGTAAAATACGCACCCCTCCGTCCTTCTTCAAAGTATAGGTCAAAGGACTCGCGAAAGGAGTCGCCATTCGACTGATTATACCTAGGTCTTCTAATTCTTTTATTTTGTTGTCAACCTTGTCCCTGTAAGCATATGGTACTGGATAAGATCGCTTGACGAAAGGCGCTTCATCTACCATCTTAATCTCGTGTACATATTTATCTGTTAAACCCGGTCGATCTACGAATACGCTACTGTGTTTATCCAAAACTATTTTCAATTTACTTTTCTTGACGTCATCTAGTCCTAGTCCGGCTACCATTGTCGCTATCCTTTGTTCCGCCTCTCCCTCTAGGTTTGACAAGTGGCTATGCTCAATTACATGTATTACCTTACTTGCGCAATCTATGGTTTTCGCGCACGACTGTTCTGCTGATTTACCTTTCGAAATTACTCCGGAATTTATGAGTTCAATCTCCCTCCTTCCCTGCTCTGTAAAAATTATTAATTCCCGCTTTTCTCCACATTTTACCTCCGCAGAATAATTATCCAACCAGTTTACCCCTAAAATTATAGATCTTATTAATTTTGGCACTATTAAACATGACGTATTTATTTGGAAATCTCCGAAACGCAAAGGTATTAAAACTAACCTCGATATTTTTAAGCTTTTCTGTCCCATTGCCCCTTTTAATTGCATAGTATTCACAGGTAGAATTGGGTATTTCATCTGATCACTCAAGTGACACTCCCAGAACTCCTGTGCAATACAAGTTATTTGACTGCCTGTATCTATTAAACAACTTACTTGTATCCCATCTATATACGCTTTGGCCTCGGGTAATTGCGATAACGTATTCCCCTTTCCTACCTCATCGTAATCATTGTCCTCGAATATCGTATTAAATCCCACTATATCTCTCCCCCCCTCGTGTTCCCGCACCTTTACCTCGTTCCATACGTCGCTAACCTGTTGTAGTGAGTTTACAAACGCATTCACTTCCTCTTTTGCAATCGATTCACTCTCAAATTCACTCTCTTTTCTACGTACCGCCTTACATGCCTTGATTGGAGTCGTTATTCCCTGTCCGTTTTTTCCCAAACCTTTCGTTATATCCCAATTATACTTTAACATGATTTTTAAAGCTACGTTATGCTTTGGCGTCGCTGCCCTTAGTTCTTCTGGAGTCGTAATCCTCAGAGCGTTTGGACCGACTCGCTCTCGTTTCCCGATCCTTCAATCATGCATAGCTCCTTCCCATGGTCCGAGGTTGTAGCGCCACTGATGATTACCGGTACACCCGATCCACTGCATGCCCTGCATCCTGTCGTTTCCGGTGCCCCTCCGATGGCTGCCACCTTCGGTCGTACTGCATGTCGTCGATCTCTAAAATTTTCATGGCCACTCCTCTCTTCTCTACTTCTCTTGTCTATGTTCTTGTCCTGCGGGGCGCAAACCATGTTATCTAGTTTTCGCAAAAACTCTGCAGCATCCAATTCATCCCCTTGTTCGCGAGAGAACCACAAAGCTTGAGTTTCTTTCGGAAAATGTCTCATTATCTCGTTTATCACCCCTAAAGGTGTGTCAGTAATTTTCAATGCCTTGGCGAGCTCCCAGTATTTTGCAAAATGCGCCAACATAGTTATATCCTTTTTCGGTTCCCATACCGCGTCTGATAATCTCCTCCTCATGTTTTTCTGACATATGTCTCCCCAATAGTTGGCGATAAAATCTCTTTCAAAATCTTCTATTTTACTCCAGCGTTTAGAATAAAGCTTCATCCAGCTTTTAGCACCAGCCTTTAAGCTCTCTTTAACAACCATCATAATATCAGTGCGATTGGTACGTCTTGTATAATCTTTTAAATCTTCCAAAAATGCGATTGGGTTCTGAGTTCCCCCGCTAAATGTTGGTTTTTCTTGTGTGGGTAACATTTCAACAAGCTGAAGTACGTTTCGCGCCGTATTCGTTGCCGTAGTCTCCGTCGTCACAACCGTTTCTTTTTGTTTTTCCATCTCTTGTATCCTGCTGACTAGAGGACTTAGAGCCTGCTGTATAATGAGGGTAATCTGCCCTACATCCATTTGAGAGCTTCCACTTGCTGTGCTTTCGACAGCGGCCACAAACTCTATTCTCTCCCTGTCCTGTCTGGTATTTCTAGGCATCTTTCTATTTCTCTCCGCTAAACTCGATGACAGTGAATGAACCCTTTTCTCTGCGTCTTCCCGTTTCTTCTCTTTTCCACACTCACTTGTTTTTTTTTTTTTGTTATAATATTATTTTTAATCTACTTTTAAAGCTATTTTAACTCTACGTTTCCTCTGTAAAATGGCTTAAATCATATAAAATTTCATCTCTCTCTTTTTTTTTTCGCTTTATATTTTTTCTCTTTATTCGGTTTTTTATTTTTTTATTTTTTATTTCTTTAGTGTTTTCTTTTTTTTCTTATTTTTCTTCTTCTTAATTTTCATTGATTTTCCCTGTAACGAAATTTCTTTTCGAGTTATTTCGGCTCCTTCTTCAAGTAAAATCTCGCATTGACTTTTTCCTGTACTTAACGAGCTGCATCCTTCCTCTTCTATCATATCTTCAACGCGTAACTCGGACTTACGAGAATTTTGAAAAATATCTCGCAAATCTTTTCCTATAGTCACCTCACTATTTTTTAATGTTTCTCCTTCCGTTTTTCGTTGTTCATCCATTCTCAATAAAATCTTTCTCTCAAAAATTTTTTTTTTGTTTTTATTCTGTCAATAAAAGGTCACAAAACGCACGCTGTCCTCTAAATACACACACGTAACACGTTATTTTATTTTGTGTAAATAGTTGTGTACCATATTCAATAATACAATTCTTTTGTTTATTTTTTTCTCAAAACGTTAATGCTTCTTTTAAATAAACAAACAATTGTTTATACTTGACGTATCCACTCTTCTCGAGAATTGAAGCGATTTGTTTATCTTTAATTTTTATCTAATGTTTGATCTTTTATCTGTGGTTTATCTATTTTTTTCCAACCTTAACAATGTTTTCTGTTTATATATTTTTTTTCGTGGATACGTAAAGAATGTTTCAAACACCCTCGGCCTTGCATTTGTTATTTAATTCAACAACATTAAAATTCCTGACCTATTTTTGATGTTTAAAGTACCGAGTCATTTATCAAAATACCAATGGGTCTTGTTGATAAACATTCAGCCGTGCATTTGTTTACGTATTGGGATTTATTGCATTGCATACTTTTTTTATAGTACTAAGTTGTCAAATTAGCAAGCCCTTGAATATTTCGCTTTGTTATATGTATGTACAACATACATATACATACACATACACATATATATATATATATATATATATATATATATATAAATATACACATATACATATTATTTCCTTTTCCCACAAGGAACAACCCTTTCTAAGTGCAATCAAATGTTTTCGAAAGCGGTGATCAAACAAATTTAACTATAAATTCTATGAACAATTTTGAACGGAAGGTGAAGCTTGATTTTTATTTTATTTTCAAATGATTTCTAAAAATGATTTATTTTATTGTTTATTTAATCAAAAATTTATTTATTATTTTTTTTTTTGTAATTAAACAAAAATCAATTTAAATCAATCAATTAATTAATTAGATCAATCAATTAATCAATTAAAACTTCTGCTAATTAAACGATTTTATTATTATTTTTATTTCGTTTTACGTCGACGTAGTAACACGATGTTATGAAATTATTATCATTTACATTGTTTACGTTTCAACCGCAGTAATAATGCAATTGTTTACATATATCCGCACTGTCATGTCTAATGTTTACAAAACATTTGAGGAGCCATCATTTGTTTATTTATTTTTGTTTTAATCGTTCCGTATTCGATGTTTATTTAATAACACGACCGAGATACGATATTTTATTATTTCAAAGATGGGGTTATTTGTTTGTTTATTTAACGTTATCATTCGAGTATTTATGTATACGTGTTCATTTAAGGTTCGGTTTTTCAATTTTAGTTTTAAATTATTATTTATTTATTTCAATTTAATTTTAATTTCGAAAAGCTTATTATTTCCAATTTATTATTAGTTTCGAAAATCTTCCACTTGTAAAACTCTCTCCTTTGGTCACGGCAACAGCTGTAGTGATCCGTCTCGACACCCTACCCGCCGCGGATACTAATTTGTGACGATCCACCCTCCTGGGCTACCCGGCACCAGCTGTAGTGAACCTACCCCTGGCCTTACTAACTTCTATGGGTCTCGGGACCTCCTGTAATGTACCTGTGGGGCTACCCGGCACCCGTTGTCTTGGTTTTCCTATTCTTTCCCTTTAACACTAGCTGTCGGGATCTACTGGCTACGCTACCCTTATCTTTTGGCCTTCGATCAATATACCCTTGTATCTAGCTACACCTAACTTTTCCTTAAACCCCTGCGATTTTCTCACAGTAAATAAGATTTAAGATTTTTTTGCACATTATTCCTATATACTACGTTGTGTGATTTGTTGTTTCAGTATTTACATTTGTATGTGTAAATTAATACACATACACATGTAGAGGAAATAATGTAGTGTGTGGTAACCTCAAATTCTTTTGGAGTAAAGTGTGAAAGAATCTCGTTTGATAAACTGACCCCGTTTTTTTGATTGTTTTATTTTATTTTCAAACCTATACTCGTATTACCCGCCTTTTCTCAACTTGAACGGAGTGTCATTGACGCTAATCCTACAGTGAATTGTCAGCCGGTTTATAAAATTCAAAGTCGTAGTTTTCTTACCCGATTTTTTTCTGTCTATAGGTTTACATTGGGTTATTTTAACATAACCTGGAAAGAGTGAATTTTGACATGCATGCTAGGTTCCTTGCGAAGCTCTCAATGTCGTCGTACTGCACCTAAATGGTCAAGTTATTATTGTTATTAGTATACACTACATGTACTGGGGAAGGGGAAGGTGAGGAGGGGTGATAGGAGGATCTGGGGAATGTTGTTTCCTGAATAAGTCGGCTCCTCCTCTAACCAAATAGATACTGGTGACCAACATTCCAGACAAAGACTCAATCATTACGTTTGCTAGGATGGTCCTTAAGTCCTGATTTTGTTCTCTTGCATGAACTTCATTGCTACGAAAGGGTCCCTTCACGCCAGATGAAAGAGCGCAGAGTCCTCATGTTACTTCCAGTATTATTCCGACTTCCTTTCCTCCAGATTTGATTTTAACTCGACTGATTCTAGAAGGGGTATGTCCATTTCTTCCCTTATCATGACTCTACTCGCGTTGAGTGCGTACGGAGCCGTTTGAGATGATCCTTTCGTCTCCTTCGTAGGATAATCATTGGCTTGCGTTCCTCGCCTCTGAGAGCTGACATAACTTCTACCTCGTAAAAACTATGTTTGCTTTCAGGTCGACATCGATGACAAATACGCAAATGGTCGATTGTTTGAATGCCGCGCCAGCGTGTCAAGTCAATACAAACTACACCTTCCTCCTCACGTGCAATTCGTATCTTTGACACCGTCGAAGGAATCAAAATCACTCCTCAAAAAAAACAGTTGTGGGCTGTTTAATTCAGAAAATGTTTACGTACCTCACCGAGGAAGTGTAATTTCGCAGGGCAAATATGGATTGGTGGACTGTCTGATCTTGTTGTTTGCAGTGGTTTTTTATTGAAGGTACTGACCCCTCGTGTAAGGGATTAGGTAAGGTTACCCATCTGTTCAGAAAGGTATGAAATGGGAAAAAGGGTTGAATTGCATAATCTGAAGGTTGAAGACTATCTGTCTTATGATTGTGGGTCCAATGGAATCCTTTAAAATTGAAATTTAAATCTCTATAATATTAATAGCGCAATCGATTGAGGGTAAGTATATGTCTGTTGGAATCATAATACTAAACCGAAGTTGAATATGCTGGTTCGTTAACCTCTGGCGGAATGTGATACCCGAGAAATGTTTATACAAGGCCCATTTAATTGTTTGTTTATAAAACACTTGGTTTGGCCTACTGCCCTAGATCGGAGGATTCTGATTTCAAGGTGAGGTACCTCTAATATATTCATGTTGGATCTCGATAGTGATAATATCAATAATAAGATGATTTACAGAGCGCCGTTTTAGGGAAACTCGTATATATTTGCATTGTATTTATTGAGGTGAAGGTCACAGGTGACGAAATGACGTTAGTGCTAGGTATATTTGAGATGACCTAGTTCTGGCTGTTAAGTACCGTTGATAGGTAAAATCTATGGTTAGGTATTTCAAAATGACCTACTTCCTGTATAGGTACTTGGATGGATAACCTATATTCTCAGTTAGGCATTTTCGTTTTATTGGAAGGTGAAGGTCACAGGTGACGAAATGACGTTAGTGCTAGGTATATTTGAGATGACCTAGTTCTGGCTGTTAAATACCGTTGATAGGTAAATTCTATGGTTAGGTATTTCAAAATGACCTACTTCCTGTATAGGTACTTGGTGGATGACCTATATTCTCAGTTAGGTATTTTTGTTGACCCAATTTCTAGTTAGGTACTTTGTGATGCGGCTGAACATACATCACGCTAACCTGTGGAAAAACGATCTATAAAATGTTACATTTTGTTAGTGTCAATCATGCTATTTCGCAAAAAAAATCGTAGACACGTACAACTGCTGCAGAGCTCTCCGGGGTCTGGAAAATGTTTAATATTGAGCACTTACCGAGATCTCTCCAAATTACCAATTTTCCACTGGGAATACAACAGCTCGGCAATATTTCACTGTGTTTATCTTACCTTAAAATTACAAAATTTGTGAATTTAATTTCTCAATATTTCTCCCTGATCTAAGAAAATATAACTATTTCTAAGTGACTACCTCCTTTGATTACATTGTACTTAATGTTCAAATTCTAAAGTTTTCTAAATTGTGCAATATCCCTTTCCGTACTTTTTATGACATTATTTAAAGTTATCTAACGTGAAGGATTTATTTAAATTTTCGAACAAAAAATGGAGTCCGTTTTCCTCTCAAGTCCGTTGTAGTATATTTATTTAAATTTATTTAATTCGTGAACTTAATCCTCCTTCCTTTATTTTTATATCAATAATAATGCACGATGTTTACTGTTGATTTATTTTAATTATTTGGGATTTTTCTCTTTTCAATCACATTTAAATAATAACCGCGAATAATTTTTAATTTTCACATAAATTTATCAAATTAGATAATTATTATTTTCCCGAACGCCTTTCTATTTCACAATAATAACCGAACTCTGTCTATCAATACTTTGATTATTATTTTATTTAAACTTTAAAATAAACTTTTTCTACACTTAGATGTACGCACTTTAATTTAAACACTCGGATTTATTTTAAACTTTATTTTTAGGCACTGTTTAATATTTATAAAACTAATCACTTTTGTTATTTAATTTTTAATTTTTATATATTTTATAAACTTCACTGAAGTGTTGATCATTTTGGGGCACGATAATCTTTTTGTTTACACTCACAACACCCTTCATTTTTTTATTTATCACCATTTTTATAACTAAATTAATAAGGTAATTATTTCCACTAAAGCTTTTCCGTTTAAATGCAAGTCACTTTAATTGTTAGCACTAATAATTATTATTTAATTCAACTCTTTTACTTTCACTTGATAAGAATAAAACCAAATTCTAAAGGAAACTCTAAGTGTTGAAAATTATTTTGAACGAATTTATAACAACACTCTTCAATTATGTAACTGGACTTAGAACTTTTGATCTGTAAATTTCACTTTGAAAGTTAGCCGTACGTATGTCGCGTTATTGTAGATAATCCTTCCGTTGTCGAATCAACTGTCATTCTGCGCTCGTCATCAGCATTTATACCTCCCTCAATTCCAGAACATCTTAACTCCACTTGTCCTGGCATAAAATAATGATTCCTATCAACTCGTAATTTTTTGAAATGGACACATTATTATCGACTGTCTTGACTTAAGTCATTTTGTTTCGTGAAGAAATATTTTTTAGTTGCAACCCCCCTAGCTATTTCAGTCACTCGCGGAATTCGGATCCGGACTGGTAAATATAATCAACTATTCGCCCAACCTTTCTGAGAATACAGATCAAGTGGATATTTTATTTATACATATAAAATTTATTTTGTAAACGAATATGTCCATGATCGCGGACACAATGCGAGCCTGTCACTGGGTGCAAATACGCTATTTTCCCGTTGATTGAGTACATCTCTCTTCACTTTCAAATTTTTTGATCCAAATTTTAACTGAAATACCTTCAGACTCTTTCAACTTTATAATCGATCATTTAGTTGCACATTTTTCCTTCGTTTTTCGCTGAATTTTACAGCAAAAATGGCTTTCGCCATGCCCATCTATGTATGTATTAAATTTCTTTCTGAAACCGGTAGAATACCTATATTCGTCATTATGTGCATTCTATTCACCCTCGAATCGTGCTAATTTCGATGTGATTTAATTTTTTGGCACCATTTTCTGATTTTAAAAAGGGTTTCCGTTCTATAAAACATTTTTCCCTCTTTCCAAAGTGATTTGCCATGTATTCAAACGCTTTCCAATAATTTAAGGGGAACTTAATTTTGTCAAAGCATTTTTTCTTCCATTTTCTTGCACCTTCACTACAAACGTATCACCAATTCGACCCCGTTTAAATGTCATCTTTAATTGTTTTATTCAAAGTACGTAAGTATTTTGTTTCACTCACCCTGGGAAAAGCATTAATATCCATTAAATATCTATGTTTATCATTCGATTTGTTTATATCCCAGGACTCCGCTATCTCTGTTTACGTTACGTATTATTTTAATGTGTTTCCTCTGTTTAGATTATCTCATAAGACCAATGTATTTTTTTACGACCTCTAAAGCTATAAAAGGGTCCTTAATTGCTAGAAATCATGTTCAAATTTTGATGTGTTTATGTTTTGAATTCGTCGGCGGCCGATAACCTTTTATATCCGAGTTTCTCCCTTGTTAAATCACATGTCTATACTCTGGTTTTTCCTTTAAATTTCATGGTTCCGTACGTCCAACCATTTCCTTCTATTTTCCAACAAAATTGGCTGTCGGTTTTCAATAATATTATAACCCTCGCATTAAAATTAAAGCTGTTTTCAGTGTTTTAAGCTATCCGCCATCTGTCGATAAAGTACGAATTTTCCTTGATTTTCTTTTCGATTTGCCGTTCCTCTCGACTCACTATACCATATAAACTCTCATAATTGTATATTTCCCGTTTTCTGATTTATACAAATCTTAGTTCGGAATTCTCGTTCTGTCTCGCCTTTTACGTCAATTTTCATCAATGTTCGTAAGTTTTTTAATACCTCAATCATTGTGTGTAACTTTTCCTTTATCGTACTGACGCATTTTATACATCTGATTTTCATAATCATTTTACGTGAACTTTTTTTGTCATCTCGAAGGCAGTTTCTTCCCGTACTTCAATGGTTAGTTATCCCTCTACTGCACTCGTATTGTAAACATTTGCTAGGGTCATCGTTCCGAATGCACTGATCGTGTGACTTTGTTTATTTCTCCGGGCATGAACCCTTATTCGATTTTAATAAATCTCAAGGTTGGATCCATTAGTTTCTTGAATTATGTCTCAAGTCCAAAGTTCAAAGTGGTCTTTCATATATTGTCACGCCTCCTGTTTCTTGATTGGATAAAACCTTTCTGTGAGACTCCACCCTTAAAGTTTTAAATATCACGTTTTTATTTATCGACATCTTTCGATGGAAGGAGAAATCACCATAATCTTGTTGTTTTACAGATCTCTCTAATAGTTTGTTGATTTATCGCAGGTGTCGCTATAGTGTCCGATTTGAACTTCGTTTGGGTGGGAAAAAAAATTGTATGAGCTTTTCCGATGAAGAAAATGCTTTTTTTTTCTCTTTCGAAAGTAATGTTGAAGTCGTCACAAGCTATATATATTGCAATCCGTTTGTCAAGATAGCGAAGTCTATTAATTGGACCGCCCGTTTCTGCAGAATCAAGGGTTTTTTAAAAGTATTTTGGGGCTTCAGACTAGGGCAGGCTGTCAAATTCAAAGGTGGGGTATACTTGCGATTTGTACAGGGTCAGCAGTAGTTGTGTACTATATGTAGTTATATATGCTAGTTATTGTCGCCCAATAGATAGAATTTAATCAGTGGGTTGTTCGCAAATCTACTAAGATTTTTTTTCTTACGCCATCAACGTATTGATAGGTATTTATTTTTTACGATTGTTTATTACGATTTTGATAGCTGTTTTGCCTTCAGAAGACAATGCCAAGTGGTACTGAATGGCTATGTTTCAGATTTTCAGATGATTCACTCAAATCGAAACAGTTTTTTTTGTTTTTGTTTTTTTATCACGGACATCAAAGAAAATGGGCCTGTACCGCTATTAACATTGTGTGTACAATTACCTCTAATGTTATTATAACTAAAAGGTTTTGTCACGTGGTACATACAACTTCTCAGAGTAATTTCATTGAAACGTTGAAGTTTACATTAAATCTGACTATTTCATAAAACTGGAAATGGCAAATTAAATTGAGTGGTAGTAAAAGAAAAGGGGTCAACACTTTGTGTCATTTTGCTAAAGTACAAATAATTAATAATGTAGCTTTAGTTTAAAAATATTCTATATCTATAGTATAAAACTTAATAATATATGTATTTATTTTTATTTTAATTTAATAGGTAAAACCTCAAATTATAATATTTTAATTAATGAAGACAATATTGGCGAAAATCAGAAAAAGATTGCAGCCAATAAAAATATGCGTTAAGAAAATGAAGATAATGTTGGTAGTTCTTAGTCAAAGTTTGATATAGTTAAATATGTCTGAATCGGATAGGGACACATTAGCTCAATCGGTAGAGCTGCTGCCGGAAAGCCGAAAGTTCTGAGTTCGGATGTGACCGTATCTTTTTCTGATTTTCGATTGAGTTTCGCTATTGTCTTCATTAATTAAAATATGTTAATATCTATACATATATTAATAGTTGTGGTTTTTCGTATGTAAGCGAATTGAGAATCAGATTTTTTAAATACAAAAACCACTATGTTTATTCTAATTGGCTTTTTCATTTTTTGGGTATAAAATATGAGAAAGAAAAAAGTCTTTGAATATAATTAGATATCCTGGAGGAACTTCCTACAGACGATAGATATACATATTTTTTATCTATAAATATACTCGCTTTAACACATTATCTGGTAAGATGGTATCTATATATACATACTGCGCCCTTGAGGTGATTTCTCACAAAAACGGCGCTCTACAAATTGTCCAATTATTATTATTATACATATAGATGGTGCTAAAGAAGTTTTACTTCAGCCGTGTGGTCTAAAGCACACACGTTATTTTCCATATCTACTACCTACCAGAGGCCCTAGCACGCTTGCTTTATAACGATCAGTAGGATAACTATCGGTAACTTCTCATCGTTTCCTAGGACAACTGCACATCGCTAAAGTACAACAACAGTTGATGTCGAATATGTTAAGGACACTTAGTCATTGTGAACTGTCACTTATTTGTTGGCGATCTGTAGTCATGCTAGGGAACGATTAGAAGTTACCGATAGTTATCCTACCGATCGTTATAAAGCAAGCGTGCTAGGGCCTCTGGTTTAGAGTTTAGGTTTGTAAAAAAAAAAATACTTTTCATAATAGAATAATGTTTGAATAATAATTTGATTTCAGATTGTCACGGCCAAAAGCAGGTATTATAGTGATCTATTTTTGGGGTATTGTGCCATGTTGCGCTACCTCACTATTTAGTCAACGTTTCGGACAGCATTGCAGTGATCATCTAGTCAGATGTGTAGTTTTTGTGTGCAGATTACACATCTGCTCTGATGATGGACACTGTAATGCTTCTTGACTAAAAAAACAGGTGGGGCAACAAGGCATAATACCTCAAAAATAAATCACTAAATTATCCGATCGTTCGTGAAATGCTACATAAAGTAATAGTAAATTTAATTTAAGAATACTCCCACAAAAATTATATCAAATACCATTATTACGCGTGTGCTTTGTAGGCGTGTATTTCGAAATTTGTTTCAAAGCAATTTTCCGCATATCACTGCCTTTTATACTCCCACAACAAATGTTCGAACAATTTTCTGCCGTAATATAATAAACATCACTCCTCCAAAATATCGATGGCGAGTGCTAAATTAGATTTACCTTCCCTCGCTCCCGTCCGGCCCCGGCTCCCTGGTAACCACCCCTGCCACCCAACCCCCAAACCCACCGGCCCCGCCCCGACACTTAACAAGGCCTGCAAACGCCAAATATTGCCCAAAACTTTACTCCTGCTTTAATTTTATTATCAAAACATTTGGCGAACGCAGATTTGATTCGGCAGAAGGAACACCTCAAATTTAAAGCATTTTGAAAGTTTTAATATTTTTTTAATTATCGTAAGTTCGGTTTTTCTTTTTTTCACGGAAATTTTTGGTATTCTCTTTAGCCAATTTTAATGTTTATTGAGGCATTTTAAGTAGGTACATAGTTATCTATGTCCTAATACAATCCTTATATATATACATAATTAAAGTAATACATTTACAAAATATCAATCACATATTTACGTAATTTAATTTTAAATGTTTTTATGTTTTCTTCTAATTTTATTTCTTCTGGTAATTCTCCAAATATCTTCAACGCTCCGTACATCAACGAATTTTGACTCTGTGTTTTTTTCCTGAAGGGGAGTCTCAGTTCATTTCTTTTCCTCGTCTCATATCTGTGTGTGTTCTGAAGTTTATCGATTTTTCTTAGAAATTCAATAGATGTATGGCCATTGATCATCTTGTAGATTAATGAAATAGTATTGAAGTAAATTATTTGTTTGAAAGACAAGATATTTAACTCCTTCAACATTTTCTTAATTTTTGTGTACCTATTTTTCTTTAATATAGTTCTCATAGCTCTATTTTGTAGAATGGTCATCTGCATTAAAGTGGGCCATTCGAAAAGGCCATTGCGGGTTGTGCGTCACTGTTTTGGTATATAATATTTTAATTGTATAGATTGAATAGATACAAGGTTGAAAGTAGACTGAATGCTGTAGAAATGAGATCCCTGAGGCGTAGAAGATCTGCAGTCACTCGTATCTAGGATGAACGAAGTATGTATGAAGAATGAGTTGATGATGAATGTAAGTAAGTCTAAAGTGATGGTGTTTGAAAGAGAGAGTACGAAAACAGTGTACAATATAGTTGTGAATGATGAATACTTAGAGCAAGTTGATGAGTTTGTGTATTTGGGAAGTATGTTTACGAGAGATGGGAAGGCTGATGGGGATATTGAAAGAAGGGTAAATGCAGGTAACTCCATTAATGGTGGACTGAATGCTGTTAGCGCCAACAAAAAGCTGTCCAAAGAAGCGAAGCTAGCAGTTCACAATAGAGTGCTGGTACCTACCCTGATGTATGGCAGTGAAGCATGGAACTGCCAGAGAAAGGATGAAAGTATCCCTGAGGCGTATGTGTGATAAAATCATGTATGATCGTGTAAGGAATGTGGAGATCTGAAAAGAATGCAAGGCCGATGTAAGCGTAATAAGTAAGATTAAGAAAGGGACGCTTAGATGGTTTGGACATGTAGAGCGAATGAATGAAGAAAGGAGTGTCAAGAGAATATATGACGCAAATGTGATTGGTAGAAGAAGTCGAGGACGCCCGAGGAAGACATGGCACGATCAAGTGAATCAGATTCTTGAGTCGGGCCATGTCAAGAGTCAGAATAATAGAAGAGCATGTATGATAAGATGTATGAATGTGAATGAGGCAAGGAGTGTATGCCAAGACCGAGTTTTTTAGCGGTCCGTCCTCTCTGCCAACCCCTGTGGGGAAATGGCGTGATGGTTAGTTAGTTAGTTAGAATAGATACATAATGTGTCAAATTAATTTCTTTAAAATAATCGGAATACATTTTAATATTTGTGCCAGAATTTCAAAAAATAAACTACTTTTTTCGGCATGAATCAAAATGGGCGCGCCCAACGAATTTGGATTTATAAGGTTTATGTCGTCCGCATACCGACTATGTTCATTTAACATTAATTACCACCCATTTTCAGGGCCGGACGGACGTCTCTACACTCCACGTCGCTTGGTTCTGTGAAATCGATTTTAAATTTCCTTGTTATTATAATAATTAATGCGAAAGAAAGGAGTTAATGTTTTTACAGGTCTTTATGAAATCATCTTGTAAAAAGCAACTCTCAAATACCTTCTCCAACCTCTCCAAAAGAGTATTTTCAAGTATTTTTAAATCCCTCCCAAAAAGAGGCGGTGATTCCGATGTCAAACTTCTCAAGGACTAGGGGATCACCTTAAGTATCAAAATTCTAAGAAATGAACGACAGGTGTGCATCATAAAAATTGCGCTACTTTTTCTATAAGGAATTAAGGTTATTTACGTAAAACATTTTTTGAGCTCGCAACACCATTTCTATCATGAACCAACTTTTGAAAACTTTCATGTCGTTAGACAAATGCTACATTGGATATGATTTGAGATTTTCTTGGCCAAAAGTATATTTGTCATTTATTTTTAAGGTTTTATGCCGTGCCGCGCTACCTCCATTTTTGTGCTATTTAAAAAAAAAAACAGCTTTACAATGTCCATTATCAGGGCAAATGTGCTCTAACGATGGACACTGGAACGCTGTCCGAAAGCTTGGCTAAAGAAGGTGGTAGTGTAACGGCATAAAACCCCAAAAATAAATAACGAGAATGCACTTGCTGATGTGTAATTAAAGATTGTGATGAAAAACTTGGATAAAGGAAAAAAAATAACTCCTCATGGTCCTGAGGAAAAAAGAATTGTGTCTTATTTGGAGATGCTGTGTAGAGGGTATTTTTAGGGAAAGGAAGGAAAATGGTTTGAGGGGTTGATATATAGGAATCTGGTGATCAATGTGTCCATCCCTCCCACCGGCGGCGCAAGGCGGTTGGTCGAGAGAGTCCGGCTGAAGAGTTCAAAAGGACTCCTTCAACGAGTCTCTTCTGATCCGGCTCGCCACGCAGTTGGTGCTCATCCGCCGCAAAGACCTAGACCATAAATACTCCAAAAAAATATATAGAACCCTTGCAGAAAAATAGTATTATGCTAGCATTGATAATTATTATGGAGGTATATTATTATAAAAACAGCCTTCTAATAACCATATTCACTGCACTTGAACACATCTACTACTTCTGAGAAAGTATTTCCAACTGCGTGCAATCTAGGTACATCATATCTTCACTCTATTAAAATTCTTCTAACCCTCTCTCAGTTGTTTAAGGTGAATGTCAAAAAAAATCATATTCTACGCTTTCGTAGATCGAGCGCGTATAGTATTTTTTATTTATTTATAAACGCTTTAGTCAATAAGAAAATAGTTTTGTCAATTAGAAAATCAAATCTTTCAAGAAAGGCTAATGTCAGAAATTAAATAAAGATTCAAACCAAATTTCACTTAACATAAGAATTTGAATAAATAGTTTGAGATTATTAATATAGATGGCAGGCTCCTTTTATCCCCTCCAACGAAACTGAAATTAATATATTGTTTGCAAAACTAATTATTGGTCTTTTCTGCATCAAATTACCTAGAAAGAAACACATATCAGTTCCGTTGGGGGAAAATTGAATTCCTTGGATTGTATTATTTCAAAATTGTATTTGCTAGCCTTTCTTGAAAGATAACAGTTTTTTAATTGACAAAACTATTTGTTAATATTCATAAATTTTTCTTAATATTTCAAACTTTATAACTAGTAAAAAACGTTTATAAGTAAAAATACTATACGCGCGCCATCTACGAAAGCGTTGAATATGAATCCTTTTGACATTCACCTTAAAAAAAACAAATTCGCATTTCGAATAAAGAATTATTAATTTTTATTTGAAGGTTATTCCCATCAATGTAATATATATCATTTAATAAGAAGGTAACAGTAATAATCTACATTAAAATATGAAAATTAACAAGACACATAAAATAAACGATAGCAGCCGCAACTGCGACTCGAACCCAGAACTCTTGGGACACATCTACATTAAAATATGAAAATTAACAAGACACATAAAATAAACGATAGCAGTCGCAACTGCGACTCGAACCCAGAACTCTTGGGACACATCTACATTAAAATATGAAAATTAACAAGACACATAAAATAAAAGATAGCAGTCGCAACTGCGACTCGAACCCAGAACTCTTGGGACACATCTACATTAAAATATGAAAATTAACAAGACACATAAAATAAACGATAGCAGTCGCAACTGCGACTCGAACCCAGAACTCTTGGGACACATCTACATTAAAATATGAAAATTAACAAGACACATAAAATAAACGATAGCAGTCGCAACTGCGACTCGAACCCAGAACTCTTGGGACACATCTACATTAAAATATGAAAATTAACAAGACACATAAAATAAAAGATAGCAGTCGCAACTGCGACTCGAACCCAGAACTCTTGGGACAGGCGCTTTGGCTTTTGGCTTTTGGCTTTTACCAATTCAGCCATTGCCACCTTTTAAGTTCTGGGTTCGAGTCCCAGTTGCGACCGCCATCTTTTATTTTTCTGTGTCTTGTTCATTTTCGATTAGATTATTACTGTTATCTTCTTCTTCAAAGAAGTTTGTCTGATATTATAGTAGTTTTAATTTTGAAATAATAAAAGTTCATTGAACTTGCATAATATTATTATATGCAAGAATATTTCATATGACCAATGCACTAACAACTGAAATTCGTACGTTTAATTACAAAATTATTATTATTTCAAACTTCAGTCGCTCAATCACATCTGCTTGATTTATTTGATTTGTACAAGTCACAAATGCAGCGGAGATTTCGAGAGGGTAAGCTGTTAATTGACATGACAGTAACTGTTATTAATTGACAACGTGGTCCAGGCAACCTTTCATCGCAGGCTGTTCTGTTCGGCTACTGGGCAACGAAGGCGGAAGTCTCACCGGACTCATGTGGACGTGATGGTCCATTTTAACGGAAATTATAACACATACTTCCGGTCTGCAAGTCGCAAGCAATGGAGGAATAACGAAGATCTGCAATATTATAAAATTATCTGAGTTTACACATTTTTCTATCATAATCTTACTAATATTATAAACGCGAAAGTTTGTATGGATGTATGTGTGTTTGTTGCTCTTTCACGCAAAATTTACTGAATGAATTTTAATGAAACTTTACAATAATATAGCTCATACATCAGAATAACATATAGGATATAATTTATAAAGCTAACTGTTTATTTTAAATATATTGAAAATAATAATTATTGTTTAATAGAAAATGTCAAAATTTTAGAATGACATTTTACAAAACAATGATTGTTAAATCAAAATTCATTGAAAAATATTTAAATTTGTGAATTTATTTGAAGTACCCGGCTAATACCTTGAATTGAATAAAGAATAATAGATATTAAATAAATAGGTTAAGAATTTTGGTATAAACGTAGATGGGACCTAGGAAAAGAAAATAGATTACTCGATTACTAATCCTACGCAGACGAAGTCGCGGGCAGAAGCTAGTATTTACATATATTTAAGTTAACGTTAACGAAATCTCTACAGAAATAAAAGCTGAAAATAATCAACACGATATTTTCAAAAATTAACTCCTAATCACTTTACATTAAAATAATTATACACGGTGTCCGGAGACTCGGAGTAAAATCGAGAAACCGGTGAACCTTTCATACATCACGTAGAGAACCCAAAAAAAAAATAGTTAATTCGATTTTTTTACTTTTTCCTTTCTTCAGCAAAAAAGTGGTTAAAAAAAACTTTTGTAGCCAGATGACTGCTTTGGTGCATTTTTTTAAGACAGCAGATCATAGCGACCGTTTTATTTAATTTTACCCAATTTTTTTAAACTTCGGAATCAATTTACTCGAAAACGAAAGCTTATCAAAAAGTTATTTCACAAAATTAACCCTATAAATTTTCCCGCTTGTACTACGTCTTTCCGAGGACCACGTACACGGGGAAAATTTTTATTCTAAAATACGATCATTTTATTCGTAAAAACGGTTAAAAACCGGACTGAAGTTTTTACGAACAAAATAACAGGGTGGGAACATGTAAGAATAATTTGTTGGTATACGTAATTTCGTACGTATACCAACAAATTATTCTTACATTTTCCCTCCAATAAACATTGAAAAAAGTTAATTTGTTCGTAAGAACTTCAGTCCCGTTTTTAACCGTTTTTACTATTAAAATGATCGTGTTTTAGAATAATATTTTTCTCGGTGTACATTTAAAAATCAGTTTTAATGTATGCTAAAGGCACATCATTTCTGATATAAGCAATTTTACTGAATACCGCACAAAAGGCTGGGCAATTACCCAGAGCCAGCGGGACTACAGCTTCTTTATGCGCATATTATGGGGCTGATGAAGTGTGTGGGGAGGGGATAAATGAGAAAGAGGATAGTTGGGAAGTACCTGAAGTACTATTCAGATCTGGTCGCTATACACATTCAAAGCCATTTCAAACAATGTATTTATCACACTTTCAAAATCAGTAATTTACAATATTGCTTGCATACTCACGATATTTCCATATTAATGTGATCCACTAGTCCATGAAAAATTCGAAATCGTAATCCCCGCCTCTTTTTGGAAGGTATTTAAAAATATTTTACAAGACTTTTTTTTTTAAAGTTGGAGGAGGTATTTGACAGTTTTTTTTATAAGTTGATTTCGTAAAGGCCTGTAAAAACATTGACTCCTTTCTCATGCATTATTTTTTATAATACAAGAAAATTTATAATCGACTTCACGGAACCAAGCGACGTAGAGTATAGAGACGTCCGTCCGCCACCATAATGGGGCGTTAACGTTACAAAATGCACATATTCTTTAATTCTTAACCAGAAATTCGTTGTACGCCGCCCATTTTGATTCATGCCGAAAAAAATAGAGCGAAATTGTAGTGTTTTGTGAAATTCTGGCACAAATATTAAAATGTTTCAGATCATTTTCTAGACTTACAAAAAGACTTATTCAAAAAATAATCCATTATTTCCAAGGCCAAAATGTTTTCTATGCGCAGTATTTAATTGAAACATCTATAATATTTCTAAGCAACCAAATTTTCAAACCAAAAACACGATTTTGTGTGATTTTGTGTTATTTTGCATTATTTCCATTGGCTTCATCTTAATTTCGACTTCCTAAAAGATGTTATATTTTATGCCAATTATTTTTATATTAAAAATCATGTTTGTACCACTTAGAATCCAAATTTAATTGCAAATTTAAATACTGCAATTTGTGCGTCACTTTGTGCATCTCTATGGAGTAAAAAATATTATTAGTGCAGTTTTAATTGGGGTCTTCCTCTGTGAAAAACGCGGAAACCTTAATAACAATAATTAGCGCATGTTCTCAAAATGCAAAAGAAGTTTCTTTATGTACCAAACCTACTTAATATAACAATTATTATAATTGAGTTGGAAGATATCGTCATTATTATATCAATTAATAAAATGTTTAAAGAAAGAATAACATTAAAATAAATTAGTAAACCAAAAATTCGAACGTATTTTTCAGGCCCAGTTGTTTCGCTGTAATTTAAAAGTAAGTGCGTTCGCTGACGAGGCAAATGAAAAAAAACAGTTTGTAACTAAGGCACTCCGCTGACGAGGTAAATGAAAACCAACTAAAACCGGCTGTTTTGTCTTGATTGGTCAAAAAGCTTGTTTAACCATAGACGAAGAACAATCAGCTGACAGCTGTCAACTAGCAAAGGCCGGCCAGGGCAATCATCAGTGCAAGTCGCAAGTCACCGCTTGCGTTACCATTGACAACGGGTGTTTGAGTGATTGTGTAGTGTGCGGGCCATCAAATTGTCATACAAAGACAGTTGGCAGTTGAGAGTTTTCAGTTGCCTCAGTGGGTGGAGGCGCTAAACTCGCTATTCTGTGTAGTGTGTATGTCAATGTGATGGTCCGCACACTACACAACTTCTCAAAAACCCGTTGTCAATGGCAACGTAAGCAGTGACTCGAAACTCGCCGTTTGTTGCCGCGGACGGCGACGCTCCAGTTCCTGGTTGCCAAAGATACGCCAGTTTTGTTGTCAGTTTTCGAGGTGACAGCTGAAATGTTCGTCGTGTATGGTGAAACAAGCTGAGATAATGACTAAATCGTAAAATTGATTACGCCGTGTGAGAAGTTTGGTTGGAAACCATAGAAACCAGCTAGTTTTAGTTTGGTTTCAGTTTCTGACATTGTCATCAAACATCCATCCAGCGCCATTTTGTTTTTCGACATTTGAATGGTCCCCGTTAAAACCCGATTCTTGGTGGGCTTCAGCTTTCTATCAAATTGAGCTGACAAGCTTAACACACAGAGAAAAATGTTATTCTAAAATACGATCATTTCATTCGTAAAAACGGGACTGAAGTTCTTACGAACAAATTTTTTATTTTTTATTTTATTTTATTTTATTTAAACGCCCATAGGGCTTTTACATATAAAACAATACATTTTTTTATTAATTACAGTGAAAATACGAGTAGATAAAATATAGGTAAAAGAAAATATAAGAAACAAAATTTAGGTTACAGGCACATAAAATATATAAGTTAACAAAATTTAGGTAACATAGAATATAAATGAAGTAAAAATAAATAGTCTGCAACTATCCTCCAAATCAAAAATAATATTAATAAAATCGTATAAAATTGGTCTGTGTGTTGGAATACGTACGAAATTACGTATACCAACAAATTGTTCTTACATTTTCCCGCCAATAAACATTGAAACATTGTTAATTTGTTCCTAAGAACTTCAGTCCCGTTTTTAACCGTTTTTACGAATAAAATGATCGTATTTTAGAATAACATTTTTCTCCGTGCAATATGATAGTTGTCCTCTTCTGCTGACCACAATTTGTTCAAAAGTTGAATCGGCATTATCGGGAACCTTTTAACCAATGGCCATTTGATGACTATGTTGCATGTGAATTTCTGTGAAACAGCTGGTCCATAGCTTTCCAGGCGGAATGGTTGATAATACCTACTACACGAATAATTGGTTTCAAATCAAAATAGATTTTTTTAAATCTTTTAATCGATTGCTCGCGAGGTTGTGAAACAGGAGTTAAAAGAAGGATTTGCATCACAGAAGAAGTAAAATACAAAAGATTTTCATGGACAGATTCATAACGAAAACCACCAAGCGAATATAATCAAGACCATAACGAAAACAACCATAACGAAGACCACTACTAAAAAACGAAGACCACCAAGATCAAAGCCATGCGAGCGTTTATTTTCCCCGTATTTCTACAAGACGTTTAAATAAGGAAACATTGAGCCAGCGAAAGAAAGCGGTTAGACGCCCTCGAAATGTGGTGTTAGTGAAAAATGCTCAAGATACCATAATGGACAAACTTTTGTGCGTGGTACGTTCACCACGCACAAAAGTGTCCACTCTAGAAGAGCTAAGCATAGCATCCACAATAGGCTTTTAACTATGTAGTCTACAACGTATTTAAAGATTCTTTAAACACGCTGTTCGCCAATCTGAGGACTTCCAATTTAGAGAATCGCATCGTCCCTGGCAAAGTGGAGAAAGCTGGAGTGAACAAGTATCACTGGCGTCAGGTGCGTCGGTGTCTTTGGCTCTCTACGCAGCGCAGAACTGCAAGGAGCGGGGGAGCCTTGTCCATTATGGAGGTTACAGTAGATGTCATGATATTCAGCAACGAGGAACCGATTTAAAAAATAGAAATCCTTTAATCATTGATGAAGAAAAATATGAAACAGACACAGAAAATAAAAAAAGGTAAAGGTCGCAAGACCAGAAGATTTGAGTTCGAGTCCCAGTTGCAACAGTTACCTCTTTGTTTACAATGTCTGTGTGATGGTTTTGATATTATCATCGTTAATTATTAAATATTACATTAAGATTTATAAGCTTCAATAAATGATCTATAATAAAATTGAAGGTTTTTTTGTCTCATAAAAATCTCCGAAACAGTGAGCTTCCTGCTTATAAAATTTATACAGTTTTTACAGTGTACAATAATTAATGTGTTCAACGGAACTACTTCAACCTAGCCACTTCTTTTCCGTATAGTATAGTATAGTATCCTTTACTTTTTTATCTTTTATTTGACAAAATAAAATCCCAATCTTTTAAAGTGTTTACATTTTAATATACTAGCCTCCTCCCTACTAAGAAGTAGGGAGGGACCCATTATCTGTAAGAAACATTAATATAACAATATTGTTCTTTCAATTCCTGTATTATTTTGTGGTATTTGTATTACTTTATAAAATTATTAGCCTCAACACAATCTTGTCCTAGTGAGGTTAATAAATAATATTACCCACAATGTAAAGAAACCCTAAGTAAATAAATAAAATGATTTTAGGAAAACATGGGAATTCTTCGAATTTGTCTGAAAAATCTTTTAATTTCAAGGACTCATTTTCACCAACACGTTTAGTTAGTAGTTACCCATTCCTTTTTATAAAGTATCCATTACACGACAAATAATTCCCCAAATGCCCCCGTGTTTCACAACCCGGCAATTTTAACTCAACAAAGGCGACGCTTAATTGAGTCAACCTCGGTAAGTGACGTCAATACGGCGTCCTATCCTCTCTGCCTACCGCCGCACGTAATGTGGGTGGGGGTCCGTGTTGGCGAAACAAAGTGCAAATGGATTGATTGGGGCAATTTTCGGCACAAAGGGCGTCGGAAATCGCATTAAAAGCGTCAGGACTCGACGCCGCGGCGTCTATGTCTACAGCTCTTGTAGTCTAAACTAGTAGAACTGAATAGCCTATAGTCGATGTAGCAGCTATAGGGAACAGTTCGCAGCCAGCAGCTATCTGCCTAAATGCATTATGTAAATTGAAAGCCTTCAGAGAGATGCCCGCAAAGCATAACAGGCCCTGCAGCGTTACACACTGCAATGTTATTAATAATGCGAGATGTGTGGAATCAGAACGGTTTTTAAATTAATAATATTATATCTTGCAGGTAATGTTAGCGTACGAGTTCCAACTCTGATGTTATTTATAACTAATTCATTTAAAGGGTGTAAAAACAAATCAAACGGAAATCTTTACAAAACACATGATATGTATAAATATTTACAATAATAATAATAATACTTGTATAATGCACTTGCATAACGTGGATTTACTAGATGATCATTTATATGGAAAAGTGTATGAAAGGGTTTAGTTTTTCCTATGGGAAAAACTAAACCCGTTCCTGTAAATCTGGTGAAAAAATGAAGGTACTTTAGATTTTTTTGACACCATTAAGGCTTATACATAAGTGATTTAGTTTTTAAATTATAAATAATATAAGAACGTAAATTAATATCTTATGATCATAATAACACACTTATTGTTATCAAGTAAATACTAATATATAACTTCTAAGAAATTTTCAACAATAACTTAAAAAATACACTACGTAGTACATTTGTTTATAAATTGTAATTAAATTTTAAGAACTAAATTTTATTTTTTATTGTACATCTTTTAGTGGGTACATAATATTATTATTCAATTTAGAAGAAACAGTTTATTTATAAAACGTTTTGCTGTGTAATGTTTCGCCTTCTAAAAGCATTTATCCACCTATGGTGAAGCCTTCAGAAGGCGAAACAGCTAGTCACGCATAATTACTCATAAAAACAGTTTTTTTATAAATTGAATAAATAAAAGAAAAACCTTTAAAAATATAGAAAAAATAAATAAAATAGATTACCTTTGCATATCAGGATTGAACCTTACTACCTTATGCCCAACACTACAATGAGACCGATATTTATTGCGTATATTAACTTCTGCAATGTCAACAAATTTCAAATAAATGCATGTACACTTGTATGTGTATTTATGCATTCGCGATCGGATGTCGGGAAGTGGGATAATTTTCGCTTCCAAGATTCCGTTTCCGTCATTCATTCAAACAAACAAAATCAAAATTCAAATAGTCGTATAATAAAACACTTCCAACTGTTAAACGGTGTTTTAGTTACATTCAATAAAGACTGCACAAACTCTTTTTTGAATTCTTACCAATAAACAATGTACTGCGGAAGAGCTGGCAATGTCGCATTTTGGCAGACCGACACATGAGATTGCGTCTTGAAAATTGAGGTTATTTCGGAAATATGATTTTTTTATCATTGAAGAAGGAATAATTTTCAAAAAAAGTCTTGAAAAGAAAGTTTTTCTTATAAAAATTGAATATGATTTTTTAATTTTCAATTTATATAATTGCCTTCCAGATGATATTAAAAACGAAAATTAAAAAAAAAAATATTTATTTTTATTCACCAATAACAATATAGTGAAAGTGAATAATATTGTAAATTCTGAAATTTGAAATATGAAGTTGACAAATACGACAGTCTCCTAATAGGGTGCGTTAGCAAAATTGGTTAATGCATATATCCCGGTCAGACGTGAGGTTCTGGGTTCGAGTCCCAGTTGCAGCCATTATATTTTATTATTTTTCTCTGTGTTGTTTATTTTCATATTTAATAATAATGGATTACTATTGTTATCTTCTTCTTCAATGATATAATGTTTTAGTTTATTCTCTGAGAATTCTTGTTACCATTTTTTTATTTTTTTTTATTGTACAAAACATAATAGGAATGTGTTTTCGAAATTTTGTATTCTCGACCTTTTTTACGTTTGTTTTTATAGCATCTTCAATAAATAAAGAAGAAATGTATAAAACATTTAAAATACTTTGGAAAAATTCGGAAATACGATGAGAAATTTTGGATTGGATTATCCTCTTTGATCCAGACACATAATGCACATCTTTCCGTTAAATATTTTATGGCTGTTAAATTTCAGTTTCTATTAGCACGGTTTTTACATAAATTAATTGTATAAAATTTACACCGCGTTTAATAGTAAGACTGTTATAAACATGAAATAATGCAAATTATTAGGTACCTAAATACCATTTCTTTGCTGGAGCTGAGAATTGTAGTAGTAACAGGTTAGTTATTTCAGTTATTTTCACCTCAGAGTTAGTGTGAATAAAACTACCAGCAATGCATTAAAATCTAAAACATCCCTGAAACTGAACGTGCCACCCTTCTCGAAACTTCGAAGAATTCTTTGCTTTTATTTTGCGCATTTCTTAACAGTGAAAACATCGTTAGGCGAAGGTTTCCCGTGGATAACTCTTCCGTATGAGATGTTTGCAAACTGTATTCAAAGATATCCAGTCGATTTGGCAAAGTCCGCAAATAGGGGTTGCTAGCTTTTCAAGTCTGGCTCCTACGAGTCCTACGTGACTTGAGATATTGGGTGGATTCAGCCACCAGCCAAACACAGCCACCCTTCTCACCCTCCATCGTCCCTTAGTCCGCAGAGCAACCTCCTCACAGTCCTGCTACCCGCTTCTCTAAAACTACCCCTTGGTCGCATTATCGGCAGGGATAACGTGATCATCCCCCCCGATGTGATGATTACGGTGGGGTTTTATTGGGCTTCTGATGTTCTCCTTGAAATTGAGCCTGATTTTTATTGACATACCATCTCATAAGACATAATTATCGACACAAGGGAACATTGAAATCACGCATTTGTATGATTATTTAAACTTGTCACGATTACCTACAAAGTACCTACTAAAAAATTTCAGATATTATATATAATAGATATACATAAAACAAAATGTATTTATTAAAACTATATAACTAGATTCACGCGCAACAACGAGTTTTTTTTTTTATGGAATAGGCAATTCACCCTAAGAAGAGTGCTTTGTGCCAACAACAACGAGTTAATAGTTCCGAAATTTAATAATAAGTACGGACAGAGAACGTTAGAATATAACATACCGAAAATATTTAATTTATTACCTGACACTATAAAGCAATTTTGTAAATGAATAAGGTTAAATACATGGTGAAAAATTGGCTATCGGAAAAAAATATTTATATTAATATCTATGTATGAAAAAATGTATGAATAAATTAATGAAAAAATGTTGAATCTGTATATATAAGATGGAATTTTTTTTTTTTTTTAAATGCATATGAATGTAAAATATAAGCACCTGTTGACAATCCAATTGAATTGGTTTAGCAGGACTTGTTTGTTGAATCAATGCTGTGGAAAAAAGATTCCTGAGGCGCGCGTATGTTTAGTACGGCAATGTTGGGGTTTGGAGGTATATTGTAAGGCTGAAGGGAGTGGTGAAGAAGGAAGCTGGGAAATACCATGGCTTTTCAGAACTGATGATCACCAAATACTGATGAATCCATTTCAATCAACGTTTCGATTCTGAATAGTAAACCTTCACCAGGGCGATACTGAAAGTATTTACCACTCTGTTATGTAGCAATTCTTTCTAAATACTTTACCTTGCTAGGAAATAACGTGATGTTTAATTAGTTAGCTCAATTTTATAACATTTTCAGCGTTTGTGACATTGGGACGTTCTTTTTTAAACATTTTCCGTTTACCAGGACCGTTTTTTTAACGTGACGGTCATGCCTCACGTTTTCAGGAAGTTTTCAGGTTTTTCACAGAATCAGGCGCCAGAAACAGTTTAGTTTACGGCTTTTATTGGCAAACTTCTGTCGCCTGGACGGCGGCGCTACGTGCAGCAGGTACTAAGTTACAAAGGCCTGCGATGTCCTTTGAATTCGGGAATCAATACAAAACGATTTGTTTTTCAACCAACAGACTACTAACAGGGCTTTCGAACTATTATGGGATGAGAGGTCATTCTGACGGATCCTTGACAAGGGAAAATCGTTTATTTCAAAGGAAATAAAATATTCAATTCACGCAGTAGGAAAAAACAATCTACGTGAAAATATCTCAGTGTTACAAAATTACAATTACTCTCAGTAAACCGTACTCGCTCACCTTCTTCAAGAATATAAATAGTCAGGTTTTTCGTATTAACTCCAGATAGGAAGTCCCTTAGGGAAATCATTTCTCTCCGGGCCTACAAGTGTGTCATCAATGGGGATGCTGTGTGAAAGATCTTTTGGAGGAAAGGAAGGAGTGAACCTGGGTCGTGAAGAGGTCCGTCTGGGGGAGGGAGAACCGAATCGTAAAAACGACTAGTTCTTAAATAGAAAATATCGACAGTGTACAAATAATGCTGATCGGGTCTTCCGGAAGAGATCAATGGCCAATTCCATTGAAATACCGGTATAACAATCACGTGTATAAACCGAACGTATGAATGGTCTAAAATTCTAAAACAAGGTGACTAGTGACTACAACTACGTTGCTGAAAAACATTTTTTTACGTCAACTATACAACGGTTTTTTTACGTCAACTATACACACTTACGTCAACTATACGATAAATTTATTCGTAAAAACGGTTAAAAACGGGACTGAAGTTCTTACGAACAAATTAACAAAGCTGACATAGGCCCAGAGGAAAATAATTGCCTATATGGGCCTATGTCAGCTTTGGGGTTATTGTGTAGGGGTCTTTTATGTAAAGGAAGGAAAATGTATGAGGTGTTGGTAGGAATCTGGGGGTCAGTATATCCATGAATGATGTATGAATCCATCCCTCTCTCACTGCGGTGTAAGGCAATGGGTCTTCCTCAACCTGCCGCTCCCGATCCGGCTCGCCACGCAGCTAGTGAGCAGACGCATCCGCCACCAAGACCTGGACCCGCCTCACCCAAGAACCGGGGCACCCCTGCAAAGTCCATTGTGCACTTTCAAACTTACATTCATTTTCTTATAAGTTTATAAGCCATCTTGGTGTTGCCATTTAAAAACTTTTAAACAATCGCAGCACTATCAAATGAATCAAAAAGACGAGGGAGAAGCAGAGAAAAGGATTGCAAAGCAAGAGCGGTAAGACATAGTGGTACATGGAGAAAAATGTTATTCTAAATTACGATCATTTTATTCGTAAAAACGGTTAAAAACGGGACTGAAGTTCTTACAAACAAATTAACAGGGTTTCAATGTTTATAGGCGGGAAAACGTAAGAATAATTTGTTGGTATACGTACGAAATTACGTGTACCAACAAATTATTCTTACATGTTCCCGCCAATAAACATTGAAACCCTGTTAATTTGTTCGTAAGAACTTCAGTCCCGTTTTTAACCGTTTTTACGAATAAATTTATCGTATTTTAGAAAAACATTTTTCTCCATGTAGGGAGGGGAGGGGGAGTGGAACGAAAGAGGGGGTTCGCGGGAGGGGGAGCGAGGAAGGAGTAGATTTGATCGTGGAAAGGGGGGGAGTTGACGATACAGGTGGACGCAGGAGAGGGGGGGTGTCGAAAGTAGAAGGGGAACGCGGGAGGGGAAGGTGACATGGGAGGGAAACGGGGACGGGAAGTGAGACGCATGGGAAAGGACACACAGGAGAGGGTAACGGAGGGGTAACGAGGGAGGGACAGAGGTAGGGATTTTAAAGGAGACATTCGACTACCATAATACGGACGTGTGTCTAGTGTGGTAGTCGAAAAGCATGTAAAAAAAACTGTATAAAAAATATATTACGAATAAATAAAAAAATAAATAAAGTAACGATAGGGGATAGAAGGGGCTAAATTTGCAAAATCCATACTTCTCACACTGACAGCTGCATGTGGCCCGCTCACGGGTCGGAAAACCTTCTTTTTTCGTAGATGCACCAGACGGAAAAACAAAAAAAAATGTGTATTCAAAAGGACTTCAAGAATCAGAATTAAAACACAAACACTTTCTTTAAGTGGCACTTCAACGTATGCCAGGTACTCGCTAGTATATTATAAAGAAGTCGCTTGGTACCTAAGCAGTTACTGTAGGTAGGTACTTAATATTTATGTAATATTATTATCCGTCAGTTTCCGCGGGGCTCTGTGGGTAGGGGTAGGGGGTAGGGGTATTTTGACAATTCCCCGGGGGAGAAGTAATAATATAACTCAAGGATAACTGAGCAAGGATCGGCGAGGCTCCTCGGTGATCGAGTTAGGGAATGTTAGGCGTGAAAATATCGCAGGGGAAAACGAATAAAATATACCTACATAGTGAGATGTGAGGATGAAGGCAGTTGGCGAGCGACGATATCCGATTTTTTCGATTGGCTCGCGGTGAAGGAAGAACAAAATATTTATATGGCAACATTCAGAAGCCGAAAAGTTTTGTTTTTTTTTTATATTACTAAGTAAAATAGGTAGGTACTAACCGCGGTACTGTTTTCTGTTAAGGTGATGATCCCTAAACCTTAAAAAGTTCGACATCAGAATCCTTGCATCTTTTTTGTTTCTTTTTAATCTTATTTTCCTTGTACAAAATATATGTATTTACAACCGAAACTTCTAAACCCCCTAAAAAAAGCTTGCGCCACCATTTTATGCCGAAAAAATCTTGAAGATGAGGATAAGGTCTTATTATCAATAATAACACCATAAAATGCATTGAATACTTTCTCTTTCAAATCTCTCCATTTTTTCACAATATTTTCTTCACCTCTATTATCACCATCTTCGCTGAAATAAGCACATCTCCTTCTTTTCGGATTGTTAACGACTTCTTCACTATCACTTACTATCACACTATCATTGTCATTGCAATCAATATTATTAATGTAAAAAGGTCTTCGTCATCCAGTGGCGGACACAGATAAGGGGCGTGGGTTTAATCTTTAAATAAATAAATAATTTAAAAAAAACAGTACAAACTACAATTTGAACATTATTAGGTATCTTTTTTTTCTTTATTTTACATTTGATACATTTAAAGCCAAAATAACAGAAATAATATTACATAATAAGAGAATATATTTAAAATGAATACAATTAGTGTTATCACGTTGTTTTAGGTCGATATTAGTTCCTAGCTAGGCAGAATGCCTGTTCTAAAGTGTGTAAAGTGCCAAATGCAATTTAAATTTTTTTATTTTTTTTTATTAATACCTATATACTAAGTTTTTACTAAATGTGCCATTCATAGGTAATCATGTATCGTTTTAAGTCACATTATATAATAGTTTTTCAGACTCCTCCCTACCCAAGCCAATCAACCATTTAGTTATTATTGAACCAATGCAGGACATTTTGCAATTTTTAATATTTAAGTCTGGGGGGATTTTATTGTATAATTTCGGTCCCAGATACGCATACGTCTTTTGATACTTTGCAGTATTTGCTCCCTGGGACGAAGAGATCCTTTCTGTGGTGACTTCTTGTATCGTATTTGTGATCAATTTTATTAAAATTTTCTATATTTTTATGTACATGGATAATAATCTTTTTTATGAAGTTTTGACGAACATCAAGAACCTTAAATTGTTTGTAGAGTTTGTCGCTTAAGAACCTGTAGGGTTTACAAGGGTTTTTTTTAGGTTTTTATCTAAAATAGATATTTTCACAAATATTCAATAAAAGTTAATTTATGGTATCTAAAATAGATTTTTTCACAAATATTCAATAAAAGTTAATTTAAAATTAAGTAGGTATAAAAATATAATACATGTTGGTAAATTAAAAAGGTTTTTCTTACAAATATTTGACAAAAGTTTACATTAAAAAAAATAGATGATAAAAAATGATAAACGTAAATGGAGTACCTAGATTTTTTTTTACTTATATTTAACAAAGGTTTATTTAAAATCAAGTACCTAATTTTCATTATTATTTTTTTTACGTTAACTCCACGCCGGAGGCCCTGAGGAAAATAATTTTCCTCGGGGCCTATGTCATCCTTGAGGATGTTGTGTGGAGGGTCTTTTTGAGTAGTGGAAGGAGTGAACGTGGGTCTTGAAGAGTACCATGTTGTAGGAGGGAGGAAACACAGAGGCCGGAAAATCGTTCCACAACCGAACTGTTGAACTCAAGAACGAATAGTAGAAACGACCCGTTCTCAGTGACAAATGTCAACCGTGTACGTATGTTTGGCGTATTTCCCGACTATGCACCGGTGCCGAGGGGATCAGTGAAGCTAGTTCCTCGGTGCATCTTCCGTTAGAACAAGGATAACATTCCCACCCGACGCCTGTGCTCTGAAGATGGCAATCCGTTTGGGCGAGAGAACCTATCGAGGGTCGACGGTTTTTTTAGATATTTTGGGGCTCCAGACCAGCTCCAGAGGTGGCTGCCAAATTCAACCGTGGGGCGCATTTGCGATTCGTACAGGTAAGGCTACATAGTAAGAAATAATAGAGGAGTAGTAGATATACAAGTTAGTGGAGGCTGTCGAGCGACGCCAAATCATCTGAGTCTTCCCAAACACGTTGTGTTTTGGATCGGCGCTGGTCCATTTGGCTCGTCGACTCTGTGGTTTGTGTCCAGTTCTATGATGTGGTTTTGAAGGGCTGAAAATGAATGAATAATGCTGAGAAAATTTCGCCATTAGAGTCATCTGGCGTTTTTCCAGAGTATAAATATATTACCCAAGGCGCAAACCATCCACACATCATAGAAGACATCTATATTTTGTTACTAGCAACTGTTTACAACTATGGGCAATTTAAAAATATTTTTTGTCTTGTAATGGACAATTTTCAAATTTTTTGTACAATATTTCAAATTATCTGTTTTATAAAAATGTCAAAATTTTCAGGGTATTTTTACAGAAAACGATTCCTTGCATTTTCTATTATGTTAAAATTAATTAAACAAATAAAATAAAACCTCAGTGATCGATTAAAATTTATGATTTGGAAATTAAATCCATTTTAATCCAAACACAACAGATTTACAATTAGCAAACTTAGAAATTTTAGAAATTAGATATTATTAATATCCAAATATTTTTTTAAAATAGCCATCTATAATTTATTTTCTTATTAATAATTAAATTTAAAATAATTTCTTTTTGTTGTTTAAACATCTTTATTATGTTTTGATAATTTATATAATGTAATTTTTCATATTTTAAAATAATTTTTATATTTACTTTCAAATAATTGTTTTTACGATATTTTTTAATTAATTAATCACCTCTCTCTATAATATTTTTGACCATAGTTCTTTTTAATCTGTTTTTAGTCTATACTTGTTTGTTTATTTTACTAATGTCATTACTACCCTGACGAAGAAACCATTGGTTTTGAAACATGTAGGTAATTGTGATTATATTAGTCGTTTAAACAATGTTATTTGTTTTAATTTAAATCCATTTTACTTTGTACCGAGCAACAGCTATCCATTCTTAAAGAGCTGGTTAAATGTTTATGGATATTTAATTTTAACTTGGGAGGCGGTTATGGGTACCGCCGCCCCGGGAACCATTTGTTGGATAACTAACAGCCGTTGTGTCCAATCCTAATAATCAACTGCTGAGCCGAAATCTCGGCTCAACCCCGCTCAAATGCACAAATATATTCTTCCCAAACCATAATCATTGCCATGCAATGCTCAACTGTAAGGAAGCTACATTGGTGGATTAAGCTTGCCTTAGGATGCCGTACTTATAAAAACGTCAACAGAGTCTGACATCTGTCATGTGATTCACGCTCTTTTCGGTTTTTTAAAATTGCATTTTTAATTTAAATTATGGACGTACTGAATTTAGTAGATATTGTTGAATGAGCGGAAATGGATGATGATAATATCGGGTTACACATTATATCGCAATATCAAATGACGGTAAATTTCACAACCGTTTTAAGACAACTTAAAACGTGTTTTTTAATATGTTTTGAGCCCAATTTTGCCATGCAATCAATTGTTTGTAGCTTTACGATTGTCTGCAACTGGAAGGTTTCACATTACAGATGAAGACTTTTTCAAAATTTGCCCATCTACGTCCAACAAAATCGTAGCAGATCTGCCGTCAAACTTATAGTAAATAAAAAAGAAAGTCAATCTAACACTTTTTGAACGTATTAAATACGTTTGTTTAAAAAAATATAAAATGTCGCTTTATGTATTATGTGCACTATTTAAAAGAAATTATTTGTATAAATAATAAACACAATTATTAACGCTTCAATGTCAATTTAACGTGAAAAGTTTTTACTTTGACGCCATTTTATTGTCTATGAAAAAAGACAGCCACACACACGAGCAATCGGACAGTACCAAAGATCAAAACGTTGGGAACAGGCAAATTGGAACTTTTCGTTAGGACCAGTTGTTTTGGAATTCCCTTCAAATTTGAATTTCCTTCAAATCGTCATTCACCGAAAAATTGGGTTGTTTCAACTTCCGTCAGCAGTAAAAATACTATAGAAATGTGATGTGAATGTGATCAGCCGAGTCCGGACGGTTAGCGAAATAATGGGAGGCGCATGCGCAGACGTCAAAATTGTGATTCGGCGGGGAACACTTGAATAAAATTTTCAAATTTATCGAACGTTATTTGTTGCTATTTACTGCTGACGGAAGTTGAAACAACCCAATTTTTCGGTGATAGACGATTTGAAGGAAATTCAAATTTGAAGGAAATTCAAATATGAAGGGAATTCCGAAACAACTGGTCCTATGGAATTTTCGATGAAATTTCTTCTGACGGAGGTTGAAACAACCCAATTTTTCGGTGAATGTCGATTTGAAGGAAATTCAAACGTGAAATTTTCCGAAACAACTGGTCCTTAGGATCACTTAACTTAGCAGCGCCTCACGGTATATACTCAGATAATCAATCGAAAAGATGGACACAACGGCTGTAAAACTAAATAAACTGGGGGTGCCATAGTCCCCCGTCAGTTGCGACTTGTGAAAATAAATATTGATAAGGGGGGGGGGGTAAATAAACATGAGATTTTTTTTACATCTTTTAATTATCATCAATGTATTTTTAATCACAGTGGGTAAATTTCAGCGCCAAGGAAAACCTCTAACATTCAAAGGACATATGTTATAGTATGAGCGAACATTTAAGAATACATTTTATAATAGCATAATAAATTGTTGTACTATCAAATAATAATTCATTTAAGCGAGAATACATCTCCCCACGTTTGAAATACTTCCAAATTCTTATCAATCGTAGATACAATTCACTTTGAATCAAATTTTTAATACAAATGCTTCCAAAATGAAGCAACCATTTTAAACTATGCTGCACAAATAATAACCACTATTCTATAAGTTGCGTACTTATTAACCTTTCCCTTACTGAGCTGAAAAAATCCGCGCGCTCCGGTGCTGTGTAATCACTACACAAGCAGAAATGGTCGATTTAAAAGCCGAAAAAAATGAATATTTATAGAAAATCGCTATATTTCATTATAGTAATAGTAAAAAATTATAATAATTGATATTTAATTGCTGAAAACATGAAAAAAACATCGGTAGCTCAAAGAAACGATGCTCATACAACATGCGAAGAGACCACCCCGAATGAATGCCGGGCGGCGACTGGCGGCCCGCGTCGTGTTGTCCGCAGTGGAAACCGAAGGAACAAACACGATTGACGACTGACCAATAACCACACGATTCTCTTTCTCGCCCTTACTTATATCGAAGTAGGTGAGAGTGAGACGCGCATAGTGTCGCACTAGCCGCACGCTTCACACATTTGTACGTATTTAGCCGCAGCGCTGATCGTATTGAGAGACGTTTGATTGTATAGGTGAATTTATTTTCGATTCTCACAAAATACCTCTGATGTGCCCGATAGGTACGGATTATTATTTTTTTTAATTTTTTATTTAATGGTTAAATGTATAACGGAGGATTACCTAAAATCTGAACCCAGAATTTTCCATATTTACGGAGATATTAAAGGTGCAAAAAGCAATGTGTAGTAATAACACATCGCAGGCAAGGGAGGGTTAATTTGCAATAGCCAAACTATTCTCTATCATCAATGAATAGAAAAATAAATACTTTATTCAAGATTACCAAAATAATTGATTGTAAAAGATTAGATACATAATAAATATTTATGTAAGGGAATATTATTTTACAACTTTGCTCGGGAACAATAATAATCAATATAATTTCACATTATAATTTATGTACATATTTACGTAAATTCATCAAAATCATCCAAAAAATGTTGGATGCAGTGAAACCCTCTTAAGAAGTTCTCTCTTAAGAAGTTTGATTTCTTCGATGTCTTGAAGACTGAATGGCCCAATTTTTCCCGCCTAATCTGTTTTTCCAGCCAAAGAAGTTTTTTTTTCTGGTCCCTTGGAAAACTTCTTAAGAGGGTTTCACTGTAGTATGTATAGAGGAACAGAAAAGTTCTTTAGAAATACAATGAATGGTAAAAAGCAGAATATTACAAGGGTTCGTAATCAATCATAATATTGTTGTAAATGATATTAAAAATATATTTTAATGGAATGATAAGAATCAAAGGAAATATAAACGGATAAACAAAAATGTTAACCAACTTTTATTGGAATAACTTTTAAAAGGTATACTCATCAATGTAATATATCATTGAAGAAAATAATACTAATAAATCTAAAAGAAACATGAGACAGAACAAGACACAGAAAAATAAAAAGGTAACGGCTGCAAATGGGACTCAAACCCAGGATCGCTTGTCTAACCGGAACACAGCGCACTAACCAACTCGGCCATTGGGACCTATGTATATTTTTTCTGTCATTTTTGTCAATTTAAAATTCAGAATTAACAATATTATCCCCAATAATTTTTTTCCAGTTTTTTTTTTAATGGTTACAAAGTTTCTTAGTTAGTGTCTCAAATAAACATATCCGATGTTAGATACGTTTTTAGATTTCGACGGATCTGCCCTGATGATGGACACTGCAACGCTGTCCGAAACGTCGGCTAACGAAGGAGGTAGCACAACACGGCATAACACCCCAAAAACAAACTACGAAAAAAAAAAAAAAAAAATATCCGATGTTATTTATATGGGACAGAAAAAATATAGGTCCCAATGGCCGAGTTGGTTAAGGTGCTGTGTCCCGGTAAGACAAGAGATCATGGGATTGAGTCCTAGTTGCGACCGTATTTTTCTGTATCTTGTCTGTTTCATGTTACGTGTTGATTTATTAGTACATAATTATCTGTTTCATCAAAAATGTTATCATTCATAGAAAATTATTTATACAATATACACAGATAAATGGCAGAATTTGTTTTTATTGGAAGTATAGTCAACCAACACCTTTCCATCAAGTTTTTTTTTAAATCACACACCAGCAAAATTCAATTCAAAACATCACAACCTTGTAACATCACAGTGTTGACAAAAGTTTCATAAACACATTTTAATGACATTAGACGCCCAAACTGGTGATGACAACAAAATAATAATACATTGGCAAAAAAATGTATACTTTTATTTGACCTTTGCTTGCTGGACTTTTCAACACAATACATCCCATCACACGGCACGATTTGATACAATGTTGCTATGTGTTTTAGTGAAACTTCATGGATCACATATTATATACCACTTACAGGAACACATAATGCGACCAACGGATCACATAATGCGACCAACGGATCACATAATGCGACCAATGGATCACATATGCGAAGGTCGCTTAGATAAGATTAAGTGCTCTCAGAGAAATAAGTTGGTCTGTAAACCAATAGGTTTGAATTCTAGCCCCTGCCACATTGTAAGAATTGGTGCTGTATTGTATCACTAACTAGTGCAACAAAGGAAAGATTCGTTAAAAGTCATTGTGAAATAGACCTTCTTCTTCCAGAATCGCAAACATATTTTTAGATTTCACAAAATTTATCTTACAGAAAAATATGACCCAAGTTAACTCACAAAATTCAACAACAAAAAAGTTATACCTACTAGGAAATAAAATCAGTACAAAACAATATTTAATCAAGTATCACATAGTGTAAATATGTACTAAAAACATAGTGACTTAAATTGACAAGAGTATTTATACTGCTGAGGCGGGTTTTTTTTATCTTAAAGAAGTGTCATGTTTGTGAAAAAAAGTTTATATAATGAACATACACATAAATTAAATTGAAAAATAAAACACAATTTAAAAAAAATACATAATATTCTTTGATGTTACCGTGATTTATTTTTGGGGTATTACGGGCTGTTGCGCTACCTCCTAACACTTTTCGGACATCTATCCTATTCATACGACAGATGTGTAATCGTTGGCTAAAGAAGGAGGTAGAGCAATACGGCACTTTTACCAAAAACGATAGCACATTTGGCCATGAAAATCTCAAACATACATTCTTTGATATTATTTGAGTAGTAAATTTATTGACATTTTGGTAAGTTAGTGAACGAAGGGAACCAAAATTATCAAGAAATATAAAGGATACACATGTAATAAAAAACATAAAAGAAAAGTGCTTACGCTTCCAGTGTTTGTTGGAGTAATTAAATATTTAGAAGTTATGGAAAGCACATAACTTACTATAAATGCTAGAATATTACAAATATTGAATTTTATTTTGACCATCTCCAAAATATACAAAGATGCTGTTCGTATTACATAAAAGTAATAATTTACAAAAAATAAAGACCCTTAAACCATACGTGGATGTACGACAAAACTATCTACAAAAAAACCATCCAAAAATATAGGAATCTTTTCTGCAGCAAGCTGAATTGTATGTATAATATATGCCTCAAGTATGAAAAGATATACTGGATTAAAAATCAAAGGCGAAGTGAGTACAGTTTAAAGATACATACATCGCATTGAAAAATTATACACAACTCTTTTCCACCAGAATATTCCCAGTAAACAGTTCTACCTCAATAATAGGGCACAACTAACAGATGACTGTGGAATCCAAATGGCTTCCTCACTTGCAAAAGAGAAACATCCACAGATGAGATACAACATAAGTAGAACCACAATATCTGGATGGGTTAGAGCAGTCAATAATGGGCAAAACTGGAGACACGTCCAAGTTCAGACAAAACTTCTGTCAAATGTGTAACTGCAAAGTGCACCATGCAGATTATACTAATTTTAAAAATCTGTTTATTGAGGCTGTACCGTGGTTTGCAATATGCAAAATTAGGCATTTTTCTTTAACAGGAATACGATTTAATCCTAAATAAGCTCAAGTGAAAAGTATCTACCGTGATGGATCAGAGAGATGATAGATCATCCGTCTATTCTTCGCTAAACAACATAAAGTTTACAATGCATGCCTATTTGAGACAAGGTTGAGGGAGACCTTCCCCTTGGGGAGTTGGGCCTCCCTGCGTCATGAGTCCTCCAGCTGCTTGTCGGGTATGTCTGAGGGCGCGGCCAGGTGGCTGGGCAGCGAGATCTCCCGCCGGATGTAGAACAGGATGTAGGGCTTGCAGGAGGCCACCGTGCCCACGTCCGTGAGGCCCACGCACGAATCGTTGAAGTGAAACCACTGGCCGTCATTGATGGCGAACGCAGTGTAGTGACCAGAACCAGCACTAAAACCAAGGTAAACACTCTATTTGTTACTTACATTTTGAGGAAGGGAAGGAATTTACAATAAACTTATCTGTCAGTGATGTATACAAATGTAAACAAAAGATACGGCTATTTATTAACAAAAATGTTAAAGTTAGCATTTTAATGATTTTTTATTTTTTTGATACAATATTTTTACATTTTATGGTATAATCCAGTTATGTTTTTTTTTTTTTTTACATTAACTCCACACAGGAGGCCCTGAGGAAAATAATTTCCCTCAGGGCCTATGTCATCTTTGAAGATGCTGTGAGGAGGGTCTTTTTGAGGAGAGGAAGGAGTGAACGTGGGTCTTGAAGAGACCCATGTTATAGGAAGGAGGAAACACAGAGGCCGGCAAATCGTTCCACAGCCGAGCTGTTGAACACAAGAACGAGTCGTAGAGGCGTCCCGTTCTCATGTGACAAATGTCAACCGTGTACACATGTTGGGCGAGCGTTTGGCGTGTTTCCCGACTATGCACCGGTGCCGAGGGGATCAATGAGGCTAGTTCCTCGGAGCATCTTCCATTGAAATACCGGTAGAACAAGGATAGCATTCCTACCCGACGCCTGTGCTCTAAAGTTTGCAATCCGTTTGTTAAGACGGGAGAATCTATCAAACAGACCGCCCGTTTCTGCACAGAGTCGAGGGTGTTTTTCAGGTACTTTGGGGCTCCAGACCAGAGGTTGTTGGCCTCACTGGGTGGTTTACCCGTGCTGATTACGTAAATGATGATGATATGCCTTTTGTAAAAGTAAAATGTAACTAGGAACTCGTACTCCCCTAACTCAACTAATAACTTGAGAGCAAAGGGTGGCGCACTGTGAATGCTTTCCTGTCTCATTTGTACACATTGTGGTTCTACATGAACTGAGTGAGAAAGAATGACTGCTGAGTTTTCAACCTAAGACTGTTGAATTGTGCATTGCACTGCTTGTCTTCGGCCTTCACATAACTTAACCTCTTGAATGTCAGATGATATTTCGAAAAACCGCACGGAAATTACCTTGATGACTTCTGGTCAAATAGCCATATAAAAACCAAGGAATTGTTTTTTTGCTATTGTTTTCTGTTTACCAGATAATGTATCTTATTTTTGTTTACCAGATAATGTATCTTACCTTATTTTTCATATATATTACATCGTAATATCAATAATAGCTAACCTTAGAAAAAAAAAAAATCTCCCATTCGGCAAACAAATATCAAAAAAATATATATTTGTACGAAAATTAACTGATTTTATTGTTTCTACACACAACTGAATATACACCCTAGATGAAAACCAACAATTTTAAAGGTGTTTTAGAAGAATTAATCACATTGATACTTCTTTAAAAAGAGGGCAGCTGGTAAGGCGGGAAAAAGCATGACTACCGAATGTCATAGGAAATTACTTTAAAAAATATTCAGAGTAGCTAGATTAATCAAATCAACTGTTACGTCAAGAAAGATATTGGAGCAAGAGATTCTGACCTTCTTCTGCATACAGTTTTTTTAAACATATGGGTTAAAATCGCAAATTATTTTTTTTTTTTAAACAAAGTAATTATGGGTGTATTATAGCATAATTCAAGAAGTTTTAATTGGCGATTCCTTTGAGAAGTCCTGTTGAATGCCTTCAGATGTCAATAGGACAACTCACCCGTTTCCGTGGTGGACGATGACGGCGGCCAGGTCATACAGGTTGTTCCCCGCTCCCGATCGCCGCGTCTCGGGCAGATTGCTCAGCACAAACTGGGACATGTCTAGGGCTGTTATCGGAAATGAAATATTTGTGTCTATCTTAGTCCTGAAAAAAAATTATTATTAAATTAAACAAGCTAGAGTAATTTACAATTCAGGTAAAAAAAATAATTTTTTTTAAGATTTCTACAGTAACAGCTTCTTTTTACATTTTTCAAAGAAATGTTAAAAAAAGTGTAAATCTAAGGAAAATGTAAAAGTGCAGAAATTAAAAATGTTTGGAAAAAAATAATTATCTAGTAGCTAATCAATTTTCAATTAAAACATTATTATTAACTAATATCGACTGTAATAAACTCTGTTACTTCGAAAACAAAAAAAAACATATTTTTAAAATTATTTGGTGCTGAAAACTCGAGGTCCCTTTTCTTATAGGTACATTTTTAAATCAAAATTTTTCAGATTTTCCCTGTTTTCATGCAATATTTCTAAAATTCAACTCTCATATTAATACTAGATATTATTTGTATGTACATGAATTCGGTGCCGAATTATCACAACCTAAAACCGGTTTCATAACATTCCCTGGAAAACTATTTCAAATAGGGTCAGCATGTAAAACTTATGTAAATCCAAATGCAAAAATTTAAAAGATTTTACGAAAAAAATTTACGAGAATGTATGGAATTAATTAGACTTCGATTTTTGACATAGAAAGCGGGAAAATGTGAAATAGGGATAACGTAAAACCAAGGTTTTACTATATTCTATTATGAAAAAAAGCAGCGGTATTCAACCTGCGGTACGCGACGCAAAAAATGGGGGTAAGCAATATCGTTCTACAAATGTAGGTTTTACAACTCAGCTCAACATTTCAGCAGCTGTGGCTCCAAAAATATTAATACCGTTCACAATGCACGTATTTGCGTGAAAAGCCATTTTCTACCTATGCGTTTATTAAAAATAAATATTGTCATCGCCTAAATGCTGAACCAGACTTTGCTTTGGGTAGCAAGCTCAAGGGTCACATTGACTGTATGTTAATATTGTATGATTGATTATACAGGCTGTAACAGGAAATCGGGTTTTCATTTTAACTACTGATGCATGAGAAATTTTTCTGCAAAACTTTATGAGATTAAAAAAAATTCACCCTCTAAATACATTTTGTGAGTTTGGAGTTGTTTACAGAGAATATTACTTTTTTTCATCGAAATAAAAAGATGTGGATCAAAATTTGTTCAATTTTAAAAGGTTTTTTTTTTACATTAACAGGAGGCCCTGAGGAAAACAATTTCCCTCATGTGTGAAGATGCTGTGTGGAGGGTCTTTTTGAGGAGAGGAAGGAGTGAACATGGGTCTTGAAGAAACCACAGATGCCGGCAAATAGTTCCACAGCCGAGCTGTTGAACTCAAGAACGAGTCGTAGAAACGATCCGTTCTCATGTGACAAATGTCAACCATGAACATATGTTGGGCGCGCGCGTTTGGCTTGTTTCCTGACTATTCACCGGTGCCGAGGGGATCAATGATGCTAATTCCTCGGAGCACCTTCCATTGAAATACCGGTAGAACAAGGACAGCATTCCCACCCGACGCCTGTGCTCTAAAGATTGCAATCCGTTTGTTAAGACGGGAAAATCTATCAAACGGATAGCCCGTTTCTGCACAGAGTTGAGGATTTAAAAATGTCTGAAGACGTGTTACACACGGTATAAAATTGCATTAATTGTATTTATGTGACTTTCATTACACGTGTACAGACGATAGAAGGTAGGGGGTACAACAAATTTGTAGTAAGAGTCAAGGGGTACGCAGGCTCAAAAGGGTTGACAACCACTGAAATAAAGGCATACCATAACTGCTTGTTCACCATTTGTACACTGTAGGTCAGTAAACAGATCAGAAGAAACACTGCACATGCCGTATAATTAACCTACAAGGGTCTAAATGCTTTACAGTTTGTCTTACCTAAATGCCTAATAAAAATATTGTAAAATAATAAAATGTACCAACCTATAAAAATTGTTCCACCTAAAGCGCTTGATATGCAGACACAGTACATTTGGTAGTCGCCTGATCCAGAATCTCTTGGTAGAGCGCTGTTTACTCTTACAGCTACTGCAGAAATAGAGTTCCGTGTCCGCTAATTCTTCAATCTGAAAACATTACAAATTCATAATAAAATAATGCTTTTTAAATTTTATAATAACCGCTTCAACTTATCCACCTTAAAAAAGCTGTCTAAACCAGCAGTCGCCAAAGTTATGGTCCGTGAGAAAATTTCACAGGTCCGCAGAGAAATGGTGACATTTAAACCACCCTGTAATTTATCATTGATGAAGAAGATAACACAAATAATCTAAACAAAAATATGAAAATGAACAAAACACAGAAAAATAAAAGATAACGGTAGCAACTGGGACTCGAACCCAGACCTTTTCACCTTACCGGGACGAATTCGACTACTGCCACCATTTATTTAAATGTCATTGGTCACATGTGCAAAATATAATCAACCTCAGCATAAAACTGTAGATTTGCATATAAATCAAATCCACACCGCCAGCTTGATTTATATAATATATATTTCAACCAATTTATACAAAACCTTGACAGATTATATACCTAAACCTTCCTCATAAATTCTTCCTGCCACCTCGGAACAGGCTCAGCCTAGTGAGGTGGCATATACCTAAAAAAAAATGCACTTAAAATGTATTTTTGGTTAATAAATAATAAAAAATAAAAATAATTAATAAATCACTCTAACCATTGGTGAAAACCGCATGAAAATCCGTTCAGTAGTTTTTGAGTTTATCGCGAACAGACAGACAGATACGGCGGAGGACTATAATATAATATGTGGAGATAATTAAAATTAACAACAAACAATACTGGTTTTCTTTTTACATAGACCAAATTGCGAGTTAAAATAGACAAAATATTAAAAAAATCTGATTAAATCAAATAAATTCGATTTAACCGCTTGGACACATAAGCTTGTTTTCACGATAATTTAACGTAGGTAGACATAGGAATGACGTATGTCGCGTACCTGAGTTATTAAATCAAATAAATCGGATTTTATCAACCTTGCTTATCTTACTGTGACTCCTTTTAACCCGTACAAATAAATAAATTTGAATGATCCTTTCCAAATGCCCGTCAGTGCTATGCATTTAAACAGTTATGGTTGTAAGTGCTACCTCCACAAAGCTGGTGAGGCAGTCCAGTACGCTGCACTCCGGGGCGGACTGGCCGCAGTTGGCATCTTCAGCAGTGGCAGCACTTTTCCTGCCACCCACCGGGCTGCTGGGGATCAGGCGCTCCGGGATGTCCAGGGACAGGTCCAAGAATGGGTCGTGCTTCTTGCTCTCCGTGCCGCAGGCCAGACAGTGAACCTGAACACAATTTAGGAAATTAAACAACGTGTTTTGTGTGAAAAATTTTAATGAGGTTAATGTAAAAAAGAAAAGAACCAGGATGAAGCTTAATCTCTTAACCTTTACAAGGCTGGCCGTTTCAACATGATCTATCCCATCACGCAACATGTTTTGACACAGTGTATGAGTTTTAGCGAAACTTAAGAGATTATCACAAAAGCAGAAGGGTGATTATGAATTTTTTGTGTTATTGTTTTGTGAAGTCAGTGTTACAAGACACAATTAAGACAAAAAGTCAAAATGCATCAGATTTAGAGGGTGTCAAATTTCGTTTTTTTCTAAGGCTTTCAATGGCTTGTCTATGCCTGTCATGTGGGAGATGGGGGGTTGAATAGATAATTTCAAAGAGAAATAATGTTTCTATACTATGAGTTCCGGGGCCCCTAAGATCGAGTACCTTTCAACTGTCAAAAAACCATTTGATAACTTTGCCACGTGAATTTCTGCAAAACAACTAGGCCTTATTATAAGGTTTTCAAGGAGCCAAAAAAATTTCTTGTGGGAAAAGCTTATACAGAGTAGCCAGGGGTAAAGGACAGTAACTTTGGGAGGTCATTCAACATAACAGTAAAAGTCAAGAGAGCAACTTATTGAAACGTACAAACCTTAATTGTAATATTTAATCATTGAAGAAGATAATATTAACAAATATCAACAAAATATGAAACAGAAAATAAAAAGGTTGCAACTTAGAATCGGACCCAGATCCTGTCTAAGCGGGAGAATACTCTAACAACTGAGCTATTGAGACACAATTAAGTCTCAGTATAAAACAGTAACATTTTTTTCTGTGTCATATTTTGTTGAGATTTGTTAATATGCATCATCTTCTTTAATGATTTAAGTAAAAAAAAAAGAAAAATAACTTTTTTCACCAATTTTCGCCAAAAGGTAAACGGATGAAAAATTAGAAGGATTATTTCTACATGTTTTGTAAGTCTTGTAACGTGACTAATAATGTGAATGTGAACATACCTCACTCTGAAGAGTACCTCCAAAAACAGTTGTGACAATAGAACTCCGACCCTTCTGGGCGAGGGAGAAGTAACATCCGTCCTTCAAACTGACATCCGATGGCAAAAGCTGGAGTAATTCTGTGTGTAATCTGTAATTAGAAAATACTTAAATAAACAAACTGAATACAAATAGAATACGCACAAAAAAAACCTTTACAGCGCCAAGGCAATATATTGTGGGAATAAGAACTATAAATAAATTATGCGGATTTTAATCACAGGCAACACTGGTCCCCCAGCAGCGACGTTTACCATTTCGGCAACTTATTTCAATCTCCGCCACTCTTGTTGTAGCCTACTTATTCCCGCAAATCCTTTAAATTATTGACGTTGATCGTATGTTTTATATTTGGTTTTAAAATAAAATCTAAAGTAATTCCAAATCATCAGAGTTCTTATTTACAAACCAGATCAACCTATAGAATCGTGATCGTTAAAGTAAGTACGCGATGACGATTCGTGATACTAGATTATACGTGAAACTAGCAGTGCAACTAATGAGATGAATCAACTTGAACGCAACTAGTTGCTTAATATATAAATTCGGCTTAAGAAATTTCTTACCTATCAAGCATGTATCGCAGAAATTCGTGGGCATCTTGTTGCTGGTAGCCCCTGAAACGGGGCACCACCTTCCAGATGACCAGGAAAAGGCACTCCGGGGAGATGGCCCCCTTAGACCCGCAGCCTCCCGCGTTTAAATTGATCAAAACCTGGAACATAAAGGCACTGTTAAATGGAAGCCATTTTTTTAAATAATAGACTAATACTAGTTGACTGAACATAGATAAAGAAATTTCCATTGAGCAATTTTCATTTTATTATGTTTAGGAATCAAACAGTTATTTATAAAAAAATTACATTGTAAAATCAATATATTTATTAACCATTAAATTCCATTAGCAATGTTTCAATTTTGAATTGTTGTCTCTCATCGAAGCGATACTGATTTAGAGTATTTTAGAAAATACTCCGAAGGGAATATCCTATCAACGCAATATACAACAGCTGTAAAGTGAAGTTACTGTAAGGTATAGCAAACCCAACACCCAAATTGAAAGGAACCAATTTTACCCAGCGGTGCAAAACTATTGAAAGATTGTCATCACATTCATAATATTTTTTATCTGAATAGCCAGGTACTTCCCAAGCTTCCTCACCCCCACTTCTTTCAGTCTCACAACATGCCCCAATTGGGGATGCCATATTCTTACTGACTCCGGACAATTGGGAGTCGTGTGTGGTATTCTCATAAAAAACATGTTTGTCTAGAGTTCAACAAGTATTTTGAACCCCTCAGGCCACGGGCCTATTTTGTCGGTAGGTCAAAATATTTCCACTTTGCAATAAATATAAATGGAATATTCCTGAACGCACCTGAAAATTAAAAACTGTTTTTGAAAGGTGATGAAATACACTTTCAAATTTTTATAATTCGAAATAAACATACAATTTTCATGTAAATATTTTGAAAGCAAACATAAAAAAATAAAAACAACATATTTTATCAGGCAAATTCATTATAAATTTTATGGGACCGACAGACCCAGCTATAAAACCGCCAACGTTATTTGGCTTGGCCTATTTCGGCACTTTGCTTGCCTTACATTCCCAATGGGAATGTATGGCGAGCGATATGCTTATTTATAGCTAAGTCTGTCACTAGCATCATCGTCAACTCACTTTTTTGTCGTTTCAATAAATAATTAATAAAAAAATTCCCGAGGTTTCATAATTTTTTTTTTCAAATTGCGGTCGGCAGCTTTGGTTTCATAAAGGTGTACATTTGAAATATTTTGTGGTTAACTTTTATATTTGGATATAAAGTGTGATGTTTTCTCTTTCTAATGCCATTTAGATCATATTTCTAACCATGATAGTAAGGGAGACACAACGTTTTCTATGAGAGTTGTTTCCGAAAACCGAACTAATTAACATGAGGGGTTAATGAATATGTATACATAATAAATATACCTATGTAATACACATAATTCAAATATATGCGAGTTGTTTACAATACATTATTATCACCTTGCTGTCAATCAGTTTACACAAATTTTACAAGCTAAACAGACTAGTAAATTCCGGATGTTGATTGATGTTCACATATTATTAATTTTCAGGTCAACAATAGGAATATTTATCAAAAGTTTTCTGTCAATTTTTGATAGTTTGAGGAAGTAGAAAATATATGTGACTCACTTTCTTGGTAAAAATAAAAATAATACAAATCATAATGTACTTGGATGAAAACACGGTCTGAAGATTTGATTAGATTGGATGTGTATCAGATAAACTGGAAATAATAATATGGTGTATATTGATATCTGATTTGTGGTTTATTTGACAAAAATAATTAGATGCTTTTATCTTGTATGCACCTAATATTGTACAAATTGTTGCTACAGACATTGGGGTTCTCTTCCGAATCAAAACGAATACTAACCTTTTAAAAATTGTCAATGCACATAAGGAAACAAATCATTAATTTGCTTGTTATGTTTTGTTAGTGCAATACAACATAATGAACCCCTCCCCCCTCACACCCCACTACAGCCAGGGAAACTATTGTATGTGTATTCATGTACACCAAAAAGAGAAGAAACAATAAAAATCTTCATTTCACAAATGTGATATTAGCGATATTATAACCTAATATCTATCGCTCGGACGCTGGCGTCTGGGATTTTTTTTTAAAATTTTAATGCGATTTTAACCCTTATGCATAAAGAAACTGTACAAGGACAAGGTCAGAATCACTTGCGCCAATATCATTCCAGATGTTGCTTTTTATTTCAGCATTGTAGCCTCTCGGAATGCTCTGATATTAATTTTCACATGTGACCAAATGTCAGCCGACATACAAGAGGTTAAAAACTATTTGTCCATCACAAATGAACTCATCATCGAGAAATATCTTCACAAAAAACCAGTTGGGTCACATTGCCCCATAAAGTCGACTCTTTGGAATAACAAGATTCCATCTGTTGCAGTAAAGTCATGCGATAATGAACTCTAAAGTAGTTTACTTTAGATCCCACTATCGCATGACGCTACGTCCACAGATGGAACCTTGTTATTTCAAAGGGTCGAAGTGACAAAATAACAGAAAAAAAATTGCTCACCTTCCGAAGTTCTTCCGCCATCACAACATCCTGGACTTCCTTATAACTCCTTGAATGATACACCCTCTTTCCATTATGCTTCCCCTCCAGCGATGGCATATTATTAAAATAGCAGCTGAACTCTTGGATATTGGACAAACTCTGCAGCACGGCGTTCATGAAGCAGGTGTTTCCCAGGTTCCTCAGTCCCACCACTTTTTTCTCGCGGTGGCGATCTATCCTGCCGTTGGTGGTCGGAGAATTGGGGCTGGTCTTCTTGAACGGGGCATTACTACCAGTCGAGGACGTTGAGGAGTTCTCCGTGGAACTGCTGTCTTCGGAATGAGATCTTTTCCGTGATCGGGGGCGCAGGTTGCGTACAGAGTCTTTGGGAGCCTGGAAAAAGTGAAGAAGAAAGATTTTAGACTTATTGTCTGTAGAACAAGTGGAAACTAATTGAGTTTGTACACAAAGGGCTCGTGGAATAATTTCAAAGGAGAGAATGACCTATATTTTAAGTTGTGTCAACTTGAGTTCAGCTTTAGCATAATATTAATAATTTGTGAGTTCAAACTGAAGTTCATGCAATATTCAAAAAGGTGTGAATAATAAGTAGTGCAAACTTTTTTTAAAGTATTGTACTTTGCATATTGTGAGTGAAAAAAAAAAAAAAAATTATTTGGATGACTTGTATAGCGCTGTTTTTGTGAAAAATCACCTCAAGGGCCCTGTACAAATTTCAATACATTTCAACAATCTTACTTCTAACTACACACTAGACAAACACAGTTTACTATCACCGCTTGTCTACAAATGGTTATTTTAGAAGAGAATTTTCCAATCACGGAGAGTGAGCACTCATTATCTAGGGGCCTCATAGTTTAGTAAATGAGATACAGTGAATGCTTCTGAATAACAATATTATATAATAACAGTATTCTTACTGCATAATAAACTTACAACAGGTGCTAGACAATCGTAGCTGTCTATAAACAATAAGTATTTTCATCCAGAGAGATTCAAGTTCAATTTTACTTTGTTATAATTATCATCAATTTATTCCGGACCACAATGTTCTAATCCCACATCATTTCTAGTCACTTTGCAGTTGTTTTGATGAAGAACAGTCACTCAGAACTAAATTAAATTACAAGATCTAATGCCTTGTTCGCACCTGACAAGTAGTAAGTCGAGTGGCTACTTGACTCACCAAAAAGTGTTTGCACTATTGTCAAGTAGAGTTCATTAGTAAGCGGCGCATCGCAACATGACGGACTGCAACGCAATAAAGTAAATACGCTAATTAAGATGATTGTAATGCTTATTTTAGAAGAGGCGGTCTGATGATGAACAAAGGCATCTCAAGAGCCAAAAAAAAGAATAAAACATCAGAGCGAGTCTGAATATCCAACCTTTATCCGTGATTTCCAGAGATCCCCTTCATCTGGTTCCGTGTTTTCTGAAATGCGATTGATGGCCACACTCAGAGATGCAAAGCTCCTCGAAGCCGGAATATTGGGAGACCTTCCACTGACTCCGTTCTTGGCAGCCGATGATGCTGCAATCGCTGGAGGAGTATTTCTGTCTGCGTGGTTTAACGCGGGTGCGGAATGATTGCTCTTCCCCATGGAAGCACTCTCAATCTCAGGGTTGCAGCCGATGTCTGGTGCCAGTACCTCGTGAGCTTCGTTGACAATCTCATCCTTCTGAAGGATGTTCCTAATTGTATCTAATCGGTTATCCTTTGTGTCATTAACAAAATCATTGCATTTGTAACTGGAAGAGAAATACATTGGTAAGAGAAATGCAATATTAAAACTAGCACGGCTCAGCTGGGAAGGAAATAGCAAGAATAGAAAAAAAGCGGACTGCCAGAGAGACTTACGCCCTTCGTACATGGAGCTAACTAGCAAAATAGTATGGCAGGTAGCGGCGATCTAGTCGCTTGAAGGAACTCCATGTATGAAGGGCGTTAAATTTAATAAATCTCCAGGTGGAATGAGTGTTAAGAGGTTCAACCTTGGGTGGCTAGATGCTGTAGAAACAAGGAGCTGGAGAGAAACAGGGAGACCAGTATGATTAGAGGCATTTCCTTAAGCCGGCCAACGAACCGACGACCCAAGCGTTTTGTCCCAAATAAGCAAAGTTTAAGATATAAAAAACAAAAAAGATTGAGCTACATTACATATTATAATAACATTAACCCAATCCCAAATATAATACACGCGCATCAGTGTACTGTGAACTGAACAACTTTACATTGACGAATGTCGGTGAACAGCAGGCATGGGCGAATTCTACTGAATTACTGCCGAATGAATTCAGAACTCCCAAAGCGTGGCACATCCACTCCTGTCACCCGTGCCAAATACATGTATTTACATACATATGTAGATGCTTGCCCTTTTCAACTAAAATTTGTTTACTGAGACACGTTTTGCATCGACTTCAGATAAGCTAAACCGGTGTACCAATTAAGCGGAATCGACTGTAATACAATTTTCAACCGGGTAGTGATGTATTTCCCCCAGCTGGATGCATTAGACTGAGTTGCTCTTGTGAAGTGTCACAAAAATATATCAAAAATTGTATGCTTGTATTTTCAAAATACAGTGAAGTTTTCCAAGGGACGGGAAAAAAAGAACTTCTTAGGCGGGAAAACCTTATAAATGGGAAAAATTGTGTCATTTGGTCTTCGAGGGACCGAAAAAACCAAACTTCTTAAGCAGGAAAACATCTTAAGCGAGAACTTCTTAAGAGGGTTTCACTGTATCAGATTATTTTGATCTATAATTAAAATCTAGAACAAGTGTTGCTTTAAATTTGCAGATGGTTGCACAAAACAAGCTTCTCGAAACACTGCATTTTTAGAAGTGACAGGCAATTTCTAGTGTTTATAATATATGTATACTATTGTCAAGGATTTAATCTTACCAATACACAGAAAACTCTTCGCAACTCATGCAGAGCTGGTGTTGGGTGCTTTCTGCGTGTGCTTTGGCGTGAGCATTGACATACCGCCCACAGTTAACTATTCCACACTGTAAACAAATCCACAGATGTTCTCGGGACGAGCATTCTGTAACTAAACAATAAAAAGGGGTGTTACTTTTGTACACAAATAAACATACTTTTCACTGCACTCTACACATTTGCAATGACACATTTGTCTGTCTGAAACTTGCTAAGGGAGGAAGAAAGTTAACATGACTTACTACCCAAGAAATCAATCACCTAATGAAGGTTTCTACACTCATAATGACTATGGTCATTATAATATTTTGAAGTTGTATTTAACCTTCCAACGGGCGCGTTGTCGTAAGATTAACGACAAATGCGCCTTATCACTTCAACCAATTTTACCTCTTAGTCGCAAGCATGGAGCTCCGAGATATTCGAGGGTCAGTGTCTCTCTAAACTGCAGACATACCGAGTTTGCTTAGAAGTTTTTGTTATTCATTGATATTTGGAAATTTCCCTTGAGCGTAAATTTTACGACACGTGCCTGAAAGTGAGAAAACAACAGAAAGCCTCAGGTAATACTGGACTACAACGAAACCAAAGGCGGAGTGGAAACAGTCGACAAAATGTGTGCCGCTTACTCGGTCTCTAGAATAACAAAGAGATGTAGTTTTCTGTACTCTAATGAATTATGTGGCAGCATAAATGCTCAAATTTTATACAAATTTGCCTGTCCAAGGGAAAGGTTCCAAAGCATTGAAGAATCTTCCAAAAAAAATTTTGCAATGACCATGGTAAAAGAGCATCTTATTTTCAGATCAAATGTCAAACATTTATATAAAGAAAACACCATTTAATTGGAGAAAACTTGATGACGTAAAATTTACGACATGCGCCCGCTCAGGGGAAATTACTCAACCCGCTGGAAGGTTAGAGACCTAAATACCTTTTTTTTTAAATAGCAATTAATTTATTTGGGTAATATGCTAAAAATATGTAAATACAAACACAAAATATTTTATGATTAATTGATTATGATAGGTTTTGTCGTCACTCTTCACTATTTAAAGAATATTCATTCAAATGCTATGTGTTGTGTAGAATATTATTGTCCATTATGTACAAAATAAATTCATTTTAGCATAATAAGGTTATACAAGAATTCATAATCTTCTCTTTCATAGATGGCGTGAGTTTAATTATTTTACGGAAAAACGCTTTTTAAAAGTTATGCTAAATATTAAGATGAATTAATTGTTTGCGCCCGTATATCCAATACAAATGTACCACCCCGGCCAGAACACCAGGTAGACCAGGGGGCACTGATTTTTTAGGACTTGCAACACATGCTCTGAGGATAGGAAGAAGGTTGTAGTTTTATTTACCAGTATACATGGCAACCTAATCATGTTGAATGAATTCAGAACCCCCAAAAAGTGGCGCATCCACTCCCATCACCCGTGCCAAATACATGAATTTACATACATATCGACGGTCCCGAAGAACAATGTCGGATGTGCGATTTTGTAGTTTTGTAGTAGAGCTTTTTAAAATATTGTTTCTGCAATTTTACTGTTTTTGGTTTCAAGAAACATAATGTTGTGTTGATCTTTGGCATTTCATCTCATTGCATTAAAAAATTCGAAAATATAGAATTTTAAATCAACAAAATAAGCCAATAATTAAGCCAACAGAACAATTTTCAACTTTTGTCAGATCCGACATTGTTCTTCGGGACCGTCGATATGTATATGCCTATGCTTGCCCTTTTCAACTAAAATCAATTAATCCTAATAAGCCAATATTGGAATTTAGGATGGGCGGGAATAAGATGAATTGATTGAGCCTTATATTATTTGTTTTTTCCCCTTCTTTTATGTCTTCTTTTTTCTTGCCTGTACTTGGCTCTTCCTGGTTCTTCTCGTCTCTTGTATTTTCTCGCTTCATCTCAGTTCTTCTTGCTTCTTGTGGTTCCTCTTTATTCTTCGTGCTTCTTCTTGACTCTCTTAGTTTCTTCATACATTTTATTGCATTATCCTGTCTTCTCTTGGACTATTTTCTTTTGACCTATTCTTTCCCTCCTATTGCCTCTTTTTGCTTATTTTTGCCTCCCCTTGCTTCTGCGCCGTTTTGGCTTTTCTTTTATCTTCTTATAACCCAATAGGAATAAATAGTTTTGTCCATAAACAAACTCAATTCTTTCAATAAAGGCGTATATATACAATATTGTATCGGTGATTCAATCGAATTTAATTATGAATTACAAATTAATTATGAATTCAATTTATACCAAAAATGAATGTCATGAGGATAAATTAAATTCTGAATGATTTATTTTGATATTTAAATGTTTACCTTCAGCAAATATTCTTTACATGTACCTGTATATTTCCTGGCTCGTGATAAATACATTTTTATAAGTATTCAATTGTTATCATTGTGAATTTTATGGTATTTGACTTTTTATGCATCATTTTACAATAAAATAGAATGCCAATAATAATTGAAGGCATAACAAACTAGGCATTAGATTTTATTAGCAACATTCACAATCATGTTTAATAAGACATATGTTTATAGTTCATAATTATCATAAAATTCTATTGATAATTCCGTCATCTTATAATATAATATTATTATGATAATGCAAAAGAAAACACTCCACTGCACAATAAGTGGATTGGCAAAAGGTAATGTTAAGGTCATTTCAGAAATGGTTTAACAAAAAGTTAATATGGGGAGACAACGAGTTGTAACAGGAAACGGGACAATGTAAAAATATTATGGTAAACTTTCAGGATGACTGGAAACGCAACATACCAATATTTTTTTTAGTAAAAGAAAAAACCTTTTGATTCATCTTAATTACTATAATGGGGCCAACAGACCTAGCTATAAAAGCTCAAGCGTTATTTGGTTTGGCGCATTTCGGCATATCGGTTGCCGTACATTCCTAATGGGAATGTATGACGAGCGATATTCTGAAGTAGACCAAGCCAAATAACGCTTGAGCTTTTATAGCTAGGTCTGTTGGCCCCATAAAGGACAATTATTTGCATTCGGGGTGTTGGAAAATACTGCATTTAAAATTTTAATCATGTAAAATAAAAATTTGCTTTCGTTCTATGGGACGACAGCTGACAAGCGTTTATAATAATTTATCTCTGTATTCTACGAAATTTTGAATACAGTGTTTTCCATCGCCCCAAATGCAAATGATTGTATTTTATATTAATAAAGGTAAATCAAAAGGTTTTTTTCTAAAAAATTTCGTGTCTAGTCATCCTGAAACTTTACCAGTATTATATTAGATACACCTGGGTACACCCCCCAAGCAGGTGGCTATAATTTGTTTCAAAGTTATAATGCGAATTTATGCCTGCAAAATTATAACTCAGGCATTTTTTCTAAGCTAGGGGTGTAACATAAGGTATTGAATAACCGTGGAACAGGCTGAGGGAGCCACAAAATGTAGAAATACAGGATTTAATAAGTAACTGACAAGCCGACAGCGGACTGGCGTAATGCTAAACGGCGAGATGTGTCAAGGAGTAACTAAACTACATTGGTGTAGGTGTACCGCCTGGATATTGCTACCGTTCGTGTGTTTTACCGCGGAAAACCATTTTGCGTATAATATAGACTGCATTATGTGATTCATGTTATACAAAATATTGAAATAAGAGGATTATACGCGATGATGTCATTCGGCTCGGAGCCATTAGCTCAGTATCCATTTGCAAATCGACATGAAAGATCGAGGGAAGCCTTTGAAAAGTCCCAACGGGAAAGGCGAGTCTAAATGCGTCAGAAGACATATTTATTATAACATTATCGGTCTAACACGTAAGGTCTTTATGCATATCGGGTCGGTATTCCAGTCACGGCCAGGCCATTCCCCTATTACACCCCACCCCCCTCAAGAAAATAAGATAACAGCTGATTAGGGCTTGCTGTATTGATTTTATACTGCATCATATGTTAGACCCGGCAGTTAAATTAGAACATTCGCTAAAGTGGACTCAGCGACCTGGGCGAACAAAAAACACGCCAACAATTTAAAATAAACGATTACCTGAACACTTGAAGTCCTTTGTGGTCGCGAAAGTATCCGCCAAAACTTCGCAATTTAATTTCACATGCTCGTCCAAATGCGGACAATCCATTTTTTCAAATAATTATAGGATTATATTCATTGACACACCTCCCAAATATACTCGACTAGTATTATAAAGGAGCTCGTTAATTCGAACAGATTCGATCCTGCGTGAACAAACTGCCAAACATCCACATCGAGCAGGCAAACATAACAAAAGTAGCCATATGGCGTACCAACTTGAGATGTCCAAATGGTCGATTTGCACAGGGTTTATTACAACAGAGGAAAACTGGGACAACCAAAAACTACATAGTTCATCATGAATTCAAAAACAACTTCAACATGCGAACATAAAGGCTTTATCGGGTCCAATTAGCATTATTTGCAATGTAAAGTAGTGGGCATCACAGAGCTTTAAACAGGGCGGCAACATAAGAACACGAAAACGTCGAAAAGTACAATTTAATATTGCCCGGTTAAAAAATTAGTCACCTCACGAGCTATCGTTGTGCAAAAAAAGAGTGCATGCGATTTTCAATTTCTATCATTCCGTTTTTTTTACATTTTTGTAATTTGATGTAAAGTAATACATCATTGGTAAAAATAACGGAAATTTACAATGCGATTTGTGGTTTTCCCACGGTGATTATCAAACAGAATGAAGAAACCCTCGGATTTCCAATTATGAACCAAAAATTTACTTTTGCAATATAATGTATTAGGTATAAAAAAGAAATGTTCAAAAGGACTGGTTGTTTCACAGAATTAGAAAAATTCAACTTATTTTGTGGTAAAAATTGCAGTTCTCTTATTATTTTATCATAAGCCAGTTGTTTCACGGTACTTGGATAATAACAACTTGAATAGGATTTTCACAGAACTTGAATATTCTTTTTGAGATTTGAAGAAATGTTCAAATTCTGTGAGACATCCCGCCCTATGTCGCTTTAATTCATAAGAAAGGTGAAATTTAATGGAAAAATTGCTTAATTAGCTTAGATTGGGGTGGGGATATTTAATTTGAAAACCTGATGTTTCATCAAGTTGGAAAATAATTCAGTACTAAAATCATAAATATAAATAAACCAATCCCATAATGATCAATGACCAATACCACTAAAATGCTCATCATCAGGCTCATCAGGCTCTTTGGTTGTCAGACAGTGTTGCCAACTCGATTTTTAAAATAAAGTCAGACGTCACCCGAAAATGAGTTAAAATTTTGTATAGAAACCTAAAATTTACCATTCCGGGAAGGGTTACCAGGATCCGAAAATGTGTTTTCCTGACAAAATCCCTGACTTAGCAAAAAAAATCTTGTGAACTTAACGGATCCATAATCCATCCATCCTGGGGGGGGGGGATAGCTGGAGAAATTCAGGAATCTTAAATTTATCATACTCAGTCATCAGTGTACAGTGTACACCGTAGCAGTGTACACCGGGGGGCGGGCTAGAGGATTTCAGGTTGAGAATTTTTCTGGTAATTTCTGCCAGGAAATCAATAATCCCTGTAAATTCCATTGTGCACAAAATTCTATTAAATTTATTTTTTCTAATATTTTTCAAAATTCCTGTCAATTTTTTCCACTTTTTCCCTGACCGACAGCTAAAATTACGGACATGTCAGGGAAATGCCTGTCATCTGGTAACCCTAATCCCGGGGTGAGTGGGGCAACCAGGGTTGCCAAACGTACGAGGTTCCTCGTACAAATACGAGATTTGAGGCCTTCCGTACGAGGTACGAGGACACTATCAACCTCGTACAATTATGTACGAGATTTTGATAATACCTATGGCTATACGAACATTTTGCATCACTATTATATAATAGTAAAAACTAGTGCCATCTATCAATATATATCCTAAAGGGATAAATGAAATTAGTGAGCCAGATAAGTTTTGGGCTCAATTACTCAAAATCGAAGACTTTACCAAGCTAGCTCATTTTGCCCTTTCTACACTAGGTATCCCTAATGCTGACTGCGAGCGGGTTTTTAGTAAGGTAAATTTAATTAAAACAGATATAAGAAACCGGCTAACTGTGGAATCAGTGAACGGCACACTTCTTGCTGCAGAAAGCGCAAAAGGTTAACTCGTAGGTACTGGAAACTGCGTCAATTTTGAACCCATAAAAGAAATGTATAGCCGCGTGATAACAGACAAAATATACGGCAGAAAAAACGATGACAGTGAGGATCTTCCTGACATAATATTTGGAGAGGAGATGTAAATTATGTTACTTTAATTTACATTTAATTTTTTGTGATTTAACTTGAGTAATAATGAAGATTTTTTTAAAATACAACACAAAGGGATGTTTTATTTAGTAGGAAACTTGCAATAGTTTATTTCATTGAGTAAGTCCTAAATCCAGTAGTTCAATACTTATGCCGTAATTTTGCTTTTAACACGTTTTCGATGCATAATAAATGTACGAGGTTTGAAAGTCAAAGTACGAGATTTTTAGCTGCATCTGTACGAGGGAAATTTTTTTACGGTCGGCAACCCTGGGGGCAACCTAAGAGTATGGATATCCATACTCTTAGGGGGCAACAGAGAAATTCTGAGGAAAATAAGTTTATGAAACAAATTACTTTGTGTAAACCACTATAATGAATAATATTCATGTTATTATTCTGACGAAGAAACCATCGGTTTTGAACCATGTAGATATTATAACATGTGATTATAGTGGTTTACACGAAGTCATTTGTTTCATTTAATTAAAAGATGCCACAAAGTAATTTTGCAAAGATTGAAGAAATAAATAAGTTTCAATTACGAAAAAACCGTTCCCTAAAGAAATAACTCTTAAAATTGTAATCTTCCTTCGTGAGTTTTAAACGAAAAAAATGAGCTAGATTATCTGAAAATGAGCAAAGAAGCTAAACCACTTTTTTGGATCTGACGGCATCATTTTGGAGCTAAATTTAATACTAAATGAGCTGAGTTGGCAACACTGGTATCAGGGTATCTAGATCAATAATAATAAATGTGTTCGTAATACCGGGTTCAGACGTTTCAATTTTAGTTGATCAACTTTTGGATCGCATAACTTTTCATATATCATATCGCATCGAGAGCGGTTACGGCGAATAATGCCGAGTAGCGAAGACCCGAACTGCGCTTATAACACATCATCTTTTTAAGTGTGGTGGGTCTGTATGGCGAGCACTATTATAGGGCGTGTTATAAAGTATCTTTTCTACTGACACGCTACATTATAATAGATTTCTCCCTACGGCAGGAGAGAGGGTTAGTTGAATTCAGAAGCGGCCGAGGGAATATCATTTCTTTGTACCGGATATGTCAATTGACGGCTGACAGCGGCTTGAGCCCGGCGCTCCGTGTATCCAAAATGACCCCTCTCCTGTTTACGGCGGAGGGGGGTAGCATAGCTTTTCTGACATCGGGCCGCTAGCGGTTACGGAGAATAACACCGAATAGCGAAGACTCGAACCACTTATAACACATCACCTTTTTACGTCTGGCGGGTCTGTATGGCGAGCGCTATTGTGTTATAAAGTATCTTTTGATGTGAGCTTCGCGTCTGTACTGTACATTACAGATAATCAATGTGATATGATTGAATTTTTTTTTCATCAAAACAACTTCAAAGAATACCAATTTGTATCCACATTAGCTAATGTTCTCCTCAAGTATGAAATAATTCAACAAGTACCTATAAAGGGCTTTTGAAGAGCAAACTCGGCACCAACATACACTTCTGAAACATAGGAAAAACCATTATCCAGTACCGGGGTACCGGCCACGAGATTGCAGGCTGCGGAATCATATCTACAATAATTTACATTTACAAGGTTTGATAAACCTTTTTTTTAGTTTCTGTATAGGTACACAAAAGCGAACCCCTGACTTGTTTATGTCGATCTATAAGTCAATACTTTATACACATTCCACTTCCAGATGACCTGCCATGCCAATCGCCTCACATCCAGGTTACCCTTTTTGACGAAAGTCTGCTTCAGTCACAACCAACCTTCTTTGGGCCCCGTACTTACTGTCAGGGTTTTTTCTCCTTCGAAAGACGTGAACCTCACTAAGCCAGACCAAGCCTCATCTGGTGTAGTCACAGTCACTGTGCATGTACGATGTACAAATTGAGCCTTAGGGCTAGCGCATACATACAACTTTTGCAACGACTAAACTGTTTTGTCGAGTTTTGTACTTCTCATAATTTTCACACAACTAAACCGTTTAGTTGATGGAGGTGCATACAATTGATGCAGTCGATCGCCGATTTTTAATATCTCCTTTGAATCGACCAGTCTTTATTCAGCAACGCTCAAGTCAAGGTGTTATAATACAAACAATATCAATTAACAAGAATGTTCTAGTTTGTGCCTTGCTTAATACTCTTTAAGTAAAGCGCAGGCCTTTTTTCTACGCTATTAATAAACTCTTCCGTGTCGTCCGTAATAGTTCCCGCCATGGTGACAAGAGACGTGGAGCCGCTCCAAATGCTTATGCGAGACTGATAGTTGCGAATCGACTGTTGAGTCGATGGTATGTGCACATCAATATAATTCAATACAAATTGATCATCTGTTGTCCAACTTTTTAATCAAAAGCAGATCAATACAGCTTTTTGACTTTTTTGTTGAACAACTATCGAGTTGACAGTATGTGCACTTAAATATATGTATTCCTATAACATATGGTAACAACAAAATAGTTGTTCAATGAAAAGTTATATGTATGCGCTAGCCCTAATACACCCTTCAATTTTAGTTGATCGACACTTGAGAGCTATTGGCAAGTTCAGTGTGAAACCTCTTTCAACAAGGTTGATCAAGTTTTTTCAAACAATTTTTGTCATTCAATAAAAGTTGTTCAACTAAAACTGAATCATCAGAACATGACACAAGGGATTCTGATTTGCATAGACATTTCAAACAATCTAACACATCGTACAAGAATTTTCCTTTCATCAGTTTCCCAGAGGCACATTTGTGCTGAACCAAGTGACTCCAGATGTCATCGACTGATTAAGTAACCTCAGCATCCCACTTTGGCCTGAAAGATTTTATTTCACCGTACGTTGTGTGCATAAATATTATATATGTACTAGCAGAAATACACATTTATATTTAACTTTCTAAACACAAAAACGAATACTGCTGAAGGGTGAATTTTGTCTGTGTTAACAGTACTCGTTGATATTGGTCGTTTCTAATTATGATATCCTCTGTATTGATTGGTTCACAGTTCAATGAGAAGGTTAACAAAATAAACTTGTGGGTAAGTCGGTAGCCACAAATCTAACCGAACTCAATCTGTGAACAAAATACACCTTCAGAAGTAGATACAGAATACATAAAGTGCTGGGAGACAACAACAAATAAACTTACCTATATTAACCCTGATTAGGAATCATAACATTCAAGATACAAAACTTTTCAGTGAATATTAATAAATCTTTAGGAAAAGGTTTATTCTGTATCGTTAACTAGAGTTGCAATCACCAGACAGATCTAATAATTCCAGGAAGTGTGATTTATACCAATTTGAAAGAGAGCTCGAGGTCACCCACAAATTAAATATAAAAAAATCAGTCAATGAAAAATTCATGAATTTCGATATTTGGCCATTTCAATAGAAAGTAAGGAAAAGTGCTCACAAGAGCTGACACTTTAGGCACATGGATATGACCATAACACACTCCTGTCAGTATTTATCTCTTCAATGGTTGTGATAGACCACTACCCCTTCAATGAAACTGCGGAATAACGCTACACTAAACATAAGCAAGTCTCACACACGCGCTGAAATAAAACGAAAGATTGGCAGTATGAAATTTTAATTAAAACATACTGTTAAATTAAAAAATAGTTTATGTCCGCCTGTTGAAAGACTGAGTGACGGGTTGGGTCAGCTGGAGGCCGGTGATGTTATTGAAGTCAAGCATCTTCAACATCTCCTTGGTGTCGGGGTCAACCTCAATGATGTCGTGTTCCAGGGCAGACACCTCGGGAACGTAGTTGTCACGACGCTCACGCTCCTCTTCCTGGAGCTTCACGGAGATTCCTCGGACCTGGGAGTGGCGAAGACGCCTCATCAAATGGGTGACGAAACTGGAAATAGACAATATAAATTATTATTTGTGAGTGGAGTTGTTTTGCGGGTGGCGTAGTTAAGTTTTAACTTCAGTCTGCCAAGGTTTGTCATCATCAACAATAAGATTGTTACGAAACCATGTAAATAAGAATCATCATAAAAATAAGTGTAAAAATAATCAGGGTAATAAACATTCTTGTGAAGAATAACCAATGCTTTATACAAAGCACGAATTCCTAACTCTATGCATATGCAATATGATCGTAATAATTCAATAAATATCATTGTCATCAATAATACCCAAGGCGAAATTACAGTTTATGCAGTTAGATTAACTGTCAACTTGGCTTGACTTTTAAGCAAATAGATTGTAATAAATAATATTATAAGCATATTCATCATTGCGACGGATTCAAATCAAATGCTGTATATGCATATCCTTCAAGTGAAAAAAATACCATGTTTGCTAATAATTATTTTTCATCTAACGGAACAGTGAAGATCACGAAATGAGAATCATTTTCTTTGAAAATTGTGCCCTTGTACGTTAGATGAGAAAACTAAAACACCTGACGATAGGGTCTCAAACTTTCAATGTTTATATCGGATGGGTAGCATTGAAAGCTATGATCCTGCGCTTGAAAATCACGGAATATCTGGAAGTTTTACTTGCAGTGCACAAATCAAGCAAAATAAATAAATCAGTAAGACAGAATTACTACTAACCCGGCAATCTTATTCCTCAGAGGCTTGGTGGGAATATTAGCTATTTCCTCACATATCCTTTTGTTTGTGTCGAAGTCAAGGGTCAATCGAGAGTAGTACTTCTCGATGATAATCTTGGAGTTCTTCTTGATAGTCTTCGTCCTAACACGACCCTGGAAGAAAACACAACTTTTTGACACATGACCATAACTAGTAGGCGGCTAGGCGGTGGCAAAACGAAGAATTCCAAGTTGAAAATTCGCAAAAACATCATTCGGAGATATTGAAGTTTAAAGTTTAGAATTGATTCGTTATTACAAAAACATATCATTTCAAAAATTCAAATTTCAATATCTCCGAATGATGTTTTTGCGGATTCGTGACTCAGAATTCTTCGTTTTGCCACCGCTTAGCCGCCTCCTAACCATAACCAACAAATTTCAAAATCACAGAATGCACAAGTCCTCCAAATTTAAATCGGAAAATACGGCAACTAGATTTTCTTTTATTTGATATTGATTTAAATTCACAGATGGATTAAAGCGATAATTATAGATTTAAAAAGTAAATATTAGACACCAACCATCTTGGCAGATTGTTAACCGGAAAGAAAGAACTTAAGTGTTGCCCGATGGCGTAAAACATGTTACCTTATTTTGTGTACTGCAATAAAAAAAGTTGGCATGGGATTATTTACCGGGGTTTGTAGTGCAAAAATATTTATAGAAAATGTATATTACATGTTTCTAATAATATACGCAAGTGCGATAAACTATAATATTACGTTTAATAATTTGAATTTATTTTAAACACATTTCTTTATTTAAAAAAAAGAAATAGCAAAATATTTATAAAATTTATACAATAAAAGGGATCGCTTTTGTCGATAAGTTTTAGCTGGCTTACCTTACAATACACTACACATTACATTATAAATACGCATTATTTGGATGGCTATCCTTTTCATACATTTTTGTTCGGTTAGTACGAATATAACCTGTCTTGTATTTTAATAATATCATTTTTGATAGATGTCGTAATCTTGGAGGAATATGTGGTCGTGGCTAACATTTGATGGGTAAATTTCTTCTTTTCAAAGGCAATGATCCTGACTTTGTTTTTTAATAAATACTTTCATCTTTAAGTCCTACAATTATAATATCTCTTTATTTTTCACGGCTCTTCACTACTTTTATGTAATATTATCAACGACAAGCATTTTTTTTATATGGCGATGTTGTTGTATACATATTTATATCAATACTATATTTTATTACTAGACTTGACTAGAAAAGGGCGATAAGCATACTATTGAATAGTGCACAATATTACAATATATTGGAAAGTGAACACAACGTTAGGCGTGATAGGCCATCAAAAGTAGTGTACCTTACAAAAAGTTTGTATATAACTATCCCCAAAAGTTTTAATAATAATTGAAAGTAAAGGAGGTTAGAAAAGTACACTAATAATTTATTTTGTTTTCCACTTGGCATGAATTTTTGAATAGCTAAAAAGTAAGTAAGTAATTAAAAAAAACTTCAAAATTTCTATAAAACAACGTTTTTTTTAACCATTTCACTTTGGATGTACCAAGGAACTAAATAGCTTATATTACATATTTAATTCATGTTAATTAAAATATGTTGGTTGTCGAAAAATATCCCTATAGGCCAGTGCAATTAGCGATCCGCGATCGGAATTATTCCGGTAGTCCCAATTTTTTTATATGTTTTATACACTCATCTCCTGATGTAAAATCTGAGTTTTCGACCTTGGCGCACTTGAGCTTTCGCCGCCATTTTGAAAAAACCAACCGGTTTCGCCCCAAAATCTAGTTTTTCTCAAATATCTCGTTTCCGATACAAATTTCGGCTATAAAAGCTTAACAAGTTTAGTAGAACATAAAATTACCTACAACTTTTATTTAAAATAAATTCTTCTATCTCTAATACATATCGAGATATACAGTCGTAAAAATGTGTAAGAGTTTATAAAAACAGGTAAATTGCACGACTTGGTTTGGTTTTTTGTACATATCTTTTTCCAGTACAATTTTGTAAAAAAATTATTGACACCAATTTTGTAGAGAATAAAATTTCACAATAGAAAAATAATAGATACATGTTAAATATTTTTATCTCAATTAGGTATCCAGGTTTTAATACAAAAATTACACAAGAATTACGTTGAAGATTGAATCAGAAAAATAATAATGTTTTAATCTTCGCGTACCTTGATTATTCTTTTTTTAAACAATTATTATTGAAATAATACGCAACATACATATTAGCAACATTAACCATCAAAGTAATTAGAACATATAAATAAAATAATTAATTAAGGTACAAAAACATGTTAAAAAAAGAAGAAAAAAAAAGTATTTTCTTAAATTTTTTGACTATAGACTGTAGTTCTGTTTCTTACTGCCACTTACGGGCCACAATATATACTTCCTATGTCTCATCAGCCGAATTTGTGGCGACTTGGTCACCAGATTCCTCGTCATCATCATGAACGAAGGCTTCCACAACATTCTCGCACGAGTTGCCATTACAGTGAATATATATTAGGGAGCATTTTAAACCTGACTTTCTACATGTGCGCTCTCCAGCGGAACCTTTTTTGCATTGGAATTATATAAAGTTCAGCAACGCCTGAGGTGCAGCCTCCTTCAACATTGGTACTGGAGTTAGTAACCCAACAGCGTCTTTCTTCCACCCCCATTCAGTTGGATCTTTATGGTGACCAAGCCAAGTTTGCACATGCAAGTAAGTTCTTGGAGCATGTTGCTGGACTGCGTCTTTGGTAGGTGGTAACCTGGATAATTGGATAAATTGAACACTCCTTTGACAAAAAGAATGTACCTTAAATTTTCCAAATTTGATTTCTCATTGCCGCCATACAAAAGTGCAAAGAATTGTTCGGCAGCCAAAATGATTGTTGGAAGTTGGAATACACGAACAAGTTCATTCACTGAGTGGTTCTTGAGAAGAATATTACAAATTTTGTATTTTCCTTGACCGAACGGAGCATCAGTTGTGTCGCAGCCACTTATGGCATAATTGAATAAAATGTTTTCGACTATTTCAATGTGTTTAAAACATTTGTTGGAGTACAACGCGTTAAGTGATTTGCCTTTACCAACTTTTTGGAAGTGAGAGAGCTGTGAGGAGTACCAACAGGTCGATATCCTGACCAATAATTATGACTGCATCATATTGAGATGACAACGAGTTTGCTGTGGTTATTATGAGAACGTCAACATCCTCTTCAGCTTGTACTGCCGTTATTTGCGATCGTTCAAATGAGGCTCTGAGTAGGGAAATAAAATGAGACTTGTTCTTCTCATTTCCCAGAAACTTTTCCTGAGGCACTTGTGGGTGACTGCTTTCATAACAAAACTTCAGCAGAAGTTGTAACTCTTTAGTGCTTTTCTTTTCAGCCGAATCTGGGTATCCATCGAACACCACTACTATATTGGCTCCATAATGATTTTGTACATACCTGACATATTGCTGAAAAATTACTGAAAATGACTCCATACAGCTTTGTGTAGTAAATATCCTCAATCAACTACGTGTATTTTACTGCTTCCCAGTTCTGTGTTTGTAACGGACAGCATATGGATGTGCCGTCGCCCATTTCTACAATGAATCTTATTGATAAGATTTTTATGACTGTACACGTGTCATATTGCTTTTGCAAGGTTGGATTACTCTCACGACAAACCGTGGGAGCTTATCAGTTAAATTTGCGGACTATAATGCATGTATTGTTTAATCCAGAATCCCATGCATTCCTTTCTGGATAAGAAATAATTGTCATATTAACACGTGTAGCACTGTATACTTTTTAGGCTAATAAAAAGAGATGTAACTGACTAAATCAGTTAGTTGTCCTGTGACATTCGTGAAGTCTGTGTTTCATTTTGTAAAGCCTTACCCAAGGTACCCTGAAGAGGAAGCCGGCATTTTTATAGTCAATGCTACTGGCGTGAGCGTCCAGTACATTTATGGTCCTTCGATCCGGATGTATCCTCAGAAATTGAGAAACATGACACCGTCACTGCGCTCCTGGAAAGGTGATGAAGCACCTGCTTCCATGAGAGGATTAGTGCCGGCGCACGAAGACAGCAGCAACTCTAGTTGGCACTTACAATGTCAACAGGAAGAGATTCGGCCTTTACAAAGCCGAGAAGAAGATTGTACACCGTCACTGCGCTCCTGGAAAGGCGACGAAGCACCTGCTTCCAGGGGAGGATTAGTGCCGGCGCCCAAGGAAAGCAGAAACTCATGCTTTACTTGGGAAACCGTAAGAGCATTGCGGGAGGAGAATTGGCGCTTACAACGTCAACTTGAAGAGGATCGGCGCCTGCAGCGCCTACTAGAAGAGGATACTGCACAGTTTTTGGATGCACTGGTTGCAGCTTTCCAAGGTGGCAGGATGTCCGTCCTTACAATGTTGGCTGAGGAAAAACTGCAGACATCGTTCTCGCCTCAGCAGATAGTGCCAGAGGAATTCACGGCTGTGATTGAAGTTCCACAGTTACCGTCGACCTCTCGGCAGATGCTTCATAAAAATGAAGAAAATGAAAATGCACAAAGTGCAACTCGTGGGCGTGGCTGGAAGACCACCCTCACAATGTTGGCTGAGGATAAACTGCAGACTTCGTTCTCGCCTCAGCATATTAAGCCAGATGGATCTACGGCTGTGATGGATGTTCTACAGTTACCGTCGATCTCTGGGCAGCTTCATAAAAATGAAGAATATTTGGAAAACAAATTGTCGCTGAATAAAGTAAGCGAAAGGAAACGACTCACAAAGGAAGGAGTCGACAACCAGCCACATAATATGGCACCGATGGAAAGTGAAATAACTGATGCCAGACTATCTTCTGGAGGCTCATGGAACCCCGGAAATAACGATCACGGAAACGATTCAAGAATTGTGATAAATGTGATATCTGCGAAAAATGTGAAATTTATAAATCTACCGAGTGATATTAATCCGCAAATTAATGTAGGTGAAATCAAAACACCGGCGGCACAAGAAGTTCATTCACAAATAATGTTAATCGAACGAGAGAATGCTGACACCTTTGTTACACAAGAAAGCAGTGAAGTGAATATTTATGAAAAAGTAAATATTTATATTAAGCCCATAACGGCGCTTGCAAGGACAAGCGATGGAAAAATAAACAATATTGAGATTGCGCAAGCGGCAGTTGTACCTATAATAAGTGTTGAAGATGTTGAGGAAGGAATCTTCAAATATAAACAATGGAGAGAGTCAACTTGGTACCTAGATACGGGACAAAGAAACTCTGTTGCAGCGAACAGGAAAGAAATGTTTCTCCAGGGTGAAAAGAAAACAGGTGACCAGAAAAAGTTATTTCTGTCGGGGGAGAATCACCTGAAAGAACCATTCATATGCAAAATGATGAAATCGAAGATTATTGGCACGCGATATGGAAGAAATGAATTGACCAACGCCACTGCAGATACGGAGAGTATTATTTTCCACTACTTTGTCTCCAAAAATACAGCTGTAGTACAAATGGCACGAGAGTGGAAATCATTTAAGAAAAAGGTTGCCTTTCTACAGGCAGAGCGCTTTATTCTCTGGGCCGAGAATTCTAACGCACAAGGAATATTGAAATAATGATTGAAATAAGGAATAATAAATAAAAATATAACAGATAAAGTTTAGACAAACTTCTGACAAAGAGCCACACGAGAGGCACAATAAAAACATGAACTTGAAACACTAATGAAAGATTTGTTGTTTTAAGAAATATTATAAACAAAAAGCTCACATGTAAACAATTGACATGTGATCACAGAACTCGGTAATACGAGTAGGTCAGTGTGCCACAAGGCCGCCCGTTAAGTAATGAAAGATTCATTCATCAATGCAATCTCCTGGAATATTTATGAAGATTAATTTAACGATTGGAACGTATTTCAGTCGACATATTTGTGACAACGTAGCAGTACTCTCAACGACAGAAACTTCAACGAGTACCTTCACACCAAGGATACCTGCTGTGAAAATTATAGTGTTCAACCCCTAATGAAACCTTACTGTCCGAGGAAACTATTTGGTGAAAAACACTTTTCCACGTTGGGGATGTAACGGACAGCATATGGATGTGCCGTCGCCCATTTCTACAATGAATCTTATTGATAAGATTTTTATGACTGTACACGTGTCATATTGCTTTTGCAAGGTTGAATTACTCTCACGACAAACCGTGGGAGCTTATCAGTTAAATTTGCGGACTATAATGCATGTATTGTTTAATCCAGAATCCCATGCATTCCTTTCTGGATAAGAAATAATTGTCATATTAACACGTGTAGCACTGTATACTTTTTAGGCTAATAAAAAGAGATGTAACTGACTAAATCAGTTAGTTGTCCTGTGACATTCGTGAAGTCTGTGTTTCATTTTGTAAAGCCTTACCCAAGGTACCCTGAAGAGGAAGCCGGCATTTTTATAGTCAATGCTACTGGCGTGAGCGTCCAGTACAGTGTTATTTGGTAAAGGGTTGAACGATGTGTAAAATATGGACTTGGTTCTTTTGCGCATGCCTTCCTCTGAGAAAAGAGACAGTGGGACAGGAGATAGTTCATATTGGAAATATTGTTTAAGTTCAATTTCAGACTTTTTGGCAATACATATACGATGGAATAGCATTAATGGATGAATATTGTAACAGTCACACCCTGATTTTTTATGCCGCTGGTCACCGCCGCAAGATAAACTATAGCATCCTTACGTTTTAAGTGTAGGTTTCCAAAGTTATGGTTGATAATTTTAGACATAGCGAAGTTCCCCATCTTTTCAGCCATATATGACAAGTTACTTTGCTATCCCCGATCGTGCCACTGCTTAAAGACATAATCACATTTGTTTTAGAAAATGGTTCATTGCAAGCAAACCAATCTATGAGAGTTTGGACGTCTTTGTCATCCCTCTTAATTCGTGTAGGCCTCATCTCTACATGTTGCTCTGACGTTCCTGATTAGAATGACTCGATACCCTCACAGATGCTATGCAGATAAACAAATCCAGCAGTCCAACGAAGAATAGAACTGTCTGTAATTCCTCGTCCTTGGGTCAAACCTCCAGATGTTTTCATCGATCATCAGAGTTTGTTCAATGGTCATATCGGACCAAATCCCTGACCAAAATTTATGAGATCGTTGAATCGTAAAGAAACCCTCTTTAGTAAATCTTTCATATTCTATTGGATCTATCTCCTTTTTCAATGTCATCGTATCTTGAAGATACAGATGTGCACTTTTGGCGTAATTAAAGTGGGCGGCTGCGTGAAAGAGAGGTATAATTTTTTGGACCGTTGCAAGATGGAGCTTCCAATTTCCAGAACGCTCCGCTTCAAAATACAGCTCAGTACATCTGGAAGTACTGAATCCAGGTCCGTTTTCTGTTATTTTTTTTCAGTATATCAACCAGTTTAGATGGAACTGCCTGAAAAGCCTGATTTTCCTGAGCATTGAATACCACATTCTTATCTGAAAGTAGGGGACCCCCTCCCACCCACTCTCGTTAATTTATAGTTATAATATGTATAAATGTAAGGTAAATTTTCTGTTTCCACCTATTATTATAGAATAAAACTGCAACAAAACATAAAAATCACACCTCTTTTTAGAAATTTTATTCTCTAAAAAATTGATATAAGTAATTTTTTTGGATACCTAATTGAGATAAAAATATTCAACGTGTGCCTATTATGTTTCTATTAGGAAATTTTATTCTCTACAAAATTGATATCAATATTTTTTTTACAAAATTGTACTGGAAAAAAGATATGTACAAAAAACGAAACCAAGTCGTGCAATTTACCTGTTTTTATAAACTTTTACACATTTTTACGACTGCATATCTCGATATGTATTAGAGATAAAAGAATTTATTTTAAATAAAAGTTGTAGGTAATTTTATGTTCTACTAAACTTGTTAAAATACTATAGCCGAAATATGTATCGGAAACGAGATATTTGAGAAAAACTAGATTTTGGGGCGAAACCGGTTGGTTTTTTCAAAATGGCGACGAAAGCTCAAGTGCGCCAAGGTCGAAAACTCAGATTTTTCATCGCGAGATGACTATATAAAACATATAAAAAAATTGGGACTACCGGAATAATTCCGATCGCGACCCCCTTTTTTGCGCTAATTGCACTGGCCTACTAGTGAAGAAAGGTGGTCGATCAATATAATAATAGGCTGAGATAATATTACTTGACGAACAATCAATATTATTGTAGGAGTAATTTTAAGAAAATTACCGTTTCAAGGGAAATAGCACAAAACAGCGCAATACAAATAAATATAATACTATTATTATTTCGCGTACACATCCAACATTTTTTCCAACATGTATTTATTATCAGTAGGTACGAATATATTATTTTTATTGCTGAGAGTTTTTAGGTTGCCAGGTTGGCACCAATTTATAATGCTGCGTTGCATAATAATGCACTTGTTGATCAACTTTTATTGAACGACAAAAATGTATGAAGAAATTTGAATAACTTTGTTGAAAGAGGGTTCACACTTTTGTCAAAATGATTTCAAGTGTCATGCAACATACAGTTTATAAACTATCATTGAAAAGTCTATATCAAAACGATGCAGCACTTACTTTTGCGGTATTTGGAATTTAACAAAATAATTATAAAAATGCATTAGGTTAGATATCTATGTGCCAGACATAAACGTACAAAATACGATGACGCGAACGCGCGCGCATGCTACATAAGAAAGTACAGCTACTCGATAACTCGACTCAGAGTCGACTGGAGTCGATGAGATTAAACGCATTATCTTTCATATTTGGAAACATAAATACTTCTAACTTTTATCAAACTATCATAAGCGTTTTTTAAATCTATTCTCTACTTTTTATTCATGTATTTACCAAATATAAATACCAGATATGAAAATGTGATGTTACTTATATATGTATATTACGCCTACGTCATGATTAATATAACATTAATTTTTATAGATTTTTAGTATTTCATTTGGAAATATATAATTTTTTACGTTGGCAATATTTTTGTTACGATAGAATATGGCAGTAATTAGTTGCAAGCCACATCGTAAGATGGCAGTACAACTGGTGGCCAGGAAAAAAATAATAAAATACAGTGAGCAGACAAGATTCTTAAACTACATAATACTGACATCTAGCGACCAGTACGTTAACAACGGTATAGTGAAATAAGTTGCTTCGAGTTTCATCCCGAATCCGCTAGATGTCAAAATGACATTTAATTCGCGCAGACGCACTGAGCAGTAAACAAACGTCACAATCCTGTCAGAATCACGCCTGGTTCCACGGTAATGTTTAGATACGCTATTTACTTAATTATAAATAATGAGAAGAGCTACCGGGATGTTGATTGAATCTTATAAGCCCTAACGCTGATTATAAATCAACTATCATCAAGCTGACATGGAAATGTTACGTTGGCCGCAGATACTGCGGGCGAAAGTGGGTTTGGTATTATTATTTGCTAGTCCGTCAGGCGATTTCGACCGCACTGGTCGATTGTTCGCGATCCGGTTACTCGATTGTATTTAATTCGTGTTACCGAGTTGTGAGTGACGTCCCTGACAGCCTCCTCGAGTGAAAATGGTGTGCAAATTTCAGTGTCCAAAGCTAACCAGTTCCTAACATGACCGATGTCAACAGATAACATCGACTCGACACCTATTTAAGCGATTCGAGAGAGAGAGGAGAGATCACATACACATCTCTTCATCTTCTTACTCCACCTGACAACTAATAACCGACTAGGTTAGTCTGTAGTTAGTCTCATAGTTGACAGCTGTTTTGTTTCTTTTCTCTGATTGTTTGTTTTTGTTATTCTTTGCATGCCACAATAATAATTAACATTAGCTCTTGGCAGTATCTTGTTGTCGTATCGTACTTTAATTATTTACTTCCGCCATAACGTATTACGCACAAACAGTAATAATATCAACATTGCAAATTTTCCCATTCGAGCATTTTTTAGATATCAAGTAAGGGAGTTGATTGGAATAACATTAGAATCCTATAAGAATGAGAATCCTATCGGAATAGTAATATGAATTGGGATATAATTGACTTTGAGTAGAAAATAGGGTGGTAAATATAGCCCCTGACTCTCGTTTGTCTAAAATTAGCTCTACCTGCCCCACTAGTCACTACTGTTAACTGTAGGTAGGCAGATAGCTCTACTTACGTAGGTATTTTTTATTCGAAGCAAACTTTCTCAAAATACGGGCAGGGCATGGGCGGGAACTGGAATAAAATTTTAAGCAATGTTTAAAAATATTACTTTCAGTATATTATTTTATTTAGACAAACTCACTCATAATTAGGTACCAGGAACAATAATACTTCGTTTCCAAAAAAAAACTGCAAGATAATTTTTTTAAATTATCTAAAATGGCAAATAATGCATTTTATATCAGAATAGTAAATAAATCTCAGTATCATCCTGTTGTAATACTTCAGGACTGGGCGGTTGCTTGAAATGGCTTTAATCGCGTTTGGTGACTAGATAAGGATAGCCAGTTACTTTCCCACCTTCCTCTTCTCACCATCTTCTTCCCCTACCCACTACCGTAATCCTCACAACATACCCCAATTGGGGATGTCGCAGTCGCACTGACTGGGCAGTTGGGACTCTTGTGCGGTATCAAAATAAAATATATATATACGTACATATATACAGGATGTTAAGGGACGTGATTGACTAACTTTAACCAGTGAGTGATTCCTGACATTATTTGTAGTAAATAATTTTGGTCTCCTATGACGTTTTTTTAACTTTTTTTTTTTCAAATAAACGTATATAATCAGTTAGTTTTGGTAGGATAGGGTAAGGGGTTGGGCCGTTTATTGGCTGATTGACCAGTGATGACATGTGGAAGATTATTTTTGTTTGGTTTTGAAAAAAAAGCATTAAAAAATCACCAGAGACCAAAATTTCATTTGCATTTTTTACTTCAAGTAATTTCAGGAATTACCGGTTTGTAAGTAAAGTGCACTCTGTAAAATATATCATACCTACTTACTCTTAAAATAGCTAAGATAGCTATGACGCAGAAAACGTGTTTCTTTTATGTCCAGTAAAAACTGCCAAAATATTTTTAAAAATGATTTTCTAGGCCAACACAACTATCTTCAGTTCGCAGTTATTTCCATCGTTAGCTAAAACCTTTGTAATTAGTCATTACGTCACTGTAAAATAAGACTAAAAGTCATACCTATAATTTATTTAATTTAGTTTTTCAATTATTGCTCCGTCACTCCTGGACGCACTGAGCCCTAGATTCCTACCCACCCTCATACATTTTTCCAACTCAGAACTTCCTCTTATTCATTTCCTTAAAATGACCCTCCACACAGCATCTCCAAAGATGATTAATGTAATAAATATTGAAAATAATGAGTGAGAAATCTGGCGTCGGGTAGTAAGTAGGTACTAGTGGTATTTTAATAATAATATTTGGACGATTTGTATAGCGCCGTTTTTGTGAAAAATCACCTCAAGGGCGCTGTAAATATTGTATTTATTATATGTACTAAGAAATAACCAGCAGACAAGATCAACATTTTTTAATTATAATTATATATATTCATTTTATAGCGCGTCAAAATGATATTAACAGGAAAAAAAAATTATGTTCAACCTATTGAACGTCGACTTCTTAACAAAACTTTTATTTGCCTATATACTTAACAAATATCTATTATAATATGGTACCTACAGAGCACAAATAATATATTTGTTTTAAAAAAAAGCATATATCAGCGCGTAGCTAAAATTAATTTAACATTTAAAGCAGGTACCTAATAATTAAATTTTAAATTAGGTACCCACCACTCTTATGTGACCAATTCATTATGAGTTTTGAGTATGAATGATTCGTATAAAAATATCCTCATATATAATATATCTCATAACCTTGGAATGCTCAGTTTCATCAAAAGCAACAACGGCAGAAGATACACATGTTTACATTTTATCAATTGAGTGCCATCATGTATACATTATGTTGTAGAATGGCAATGGTTCAATACAAATCAAATTATTTTAATTAGCGTTTAGTTAACAGTAGTGATGTGTACATTATTAGAATTAAAAATAAATAAAACTAGTCTTTTTTAAATTCCGCCAGCGAACTGTTAGACTATTCGTTTAGCTTGTATAAAATTATTAAAAACGTCTCTATAGACCAGCGTTTCCCAAAAGGTGTTCCGCGGAACCCTGGGGTTCCGTAGAAGCATCACAAGGGTTCCGCGCTCCGTCCAGATTTAACGTATGTATAATTTAACAAACAAAACAATGCGCACGGAAGCTCGATCGAGCGCGCTTGACCGCCTTCTCTTCCTCCGCCGCTCAGATACTGAAAAATGCATTTACGAACATTTGATGGCCTTCAAAAAATCTCTGGAAGAGTATTTTCCTAAAAAAAACCTGCAGGACATTGACTGGGTACAGAATCCATTCCTAGTTCACAAGAAACCGTCGACTCTTACAGCAACAGAGTGCGAGACTTTGATAGATATCAAATGTTCTTCTTCCTTACAAAAGTTTAATTCAGAAAAAAACTAATCTGGATGAGTTTTGGATTGGACTTAAAAACGAATATCCAGAAGTCGTCGAGAAGGCTATCACAGTTTTGTTACCGTTTGTGACCACTTACCGGTGTGAAACTGGTTTTTCGGCTTACGCTTACACAAAAAACAAATACAGAAACAGACTGGATGCAGCTCCAGATCTTCGTATTCAGCTGTCTGACATAAAGCCTGATTTCAATGCTATTTTAACAAAAAATGTAAAAAAATATCACTCTTCACATTAAAGTAAGTTTTACACAAAACATTTGATCTTTCTTTTCAAGGTAAACATGAAAGTATTATAACTACATCTGTTTCTTATAAAAATAGGGTTCCGCCTAGAAAAGTATGATCGATAAGGGTTCCGGGGCGAAAAAAATTGGGAAACGCTGCTATAGACTATAGACAGAAGAAAATTATTTTGGCCGTTAGTACTTTTAATGCATATTTTTTGATTTCGAAATGGTTTTCTCGATTATGGCCAACACTATTGAAAATACAAACGTACTCGAAATTTGAAACGCATGCACCGACTTTATGTAAATATTATCTCTGGGCAAATTGAAAACAAGCGCCTGCGCTATTTGCCGCATTCATATCAAGGAACGAGTGCGAAAAACAAACTAATTTAGATTTCAATTCATGTGCAATGTATACAATGAACTACCATTTTCACAGCTTCGTGCATACCATAGACAATGCACAATAAATTAGTGAATGTACAAATAATATGGAAATATATTGAACGACGGTGATATTGAGCGACAAAGGAGAAGTATCAGCATACTGTCGAATATGATTGCCCGAAGATTTTTCCAGTGCAGCAATAATGTTAAAAAGACATTGTTCAATGCATTTTGTACCAGCCTATATACATGTGAAACATGGTGTCAATACCGAATCAGTTCAATGGAACGACTCCGGATCCAATATAATAACGCCTGCAGAATTATATTTGGATACAGGAGATACAGCAGCGCTTCAACAATGTTTACGGAACTAGGACTTAAAGGATTCGCCGGCCTGATGAGACACCGGGTCACTGGAGCCAGGATGCGGCTAATGGCCTCCGACAACACGGTGGTGAACGCAGCCTTCCAGCACCAAGCGCCACTCCTGAACGCTGGGTCCGAGCTCACTCAAGACCACGCAGAAATTGATTACCTATTTATAACTTTGTGCCTACTTATAATTGTTCTACTTTATTTATAATTTAACTGTATTTACGATACGGTAGCTATATTTGAAGGAGAGGATTGGGCTGAAACTCATAAACATGCTGAAAGTGGAATCAATGCGATAAAACAGTGGCTTGACAAAAATCTACTAACACTAAATATAGCAAAAACTAAATACATAAGATTCAGCTCAACCATAAAGGGACGACCTAGTACATCCTACACAATAAAAACTCATAAGACTAATTGTATTTCCTATAATATGGACTTTTACTGCAACTGTGAAGCTTTGGAATGTGTGAACAACATCAAATATCTAGGTGTTATCATAGACAATCATCTTAAGTGGAAATATCACATCGACAATCTTTCAAGTAGGGTAAGAAAATTGATATACATTTTCTTTGCATTGCGAAACATAATTAAACAAAAAGACATAAGAAAAATATATTTCGGACTGTGCAACCCCATCTTAACGTATGGTTGTATTGGCTGGGGAGCGTCAGGAAGAACGGTTTTAGATCCGCTTGTAAAGGCCCAGAAATCCATAATTAGAGTCATTATGCGTAAACCCTACAGGTTCTCAAGCGACAAACTCTACAAAAAATTTAACGTTCTTGATGTTCGTCAAAACTTCATAAAAAAGATTATTATCCATGTACATAAAAATATAGAAAATTTTAATAAAATTGATCACAAATACAATACAAGAAGTCACAACAGAAAGGATCTCTTCGTCCCAGGGAGCAATACGGCAAAGTATCAAAAGACGTATGCGTATCTGGGACCGAAATTATACAATAAAATCCCCCCAGACTTAAATATTAAAAATTGCAAAATGTCCTGCATTGGTTCAATAATAACTAAATGGTTGATTGGCTTGGGTAGGGAGGAGTCTGAAAAACTATTATATAATGTGACTTAAAACGATACATGGTTACCTATGAATGGCACATTTAGTAAAAACTTAGTACATAGGTATTAATTAAAAAAAATAATAATAATTTAAATTGCATTTGGCACTTTACACACTTTGGTTCCTTAGAACAGGCAATCTGCCTAGTAGGAACTAATATCGACCTAAAACAACGTAATAAGTAATAACAATAACACTTGTATTCATTTTAAATATATTCTCTTATTATGTAATATTATTTGTTATTTTGGCTTTAAATGTATCAAATGTAAATTAAAAAAAAAAAAAAAAAAAAAAAAACTATATGGGACGTGTGGGATTGCACTATCCTCCCCACATCCTGGAATAAAACATATTATTATTATTATTATATTGTAGACTGAAATAATTTAATCTAAGTTCGAATCGAATTTACATATCGCGGTTAGCTGCCTAAAATCGAAAAGTAATGTAATAAAACTCTGTATGATTTCAAGGCAGACTTTATTTGATTGTTAATTATAATAAATTTAATTTGGCGGGCCCAAGTGACTACCACGCTCCGTAGGGATGAGGCATGCACTTAGAGATGTCTGCACTAACCATATCGTTATCGATTATCGATATGGTTTCAGTCTAACGGTGTGAAAAAAACATTACGAAAACATAATTCAATTGAATGTACTTTCTTGTATATGGCTTTTAATTAATTTATTAATACGTTTTAAAACACGAAACATTGTTTTTGGCTTTTGAAAGCTTCTAAATTATTTATTCCTTATCGATTTCCTATAATTTTGTTTTATCTGACCACTGCCTGCAAACATTAAACACGTCTGCGAAATTTTTCAAATACCTACATAACTGTTTTATTGTTATAATTTTGGGTTTAGTTGGGATCCTTTTGTTTTAGTTGAAAAGGTATCATTATGCGTAGAATTGTTCAACTTCACTTGGAACAGCCATTTGGTGAGCTTTGCACAATCTGTGTTGCCTTAAAAAGGTATCACTACGTTTACTGTCTATTGTTTTGATGCCTAGTGAGTTCAACACTCGATCAGCTGTTATACAATATTGCATATTAATAATTATCATATTATACAATATTGTATATGTCCCGGTGCTTGGTAAGTGCTGTAACTCCGGATTTATCTCACAAACTCTTTAATCCCTAGGGGCTGGTAGGAAGTTTCAATAAATAAAAACTTTTTTGTTGGAGCCAACACGTAGACAATAAAGTAATTCATAAAGTGACTTTTTATGTCTTTAACTAACCCAGTAGAGATGACATCCGAAGGTAAATTTCAGTGTCGTTCTTACAAATTAATTAATTAATGATTTCAGAACGAGTTTGTACGTGGTACTCAAACACGGAAACGGTGAGGTGGTGAGGTGTGAAGTGTGAGGGTGAATTGTGAGGTGTGAAGTTGAGAAGTGAGTGTGCAGTGTGAGGTGTTAGGTGTGAGGTAGAGGTGGAGGTGTTGGTGTGAGATTTGAAGTGTGAAAGAGCTTAAAGGGAGCTAAAATCTTTTACAGCAAATGAATATTTTCCACAGAATTCTAGTACAAAAATATTGCATACACTAAATGTAGTGCCATAGAAATAACACAAGAAGTGCGTCGTGGGCGTGTTTCGTGATCCAATAATTGGCCTTATTTAGGCCTATATTCTCATACAAAACTGCGTTTCATCATGATTTCGAAATTCAAATGGGATGGCGAAATATAATTTCAGGCAAGTGTAAGACAGACAGACGGAATGGCTAGAACAAAATGTACTAAGGCACATTTGTTTTTATTTCAAATTTATATGGAAGGCACTTCTGGTGTTTTATTATTCTTTTCTATGCGTAGTGCCAATGCACAAACACCTCACCACCTTACCACCCCACCACCTCACCACCTCACCACATCACCACCCCACCACCTCACACCTCACCACCTCATTACCGCATCACCTCACCACCTCACCACCTCACCACCTCACCACCTCACCACCTTACCACCTCACCACCTCACCACCTCACCACCTAACCACCTCACCACCTCACCACCTCATCTTGTAGTGCACATTGTATGAGGTGGGTAACATAATAAGTGCTTTATTACTGACCATTTACATTATCATCTTGGATGTAATTTTTATTGATCTTCCTTTTCGGTATTAATGACAACAGTCATACGCTATTAATTATTCAGTGAAGATGTTCTTGTTAACGTCTTGAATTTTAATCAGAACCGACCAGTAGACATGAATATCCTCTATTGATATATAATAATAGTGGATCTAGTCTGTTCATAGCGGTGAGTCATCGATAAATCGACACAATCGTATCTTTTGTCTACGTTGCTGCGTCTTTGGGTGAGATTGAGTGATATGGCACATGTCGTTGTTGGGTATTCAGCACAAAGCAAGTATTATATTGTTATTAATGCGTATAATCGAGATAATCATTACGAAATAATCGAAATACTTCTAAGGTTAATATTATTTTTCTTGTGGTGTTGCCTCGTCGCCGAGGACCGTACCCCCACTCCAATATTGGCCAGTCTTCCTCCTCACACCATTTAATTTCTACGACTGTAATTTCTACGACTAAATCAAATCAATTTGGAGATAAAAAAGTGGTTTGATAAATTTCGAATCGTCATTCGATTCAAACAGCTGTTAGGATTATCAAAGTTTTTTTTAAAAAGTTCCATCACTAGTCATAACTCTATAACGATATGAAAGTGGTGAGACATTTTGATAACATCTATTGATATTTCATTAATCGGCTATTTTATATAAGGAAATTATTCAGATATTTATTGGTATTAAGAAATAAAAAAACTGTTATTCTTTGATTTATATACCGTTTATGAAATTATCTGTTTATAATTAACCAAATTGATTCTCGTTGGATGCTAATCAACACCGACCAGTCAATTTGGCATCTTAAACGCTTAGTGAAGAATATTCTGATCACTGACAATTATATTTATTGGGTTAGGTTTGGGACCGTCTTTGATCCGGTGCGTCATCCGGTGCGTGACCTCGATTTTACACTGAAGCCAAGAAAGAATGACCCATGCTGCTTTATTAAATTGATTCTCATTGAATGCTAATCAACACAGATGAAAAATAATCCAACTTCTTGATCGTTGGTGACAATCTCGAAATTCTGACACTAACTGTTCGATTTAGTTAGTAGGTTAGCTTTGGGTTCATCTGCGATCCGGTGTGTGACCTCGATTTTACACTGACGCCAAGAAAGAATGATCCACGATGCTTTATTAAATTGGTTCTCATTGAATGCTGATCAACACAGATGAAAAATAATGTAACTTCTTGATCGTTGGTGACAATCTCGAAATACTGACCACTAAATGTTCGATTTAGTTAGAGGGTTAGGTTTGGGTTCATCTGCGATCCGGAGTGTGACCTCGATTTTACACTGACGCCGAGAAAGAATGATCCATGCTGCTTTATTAAATTGATTCTCATTGGATGCTAATCAACACAGATGAAAAATAATGTAACTTCTCGAAAGTTGGTGACAATCTCGAAATTATGACCAGTAAATGTTCGATTTAGTTAGTGGGTTAGGATTGGGTTCATCTGCGATCCGGTGCGTGACCTCGATTTTACATTGAAGCCAAGAAATAGCGACCCATGCATTGATTCTTATTGAATGCTAATCAACACAGATGAAAAATAATGTAACTTCTCGAAAGTTGGTGACAATCTAGAAATTATGACCACTAAATGTTCGATTTAGTTAGTGGGTTAGGATTGGGTTCATCTGCGATCCGGTGCGTGACCTCGATTTTACATTGAAGCCAAGAAATAGCGACCCATGCATTGATTCTTATTGAATGCTAATCAACACAGATGAAAAATAATGTAACTTCTCGAAAGTTGGTGACAATCGCGAAATTCTGGCCACTAAACATTTTATTAAGTAGGTTAGGTTTGTTTTGCACGACTTAGATTTTCCACTTTAGTAAAAACGACTGACCCATACTTGACAAAATTAAGTCTTAGAGAATGCTTCACCGATCAGTATAACTTCTTTAATTAAGAAAGATAGATAGTTGGTAGTCATAAAAAATATGATTTAACACCAACAGGATGACCTACAGTCAACAAACATGAAGATAAGGAAATCAACAAACACGAACATGAGATCTACAAACTGGAAGATGAGAAAATTAACAAATAATTCATGAATTATCAACACTAGAATGTAGAAGAAATATCCCACCAATTTTTTTTCTTATATCTTTATCTTATGCGGAAATTTCAATGGTTTGTGAAACCTAGAAAGATAAGTATTTATAAAATACTAGCTGACCCGCCAACGAAACCCAACGCCATCTACTAGATGGTTACCTAACCTAGATAACCAAGTGTTTTGTCAATAAGTTTCCTCACACCGCCATCTGCCAGAAACTTATGGAACTTGCAGGTAATTTCAAATAATTGTCCGATAAAAATATTTAATTCGCAATAATAAATATTGAGGTCAATAATCGAAAAGACTATCCCACCTTTTAAGTTGGACCAAATTACACACAACAAGCCAAATTTCATCAAAATCGGTTGAGTAGTTTCGGAGTTTACCTTGGACGAACACTGCGAGATTTTTATATATAAAGATGTACATTAAAGTGTTTTTTCTACAATAAATAAAAAAAAAATACAATGAAACACGAACAAGATGAATAAATCAACAAAAACGAAGATGAAGTCGACAATTATGAAGGTGAGGAAATCATGATGTACCACTAACACCACAGTCATATTATTGTCACACGCAGTGGTTTATATACACACTATATACAGTCCGCCTCGGACTGTATATTTAATACCGTAGTGTAGATGTCATTAATAAAAATTGACTAAGAATGCCAATAACACACTAATATAACATTGAAGAAGAAGATAACAATAATAATCTAATTTTTTTAAATATGAAAATGAACAAGACTCGAACAGGACTCGAACCCAGAACCTTACGTCTTACCGGGACATACACCTCTACCAATTGGGCCACTGCGATCTATTATGAGACTGTCGTAATTGTCAACTTCATATTTCAGAATTAACAATATTATCTTCATATTTTTATAAGAAAAAGTCTCTTTTTAACTTTTGAAGGTTATTACCATCAATGTAATATATCATTGAATAATATATATTAGTCTATAGGTGTTCCATAAAAATAAAATCGGATATATTTATCCGAGACACTATCTAGATAACAAATACATTCTTTGAATACTTGTTTCCAATAATAAAGGTAGCTGCCAATAATATGGAGAAAAAAAAAACAAAAAACATTAGTCGAAGATAATATTGTTAATTCTGAATTTTGAAATATAAAGTTGACAATTACGACAGTCTCATAAAAGATCGCAGTAGTCCAATTAGTAGAGGTGTATGTCCCGGTAAGAAGTAAGGTTCTGGGTTCGAGTCCCAGTTGCGACCGTTATCTTTTATTATTTTTCTGTGTCTTGTTCATTTTCATATTTAAAAAAATTAGATTATTATTGTTATCTTCTTCTTCAATGAAATATTATCTTCGACTAATGTTATCTTTTATTATTTTTCTGTGTCTTGTTCATTTTCATATTTTAAAAAATTAAATTGTTATTGTTATCTTCTTCTTTAATGATATATTACATTGATGGGAATAATCTTCAAAAGTTAAAAACAGAGTTTTTCTTATAAAAATATCACTAATATAACTTTACGAACTCGTTTAGTGACGATTCGGACCACTAAACATTAGATTATGTAGGTTAGGTTTGGGTTCTTCTGATGATCTGGTGCATGACCTCAATTTACACAATAGTAAAAAAGAATGACCCATACCTGCTTGACAACATGAATTCTTCTTTAATGCTTAACCGGACAATAAAAATAACTTTTTATTTTTATTTTTAACTTAATAGGTAAAACCTCAAATTATAACAGACAATATTCGGGGACAAAAGATCGGGTCACATCTGGGACTCGAACCCAGGACCATACATACATAAAGATAGCAGCCGATAAAGTATGTGTTAAGAAAATTAAGATAATGTTGGTAGTTCTCAGTCGAAGCATGATACAATTAAATATGACCGAATCGGGTAGGGACACATTAGCTCATTAGGTCAATGGTTAGAGCATCTGCCCGGAAAGCCGATGGTCCTGGGTTCGAGTCCCAGATGTGACCCGATCTTTTTCTGATTTTTTTGTTTCAGATTTAGATTGAGTTTTGCTAATATTGTCTTCATTAATTAAAAGAAAATAACTTTGTTTAAAATGAATTCTCTTTGATTGTTCAAACAGCGGTCATTTAATGTGACTTCTTGAACGATTGATGCGTTTGGTGATGATTTTGACCACATATATACTCACTTTAATGGGTTAGGTATGGATTCGCCTGCGATCCGGTGCACGACCTCAATTTTACCCTATTGAAATAAGGATCGTTTTAAATTAATTCGTATTGAATGTTTATCATTTATCATATATATAATAACATCTTATACGTTGTCTGACGTATCTGACCACTGACAATTATTGATTTGGTTTAGGTTTGTATGCTATTTGATGAATGACCTATTTTTTATGCAGTACTTTAAAAGTAATAATTCTTACTAGCAGTGAAAAAATCGCTCCGCGGGTTTTTGCTGCTAGTCCCTGCGGGCGGCTTTTCGTTCTGCTTCGCCCAGTTTAAGTGTTAATGACTATTTATAAGGCATCACCCTTTTCCAAAACTAACTACTATTAACATGTATTTAATAGGTAGATATATAATATTAGACATTCTTATATTAAGACCGTGAATAATGAGAGGAACAGTCTTCACTCTTCACCCCAACTTAAATCTTCTTATTATTGAATGAAAGCGAAAAATGTTCCTTCTTCTTCATACTTTTTTTTTTTCCTTAAATATAGTATTATAGATGGCGCCCCTTCCGTTTGCAAATCGCAAGTGAGCGAGTGATAAGTGTGCATATTACGGCAGCAGCTTCCTGGAAAAAGGCACGTTCACGGACGGTTCAGAACGGTTTCCATACAGTGTGGCGTTGGAGATTTACTCGGAGTCGGGTTCCTTAATTTGAACCGCACGGGCATTACCGTATTAATTAAGAGGATACCCGGCGGTGATTTTTCCATACAAACGTATTCCCTATTTATCTCTCTGGATTTTAACCCTAGAGAAAATATTGTTTTTGCATAAAATAGATATCAACTACTAGCGTGTCGGTACTTTTTGTTTCTTTTGATAAGTTACTTTTTATAGAAGTTATGACCTTCCAAAAATCAATAAAATTGACTGGTTTAAACGCCGTCAAAAGATGTTCAGTATACAAACCAGACAATGTTTTTTTAAAAAAAGCAAAACGTACAGACATAGAATAGTTTTTTCTTATGTAGTTGGTAAAAAAAAATTTGAAAATCAGTCCACTTTTGGAGGAGAAAAGTGGGGAATACAAAACCTCCATTTTAGTTAAGCGTCAGTGCATTGTCCCTTTCGCTCAATATCCGGTGGAGTAAGAGCAACAGTGACAGCAATATTTTAGTAAAATCTATTTCTGCACCACCGGGTATCATCTTAATATACTTCGATATTGTTTTTGCCGATAGAGAAACGCGCATGTATAATTCAACGAAGAGGTTCTTTCAAAATGGCTTGAAAGTTTTTTTGGGAGGCCCTGAAGAAAATAATTTCCCTCAGGGCCTATGTCATCTGTAAAGATGCTGTGTGGAGGGTCTTTTTGAGGAGAGGAAGGAGTGAACGTGGGTCTTGAAGAGACCCATCTTGGAGAAGGAAGGAAATACAGAGGCCGACAAATCTTTCCACAGCCTAGCTTTGAACTCAAGAACGATTCGTAGAAACGACCTGTCGATATGTTGGGCTGTTCGCAGCATCGTGTGTAGACCACTTAAAACCTGTTGTAAAGTGAAATATGTGGCGCTAAAGTGAGTATATATATATAAATGCGTTAAAGTGTTTAATTCGTTATACTTCAGAAGAGGCATATTAAAAAACATCAGCGATTTTAGCATATAAGTTCCCAATGGTATGTAATCTATTTATTACTGAATTATATACTGAAACTGTGGTATAATATAATAAAATAATTGTCACAGTAATACATACTAGGGGACCTTGATCTTATAATATGTACTATAATAGGTATGTATAATATTGTTATGGTTATTTTATCAATATATTATTTACTTGTGAATATTATTACGTTATTGTTACAATTGCATTCGATAAACATTTGCAATAATAACAATTTGTGCAACCGAATAAAATAGCCTGTATTTGCAGGTTAATATTACAGCGTTATTAAACGTTCGATTAGCATAACACTTTGATTGGTTTATGATCGGTTACCGTTTATACATATCGTATCGCCTTAAATACACCTATTCATGTGTTAATTATTTAATAGCGTCATGCCACACTAAACTTCGCATTGAAAAGTAGGTAGGTCGAATTCCAGCACTCGAAGGAATGGGAGAAAAAACCTGGATTACGATAATTTTTAATTTAATTTAATTTTATTGTACAACAGAATATTTATTCCAATTACAGTACAATTTTATCAAATCACAATTTTTTTTATTTTTTATTATTATTTTGTGGGATGGGAAGGAGATGGGGAAGAGGAAGGTGAAGAAGTACCTGGCTATTCGTATATAGTCACTACACATGGCTAAAGCCATTTCAAGCAACGTTTCAATTCTGAATCCACTAGGTGAATTCAATGTTTCAAAGACCCAATCATGTCTGATTACGTCTAAAAGGGTCGATATGACAATCTAGTCTCCTTCAACGGTAGCATTCTTCCGAATAGGTCCTCCATTGATATGCTCGGTGTGACAAGTGACCAGCTCAGGTACGGGGGCTCCATAGAGGCCAGAATTAAGTTGGCCTCTCAGAAACTAGACGTACTGTAACACTGTACAGGGCCCGCAGATACTTTAATAGTGCACAACTGCTAACCCTGTACAAATCGCAAGTACGCCCCAAGGTTGAATTTGGCAGCCATCTCTGGTCAGGAGCCCCAATGTACCTGAAGAAAACCCTCGACTCTGTTCAGAAACGGGCGGTCCGCTTGATAGATTCTCCCGTCTTAACAAACGGATTACAATCTTTAGAGCACAGGCGTCGGGTGGGAATGCTATCCTTGTTCTACCGGTATTTCAATGGAAGATGCTCCGAGGAACTAGCGTCATTGATCCCCTCAGCACCGGTGCATAGTACTGCATAGTCGGGAAACACGCCAAACGCGCGCCCAACATATGTACACATGAGAACGGGTCGCTTCTACGACTCGTTCTTGTGTTCAACAGCTCGGCTGTGGAAGGATTTGCCGGCCTCTGTGTTTCCGCCTTCCTACAACATGGGTCTCTTCAAGACCCACGTTCACTCCTTCCTCTCCTCAAAAACACCTTCCACACATCATCTTCAAAGATGACATGTGTAAAAACAAAGGTGAGGTTTGTCTAGGTCTTGGCAAGATATGACTTTGCCTACCTAATGCATGGCGCGCCGGATCAGGAGAAGATTGAGATTGAGAAGAGACTAGTTGAGTGAAACCTTTTGCCCTGATTTATTTAACTTTATTTTTTTTTTGCATTTATCTACAATTCGATTTTAAATTATTTTTAATTGCAACAGCAATATAAGTACGGAGTCATTTAGATACTCGCTTGTACCTAGATTGCATGCAGTTGCCAATACTTTCTCAGAAATAGTAGAAGTGTTCAATTAGTGTGTTTTACTTCATGTCAATTAGTGAGAAATAGTTTGGATGCAGGTGAGTTCTCTAGTTGTTGTTTTTATGAATTATGAATTGACATCTGTATCTGTATTTTCTCCTAAAAAAAAATTAAAAAAATTACTACTCCACAAAATGTGTAAATGTTGAATTCGTGGACCATTTTGCTCCCAAGTCAAGCTCACATCACGAAGTCTCGAAAAACCGTAGCGAGTTTAATGTGTGTAGTTTATTATTGAGGATGCGAGAGCCGAGACCGATCCATCGCTCTTAGAAAGTTGCTTCAACTGGATATATCAAGTTGCCAACATCTCTGTAACAGCCACTATAATACCTGCCACTTACTAGGTGCTAGCTCCCGCCAGCTGACCGGTTCGGTGGACTGTACAGGTACAGTGTACACTCAGTTACAGTCACTGTAGGCAAAACTGACTAGCTCGTACACCAATAAAAGACCTACAGACCTGTATAATACTGTATAGTGTTACGTTTGCATGCCGAGATCTTTCTTCTGCTCCAGTTCCACGATCCTTTCTAAAAAATACAACTGGCCACTGTTCGCGTTCGTTACTATCTACGGAATAAGCGACGAACAATGTTTTTACGTAACGAAACATTTAGATTAAAAGTGATCCATTCGAGTAGTATATTTTTATTCATTTTAATTGTAGCTCTTTTGTAAGGGGTGATTTTTCCATACAAACGTATTCCCGATTGATCTCTCTGGTTTTTAACCCTAGAGAAAATATTGTTTTTACATAAAATAGATATCAACTACTAGAGTGTCGGTACTTTTTGTTTTTTTTGATAAGTTACCTTTTATAGAAGTTATGACCTTCCAAAAATCAATAAAATTGACTGGTTTAAACGCCGTCGAAAGACGTTCAGTATACAAACTAGACAATGTTTTTTAAAAAAAAGCAAAACGTACAGACATAGAATAGTTTTTTCTTATGTAGTTGGTAAAAAAAAATCGAAAATCAGTCCACTTTTGGAGGAGAAAAGTGGGGAATACAAAACCTCGATTTTAGTTAGGCATTAGTAGCCCGAGGTGCATTGTCCCTTTCGCTCAATATCCGGTGAAGTAAGAGCAACAGTGACAGCAACAATTTAGTAAAATATATTTTTCAAATTTCTCCAACACCGGGTTTCGTCTTAAAATTTTTTTAGTTTATAAAATATCTGTTGGTTTTTTCCCAATTCATTTGTATTAATGTAAAAGTATCCTCACGGTTTGTAATAATTTTATCGTGTTGTCTCCCTCTATATTTATATATAAGCACACATTTTGTAGTTATTGTTTAGTATTAATTTGTACCCTGATGATGTTTGAGTAAAGCGAAACCGGTCGGTGAAATAAATTAATAAAAACTCAAACAAAATAAGTGTTTTATTTTAATATGTCAAACCACAAAGTCATTGCTTTCAACAATAATATAAATTGTCATATCCTCTGCATACCACTATACAATTCAATTGCCTTGGTATGTACATCATATTAACGTCATTTTGTGATGCCTAGCTGTCAAATTTGAATACATTTAAATAAAATATTTTGACATAATATGGTATTTAAAATTATGACGAAAACTGTTAATAGAATATAAACAATATGAGAAAAACTGTGCATAGAATATGAAGCATGTGGGAAAATCGGGTTAAAATTCAATTTTCTGGCATAAAATAATTAATTTTTGCCATAAATATATTCTTATAATGAACGAAATATATTTTTCCTACTTTTTCCATAAATGGAATTGTTATTTTCCGTTTTATTTTAAACAGTTTTTATCGATTTTCTCAGAATGTACTCAGTCTCACATGGTTCATACTCTATATGCAACGACGATATACTGATGAGCTCTGGGGTTATGAAATATTTGCAAAAAATTGCAATAGGTTGCACGCGAGGTGTTAAAAAAGTGAGTGTATTTCATATAGTTTAGAAACTATTTATTTATTTTAGGGAATTGCAATGCATGCCGGGAACTCGCTAGTCCTTTATAAATAAATGGAATAAAATTGTTTGAACCATAAAATTGTTTTTTTATACGCCTACCGGTTTCGGAAGAACTGTTCCTTCCTCGAGGCAAAATATACTAACTTGACATTACAAAACAATGTGTGAACATTTTATGTATATAATAGCTTATCTAAACTAATAATGAATATTTTCGATTTACGATTTATTTATTTATTAAGTTTAAGTTTATAATTCGGTACTCGAAACTATGAATAGTGGCTATATAATGGATAAGTTGGTCGAGTTTTCTAACCACTGCGAGTATTTTATTTTTATTTTTAAAAGTGTTCGTTATTAGGGTAGATAAGCTATTGGGAGGATGGTGAGAAACCCCCTTAGCATATTCAATATTGTGATCCATCCTTTCCTGAATCCTTTGTTCACTATTATACAACAATCCCTGTTCACTGTTATATCCATATCCATCAAATTAGTAGTCTCAGAAATTAGTAAATAGAAACACATTGCGAACAATAAAAATATGTGTAGACATTAAAGGCAGCTAATCGAATTTGGGAGCCACCTTTGGGCTAGAGCCCAAAAATACTAGATAGATTCGGTGGAAAAAAAATTGAGTGCGTCTAACCTTCACGCGCGGTTGAAGTAAAACTTCTTTGACTAAAAACTAAGTAAAAACTTACATTTTTTAGGTGGCGGATCATGATTAGGTTGTTGATTTTTTCGTTTATAATTATTTATAGACGAAGGGGTAAACTTTTTCCGCTATTCAGCCATTTGAATTCTAAACAACACTATTTCTATTTTTTTGCCACTTTTTACTTCATTAGCTAGAATTGACACGAATCAGAGAGAAAAAGGGTTAATATTCATCGTAAAAAATAATACAAATCAAAAGGTTTAACTAAAATCTTTAGTTATATCATATAAATCAACAAAACATAACAAAAACCTGTTGAACTTACCTTATACATTAGTATACCAAAATAAACGGGTGACGTCTGACGTTTGAGTTTGCTTTGACGCGCTTTGACGTTTTGTACTTACATTATACGTTGCTAGGCTTCGGACTCATTGTTACCATACCTACGACGTAATAATGATGAAATATAAATCGAACGTCATTTCCGTTAATGTTACTTCCGTCCAAAAAAGATTTGAGTTACCCTACGTAATGCCCCTAAATAAGTCTTACTTTAAAAGGGCGGTACGTCGGATTGACAAGCCATCTCGAATAGGCATGCTGAATCTGTTCTACAGGTATTTTAACGGAGTCTACTCTAAGGAGCTAGCAGCATTTATCCTCGGTGCACCTATACCGTTTGTTTAAGTCGGCTCGTATGTGGAACCAGCAACCGGTGTATGTTTTTTTCTCCTTCATATAACCGGGGCCTATTCAAGAATCCCTTCCCATAGCCCTTACCTTAACCAGCCTCATAACGCTGCCCAACCGAGTAGCGACATAGTTCCCCTGATTTTACACTGTACAGACAAGGGCGTTCTTGTGAGTTGTCATATAATTTTCTCTTTAAAAAGGCAGGCAGGCGAATAAAATAAAATCCATAATTTCTTGTCTATCACTAGATCTGGCATGAACTTGACCAACTTCACGGACAACTGTCCTTATAAAAAAACTAGGTTAGGTTTGATGAAGTTTCTGTTGGCTTAAAAGGTATCGTTAGGTTAATTACCTGTATATTACGTATTGACATTGAAACTCCGATCAACTATTGTGAAGTGAATAATGTTTAGCATTACATAAAGGCTATTAAAATAAAACTCATATTTACGCCATGTCTGCCCGATTGCGTAATTTTAATTTTACAGGAGGAGGAGGAGGAATTCTTTTATTATTTCAATTAAACCTTATGATAGGTGAATGATGAATAGATGAAGCTAGGAAGTACTGACATTTGTCTAAGATTTCTGTTATTTTTAAAGGATGCAGCTTTATTTTGAATATTATCTTTATAAATTTGTAATGTTGCATGGTAGAAATATAATGCAGTTAATTTTCTGACCTTAAATTGTTTGAATAAGAGTTCTGAAAAAAATATGAATATGGTTTTTAAAATATTTTTTCATCTTTCTTTTTCTTTTTTAAAAAGAAAGACAAAAATTCCCGGGTTACGAAAAACCTGACAACATTTGAAAATCTTATACTACCATCACATTAAGCGGAAGATGTTGCTTGTATCGTGATGGAGGACTTAGCTAGCTGAGGAATCGAACACGGGACGCTTGGGTGGGATCCAAACGCGATGCTCACTCCACCACTGACCTAACAGAAGTTTTTATTACTAGTTTTTGTGATATTTAAAATTATTTGTGTTTGATTTGTGTATATACCTCCCCATCATATAATGCCGTATTGTATAATTGATTGACAGAAAGCGAAGTATAGAGTTGTTTATATTTAGCGAATGATGTGCTAAATACGTCAACAAAGTCATTAAAGTCATTACCCAAATTTTGTATACGGTGAACGGGAGTGTACAATCGTGATTTTGTGTTGGAGTTGTCACAGTAGAACGGTAGATATTGTCTCGATGTTGGTTTGCGATGTATATGGAAAGAAATCATAGGCTGTCAATTCTATTATGATGATGGACAACTTAACTAGCAGAGGAATTGAACCCACAACTCCTTGGAGATCCTGTCGCATTAATGAGTCCCTTCAGTTACTAACTGGTCATTTCGTTTTCAGTCTTGAAATGGCATTAGTCATGTTAGATGACCAGATCTGAATTGCCAAGTACTTTCCCTCCTTGCTCTCCTCAGCGCCTTCCCCTCCCCATTACCTTCAGCCTCACCCATACCTTAATTGGGAATGCCGTAGACTCACTGGCTCCAGAGGGTCGGGAGCCGTTGGGAGTTTTGGACTACGGTTTTTATATAAAAAAGGAATTATTTTTAGAACTTAAAGATTCTTATAATGGATTCACGCTCAATTTCTGTAGGATGCAATTTGGGAGGCATGCAGGTTTGCCTCTCTGCCACAGGGCACCCCAAGTGGTTTGCTACATATGGTGATACAGCAGGAATGTCCGGGTTCATCGGGAGAGGCGTGTTCAGGTCTTGGCGGAGGATGCGCCTTCCAAAAAGCTGCGCGGTGGGTCGGATTGGGAGAGACTGGTTTAGGGAGACCCTTTCACTTCTCCAGCTCGACCCATCGCCTTACACCGCAGCTGGAGGGATAGATTCATACGTCTGTCACTCCTGGACGCTCTGCCTCCTAGATTCCTACCTACCCCTTATACCCTTTTTTTCCAAGACCTTCCTCTCTTTCCTTTCCTTTAAAATACCCTCCTAACAACATCCCCACAGATGACATAGGCCCTAATGGAAATTAGTTTTCTCAGAGCTTACCTATTGTAAAAAATAGCGTTTTCCAACACAGTTCCTAAATTATTATTTAAACCATTTTAGGTTCCCACCCATCTATTTATTTCTTATGAAGGAAGTTAGGTTAGTTTTCAAATGTATGGATCCTAGGAATATTGTATAGTGACATAGGCCATAGGCCCTGATGGAAATTAGTTTTCTCTGAGCTTACCTATTGTAAAAAATAGCGTTTTGCAACTCAGTTCCTAAATTATTCTTTAAATCATTTTAGGTATCTACCATCTATTTATTTCTTATGAAGGAAGTTAGGTTTGTTCCAAATGTATGGATCCTAGGAATATTGTATAGTGACATAGGCCATAGGCCCTGATGGAAATAAGTTTTCTCAGAGCTTACCTATTGTAAAAAATAGCGTTTTCCAACACAATTCCTAAATTATTCTTTAAATCATTTTAGGTTCCTACCCATCTATTTATTTCTTATGAATGAAGTTAGGTTAGTTCCAAATGTATGGATCCTAGGAATATTGTACAGTGACATAGGCCCTGATGGAAATTAGTTTTCTCAGAGCTTACCTATTGTAAAAAAAAGCGTTTTCCAACACAGTTCCTAAATTATTCTTCAAATCATTTTAGGTACCTACCCATCTATTTATTTCTTATAAAGGAAGTTAGGTTAGTTCCAAATGTATGGATCCTAGGAATATTATATAGTGACATAGGCCATAGGCCCTGATGGAAATTAGTTTTCTCAGAGCTTACCTATTGTAAAAAATAGCGTTTTCCAACACAGTTCCTAAATTATTCTTTAAATCATTTTAGGTTCCTACCCATCTATTTATTTCTTATGAAGGAAGTTAGGTTAGTTCCAAATGTATGGATCCTAGGAATATTGTATAGAAGTATGTTTAATTGCTAATTGTTGATTGTTGTTTGTCATACTACGTCCAACATTAATAATTGCGACTTCACGCATGGGCAGCCATGCGGAACGCACTATACCTACACTCGCACTGTTGTACTGTGTACTCCATACTAGAGTACTGACTAGTACCTACAACCTACTGGACAATGTGTGATTTACACAACCATTGTGGGAAGTGAACAGACTATAATAATGCATGCCAGCCGTGCATTTTCCCTTATAAAATTACAATAAATCTTCTGATGTGTTTGCATAAAATATTGTCCACGTGCATAATCTATGTTGAGGGCAGACTTTACTACCCGGTTTCACCCGAGTTTCAGAATTATTTTAGCAATTTATAGGAAATATAAAAAAAAAAACATAACAAAATTACCAGTTAAATTGATGTTTCATCGCACCACATCTCATGATGAAAATTATGTCTTGAGCTAAACATAGTTGCAATGACCTAGAAATTTCATATAGAAAAAGTCTAGTGTTACAACGAATACTACTTTTACGAATACGAATACGAATAACTTGGCAGAGTAATAAAACACTCATTTATTTAACCTTTTTCTGTTTGTTTTATTATACCAATAATTAAAATTTACAACTGTCAATTTTTTATTGAGAAAATATCCCTAGTGACAGGCGATTTTTTTTTCAGTTTGGATGTTGCCAGCCGTCGAAAAAAACCTTTCCGAGGCGACTGTACATGGCTTATATGAAAAAAATTTATTCAGAGGTGCGTGACACACGGTATCATCAAACGGAGATGCGTACAAAAGTTTTTTTTATAGAAATCGTATTCGTAAATAATTATTCGCCGAATACAAATATTCGGTAAATGTCTACTATTCGGCGAATACGAACATTCGTATTCGTATTCGTTGCATCACTAAAAAAGACCTGATGCCTGGTTCCAGAGATTATGTGCGTCCGATATTTTTTCTATTACACAAACAGATTTTATAACTAACTAACCATCATGCCGTTTCTCCGCAGGGGTAGGCAGAGAGGACGGATCGCCAACCAACTCGGTCTTGGCATACACATTTTTCCTCATTTACATTCATACATTGTCTTATACATACTCTTCTATTTTTCTGACTCTTGACATGGCCCGAATTAAGTATCTGATTCATTTGATCGTGCCATGTCTTCCTCAGGCGTCCCCTACTTCTTAGGGGCATACATTAACTAAGTGAGTAGTTTGAAAAACAAAAAGATTTTTTTCTTACTCTCGAAATAAATGTTTTTCATAATAGCCATTTTTTCAGCGGGCAAAATGAAACATTTTTTTTATCTCTATAATAATAATAATATTTGGCTAATTTATATAGCGCCGTTTTCGTGAAAAATCACCTCAAGGGCGCTGAAATAATATATACTGTTTTAAAGTTGACGTAAGATTTTTATTGACTCCCCCCTCGGTATAATGAGATTTTACTGGATCCCCCCCCCTTATTTTTTGCTCACGTAATTAATGTATGCCCCCTTATACCATTCACACTTGCGTCATATATTCTCCTTACGCTCCTTTCTTCTTTCGTTCTTTTTCTGCTTTATGAAAGCTGATGCACATGTTTACGAATTTAAATTCGGTAGTGGTCACGCAGGTACTTATTGCGCTGGGATAATCAAACTTTGAAAACTCTGCAAATTTTATGACCAGAGCTCACCGTTCGAGAGCTCCAATTACTGCTTTTTTGATGAAATCTTACCTGAGTTTGATAAATATGACTTAATATGTAGTATATAGGATTGGACATGGTGTTTTAACGACGTTCAATAGATGTCGTTAGTATAGACAGTTATATGTAGTTTTTAGGTGTCTCAACAGATGTCAGTTAAGTAGTACCTTAGTCTCATATATCTTTCGTGTCTAATGCACGAACGGTCACGGAAACAGCTGCTTGCTTGTAATAGACCGCTGGGCTCCGACAGTGTTTGGGCGCCCAGCTTCAGAATAACTTACAGTCTCCCATAGTGCGGACGTCTGGTTCAGTTAAACATTCAATATAACCATTACGATAACGTAAAGTAATCTCGACTAACCTCGATCTTTTTTGGAGTTTTTCTGAACATATTTCAAGAAATCGCAATCACTGGGATTAAAGAACATTACGTAATGTATCATAATTTCGGAAGCCATAATATTAAATATAATTTAAATATGATGACAACCAAACAACATATAATATATAATACCTTAACAAAGTTGTACAAACTCAAAAATAATATGCTGCCAAGTTATCTGAAAAGTAATATTATGTATCACGAAAATGTTCATAATTATCCTACGAGAAGATGCAGAGATTTTAGGCTTCCCAAAACTAAGCTTTCGTGGACCCAAAATAGCGTGTTTTATAAAGGACAAAAACTGTATAATAACCTACCGAATGCCGTTAGGAATCCTCAAACCTTAGCACTTTTCGTAGGATATGTGCTATATATGTTAAAAACAATCTTTGATTAGATTACAAATATTATACTGTATTTCTTAAATTAATCTCCTAAATTGTATTTTTTAATTTGTATTTCTTAAACTGTATTAATTAAATTGTATTATCGTATTTTCTTACAAGATGTATGAAAAAAATGTGCATACATCTAAATAAATATAACAAAAACAAAAAAACAAATAAAGACATTGAATACCTACAAACTTTGCCATGACTGGGAGGTCGTAAAAATCTTCGGTGTAATAGTTTTTGCATACATTTTAAAATAATGAGACGGTACTGAAATACGCGTAGCCACCGTGCAAAACCTTCTAATGATATATCAAATTTCATGTGGTTTTTAGGCAGTAACTTATCTCATACATATTCCGTGCGAATTAACGAATTCATACATTTATATGGCTTAAAAAGCCGCAAACTAAAGCATTTCAAGCTTTCGAATTATTACATAACCACATTGGCTTTCAGTAGATATTAACTAACCAACACGTCATTTCACCGCAGAAGTAGGCAGATATAATGGAACGCCGCATTGCCACATAACAGATTGTTATATACTGTCGATACCGCTCCGGTGAAAGTCCGCTATTTAGATTCGAAACGTTGCCTTAAAATCTACAATGTACAGAAAATTTATTAAAAAAATATTTTATTTAAACAGAAAAAAAAACATATCTGAATACTCCACTGCCCAACATAAATACTCAACCAGGGCAATAAGCGAAAATATCCTGGCTACTCCCAGTTTGAACCCATCTTTTGGACAGAGAAATAATAAATTCCATGCTATAAAATTGTTCAATGCTCTACCAAATCAAACCAAAAAAATAAAGGAAATGAGTATATTTAAAACAAAAGTCAAAACATGGCTAATAAAAAACTAAATACAAAAGTTTCAAAAAACTACAGGCCGCCTCAGAACAGGAAACCTTAGTGAGGAGAACTGTGAAAAAAGACAAAAAAATTATACTTATATTATATTTTATACCTACTTAATGTACAAACTTTGCTATTGAAACTATTAATTTTTTTTTTAAATGGCTTTAGTTGGTTTAGTTAACATAATTGATTTTGCCCAGTACTTCCTAAAATTTATCTTTCTTTCACCTACTTCCTTCAACCTCAAAACATACCCCTATTAGGGATCCCATAGCCCAATTGCTCCTGGAAGTTGGGACTCTTGTGCGGTAGTCACACGAAACAAAACATTTTTGTTTTATCATAAAGTTAGATACCTACTTCTTTCTTTAATCACATAAATAAAATTTCCTTAGCTTAGGTACTACATAGAGGTGAGTAAAATAACGTGAAACCGTTCTTTCCGTAACCGGTCAAGTTCTGAAACAGTTATAACAGTTTCACGGATTTCGGGTGAACCGTTTAAAAAAAGTGTAACTGAGCTGAAAAAGCCCGCGGAAAATGACTCCAATGCAATAGGGAGAAAGCGATGTACGTATAGGACTCTCCTCACGATGCTGCAAACAGCCCGACATGTCGGCAGCAGCATCGTGTGGAGAGGCCTTATATATCTTCCTCCAAATGAATAAAGTGATCATTTTATTGCATCTCCCTCACTCGTATTATAGAAATGAGATGCCACGAGCCACTGCCGTCGCCGTGCCGTTGCCGTTGCCGTGCCGTTGCCGCCTAAATTATAAAAACAGCCTTTGGAGCATAATTCGTTTGAGAATTCCGTTAACGTTGAAAAGACCGTTGATACAAAACGCTTTCACGTGAAACGCTACTGCCGCAATGTTAAAAAAAAAATTATTTAGTTACGTTGTTTTTAAAGAGTTTAGAGTAACCGTTTATATTGAGAAATAGTTTCGGTTATATTTGAAATATATCGTCGTTGCATATAGAAAATGAAGCATGCGACTCTCGAAATACATTCTGAGATAATCGATAAAAACTGTTTAAAAAAATAACGAAACGTAAAATAACAATTCTATTTATCTTATAGACAATGTAGGAAAAATATATTTCTGTCATTGTAAGAATATGTTTATGGCAAACATTAATTATTATATGCCAGAAAATTGAATTTGAACGCATCACTCACAGCACAGTTTTTCTCACATGCTTCATATTCTATGCACATTTTTTCTCACATGCTTCATATTCTACATACAGTTTTCGTCATAATTATAATACCACAAAAATATTTAATTTAAATTTATTCAAATTTGACAGCTAGGCATCATAAAATGGTGTTAATATTATGTACATACAAAGGCAATTGAATTGTGTAGCCTATTATGCAGAAGATATGATTTAAAACAATAAAATATTATGTACTATTTTGATTGTCTCCACATGGATTATTTTTTATTGCCTTAAATATTTGATATTTTTACATAGCTCATATTGTAGAAGACGGAGAAAAAAAAAGAAAAATAACTATATATTTAACTCATTTTCGTCAAAATCGTCACATTGCTCATCTTAAATGTGCAACGAGGATATGCTGAAAGTGCTGATACGCCCACCTTTAATGGAAACTATTTTGTTCTTCCGACTCGTAGCATGACCTACTCATTTGATACACTTGATCATGCCATGTCCTCCTGGCACTTATTTCATGTATCGTGTGTGCTACTTCGTCCATCCACCGGCGCTTCATCTACCTGATATACTTGGTCGAAGATCTACCTACATAATATTGTTCTCATGACCCTGACCTTCTTAACCTCCTTTCTCTGTCGTACGTAAAAATGTACGAGGAGTAAACAGAAATCTGTTTGTCAATCAGGAGGGACGATCGTATGAATTTCTCCCTCCCACTGCGGTGCAAGACGATGGGTCGAGAGAGTCTCGCTGAAAAGATTAAAAGGTCTTCCTCAACCAGTCAGTAGGTGGGCAAAGGCATCCTTCTCTAAGATCTAGACAAACATCACCCCATGAAACAGGGTACCCCTAATAAGTCGCCAAACGTAGTGAACCATTTGGGGTGACCTATTGCAGAGGTGTTTGTTTAAACATAAAATGGTTCCCAGGGCGGCGGTAACCATATTCGCCCCCTAAATTAAGAATTAATAAATAACTATTTTATTTTAATTATTTCAATCAAAAGTAGGATCTTGATAATGTATTGTATGAAAAAAACACGCATTTTTGCACGTAGACCGGATCTGCTACCGCAAATTCCGAATTTATTAATTATTATTTTATCAGTTCTTTAAAGATATTTTTGTGAGGTTCACCGAACTTCCACAAGTGATATTTAACAAAATATGGTGCTATAAAAATTATCCAAGCATTATTATTATTATTATTATTTTTACCAGCAACTTCCTGACTCCAGGTCAGATGCACATTAACTTAAAATACCTCCCGTCTTATCTTTTGACAATTAATTATCAATTGACGCCTCCGTGGTCGAGGGGCAAGGCTCTCGACTAGCGATCCGGGGGTTGCAGGTTCATATCCCGGCGTGCGCGAGTAAATTTTATTTGATTGATTTTAGTTTTTTACAATTTAATCATTCAAAATAATATAAGATATATATTTGCGTCCCGGAGTGGAAGATACTCTTATATAAGACTACCATTCAGAATTGAAACTTTGCTTGAAGTATCCTTAGCCATGTTTGGTGAGAGAATGTAAATTTTTATTTCTGAATTATAATTCGTGAAAGTTGTTTAATTTTTTTTTAATATTTGTTTCAATAAAAATATGAATTTAATTGCGTATATCACAATTGGTGACCTTGCAACTTTAAAAAAAAAATATGTATACCGCACAAGAATCCCAACTGCTCCCGTCTGGAGCCAGTGAGAGTATGGCATTCCCAATTGGTGTATGTTGTGAAGCTGAACGTAATGGGGGATGGGGAAGAGGAAGGTGGGAAAGTACCTGGCTATTCTGATCTGGTCACCAAACACGGCTAAACCCATTTCAAGCAACGTTTCAATTCTTAATAGTGGTCTTACACCAGGGCGATACGCGTATCTTCCAATCTGGAACGTGCTGCAAATTCACTATATATCTATTATTTTTAATTAATTAATTGTGAAATAACACAAATTAATCAAATAAAATTTATTTGCGCACGCCGGGTTCGAACCCGCGACCTTCGTATTGGGAGTCGAGAGTCTTTCCCCTCGACCACGCCGGCTGTCGAACTCAACTCAACTCAACAATGTACAAAATTATCGCTAAGTCATTAAAAGTGATGAAAAAAAAAATCTTGGTTAAATATGTTACAATGTTCATGTGCTATTTTTTTTCCATATATTTCAATGAATTTTTAAAGGGGTGTTGAAATGCCACTTTGTTTAGTTGTCATCGAACCACCACAAATCTACAGAGCCCGTCATTCACTGATATTGCGTCCCTTCTTACAGTCGTTATTAGATATCTTATATTTATTAGATCTCTCACAGCATCCTCGTAGATGTCACGTGCCCTGGGGCAAGTCCTTAGAGTCTTTTGTGCGGAGTGAATATAATAAAAAACTACCTCTCTCCTTTCTGTCTGCCACAAGGAGAATGGAATAAGTTCTCTGAAGAGTAGGGTTGCCGATGCTTACGTTTTAAAATACCCGCAAAATTGGGGAGAACCAAATAAATAATTCCCCACAAGTCCCTTTATAATTATATCTTCAAAATAAAACATAAATCTATTGAAGTTAGCATTTTTTATCGATTTATTATATTATATATATATATTTTTTGAAACATTAACATGATTAAAACATATTATTACATTAACATTAAGATTAAAAAATAGATTTCATCCCAAAAACCAAAGTTCGCATGATTAAAAAGTATGACTTATAAAAAAATATGCAATATGGTGTGCCAATAAATTGTATAGTTAATAGAAAAAAAGAAACATTAAAAATAAGGTATTATAATCACACGTGTTCTGGGGATGGCTAGGTGGAAAAAAGTAGTTTAAAACGAGATATAAAAGAGTCAGTTGAAGATAAAAAGATAAAATAGTATTTTAGTGTTAAAACATCACTTGACCAATAAAAAAATATATATATGTATCTATTAATAATTAACATTGAGACAAACGATTTCAAATAAGAAGTTAAGTTATTTAGTTAGCAATTTACATTATTATACCTAAGACTTGACAAAATATTTAATGCCAAATTGTTTGATTAACCTTTTTTTTAAAGGATTAAACTTCAAACTTTCTCCTCCTTTCTTTATCCCTTTATGAGTAGCTATCAGTGCTACGATTTCTATTATAAAGACACTGAATTTCTTCTTAACGGAAGTGTTGGAAAATAATATCACGATCAATTACTTTTTAATTAAATTAAAACAAATAACTTTGTTTAAACCACTAATATAATCACAATTACCTACATGTTTCAAAACCGATGGTTTCTTCGTCAGGGTAGTAATGAAGAAATAATTACTTTTTAGTTCGACTGGCTTCATTTTTGGAGTTCGAGTCCCGAATTTCAGGAACCTCCCACTGTTATTGTTTAGAAATAAATGCTAAAGTGCTGCCATAAAATAAACTACGAAATCCTCCATCGAATGTATATATTTTTCAATATGGCTGGAAAATCAAGAAATGCCCATAATCCCCGCATTTTCCCCCTCAAAAATTCCCCGCAATTTGAGGAATTTCCCGTAAATTGGCAACCCTGCTGAAGAGCGTAAGAGAACTGGGATAGCATGCTCTGATTAACCTTCAGCCATTTACGGTCCGTCTTGGTATTCAATGTTAATCTCCTATAATTTAGGACACCGTTACGCCTCAAAGAAAGACATATTGAAATTGAGATGATCTTTGGGTACCTAACACGAACGATTGATAAAACCCTGCATCAATCCGATGTTGACCAATACCGCCATCTATGGTCAGTTATCAATAGATATTTTGACCGGCAAAATTTTGGCGAGGCCTCCATAGTATCAGACAAGTTCCGGTTAACTGTCGATATACGCATTTATTTGGATAATCTCGTCGTTATGCAAAATTACTGGCATATTAATGAATGAAGTTCAACCAACGAAGCTCTTAGAGTTGACAGAAGTCGTATACGCGATCCATAGACTTATGAACTAAGACGCGACCAATTTATTTCGTTCGATCTCCGAGAAACTAAAGAGGTTGAAATATGTCTAGACATCATTAACTAATTAACTCCCGTTTAATGTCAAAAAGTAAATGCGGTCTGCCAATGCATATTTAGGATAGTATTTCAATTCAAAAGTTCCAATTTAAGAATATTTCAATTCAAAATTGCCATTTTATGAATATTCAATTCAAAATTGCCAATTTAAGTATATTTAATTCAAAATTGCCAATTTATGAATATTCAATTCTAAATTGCCAATTTAAGAATATTTCAATTCAAAATTGCCAATTTAAGAATATTCAATTCAAAATTGCCAATTTAAGAATATTTCAATTCAAAATTGCCAATTTAAGAATATTTCAATTCAAAATTGCCAATTTAAGAATATTCAATTCAAAATTGCCAATTTAAGAATATTCAATTCTAAATTGCCAATTTAAGAATATTTCAATTAAAAATTGCCAATTTAAAAATATTCAATTCAAAATTGTCAATTTAAGAATATTCAATTCTAAATTGCCAATTTAAGAATATTTCTATTAAAACTTGTCAATTTAAGAATATTCAATTCAAAATTGCCAATTTAAGAATATTCAATTAAAAATTGCCAATTTTAGAATATTTCAATTCAAAATTGCCAATTTCAGAATATTTCAATTCAAAATTGCCAATTTAAGAATATTCAATTCATAATTGCCAATTTAAGAATATTCAATTCAAAATTGCCAATTTAAGAATATTCAATTCTAAATTGCCAATTTAAGAAGATTTCAATTAAAAATTATCAATTTAAGAATATTGTTTAGTAATTGCTTGGCGTCTGACATTTCTTAGTGTCAATTCATAGAAAATACCTTCAATTTACGCCTAACGATCCAATATTGTAAAGTTATCGATTTCACTGCTCCAGAGAGTCTGAGTATATTGGATTGAATCACCGATGCAATATTGTATTTTTTAGCCTTTCTTGAAAGATTTTAGTTGTTTTATGGACAAAACTATTTTTTCACATTCATATTGCGTATGCACGGGCGCAAACAATTAATTCAACTTAATATTTTAAAGCGTAACTTGTAAAAAGGCGTTTTTACGTAAAATAATTAAACACGCGCCATCTATGACAGACTAGAATATGAATTATTTCGACAATCACCTTAACACAAAAGTTACAGATTCACCCTTCAGATCTGAATAGCCGGGTACTCCCTTTATATCCGCAACTTACTTTACCCTCACAACTTTCTCCTATTTTTCTACTGTCTTCGGGCAGTTAAAAAATTGTGGAGTCAGGTTAAATAAACTTTAAAAAAACACATTTGACCCTGGTATGCCCAACCTGCGGCCCAATCGAAGAGTTTTGCGGCTCAAAACGAAGTTTTCAGCTTTCTACGTTTTGGATTTTGGTATTTATAAATTTATCTCATTTATATTATACAAGCTTCTGCCCGCGACTTCGTCCGCGCAGTATCTATGTTTATACCAAAATTCTTAACCTATTTATTTAAAATATGTATAATTCTTGATTCGATTCAAAGTATTAGGCGAGAACTTCAAATAAATTCACCAATTTAAATATTTTCTAAAATAGAATTTTGATTTAACAATCATTGTTTGGCAAAATGTGATTCTCAAATTTTGACATTTTCTATTAAAAAATAATTATTATTTTCAATATATTGAAAGTAAATAGCTAGCTTTATAAATTATAACCTAAATGGTCTTCTGATGTATGAGCTATATTATTGTAAAGTTTCATTAAAATCCCTTCAGTAAATTTTGCGTGAAAGAATAAACAAACATACATACATCCATACAAACTTTCACGTTTATAGTATTAGTAATATTAGTAAGATTTTGTGAAATTAAAACTTTGTGATTAGACGTAAGACTCTTGATGCGTGTTTAGTAGGAATTTATTTTCGCAATCAATTCCAACAAGCATATTTTTTCTGCTCATTTCTCGGGAGATCGAATGCAACTGAACTGATTTTAATAAGTGGGGGTGAGTGCAAAGGACACACATAGGCAATTTATAGTCAGTCTATATCTTCTAGAACTGAAGGTCACAGTTTCACAATAATCAATATGTAAGCGCATGTATATGTATAGTCAGTCTATGTTTTCTAGCATTTAAGGTCACGGTTTCACAATAATCCCTTTGTAAGCCCATGTCTAGTCAGTCTATGTCTTCTGGCATTGAAGGTCACGGTATCAGAATTATTAAGTAATATTTGTTTTGACCTTCCGAACGATTTGGGTTGAGCACCCCTGATTAACCTTAAAAATACGACAAAAACGAGGTCGTAAATGTGTGTACATAATTGTAGCAAAAGAAGAGATTTTTTTTAGGTTAACTAAACATTTTATTTAACAACTTTTCTGTTCTGTCTTCTGACACAAGTCCTACCATTGCTCTCTCCTTTCACAGAGACTTGATTGTTTTAGTTAATTACAATTTTAATTATCATTCGGGCGCGGAGATCTCAAGGCAACATTTTAATTTATGTAAAATTTTGCCATATTATTAGAGCGTGCCAAAAATTTTGCCCAGGGATAACCAGTAGCTACAGGCTACAGTATTATAGAAACAATATTTTGTTTATCTTAATATATAAAACAAAGTCGGGTTAGTTACACCATTTATAACTCAAGAACGGCTGAATCGATTTTTATGATCTTTGATTTGTTGGATTTGTCTAAAGAATAACTATTAAAACACCGGAAAAAATCACAACTTTTTTTTTCATATATTTTGTATGGAACGGCTTTTCAAATAATGTGCATTGGTCGACATAATTTGAATCAATTCGAACAGCTAATAAATAAAACACAACATTTATTGATTCTGAGGCGGTACGAAGTTTGCAGGGTGAGCCAGTTTAGTATAAAAGATAGTTAGTACATAAGATACACACTAAACACAAATTTATTTTAGATTAGTTACTCTCTAGAAGATCGCCCGGTTATTTTCAATAATGGTTAGTTTACTAGTTTTACTGTCTTGTTTCAATACATTTTTGTTTGGAAAAATAGAAATGTGGTTTTTAACATTTCATTGATATTTCAAAGCTCCTCAGCTCCATGACTCGAGCTATGGCATGTTTCGAGCTGAAAATAGCTGCTTTGACATACAAACTGTGCAACCGGTTTTTTATTTACATTTATTTGATTGTTAATTACTTTGCTATTAATGTTTTTGGCTTTCCTTAGGTCTAGTGCTAGCAAAGTAATTAACAACCAAATAAATCTAAATAAAAGTCCGATACTCAGGTTGTTTCCAAATGACAAAGAACATTCACTTCCCAATCCTCTGTCTATCCTTGCTCCAATTACTTCCTGCAGTGGCGGAGCCCCTCCCATTTTTTCCACCCACTGTGAAAGCAAAATATATTATAACACATGTTACTAAACTGCTAGCCATTATTAGAGATTATACTGCCCCGAAGCAGCTGCGGGGTAGCGAAACCCAGTCGTCATAAAGTATAAAAAATAAAAATGTTATTATTGTTTTATTTTAAATTATAATGTCACATCACAAAGTAACTGCTTCATATGAACAAAAAGGGTTTAAATATATTTAGGAATCAGTTTTATATTAAGTAATATTTTATTACATTGTGAAATATATACACGATAAATCAATTGATTTGCATTAATTTTGTAGTTATACGCAATTACACATACCTAACCTACAACATTATATAAAAATAAACTATAAACAGATATTTCTTTTTTTGAAACTGGTAATTCCTGATGGAATTCCATTATAATAGTATAATAAAACCAATTTAAAACTTTTTTCACTTTTAATTTATTGTAGTGTATAAAATCCCTAGGTTAAGAATATTTTTTACCAGCCTGAAGATGGCTTTGACTAGCTGAAACCGGTTACGGTCAATAAATTAAAATTGAAAAAGTTTTAATTTTGTTTTATTATACTATAATAAACAGATATTATAAGGAGAGTGAAAATAGGAAAAATTAGTATGTACAATTTTCGCATCGTGTGATAAATTCAGCCAGTTTGACTTTTTTAACTCTATTTTTTTTCCCATTATACTTACATGGACATATTACACACAATTTTTTGTACTTACATATAAAAATATAATTATATATATATATATAATATATATATTATATTATATATATATATATATAATATATATATTATATATATATATATAATATATATATATTATACAATATAAACAAAAGTAAGTAATGAAAAACCGGGGCACTGCACTGTTTATGAGTAATATAACCTAAAATTACCATGTTGTAGAATCAATCAATTAATTTAGATATATATTTTCAAGGTACAGTTAAAAGGTTTATTTAACATGTTACTAGTTCCTAATTAATTCAACTTCATACATTAATATTATCATTATAGATATTTAGTTGCAAGACTTTGAATTAAGCGCAAATTCGTAGTAATTTTAAATGCAATGCAGAATTATGTCGACGGAAATCCAAATGTAACTAGATATTTAACTCCGGTGAATGCGCAACGAACGTAATATATTTTAATCAATAGGATTTGCGCCGTGCAGAACTAAATACTGATTGAAATATATTGCTCCATTGTCGACTCCGTGCAGTAATATAGGCGGATATGCGTTTAAATTATACGACCGCCATTGGTCCAAAAAAAGATCCACAACTGACCCCTTTATAAAATTAATGCACGGATTTTTTTTTCAGCCATGGCAATACACGATTTGGCGAAGATAGATGGCGGTGTTGTTATACTTAACTATTATTGCTTTTTAATAGTATATTGGTGTCTTTAGTTTGGGTGTTACCGAGTTGTTTGTTAAGTTTAATGCACGTTTTAAAAAAATAAGTATGTCTGAAATAACCAAATATTATGACGGCAAAATCGGAACTAATACCGCAAACTGCAGAAAAATGCAGCGTTTAACCACTTTTTATTATTTATCTGTGGTATTTTTCCCCATGGCAACACACATGAATTTGAAGAACAAAGATGGCGGCGCTACTGCAGCTGATCAATGACAGTTCATTCTTGTAAATCTGCATACTTCCGGAGTTTAGAAGTAATGTAGAGTAGTTATTTATTATCGATGTGATTGATGCGATGTACGAGTAAATTTTTGAATATGTTTTGAGCATTTGAATATAGAATTATTGTAAAACACGTACTGGAATGCAATGCATTTCTTCACTACGAAGCGGGAATGGTTGTTTTTACATTTTGCAATCACACAAATGCTTATTGTTATTCTATGCCATGGCCGCATGACGAACAAACAAATAATTTTAATAACATTGAGAGTTTATTGTTTTTTAATACATATTTTTATAAATACTGTTGTACGTAAGGTATTGTTTAATAGGAAAGATCGGCTAATGATTGTAATTAGCCAGCATGCATTAAATGGTTGAAAAGTCGGGAAACACGCGAGAAAAATCCTTGAAACGTGCGGAAAAATAGAGTTGCTTAATGCTGACTAAAAAAAGCTTGATCATTGTTTGTGAAATTTTTGATTTGATCCTAAGGACAACTTATAACACTCAATATTATTTGTATCTCTGAGGTCTGGAGATGCAGAGTGAAGCCGGTCAATTTATAAGTGGCACAATGTTATAAAGTTTTAAAATAACAATGCATAAAAGCTTTCATTGATATCACATCATTTTTCCACGATTAAGCTATTTATGAATCAACCATAACACATCTATTTGCGTTTTTAACCTAAAATAGTTCTTCTTTATATGGTCTAATACAAACATATTCGATAGTATCTTCATAAAGTGTAAAACCTTTCAAATGGTTATTCGAAATAAATGGAATGAAAATAGTAATGCACTAATGTTGTCTAAGATCCCGCATTCAAGATTTCTATCAATTTGTAACATAATGTATGTATTTCCTCCAAACGCTTTATTTTTTAAGATCTTATAAATATATATAACTCCATGTATTATTTTAAGATAATCTCTACACATTTGCTGATTTAAAAAAAAAAGTAATTTGAAAATTATATGAAATTCCCTCGATAGAAAAATATCGCAAGGTATGCTTCAAAATTTAACACCAGTGGCGTGCACAGAGTTTTTGATCAGGGTAGGCAGTAGGAAAAACCGCCGAAATGGTTCGAATAAATAAATTAAAAACTTACCACAGATAACTCCCTTCGTAAAAGTTTTCGCTATTTTTCCGTATTTATCAGATAATTCACAATAATTTAAGTATGACAAACGTTTTTGAACCAACAATTCGTATTGATGAAAGACAACTAATTGATAGAAGTAGATAAAAAACAGATGTCACTAATTGCTATTTGCCAATTTTACTAATTAGGGCGCGCGTGTAGTTTCTAGTTACAGTTTATGCCACGTTTGTAGTACCTATATGCTGTTTGATGTGGCGCTCGCGTAGTTTCGGTTGCACAGTTGCAACTTCGCGCTTATTTTTGAAAGTGTATATTTATTTGTAGCAATAATTTAATAAATTATAATATTATTTACATGCTTATGTTTTAAAAATACGGTGGGGTAGGCAGTGCTTATGTGCCAATATGGAGTGCACGCCCCTGTTTAACATATATTGTTATGTTATTTAACATGTTATAGGAATGAAAAAAAAACAGTGTTTCTTTAAATGCTACTTCCAAATTTGTCGAAATTTTTTCTTATTTTTAATAACTCGGGTACGGGACATACGTCATTCCTATGTCTACCTACGTTAAATTATCGTGAAAACAAGCTTATGTGTCCAAGCGGTTAAATACCTCTTTACTAAACATAAAATGTACTAAAAATGGAGTAAGTCGGTTAACCGCTGTATGTATCGCTTCGGAATTTCGGAAGTTTATCATACGCACCAGTTCACACAATCCTAAGTAGGTAGGTATGTATTGTTCGCATTAAATCTGATTGCGAGACCATAACCATGATAAGTTATTCAAAAAGCATTCAATTTGGGAGGCGGATATGGGTACCTCCGCCCTGTTAACCATTTATTGATTGACCATCATGTCACCCTAATTAGTTCGCTACGTTTAGTTCATAAGGTATTGGCGGCGAATGTATCTGCCTACTAACTGTCTGGGAAGCCGGATCGGGAGAGACTGATTGAAAGAGACCTAACCTAGACCTGTCCAGCAAGACTCTCTCGACCCACCGCAATCCACCCCAGTGGGAGGGATGAATTCATATATTCGTCATAAATACATTGACCCCTAGATTGAACCTAAACAGCCCTCATACTTTTTTTTAATTCTCACATTGCTCACCTTCCTTTTCTAAAAAGACCATCCACACAGCATTCCCAAAGATGATATAGGCTCTGAGATTAATTATTTTTACTCAGTTCTGTGTGGAGCTAATGTAAAAAAACTTCCTTTGCTTGCGTACGAACGATCCATTTTTGAGCCATTGAAAGTCACTAACAAGGACGCCATGTTTTTAAAACTGCCTCTGACCAATTGCAGCAAAATCGCCTACTGTAAAATATGCTCAAACGCTTTAAGACGATAGACTTCGCTTTTCGGCCCATACAAAAAGGACGCCCGGGAAAAAACACTTTTCTACATCGAAAATTGCACAAAATGAATATATTTTTTTTATACTGCCTGTAGAGGGTGAAAACTATGTCGGTATGTTTTCGAATTTTTGATGCGTTTCGTATTAACGTAAACATTCACTGTCAAACATGTACGATTTATCAAAAAATATTATTTAAGGAAAAAGTGCTGCTAACTCAACTCTCATAAAGAATTATAAAATTATAAAAAGCTACCGACGTAGGTTCTTCTTTCTAAATAATATATATTTTTTTAAATTTCAATTTCGTGAAATTTTCGGTGTAGAAAAGTGTATTCTCCATAAACCCCTTTTCGAGCGATTTCTGTAGGTAAATTTGAGCGTTGTCTCATTCGCACATTTCGCATTCGCATGTATTGTAAGTGTACGTGAGCTTATTGTGAGCGGGACAGAATGACAGACGCGGGTGTTCCGCGTGTCGTTTAAAGTCTAGCCTCTTAAGCGTGGTGTGAATGCGGTCATATTATGCGATCTTGGCATTCAACAGCACTGGATATGATGTATATCTTCCAACTACGGAATAACCGGAAAATCATGTTCTAAGGTGTAATATGTTTAAATATTATATGCATTTTTTGTTATGTTAAGGAAAAAATGTAGGTAACGGCTTTATGAAAAAAATATTCAAATTATAGGACAAAACCAGTTCAAATTGATTAATCAGAGGCGGGCGATTTTTAAAATAGATTTACGAAAAAAATGTGTTTTGCACGAGATAATAGATACCAATAATTTTTAATGGTGCATTATAATTAACGGGTATATCATAATTCCTGAAGTATTTTTGTATCAGAACCAATTCTAATGAACCTTCGTAGAAAACACTTTTTTTTCATTAATTCCCTAAGCCTGGGTTTATGAGGTGAGGTTTGTTCGGATCTAGAGGGGCTAGGATGCGCCTGCCCACTAACTGTGTGGCAGATCGGATTAAGAGGGACTAGATAAGGGAGACCTTCTGAACTCTTCAGCAGGACTTTTTCGGACGTCGCTTTGCACCGCAATGGGAGGGATAGATGTCCGTCACTCCTGGGCACAATGAGCCCCAGATTCCTACCAACCCTTCATACCCTCTTCCTTCCAGGACTTCCTCTCCTTCCTTTCCTAAAAATACACTCCACACAGCATCCCCAAAGATGACGTAGGCTGTACGGAGCTAATGTAAAAGAAAGGGTAAATAAGACAAGTCTAAAATCAGCACAATTACTGGCATACATTTTGTAGATTCTCATATCAGTTTGGTGTAAACATTAGAACATAGACGACAGGAGGTAATGAAATGGTTATTCTACCGGTATTTCAACGGAACATATCTACATACCCTTCGTCACCGGTGCACAGCCGACAGACACGCCAAAAGCTTTTATGCGGTATTTATATATCCAAACATTTGTAGGAGTGTGTGCCAAGACCGAGTTGTTTGGCGGTCCGTCCTCTCTGCCTACCCCTGCGGGGAAACAGCGTGATGGTTAGTTAGTTTTTTTTTTTCAAACATTTGTATCCGGTTGACATTGTTGTCCGTCGTTTTAACTCCCCGTTCTGCGTTTCCTACATCGTACAACAAAAATACTTACGTCTCTTTAATACTTAGGTTTTATTTTTCTCTTCTAAAATGACCCATTATAGCACCACCAAAGACGACAGGCCCCAATAGAATCCTCAGGTTCACTTGTAAATCTTGTAATAAATAAATGGGTGTAGCAATTGTTCCAGCAATTTCTCCGAACGTTGAGGCACGTGTCCAAATATTAATATTCTGAAAGTCGCGCAAATTATCCTACTGCGGAAATAACTCTCTAATTTAAATATGGTTATTATTATTTCATTTCAAATACCGTAAACTATTATTTAATTACAAGGAAAGGGCGGAAGATAACGAGAAATCCCTATTTTCTATTGTATTTATTTTGAACTGGAGTTTTTGCATTTTGGTTTAATGCTCCGGCTGCCTTAGTATTTTTTTATTATTATACAAATATTTTTGTCTGCGGCGCAAAACTCTCAAAGGGGTACGCCGTGTTATTTTATTACTCAGTCCTTAATACTATTTCCATCATTTTCGTTGTTTGTTTTTAGGGTTTTATGCCATGTTGCGCTACCTCCTTCTTTAGCCGACGTTTCAGACAGCGTTGGCTAAAGAAGGAGGTAGCGCAACACGGCATAACACTCCAAAAACAAACAACGAAAATGCTTTTGGCCGTGAAAATCTAAAAACGTATCCGCTATTTCCATCATGATTGACGGAGCATTCAAATATTAGGTCATTACATACGAAATTGGCGTTTTGCCGTACTGGCAACTTTGATCTCAAATATCTTCTCTTTGGTTAGGAATTCTAAATTCAAATTTATACAGCTATTTACGCATGTATTTGTGTTTTGAAAATTATAATTCATTTGTTTTTTCCTTAATTGTTTTTATTCTTTGCGTCACTTAGTTTACAAAATGGAAAACTTGAAATATCGCGTTATTTACGAGTACGAGTTCCACCGTGGCACCAGTGCTGCAGAAACGGCTTGAAGGATTAATGATGTGTATGGCGATGGTGCCGTAAAAGAACACACAGTGCGTTTTTGGTTCCAACGTTTTCGTTGTCCCGTGGACGGCTGGAGACTAAAGTTGATAATGAATAATTGAAGGCTATTGTGGAAGCGGATCCATCGCAAACCACGTCCGAGTTAGCTGCAGGCTGCTGTGTTAGTGATAAAACTGTTTTAATCCGCTTGATTTTACAATAAAATATATAAATTATGGCGAGCCACAAAGTCATGCTTATTACGAACATGCACTTGATTTTAATCCACTTGAAGGTGAAAAAGCTTGAAAGGTGGGTACCTCACGAATTGAGTGAAGCAAATCAACAAACGCGCGTTTACTGCTGCGTTACATTACTCAACCGGCACAATAATGAAGGGATTTTAAATCGAATCATTACCTGTGATGAAAAGTGGATCCTATACGATAATCGAAAGCGCTCATCGCAATGGCTGAACCCTGCCGAACCAGCAAAACCATGCCCCAAGCGAAAATTGACTCCAAAAAAGTTACTTGTGAGCGTTTGGTGACGCAAAGAAAAAAACAATTAAGGAAAAAACAAATGGATTATAATTTTCGAAACACAAATACATGAGTAAATAGCTGTATAAATTTGAATTTGGAATTCCTAACCAAAGAGAAGATATTTGAGATCAAAGTTGCCAGTGCGGCAAAACACCAATTTCATATGTAATGACCTAATATCATTTAGCTTTCACACAAAAGTGGTGTTTTTCAATTGTTCAATAAGTCAAAGTCATAGACCAAGCCAAATAACGCTGGCGCTTTTAACGCTGTGAGTGTCACTAGTCTGAATCTGTTTGATCTGGTCATCTCCCCCATCTTCTGTAATTGGTCGGTTTTATATTTTTTGTCAACTGTCACCTCGACTCGTGACTGTTCACAATGCCCGGCATCTTCACATCTGATTGACTGCAATTGAAATGACGAAAGGGATCATGATGATAATCTTCAATGTCATTGTGGTCGATGGTGCTTGTTGACATTGAAAAGTGTTAAATTGGTATTTCAGGCGGGAGGGAAAATTGTTAAGGCGGTCGTTGACTTTATTTTTTGACAGATTTTTAACATGTTTTTGTTCAGAGTTATGATTTTTTAAATTTTCTATTGAAAACAGGATCTAGTTGTAACAAACAAATTGATTAATACGTTTTTTAGGTTATGTCAAGAGTCGGCTTTTTAAAATTTTATTTTTCTAGAAACGTCATGTTTTCATAAGATAAACATAACACATGAAAATAGACATGTTACATAGGAAGCCAAAATTTTTCCTGTTGAATGAGGAGAATTTTCCACATTTATATTATATCATTATTTTGATTTATTTATTTAAACGCGATAAAAGGCTTTTACATTAAAATAATACATGAGTTTTTTATCTTTAAATTGGTACACAGGAGGGAAACAGTATTATATTAAACACAAAATAAGTACCTACTCTGAAATAATATCGAAATATCATCAAAAATAATATCAGGATTTCATACATTCTCAGTTTTATTTTCAATTCGTTGAATTCTAGCAATTGGCTAGGAGTATAGAGTATTTAGTATTGAGATTATTGTTACCTTCAAAATTATTTTTGTTTGATAAGGCTCTGCAGGTACTGGGAGTTAGCTTTGTTAAATCAGGGCTGTCAGTTAGAGATTTAATATTTATGTTTCAATTGGTATTACTAAACTTCTGACATTTAACCAAGTATAAAATACCATGTGACAGGTTTTTTGTTAATCTCTGTGAAATGTACGTATTTATGTTTCTATAGGTATTAATAAAATTCTGACATTTAACCTTGTATAAAGTACCACGTGAAAGGATTTTTTGTTTGTCTCAGTTAAATTGTTTATCTTGAATAAAATTCACCGTATGATATGTCGAATGTTAGGCTGCGTATACATACGCGAGCCGAACTTGCGGGCAAAGGAAATTATCACTTTTTGTCATCGATAGAAGAATATTTAAATAATTTAGCAAAAGTAAAAGTTCACAAATTAAATGGAAGTTATTTCTCTATCGCCTAAATGATGAACCACCATTATGACTCGAAATGTCTTAAGATTTGCTTGATCACTAGATCTGAATAGCCAAGTACTTCTTAATCTTCTTCCTCTCCTTTTTCTAACGCTCATTTCTTTCCTCATCCCAACATTTTACAGGGTGGCGCAAAAGTTGTCACCCGATGTTCTTTAAATTTTTTTTTTTTATGAATGAAAAATTTTAGTTTTGATTTTGGATTGTGTTTATTATTTGATGTCTTAATTTTTTTCCATTAAGTCGAAAAAATTACAACGGCCAAGTGGTCGCCGCCAGTATTGTGCCGTACGTACATAGTTTCTAGCATTCTTGATGGATATTCTCTTTGAGGGCTTCAGGAGTCTGAGGTTTGTTGACATAGACTCGTGATTTCAAGAAAGCCCACAAAACGGCGATCTTTCCGGCTAGTGCAACTTACTAAACGAGGGTTTTGGTATGATTTAAGATTTTCACGGCCAAAAGTATTTTTGTTGTTTATTTTTGGGATGTTATGCCGTGTTACGCTAACTCCTTTTTTAGCCGACGTTTCGGACAACGTTACAGTGTCCCTGATGATGGACACTGTAACGTTGTCTGATGGACACTGCAACGTTGTCCGAAACGTCGGCTTAAGAAAGATTTAGCGTAACACGGCATAACTTCCCAAAAAAAACAACAAAAAAAGAGAGTTTTGGTGATTTGCACTGGCCGGTGTCAATAAAAAAAAAATCCGCGTTCTTGAGAGGTATAGAGATTCATGTCTTATTGACGTGTATCTTGTATTTGTTTACTTCACAAATCTTAAAGCAAAACTGACATTTGCCGCCATTTGCAAAAAATATGGCATCTTCCAATAGGGTGATGACTTTTGCGCCACTTTGTTTTACTGTGAGTACCATTGTCCGCCTGTCTCTGGAATTGTGGTTTAAAAAGTACCGTACCAAAAAGTACCACTTTATTTGCTTTTCAACCAGAGTCACGAGTTGAAAAATTACACAGTAAAAACTTAAAAATTTCAGATTACTGTTACTAATGCGAACTCCATTAGTTCAAAGACAATTCTTATTATTATTTTAGTTTCTATTGGCATAGTGACAGTGGTTAACGGAACTAATGCTAATAGTTCATTAGCACGTTCAAGTCCATACGTTTTAAACATACAAACGGCGTTTTTTGTCGTACAACTTTCTCCTTGATCGCTTTGTTATTTGCCATTTTTATAAAGAAGAGAGAAACGCTTTAAAACAGATCACAAATTCTTTGCAGGTTTTATATTAAATGGAATTTTTAATTCTACGTTAACGAGAGTACTCCATTTTTTACGATGTATAAGATTCTCTTTAACTTCTTGTGAGAGACTAACATTGAGAATTGAAACATTGCACGCTGCTTGAAAAGGCTTTAGTTATGTTTGCTGACCATATTCGGACAGCCAGGTACATTTTTCCTTTAACTCGTCCACTTCTTCCAACAACGATTTATTCTCAATTTTTTCAAGAGTCCTCAAAAAATCCGCAGGGCCTATACCATCTTTGGGGAAGCTGTGTGGAGGGTATTTTTAGGGAATTGAAGGAGAGGAAGTTCTGGGAAGGAAAAATGTATAAGGGGAATGAAGCTGGGGGTCAATGTGCTTAGGAGCAACGAACATATGAATCCATCCCTCCCACCTCCAACCATTGCGGTGCAATGCGATGGCTCGAGATAGTCCAGCTGAAGAGTTCAAAAGACCTCTCTCAAACAGTCTACGATACGACCCGCCACGCAGTATGTTGGCAAAACGTCCGCCGCCAAGACCTAGACAAACCTCACCCCTTTAACCGAGCACCTCTAAGAAGTCACCAAACCTAACGAACCACTTGGTGTGACCTGCAGCAGAGTGTTGGTTATCCAATAAATAGTTCCCGAGGCGGCGGTACCCATTCCCGCCTTGGTATGGCGGCAACAGTACGAGCATGCAATATTCCCACTATTTTACGAGAGTTATTATTTTTTTAGTATTGCTTGTGCAACAAAAAAAAACGCATTCGGTGACCACGAAATTTGCACTCTTTTTCTATTTCGAATATCTAGATCAACGCATATTTCAACTCGCAAACTCATTTTCACTACATTACTATGACAAGCATTGAAGCTTAAGAACTCCTATATGACTCAATGCTCCAAAATTCTACAGAGAATCGGCCTGGATGAAAGCGATACCCAGAACCGAAGAAGCTATAACTTGAGAACGAGAAGAGCCGACCCCAACAGAACAGTCTACCTAGGCAATAAGTTGGGTTAGTGCAAAGAAGAAGACGAGCATTGAAGCGTCGAAATCACCGTAAAATATTTAATATCCCGTATAATAGTAAAGCTAGTATAATAAAATAGAAGTAATAATGTGTGTGATGGTGGTCCTATTTACTGACGAACAGTACTGAACAAATCAATGCTCTGCTTCTGATTGACTTTTCGGTCTTGTTTGGTTGACCGATGTCTATCAGAACGACGGCAACGCGGACACCGCAATCCACGAAGTATGAACGCACTAACACAATCTTTCGGTCTACGAACACTAACTTAGTGACATCATTTTAATGTGGTTTTGAGTTTTGAGTATGGAATTAACACGTTCAACGCCGGGCAATCTAATTAACCCTTTGATTGCCCGTTGAATCCAATTAATGGCCAATGTTTATACTACAACGTCTGTTTGTGCCTGGACGGCAAATCGTTTGATTAATAATTCACAAATGTGCCCGTCACAGCCGTGGTCACGTGCCACATATATACACGTATGTAATACATCCCAAATAGACAACATAATATTGTATGGCAGATTGCATCCCCGCTACCACTCTATCGTAAATTAAAGTACGTCACTTAAGGCTCAGTGGTAGGCGCTTAAAAAGAAGAAGTAGAGATACGTAAATACAAATGTAAGTGGGGCCGCGACCGCGCTGATATTAAAAACAATAATATTCAAGCGAAAATTGTGAACACGTTTAATAAAACACGACTTATTTAAAATAGAGCGAAAATCTCCCGACAAACGCTAAAAATTACATTGAAAGATACACTGTGATTTTTTTCATAGCTATAACACGTTAAATAACAAAACGAAATGTATTTTTAAAAAATTTCCGGGCATTCTTCGCGATTTTTGTCTATCGAGTGAATTTCATATAATTACCGTTTCGGCTTGACAGTATACAGATATTATCTTAAAAAATAAAGTATATTTTTTTAGGAACTTAAAAACTGAGAGTGTTCAAGATACATCTTACTAATATTATGAACGCGAAAGTTTCTATGGATGTATGTATGTTTGTTACTCTTTCACTCAAAATTTAGTGAATGGATTTTAATGAAAATTTACAACAATATAGCTCATACATCGGAATAACATAAAGGCTATAATTTATAAAGCTAGCTTTTTATTTTCAATATATTGAAAATAATAATTATTGATTAATAGAAAATGTTAAAATCGAGAAGGACATTTTGCAAAACAATGATTGTTAAATCAAAATTCTGTTTTAGAACATATTTAAATTAGTGAATTTATTTGAAGTACTCGCCTAATACTTTCAATCGAATCAAGAATTATACATATTTTAAATAAATAGTTAAGAATTTTGGTATAAACGTAGATCGATGGGACCTAGGAAAAGAAAATAGATTACTAGAAGTACTAATCCTACGCAGACGAAGTCGCGGGCAGAAGCTAGTTTCATATAATTACCGTTTCGGCTCGACAGTATACAGATATTATCTTAAAAAATTAATTATATTTTTTTAGGAACTTAAAAACTGAGTGTTCAAGATACATATATTATAAAACGGTAGAAACGCGAAGAAATGCACTATGAAGTTCGCGTCTTCACTATCTACTATGTACCCTATACATGTACTGGATTTTAAAAGACATACTTGACTTACTTTAACAAGTGATTCCTGACTTTATTTGGAGTAAAAAATGTAAATGAATTTGTGTTCTCCAATGACTTTGATGTTTTTTTTCTTTATAACTTTTTGTCATCTCTGGCCACTCAGTGGAGTAGTCGCCCGACCCCTTACCCCGACCTACAGAAACCAAAATTTCACCCGCGAAAGTTAATTTTCATCGCGGTATTATCGTTATTGTAAAGTTATTTATTATTTAAACCACTATATTTGTCTTTAAAGCTTTAATAGCCTAGGGGAAAGTATCTTCATATTTTCAAACTAAACATAAATTGTAATGAAAATGAAATAAAGCAGTACCAGTTGCAGGATACGAACTCGATACCTAATAATGTTAATTCCTCGGGGTATTTACCTACGAATGCAATCCAAAAACTTAGTCTCTGCCAGTTAGGAATCACGTGCCATCCTGAGTTAATTAATTATTTAATGGTAAACATGAAATTGCAAAACAGATTTCAAATTAATAACAGACAACTATTTTCGCCAAACGTCAAACGGTTAATCGTTTGGAATAATCTATTCCGTTTATTACCAAATAAATTATAGTCAGTTTTATGCCCGTCGTATTTTGAGTTGTTGTTCCGAATTTTGAATTAATTTCAACACCAATAAAGCGTTAGTGTCATTATTGAAAACAAGATTGGCTCTGCTAAGAATATTCTAGACGAAGATTTTTTTCTACTAATTTGTGATGGAGGTAGTCTTCACAACAAGCCAACACGCCTTCTATTGATATGCTTGGTGTAACATTGTTACCAGAGGCCCTAGCACGCTTGCTCTATAACGATCGATAGGATAACTATCGGTAACTTATCATCGTTCCCTACGACAACTGCAGACCGCAAACGAACAGGTGACAGTTCACAATGACTAAGTGTCCTTAATATATTCGATATGTTGATATCGAATATATTAACGACAATCGGTCGGTAACTTCTCATCGTTCCCTAGGACAACTGCAGATCTCAAACGTACAAACGACATTTGATATCGAATATATTAAGGTCACTTAGTCATTGTGAATTGTCACCTATTCGTTTGCGATCTGCAGTTGTCGTAGGGAACGATGAGAAGTTACCCATAGTTATCCTATCGATCGTTATAGAGCAAGCGTGCTGGGGCCTCTGGTCAGGCACGGGGACGCCATCGAAGCCAGTCAAGTTAACCTTTAAGATGCTGGGCGTACTGTACAGGGCCGGCATATAATTTTATTTATTTATTGTACAAACTGCAAGTGCGCCCCACGGTTGAATTTGGCAGCCACTTTTGGTCTGGAGCTCTACAATGCCTGAAAAAAACCCTCGACTCTGTGCGGAAACGGACGGTCCGTTTGATAGATCCCCCTTCTTAAATAACATTTGTTCACGGTTTGCAATCTTTAGAGCACAGGTGTCGGGTGTGAATGGTTTTCTTGTTCTACCGGTATTTCAATGGAAGATGCTCCGAGGAACTAGCATCATTGATACCCTCGGCACTTGTGTATAGTCGGGAAACACGTCAAACGCGCGTTAAACATATGTACACAGTTGAAATTTGTTACATGAGAACGGGTCGTTACTATAATCTTCAAGACCCAAAGAGACCCTCCACACAGCATCTTCATATATGATATAGGCCGGTCTAATAATGACTGTTCGGATAATGACCGGTCAGTGGGCATCGCGTTTGGGTCCCACCCAGGCGTTCCGTGTTCGATTCCTCGGCTGGCTAAGTCCTCCATCACAACACAAGCATCATCTTCAGCTTATTGTGGTGGTAGTAGGAGATTTTCAAATGTTGTCGGGTTATTAGTAACCCGGGAATGTTTGTCTTTCTTTTTAAAAAAAAAGGACCCGAGGGAAATTATATTGCTTAGGGTCTCCTATGTAAAGGTAATGTATATAAAATAAAAATAATGTAACGTCCTTTTGAGTTTTTACATTAAAAATTTACAATAAAATTACAGTATTTAAGTATAACATGATACATGATGGTTGTACTAATAAAAACTAATACAATTTAGATAATAAATAATAAGACTTTTCATTTGATCTTGATTTTTTAAATATTTATATTGAGGGATCAGTAGGATTTATCGGTCAAATTAGGAATTCCACAGAGCCGAACCCTCTGATATGAAAATATCTGGAGACGGTGAATTATATTCCCATTTAATAGTTTGGTAGATTAACGTGTTGTTCTTGTATTGTTTTGTATTAATTATACTTATATAATACACTTGCATAACGTGGATTTACTAGATGATCATTTATATGGAAAAGTGCATGAAAGGGTTTAGTTTTTCCTATGGGAAAAACTAAACCCGGACCTGAAAATCTGGTGCGTAAAAAACAAAGTGTAATGTATGAAAACTAGTATGTAGGTATATGGTTGAAATTTTTCTGTGTATTACAAGCAATAATTAATTGTTAATAGTGCCTACACAACTGCCTGCTGACCCTGTACAAATCGCAAGTGCGCATCACTGTAGAATTTGACACCTCAAAATACCATAGAGCTTTTTTCTCAAAATGTTGTTTTTTTGCGCTTGCACTTGATCGGAAACATAACCAATATTTTCCCTAAAATAAAAATCAAAATTCGCGAAAGACAGGAATTTTTATTATTATTTACTTTCATAATGTGAATGCATATATATATATATATATATATATATATATATATATATATATATATATATATATCTATTGTAATTTAAATTTGTGCATGTTATCTTTGTTATTTATTTCATAATTTAATTCACTGGCAATTTGTACAATAACTAAGAGTTGAGGGTTCTTCTACCGTATTTATTTCAATGGCTAGTACAAATTTGAAATGAAAATTTAAATAAAATAATTGAAAATTGATAAATTGAATGTCAAAACAAAATATAAATTAATATCCAGTCAATTCTTGTCATTGACACAACAGTTTTTGAATCACGGAAATTTATTTCGTAAATACATACCTACATTTAGGTGTTTTATTAAGCGAAAAATGGTTTTATCCTAAATAAGGCATAAAAATAAGGCATAAAAATCGCTTGGCAAACGGAGTCTAGAGTGGTTTTGATTTATTTTGTGAATAATTTTAAAATAAAGAAAAAAGGAAATCAATGGAAACTGTCAGTAATTTTAGCCATAAAATTGTATTTAAAAAAGATGTCTCAATATATGCGTTCATACATTTATAATAAAAAAATATTTTTTAGTAGTTTTCGCTTACATTTTTTATTAAGTTACTAGCGATTTCCCGGCATACGTCGCAAAGGCACTTAAATAAATACTTTGTTTCTCCCTGCGTGCCCTTTCCCATTCATCCCCGTTCCCCTCCAGTTCCCTGGGTTCCCCTTCCATCTTCCTCGCTTTCCCCTCTCCCTCGACCACCCTCCAGGATTCCCCTCCCCCCTCCCGTAAAACTACATGAAAAATAATTATTTTTCAAACAACTTGCACCCCACCTATTGCAACATTTTTATACAAATTCCATAACGCCGTAGCTCACTATTATATAAATGAAGCATTCGCGGGTATGCACTTAATAACTTACTAAAGTTTCATCTCACTCAATCAAGGAAATAATTTCATAACGCTAGAGCTCGCTTGCACTATATAGAGAAACCATCACGGGCACGTTGATAACAAAATTACCGAAGTTTTGTTGCAATGGGACGAATTCTTTAGGTACCGCATAAGGGACAAACAATGAAACATTCATTTTTATATATTAAAATTGACCATTTTATCTTAATTCTACTTACTGGAGACGGGAAGATAAACTAAAATTTATCAAAAAATGGAACAACAACGTCCTCAAAGACCTACGTACCTTGGAGCTTCCAAACTGGAGAGAACTAGTACAAAACAGAGATGAGTGGAGGAAGACTCTTGAGGAGGCCAAGACCCACCACGGGTTGTAGCGCCAATTGTTATGATGATGATGAATAATGTTTGTATAATTAAAGTAATAATATGATTATTCCCTACCGTCAAATAATATTATTTTCTGATAGAGCTATCTCGACCCAGCAAAGAACGCTCCATGAGTCAGGATGAGTCAGGATGAGTCAGGATGAGTCAGGATTGGCGGGAACTCTGATTAAATATATTTTGTGTCAAATGCTGCATTCCTGCTCCGTGATAGTGATGGTCATATCTAATTGAGATATTTATTCTGCAATTACTATTATTCGAATAGGTAATTGAAATATTTCGAAACATGAACCGGTCATGTTTATTGAACGTTTTATTAGAATAACTCTCATGTAATAACTTTTGAACGTCATTCCCATCAAAGTAATATATCATTAAAGAAGAAAATAATACTAACAAATCTAAACGAAATATTGAAAAGATCAGAAAAATTCAAATCTAACGGTTGCAACTGGGACGAAGCATTTTATTTTTCTGTGTTTTGTTCTTTTTCATATTTCGTTTAGACTTGTTAGTATAAACTTTTCTTATTTATTTAGATTTTTCCGGAACACGTTATAAGCAAAAATATCACTCTTTTAACACTTTTTTTTAAATTGTACCCAATGAAGTTTCGAATCTGAACAAAAATATGTATTCTATTAGTCACGTAGGTAGGTAGGTACTTTTAAATGATTGTTTATTCATAATTTTTAACGTATTTACGTATGTAATTATAATATGGGGGCATACATTAATTACGTTAGTTCAAAATGGGGGGAGGTGGTGTCCAATAAAATCTCATTTAAACTGAGGGGGGTCAATTATTATAAGCAATAATTATTAGCCTGAAACACTCATCCATATTGAAAACACCTTCTGAGAAAAGATACATGTCGCCGACGGGACTCGAACCCGCACCCCTTTGATTGCCGATCAGCTCTTGACCGGCTATTCATTAAGCTACGGCTACAGCTAAGCTTATCTCATACCCGCCAAATGATTCAATATATACCTAGTGTTTCATTCAACAATTACCGCTTTTTACATTTTTTCACCTGCAAGGTCAATAAAAATCTCAGGTCAACTTTAAAAGAATATAAATATATTATTATAGAGATAATAAAAAAAATAATGAAATTGTTTCAATTCTTTTAAAAACCCATTTTACCCCGCTAAAAAAATGGCTATTATGAAAAATATTTATTTCGAGAGTAAGAAAAAAAGTAAAAGTAAAACGTTCAGAGTTTTTAAAAGAAAGAAATAAAAGACAATATTGGTTATTTTCTATGCCCGTAATTCCCCCGCGTTATGTGTCCAATTATTTCAATGGAAAAAGTACACGAATGTCCATGGAGTGAGTAAAAAATTAAGGAAGGTGGTGCTGTTGTCTGTTTTTACTTTTAATTTTATTAAATTTAAATAAATTTGTTATTGTAGATATACCGGAAAATTGTATTATTTTTATTCTATGAGAAATTAAATGTACTTTAACAATTGTAGTATAAATCTCACGCGAGGGGGAGGAGGGGTCCTACCAAATTTCACTTGATCTCACCAAAGGGGAAGGAGGAGTCTACATAAAAAAAAAACAGCTGACGTTAGTGGGCATACATTCATTACGTTAGCAAAAAATAGGGGGGGGGGGGGGGGGGTGTTTCAGTAAAATCTCACCAAATCTCATTATGCCGAGGGGGGTCAATAAAAATCTCACGTATACTTTAAAAGTGTGTGTATTATTATAGAGATAATTTAAAAACAAGTGTTTCACTTCTGTTGAAGTGTCTCATTTTGCCCGCTGAAATATGGCCATTATGAAAAACATTTATTTCGAGAGTAAGAAAAACTCTCACGTGAGAGGGGGGGGTCCCCACTAAATCTCATTTAATCTCACCAAAGCGGGGGGGGGGGTCTAATTTTTTTTAAAACTGCTAATTAAATAAAACACGTAATTATTGTATGTCCCCTAATTAATGTATGCCCGGTGAGCAGTTCATTTTATAGATCAAATTGTGACCGTGCGATAATTTCGAAATATTATTCGATTGTAAAACAATGTTAAGTGAGTTCTGGTGAGTAAATTGATTATAACATCCTTACTTTGTGATAACAGTAAAATAATTTCATATTTAATATGCCATTTCGAGACCTTGATCGCGTTACGGTTTTTTCCGTAGTTCCGCCATTTATAGGTAAGGTACTCCATTGGTCGTTTTAACACGATAGCGCCGACCATCTGCGGCTATATTCACGCCAAAGTATAATATATAATTGCGCACTCTTAATGGTTCTCCTTTCACCCGGGCCCGCGTTCGACATGCCACTATGACCTCGCTTTTTAACAATCTGTAAGTAAACCAATTGAAACGATGCGGACTCGAGATAATAAACAGAACGAAGCCAAGGGACAAGCGCAAGCGCTGCGCCGGGCTCGGTGACAGCAATTTGCGCGGGAATCGCGGCCATATTGCGGAAAATGCATTTTCTTTTGTTCGGGTTTGGAGGCGGGAGAGTGCAAACGAAATCTGTACGAACCATTCAAAGCTGTAAAAACTCTCCAGTCTCGATTTGTAGACCGCATTGATTGCTATTTGAAGTAGAAATATAAATTCAAATTAAAAAAAACTCTTTACAGCAGTAGTAGGTACAAAAATACTGGTCCTTTTTTCATCTTGAAACTACATTGTAAAATCGCAGGCGATACTTTCTTACTTAGGATAGTGTGTATTGGGGCATATGTATTTATTCCCTTCTTTCAGTGATGTCCTTGCCAAACGTCACTGAGAAACGGCCCTTTGTCTTGCTTATGCATTTAAAAAAAAATTATAAATGAAAATTATTTATTTCCAGTTAGGTACTCCAACAGCTTGTCAGTTCTCTAGGTTCTACCAGATTCTTATTATTTAATACATTATATAACATTAATTTAGAGTTTTAGGAATAAAATATTTTAATTAACGAAATAGGTATATATGGCATATTTACACAGAGAAAAATGTTATTCTAACATACGATCATTTTATTCGTAAAAACGGGACTGAAGTTCTTACGAACAAATTAACAGGGTTTCAATGTTTATTGGCGGGAACATGTAAGAATAATTTGTTGGTATACGTAATTTCGTACGTATACCAACAAATCATTCTTACATATTCCCGCCAATAAACATTGAAACACTATTAATTTGTTCGTAAGAACTTCAGTCCCGTTTTTGACCGTTTTTTACGAATAAAATGATCGTATTTTAGAATAACATTTTTCTCCGTGTATACACAACATTTCGAAGTACATTTAGAGTTTTAAGGATACATTCACCTTAATTAATGAAATAGATATAATGTTTTGCTTAATTATAAATACAATATAAATAATATATAATTTTATCTTCATTTACCTATCTAAAACGAATAATTTTAGGTAGGTACATTAAGTATTCAAAGATACATGGATTGATTATTTATGAACCACAGCTTTGATATTTTGGGAAAGGATCTCTCATTATTCTGGCATTCATTCTTTCCAAATTCTAACAAATGGCATTTCCCGTGTCAATTTATATGATCAGTGTGCCCTCTATAATAATTTCTTTACGTACCGTGTGACATGATTGTAAGGACAACTGGAAGATCTCTTCTTCATTTTCTTTGACCAAGTACTGGTTCTTTGCTCGAGCGCTTCTTCCTTGCTCGCCTGCTGCTCATGAATCCTAATTGTGTTACAAATCAGTGGTACCATATATTAGGTCATTACATATGAAATTGGTGTTTTGCCGTACTGGCAACTTTGATCTCAAATATCTTCTCTTTGGTTAGGATTTCCAAATTCAAATTTATACAGCTATTTACTCGTGTATTTGTGTTTCGAAAAGTATAATTCATTTGTTTTTTCCTTAATCGTTTTTTTTCTTTGCGTCACTTAGTTTACAGAATGGAAAACTTGAAATATCCCGTTATTTACGAGTACGAGCTCCACCGTGGCACCAGGGGGCCTAGTCTCTATCTTTCGGTTTCACAAACAAGCACGTTTGCCGTTTAACCTTTCTTGAGGTGCTGTCAACTAAGCGGTCACAGTTTGTATTTACTGAAATATCTTTGTAAATATACTAAACATAGAGTTAATATTTAGGGTATTCCTCCACAATACATTTATGTATTGGATTAAATAAATACAACATATAAATATTTACTGAGTGTACAGCACCGGAGAGCGAGGAATTTTTTAGCACGGTAAGGGGAAGGTTAATAAGGATTCGTAACGTAGGTACGGTCGTTGTGAGAGATAGAGACTAGGCCCCCAGTGCTGCAGAAACGGCTCGAAGGATTAATGATGTGTATGGCGACGGTGCCGCAAAAGAAAACACAGTGCGTTTTTGGTTCCAACGTGTGAATGACCTAATATTTAAGAGTTCGGCCTGTATACTTATATAATATTTGTAAAGTTTTTAATCCTTTTTTTCTGTAAATCTTGCAGTGTGTCTGTGCACCAGTGCTTTTTTTAAAATGCTTTCTCCCGCATTGTCCATAATAGTAATGTACCAAAGGAGATTTTATTGGAAGTAGGCTCTCCGCACCGTACAATATTCTTAAATTATTTTTTTCTACTTATTGTTTTTAACGCAAAAAATGAAAAAGCATTTATGTAGGTAATTCGAATTTGAATGTTCTAACAGTTTTTACATTTGCTCGAAAAGTTTTAGTGCGTGTTCTGTTTATTATATTTAAAAAAAATGTTTCATTTCATTAAAAGTTCTTTAAAAAAAGGATAAATGATTCATGCAAGCATTTGTATGAGTACTGTGTCGTTCCAACTCTATCATTCTACCTGCGTCATATAAAACGAGACCGAAAGCAATGCCCACATTTTATTTTACGTAATTATGTGTGGTACGATAAGTATGGAGATGTAATCTGATTATTTATGTATTTAGAAGCAAACAAGAGTTTTTAACACAATTTTTATATTTTCTACATTTAAACACTTGTATCCACACTTACAGTTCGATTACGAGTTTTGAATACTAATTTTAATATTTTGCACGCTTTTATCATTACATAATATCATTTTGAGTTGACAGTGTTAAAAACAACATTGCTTGGTTTATGTAAGTACATCAACAATATTCATGTGAATTAAAAAAAAAAAATTCGTGACTAGCACAATACCAGTAAAATTTTCATATGTTTTTTTTTTTGCCAGGGTTCGATATTTCCCTAGATTTTGTGCTGATTTCCCCTTTCCCTAAAAAACATTTTTCTCCCCTAGAGCTAGGGAAATTTTCGTAGACATACATACCATCCCTGCATCCCTGCAACCAACTGACGTGTGCGGTCAAATCTCGCAACTCCTTTTTCAGTGACTAGTAGATTTCTCAGGCATCCGCGTGGCAAGAACTACCGTCCCGGTAAGAACTTCAGTATTTGAATTCATAACTGCTACAACATTTCTAAAACACAAATTTATAAAATATCCTCCATTTGGGCTTGGCTTTTTAATTTTGAAGATTAATTCTGTGGCTTGCTTAACTGGCATTGTCAGTTTTTCTAATTTAACGAGGCCTATGTGGAATTTCTGTTTTTAGCAAGTTTTAATTAGCCTTTTTGTCGAAATCGGAAGTTTCTTTTAGGTTTTGGAAGATAACTCAATTTTGAGGCGAAATCGCAAAACATAAAATCTAAAACTGACATTAGCCCTTTTTGAAGCAAGCCACATAATTAATTAATGTACAATTTTAAATTACACAAAGCAATCTTTTTAGGGTGAATTGCCTATTTCAATTTAAATTAATTACGGACATAAAATCAAGAGAACCATAATTTTAGTTTCGCGGAAAGACGAAATGGTTTCTTGTTTTCATTTTGAATAAAATGTCACTGAAACTGGAATCTTTTCTACACCGTTTTATACGTTGACGGGTTCCGTGGTCGAGGGGTATGGTTCTCGACTAGCGATCCGGATATAAACATACACACAATATAAAATTTTATATTAAATGTGTTATATGTTCATTTATATATGATATTCCTACCTACAAGCCTTATATAAACCAGGTACAAATACAAAGTTTGTTTATAATATAAGGCGAAGTTGCATACTGGTAATAAAGTAATAATGGTTGCACTATTTTTCATTCAACCAGTGTTTCTCAAGTTTTTGCTGGGAGGCGTGGCAGCACTGCAGTAGCTTGAAAAATGGCCGACATCGATGTTCGTATTAGACAGCGTTCTGTAATTTAATTTTTGAATGCAGATGGTGAAACGCCATTCGCATTCATGAAAGACTGAAAAATGTGTACGGTGATGCAACAGTGGATGTCAGCACTGTTAGACGATGGGTTCGTCGCTGTAACGAAGCTGAAGGACAAACGCCATTAGCTGGACCGGCAGTTTGACATACCTTTTTATTACAAAAATAATTTTTCAGTTTGGTTGGGTATTTTATTTTGGCCTCAAATCCAAAACTACGTTTTGTATGAAACCGGCCGCGCAGCCGTTCCTCTTAAGTATAAAAATGTCAGTAACAGTTAGGACGGGTTGTTTCACAGAAATTCAAACGTAACATCGTTATCAAATGGTCATTAAGCGCCATTTAGATAATACCGATTCTAAGTCCGTTTCAGATTTTAACAAATTGTGATCAGCTGAAGATGATAACTATGTTGTTGTGGAAATCGGCGTTTAACGGAGACTTTTTAAATGTAAAAAAAAAAAAAAATATTGGCGCTGAATGTCCATTTGATGAAAATGTCACACGTGAACTGGGCCCCTCCTTTCTACGTCACACGTGAACTGGGCCCCTCCTTTTTAGGTCCATTTGATGACTATGTCACACGTGAACTGGGCCCCTCTTTTGAATGTCCATTTGATGACTATGTCACACGTGAACTGGGCCCCTCTTTTTTATGTCCATTTGATGACTATGTCACACGTAAACTGGGCCACTCCTTTTTATTTCCATTTGCTGACAATGTCACACGTGAACTGGGCCCCTCCTTTTTATGTCCATTGGATGATTATGTCACACGTGAACTGGGCCACCCCTTTTTATGTCCATTTGCTGACAATGTCACACGTGAAATAGGTCCCTCCTTTTTATGTTCATTTGATGACTATGTCACACTTAAACTGGGCCCCTCCTTTTTATGTCAACGTTGACGATTTTTTTTATAAATAAGTTTTTTTAATAAATATCAATTTTTTTCCCGTGGCTCGCAGGGTGGCACGGATATTAATTTATTTATTCTTACACATGTCAAATGTTTTGCTTTCCGAATGTATGTATGTTATATACTAGCTGATCTGCCTACGCGTTGTTGTGGCTAACGAAACACAACCCCATCTATTGGATGGTTACCTAATCTAGATAACCAAGTGTTGTGTCAATAAATTAACTCACACTGCCATCTGCCATAAACTTATGGAACTTACAATTAATTTCAAATAATTTTCCCATAACAAACATTTAATTCGCAATAATAAATATTGAGGTCAATAATCTGGATAAAAACTATCCTACCTTTTAAGTTGGACCAAATTACACACAGTAAGCCATATTTCATCAAATTCGTTAAAAAAGTGTTTCGGAGTTTATCTTGGACAAACATCGTGACGCGAGATTTTTTTAATATAAAGATAACTACAACGTTACAGATTATAGAATTTATAGAGCCAATGATCGAAAATATGATAAAAAAATGTGAATCACTGGATTAAATGGTCTTGAATGTTGGCAACTGGCATTTAATCGACATAATATACGGTATTTGCACCCATTATCTTATGCGTCCTTCAATATGAAGCGGTAAAAGGCAACCGACCTTTTCATTAATCTGCTTTTCAATTCAAAGGCACATTTACTTTATTGCAACACTTGATCAGCGGTGCTATTTCTAGGTATATTTTATAATCAATATTGCGGAAGTAAATATATTGTTGTACCGCGATTTGATACGTTGGCAAGAGCCAAAAACTATCACCCAAAAATGTATGATGTATTCGTAGTGTTCCATAAATTGCCACGAATAAACAGTAATAGACATAAAAATCACCTCGCCAGTGGGGTCTTATAGATAGCGATATCAAGCGCAAAACTATTTTTAAAATTTATTTTGTGAGTAATTTTACAAGAAAGAAAAAAACGTTAATTAATGGAAAATGTCACAAACAATGTCAGTCATAAAATTTCTATTTTTAAGAAGTTGTTTTTTATTTCTAACGAAAACATACATATTTCAGTAATTTACGCTTATATTTTTTTATTAATTAATTAACATTTTTCATTTTAATTCTACTCATTTGGAAACGGTAGGAAAAGCTTCCATTTATCAACAACAAAAATTGTATTTATAATTTATTTACGTCCTTAGGGCTTTTACAACAATCATAATACAAAAATAATACAAAAAAATAAACAATAATATACAAATTATGTTAAATCATTGTTTCTCTTCCTTTACATTATTAGACGGGAAACAGAATTATTGAAATTTCTGAAATATATTTTGGTAATGAATAAACAAAAATATCAACTAAACTAAATTTATTTCCAAGTCAAGTAGTCTTTGGATTAGGGAGTTAATGAAATAGTTAGTTTTCGACGGATAAACAAAGAACATCTCTGGAAGCCTCGTGTTACGATTTGGTACTCGGAATGTTATTAGTTTTGTTAAGTCAGGTGCGTCAATTGTGCCATTATCTAATTTTGAATAAAAGTACCAGATCGCTCTTGGTTCTTCTATAAGATAAGTCAGTATCATGTTTTATTAGTCAACCAATGTTTGATTCTTTTCATTAGTTTCATCATAATATAGTTTTAAAACCCAGGCGAAATTACCTATTGACATTTTACAGATTTACGTAATAGGTACAAAACCATGTAATTTAATTAAAATACCTTACAACTTATATTTAATGTACTGTGTAAATCTTATAAACAAATAAATAAATAAATTAAGTGCTTTCATTAATTTATCATAATTGATTTGTTCAATGGGTATGGAGAGTTTGAAATTTATGAACCTTAAAAAATCTTAAAACCGATTCGTAGAAAATAGTGGTTTAGCATTAATCTTCGCCAACCAACTATTTTTAATAATTTGACACAATAGCTAAGCTGATAGTGTTTGATTTTCATTATTTATTAATTTAGATTTATTCTTTCCTTTTTGTATAAAATTAAATTCAAATACAAAGTTTAATATATATTATACGTTATTTTTTTATAATTACGTATTTTAATATAATGTTCGTCATACCTACGTACATAGATATAGGTACCAAAACTTATTTCTTATTAGCTGTTGGACATCTTTGCAATACATAAACACAAATAATACGAACTGAAGGTTACGATAAGACGGGGTTAAAGTATTCTAAATAACGTTAGGCTTAGTTAATTTAGTGTAGTTTTCGTAACATGTTATAACTTTCAGTTAGGTTACGTGAAGTTTGTGTGGGCTAGGTTAAGTTAAGCCATTCTTGTGACTATCCTAACTCAACATCTAGGCTAAGAAAACCAATTATAACTATGTAAGTTGAAATCTTATAATTATTATTTTACGGAAAAACGCCTTTTACAAGTTATGCTTGGAAATATTAAGAAAAATTAATTGTTTGCGCAAGTAAACAAGCAATATAAATATGAATAAATAGTTTAGTCAATTAAAAAACTCAATTCAAGAAAGGCTAACAACTATTTATTTATATTCATATTGCTTGGGTACGTGCGCAAACATTCTTTTTCTTCATATTTCAAAGCATAACTTTTAAAAATCGTTTTCGATAAAATAATTATATACGAGCCATCCATGAAAGAGTACAATATGAATTCTTTTGACAATCACCTTAAGAGGCTAGACTAGCACCATACGCGGAACACACGCGTCTGTCATTCTGTCCCGCTCACAGTAAGTTCATACACACTTACGATACATGCGAATGCGAAATTTGCGAATGGGACAACCCTCATATTTACCTACAGAAATCCCTCGAAAAAGGGTTTCGGGAGAAAACATTTTTCTACACCCAAACTTTCACGAAATTGTAATTTAAAAAGAAAAACATTTTCTCCAAAGAAGAAAATATGTCGGTATGTTTTTATAATTTTGTAATTCTTTATGAGAATTTATTAATTATTATTTCTGCACCTGGGAAGAATTAAAAGCCTGTGTTGGCGGCCTCGCGTGATGTTATCCGGGACATAAAGTCCTATTTTAGCCAGAATATCTGGTATTGATAGTAAACCATTCAGAAGCTTATAAGCCATCAGCAGTAATGCGGCGCTCCGCCTGGAACTAAGGCTGCAGATACTCAGCATTCACGAGATAAATGCTGTTGGAAAAAGCCATGGGTAAAAACCAAACTCTCTCATATAGAGGTATCGTCAAATTTTCTTTTGTATTTTTTCGACCAATTAGTACATAGACAGTGTCCTCTGGTCCCCATACCTGAGATCCACTCTCGAGAATTCTGCGCACTAATCTAAAGTAAAGCAGTCTTATAACTGCAAGGTTGGTCAGTTCTTTTGAGTTGTGTATGACAAAATCCAACATTTTTGTAGCTGATTTGCAGATCAAGTTACCAAACGCAGCGCACCACTTGGGCGCGATCTATGGCAGGGGTGCTTGTTGTCCAATAAATGGTTCCCGAGGCGGCAGTACTTAACTACACATATCCACCTGCCAAATTTAAAGAGATCATTTTCTTGTTGAATAAAGAAAAAATATGTCCACTTGTCTTTTATTTTTTTCAGTTGTCTACCTAATTCAAAACTCCATTGCTCATAGTGGTAATAATTTTAGAAACTTTATAAGTTGACCTTGAAATTACAGCCAGTAAAAGCTGTCAAATTTTCTTAACGCCGGGTCATAATGGTTTTGCTGCTAAAGCACACAGATTTTTGTTTTATACATAGCATCTGCTTTTGAGTGGAAGTTATTTTCAGAATCTGGCGAGAGATTAAATCTATATCGTTGTCTGAATTGGCTATAGCTGTACTTAGTTAATTGACCTGAATAGCTAAATACTTCTTCATCACAATCTCCTTCCTATCCTTATTTTAGCCTCACAACTCACAACATGTTTCAAAATGTGGGAATGCCATAATAGGTTATTTCCAATTTGTTTATTGCTTAAAAAAATTATGCAAAAAATTACGATTATTATGGCAATAAATTTTCTACAGCGAGTCTAAGTTTCCCATGTTTGTAATACCGCCAAAACGATCTGTGACGTCATAAGCGTTAGCCGGCTTTGAAAAAATTCTGACAGTAGTAACTTTGTTATTTGTGGACGTGCGTGTTTGGCGCCGTTGTCAACCACGAACCCTTTTGTTTTTTTCGGTTATGATTATTTTTATAATGAATAAATTTGAATGAAAATATAATAAACAAAAATTTTTATTGGATGGTTAAAATCAGAAAAATGATCTTTAAATATTCCATACATTTTTAACAGAATCGCAAAAAATACCCTATTCTATTTTCTTTCCGGAAATTAGAACTTTTGCGCCGTACGAAACGTTGTAAATAGACTACGTTTAAAAATGATAACGCAATCAAACCGATACATACAAAACAAACTCTTTGTAAATTTGCAGAATATTTTTGTCAGAAATAATGTTGTCATGTCAAATAATTCTATTTTCATCGAAAAAATAACCTATTGCTCTGGTTTCGTTTGTAATCCATGCAACAATTGTCATGCAACTGTGACTAAAAGCTAAAATTAACTACAATTCACTCTTAATTATCCGACGACGTAATGCACGTGGGAGAATAGAGGAAGTACAGTCGTGTGTGCAAATTTACTCTATTGTTGTGTGCATGCGATACATAATTTTTATCACAGCGGTCACCCTACTGATACCTAGGTACCTATGTTTATTTATTTCGACAAACATGCTAACATATTGTTTACAGACATTACTGTTTTTAAGCTGCGCGGGTACAGAAGATATTTTTCCAAAATTAATTTTATTTTCCAATAATCATTATTACCCATGCAATCCAACTTCAATGCCACTGTTAAATGCACGGCACTGTTTAAAAAAAAACTCCGTCAAACTTCAATCAAGAGAATTTTTTTTTATTCTTTACTGACCTGTACAAACAAGAGGATGGTTCCATAGATAAAACGGGAATTTACTATTACTAATTTATTGATAAATCAAAGCGACAACAGAGCCATCTATTGACATCATTATGCATTAAGGCATTCACTAAGCCTTTATCTCCTGTATTTTTTTAAATGCCTTTCCCTTTCCGGGAAATGTCTCGTCAAATACTCAAAAATGGTCAAATGTTGTTATAATTGCAGTACTAATAATACCACTTTGCATTTTTTTTTTTTTTTTTTTTTACATTAACTCCACACAGGAGGCCCTGAGGAAAATAATTTCCCTCAGGGCCTATGTCATCTTTGAAGATGCTGTGAGGAGGGTCTTTTTGAGGAGAGGAAGGAGTGAACGTGGGTCTTGAAGAGACCCATGTTATAGGAAGGAGGAAACACAGAGGCCGGCAAATCGTTCCACAGCCGAGCTGTTGAACACAAGAACGAGTCGTAGAAGCGTCCCGTTCTCATGTGACAAATGTCAACCGTGTACATATGTTGGGCGAGCGTTTGGCGTGTTTCCCGACTATGCACCGGTGCCGAGGGGATCAATGAGGCTAGTTCCTCGGAGCATCTTCCATTGAAATACCGGTAGAACAAGGAAAGCATTCCTACCCGACGCCTGTGCTCTAAAGATTGCAATCCGTTTGTTAAGACGGGAGAATCTATCAAACGGACCGCCCGTTTCTGCACAGAGTCGAGGGTGTTTTTCAGGTACTTTGGGGCTCCAGACCAGAGGTGGCTGCCAAATTCAACCGTGGGGCGCACTTGCGATTTGTACAGGGTTAGCAGTTGTGTACTATTAAAGTATCTGCGGGCCCTGTACAGTACGCCCAGTTTCTGAGAGGCTAACTTAACTCTGGCCTCGATAGAGCCCCCATATCTGAGCTGGTCACTTAGAGTTACACCGAGCATATCAATGGAAGACCTGTTCGGAAGAATGCTACCATTGAAGGAGACTAGATAGTCATTTCGATCCCTTTTAGACGTAATCAGACATGATTGGGTCTTTGATACATTGAATTCGACGAGATTATTCTTACCCCAAGAGAAAACACTCTCGAGGTAAGCGTCCATTCTTTGCTTCAAAGCCCTCCGAGCTATTGGAATTTGTGCACCCTTTGGGGGCTTGTCAAACAAAAAGCTATCATGGACTGTACTGTCATCCGCGTAACAATGAATTGGTGCACATGTCAAAAGGTCATTGATGTGCAACAGAAACAAAGTCGGAGACAGAACCGATCCCTGTGGGACGCCAGCGTTTATCGAATGCGAGGAAGAGGTGAAACCGTCAGCAACCGTCTGAATCGACCTCTCCCTCAAAAAGTCGGCAATCCACCTGCACAAGGATGCGGGAAGTCCGTAAGAAGGCAGTTTGTTGACAAGTCCTCGGTGCCAAACCCGGTCAAAGGCCTTGGAAATGTCCAGCGCAACCGTTTGGGTCTCACCGAAACGTTCCAGGCACCGCCCCCAAACATGCGTCACATACGCGAGAAGATCACCGCACGAGCGGTTCCGCCGGAATCCGTATTGACGGTCGTTAATAATTTTGTTCTTCTCGAGGTATGTGAGCAGTTTGTCGTTGATCACACGTTCCATCACCTTGGATAGAACTGATGTGATCGCTATGGGACGGTAGTTGGCCGGGTTGGAGCGGTCACCCTTCTTTGGAATAGGATGGATGACCGCTTTTTTCCAACCAGAGGGTACAGAGCCAGAATTCAGGGACATTTTGAAAAGCTTTGTCAAAATCGGAGCTATTTCTGCAGCGCACCTCCGCAATACCAGGGCGGGGATTCCGTCAGGCCCACTAGCTTTATTAACATCAAGCCCTCGTAAAACCTGGAGCACATCCCGATGCCGGATCCTCAGCTTTTTCATATAGAAACCGCAGTGAGGGACCGACGTCGGGACTGCACCCCGATCATCGAGGGTTGAGTTATCCGCAAACATTTTTCCTAATAGGTTAGCCTTTTCGGTGGCGGTATTTGCTAGTGAGCCATCAGGTCTGGTAAGAGGTGGCAGACTGGATTTGCAGAAATTGCGACCTATTGAGCCCGCAAGCGACCAGAAGGCTCTGCTGCCATGCGGGCATGCAGCCAGCTTTTTGCTGATCTGCAGGTCGTGCTCGAACTTTGACCTATTTATGATCTTCTTGCTTTCCTTTGCCAATTTGTTATATGCTGCTCTGTTTTCGGAGGTTCTAGATGTGTTGTAGGCTCGGTAAGCCGCGTTTTTTCGCCGAACTGCTTCGGAGCATTGTCGACTGAACCACGGCTTTGAGCCCACACCAGTTTCTTTAACAGTGGATTGAATGAAGCCATCCATCGCGGATGTAATGACTTCACCAATTTCCTGGGCACATCTTGAGGGATCCGAAGTCCGAAAACAGACAGCTGACCACGGGAAAGCATTGAAATGAGCCCGCAGACCGAACCAGTCTGCTGACCTATAGTGCCACACTTTTCTCTTCAGCCTTTCTTTTGGCGGTCTGAAGTTGACAGGGATTGAGGTCATCACCAGGCAGTGGTCGATACATACATATCATTTCGAAAGTTTGTCATACAAGATGGCTGCCATTACCCTAGATTTGGCTTCAATGTTATTCATGCAAAATCGAACCAATGTTCTCTTCAGGGCTTTTTGTTTTATACATAATTATTTGTACAGAACTTATATAGGTACCGCTGTTTTTTTATTATAAAATTTGTTGTTTTTTCAATGCAAGGTTAGCATTATATTTCTTATAATTTTACGGCAAAATTATTGTTAAATTTCATTACCTTTTATAATGTTGATACTTTGTGTATGACATTTTTCTAGCGGGGGTAGGTAATAATGGTCGTGCCTACGTCCGCTCTGTTATTACAAGTTTTGAAATGATTCTACTAATTTGATTTACTGGATCGTGCAATGTTTTTTCTAGAATGTCACTACTAATTATTCCATCCGCTCGCGTGACTTGTTAATGTAATCTACTGACATACATTAATAACTTCGTTTATCCGCACTTCTGCTCTATATTTTGGTTTCCATAATATATATTTATCACCTGAGAACGGTTAGTTTCTGCGACTATTGCGTATGCAGTTTAAAGAACTTTCTTTTGTATCACAAACCATGTTACACAAACCTAGCGTAGCCGCTAGACTACTTGTCTCTGTTTACTATTTCATACAACATAGGTCTCTTCATGATCCAAGTTCACTCCTTCCTTTCCACAAAAAGACCATCCACACAGCATCCCAAATATTACACGCTCCGAGGGAAATTATTTTGCTCAGCTTAAATTAAGTTTATTTTAATGACTGGTCCAGATGAATTGTAATGTCATTGTTTTTTCTCTCAATTTTTAGGCTAAGTTTCTTGTATGTCTGGACTGGACTCGCAATGTAACTGGTTGATTAGCACTTCAGATCGGTCGGCCTCAAATCTTTGTTTTAACACATCTGTGAGGTGTCATTTCAACACACAAACCTAGATACACATATATACATGCTATTGTTAATGTATTATTATGTAACATAATAATATAGATGTCACGCTGACTTTAAATATACCTTCATGTGCTGACACACATTCCCTTTCTAACGAATCACACCAGAGAAATCTAACAATGGACGTTAGCTTCACTATCTTTGCGAATACTTATTTAACTTTCACTAAGCGAGAACACAATACCGTCTGTGCAAGTGCAACAATGTGAAAAGCTTCCGAATACGTTTTTGTCGTTTTTGTTACTACGTCACCGGTCGTTTAAATCGCTATATTCAAATTGACTGATACTATAATATACCTTATTTATAATTAATATTTGTTAATGTACTGTAATATAATGCTCATCCCAGTTTAAGTAATAGATTGCAGGTAAGAAGAAGTTCTGGGAAGAAAAAGGGGTATAATGGGTGAGTAGGAATCTGGGTGTCCGGAAGTGACGGGCGTCTGAATCCAACCCTTTCACTGCGGTGCATGGCGATGAGTCGAGAGGTTAAAAGACACAGGGTCACTGGAACCAGGTTGTGGCTAATGGACTCTGACAACACAATAAAGACCGCAGCTTTCCAGCACCAAGCGCCACTCCTGAGTGAGCACCGGGCTGATTTTTCTATTCTATTTGTTAATTTTCTTCAAATGCACTATATTTTCATATTATCATATAAAATATGTATGGGACTATAATAATAACTAAATGGAACGTGTAGGATCGTTATATCATCCCCACATCCTGGAATAAAACATTATTATTATTAAAAGATGTCCCTCGACCAGTCTCTCCCCATGTATTTTTAAAAATTTTACTAGTATTTTTAACAATTATATAGTACATATTAGTGTTTTTAATAATTAATAAGTACACTCTCATAAGCGTCAATAATCTTAAATATCAGGATTTAATATAATGTTTTCATAATATAATGATTTAATTTTGATAATATAATGATTTAAAATAATGTTTTGATCGCCATAAGTCAGTTAAATCAACTTAACCTACTATATACATATATGCTAACTAGAATGACTCGATCTAAAATTATATTGAATTTCAACAAAAATATCAGTACCGAGTCATTTAGATACTCGATTGTACCTAGATTGTGTGCAGTTGGCAATACTTTCTCGGAAGTAGTAGATGTGTCCAACTGCAAGAAATATAGTTATAACATACTTCAATAATAATAATAATAAATGTTAGCATAATGCTAATTCTGCATGGGTTTTTCATAATTCAAATAGCACATTTTACTTCATGGTTAACACCTGCCCGTATTATGGTAGTCGAAGTATAAATAAATAAAAAATTAATTCCTACAATCTTAAGAAATCAAATCTGTCAAAGCAAGGCTTTAGAGTTTAGAGTATTCCCTTTAATTTATGATTCCCATAAAACTGGAAAACGCCAAAATGTTGGAGAAAAATAATAGTTTTAAAAAACATACGGCCTGGTATTTATGATTCTAATTCTTGTTTTTATTTATCTAGAATCTAGATGCATTTTTTATGACCTGTTATGTATCGAAAATGCACCGCATGCACGCGCATGCATGTTATGGGAGCATTGAGCCTAGTTTAACAGCAAACTTGCGCAATCTTTCACCCGAAACAAACACTATAATCAGATTATGAGTGAAAGTTGGTTTTTTACGCAAAGTAAATTCTCTTTATTCGACACTCGTACAATCATATAAAATAACACTTCAGATATGAAAACAAGTATATATAAAGGATAATAAAATAATGAAAGATGTGTTAGATTTGTTTTCGAAATGGCTGCCATCTATTCAATTGGTCAAAAATGTTGTGACAATCCAACGTGAATGTGATATGTTAGTAACATATACGAATTGTGGCTATTAAATGCTACAAAGGAAAAACGCCAGCGACCGACATCTGTTCGTGAAGCCTACTCTTTCGAATGCAGTACCTCTCGCTTCTGTAAACAAATCCGTATAGTCGTAGCATTTGTAGAATTGTTTTTTTGTTTTGCCAGAAAAATGTTAAGTTTTACAAATACAGCATCGAATTGTTATGAAATTTCACATGAAACTTGGAAAAATCCGCTACTGAAAATCGTAATTTATTGAAAGAAGTGTGTGGAAATGAATGAAGAGGTCTAAATAAAAATAAACTGCTGTAATTGTATTGCATAAGACATTGCATATTTTTACTCTTACGTAGGTAGTTATTTAATTTATATTGTCACACCGCACAATATGCATTCTTTGAGTAATTGCGTGTGAACGTTGTGAAAGGGATTATAGGTTGGGCATTATGATTTTAATGAACATGTTTTGTTATGAATCATTCAAACTCTTTTTTGGATTTTGGCGAGAGAAAAACATCGCCAAATAGTGTTTTTTATTTTGCGATTTTTCAGGTACAAATATTTAATCGTGTTACAATAATTTTCTAAAGAACTTAATTTGCTACGTTATACAACAAAATCATAACCAAAAAGGGGTTCGTTAGTAGGTGATTTTGAATTTCAAAGAAGTTTTGGAAGGGCTTGTACTTGATTTTTTTTAGGACATGAAACATTATTATCAAAAAAAACTCGATTATTTCAAAGGCCAAGATGTATTCTATTAGTAGTATATTTAATTAACGCGTCTAAAATATTTCTAAGCAATCAAAATTTCAAATTAAAACACCTGATTTTGCTATATTTCGTTAAAGTTGAGTTCCCGATGCGCCCAATGTAAAGAGAGATTATGTTCATAGTTGTCTGCATCCTCCATACATCGGTAATAATGTTTGCAAATATCGTACAAAATATTAATATTTTAAGAAAATTTAACACAATCTCGGTATTGGTTTTGCTTAGTATGGAAATATGATTGCGTAATGTCGCACAGTATACCGTCCCATACAAGCTAGACGGAAATAAATCACTCTTCTTGATCGATGACGTCATGGAGGTGTTGCTAGGTAGTCAGCGTGACAAATGCATTTTTAATTGGGTTAATTAATGCGCGAGTTGTCTATTACCAGAGGCCCAAAATCAGATAAATGAGTTAATTCGACTTTTATTCGATTCTCGCCGCGTGAGAATCGGTTGTTTATGAGTTTAAAGTGTTTTTCGGTTTAAAAAATATAGGCTACTTTGGAAGGTGTGTAGTATAGTTTTTCATAAAACATTTTTTTTAATTTTTTCATTTCATAAGATATTTTTTAAACAATATTTAAGTTACTTGTTTTTTCTTCTTCTTCGATGGCGCTACGGCCCATATCGAGCTTTGGCCTCCCGCAACATTCGCCTCCAACTCCTCCTGTCCTCAACAGCTGACTTCCAGTTTGTTACACGGAGAAGCTATGCCGCATCCCCTCTTACCCTACTTGTTTTTTACGTGGTTTAAAAAATATTTTTTTCAATGGAAGGTATTTCAATGGAAGATCCGAGGAACTAGCAACATTGATCCCCTAGGCACTGGTGAACAGTCGGGAAATACGCCAAACGCGCGCTCAACATATTATGTACACGGTTGACATTTTTCACATGAGAACGGGTCGTTTCTATGACTCGTTCTTGAGTTCAACAGCTCAGCTGTGGAACGATTTGCCGGCATCTGTGTTTCCTCCTACAACATGGGTCTCTTCAAGACCCATATTCAATCTTTTTTCTCCTCAAAAAGAACCTCCATACGTCATCTTCACAGATGACATAGGCCCTGAGGGAAATTATTTTCCTCAAGGCCTCCTGTGTGGAGTTAGTGTAAATTTTTTTTATTTTTATTTACATCAGTTTCGATATTTTCCTACACGAACCTGTATCAAGCTTATTTTGTTATATTGCAGGCACCGCATACAAGATTTTAAGCCAGGAAGTTCGTTACATGGAGTAGTTGTCCAGTTTGTCGAAGAAAAAGAAGCTTCAGGAATTGTAAATATTTGAACTTGAAAATCTCAGTATTAGTGGTGAAAAAGAAATGAAAAGTACAGGTGAGCTTAATTTAATCATAAAATGTATAATTTTCTGATAACTTCAGGTTCATGAGCAAAAAGTAATGTAGATGTACGCTTGTTATAAAAAAATATATTTAAAAAAAAAAAAGTTTCATACCGAAGGTGGGTTACAAGTTGCAAGTACTTGATTGATGTTTTTTCAGTATGCTATATTTACCTTGCTTGTATAAAACGATACACTGTGCGTCGCGTCGTCACCTGGATACGAGGATTTTAGAAGGCAATCGAGCGTTAGAAGTTATTACATTATTAATACATTTATATATAAACGTTTCTAATACACCGCAAACCGCATATATATATATATATATATATATATATATCTAGGTACTTACTACATAATTAAATGCGTCATCATGATATTTCAATATGTGTTCCTAATATTATGTTTTGTTGGTAATATAAAATTACTAGCTCAGACCCGTGAGAAAATCACAGGATGGCCTAAATTCTCGACAAATGAGTTCCAATTTTGAAAATGACAATTTTTATTTTTTTTAATGTTTCTTTATTCTTTGAATAGTAAATATAACATATGTAGAATTTATGGCCGCCATACTAGGCACATGCTAGTGTTATGGTGGCCGCAACTGAATTGATTGACTTGCAACTTGTATTTTCATGTTTATTTTCTGACTTTTTTCCTGTTTTTATCTTTTTTAGTGTTCTAATTATTACCTTTTTCCTGTTTACCTTTTATCTTTTTTAATGTTCTAATTATTACCCGTCTCAGAACAGACAACGTCTAGTGAGGCGGGTCCCTTACTTGTTATAAAATATTATATTTCCTCAATAAACGCCCGGGTTGCCGGCAATGAAATTGAATTGAATTGAATTAATTTTTCAGAGTTCATTAAAATGAATTACACTGGACACGAGTATCGCATTACCGAAATTAGTATGACAAGTGTCATCTGAAATTATTTATTAGTAAAAAGAATAATGAATTTTTGTTCCTCCGTGATATTTTTTGTTTTTTTTTTTCACATGCTGATTGTTACTGATCACTCAGTCGAGTAACCCCCACCCCGATCCTGACTGTCGCCTACTGGATTTTTAAGTTTTAATTTAATTTACCGAAGACAAACATGTCGTCTGAATTTTTGTCTCCAAATTAGCTCAGGAATCACTGTATATATATAAGTCAGGTACTCTGTAACACCCTGTATTTTTATAACCCTAACTAACTTTTTAAAGTTTCTCGGTCTATATAAGTATAATATTGTACATTTCTTTTGGAATAAGTTATAATTTAGGAAGTTCTGGAAAGGAAAAAGGTATGAGGGTGGGTAGGAATCTGGGAGGTCAGTGCGTCTAGGAGTGAACGAGGAGGCGGGTGTGGGTACGCTGCCCCGGAAAATATTTATAGGATAACCTACATCCCTTTCACAGGTCGCCCTAAACGATTCGCTACGTTTGGTGACTTAGCAGGGTTGCCTGGGATCATGGGGTGAAGTTTGCCTAGGTCTTGGCGGCGGATGCGTTTGCCCACCTTCTGCGTAGTGGACCGGATCGGGAAAGACTAGTTGAGGAAGAACTTTTGATCTCTCGAGTCGGACTATTTTAACCCATCACCTCCTGGACACATTGACCCCCAGATTCCTACACACCCTTCATTCATACTTCCTTTCCATAAATAGACTCTCCACACGGCATCTCCAAAGAAGACATAGGCCCTGAGGGATTTTTTCTTCAGGGTCCCCTGTGTAGAGCTTAATGTAAAAAAAAAACTGCCGAGACACGAGTTGTATAGCGTTTTATATAATTTTCTCTGGATTTTTAATTATTTAGTTATCCGCAACACATGACCATTGAACGTGTGGTCAAGTACTAACCATTACACTACAATTACTATTACGTATACTGGTGGCCTCACCCAAACGCCTTGTCATTGACAGTTATTGTAGTATTGTGCAAAACAATAAAGTAAACTAAAATAATGTATTGCTGTATAGTGACCTATATTATACATTTCTATGTTAACCACAGACAAAATGCGAGAAATAATTATCTAAAAATTCTGTCTCATTACAGGTTCGCCTATGTGAGGCCGGCATATTATATATTCATGTTAATTTTTTGATGAAAGAAGTAAATTAAAATAAAAAAAAGGCCGTTATATTTTTATTACAAACTAACATGGAGGAGAGAGTAGCAAGTAGGTACATTTCGGCCTTGAAATTGAAAAAATACAATTTTTCCTCATTCATCATTTTCTAATAAACTTTCGTTGGTTTTTGTACAGTTTTTCCCCGTTCAACAATTTCTAACAAAATATCGCTGGTTTTTGCGACAACTAAATGCATAGAAAAACCATCTTATAAAGAGAGTATTAGGAACTATGCAACTAATTATAACATTAGTAATTAATAAATATTATGAATTCCGTTTTTAAAAACGAATTGCAACTGTCCAAGACCCTTAGCACAGTCCATCGGCAAGGATTGTATCTATTACTTTCGGTAACTTCTCATCGTTCCCTAGCATGACTGCAGATCGCCAACGAATAAATAACAGTTCACAATGACTAAGTGTTCTTAATATATTCGACGTCAACTTTTTTGTGTATTAGCGATCTGCAGTTGTCCTAGGGAACGATGAGAAGTTACCGAAAGTTATCGATAAAATTCTTATCGATCGACCCTGCTAAAGGGTCTAGAGCCAGTGGGAAAATGGGAGGTATCTCCAAATGAGATGTTGTGAGGCTGAAGGTAATGGGGAAGGTAAGATGATGGGGAAGAGGAAGGTTGAAAAATACACGACTAATCATTATATATGTATATTTCAGAGTGTAAGATACTCTAAGTATCGTCCTAGTGAAAAACTGCCATTTAGAATTGACCAAACAGAAGAACGTTACCTGAATGACTTTACCCGTGTTTGGTGATCACATCTGAAAAGCCCAGTACCTCCACACCTTCTTCTTTCCCATCTCCCATTATCTCAGTCTCAGCTGCTACGGAGTATGAGAGCGTTGAGGCCATAGTCTCCCTTGCTCCAGACGGTCGAGATTAGATGGGATCTGTGTGCGGTATCCACATAAAAAAAAAACAAATTCAGATCTGATCACCAAACACACCTAAATCCATTTCAAGAAAAGTTTCGATTCGCAATGATAATCTTTCACCAGGACGATAGGTACTGAGAACACTTTTGAATTTTGTGCGTATAATTATTGTGTTCTGACATCACAATAAATCACATTATATTTGTCGATTGTACGCGAGCCATAGTTTGACAGTGCCTTCAAATAAGGAAACGGCGTTTCCTGTAAAAACTCTTATCTTAAATAATTAAATACATGAATATTTATAACTTTTTCTCGCTGACAAAGACTACTTCTGCCGGAATAACCATAAAAGAATTATTATTTCAGCGATGACTCATCCATAATAACCGCTACTGAGGATCGTTAATTATGCAGCATAATCGATTCAATATTTTCAATTACTATTTAAGCACCTCTTTAAATATGTACTGGTGTGCTCAATACTCAACTGGTTGGCAACATTAAATAAAAATGCTTTCTCTTAGTTTTTGCAAAACACGTGCATAATATTATTTTGTACAAAAAGTATCCGAAAAAATTTGTTCTCTCACTTTTATATAGTGCATTTGCAACATTTAATACAAAAGCGGTCTAGTTCGTTTGTAGGATTTTAATTGCATTAGCAACAAAAAGCCTTTTATGTCACGAAAGACAGACAAAGCGAAACATTTACTTCATAGTTAAAAAAACCTTTACACGTTTTGCATGAGTGGGTTTAAAGGTTGCATAGATAGCTCAGTGGGTTAACATACAAAAGTAATTCCCAAAATTCTCAAATTTACATGTATCACTTTTATTATTCAACTTTGACTGATCTAATATGTTTACATAAAATCATCCACGGCCATCTTGATACTACACTATGTCTTAGCAATATTGCAATAAATGTCCCCAATTCCCATTGTTTAAGACGTCATAACATTTTTCACCTGAATACATTTAAAAATAATATCGCTCACTTTAGCCCTCTGACCCAGATGTGTCGACTATATAACAAGATAGAATGTGCTGAAGTAGATATTTTTGTCGATAATTTGTACGGATTCAGAAAAAAAGTTCTGGCGCTGTTAAAAAATATGCTAAACTAATTAAATTGTGTCATTTGTCTCTCTATGCATGCCTCTCGTGTTTCATATATCTCTAGCCTCTCATTGTAATATCTGTTACTTGAGTGAGCTTGTATATAATTTTGTATATTTTTTATTGGTGATGTTTCTGTTTTTCTAATTGTTTGTATCTGTATTTAATTGTAGATTTTTTGTAATTGTATGTCCCTATTTGTACAATAACTGAGTTTTTATAACTGGATTGTTCTCGTGTAAATGCGAACATCTGTAAAAACCCAGTATAAATAAATAAATCTTGAGCAATTTTTGATTTGCCTTGGGAACTATTTATTAGATAACCAACACCCTGCCATAGGTCATTTCAAGTTGTTCGCTACGTTTGATTGGTGGCTTAGCAGAGGTGCCCGGGTTCTTGGCGGCATTTGTGTCTGCCTACCAACTGCGTGGCAGGCTGGAACGTGAACTGGGGAGACCTTTTGACCTCTCCAGAAGGACTCTCTCGGAACATCACCTTCCCCCGCAGAGGGAGGGGTGGATTCATACGTCCGTCACTCTTTGACACATTGAACCTCCGAATTCTACCACCCTTATACTTTTTTTCCTCCCCATCGTCTCCTTTCTTTCCGTAAAAAGACCCTCCGCACAGCATCCCCAAATATGACATAGGCCTTAGGGATTTTTTTCCTCACGGCCTCCTGTGTGTAAAAAAAGTTTGTTAATTTTAATGTTTTATACCATTAGTTCGCCTAAAACAAAACTCATGCATTTTCTAATTGATAGCCTTAAATTTAGGATTCACTGGTTCCGCGTCCGCAATGCACGCAAAGCATTAAGAGCGATTGACCAGCGGCTGAGAATAAAAGTTTAAAAATACTTGTAACTGTACTGGGTGAGCTAAACGGTATTAGTTTTGAATTTATTGCAAAATGTTGTCAAAATTAACAGCGCGAACAGACAACCTCGCACGGCCGCGTCTCGGCGGCTAATGAATCGCGAGAATTTATGACTTGAACTCTCATAAAAACGATCAAACAGGAGATGGTAAATAAATGAAAATTATATACTTCTTAAAATTAATTTTTGATCAAAATAATTTAAAATTTACAATAATGTCTAAACAAAATAAGTGTGTAAAAAAAAATCTGAAATTTTTAGTTTGTAAGACCTTAAATTAAATAGAAAAACTAAGGTGTTTTCGTCACAAAACACGTTCTCGGATTTATTTTTTAATGATTTTAATTTAACTAAAATTAAAATTTTGAAAACTGTGTTTACTAGATTATGTATTGATTTATTTTGTTGTAGGAATCATACATATGATTTGAAATTTGTGTTGTTTAACAGAATCTATCGTTTGAAAATTGAACAAATCTGCCAACGACCAACGGTATAACCTTAGTTTAATAAAAATAAACATAGTTTTCCAAAATTTTAAAACTGCGTGTACTATATTAAATAACAATCTTTCAAAATCAATTTATATTTTTTTTGTAAAAAAGAGTCAATACGTCTAGAATTTGATTTAAAAAATACTAATTTCCGGTATTTTAATACCATCTTAAGACATCTGCACAACTTTTATTCCATACATTTTTTTATGAAAATAGATGCGGATACACTTGTCATACATACGCTTTGCGTGTGACAAGACTGTTTCTAAAACATCTATATTCATAGAAAGTGGGTGGATCGTAAGTTGTCCAGATGTCCGTTGCCTGCTTGGGACCAGTGTGTCGGAGCCTTGAACCTGTCTAATGTACAAATAAAACATTATTTCAACATGAAACGGACGTTGATGATTTTCAACAGTTCCTTCTGTCCTTTTTAATCGTAGCTCTTAAAGGCTGATGATTGTTACATCCGTCATATTTTATCAACTCTCACTGAGTACATACTCATGATGCCAAAAAATATGCATAATTAAATTTTTTTAAACCTCTCACTCACGTCTGTTAAGTTCGCTTGATAGGTTTTTGTGTTTGAGCCGTGTGTTTTTTTTACCACTTCTTCCTGATTTCTAATTCAGTTCTCTCCAACCTCTAAAGCAGTGGTTTCCAAAGAGGGTCATGTTGCCTCGCTGGAGAGGGGGGTTGCGGTGGCAACAGGACAGTAGGGGACATTGAAAGTCAGTAAGAGGGGCGGCGAGCGCAATTAGAAGGCATTTATAATGTTCAAAATAATTCAGCATTTTTTTTCCGCATGGGTATACCTACATATTATCTATTATCTCTTTAGATCGTTTATGTTTGTTTCATTATGATTTATTTTATAAAGAAATTTTCATCAAACTATAATAAAAGATTTTCCAACAATGCAACTTTATAATTCCAGTAACAAAAATCTCAATGGCTCAGTCACAGCTTAACTTTCTTGCTCCAAAAATCTTCTCCAAAAAACTTAACAATTGAAATGAAGTCAATAACCAAATATCACACTTTCAGGAAGGCGCTTGTGGGCTTTTTGATGAGTGAATGTGATATTACTAGAAGCCTGTTATCATAATCAGACATAGTAAAAGAGACAGGAAATAATTAAATAAATAAAAGAGTATTTATTTATTGCTTTTATAATTAAATAAAAGAGTATTTATTTATTGCTTTTAGTTAGATAGTGTTTATTGTTTAAATATGTGTTTATTGTTCATATCTGTGTGAATTTGTATGTTTATATAAATATATGTACTATGTGTATATATGTATGCGTACAAATATATATAGCTATGTAGATGTGGGTGTTTGTATGTGTGCATGTAATCACACATGTATGCATGCACACACATAAAACAAGAAAAAAATTATGTGTAAGATCTAATCCTCATCTTTTCTCTTTTCTATTTTATACTTTCTGTCTTAATTTTTCCAGTTTTTAGTATAATTTTTCTACTACAACTTTTTCAACTTTCAGCATATTTATATACTTAATTTATATGTTTACACTAGACTTAACTACTTAACTACTTCCAGTTACTACAAAGTAACTATATCCCATTAGTCACGATGAAACAGGTGGCCGCCTAGTATAGTGATTTGATATATCATATATATGTAAATGTTTTGATGTATTATCATGTATTTTACAAATAAAATTAATAAATAAACAATTATAACCAAACGGTTTTCTAGATATCAGTCTTAACAGAATTTAGAGGTAATCTTAAAACTTACCTTTTCAGACAGTTATTTCAGACAGTCAGAAATCTTTCACATTCACAGTAAACGCGACATTATAAACAACTAAATGTGTAAAAAATGTAAACATCTAATATTTTTCTAAGCTTTTTAGTGTAATTTCATAAAAATTCTCCAATCCTAAAAGTTCTAAATTCTCCAGTCCTTAAAAAGAATTGCATCTCTACTTCTAATTTTCTAATAAATATATTATCATTAGTAATGGAGGGAAAAATAGCAAAAAAGAAAAATCGTGCAATGTTCAGTATATTTAACATATCCGCCCTCGGTGTGCAAATTCGTATCTCTACCAAGATAAAACTTTTAAAAAGTAAAATAATAAAAAGTGTGTGTTTATTTACTAACTGCTTTTATTGTTTAAAAAACCAACATGTGTCGTAAGCAATGCTTACTTCATCAGGGTTTACTTAAAACTGATTGGGTTTGACTTTCTTGACTTTGAAAAATTCCCCCAGGGCCTATGGCATCTTTAAAGATGCTGTGTGGAGGGTTTTTTTTAAGGGAAAGGAAGGAGAGGAAGTCCTGGGAGGGAAAAAGGTTTGAGGGGTGGGTAGGAATCTGGGGATAAATATATCCAGGAGTGATGGACGTGTGAAGCCATCCCTCCCACTGCGGTGCAAGGCGATGGGTCGAGAGGGTCCGGCGGAGAGATCAAAAGGTCTCGCTCAACCAGTCTCTCCTGATCCGGTCTGCCACGAAGATGGTCGCAGACGCATCCGCCCCTATGTCCCGGAAAAACCTAACACCTTTAACCCGGGCACCCCTGCTAAGTCATCAAACGTGGCGAACCAATTGGGGTGACCTGTGGCAGAGGTGTTGGTCGTACAATAAATGGTTCCCAGGGCGGCGGTACCTATATCCGCCTCCCAAATTAAACCTAAGTGGATATATTTTAAGATTTTCACGGCCAAAAGTATTTTTGTTTGATTATTTTTGGGTTGTGACGCCATGTTGCACTACCTCCTTCTTTAGCCAACGCTTCGAACAACGTTATAGTGTCCATCATAAGGGCAGTTCTGGTATCTTGTATGGCGACATCTGCCCTGATGATGGACACTGTAACGTTGTCCGAAACGTTGGATAAAGAAGGAGGTAGCGCAACACGGCATAACACCCCCAAAATAAGTAATCTATTAATTCGAAATTAAAATGGTGCGAGAAAATAAGTTTGCCGTGTTTGAAGAAGAAATAATATTTGATTCCTTTTTTTAAATTTTAAAATTTAGTTATTACCAATTTACAATTTTTAAATGTGTTAGGTTGGCACCACAGCAGTCATAAATTACATGTCAGTGGGCTTATAGCATCCTGGAATTGAGGAATTTTGTTAGTCTAAAGCAGTGTTTCCCAAAGTGGTCCAGGTGGACCCCCAGGGGTCCACGGGAGACTCGGTGCGGGTCTACGCTGACGTGATAAAAAATTGGGGGTCCACAATTTGTATTTGGGGGTCCACAAACATTATCTGGTTTCGATAAAATGTTGTCTTGGCTTTACCTATCAATGTAGGCCAGTGGTCCCCGAAAGTAAAGTAGAGGGCCCTAGGGATCCCGGGGATCATTCAGGTAGTTCCTGAAGAATGTCAGGGGGTAGACACATTTTTATTAATATGGAATAGAAGTTATTATAAAAAATATTAATGCACAAATTATTAGCAATTTTTACGTCCTAGGTAAAATATAGAATTCATAATCCACAATTCTCTGATTCTCTGGCCACGGATGGTCGTTCAGAAAGGAATTTTGGCAGGATCACTCATTCCCTACCCCGGGTCCATGGACAAATTTTGACTATGAAAAGTGGCCACAAGAGTTTGGGAACCACTGGTCTAAGGAAAAAAATGGTAATTTGAAAGTAGATACCTGGCCATTAAGACCTAGTGACCAAACACAGATAAAATTAATTGAAAAAACAATTTCGATAGTTTTTTTTTAAAACTGAAGGGGTTTTTTCATTTACCTTTACTTTTAGCTGTGCAGTTTGGAGTTACTTTAGCAGTACAGTTGACATTTACGGCAAAATGAGTTTTTTTCATGACGCCAACTGCTAAAGTAAAGGTAAACAGAGATGACAGCATGATAACTAATCTAATTCCCACATTTTCGTATTGGGAACTGTTCATATATTTTTTTCATTTGGCAACTCACACATTAAATGTCAAACATTCTATGATTTCTATGCGCATTGCGTTGTCTAATTTGGCATCGTCTTATGATGGTCTTGTCTGTGACGTTCAGAAATTTGGCCACTTCTTTTTTTAGCGTCACTTCTAGGCATTTATATGAAAGTTTTGTTGAGTGGCCTTTGACACATTAAAATATATTTTGCTTACTGTTCTTTTGTGTGTATTTGCAACATCTTCAAATAATCTTTGCATGTTTGACAGCATTATTCCTATCAGAGGACAAATCTAGCTTCATTTTATTTATTTCATGTCATTTGAATAAATATTTGTAATTACACTTCATCAACCATTACTTATATGTCATTGGGAGTACATATCTGCAATTGATGTAGTCAAAAGTCGAGCAGTTTCTTTATTAACGCAAAATCGGCACATGAAAGTCCTGCGTATATTATGTCGCGACACGTCGTGTCATATAATTAATTACAGGTTCATCGTCAGAAGATGACGAACTGTCACTTGTCGCAAACGTAATGATCATAATGTAAATATGATGTAATATACATAATGTAATCATAATGATAATAATAGCAAATACCGTAAAACAGATAGCAAGAAAATAACCCCTCATCTCTGAACTGTCACTAATGTGACATTGACAACGGCGGCCATTTTGGTTACCTTTACTTTAGCATTTACAGCACCATTGCTGGAAAAAACTCATTTCTATGACTTTTACCATAAACTTTTACAATTAGCATTCTCGGTAAATGAAAAAACCCACCCTAAATCTAAAATTAATATTAAAGGTGGCGGTGAGTCAGATAAGTTTAAGAAACGCTGTCTAAACCACAAAGCTCATCAAGTAACACATAAGCACGACGTAAAAACAACACCTGACAAGAAATATGACATAGTCTGCATCAAAAGTCCATAGTCGTAAAAATGCACGTGCCGCCCGCCCCGCGCCCCCTATCTCAACTTAACACGAAATAAAGCAACCTACAACTCAAGCGTGTTTGTCCCTTCTATTTCTAATCCTAACTCTGTAACAAGGTAAAATGCACTCGCGCACTGTATGCACAACAGTTGCAGTACGCCACTGTCTTTGGTGCAGGGGTGCATTCCCTTTCATAATATCGATAAATAATTATGTGTTTTTTTTTGTTTGACTTTACAAAAAGTTTTCGATATCAGATGGGAACGGAAACGTTTGGGAAAAGTCACGAATGGTGGGGTGGAGGACGAGAGAAGGGCAGAGCCAGAGGAGGGAAGAGTAATAACAGCGGTAGGGGATACCGAGGATAAGACGAGTGGAATCGCGGGTGGGGGGGGGGTGGGTAGGGAGGAGGAAGGACGAAGGGTAACGCAGAAGTGGAGAGGGGAACGCGGGAGAGGGTAGGCGGAGAAGGTGCAATGGGAACACGGGAGGGTAATGGTGGAGTTATACTTGTCTGTCGTGACGTGACGTGACGCGTCATAACGGTATCGGTTTCATACATTTAGTATGGTGACGATTATATTAGTCTGTTGTGTTGTGTCATGATGCGATCTGTCGTGATGCGTCAGAAGCTATCTCTATTTTCGACAGAGCGGTTCAGGTGAGGGGCGCGGGGACGGCCGCGTCTTGGCTAGTGTGTACGTAACATGTGCTGTATTGATTTAAAATATCGTCTTAAGGCGTCAGAACACAACTTATAACATCACGACACAACACGCCATATAAGTATAACTCCACCATAAGGGAGAATAGATAACGGGGACGCATGGGAAAGGACACGCCGTGGAGGGGTGGGGAAAAGGGAGCGATTGCAAAGGAGACATATTAACGGTAGGGAAAAGCAGGAGTAAATTTGGAAAATCCATGCTTCTCATACGGACAGCTGCTTGTAGTCTGTTCGTATGAGAAGCCTGTCGTTCATCTACAAGCACCTTAATAACAGAAACAAAACACTTTCTTTGAGTGGCATTGCAATGGATATTCGCTAGTTACTATAATATAAAAAATATAAGCGTAAACTGCTAAAAAGTGAAATATATGAACCGCATATAAAAAAACAACTTTAAAAATATATTGTTTTATGGCGAAAACTGTCGGTCATGGTTTCCGTTGATTAACTTAAAAAAAATTTAAAAAATATTCACAAAATAAATAAAAACCTCTTTTTCAAATCGAGCTTTTTTACACTCCGTTTGCCAAGAGATTTTTATGCTTATTACATATATTCGTGGCGATATTAGGCACACTAACGCCGTTCTTCCATGGAGCTACGTTTAAGCGACGCGATCGCCGCTCGTCTGTATTTTCAATACTATTATTAGTCTTTGAAATCACCGCTAGGCGCTGCACTAGCAAAATTGTATGATAGGTAGCGGTAGCGTCGCTTGTAAATAGCTACGTGAACGATGGGCGTAAGAATACAACTTTTTTAGCTTGTGACTTCCTCTTAATTTAGAAACTTAAATAATTTTACGTTAAAATCTTCCCTAGTACAAAATTGTGATTATTTCTTGTTTGGTAGGTGCTTGTATGTTTTTTCCATCCCTACCTGCAGTGACGTTGCAATTCCAACTCCCGGGGGAAATGACACGACCCAACTGTCTCCCTCTTACCCCGCAACACCCGAGTGTCTGCATACACTGCATACTCCTCAGTCGGGGAAGATAAACGGATCATGATGATGAGACACTCGCAAGAAGGGGCATCTCGCCAAATAAATTGGATTCTTCGGAACATAGAAGTAGCGAGCACTCCCTACAATAATTTTATGTTGTGCGGGAACGTACGTACACTATTATTTATCTGGTATATTTAGTTTTGTTTTAGCAGGAGTTTTATTGAAATTTTATAATTTAAAAATAACTAGAATATGGCGTATGTAAGATCTGCTTAATCTTACATATTTCTTAAACTTTTGCGAAGTTTGAAGAAATATGTAAGATCTGCTTAAACTTTCATACAAAGTTGAAATTTCGCATTTTTTACCCTTTGTTTTACAATTTCTCTTCGATCTTCCTTAAGGTGGATGTAGACCAAACGAGCAAATGCTCATTCTAGTCTGCTCTTGCAAATTATTTTGGTGTAAACCGTTATAGAGCATTCTTTCGGTTTTCTGTGTGCATTCGCCGAAATTTTGTACAATGCTCGTTCGTTTGAAGTAAACGCCGCAAATGCGTCCGAACAGTTGTCTAAGCCTAGAGCATTCTTTCGTGTTCGGACGCGATCGGTTCTTTTTATGGATTGGAGTAATGAAAAATGTCTTCAAACGATGGAAGCTTATCAAAATTCCAACTTACGGATATTATAAAAATAAATCGCACAAAGAAGAATCTTGGCGGGAAATCGCAACTATAATTATTTAATTAAATTCGTCGCCAACCAGCCTTTTTGTCTTCTTTTCTTTTTCGATAATTGAGTCATAACGATAAAAGCAGCACTTGAAATTACAATATTTCTCTCCTTGTCGGATATGGTGTAGTGAACACTACCATTTGAAGAATGAGTATTCGCTCGTCTGATCTAAACAATCCTAGAGCATCTACAAGAATTCTTGTTCGTCGGTATTCTTTTTAAAGAACGCTCTTTTTCTAGCTCTAGCTCTATGCTCGTTTGCTCTAAATCCACCTTTACACATATAATCAAATTTAAAAAATATAATCAAATTTAAAAAATGAGTTTTCGCCTAAATACATATCGATAATATCGTATGAAGCGAAATTGAACGAACGGTATTTGGTTGCACCAACCAGTTACCGCCCATTATTCCAGCAGAACGCTCTACCACTGTGGTTTTTAAATAAATGCTTATTTTACCTGTCTATTTAATATTTGTATTTATTCTTTTGATTAACAATTTTCAATTACCCTTTAGGTGTGCACGGGTAATGTAATGTAACCTTCCATAAATAATCAATATCACTATGAATGATTAATAGGAAATTCCAAGAAATAATATCTACGAATCAAAGCGAGATTTACCCGAATATCTAAACAACATTTCTAAAGAATACAACTTTAAAGTACAAATCCTCTCTGCGTGGCAGGCCGGATCGGGAGCGACTGGTTGAAAGAGACTTTTTGACTTCTCTCAGATCATCGCCCTGGTCCACAGTGTGAGGGATAGATTAATACGTATGTTACTCCTGAAGACGATGCACCCCATATTTCTACCCACCCCTCATACCTTCTTCCTTTTCAGAACTTCCTCTCCTTCCTTTCCTAAAAATACCCTCCACACAGCATTCCTAAAGATGACAGGCCCTGGGAGGAATTATTTTGTTCAGGGCCTTTGGTTTAATGTGATATGTATCTGTTTATGTAAAAAAAAATATGGTAAAAAAAGTATTTACATTCTAAAACTTAGACATATTAGTGGGTTTTTTTTTCAGGTACCCTTTTCACAACCCAAATGCATTAGTTTAATGAATGCGGAATACCATTACTTTCAGGAAATTGATAGATTCTGTGGTAACACTACCCCACTCTCTGAATGCCCCAATGCCACCTCTATTGTTGATTAAACAGACCATTCTTTTGTTACGTTTTTAATTATACTTTGTTCATTTGGATGGAAATATTATTATTTATTCACAGTGCAAAATATACATAGATAGCATAGAACATATTCATTTTTTTTTAAATAAAATATCTTACCTTAAAATTCAACAATAATTTTGAATTTACATTCCAAACTTTGCAACAAAGGCGGGCACTAGCTGATTTAACATTTAGGCGATCCGCTCACTGATGCAACTGAAAACTGTCAACTGGCAACTGTCTTTGTATGACAATGTGATGGCCCGCAAGCTACACAATCACTCAAAAACCCGTTGTCAATGGTAACGCAAGCGGTGACTCGCGACTCGCACTGCTGATTGCCGTAGCCGGCCGTTGCTAGTTGCCAGCTGTCAGCTGATTGTTCTTCGTCTATGGTTCAACAAGCTTTTTGACCAATCAAGACATATAAACCAGCCGGTTTTAGTTTGGTTTAAGTTGCCTCGTCAGCGGAGCGCCTTATGCACAGAATTTTAAATAACAAAATCGACTGTACCGAACTTCTATCCTTAATTAATATACCTTTAAGACGTACACGCCATACAGCACTATTCCGCACCCTTAATTACAAAACAAATGCAGCATCTAATTCGCCAATTAACTGTGCTTTCATACATTTAATAATGTTTGCCTAAACTCCAACATTGACGTTTTCTCGGATTATTTCACGGAAAGGAGCATCATGTCAATGATAGAAACTGTTTTATGCGTATTATGTATACATATCCCTTCACAGATCACCACTCCTCACACATACTCACACACTACGCACATCACCCGGTAATTACTAATTATACATTCCACAATAAGACATTTGAAAGAAACATATTAAAGGTAATCACCATGCTGAAATTTGTCTCCTCATTCTGTAACCAACGTACTGTTTGTTTCTACAAAATAAAATAAAATAAATAAATATAATGAAATAATATTATGTAATTGGATAATTTGCAGAGCGCTTTTTTATGTGAGAAAACACCTTAAAGGCGCTGTACAATTTGTTAATAATTCTTAGGTTCTATTTAAATTTATTATTTACAAATAGATACAGAAAACATACTTACCTAGCTGGCCACTTTATAAACATCCTTTATTTAGAAAGTTTATGCTTGGAGATGAAAGACTTTGCAAGCGGAGCACGTCTTATATTTCAAGTCTTATGTTTCTATTTGATTATTATTATTATTTCTGTTTTTTTCACTACTGGCATCTCCGCCTAGTAAGAACTAAACCTTGATTACGCATGCCGTGAACATTTTAAATTAAAGTGTTAATATCTGTGCACATTCCAACCCAATATTAATGTAATAATTGTTAACACTCTGTAAATGTTTCAAACAATAAATAAATAAAATATTTAAAACACTGAAAATATCATGACTTTACATTTGCTACCCCCGTCACTGTTCAAATTACATTTATAAGAATATTAGTTTCAAACTAGAGTTAATATTTATTTTGAAAGTCTGGAGAATTTAGGACTCTTTTAAGTTTAGCTCTAAATTCCGCCGAGTCTGTGATCATTCTGAAATCACGTGGTAGTCCATTTCAGGCTTTATAGCTATACATTGATGTAGTTCACAAAAAAATATAATTTTATAATAATTGTAATTTTGGGGGCCAAATTTCGGGGTATCAAATGTAGGTTCACCAATCGCATCAAATACGTAAATTAACGTAACTATTGACAATTGACGTTGATCGTCTCCAGTTTCCTTAATTGTTCAGAGATGAAATTGACTTAATAATATTAATATTAATAATAATATAAGCGTTGACAATAATTTTTACATGTTTGCACATAGGTGATTATACCTTCAAATGATTATATTGCCAGTAGGTGGTTTTCAGCAGTGCCTTTAATATAATGTGTAATAAATAATTCAATTGAAATAAAACATCGAAGTTCAAACTAATTCAATAAATCAACGATTAAAAAATAAATAAAATACAAATTTCTTGAAAATAAAATAAAATAAAATTAAAATTCAGGATTAATAGTACACATAAAATAAATCGAGGGGTATAGGTTATAATATAAACAAATAAATTTATAACATTAATTAAATTATAATGGATGTCAAAACAATCCAATAGTCGTACTACACAAATATTCCTATCATAAAAATACCAGGAAAAACTAATTATTTCCTTGTTGTTTTGGACATAATTTCCTTATATTGAGTTTACAATTTTTTATTAAGAATGAGCAGTAAATATTTAAATATCTCCTAACACCATCACACTGAGCGGAAATGTTGCTTGTGTTGTGATGGAGGACTCATCCAGCCGAGGAATTGAACACACCACTCGCGACCACTTGGTGGGAACCAATATTACCTATCTAACTCATCTCTTCAGAAATTAAGTGTACTTCATATAAATCAACGATAGTAAATTAATAATATATTTTTTTTTTAAATTGATAAACTAATGTTTAAGACAAGATTTTTATGCAAAGCACAAATGGTAAAAATTATTATAAGCAATAATTATCAACCTGATTAAAAATGTAATAAGCGGTAGTTGTTGAACGAAACACTGGTAATTAATTAATTAAATCATTTGGCGGGTAAGAGGTAACCCATCAGAAGAACACGGGTTCGAGTCCCGTCGGCGGCATGTATCTTTTCTCGGAAGAATTTTCAATGTGGATGAGTGTTTCAGGCTGGAAATTAATAATAACTTAATTTGATTAAGTGTTAAATATCACATTTTTCATCTTCGCAAGCCCAGTTACGTTTCTTGATTTTTCATGAAGAATAACTTTCGATAAATATAAATGGATTATTAATAAATAAATAAATGTACAACGGTCACGTGGCAAACTCTGAATGGATATTCTGTACCTTTGCGACAGCCTAACGCGTGTTAAATTGGTCGTACACGATACATCGTATCGCGTTAACGAGCTAAATTCTGCCCTTGTGTTAAGATAATAACTCTTAAAAGTATTTACCCTAAAGCCAGAGGTGAAGGCGCGTTTCCAGCGTAATCTTCGTTAAGAGATGTCAAGTTAAGAGACGTGGCTTGAAATTCAGTGGCGAATCGAATGATGAATACGATAAACGGATAGTAATCTATGGACGCCTCATGCTTTGCCTGAGCTTCATGCTTCGCCTCATGACTCCTCGGCTTATTTGTAAGTAGTTGTAATAACTAATACCTGAATCATTGAGTTCCAATATCCTCCGTAATGAATTTTTGTTGAAAATGAGTTGGGAAGCCCATATTTTGTTTTTTCCTTCTAGTTTCTTTATACATCGTGTTTAAATATCGACCTGACTTCCAAAATACTCCGTAATTGAGACGAATTACGGAGTATTTTGAGTCAGACGTCAGCATTTAAACAAATTTAAAATGGTCACCGTTTTTCTTTCCATACAAATTTTGGTCATTTGGTTGATTTTTGTCATGCTTATTCTATTAATTTATCAATAAAACAAAAAAAGCCCACACTTTTTTCTTTATTTACTTATGGAAACGTGGTGTTGGCGGATGATGATGTTGTATAAATCAAATAAGTAATTGTTTCACTCACAGGTTTATTTAAACACAATATAATAATAACGATAAAACTCCCGTGCACAATTAAGTATTGTAATGATAAAGTATTCAAGTGGCAAGCGTATGAAGTGCACAGTGTTATCGGTCCGGCAATCTAGATCAGAATGGTTTGAGTATTTGTTCCAAGCTGGAACGATGGTTAATTTGAATTGAAGGCTGTGATGGCTGCGATGGTCCAATAGGAGATCTACGCTTCATTCGCTTTGCCACATACTCAAAAGTATGAAAATCCATTAGGGTGGGTTTTGGAACTCTACGATTCAACTCGTAATTTGTAATTTTAAGTTTTATTCAAAGGTAATTCATCCATTTAACATGCAGACAAATCATAGAAAATCACAGAAAATTAACAGCTTATTTGTCTTAATTGGCTGTTTTAACGAAAAAAAAATATAATCACCCTTCTGATCTTCATTAAATCTCGTAACGTTGTATCCACCATAGAGGAGCGATCACAGCTTTAGTTATAGATTCATTTGCATAGTTTAATCAACGTTCAGGTTTCGATTTGTGATAAAGCCACTCTCCCTAATTGGACGGGATATCATAGGACCAAATTAGTTGGCAGACCACTTATGTTTGTGATGGATTTAAAGTTCATTTCATTATGCTGTCAAATATTACTACCGCATTCGAAATTGTTGTCAACTGTTACGGCGCTGCATATGGGAACGAAAAATACGAGAGACTCATCCACCTTTTTGTATTGTTCATGTTTTTTGGTCTTTATTTATTTTATTTTTTTTTAGGAAAAAAATTCCCTCAGGTCCAATGTCATCTTTGGGGATGCTGTGTGGAGGGTATTTTAAGAGAAAGGAAGGAGTGGAAGTTCTGGGAAGGAAAAAGGTAAGAGGAGTGGTTAGGAATCTGGGGGTCACAATGTGTCCAGGAGTGACGAATGTACGAATCCATCCCTTCTACTGCGATGCAGGGGGATGGGTCAAATTAGTCCACCTGGAGGGGTCTAAATTAGGTCTCCAACCAGTCTCTCCCGATCCGGCTCGCCAAGCAGTAGGTGGTCAAACGCATTCACCGTCAAGACGCAGACAAACCTCACCCCGTGAACCAGGGCACCCCCGCTAAGTCACCAAACGTAGTGAACCACTCGGGGTGACCTATGGCAGGGGTGTTGGTAATCCAGTAAATGGTTCCCGGAGCGGCGGTACCCATACCCGCATCCTAAATTGAAATTTTTTTTACGGTTATCTATAGAATAGTGTTCTATGAATGCATTTGACTAAATGCTTGTCGGAAGGTTCGGTGAATCTAAATACCACACAACATATATATACTAATTTACCTACCTATTACATTGTGTTGTGAATATTTATTGTTATGTCACGCCTACCCCACTTATAAACACACACTAATCACTAACAAAAAAAATTAAGAGATACTCTCCGCCAAACAGACGTGTTGTCATTTTTGTACTCGACATGCTGAAGCGGTAGCCGGCCAGTTGGCTCATTTCACATTCCAATGATATCTTACCTAAAATCTTTTATATGTAAAAATATATGTTTGTTTGTTTGTTCGTATTTTATGCCCTGCCATACCGTTCATTAATTTCGATTAAACTATGGGGATTTGATGAGCGCATACCCTCGATGGTTATAGGATAGTGAGCTATGGCGTTATGAAGTTATTTCCTATAATTAGATACAATTAATCCGATTGAAATGAAAATTAAGTAAGGTAAAAAAAGTATTGTGAACATGCCTGCGAAGTTTTCTATAAAGCGATATTTCTATATTAATGAGCTCTGGCGTTATGAAATTTGCGAAAAGAATCAATACGTCACAAGCGAGTTGTTTGAAAAATGGGTGTATTTTATGGAGTTTAACTGCAGGGGAAAAAGGCGGAGGGGGGAGGTGAATCCGGAGGGTCGGAGGGAAGAATTAAGGAGGGGGTTAGCGGGCTTAGGAAGTGGAAGGAAATGCGTGAGGGGGGGTCGCGATAAGGGTGACAGCGGGAGAGGGGAGAGAGAAGGTGAAAGAGGAACTCGGGAGGGGAAGATGGAAGGGGAAGAGGGGAGGGGATAAATGGGAAAGGACACGCAGGGAGAAACAATGTATTTTTTAAGTTGCATTCCAACGCTGGGTATCAGCTAGTATTACTATTCACTTTGTATAACTTATATTTCTGAAACTTTTTATTTGTGGCGGAAATCCATTGCATTATGTCTAAATTGATTTGAACTCCAGTTTATAAAATAGTAATAATGATGTGATTCATATTTCGAGGATAATCCAGCCCCAAAATGGCATTAATTTGTCAAAATGGCTTTGTATCGGCCCATTATTCATTATTCATTACAAAACGCCACTTCAAACAAACATAATTACCGTTCAACGACCAATAATAATTAACTCTTTGGCTGCGATAAATTGACGGATTCGGTACCTACTCAATACCTACAAAGTATACCCATATCCGCCTCTGAACTAATTTTCATTGAAAATCTTAAATATAATAGAAATTACTTTCACCAGTGACGTACGGATATCTTCCTAAAATTATACTTTATCTTTTGGTAAATTTCGTTGCGTGGGTAAGTTCTTTTATTGTTACTAGTAGTTTTGTAACCATCTGGTTTCGTTTCAACGCTTAAAATTCATTTTCTAAATGAAAAAATAACAAAAAAATGGATTAAAAACAATATGGCGTCATGTTTCATTTTTACTTACAATTTTTTTCAAAGCTCCGTTGATCGTGATGGAAATGAATTTGCAAGCTCAAAATAGCTGCATTGTCCTAAAAATTCCATACAGATAAACTTGTGAAATATTTATGATTCTACACGGAGAAAAATGTTATTCTAAAATACGTACGAAATTACGTACACCAAGAAATTATTCTTACATGTTCCCGCCAATAAACATTGAAACCATGTTAATTTGTTCGTAAGAACTTCAGTCCCGTTTTTAACCGTTTTTACGAATAAAATGATCGTATTTTAGAATAACATTTTTCTCCGTGTAGAGCTCACCATTCTAGAGTTTTCGCTGTTTCAGAAAACAGTCATCTGCTTCGTACAGACAAAAATATTTTTATTTTGTTTATTTTGTCTACCAAAGGTACGAAGTGTTATGAATAACCACTTACGATAAAACAGCGCTACACAGGCCTAATAAGTTTCTTTTATATTGCCTACTTAAGCCTTCCGGAATGATTTCCTGATTTCTTTCGTGATTTATAGTTTTAATGTTTTTGAATTAAAAATGATGTAAGTATGTATTTGCGGCTCGATTTTATTTATTCCATTCGCCATGGCGAAGTCTCGTTTAAAATCCATTAACTTTCCAAATACGCAAGACCTTTGTTTTATGTATTTCGGATACGAAAATAACGAAGAGTTACGATGTTATTTTCTTGCAGTTCCTGGTTTTAACAGTAAGCGTGAATCAAGTTTTGATATAGAGTTGTCAGAGCGAGCTTGTCTGTTGTCTTTTCACTGTTGTAATAATAATAATAATAATGTTTGGAAAATTTCTACAGTGCCATTTTTGCGAGAAAATCAATTCAAAAGCGCTTAAAAACTTAATTTAAGTACTGATCCCGATATTTGGTGTTTTACGACTCCTATTAAAAATATATTCTGCGTAAATCTAACGACATCTTGCCTGAATGAATAATATGCGTTTACTAACAAAAAGGAAAGTTACTACAAGCGTATCAACACGTTTGCTCGCGGGCGTCTTAATATACAAATACTAATATGTTTCGATGCAAGTCGGCACGGGTTGTCGTAGTCCCACGTAAATAATTTTTTATTTATAAGTGTTTTGTCATTATTGAAACAAAATTAGAGGGTATGCGTTGAAAAATATCAATTTTCATTTTTTTGGAACACCTTTTTATGTACGGTGCAATGTGATGGGTCGAAAGGGTCTGGCTGTAGAAGTCTAGGTTAAGTCTTCCTCAACCGATGGCAAATGAATCCGTGCACCCCTGTTAAGTCACCAAACGTAGCGAACCACTTGGTGTGACCTATAGCAGGGGTGTTTGTTATCAAATAAATGGTTCCCGGGGAGGCGGGAATAAGTTTGAAATATGATATCCATGGAACCAATGGCACTATTGCGCCTCTAATTGTATAATAAATGTTGGGAGACGTTAGGTGAGGGAGGGAAGGAGATAAGGATGATTTGAAAGTAAATACAATATTATATAAGATAGATATCAAAAACGACTTTAAACAAGTATATTGATATTGCTGTAGTAATTTAGAGTAGAGAAAGAGTACCTATTTGCGGTATCCCGAGATATTAACAAATTTGTGAAGGTCAAAAATATATTAATAACTCGCATTTTGCGCTCGCTAATTTAAACATAAAGGCCGCTGTTTTTCTCTGAACTAACTCAGTGGGCGTAATTAAGAAATGATAACGATAAAGTTTGTAGCAGTGTTTGTTTCAAATTGATGCGTAGAACCATTCAGGAATCTGTAATAAAACATTTTCCACAAAAAAAGGAAAAAGGAAACAGATATTAGTCATTTATAATCCACGGAAAGTGACCGGTCCCCACAAAATGTTACGGGATATGAATAAATAGTTGATTACCCACAGTCTTTATTTACGCTTGATTGATTTAGGCCAAGTTGTTTCGCAGAAATTCACGTGTGACAAAGTCATCAAATGGCCATTCAGCGCAATTTCCGTTTCAGCTTTTGATCGAACTGTGAAAAGCAGAAGAGAATAAATTTCATGTTGGTAAGTTTCTCAGCTTATTACAATTTGATAGAAAGCCGAAACGCACTTTCAAATGTAAAAAAAAAACAAAATGGCACAGAATTTGATGACAATGTTACTTATTATTTATCTGTGACCTAAATTTCCATAAATTCATTGTTATATTATCTGTAAACTTCACTATCATCAATAATTATTATATTATCTGTAAATATCGTTAACACAAATTCAATATTATATTATCCGTAAACTTCATTACTATCAATTATTATTTTATCTGTATACTTCATTGTCATAAACTCCTTATTATATTATCTGTAAACTTCATTTTCATAAATCATTATATTATATGTAAACTTAATTACCATAAATTCATTGCTGCGTTAACTGTAAACTTCAATATCATCAATTATTATATTATCAGTGTACTTCATCACCATAAATTATATTATCTGTAAACTTCACCCGCCATAACACAGGGACATCCATAGCATGGCGGATGAAATAACACACTATCTATACAATGTACAAAATTCATTTAATAAACAAATAAATAAAAATAAATAAACTCTGATTGAATTAAACCGTGTTTGATTTATATGAACAAATTATGGTGCGTCAGAAGGTTGTTTAGTTTACAAAAAATAAGTTTAGATAATAAAGTATTCATTTTATTATCTTTGTTTCCGTTTTGGCTTGGTAGATTATTTTATTTTTGCAAATGACGCTTGATTATAATTATTATTTTGTGGGAGTATAAATAAACCCAAGATTCTTTTTATAATATTAAATTGAAGTAAAATATAGTTGTTGTGTTGTTATAATTGTAAGAGAAATATTATCTTTATTCTTTATTTTGTTCCATATCGAAAATACAATATCGAATTTAAATCTTAATTACCACGAAATCATAAGCAAAATATTTCTGAAAACTAATTAATAAATAATTTTAAAATTTAGAAGGTTTCTAATGAGGACGATACTGAGGTTCTATTAAAAGTTTGTAATCTGTTTGCTTGAAAGAAAGATGTTAAAAAATTATCAATTTAATTTAAATTAAATGATTTCTGAAAACGACGTCAAAATGCTTGGTAAGAAAAGATATAAATATTTGCTCGGAATACCTAAAATGTTGAAACACAAAGAACGCTGATTTCGGATTTCAGAGTCCGCCAGCGGCAGTTTGTACCGAGTTGTGGACAGCTGAAACTGGCTGCAATGTGTGCGGTTTCGTACACATAAACAATCTTCTCGGCGCGCCTGCGCCCGTGCGCCAACTCCGAAATCCGCGTTCCTCGTGTATCTACACACAGAAACGATAAATTCATCCGCTTGACGAAAGATTAAAAATTATTAAAACTCTCAGATAGAAAAATCACGAATATTTCTGACTTGACTTTTATTTTTAAAATTTTTAATGGTATTGTAGGCAGTCCTGAGGCCCTAGCACACTCGCTCGATAACGATCGATAGGATAACTATCGGTAACTTCTCATCGTTCCCTAGCATGACTACAGATCGCCAACGAGTAAGTGACAGTTCACAATGACTGTAATAAGTGTCCTTAACATATTCGACATCAATATTGATTATTATTATTTAGATACTCGCTTGTACCTAGATTGAACGTAGTTGGCAATTCTTTTCAAAAGTAGTAGATGTATTCTATTGCACGGAATATAGTTACAAACAGGCTATAATAACATACCTCAATAATAACAATCCGCGTTATAATAATACCCACTATTCTTCTGCATGGGTTCTATATGATTTAATTGGCATATTTTACTAATTCATAATTACCGTAACACCAAATTATTGTAATATGTACCTATTTATTTATTTGTTATAACAAAAATACATTTACATTGTATTGACATTTTGACTGTCCAACTAGGTAGATAACCCGTTCTAGGACAGTCAAATTTACAGGTATCGTACATATTAGGTAGGTGATGATGATTTATATAAGTATTAAATAATTTCCAATCAATTAAGTATCTAATATACAATCAAATCAATCCAATATACATATATGAGTATCCAATATACATTATCTTGTAATACATGATTTAAGATCTTCACGGCCGGTATTTTTGTTGTTTATTTTTGGGACGATAGGCCGTGTTACGCTAACTCCTTTTTTAGCCCACGTTTCGGACAACGTTACAGTGTCCGTCATCAGGGCAGATGTGTTTTGGCTATAGAAGGAGTTAGCGTAACACGTCGTAACATCCCAAAAATAAACAACAAAAATATATATCTTGTGTTTGTAAAAGCCCGTAGAGGTGTTAAAATATAAAATAAATACATATATAATAACATTTTTATAAGTAGCAGCTTAAAAATCACATTTCCAGACAAGGTAATGCTAATTTATAATAATAATAATAATATTTGGCTGTTTATGGATGAAAACACACCTCAAGGGTGCTGTACAAATAAGTACATATGAGGTGTGTAAAAGCAAAGGAAGAAATCTCCATTTCGCCTAGTTTGCTATGTTTGCTTTTGAAATTACTTGATTACAATTAAAAATACTTGATTTGGCTTTTGCCAGGGTTTTTTTTTTTACAGTGAATACCTCACAAGAGTCCCAAACTGCTCCCGTCTGGTGCCAGTGAGACTATGGCATCCACAATTGGGGTATGTTATGAGGCTGAAGGTAAGTGGGAAAGGGTAGGCGACGAGGAAGAGGAAGGTGGGGAAGTACCTGGCTATTCAGATCTAGTCACTAAACACGGCTAAAGCCATTTCAAGCAACGTTTCAATTCTGAATGGTGGTCTTACACCGGGGCGATACTGAGAGTTTTTTCCACTCTGGAACGTGCCGCAAATATATTATATATTATTTTTATTTATTAATTGTGAAATATCACAATTTAATCAAATAAAATTTATTTGCGCACGCCGGGTTCGAACCCGCGACCTTCCGATTGGGAGTCAAGAGTCTTACCAATCGACCACGGACGGCCGTCTAATTCGTAATTACTGTACCACAAAATTATTATATTTATCTTGTATTTGTAAAAGCCCGAATAGGTGTTTATTAATAAAAAATAAATATATACACAGAACAAGAATGAAGTTCTTTTGAATTATTACAATTTAAGAAAAGTATTGCGTTGTCTTATCGTGAAAATCGCAAATAATGTATAAGAACACTTCTTTGTGATCAATAAATAACCTGGCGATCAAAAAAGTCAGACCGATTCGCGTATTATAAATCCGTGCACCTTTACCACCTCAATATACTTCGCTTTACTTTATATTTTCAAGATTGGTTTTCGTCAATGGCTTTGCGGCCTGAGATTCTCCACTATAACCTGAGGAGAACCACAGCTATCTCTTGTGAGGGTCCAATAAGAAAACTGCCTTTCTTATTAGACTCCTATCTAGCTCTTCTCAGAAATTCGGTACCAGACTAACAAGAGGTCACCAAGGTTCAACCAAGGTTATAGTAGCGAATCGCAGTCGATAAGGGACCACTGCATTCATGTCTTGGCTCCAGGTAAAGTTGGTATACACATTACTAATTCAAATTATTCAGTGATTTCACTTGAAACTCTGCTCACATGATTTCTATTTATTATTTAAATAAAAGTGATATAAACAAAGTTATTGTTTTATGAAAAACAAATAGTAATCATTAGACTATGGAATTTTAGTTAAAATTGTTTTTATTTTTAAAAATTATTCATAAACACGATTCTGAATGTGTATATATATGTATATATTTCAATGAAACTAATAACTTTGTGTACACCACTATAAAATCACAATTATCGACATGTTTCTTCAATCTTCGCCTAATCGATTTGTGGCTTCATTTTTAATTAAATGAAACGAATAACTTTGTGTACCTACACCACTATATAATCACAATTATCGACATGTTTCTTCAATCTTCGCCTAATCAATTTGTGGCGTAATTTTCAATTAAATGAAACAAATAAATTTGTATGTACTCCACAATATAATTAACAATTATCGACATTTTTCTTCAAACTTCGCATAATCAATTTCTGGCGTCATTTTTAACTAAATGAAACTAATAACTTTGTGCACACCACTGTAAAATCACAACTATAGACATGCTTCATAAATCTTCGCATAATCAATTTGTGGCGTCATTTTTAATTAAATGAAACTAATAACTTTGTGTACACCACTATAAAATCATAATTATCGACATGTTTCTTCAATCTTCGCAAAATCACTTTATGGCGTCATTTTTAATTAAATTATATAGTTGTGAACGCAATTAAGTTGTAAGTATATATATTTATTTATTTTTGCTCTCAGAATGAATAAATCGTTATTGAAAAATGATTTGTCTGTATAAACGCTCCATGATTGGTCGAACGAAATCTGACGTCAAATGTACTCTAGGTTTATTTGTACAATATAGATAATAACAAATAACGTAACATCTCTGTTAATCTCTTTCTGTTACATGCATACTTTGCGAATAAGATGGCGAGTTTGCTAAACAGATTTGGTAACCAAACACGGCATAAGCCATTTCAAGCAACGTTTCAATTTTTAATACTGAATGGTGGTCTTTTCTATTTTGATAATACCTTGTTCTCTGTTTTGGCGCGATAAACAAAAATTGTAAAATCAGTTTTTAAATTTTGTATGATATTGAAATATGTATATATATATATATTTTGTTTACATTTGCTCCACAAAGGAGGCCCTGAGGGAAATTATTTCTCTCTTCTCTATTTTGGGGATGCTGTGTGAAGTGTGGAGGGTATTTTTAAGGAAAGGAAGGAGAGGAAGTTCTGGGAAGGAAAAATGTATCAGGGGTGAGTAGGAATCTGGGGTTTAGTGTGTCCAGATCATCCGTCGCCAAACCTAGACATACCTCACCCCATGAACCCGGGCACCCCTACTAAGTTTCCAAAAGTAGCGAACGAAATGGAGTGTCCTATGGCAGAGGTGTTGGTTATTCAATAAATGGTTCCCAGGGGGGCGGTACTCATTCCCGCCTCCCGAATAAAATTAAAAACACCTTAATTTAGTTATACGAGTAACGTTGATAAAAATATGGATTGGAATTTCTTATTGGGGAATATAAATAAAATCTTGCTTCAAAATGCCTTTAGTGAAGAGTATCGATGACGTCATGCACGCGCCCCCTGCCTTTTATCATTTGGTTTGCTGTCAATTTGGCGGTTTTAAAAATTCTAATTTGGAGAATTAATTCAACTGAATTTGGATACTCGTAATAAAAAATGGACTTTATTTCTTTTGGGTAAAGCTTTTATTATTATTATATCACAACACAAAATGCCCGCCTCGTATGAAAATATACCTACAATTTATTTTACACATCTTTCCATTTATTTTATCTCAAATTATTGTTCTTTGACGTGTGTAATACATTTTCTAAGTATGTAAGTATTTGTTCAGTCAAAAACACTCCACATATCCACCCGTCCAAACAACACTTCCTTCAAAAGAAATGTTGTTCCTGTTTATTTTACTTTGTTGAAACGTCCACATTTAAAAAGAGCTTTTCTTTTCCATTATTTGGCTTCATAGAAAATAAAATAAAATCGTGTTCATCTTAAGTTGTTCTCAAACTGGATTTACTATTTGTGGTGTACTGGATTATCCACTGATTAGAATTTCAATTGGTGATCGGGAGGTTTAAATAATACTTGATTCATCCAGATTATGAGTTTGTTTATTATCGTTATCGTGTTTACATGAATAACTAATTAGACTCAAACGACCGTTCTAAACGATGCTCTGTGTAGATCTGCTGAGCTGACCGCCGCGCCGGTCATTGAGCTACTCGCCTATATATCGGATATAATTAGATATCTTCGTAACCATTGGGGTTTGAGATCCGAAAGGGCGAGAATTGTCTCTCTCATACACGGAGAAAAATGTTATTCGAAAAAACGATCATTTTAATAGTATAAACGGTTAAAAACGGGACTGAAGTTCTTACGAACAAATTAACAGTGTTTCAATGTTTATTGGCGGAAACATGTAAGAATAATTTGTTGGTATGCGTAATTTCGTACGTATACCAACAAATTATTCTTACATTTTCCCGCCAATAAACATTGAAACACTGTTAATTTGTTTTAGTAAAAACTTCAGTCCCGTTTTAAACCGTTTTTACTATTAAAATGATCGTTTTTTCGAATAACATTTTTCTCCATGTACTACTACTGAAGTCTATTGAGAAACCCTTAAACTACATAAAACTACCTATTCTAACGACTTCTATCGATAGACATTGCAAATACTCTAACGACATATATTTACAAACACTATATCAATAATATATATATTTTTTCTTTTTTTCAGGTATGTTCGCACCACCAGTTCCATTTGCTCAACCAGTGTTAGAAGGTTTGGATTTTCTTTTAGTAATATTCCTGTTCTCTGATTTTACATGAAAATTCAAAGTAAAAAATCTCCAGTGTCCAATTTGAGACTTTTTATTATTTTTTTACCTGACAATATTTGCAAAATTTTCTATTACCACTCATAAGCGGAAAAATTTGCTTAATCAACGATGAAGGACTTAACTAGCAGAGGAATTAAATCCACGAAGCCTCATTGGAACCCGACGCATTCGTACACTGAGCTACTAATCGGTCAATTAACTTTGAAGTTGAACATGTTCATATATCATAATGGTTTTCCGTTGACGCGTACAACCTCTGAAGTAATAAGCAAATATAACTTAATCTTAACAACGGAAGAAGAAATATGAATCATTTTAGTGCAAGTTAATCATTGTTTATTATTTGACAGATGAAGATAGATGAATTAAGTTCGGCATCATCTTTAGTACTTTTTCTTCGTCTATTGTATAACTTATTTTCCTATCTTTCGGATTTCATATAATATTATTTCCAAATCCAATACTGTTACAAAAAAATGCGTTGCGAATTGAACACACCCGAATGGATATTTTTAATATCGCCTGTAGAATTATTTCTTCTAATGCTGTAAAGGTATAAATATGAAGTTAAATAAAATATTTGTACGTATGAAGCAGTTACTTTGTGATGTGACATTATAATTTAAAATAAAACAATAACTTTGTATACACCACTTTTATTTTTTTATTCTTAATGCCGACCGGGTTTCGCTACAACCGTAGCTTCTTCAGGGCAGTCCCTTACTCCAATTATTCCTGCACCGGCGGAACCCAGCCCATTTCTTCAATCCCCTGAATACATTATAACACATGTTAGATATTAGTAGAGATTATACTGCCCTGAAGAAGCTACGGTTGTAGCGAAACCCGGTCGGCATTAAGTATAAAAAAATAAAAGTGGTGTATACAAAGTTATTGTTTTATTTTAAATTAAAATATTTGTTTTACATCAGATTTTTTCCCAGCAAAGCCTTGTCACGTGATCCTTTTATGTATACCTGTAATATTAGTATATATTCAATATGTGCGGTTTTGCTCTGAATAAAAAATGAATACCACGTATCTTTTTTACAACACATTCGACATACACAAATTATAGATCCAAACAAAAATCTGAATTCCTCATCTGTAGACAAAAATGATTTCACGCCCGTTCTTTTGTCACGTAGTAAATTTTAAAAAGCATTGCTCGTCTGTGTAACACTTTAATGAAGTTACCATGCTTAAAAATTCATCCACACGTCTCTGAATTCCCAGAAATTTAAATATTTTATGTCTGGCAACGCTTCACATTTTGAAAGAACAAAAAGATTTTCTTTACCATTTGCATTCTACAAATGTTTATTTAAAGGTTTGTTACTATGTTCCGCACCTATACATGGTATAACAGCACTTACCCAAAGTATTTTAAACTGCGATTCCTGAGCATATTTGGAGTAAAAAATGTAGATGTCATTTTGCTGTCCGATGATTTTCAATTAAAAACATTAAAAATATTTTTTCGTCTCACATCGCAATTGATTTGTCCAGTAAAACATAGCGGCTTCGCTTCGCTAAGCAATTCGTCTCGTTCTAAGAGCACGGTAACACATGAAACAGCGTGCGTATCGCTCGATCCCGTCGCGACGTATAGTGATGGGTATATATTTACGACCATAGCAATGTGTTGTTAGCTATAATATTGCATTTTTTAAACGTTATTTCTTATGCGATTCCAATGTGTTACTACTTTTCTGTTTGTGGCATTCACAGACGAGGAAATAATGTTACGCTTGTGTGTAAGTGTAAAAAAAAAGAGAGAACGCGGGTTTCTGCTTTCAGATAATCGGCTTTCAGAGTCCGCCGGCGGCAGTTTGCACCGAGTTGTGGAAACCTAAACCTGGCTTCACTGTGTGCGGTTTCTTACGTTTACATACAAACACTCTTGTCGGCGCGCCTGCGCCAGTCGGCCGCCCATGCCAGAATTAGAAAGCCTAAACCCGCGTTCGTTCTTTCTGTTTCTGTTTACACACTAACTCTAAAACGCTGATTTCGGACTTACTTGGTTGTAGTAATTATCCCACGAATTAATACTATCAAATCGACGTATCTTTTACCCGCTCATTGTTGTATTTCTTCCATCAGATTCTCTGTTCTTTCGGACTTATCCCCAGTAATCCACCCCTTCTGAGGGTGGCTGCAGACTTTCTCTAACTTCTACTTGTCAGTTTTATACTTGAAACTTTCACAAGTTGGTAGTTTGGTGTTGACGCGACTCCTGCTAACTCCTTCCCCCCGCCCGCGGGGACGGGCGCTGGAAGAGTAGCACTAATGCGCGTCAACACGTACCGTGATAAAGTTGTGACAGTTTTTGGCTCCGGTTATTAAAGAGCGCAAAAATGTCTCCTGCGTTTTTGTGCGCCGATCCAAAACTTTGCGACAGCACACATAAACGTGTCGCAAATCCTTGACATCTTCGCGTATGCCATATACTAGTGTCCAGAGAATTTAAGGCACGGTAGTACCCGCTCAAAAAGAAGTAGAAGGAGAGATACGATAGATATACGAAGATATTCGCACGTAGGTGCAATAGACCGGTCAGTGGTTCAGTGGACATCGCGTTTGAGTCCCACCCAGGCGTTCCGTTTTCGATTCCTCGGCTGGCTAAGTCCTCCATCACAACACAAGCAACATCTTCCGCTTAGTGTGGTAGTAGTAGGATGTTTTCAAATGTTTTTGGGTTATTCGTAACCCGGGAATGTTTGTCTTTCTTTAAAAAAAAAAATATATATATATTATAAAAATACGAAGGGTAGAATTAAAATCAACAGTCTACAATACGGTTGGTTTCTGCTTGTGCAATCTGCTTAACTGGGAAAAAGTTAAAGTATTTATTTATTTTACAAATACATTGCATTTAACGAAACAACATATATTAACAAATTAACTGATATTATATTTATATAATTATATATATACAAATTTCGACTACTAATACGGGCATGTGTCTAGTGTGGTAGTCGAAAATCATGTAAAATTATTTTATGAATAAAGAAAAAATGAGGGAGCGCGCCAATATTAAAAACGATAATATTCAGGCGAAGTTCGTGACGTTTAATAAAATACGACTCGTTTAAAATAGAGCGAAAATCTCTAAATACTCTCTATAATACCTTAAGTAGCATTGAAAGAAACACTGTGGAGTTTTTCAAATCTATGATCAGTATGTGTGGTTCTTCAATTCCCTCACATATTCAAAGATACTGTCAGAAATCCTTAACATTATGACGGGTATGTTCTTTATGTATATAGGATGGCGATATACGAGGCAAGCCTAAATCAAAGTGTATAGTGGCGACGTTCAATCAAATTCTTGTTGAAGGCGTTTCTAGTATTATTTGGGAGGCGGATATGTGAACCGCCACCCGGTAACAATTTATAAGATAACCAACATATCTGCCTTAGGTCACCCCAAGTGATTTGATACGTTTGGTGACTTATCAGGGGTGCCCGGGTTCATGGGGTGAGATTCGTCTAGGTCTTGGTGTCGTGTGGATCTGCCCACCTGCTGCGTGGCGGGCCTGGTCGGGAAAGGTCGGTTGAGGTCCATTTGACCTCTCCAGCCGGACTCTCTCGATTCATCGCCTTGCGCCGCAGTTGGAGCGTTGGATTCATATCCGTTACTACTGGACATACTGAACTCAGATTCCCTACCCTTCCCTCATGCGTTTTTCCTTCTCAGAACTTCCTCTCTTCCTTTCCACCACACAGCATCCCCAAAGATGACATATCTTCGAGGGAAAATATTTTCTTCAGAGTCTCGTGTGTGAAGTTATTAAAAAAAAAATGTATAACTACTCCGATATTCCAAGGTTAGTGAATTCTGCAGATCGTTTTGTAGTAGGTACACGGAGAAAAATGTTATTCTAAAATATTCTAAAATACGATGTTGGTATACGTACGAAATTACGTATACCAACAAATTATTCTTACATGTTCCCGCCAATAAACATTGAAACCCTGTTAATTTGTTCATATGAACTTCATTCCCGTTTTTAACCGTTTTTACGAATAAAATGATCGTATTTTAGAATAAAATTTTTCTCCGTGTACTTTCTGAAACCTCTGGATTCATGTACGAGTATAAAGGAGACGGCAAAACGTATACCTGTTATAGCGGCTATTTTGTTTATATGAGAGTAAATAATAAATTAAAAAATTTAATACTCATGGACGAACCCTCGCAGTAGGTACCTGTCTTTCCGACCCAAATTCAATTATATGACACTCGTGTTTCACGGCATTGTAAAAGTTTATTTCGTATCGTAAAACCGAGATTGCCAAAATTAATAATCCAAAAATTGTACAAAATATGGCGCGTTTTGCGCGTCTACCCCCCACGCTACATCGAGCGAACTGTAAACTGAAAGTTTAAGTACCTACTCTTGTTTATTATTTATTACTTTTGCTTGAAATGTTTTATGATAGACCTGGTAATAATTAGCTGCAGAAGGCTTTCTGGAGTTCAAGCCTTTTTCGCGCGGAGTTGATAGAACCTTGGAATTAGCAAGTTGACGACAGCGTAATCAAAGTATGCAGGAAAAGATAATTTCGTTTACAGTGAAATTTGATTTGAATCAACACTTTCAGGCTGTTGATAATGCGGAGTCCACTCGTTATCAGGTCAGATGTTCTGTAAAATATTTCACTATTTTTTTCATCACAATCTTTAGACTTTAATGAGGGCTTCTGAAGTTATTGTAAAATACTCGTGTGTAAACTAAATAATTAAAAAACCACTTTTCAGTATAAAAAACATAATTATGTGAAACAAATTAGATTCCTCGAAGTCTTAAGTATAAAATTAAAACAAATAACTTTGTTTAAACCACTAATATAATCACAATTACCTACATGTTTCAAAACCGATGGTTTCTTCGTCAGGGTAGTAATGACATTAGTAACAAAATAAACAAACAAGTATAGACTAAAAAGAACTATGGACAAAAATATTTTAGAGAGAGGTGATTAATTAATAAAAAATATCGTAAAAAACAATTAGCAAACTTAGAAATTTTAGAAATTAGAAAAAGTGTTAATAGCAAATTAAATATTATTAATAACCAAATATTTTTTAAAAATAGCCATCTCTTAAATTTATTTTCTTATTAATAATTATATTTAAAATAATTTATTTTTGTTGTTTAAACATCTTTATTATGTTTTGATAATTTATATAATGTAATTTTTCATATTTTTTAAATAATTTTTATATTTAATTTTAAATAATTGTTTTTTACGATATTTTTTATTAATTAATCACCTCTCTCTAAAATATTTTTGTCCATAGTTCTTTTTAGTCTATACTTGTTTGTTTATTTTGTTACTAATGTCATTACTACCCTGACGAAGAAACCATCGGTTTTGAAACATGTAGGTAATTGTGATTATATTAGTGGTTTAAACAAAGTTATTTGTTTTAATTTAATTCAAAATGATGCCACAAAGTGATTTTGCGAAGTTTGAAGAAGAAATCTTAAGTATAATGTCATAGAATGCGACATTATAGAAATCTTTATAAACAGCCTCGCATATTTGAAAACACAAATGAAAATTTTAATAACTATAAACTAATTTGACGCCACTGCAAATAGAAGTATTTGAACTAAAATTTACATGTTAAATTAAAACAAATAACTTTGTTTAAACCACTAATATAATCACAATTACCTACTTGTTTCAAAACCGATGGTTTCTTCGTCAGGGTAGTAATGACATAAACAAAGTTATTTGTTTTAATTTATTTAAAAATGACGCCACAAAGTGATTTTGCGAAGTTTGAAGAAATAAAATGTATATGTAATTGTTTCATTATGCTTTATTATTATTTCCCTTCTTTCTTTCTTCTCCTTCTTTGTACTATATAGTACTATATACTCACTATGTTTTATGTTATATTTTTCTTATTATTATTTCGGTTATATCACTAGTAGCATTATCTCGTAGTGGCAACTAAACCTTAATTTACGCATGTTGTGAACATTTTTAATTAGTTCTTCGATGTTTTCAAATTCTCTTTGTGGCATCATTTAATTAAATGAAAACAAATCGCTTGTAAAACACTACTTATTTACTCAAAACATGTTTCAAAACCAATGATTTCTTCGTCAGAATAAAATTAAAATAATAAAATTAACAAAAGACAAACAAATATAGACAAATAAGTACTCATATTCAAATAAACATTTATGAAAGTGGCTATTGATTACTTTATGGAGGTATTGTGTCCTCCGATTGAAGAGAGGTATCGTACGAGTTGCTACCTCGACGCGTGCTCGTTGGAATTATAAACTCACGATGAAATTACGAGTTGTTTATTTACAGTTCCGATTTTACAAATGTAATAAAATATTCCAACGGCTAGGACTGCAGATATGAACGTCCCGGGTTGTGTTAACAGCATGCTGTCTCGTTACCGATTGATTACTGACTGACTGCTGACGCCATTTATATAGCCCACTGATTCAGTAACTACTGGAAAGGCAAGCAAAACACACACGAGAGCCTTTGCGAAGTTTCGACGCGATGCTGTGAATTACTGATTGAAGTTCTAGACCTTTCCAGTAGGTTGCGAGATATTAATTATTTTTCCTTCGGCGCCTGGCGCGGCGATAGGTACGTAGGTAGGTAGGTCGCCACAACTTAAAGGTATCATAAAATAACAGCTATATGTAATGAAATATAAATATTACTTTAGAATTAGTAATAATTACATTTATACATTAAACACTTTCATAAATTAACAAAAAAATCAAATTGTCTAAGTAACAAAGATATATTTAAAAAAATATATGAATATTGTTCAATTCCTAGTATTTTTTCATTTTCTTTGCCAAAATGAAGAAATGGTATTATTGTTCTATTACTTATTCATTTTCCAATCAAAGATTCTCAGCACGCTCCGTTTTATAGGATCCTAAAATAAACGTAAACATTTAACGACGATTTCTTTTAATCCTTCCCGTAACATTATCTCATATGACCAAAACCTCATAAAATGGCACTCGATATGTGATTATTACCGTGTTATACGACATATCCTGGCATTAAATATTGTCGTTTTTAATAAGATCTTGTAGATATCAAAAAATCGTTTTTTGGTCAAATTTGTCGTCAATTGTTTTAAAAATTGGAACTGAACATTTGGTGTATGTTGTGAGGCTGAAGGTGGTGGGTTAATGTAACCCAGATGAATGTTCAGGTTGAATCGAAACCGGTTGGTTTTATTTAAAGATATCGATAACATATTATAATCATTGTGACTGTGACTTTGGAAATCCTTTTTCTTTTATACTCTTTTTTTTATTTTCTCTCTTCTTCTTCTTTTATATCTTTTCTTTATTCAATTCTGTTTCACGTATGGAAATCCTTTCACGTATTGGTTTCACGTATTGGAAATCCTTTTTCTTTTATACTCTTTTTTTTATTTTCTCTCTTCTTCTTCTTTTATATCTTTTCTTTATTCAATTCTGTTTCACGTATAATGTATGATATACATATATAAAAAAATTAAATATTATAATTTTCATTATCCTTATTAAAATTAAAATCCTTAAAATCCTTATCCATTTTAAAAATATATGTTGAATTGTTTTTCGCTGCTCCACCTTTTTTACACGAGCATTGCTCAAAAAAAAGGTGAATCACGATATTTAAAAAATGTATTAAAAATATATATATACAATGTATAACAACTGTATTTGTAAAAAAAAAAAATAAAAAAAAAAAAAAAATTTACAATACAGTGGTATTCAAACAAAGTTATTTTGTTCTTATTATTATTATTTTTTTTTATATTTTATTTTATTTGGAAAACCAAAAGTTACAATATTTTACAATGAGTGACAGAATATGAAAATATTTTTTTTGCAAATTACTCAACCAATAATAGGTTTTCACTCAATTATTTAGTTTAAACAAAGAACAAGTGTTACATTAGCCTATGGGGATGGGATGCTGGGAGGAAGGGGAAAGGGATGGATCTATTCTGTATAACTAGTAGCGTGTATGTAAGTAGTTATAGTAAAGTATCGAGAGATCGCGCGTGTGACTTTAAGGAGTGTGGGGCAGATGTCAAATTGTGTATAGTATGTATTGAAAATGTGTGATGCATGATAAATTGAGGAGTGCTTAGAATTGATGTATTTGGCAAAAAATTCGTCTGATCTGGTTCGTTTGTTGGGAACTCGTAGTTGTGTATAATTTCATAATGTCTGAATACCCGAGTTTGAACATAATGTTTTTATACAATTATGATAAAGATGTTGCACGCTGAAAAATGTTGTCCTAGAATACCTATGATAGAAAAAACAAAATTAATTTCATGCCGCCAGTGCTTGCTTACTTCAAGAGTTTTGGCTGTTTATTACAACCGGATTTTTTTGCTTTGCACGTAATATTTGTATGGACTAGCGACACACCTAGCGTTAAAAGCGCAGGCGTTATTTGGCTTGGCCTATTTCAGCAAATCGCTCGCCAAGCATTTGTAGGAATATGCTGAAATAGGCCAAGCCAAATAACGTTGGCACTTTTAACGCTGCGTGTGTTACTAGTCTAAATGCAAATATCATGGTTCTAACTATCTCCCGAGAAAAATAAATCGGGTGAGTGGTTATTTGAGAATGCATCTGTATCTAAAATGAAATAAATATTGTTAATAAATATTTGATTATGCGCTACTTCTTCTATAGCCAACGTTTCGGACAGCGTTAAAGTGTCCATCATAAGGGCATACGTGTAGTTAGTTTGTAGGAGGCAGCAAAAATAAATATTAATATTAGGCCCTTACATATGAAATTGGCGTTTTGTATGGGAGGAACATAAAGTCAATTTTTTTCAATATGATATATTTATTTAATCAAAGTATGTACCATTGCTATCTATTCACCTTTGCCATCTCGTAGGTAGTTCATCGATCCCTTTAATAAAAATAAAACCATTCGGATGGGAATCAATAAAATCTTTGAAGGCGGTTTGGACTGCCCCTTTGGAGTTGAATTATTTCCCTTGCAAGAAGTTATTCAAATTTCGAAAAAAAATGGTAGTCTGTTGGGGCAAGGTCCGGAGAGTACGGTGGATGTCTTAGACATTCCAATTGAAGCTCATTCAATTGAATTATAATACGATAAAATGAATATTTTTATTTTGTAAAAGGTGTCAACACCCGATTAAACTTTTGTTAACCGCTTGTGCACATAAGCTTGTTTTCACGACAATTTAACGTAGGTAGACATAGGAATGGCGTATGCCCCGCACCTGAGTTATCGTTGTGGCTGTAGAAATTGTTAGCTATACCATTTATGTAAATATCCATGTGAATATTCTGGAAATGCAAAGCTGTCCCCCAAAAAATATATTACGTTTAAAATATTATAATGTCCACTACCCTTAAGTGATTAAGTGCTTTGGGGAGAAAATTACCGAAAACCTTAATTCTAATTCGTCCCTTATTATAACTCCTATTTTACATATACATATCTATAAATCTTCTTAATGTGACACTTTAAATTCTTTTGTGCCTTTGTGCCGACCTCCACAATTAGAGGTAGACATCTGAAGTTTATAATCTGATTAAGTCATAACTCAACTTAATGAGAGGCGTTTTAATGGCGAATAATTCAAATTTTCGCTTCGTTTACGTGATTAATGATCAAAGTAATAAGGCTTCATTTCAATTACATGAGCCTATGTTTACAGAGGGCCGCAGGAGTTTTTTTTTTCAATCCCTGGGTATTTAACTAAATAAACAAATGATTTGATATAATCACAAAATAAGTCGTAACGGTTTATAACTATTCAATCTATCATTGCCATTTTTGTCAAAATGTTTTTATTTTCAAATTTGTCTGGATTTCACCCTTCAAGGGTATTTATTCTAGGCCACCATTTCAAATAACGAAGAGAAGGAATGTGAATTTATACATTAATTAAAAAGGGCAAATTTGAAAAATTATATGCACTCGAGATCAGACTACGAGAAGAGATGAGATGTTGAATGGAGGGGAGGCAATTTTAGATAAGGCTTGAAAGAATAGAGGATATTTGTTTAGAGAGGGACAACCAAAAATATGTGATCTAAAGTTCCCACTCTAGACCACAGATAGTAAAATCTGGGGAAAAAGCACGTGAATTTTTGAAAGGTGACAGAAACGGAACAATTTCCAATTCTCGTTCGAATACGTGAGGAAATTTATTTTATGGAAAAATGGGGAAATTGTTGAAACCACGATTTTAATGGGGTAGTCCTTTGTTTTTTTTACCTTTAAGGCAAAGAAGGGAAAAATATCAACTTTTAGTTTTCTAGAGTTGTACTTCTAATAATAATTATTTTTAAGTATTACTCCGACTTCACCACACATCCGAGAGACATTTGACATTTTTTTGTCTATTTGACTCGTCTTTGTAGCATACTTGATGTCATTGAATCACTAAACGGCGCTATATAAAGTTAACCATTTTTTATCAACTATCTGAGCTTTTGTAAAATAATTTGCAGATTTTCGTACAAAATTATTATAATCATTTTATCAAATTGAGCCTCTTGTAATAGTCAAATATATTTTGAAAAATGTTAATCCCAATAAATATTTTGTCTCGTAGATAATGACTGAATTTTTTTTTTACATTTCTTTAAACCTACATCAAGTTTGATAGAAATGGGACTTACCTAATTTCTACCTACGCATCTCTCTTGAGAATAATTTTTATTACTAGAATAACAAATATAACTACAATTTCGACCCATATTCGTTAATCTTCGTGATTGATTTGTAGACCAAACCAAAAGGGAGAGTCGTTAAGGGAGATCGCTGGATCTAGGGAAGGGTAGATAAAGAGCACGGCCTTAATATTTTATGAACTCGTGTAAAAATAAACCAAAACCACTTGATATTAAAAACGCCTATAGCTTTTGTTTTACTTTCTTATCTACTCATATTATTAAATTATTTTATATAAAAGACACCTTAAATTTTATTATATCATGGCAACAGGGATCTAAAAACACATTGAAAATATAATACACAGTGGAACAAAGGTACTGTGGTATGATTTTCTCCTTAGTTTTTTCCTCTCGTAGTAAGTTAAGTAAGACGGAATTTTTAATTTTTGACAAATATAATAAAATCTTTTTTATTTATCAATAGACTCTTTCAATATTATCTTCATTAATTAAAATATTATAATTTGAGGTTTAATTCATAAAGTTAAAAAGTTACAAATAAAAATAAAAGGACACTTACAAAAATTTAAACACATTTAAACACATATATACGACTGCTTGTCCCTACAGTCCAATTTTTTAAAATTCGCAGAATGGTGTACCATCAACAAACTTACACTTAACATTAAAAAATGTCAAATCATGAGTTTCTTCAGAATAAAAAACCCTATCAAATATTGTTACTCACTTAACAACCACAGTTTATTGTCAGTACCTGTAATAAGGGACCTCGGAATAACCTTCGATACTAAACTCCTATTTACTAATCACATTGATATCATTACTAATAAAGCAATGAAAATGCTGGGCTTCATTATAAGAATATGTAAAGATTTCAAAAATATCCAAACATTTAAAATACTATATACAACTTTAGTTAGAAGTCATTTGGAATATAATTCCCCCATATGGAACCCTGTCTACAAAAGCCATGCAAATTCCATTGAAAGAATCCAACACAAATTTCTCAGATCAATTAATTTCAAATTAGGAATTCCCGCGGATGACATAAACTATGATTCTCTATTACAAAAAATGCGACTCTTATCGTTAAAAGATAGAAGAATACTTAATGATCTAATTTTTTTATTTAAAATAAATAACAACTGGTTTGACTCCCCTGAATTAGTTTCACTGGTGAATTATCACATACCTTTTAGACCTACTCGACTCCAAACACCTTTTCATTGTAATACCTCTGGGACCACCGCAGAACAAAATGCAACAATAAATCGCTTACATACTTTTGGCAATAAATATGCTAATATCGATCACGCCGGTAATCTGGCCTCATACAAAAGATGCATTAAACAAAATTTGTCTTCTAGTACCATGTAAACATAATAATTATGTAAACATAATATGCTTACCAGAACTTGCAAAACATTAATTCATTAGAAATCATAGGTACTTGTAAAATTCATCATATCGGTTAATATTTGTAATCTATAATATCTACCTATTAAATATTTTATTTTTATTTTTCTTTGCTCCTTACTTTTTATATTTTATATTTTATATTTAAATGGAGGACTTCTTACTTTTTATATTTTATATTTAAATCTTTGTTCTTTTTAAAGACATCTTATATTTCTACATTTAACTTTTTTATTATTATTATTTTATTCTCACTTTTAACTTTTAACTTTTTTATCTTTGCTTAATAATTTAAAGCTTGTACTTTATACTTATACTTTGTACCATATTTTTCACTTTACATTTATATTTTACCCTTTTCCTACTACTTATTACCTTACTACTTACTTTTAAAAATTTTTTTTTTCCTTATATTTAACTTACATTTATACTTTTAGTTATTCTTCATGTTGTTGTACTATTTATATGTTATGTCAATTATGTTAATGGCACATGTTGTGCCGTATATGTGTAAATAAATAAATAAATAAATAAATAATAAATTTTATATCATTGATTCTATTGGTCACTGCTGAGCTATACATTCAGGATTCTGATTTATCAGAATATGTGGCCGAGAAGTATAGTTTTTTTGGTCTGGATTCTGAGAAGAAGCGCTCTTTCATACCGCATGTAAAGTTATAATCTCGACGGCTGGCGTGGTCGAGGGGGAAGACTCTCGACTCTCCATCCGAATATCGCGGGTTCGAACACAACATGAAAAATAAATTTAGTTTGATTAATTTGTGTTATTTCATAATTGATTAATTGAAAATAATATATGGTATAGGTACTTGCGGCACGTCCCAGAGTGGTAGATAATCTAAGTATCGCCCTGGTGTAAGACCACCATTAAGAATTGAAACATTGCTCTAAATGGATTTAGCCGTGTTTGGTGACCAGATCTGAATAGTTTTAGGTAGTTTTCTACCTTCCTCTTCCCCATCACCTTTCCCTCTCCACAACCTTCATCCTCACAACATATGCCAATGTTGGGATGCCATAGTCTCACTGGCTCCAGACGATATATAAAAAAAAATCTATCTCATGTCTTCTTTCCAGGATATATTTAGCATTCTTTTATAGATAAATATATTTTTGAATGCGATTACCAAACAAGTGTCCCAACTGCTTCCAACGGCCTGGAGACTATGGGATTCCATTGGAGTATGTTGTGAGGCTGAAGGTAGTGGGGAGGATAGTGGGAAGGAAGAGGTTATTTGTAGTGTAAAGTAGAGTATTCGTTGCCCTTGTGCCCACGTCTTGGGGCAGACATTTTCATTTTTCAAATAAACATCTAGGCGCGCACAAATTTAAGAAGGTGTTTGTTTTCTAGGACAACCTGTATAAAGTAATGAGAACACAACTATTTTTCTTCGGCAGTGATTTAGTTTACCTAAGAAATTCGCATTTGTTAACCTTGTTTTGCTAGCTCATAACATGGCTTTTTACAAAAGGCAATTTTACTGAATTGAATTCAGCACAAATAAGTTAGTTTTATATATTTCCCTCGTAGAAGAATTTATAAAATATTACCCGTGAACTTTAAATTGACGACTACTCATAAGATAACATAAATAAGTTATTTGAAAGTTCTTGTTACCATCTAATTATAATTTATTTCCCCTTTTCATACTTTTACTACGTACATTTTTTCAATCATCATATTATGCTCCTATCTTTTCCAAAGACATATTCACATATAAGCGAATTTCGCTGCCGCTGCAAAAAACACCAAGCTGGAATTCGCCAGAACCTGCGAAATTTCCGAAAACACAGAATTTAAGAAACAGGCGCTATCGCTATCCATTTCAATATTAAGAGGGTATTTTACCAGAGAATACCGGAAATTAGTCCTTTTTAAATCAAATTCTAGACGTATTGACTCTTTTTTAGAAAAAACATAAAGATTTTTAAAGATTGTTATTTTATCTGGTACACGCAGTTTTAAAATTTTGAAAAACTTAGTTTATTTTTAATATACGAAGGTTATACCGTTCGACGTTGGCAGATTTGTCCAATTTTAAAACGATAGATTCTATAACAACCCACATTTCAAATAATATTTATAATCATACAAGAAAATAAATCGATACATAAGTTTTATTATATTAACTAAAATTAAAAACATTAAAAAATAAATCTGAAAACGTGTTTTGTAACAAAAATTTTTCAGTTTTTAAAATATTTATTAAAGGTAACTTAAAAACAAAAATATTTAAAAAAAAATTTACACACTTATATTTTTTAGACATTATTGAAAAATCATAAATATTTATGATCAAAAAATACTTACAAGAAGTACACGATATTTAATAATTTATCATCGTGCGTTTTAATCATTTTTATTGCTTACTTGAATGTAAGTATATATTAAAGCAAGTTTTAAATGCAATAAATCGATAATAAAAAAAATGATACGGGGGATAATCTATCTTTCTCATCGGCATCTCCCTGTACAGTTGAAAGCATTTTTAAACTTTTATTTTCAGCCGCTGATCAACCGCTCTTAAGATTTTTTTCCACGGACGGCACACGAACGTGACTGACTAAACAGGGGAAAATCAAGAACGTTTTGCTACCCATGGCAGAAGAGAATTCCGCACAGGTTTGAACTGTGAGAATCCCGAACACTCACTCGGTTTTCTTTAACCACAGCGACAGCGAATATCGCCTATAAGTGAATATATGTATATCGCCTATTTTCATAAATAAATTGCTCGTTTGTAGCATCTAACTAAGGTCCTCTTTCCCATTCCCTTCCCCTTTCCAATTCCTTCAGCCTCAAAACTCACCTAAATGTGCTCGGGGCAGATGCAAACTCATTTGCGGTATTAACATAGAAAAATAAAATAACGTTGTTTAATGCTGCGTATATATTTACAAACCCAGTCGCGAGCTGAACCATGATTTACCAACTAAAGCCGCTCGCGGTTGCTTCGTTCCTTAAGAAAGATTGGCTAGCGGCTAAGAATAAAAGTTTAAAAATGCTTGCAACTGTACAGGGAGGTTCCAATGAGAAAGATCGATTATTCCCCGTATCAAATTTTTTTATTTGAAAATTTAATATCGATTTATTTCATTCAAAACTTGCTATCTACTATATCTACCATATCTATATATCTATCTATATATCTACTATATATATATATATCTTCTATATATCTACTATATATATATATATATATCTTCTATATATCTACTATAATATGAAGCAATTGAAATGCTCAAAACTCACGATGATAAATTATTAAATAACGTGTACTTCTTGTAAGTATTTTTTGATCATAAGTATTTATGATTTTTCAATAATGTCTAAAAAAATAAGTGTGTAAAAAAATGTGAAATATTTGAGTTTGTAAGACCTTAAATAAATAGAAAATGAGGTATTTTTGTCACAAAACACATTCTCGGATTTATTTTTAATGATTTTAATTTAACTAAAATTAAAATTCTGAAAACTGCGTTTACTAGATTATGTATTGATTTATTTTAATTAGTTTTTGATACGATTTGAAATTTGTGTTATTTAATAGAATCTATCGTTTGAAAATTGAACAAATCTGTCAACGACCAACGGGATAACCTTAGTTTTTCACAATTTTAAAACTGCGTGTACCAGATAAAATAACAATCTTTCAAAATCATTTTTGGTGTTTTTGTAAAAAAGAGTCAATACGTCTAGAATTTGATTTAAAAATGACTAATTTCCGGTATTCTCCGGTAATACCCTCTTAATTCTATGTTCAGCTCGCAGGTTCGGCTCGCATGCTTAAGCAGCCGTATGTGTTATTATCTCATTTAAAATAAAACAATAACTGTATAAACACCACTTTTATTTTTTATACTTTATATCGACCGGGTTTCGGGCTACAACCGAAGCCACAGTAGAGCAGTTTAATCTCTACTATACTGTACTGTAGAGATTATACTGCCTTGAAGAGGCTACGGTTGTAGCGAAACCCGGTTGGCATAAAGTATTAAAAATAAAAGTCTTGTTTACAAATTTATTGTTTTATTTTAAATTATAATGTCACATCACAAAGTAACTGCTTCATGTGAACAAAAATGTTATTTTCTCTCTGATTATATCACACTCCCTGTGAGGTTGAAATCTCGGAACAGGCTCAGTCTAGTGAGGTGGTTTACACCAACAAAAAAGTATGCTTATTTAACTTTTCTTTGCATTAGCTCCCTCAGGAGTCCCCGAGGAAAATAATCTTCATCAGGGTCTCAATCACCATATAAGGGGACGCTGTGTGGAGGGTCTCTTTAAGTAAAGGAAGGTGAAGAAATTCTGGGAAGGAAAAAGTATGAGAGGTGGGTAGAAATCCGGGAATCAGTGTTTTATGGAGTACGGATATATGAATCCATCCCTCCAACTGCGGTGCAAGGCGATGGGTCGAGAGAGTCCGGCTGGAGAGGTTAAAAGGCCTCCCTCGACCAGTCTCTGGATCTGGCCCGCCACGCAGCAGGTAGATAGACGCAGCCACCAAACGTATCTAACCACTTGGGGTGACCTATGGCAGAGGTGTTGGTTATCCAATAAACGGTTCCCGGAGTGGCGGTACCCATACCTGCCTCCCAAATTAATAGCAATAAAACAAATAAAAACATAGGATAGTCATGTTCGTACCAGGATTGTTGCGGATGCAGAAATTTTGAGATCCGTAGATGCGGATTATTAGAGGTTCACATCCGCGGTTGCGGATGCGGATTTCAGGATTTTTTAAAGATTTTACAATAAAGTACAGAAATAAATTAAAATAGATTTACTTTTAATACGTTCTTTCATATTTAGAAAAAAAAAACTAAAATTGAACTTATTGAACTTACTTATTGATTTGAATTGAATTTGATTGAACTTGGATAAACAAACAGTGTAATTGATTCAATATTCGCATAAAAGAAAAAATAAAGATAATAATAATAACACAATTTAGCAAAATATATATGTATATAGAAAGTTAAATAATAAGACCTGAAATTACTTTTTTTATTTATTGTTTTTGTGTTTAATTCGTAGAACTCCATTTAATTTTTTTGAAATTTAATTTAAATTAAATTTAATAATGTTTTTTATTAAGTTCTGCAAGTGTTATAGTTTTTATTATTGTAACAGCTGTTTCGGCTTACAAGGCCATTTTCAAACTGAGCTAAACTTGAAATTACAATAACATAAACAGTATTAAGGATTGTAGCGTATTATTTGCATATATTGCATGAATTCGCATCCGCGAAAGCTCCGCATTAATTGGTGCGGATGCGGATGAAGGCGAATATTCCGCATTTGCGGATGCGGATGCGAATATCAGTAACACCACTGGTTCATACTATTTATTAAGTGGGGTTGTATAAGTTTTATCGTAACTCCAATATGGTATTGTCCCTTTATGTTACATCAGTAATGTATAGCAATATTAATAATATCTATAATATAGTAGTAGCAGGTATAATTTTCTAAATAATGTTAGATTATGGTTTCGGCGAACCAATTTCAGACCAATCAATGAACAAAGAGTCATTGTGCGACAATCAGACAAAGGGTTTGTATTGAAGCGTTGCACCTAGAGATTTAATACTTCTCAGATTCGCAGATCCCAGACAACAATACTGCAAGTCAACTTGTTTTCAAATAGCGAGAATCGTCACGTGAAAAGTACATAAACACTTCGCGGAAGTTTCTCCTTTCTTCGTTTCGTATAAACATCCGATACACGCTCAAAATACGAAGCGACGTGTTGTGTTTTAACTAATGTTTGTTCTGTCTGTAGTTTTACTACAATTTTGTAATAGCTGGTTCGAAGCCCTAGATCTCGAGCAAACATTGCAAATTTGATCGCATTTGTTCGCGTGTCAGCATTGTATGCTATACATATTAAAATATTTTTTACTAATAATATAATATTTTAATCGAAAACGAACCTCCCAACTAAATCTCCAATATCTTTATTTTGACATTCCACGTAACATTCTATGCTCTATTTGCAGAGAGCAAATTTATATTATGCAATAAAATTTGCTACTATGCAATGAGTTCGGCTGCGTGTTTAAATATTTCTTGATTATTGACCTCTCTTCTCTAGCCTTTTTTTATTTTTTACCTTTGGTGATGCTTTGGGGACGGAAATTTAAAGGAAAGGAAGGAGATAAAGTTCTGGGAAGGAAAAGGGTGTGAGGATTGGGTAGGAATCTGGGGTTCGGTGTGTCCAGATAATCCGCCGCCAAGACCTAGACAAACCTCACCCCATGAACCCGGGCACCCCTGCTAAGTCACCAAACGTAGCGTACCACTTGGGGTGACCTATGGCAGAGGTGTTGGTTATCCAATAAATGGTTCCCAGGACGGCGGTACCCATTTCCGCCTCCCAAATTGAATAATTGAATAAAGGAATATCATTGAATAATTTTATACCTTTATGTACAAAATGATTTTTGGCTGCTGTTAGAAATCATAACATGATATATATTTTCACCTTCTGCATTGTGCATCCATATTGTAATTTAAATAATTTTATTTTAATCTCCCAATTAGAAGTCATGTGCTATAGATCTCATTTTTAACCACTTTGAAAAGCCTTTTCGTGTTAAGACTGCTTATCTTTTATATATTCGATTCAATTGATCATACATATCTTCTAGAAAAACTCAAAAAGATTTGAATCGTAGGTCGTGAACTGAATATCATTAAAAGCTACATATCAGAAAGCTAATCATGATTAAACATGAATCAAGTCAACCAATACAAATTCAATACGGAATTCCACAAGGCAGTGTCTTAGGCCCGATTTTATTACTGATATATATATACTTATGTATTCTAAACTGTCACGGCTCAGTTATTAAATATTAGATAATACAGAGATTAATAAATACTGTTTCAACCTCAAGGTCGAGTCCAGTTAAATCGTACCGCCTGCTAAATAAGATATTAGATTCCTTGTCATTTATCATGAATAAAGTCCAAGTATCTTGTTGAACCACGGAGTTTTTATTTAAAATGAGTTTGTGAGACAAACCTGGAGTCACAACAATGAAAAAGACAAACCTACCAGTGAGTATATACTTTTTACTACGGTCCGTGAGTTTTCAGAGGTTCCATGTCTAATCGGACCATGAGATCTCAGCGTCTGAATTCCCATAGTAAATTTATTCAGACACAATACTTCCTCACATGATAATTCATCACATCATAACTCACATTAACCTACCCTTCCAATTACCCGCCTCCCTCCCCGCCTAACCTAACCTAACCTAACCTAAGGTTAAAAAACCCCAATTATCAGTTTCGACGCTTCGAGACATGATGAATTTGTGAGGAATTAACATCCGATGAAAGTTTGTACTCAATATTCAAACACTTAAAAAGTTTCCACTGAGTACACCGGTCACCGTTTTCAGTGAGCTAGAGTGCTAAGATTGAAAAATACGATGTTATTTGTCGCCAAAATAGTATTTTATTTTTTTTTCCAAATTTCAATTTTTTTGTATGAAGTTCATTTAGTTTGTGGATGCGGCGCATCCCCAAATTGAAAGAATACTTCATTCATTCATTCATTCAAACAAGAAAACGAAAGTGAAATTAAATTGATGTATTTAATAAAAAGCAAGGCTTCGTCAACTTTTTTAGAATAGCAAAATTTAAGATGTATTGGAGAATTGTCGTAAATTTTTTCGACAAATGATAATTTTCGTGTTATTATGTTTGGCAACATTTATATTATGTTATATTGACAGCATAAGATAATTTTCTTGTTATTGACTTTAATAATGTAGGATTATTTTCTTGTTATAAGGTTTGACTACTAATGTTATTGAGAGGTCCATTTTCTGTCTTCTAAACGTATAGCTCTTTTCATAAACTTTGTCTTTTGTGCTCCGCTGTTTTCATCGTTTCAATATTGATTCTGATAACCTCTCCACGTTGGTTGGTTGCAAGATAAGCCAAAAATATAGGATTTGTACCGAAGAGTCACGTTTTGACATGTTGTTTGTTCTGCTTCCTCAGAGACTCGAAACTTTCACGTCTCGTTTCTACAGTTCTTAGCGATTGTCTCGGCAGGTAAAAGGCCGCCTGGAAAAAGGCGCCTGACAATAAGGCGCCTGAGAAAAGGCGCATTGTGAAAAGAACATAGAGTTAAAGGCATAGTCATATAATGTGTACCCACATGTATGTATAAGTTTGGCACATAATGCGAATGGTAAACCTGATGTTTCCTGTTTTCTTTTTTTACGGTTTATTTTTCTCTTATAAGTATTAAGAATTTTATATAAACGCTAAAAACAATTAAAATTAGTAAGTTAAGTAATTTGAGGTTGATAAAAATTATGAAATAAGTATGAAAAAAGTTCCCTTTCGATATGTGTTGTCCCGTTCTCTTAAACCCATTTCAGACTTAAGTAGGTAGATATTTATAAAAAAAAATTTGAAATACTCAAGCATCTAACTATCATGATTGACTGCAATTCAAGTTAAAATAACAGTCAAGTGGTTAATTTCACATATATAATGTCACACCACCGAGTGATTGCCTTTACTTAGAAATTTACATTTCCCCCTGAAAGTGTTCCATTGTTCGCGATGTTTGTATGGAGGTTTTTTTATACATTATTTACAGGGTGTAACAGCACGTACCCGCTGGATTTTAACCAGCGATTCTTCAGCACATTTGGAGCAAATGAAAGTAGATATCATTTTGTTGTCCAATGATATATTTGTTATTCGCATGTCACCACTGGTCCCGCTCTCACACGTCGCGACGGGATCAGTTGCGACGTGTGATTGAAAAATATTTTTATTGTTTTTAATTGAAAAACAAAAAAAATATATATATGTCATCGGACATCAAAATGACATCTAAGTTTTTATTCAAAATATGCTCAGGAATCGCTGGTTAAAATCATTCGGGTACGTGCTGTTACAATCTGTGTATAGACTCCTCCAGGCAAAAAGACGCCACAACAAAAGAAATCCTGGTGAAAAATTGCCCTTTGGTATGTATGTCGGCGATATTTTATCAGATTATTTTTGCATATCCAAAATAAAATTTTTCCCGAATTTTATCTCGGATAAAGATTTGTGTCACTCCATTGTGAAAATTACACACAGTTTTTTTGGCCACTAACGTTTTAAGAATATTGTTTTTTTCTCGTTCTCAAAGTGATTTTCATATTTTCTCAAAGAATAACCGCAGATCAAATAAAGAAATAATAAACTCGGGATGAATAATGTATTATATTTTGTTACATCTTTTTGAAAAGTATGGTTTAACGTGATAGAAATAGAATTTAAGACGTGACCTACTTACGAAAATATTTATTTTCATTGAATACATTAACACAATGAATTCAATAGAATGTTGTTTACTCATATCTAACGGAGAAATACCAGATTCACTTAGTTTTATAAGAAGCTTATGTCCTAAGCCTAGCTTAATAGAGCATGGCAGAGATTGGAAGTGTTAGGTTTTGGTTGAGCAAACGCGGAAGACGTATTATGGGCATGATAACTTAGATTATTTGAAACTTCATAATTGAGCCCTTGCCCCGAATAATGTTGTATCCAACAATATTCTTGTTTCGAGAAAAAAAGGAAAAAGCGAAACCGGTTATTTTCATTACATTTTATATTTAAAATTCAATAAGCATACAATTTTTAAGATTTTAAAGCTATTTTTTTAAGGCTATTAAATAAGAACTTGTTGCAAGAATTGGTGCTGAATTCGTGGTAAAATGTTGTATATGAAAATTTCACATAAAACATTATTCCACAAAATGGTTTTTTATATTTTTCTGACCCTCAAGAAAGCACTATGCTCTTGTAACACCAATTTAAAAATTTCATTGATGCATTTGAGCTTAAAAAGCAAAACAACTGTATGAATAAATGAATTATTTACAATCTAGATTTTGTCTTGAGATCAACATAGAGCATTATTCCACAAAACTATTTCAAGCAGCCTTAACAATATTTTTTGTGCACAAATTCCACTTTTATGCATTCTTCGGTTGAAGTGTATCTAGTTGAAGCCGTACTACGTTCGTTTTCTCCATTTATTCCTATGAATTAAACCAATCTCCGTGATTTCGATAAACGGCTTTATACAAAAATTTTCCATAAACCGACATTTAAAATGCTGCCACAGGCCTAAAAAAATTTTCATTACCATGATCCCTATCTTAAAAGATGCGTGATAATATTCCCAACATTATTTCATCAATAAACCAGCATTGATAGTTTTGTTGGATACAACATTATTCCGGGCAAGGGCTCATTTATTATTACAAAGTAGATTATTTGAAATTTCATTACTATGACCCCTATCTTAAAAGATGGTAATAATATTCCCAACATTATTTCATCAATAACTCAACATTGATTGTTTTGTTTGATACAACATTATTCCGAGCAAGGGATCAATTATTATTATAAAGTAGATTATTTAAAATTTCATCATTGGTCCCTTTAAATGTATAAAATGTTCACAAATATGTGAGAACGGAACATAAAATAAATATATATAAAGTATGTTGAGGAGAATCATTTGCCATACAATTGAATACAAATATATTCGCTATACAAATATAATTTATTTATGAAAAACGCAAAGCTTGCTAAATAATTTGAATTCATTATGAATCTTTTGTTCATGCGTGTTTTAAAAAATGTTAATAATATAAATTTATTAATATTATTAACATTTAGTAAAATTGTTTTGCTTTAGTAAAAATTCAATTTATGTATTTTTTTTAAAGTTTTTTTTACAATAGCTCCACTTAGTAGGCTATGAGGAAAAAAACCCGATGTCATCTTTGGGGATGCAGTGTAAAGGGTCTTTTTAGGGAAAAGACGGAGAGGAAGTTCTGGGAAGGAAAACGATATGAGGGTTGGATAGGAATCTGGGGGTCAATTTGTCCTGGAGTGACGGACGTATGAATCCATCCTCACACTGCGGATTAGGGCGATTGGGTCGAGAAAGTCGACTGGGGAGATCTAGGTTAGGTTAGGTTAGGGCAAACGCATTCGACACTTATCGCTCTGTCCGGAATAGTCTTGGATATGTTCGAGGCTGAAGGGAGTGGTGAAAGAAAATGAGTTAGTATGTAAGAGGAATGCGAGGAAGTACTTGGCTATTATTTGGTCACCAAACACTTCTAAAACCATTTCAAGCAATATTTAACGTGTTATTTCACCTGGGTGATATTGAGAATATCTTCAAACCTGAATTTACTCATATATACTGTGTGTATATCTAAAATCTAAGGGGTTGCTTGACACACTTCACTCAAATCTCAATTTTTCACTCACATTTTTTATTTATCACATGGAAAGATTTTGTGTCGCAAGGGGAATAGACTCAAGTAAAATAAAAGTGACGTCATTTGAACTCATGCTAAAATCACCGTAACTTCTGGCTACATCTGTACCTGTGGCATTTCACAATATTATGGTTCCATGACAGTTGATCCCTTGACAGTTGCCTCCGCATACTTGTTACATATATACAATATGCAGTCGGTTTAATGAAAATACGGTATACCTACTAAAACAAAAAATATATATGTGTCCCCGAAGAGGTCTGCAGAGAGGATGTACCGCCGAATAACAAAAGTGTAAAACATACCAAATGAAACAAATAACTTAGTTTTAAACCACTTTATTTTTATATTTGTCGACCGGTTTCGATTGTACTCAATCTTCACCAGGACAATAAAATAAACTCAGTTTTTGAGTCCAATTGAAACCGGTCGACAAATATAAAAATAAAGTGGTTTAAAACTAAGTTATTTGTTTCATTTGGTATAATGTCAAGCCACAAAGTGTTTGCTTTCTTCGATAATTTTATAAAACATACTTTCATTCAAATCACCAAGGAAAAAACTACTCGTCTACACGTTTGCCGTACAAACCAGCGTATACAAAAGGTACAAAAAAATAAGTACAAAAAAACGAAATTTTAAATAAATTCGTTTGATATCCATACCAAATTAATATTAATCGATTTTGGGTTTGAAGTTGGTAGATAATTATAGTGATTTATTTTTGGGGTACTATGCTGTGTTGCGCTACCTCCTTTTTAGCCAACGTTTCGGATACTGTAACGCTGTCCCAATAGTAATGCCCCAAAAATAAACCACTATAATACCTTTGGCCGTGAAAATCTAACATAATATCTTGATAAATAATGCACAAAAAAATTATTATTTTATAATATATAATAATTAAATAGTTGATAATTTGTACGGATTCACAAACCAAGTTCTGTCGCTGTTTAATATGTTTAATTGTCTCTCTATGCATGCCTCTCGTGTTTCTTCTGTCGCTTGCCTCTCATTGTAATGTGTTACTTGCGTGACCTTGTATATATTTTTCTATTTTTATTTGTGATATTTCTGTTTTTCTTATTGTATGAATCTGTATTTAATTATGTGATTACAACTATTTAATTTTATATAATTGTAGATTGTTTGTGTTGGTATGTCCCTATTTGCACAATAACTCAGTTTCTATAACTGGTTTGTTCTCACGTAAGTGCGAACATCTGTAAAAACCAAGTAGAAATAGATAAATAAATAAATAACAATTTTAAGATAAAATGTGCTGAAGTAGATATTTTTATCGATAAATTGCACGGATTCAGAAAAAAAGTTCTGGCGCTGTTAAAAAATTATAACTAATTATATTATGTTTTGTATGCCTCTTGCCACTCATTGTAATGTATTACTTGAGTGAGCTTGTATATAAATTTTTTTTGTAATGTTTACTTTCCTAATTGTATTTGTCTGTATTTAATCGTATGTAATTGTAGATTTTTGTTATTGTACAATAACTGAGTTATAAAACTGGATTGTTCTCACGCAAGTGAGAACATCTGTAAAACTTAGTATAAATAAATAATTTCGGGGAGCCAACTGTCGGTTGGCTATTATGATGTATTTAATAACGTTTTAGACTATCGATGTAATGTGGTCCTATGATGCGTTTTTGTTGTGTAGGGTCTGAAAACATTTAAATAGTATTTCCTATTTCATTCAACATTCAATGATACATTATTTATCGCGAATGCATCTCGAATAATATTTATATTTATATTCGACCACAGCCACACACGTTTAAGCTCATCATTCAAAGATCTTGTTTTTTATCGAAAGACAATGCAACAATACAATACAACTTCAATACCCAGCTGAGAAAATATTAATTATTATTATGTTAATGGTGATTGTTTCATTGTGCCTTCAAAAGAATGGACTGCAGAAAAGATATATTTATGGTTATAATAAATGTTTATAATGCTTTGATATTAAATCATGGATTATGATCGTATTATGATACGCCATACGACATAATATTATAAAATCTATCTACTCGTTATATTTTATTTTAATATTGTATCTTAATATTATCATCTTAAGGTGATTGTTAAAAGAATTCATATTTCTTAAATACGATGGCGCGTATTTAATTATTTTACGTAGAAACGCTTTTTGCAAGTTATGCTTTAAAATATTAATAAGAATTGATCGTTAGCTAAAGAAAGGCTAACAAATACAATATTGAATGGAATCACCGATGCAATGTTGTGTGTATTAGCCTTTGTCGAAAGTTTTTAGTTTTTTTAAGGACAAAACTATTTATTCACTTTCATACTGCCTGTGACGGGCGCAAACAATTAGTTCAACCTTATATTAGCAACACTTGTAAAAAGCATTTTTCCGTAAAATAATTATACGCGCGCCATCTATGAAAGAGGAGATAATGATTTCTTTTGAGTATAACCTTAATATATGAAAATCTTTGTTTATCCCTTGTGCATTCCGAAACCATTCAACCGATTGCGATGAAACTTATGTTGATATGATATGATTGATTCAATATCAATATTTTCAATGAAATAATGTTAAGTACTTCGTCCGCATTCTCCCAATGCTACAGATTAATTGGGCTGTCAACTGTCAAACTTTTTACCCAAAAATTATTTTCATTGCAACAAAGATGGTTGATTTTCTATTCTATGTTACAATCGGAATAATTATGTGGTTTTCTCCCTTGTCTTAGCTTCGGTTAGAAAGGACATTCCCATTTGTCGTGGTATGTTAAAGTTTCACCACAATTTCAGTGGATACATTCCGAATGCAGCATATCTGGAATTCACTCGGTATGTCACAAGGCCACGCTCTGGGCCCTCAGTTATAATTCTTTATCATAAGGATAAATAGTTGAATCCTACGAATTTAATTATTCCTTTTATATGTGGCTTACAATTACAGGTTGGATAAAATACTAATTAACTAACCATCACGCCGTTTCACCGCAGGGGTCGGCAGAAAGGATTTGGACCCCCACCAAACTCTGTCTTGCCCCAGTCTCCTTGCTTCAGTCACGTCCATACATTAACTCTTACATATTAAGATCTCTCCGGTTATTGTGACTCTTGAGTCGGGTCATGACTCAAGTATTATTGATTAAAACACCGTGGGTGCTTCGTGGTTCGGCTCGCGCTTAATTTCGCAAATGTATTAGCAGCATTACAGTCCTTTCTTTGTTCATCCGCCGTTCTTGCCCAAATCATCTAAACGACTTTGGCGGCAGAAATTACGCTTTCTTATCAGCCTTGCTTTCTTTCCAAATGTCTAAAATTTTCAGCACAGAAGATACTCAATTTAATTCAATATCGTAGAATGCCGAGAAGGACACACGATCAAGTGAATCAAATAGTTTAGTCGGTTAATTTTAAAATTTAGACTAATATAAATACCTATGAGTGCGAATGTAAATGAAGCAAGGAGTGTGTGCCAAGAATTGTGTTGCGGTTCATCCTCTTTGCCTACCTCTGCGGGAAAAAACGATGGAATGACAAGAAAGTAACGCCGTTCTTCCACGTAGCTATTCACAAGCGACGCTACCGCTACCTGTCAAACAAATTTGCTAGCGTAGCACCTAGCGGCGTTTTCAAACACTAATAATAGTATGGAAAACACAGACGAGCGGCGATCGCGTCGCTTGAAGGTAGCTCCATGGAAGAACGGCGTTAGTCTATTTACAATTGGGTACCGTAAACGAATTTTATTACATCCTCTCCTAATAAACTTAAAATTTTAATGTTTCTTTAAATGTATATTTTATAATTTGCTGAATTACTCTACTACGATTATTCCAAAATATATACCTACCTTATAATGTCATCTATGTATAGGTAGATATATATATATATATATATATAAAATCCCTGTTTCCCTTGGTCACGCCATAACTCCAGAACGACTTGAACGATTGCGATGAACCTTTGGGAATTTGATGTACGCCTGCCCGCGATGGTTATAGGAGCTCTGGAGTTATGAAATTATTTTCTGTACTGATTGCGATGAAAATTTTGTTAGTTATTGTGAATAAGCCCGCGAAGGTTTCTATATTGCGATATTTCTATATTGATGAGCTCTGGCGATATAAAATTTGCAAAAAAAAAATCGTCACAAGCGAGTTGTTTGAAAAAAGGGTTATTTTATGGAGTATAGAAGCCGGGAAAAAGGATAGCTAGGGAGGATCAATTTGCTTATTTATTAATAAGCATTGCAACGTATGCCGGATATCAGCTAGTACATAATATAAGTGATTACCCACAATGTATTGTGTCACCAGTAAAATACTTTTACTAGATACCTACCTAATTTAAATACTGTTTATAACAAGTGAATTCGTTTTGAATATTTTTAAATTGACGTTTTGTCATTTGTATTTTGAGACGTATTTTAAGTAAATGTATATTTTTTAGATGTGTGTTTATTTTATAATGTTTATTTGTTCTATTGATAATACTTTTAAGTGTGTAGATTCTCAGTTCGTGTCTGTGTTTGTTTTGTTCAAGGAATCAACTTCGTTATATTTCAATGTCGCGTATATTTAACAGCAGGTAATCATCATAAAATATCATTGAATACGTTAATTAATTAATGTAGATAATCAAATGTATTTTGGTAAATATGCATGGGCGCGCTTCATCTCAACAGGCACAAATTATTATTTAAAAAAACACTGTTAGATATTATGTCTTACTCCGCTTACCGGTTAATACGGAAAAAGTAGGGGTGCCCGTTTTCATCGCGTGAGGTGTGTTCAGTGCCCACCAACTGTAGGGCGGGTCGGATTGGGAGAGGCTTGTTTAGGGAGTTCTACTCCGCTTACCGGATAATACGCAATTCGAATTTCGATACACGGATACGCACGGATAATACGGAGCGGAACATTTCCTTTGCCGCCATTTCTTTGGATTTGATATTTTGCGATTTTGGTAAATGTTTACTACTCCGCTTACCGGATAATACGGAATTCGAATTTCGATACACGGATACGCACGGATAATACGGAGCGGAATATTTCCTTTGCCGCCATTTCTTTGGATTTGATATTTGCGATTTTTTTCAATCTAAATACGCACGAATTACTTAGGTTACCCAGCCTAAGAACCTAATAACCTATTTTGTGCACGTAAATAGTTGTATATTGTAGTAATTGAAGTTGTATAAGTCCCGTTTCACTTGGCCAAACGTGGCTGTCAAATACTTCACGTAAGTGAAATAATCTTATAAAATTGAAATATAAAATACATGTTTTTTCGTCTCCCCCGACATAAATACTCAATTTTCGTAATAATAAATCAAAATCTAACTGTTTGAATAAAAAATATTCCGTATTAACCAGTAGGCGGAGTATGAAACTATTAATGTATTTTGGTAAATATGCATGGGCGCGCTTCATCTCAACAGGCACAAATTATTGGTAAATGTTTACTACTCCGCTTACCAAATAATACGGAATTCGAATTTCGATACACGGATACGCACGGATAATACGGAGCGGAATATTTCCTTTGCCGCCATTTCTTTGGATTTGATATTTGCGATTTTTTTCAATCTAAATACGCACGAATTACTTAGTTTACCCAGCCTAAGAACCTAATAACCTATTTTGTGCGCGTAAATAGTTGTAGTAATTGAAGTTGTATAAGTCCCGTTTCACTTGGCCAAACGTGGCTGTCAAACACTTCGCGTAAGTGAAATAATCTTATAAAATTGAAATATAAAATGCATGTTTTTTCGTCTCCCCCGACATAAATACTCAATTTTCGTAATAATAAAGCAAAATCTAACTGTTTGAATAAAAAATATTCCGTATTAACCAGTAGGCGGGGTATGAAACTATTAATAAATTATTATTTAAAAAAACACTGTTAGATATTATGTCTTACTCCGCTTACCGGTTAATACGGAAAAAGTAGGGGTGCCCGTTTTCATCGGGTGAGGTGTGTTCAGTGCCCACCAACTGTAGGGCGGGTCGGATTGGGAGAGGCTTGTTTAGGGAGTTCTACTCCGCTTACGGGATAATACGCAATTCGAATTTCGATACACGGATACGCACGGATAATACGGAGCGGAACATTTCCTTTGCCGCCATTTCTTTGGATTTGATATTTTGCGATTTTTTTCAATCTAAATTCGCACGAATTACTTAGTTTACCCAGCCTAAGAACCTAATAACCTATTTTGTGCGCGTAAATAGTTGTAGTAATTGAAGTTGTATAAGTCCCGTTTCACTTGGCCAAACGTGGCTGTCAAACACTTCGCGTAAGTGAAATAATCTTATAAAATTGAAATATAAAATGCATGTTTTTTCGTCTCCCCCGACATAAATACTCAATTTTCGTAATAATAAAGCAAAATCTAACTGTTTGAATAAAAAATATTCCGTATTAACCAGTAGGCGGGGTATGAAACTATTAATAAATTATTATTTAAAAAAACACTGTTAGATATTATGTCTTACTCCGCTTACCGGTTAATACGGAAAAAGTAGGGGTGCCCGTTTTCATCGCGTGAGGTGTGTTCAGTGCCCACCAACTGTAGGGCGGGTCGGATTGGGAGAGGCTTGTTTAGGGAGTTCTACTCCGCTTACGGGATAATACGCAATTCGAATTTCGATACACGGATACGCACGGATAATACGGAGCGGAACATTTCCTTTGCCGCCATTTCTTTGGATTTGATATTTTGCGATTTTTTTCAATCTAAATTCGCACGAATTACTTAGTTTACCCAGCCTAAGAACCTAATAACCTATTTTGTGCGCGTAAATAGTTGTAGTAATTGAAGTTGTATAAGTCCCGTTTCACTTGGCCAAACGTGGCTGTCAAACACTTCGCGTAAGTGAAATAATCTTATAAAATTGAAATATAAAATGCATGTTTTTTCGTCTCCCCCGACATAAATACTCAATTTTCGTAATAATAAAGCAAAATCTAACTGTTTGAATAAAAAATATTCCGTATTAACCGGTAGGCGGAGTATGAAACTATTAATGGGAGTTCTTCTGACCTTTCCAGCTGGTCTCTCTCGAGGTATTTAGTTTGGTTTTATTTTTAAAAAAATAAGTAAGAAACTACCCTAACTACTTATTATCTACTTTGGTGTTTTTTTTCCTGATACTTTGTGCGCATTGAATAATGTGCGCCTCCGCATATTTATCCTAATTTTTTAAGAGTTTTAGCACGGAATAATATTTGTGGCTAGTTAACATGTCGCTTGTAGCTTTCGCATCTGGAACTCGCGTTAATTAATATCTATGTATCTGTTGGCTTTCTGTTTATTAATAAAACTTTACTAAGCGATCTAATCCCTAATCACAAAATTAAGAAAAAATAAATAAATTAAACTTCACTACATACCAGTCATCTCAGAAGTTCGCCTTTATAGAATATTTTGTCTTCCGTTTTATCAATTTAAAATCTTTCAGTTTTGATTCTTCCAAACGAAGTTGAAAAAGTCGAAGCTGGAAAATAATGTAAATTTAAATGCAATATCTCTTGAAAACCGGTGCTCTATCGCTAACCAAATTTCCACAGGAAAATATTATTCATATTTGACAGTTAAATTGGTGTTGCTAGCCTACAAACTTTTTAGTACATTTTTTTATATTTTCTACTGTCTTTTGACAAAGTGTACGTAGAAAATTTTCACTTCTCGCATGGATGCAATAAGTACGTTTAATTTCAAATAAAGGTTGTTTTTTTATTGGTATACAAATTCAAAATGAAAAAAAAAACACATTAAAATAATGTTAATGTCTATGATATTGGCTTTATTTAATAGATAATTTTATGCCATTATTGTTTAAATATGATTTCGGTTATATGAGCGCCACGGCTAGCTCGAATGAAGCGCAAAATTACAATTTTCGGCAACAAAATAAATTTGCACAATTTGCAAGCGCTGTTCTGACGTCCGTCTGTTCATTGTGAAATGGCAAAACGTACTGACTACAAATCAACTGTTAACTGTGAAATTGACAGTCCGTAGAAGCAATGTTGCCAGTTTAAAAAAGGTATCTTAAAAAATCCTTTCTTTATGTTCAAAATTGTAAATTTTTCGACAATAATTTGCACAATTTTCAAGTGCGTTTTGACGTCAGTCTATTCATGGTGAAATGGCAAAACGTACTGACTACAAATCAACTGTTAACTGTCAAATTGACAGTCTGTAGAAACAATGTTGCCAGTTTAAAAAAGAAACCTTAAAAAAACCTTTCTTTATGTTCGAAATTGTACATTTTTCGACAACAATTTGTACAATTTTCAAGTGCGTTCTGACGTCAATCTATTCATGGTGAAATGGCAAAACATACTGACTACAAATCAACTGTCAACTGTCAAATTGACAGTCTGTAGAAACAATGTTGCCAGTTTAAAAAATAAATCTTAAAAAATCCTTTCTTTATGTTCAAAATTGTACATTTTTCGACAACAATTTGCACAATTTTCAAGTGCGTTCTGACGACAATCTATTCATGGTGAAATGGCAAAACATACTGACTAAAAATCAACTGTCAACTGTCAAATTGACAGTCTGTAGAAACAATGTTGCCAGTTTAAAAAAGAAACCTTAAAAAATCCTTTCATATGTTCAAAATTGTACATTTTTCGACAACAATTTGCACAATTTGCAAGTGCGTTCTGACGTGAATCTATTCATGGTGAAATGGTAAAACGTACTGACTACAAATCAACTGTCAACTGTCAAATTGACAGTCTGTAGAAACAATGTTGCAAGTTTAAAAATGAAACCTTAAAATATCCTTTCTTTATGTTCAAAATTGTACATTTTTCGACAACAATTTGCACAATTTTCAAGTGCGTTCTGACGTCAATCTATTCATGGTGAAATGGCAAAACATACTGACTAAAAATCAACTGTCAACTGTTAAATTGACAGTCTGTAGAAACAATGTTGCCAGTTTAAAAAAGAAACCTTAAAAAATCCTTTCATATGTTCAAAATTGTACATTTTTCGACAACAATTTGCACAATTTGCAAGTGCGTTCTGACGTGAATCTATTCATGGTGAAATGGTAAAACGTACTGACTACAAATCAACTGTCAACTGTCAAATTGACAGTCTGTAGAAACAATGTTGCAAGTTTAAAAATGAAACCTTAAAATATCCTTTCTTTATGTTCAAAATTGTACATTTTTCGACAACAATTTGCACAATTTTCAAGTGCGTTCTGACGTCAATCTATTCATGGTGAAATGGCAAAACATACTGACTACAAATCAACTGTCAACTGTCAAATTGACAGTCCGTAGAAGCAATGTTGCCAGTTTAAAAAAGAAACCTTAAAAAATCCTTTCTTTATGTTCAAAATTGTACATTTTTCGACAACAATTTGCACAATTTTCAAGTGCGTTTTGACGTCAGTCTATTCATGGTGAAATGGCAAAACGTACTGACTACAAATCAACTGTTAACTGTCAAATTGACAGTCTGTAGAAACAATGTTGCCAGTTTAAAAAAGAAACCTTAAAAAATCCTTTCTTTATGTTCGAAATGTACATTTTTCGACAACAATTTGCACAATTTTCAAGTGCGTTCTGACGTCAATCTATTCATGGTGAAATGGCAAAACATACTGACTACAAATCAACTGTCAACTTGACAGTCTGTAGAAACAATGTTGCCAGTTTAAAAAATCCTCTCTTTATGTTTAAAATTGTACATTTTTCGACAACAATTTGCACAATTTTCAAGTGCGTTCTGACGTCAATCTATTCATGGTGAAATGGCAAAACATACTGTCTAAAAATCAACTGTCAACTGTCAAATTGACAGTCTGTAGAAAGAATGTTGCCAGTTTAAAAAAGAAACCTTAAAAAATCCTTTCATATGTTCAAAATTGTACATTTTTCGACAACAATTTGCACAATTTGCAAGTGCGTTCTGACGTGAATCTATTCATGGTGAAATGGTAAAACGTACTGACTACAAATCAACTGTCAACTGTCAAATTGACAGTCTGTAGAAACAATGTTGCAAGTTTAAAAATAAAACCTTAAAATATCCTTTCTTTATGTTCAAAATTGTACATTTTTCGAAAACAATTTGCACAATTTTCAAGTGCGTTCTGACGTCAATCTATTCATGGTGAAATGGCAAAACATACTGACTACAAATCAACTGTCAACTGTAAAATTGACAGTCTGTAGAAACAATGTTGCCAGTTTAAAAAAGAAACCTTAAAAAATCCTTTCATATGTTCAAAATTGTACATTTTTCGACAACAATTTGCACAATTTGCAAGTGCGTTCTGACGTGAATCTATTCATGGTGAAATGGTAAAACGTACTGACTACAAATCAACTGTCAACTGTCAAATTGACAGTCTGTAGAAACAATGTTGCAAGTTTAAAAATGAAACCTTAAAATATCCTTTCTTTATGTTCAAAATTGTACATTTTTCGAAAACAATTTGCACAATTTTCAAGTGCGTTCTGACGTCAATCTATTCATGGTGAAATGGCAAAACATACTGACTACAAATCAACTGTCAACTGTAAAATTGACAGTCTGTAGAAAAAATGTTGCCAGTTAAAAACCAAACCTTTAAAAAACCACCCTTTAGTACCTTCAGTTGCTAGCGTCAATTTGACAAACCACATAATATGTGTTTAGTTAAATTCTGTAATGTAATTGATATAATAGTTACGAGTTTCAGTAACATGTCAAATAACTTAATACCTTTTTACCATACTAAGGAATTCAAATTACAACCAACTAACTAGCAACTATGGTTCTAAAATACTTGGTTCTGGGTTTCATGGAACGGTATATTCTACCAAATATTATACGATATCCACATTTACACACGACACAAAGTTTCAAAGTGTTTTCGTGCTGCCACTGAGACTAGGGCATCTACAATTTTATTGATGTATGTTGTGAGGCTAAAGGAAAGCGGGGAAGAAGTCGGAGAAGCGGAAGGTGGCGATGTACTTGGATATTCACATCTAGCAACCAGACACAGCTAAAGCCGTTTCAAGCGTAGTTTATGTTCTGAATTGTGGTCTTGCACCAGGGCGATACTGAGAGCATATTCCACCCTGGAACGTGTCGCAAATATACGTTATATTATTTTAAATGATTGAATTGTGAAAAGACAATCAAACAAATATAATTTATTACTACCACGGAGGCCGTCGAAAAAGAGTTGCAATTTGTTTAAAATGTACACGGGGAAAATGTTATTCTAAAATACGATCATTTTATTAGTAAAAACGGTTAAAAATGGGACTGAAGTTCTTACGTACAAATTAACAGGGTTTCAATGTTTATTGGCGGGAACATGTAAGAATAATTTTCTGGTATACGTAATTTCGTACGTATACCAACAAATTATTCTTGCATTTTCCCGCCAATAAACATTGAAATACTGTTAATTTGTTCGTAAGTACATCAGTCCCGTTTTGAGGCATTTGTACGAATAAAATGATCGTATTTTAGAATAAAAATCTTCTCCGTGAATTGAATTTACTGTTTTTGCAAGCAGTTCCAGAGTTTAGATATTCTTCCACCATTCGGGAACGAAAAGTTTCATAAAATGGTGCATTATTTAGTGACCATGGCCGAATAGTCCGATACTTTGCAAACTTTCTCTATTCCATCTTCATACCCTCTTTGTTTTATCCATCTTCATAACATACACCAATATTGGCTATGCAGTATTCCCGCAGGCTTCACGAAGTTGGGACTCTTGTGCGGCGGTAATCGCATAAAAAATTCAACTTTATTTTCAAACGACTCTTAAAATGTCATCCAACTGAAAAATATACAAGTATTGCTAGCCGGCTTGAGTTCAAACTTTGTACAGAAACTGGCGGTCCGTTTGATAGATTCTCCCGTCTTAACAGCAATCTTTAGATCGCAGGCGTCAGGTGGGAATGCTACCCTTCTTCTACCGCTATTTCAATGGAAGATGCTCCGAAGAACTAGCGTCATTGATCCTCTCGGCAGCGGTACGTAGTCGGGAAACGCGCCAAACGTGCGCCCAAAATATTTACACGGTTGACATTTGTCACATGAGAACAAGTCGCTTCTACGACTCGTTATGGAGTTCAACAGCTCGGCTGTGGAACAATTTACCGGCATCTGTATTATTCCCTCCTTCCTACAACACAGGTCTCTGCAAGACCCATGTTCACTCCTTCCTTTCCCAAAAAAGACCCTCCACACATCATCTTCGACGATGTGTGATCACATCGTCGGATCTGCCGGATCTGTCCTGATGATGGACACTGCAACGCTGTCCGAAACGTCGGCTAAAGAAGGAGGTAGCGCAACAAGGCATAACACCCCAAAAACAAACAACGAAAAACTATACATTGTTTAAACAAAAAAGCGAAACTTACAGACAATGTAAATTCAATATAATTTAACAGTTTGGTAAATTTCTTATTTTTCATATTTCTCGGCGACCGTGTTTCCGCTTAATAAAAAATAATCGTTTATAACAATGCCAAAGACTCTATTTGAGATTAAATGCAACAATATAACTTTAATGAAAAATACACCACAAATAAAACGATATTTTTTACTTTAGCTCCACACAAGATGCCCTGAGGAAAATCATTCCCCTCAGGGCCTATGTCATCTTTGGGAATGGTGTGTGGAGAGTATTTTTAAGAAAGGATGGGGAGGAAGTTCTGGAAAGAAAAAAAGGTATGAGGGGTGGGTAGGAATTAGGGTTTCAGTGTGTCCAGGTGTGATGATGTACTAATCTATCCCTCCCACTATGGTGCAAGGTGGTGGGTCGAGATAGTCCTGATGAAGAGATTCAAAGGTCTACTAGCCTCACGATCCGGCCTGCCACGCATTTGGTGGGCAGATGAAACCGTCGTCAAGACCTGAACAAACCTCACCCCAAGAACCCAGGCACCCCTGGCAAGATATCAAACGTAGCGAACCAATTGGGTTGACCTATAGCACGAGGCGGCGGTACCTATTACCCAAATTAATATTTAAAAGAAAGTTAATTCTTTTATTTTATAATAATGGAAAACCACAAAGTTTTCAATAGATAAATAAATAATATTTGCGAATTTTTTTTGAAGTTTTATGGCAGGTTTTTTTGGTAGTTTTGTGTCTTTTGTGTGGGTATTTTTCTGTGCCTTGCTGTGCCGACGCTTCTTAGAAGGTTCACACGATTTATTGTGCAGCTCTGTTGTCGTAAGATATATCGCTATGTATTTCATAAGTTAGTTACCTACGCCACAATGTATCACTGTGAGCTAATGCAGTCAAGATGCTCCCGCTTGGGCGGGCTCCAAGTCGCGACAAATAATGGAAAAATTATTTCGTCGTGCCGACAAAGTTAATATTGAAGGTCACCATAAAAACTGAAGCTTATTTCACCGCAGTATTAAACCTAACACAATCATGCATCATAACAACATAATATGTAAAAAAAATGAATGAGTTAATGATGAATGTAAAAGTATGTAAGTATAAAATCATGGTGTTTGATAGAGAGTTCGAAAACAGCGTGCAATCTAGTTTTTTTGCTTGCTCTACTAATATAGTTGTGAATAAGTTGATGTATCTGGGAGGTATCTTTACGGGAGACGGGAAGGCTGATATAGATATTGAAACAATGATAAATGCAGGTATCTCCATCAACAGAGGGCTGAATATCGTTGGCGCTAACAAAAAAACTGTCCAAAGAAGCCAGCAGATTTAAATGTTATACCTGCCCTGATGTATGGCAGTGAGGCATGGAACTGGCAGCGGAAGCATGAAGATAGACAGAATGCTATTGAAATAAGATCCCTGAGGCGTATGTGTGATAAAACCATGTAAGATCGTGTGAGAAATGTGGAGATCGCAAAGAATGCGAGGCTAATGTAGCGTAATGAGCAAGATTAAGAAATATACCCTCAGATGGTTTATCCATGTAGAGCGAATGAACGAAGAAATTAGTGTAAATAGAATATATGGCGCAAATGTGAATGGTAAAAGAAGTCGGGGGCGCCCAAGGAAGACATGGCACTATCAAGCCTTCTGGAAGAATAATAATGATAATATCTTAAGACCGGGTATGGTCGGGCCATGTCAAGAGATAATAAAAGATAATATTTTTGAGGGATGTATGAATGTGAACCCGTCCCCTCTGCGGGGAAACGGCGTGATGGTTAATTATCATTTTTTTGTTCAGTCATCGGCTATTTAACCTCTCAGGATAATTTGTTCGCTTTTGGAAACAGCATATAGGTCTCATAGAAATCGTTTTGTCCCCCTTGCTGTCATGGTGAGATACAAGATCTAAACGGTGATAGAAAGAGAAAACACCACGCTTTATATTCAAATCTAAAAGTTAACCACAAACAAATTTAAATGAACTCCTTTATGAAACCAAAGTTTCCAACCGAAATTTAAAAAAAAATTACTTTGTGATTTTTTAAGTCTTATTTTTTAACTGCTTATAAAATGACAACAAAATCTGTAGATCCTGAATTATACAGTGAGACTCGTACACTTGGCTGTTGCGTAAATATGAGTTAACGCTATATCTTTAAAGTTTAATCTGACTATCGTTGTGTCGTTATGTCCCTTTTCGCCAACTTATACGTGTAGTGCTGTTTTCTATCTTGTCTTACGAAAATCCGCTCGGGTGTATTACTTCTCTTTAAAAAAGTTCGCAAAATAGTTTCTTATTAAATTTACCATAAATTGTAAAAAAAATCTTTCGATTTAGGAACATAGTACGTATCGAGCAGCTATGTAAGTCACAAGTCACCTACAAGCTAGTCCCTTCGTTTGTAGGTACATAAGTCGAGACAAACAGTATTATCACATTACTCGAGGTTTTCGCGAATTGTCCCATTTCACCCCGGTATCCCCTCCCTTCGCAAACAGCTCCTGTGCTAAAAGCCAAAGAGATCTCGCCCTGGATAAGAACATTTCCACGGAAAACAATGCGATCGTATCTCCCGTGCGGGGAGACGGGGGTCAGACAAGCCAATTGCAAACAAACATCGCAACGTGATTGCACTTTAATTTGTAACAATGCATGCACGTGCACTCATGCAAAATAGCAAATATATCTGAATTAAAAATAGCAAATATATGCAAAATATATCTGAATTAAAAGTAGAAAATACCTCCCTAATACCTCCTTTGGCGTAATAACATTTTGGACAATTTTTTTTTTATGTGGAATTTCTGGAAGACAGTGCAATTATTTATAGCTCACATTTTCAATGGCGAACAGGGTTGTTATTAAATTTTCATTTTTAACTCTCAAAATAAAAATAAAACTTTTTAAATTTTTTTTTTAGAAAATAATTTAAATTTTTTAACTTTTGAAGGTTAATCCCTTCAATGTAATAATATATCATTGAAGAAGAAGATAACAATAATAATCTAATTTTAAAAATATGAAAATGAACAAGACACAGAAAAATAATAAAAGGTAATGGTTGCAACTGGGACTCAAACCCAGAACCTCACGTCTAAGCGGGACATACGCATAAACCAATTTTACCATTGCACCCTATTATGAGACTGTCGTATTTATTATTATTTTTCTGTGTCTTGTTCATTTTCATATTTTAAAAAATTAGATTATTATTGTTATCTTCTTCTTCAATGATATTTTTACTTTTTTTAAAAATAAAAACCATTTAAAAGATCTTTTAAGCATGCGTGTTTTTTGTTTTGATTAGCGCTCTAATTAATTATTAATGCTGCAGTTTTAATAGCTGAAATAAAATAAAATGGCATCGCTTTTATTTGAAATGGCGTGCTTAAATTACAAATATCAAACATTATCCACGGAAGTAGCAAGTTATATGAAGCTCACATATTTTACCTACGACCGTTATTCTATTTAATTATATTTAAATGTTTTTTGGTTTGTATTTTTTTTACATATTCCATCAGTGTGCTGCTGTCAGTCAGATACGGTGTCTGCTGTCAGTTTTATAACGAAATTCAATTGAAAGGTTTAGCCTTTCGTTTAGAATGAAATATTCGGCGTTTTAACCCTTGCACTATCTAGACTTGCGTTCGGATAAAGCCTTTTTACATTTAAAACCAAGTGTTACGAGCAATCGAATCAGTACGGCTCGTTCGGAATGTGACGGCTGGCGTTTTGGCGGGAAACGATTGGTTTCCGCGGCGGCCGCTAGGTGGCAGGCGTCCGCTGGCGGCTATTGGTCGGCCAGATCGGTCGTTCCCATTGGTCTGGAGGAAACTTTTCGATTTGTTTGGCGCGAAACAATCCGATTGCGGACTGTCAGTGAGGCGTGGATACAAAGTTTTAATGTCAGCGGGCTCTAACTAGAAGCTTAAATTGAATTGGAAGGAATTTCGGACGACATTGCGGTATTTTTAAAATGCTATACCTTACACTGGTCAGACGTGACAATAAAACACGGATGAGATGATTTCGATTGAGTATTTTTTCTCGCAATATCGCTTGACACGAATAAGCTTGTTTTAGAGGAAGAAAAACGTTTTATTTTGTTCTTCTAATCTTCCATCTGCTTGAACGTGTCATAAATACATTTTTCTTACGTCCTACGATATCGCCCGATTGTTGTGAACATTTTGTACCATAAACCAGATGTTTACATCAACCTACCTTGTTAATGTGACGTGAAACCCGTGTAGAAGGAAGGGAGATTCGTGAAACCCGAAAAAGGATCCGGTATTGTGATTATCTTGTTCGGATAAAATGAAACTTTCTCGTGCTACATATTATTCAATATTTTTTTGATATAATTAATAATAACTGGATGATGTTTGTTGCCTGGTGGTAGAGGATTCATTGAATATGCATCTGGAGACCGCCTGATCAATTGTTTCGAAATGTTTTTAATCGAAATCGAAATTATTTCTTTCACGAATTTCATTTTTCAATTCAATTCGGTTTATTATTTTAATAACTCAGGTACGGCACATACGTCATTCCTATGTCTACCTACGTTAAATTATCGTGAAAACAAGCTTATGTGTCCAAGCGGTTAAAAACGTTTTTAAATACATTTGTAGAGTAGAATTACATACATTTAAAGAGTGGTATATTAGTAACATAGCTTGCTTTAGACAGATTCATTGATGCTAATATGTCGATAGCGGAATTGCGCCTGTTCAACTGCACGGTTGAGTCCCCACTGGTTTAAAAAATAAAATGTTATTATCGTAATGTATTTCTTGTTTTCTTTAACGATAAAAAATTTCAAAAAAGTGGAAATACCTTATCGTGAAATGCGCTTTAAAATCTTATTAATAACTAGCTGATACCCGGCATGCGTTGCAATGCCACTTAAATAAATAAATTGTTTCTCCCTTCGTGTCATTTCCCATGCATCCCCGTTCCTCTTGCGCCTCCTCTTCCTCTTCCCCTCCCGCCTGCACTTCCCCTCCCGCGTTCCCCTTTCACCCTCCCTTCTCCCTTTTCCCAGCAGCTTATCCCATAAAATACACCTATTTTTACAACAACTCGCGTGGCCTATTTAAATTTTTAATGAAAATTTCATAACGCCAGAGCTCACCAGTATAAATATATATATATATATATACATATATATATATATATATATATATATATATATATACAGAAATATTCTCGGGCATGTTCACAACAATTCAAAAAAATTTAATAGCAATCGGATGAAATTTTAATCACATTCGTATGAATAGTATAGGAAATAATTTCATAACTACAGAGCTCACTATCCTATAACCATTCAGAGTATGGGAACATCATTTTCCCTAAGTTTCGTCGCATTCGGATGAATGATATGGCCGCGCATAACATACGAACAAACAAACATTAATTTTTATATATTAGATTTATTGTAATTTTGTAAACCTGTAATAACCGTACTTTCAAATTTTTGTTGCTTTTATTTTTATTATCATGTATTTTTTTAATATCGTAACTTTATTGTCATTATTTCTCAATGTACTTAGAATTTTTGTTGCTTTTATTTTTATTTCATGTATGTACATTTTTTTCTGTATCGTAACTTTATTTATATTATTTCTTTCTCATGTTAAAATTATACTGCCTTTTTTCGTTGTTTGTTTTTGGGGTGTTATGCCGTGTTGTGCTACCTCCTTCTTTAGCCGACGTTTCGGACAGCTTTGCAGTGTCCATCATCAGGGCAGATCCGGCAGATCCGTCGACATCGACAACATCTTTGTAAATAAATTAATACATTAAACAATCTATGGTAATTCCGTCCTTCGAGCCGGGATTGAGCTTCATTTCGTTCAGGTTCTTGATGAACCTCATGGAAACGCAACAGGTGCTTCCATGGAGCCCCAGGAAGCCCTGCTAATTCACTGATAAGTTATTGTTTAGCGTGCTCAGGCGTTGTTGCGGTATCAGACAAGATGAAGATATGAAAATTTATTTCCCATTTGTTCAACAATACCTGTGTCGTTTGTTTTTTGAATCGTGATTGCAAAAAGTGGGGTGTTTGGTCCCCTTTATAAACTTGACAATTTAATTCATGATTTTTTTTTTCAACCGTCTAACTCAAATGTCCAGAATTTTCTTTTATTTTTAAAGCACAAATACAGTATTTTTGCCTTGAAAAATTCTTTGAAGTGTTAAATTGCGGAATGGGAATCAGGGTCAGATGGCGTCACATTGTGTGACAAAGGCCGCTGTACTCTGGCAGTTTTTTTTGTTGTAAATCAATTATGTCACGGTCGGGATTGGATTGCAACAGAGGCTTTTAGATTTGTTGATTCATTTAAACATTTAAAAAACTTATTTTAAAATTATTGAAGAAGAAATAAAATAATTGTGCGAACAGCCATTTTATTAGGGACCCTTAGTTTTTTTTAACTTTTATTATTATTATTATTACAATTCTAAAATGACAGAATTTTATTCTAGTTTGGAAATAAAGATATACCATTTGGGAGGCTACTACGTATACATGCGGAAACCATATATTGGATAACCAACACCTCTGCCACAGGTCAACCGAAGTGGTTCGCTAAGTTTTATTAACGGTGACTTGCCAAGGTTCCCCAGGTTCATGAAATATTCATGGGTGAGGTTTGCCTTGGCCTTGACGGCGGATGCGTCTGCCCACCAAGTGCATGGTGGGCGTGAGAGTCAGTTTGAGTGAGACCTTTTGATCTCTCCAGCCGGAGTTTCTCGACCTATCGCTGTGGACCGCAGTGGGAGGGATGAGTACGTCCGTCACTCCTGGACACATTGACCTCCAGGTTCCTACCCACCCCTCATACTTATTCCTCCCCAGATCTTTCTCTATTTTCCATAAAAAGACCTTCCAAACAGCATCCCCCAAAGATGACATAAGCCCTGAGGATTTTTTTTGCTCAGGTCCTATATGAGTCTTCTGTGTGGAGCTAATGTAAAAAAAACGACAAAAAATCACCTTTCCAAAAGGAAAGATCTGAAATGATTACTTCCCATAAAGTCTTTTTTAACTCTTTTTTTTTAAAGTTCACGTTATTTACGGAAAAATATCCTGCGAATAATTGGTCGTTATCGTTTTAATTATCGTGATAGATTTTGAGTAAAGGGTCCGCCCTAATTATCTGCGTCTTTGGCAGCTCCAAGGGGCCCCTTAATTATAATACAAAGTAAATTAGGCCGAATCTAATTAGTAAGATAAAAATGTAGGGAGATTATCCGGTTTCAGGATTCAGAAATCATTTTGAAAAAGAACAAAAAATATTCAGGCATCGATTCATATTTTTAATGGCTTACGAACCCGGCTTTGTCGTGTTTTGTTGCCAGTTATCGTATTTATTTGTAAGAAGGAAACAGCTTATGGGCAGAATACAGAGATTAATGTATACAGGATGTTAAGGAACGTACTTGACGACTTACTTTAACCAGTGATTCCTGACATTATTTGAAGTAAAAAAATGTAAATGAAATTTTAGTCTCCGGTGACTTTTTCGTTGACGTTTTTTTTTAAATTTTTTTTTTTCTTAAAAATTCAAAAAAAAAAAAATTTGCATGTCGTCACTGGTCACTTAGCCGAGTAACCGCCCAACGTCTCACCCCGCTCTCAAAACCTACTTCTTTTTTATGTTTTTGTAGAAAAAAAAACATCAAAAATGTCACCGGATCTCAAAATTTTATTCACATTTTTTACTTCAAATAATGTTAGCAGTCACTGGTTAAAGGAAGTCGAATACATCCCTTAACACCCTGTATATTAATACATCTGAAGTCAAGACAAAAAAAGTCTCTTATGCTAATGTTGCCTGGAGATGGAGTTTTAGTGTGTCTTAAAATTAATAGGATAAGGATAAGAGATGCACCCGGTACATTCCACACTCTTGTATTAATTTTCGATCGTACGCGGTACATTGCTAAAAATATGTATCTACATTGCGAAATTTTGTGTTATATTGCGCACATATAAGAAGAATTGGGAACTAACTAACCATCACGCCGTTTCCCCGCAGGGGTAGGCAGAGAGGACGGACCGCCAAACAACTCGGTCTTGGCACACACTCCTTGCCTCATTCACATTCATACATCTTCTCATACATACTCTTCTATTATTCTGACTCTTGACATGGCTGACTCAAGTATCTGATTTACTTGATCGTGCCACGTCTTCCTTGGGCGTCCTCGGCTTCTTCTACCGTTCACATTCGCGTCATAAATTCTCCTTACACTCCTTTCTTCATTCATTCGCTCAACATGCCCAAACAAGCTAAGCGTCCCTTTCTTAATCTTACTTACTACGCTCACATCAGCCTTGCATTCTTTTCGGATCTCCACATTCCTCACACGATCATACATGGTTTTACCACACATACGCCTCAGGGATCTCATTTCTACAGCACTCAGTCTACTTTTATCCTTTCTCTGCCATTTCCACGCTTCACTGCCATACATCAGGGTAGGTACCAGTACCCCATTGTGGACTGCTAGCTTCGCTTCTGTGGACAACTTTTTGGCAACTCCAACGGCGTTCAATCCTCCATTAATGGAGTTACCTGCATTCACCCTTCTTTCGATATCCCTATAAGCCTTCCCATCTGTCGTAAACATACTTCCCAAATATACAAACTCATCCACCTGCTCCAAGTATTCATCATTCACAACTATATTGCACACCGTTTTCTGACTATCTCTTTCAAACACCATGACTTTAGACTTACTTATATTCATCATTAATTCATTCTTCATACATACTTCGTTCATCCTAGACACGAGAGACTGCAGATCTTCTATACTGTTAGCAATCAGCACCGCATCATCAGCATACAGCAGGCAACATACTATCAGATTATTCAATTTCGCGCCCAATCCCGCCTCTTTCAATTCTTGCATACAATTGTCCATGTATAGATTGAATAACCACTAAATTTAAAATAACTTATATGGATGAAGAAATTTAAAAAAAGGTATCTACCTATTTTTTATCAAGATCAGTTCGACTGCTCCAAGGAAGACTGCAGTAACTCACTATTTGGTGTTTTTGAGTTAGTTACATTTTCGGGTTTCATAAATAATTATCTACCTCCCAAGAAAACATTCTGTACTCTAACATTAATACACCCCGAGAAAAAACCATTTCAAAATAGTCGTAAGTCACGAAGTCATTAGTTTTCCATGTACTAAAGAAGTAAGTTGAGTTACTGCCCTTTTCTTCGGAAATTTTTGTTTTGTCTACGGTCGTAAGTCAGACTTACTTCTTTTATCCACGGAGAAATATCGATATTATCATTTAAATTGCGTTTCTCCGTTGATTTTACAGTCATTGCGGTTTGACTATTGCAGTAATAAAATGGAAAATATTTATTTACATATTGGTAAGAGACAAACAGCTTATAAATAAAATATAAAGATAAATATATACATTGTTAAATGAAGTCAAGCCAAAAAAGTCTCCTATGTTAAAGTTGATTGGAGAAGGAGTTTTATTACATATTAAAATTAGTTTTGGGTGAGGAGAAGAGGAAGAGGAATATAGAATAAGGATAGGAGATGCTCCGGATACATTCCACACTCTTGTATTAATTTTCGATCGTATGTGTTACTTCTAATCGATATTTATAAAGTGTATCGTTAAATATGTCTATTTTTTTGAAATTTTGTGTTATATTGTGCACATACACGGGAAATTGGTGAATTTTTTCTAAAGTTAGTTCTATATGTAGGCAAATGAAACAAATGGGATTGCCGTGTTGATCTTGACGGAATATGAATATTTATTAAGTTGGTTAATTCTGGCGAGTCCAGGAATTAAGAATTAAGAATTTTAAATAAAAAGATTTGGTCAAAAATTAAAGGTCGTGTATGAAGGGAGTTGAAGTTATGGTAATTAATAGATTCGGTGTAATTTGAGAAGTTAAGTTTTGTTTATTTGTGTTTAAAATATATTTTTTAATTCTTTTGATTCTTTCAATGTGAGCTTGGTAAAAAGGAGGTTAGATCGGTGCGCAGTGTTCTAAGTGAACGCTGTGTATAAATATAAAGAGAATTATACCGTGAAAGTGTTAAACATGAGAATATGTAGAAGCACATTATTAGTAGGTAGAGCATTATCTTCTACAATGCAGTCTGGTAAGTCTAAACATACGAGTATGTCAGACATAACCAAAATTTTTATTTAATACCAAATTCTAAAGCCTCAAAAAATTGGCTTGTTAATTCTTATTCTTTACATATTGTTGGTTCATATTATAATATATTATTAAAGAGTCTGATGACTTATTGGGTTCTTCATCAGCAAGATTTTAGTGGAGTGAATTCTGATGACGATTGGAAGCCTGATGAATGTAGTAATTCAAGATCTATGGAATTGAGTGTTTGTTGACTAACTTCTCCTGATTGCATGTTGCTACTTTTTTAGGAAAGAGGATTGTTCTATCGTTCTACTAAAACAACTGATAATATGGATATTTCGAGCACCGTATTATAATTCATAAAAATGATAACGTTTTCAAATACTTAAAAAAATTATTTCAATGTTTTAATCAACCTACTTTTTTTAAAAGCTCAACAAATTTAAATGATACTGCGGATTAAATACAACCACATTCGGGAAAATGGGATCAGGTTGCACATCAAACTGCAAATGCAAGAATATTTTGCGCGAAGAATCGCGAAAAAAATGTTCTGGAAATTAGGATGTCATGCCATGCAGTCGAATTTTATTTGTCAATTCATGGAATTAGTGCCAAAAAAAATCCTGCTGCAAAGCGTTAACAACTCCAGGCGTGGAATTTGGTGAGAATATTATTTAAATATGAATCAGAGTAATAAGCAACATGTTTGCCAAACAATGTTTTTGCAAACATTAGGGTCTCTGATAGAATGATAACCACAGCATGTGGAAAAATTAACGAAGGAGGTTTGCTTATGCCTGATCAGTCTGAGAAACATCTCACAAGACCTAATAAAATTCTCCCTGATATCAATGATTCGGTACACGAACACATCTGAGCCTTTCCTGTAGTGGAGTCACACTTCACCAGGAAATTATCCAAGAAGCCATACCTAGAAAGAGATCTGAGTATTTCCAAAACGTACAGGCTGTATTGGCAGAAAGAAAGAAGCATTGAAACATCTGCTACACTGAGACAGTAGATGTTTTTAATTTCCATTATAATTACGCTTTTCACAAGCCTAAAAAAGACCAGTATGAGGTGTGTGAGAACTTTAAAATAGCCACAGAAGAAGAAAAAATACTATTGAAAGATATGTGAAACGCGTCAGAAAAATAAAGTTCAGGCCATAACCGTAATTTTAGAAAAACGGCTAAGAGGCAGGCGACTGGACAGATTAGTTGAACCCGTTGATTATAATCAAAAACAAAACATCGATATACTTAAACATAAATATCTGCTAGCATTACGCAACAGCCTACTGATTCCAAAGTCTTACCATAATTTCTATCTTTCACTAAATTCTTCCATTGTAAACACAGGAGATTCTAATGCCCGAGATGGGGTATCTGATGATTCAGAAAGCGAATGAAACTTGATAATGTTCTTTTTATTCTTTCATTGTATGTAATTACTTAAGAACCTCTTCTATTTTATATATGTAATGGTTTCTAAAAAAAAAAAATTTTTTCAGTTGATCGAACTAAAAATGTTTTTTATGTTGCTTTAAAACACTGAAACACCTTAACTACGTAATGATAAACTTTTTTTTTTCACTTGTAGCAAACACTTTGTAGGAATACATAATTATAATAAACACAATATTGTGTTTATTATAATGACAAACTCTCAAGTATGTATTTTTAATGTGTATAAATTATGTTTTATACTGTTAAAATAAAGCAGATCGTTGCTACTTCTATAATTTTCTTTAATTTTTCCCTGTAAAAAAGAAGTAACTCAACATACTGCATACTGATATTATATAAACCCCGAGGAAAACAGCAGTAAGTCCTAAAACCCTAAAAAATTGTATGAATTCGAAGAAAAAACTAAGAATATACTATACAGTTAGAAAGAGTATTAACCAACGATATTTATTCAATTTAAATAAAATTCAAAACCCTCATGTTAGATTATGCAACATTTTTTGAACTTTAAAATCGCTCTCCTGCAAAATGATAAAAAGTGAGTTACTGCAGTCTTCCTTGGAGCAGTCGAGTTATCCCTTGCTTAACATAAAATTTACAATAAATTAAAAATGTTTTGGAAGAGATTAATTTCCTTATAACACACCATCAAAAAAATCTAATTTTCTTAGAAGACTGAGAAATAAACTAAATGGAAACATACAGAGCTCACTTTTAAAACTATAGTTGCTCCACATTTAGATTACTGCTCCACAATGTTACATTTTGCCAATGACGGAAACTTGAACAAGCTAGAAGTTATATATAACAGAGATATGAGATGTATTCTGGCGAACGGCAAGACTTGCTCCCTTTGCGCGAGGAGCTAATATGATTCCAATAAAAAAGAGACTCATATTTAATGTGTTAAGTTTTTCGTATATAAAGTTGTGAGAAACCAAATGCCAATATAATTTAAGGATAAAATTGATTTTAATAGAGATGTACATAATTACGAAACCAGAAATATAAAAATAGTTAGATTGCCGCATATGAGAGTATCAGTCCCAGAATTGCCTTATGTGTAGAGAACCAAATATGAATGATGAAATGCCTGAAAGACTGAAGAATTATTGCATTTAAAAAGGTATGTTATGCATACTGCACAAACATAATTTTATAAAATGAAATGTTACCTCTAGCTTTTTAGTTTGTACTGACGTAGTATAAACTAACTCAATAAAAAAATTATAAACAATTTCTCACGAATTCAATTTTAATACGATAAAGTTTTTTTATAAACCAAATGAAACAAATAACTTAGTTTTAAACCACTTTATTCTTATTTTTATATTTGTCAACCGGTTTCGATTGGACTCAATCGTCCTGATGAAGATTGAGTCCAATCGAAACCGTTCGACAAATATAAAAATAAAAATAAAGTGGTTTAAAACTAACTTATTTGTTTCATTTGGTATAATGTCAAGCCACAAAGTGTTTGCTTTCTTCGATAATTTTTTATAAACATAATGTTATCTCTAAAATATGAGAAATTGCTGCATTATAAAAGTTATACACACAACCTCTCTTTACTTGTTTTCTCTTGTTGTTTGTTCTACTTAACCTGTCTTTATTTTTATTTTTATGCTGTACTGAATGTAAAACTTATATTATGACATCAAAATACCTTTGTAAAATTGTAACTACTACCTCCTACCTATGAATTGTAAGTTCCTCCTGTCCTAAAATGAGTTTTGTAACTCATCGGGATTGCTCTAGCAAGAAATAAAAAACAATGAAAAAAAAAATGAAAAAACCGTAAGAACATTAAATGTTGACGATATTTCAATGAACTAATTGGTCATTTACGTTTTTAGATTTTCACGGCCAAAAGCATTTTCGTTGTTTGTTTTTGGGGTGTTATGCCGTGTTGTGCTACCTCCTTCTTTAGCCGACGTTTCGGACAGCGTTGCAGTGTCCATCATCAGGGCAGATCCGGCAGATCCGTCGATGTGACACATCGACGGATCTGCCGGATCTGCCCTGATGATGGACACTGCAACGCTGTCCGAAACGTCGGCTAAAGAAGGAGGTAGCACAACACGGCATAACACCCCAAAAACAAACAACGAAAATAATTGGTCATTAATTAAAAACCGTCCTTTACATTAGTCCTATCTTCTCTTGGATGTCTCCAGAAGTAGATACAGAAAGAAAACTTCTGGTACACCGACATGCAAGCGTTTATTATTAAATTACGTATAGCAATCACTTGCACGGCTAGCTTTATTAAATTTAAAATATATAAATAAATCTTAAAACTTTGTAAAGGAAAATTATAAATAATACGGGATCAAATTAAATATTTTTTTACGTTATCAAGATACTACTCCCTTTCCAAAGCTAAGGTCCCGACCTTTGGAAGTAAAGGTCGTGTGTCAATCTTATTATTTTAATCTCTCTTCCTTTGTCGTAAGGTGACCTATTTTATATAGGACACTTCGTATCTCACTTGATTTATCGTCGACTGTTCGAATAAATGTTAAATGATGCCAGTTGAGAAAACTTTCAATAATATCGATTTTATTTGAATAATGTTGTTATTTATTTTAAAATAATTAATGTATTCTTTATTGGTTCTAGGTAAGGAGCAGTGGAAGATTAGTTAAAAAAATTATGAGGAGCGAATTATTTTTTTGGAATACATGTGAGTCAATTATTTTTATTCAACTGTGTTACTAGCTTCTACTACTCTGTCAATTTGTTTGGAGATATGTGGCATCACGTTTTATGACGTTGTCATCACAACAAATCTTGAACAAAGAGGTCTGGCGTCCTGAAATTTGCAATGCTTTGTGTATCATTACATTGTGTATTATATAGCGTAAGCTAGCTAAGTTTTAAAAAAACATATAAGCTATTAAGCTCTTATATAATATTTTAACTGAAAAAAAAGGTCTGACTCCACACGCCATTTCCTCCATATTTTTCTTGAAAACAAAGTTTATAAAGTGTCTAGAAACGAAGCCTACACGTAGTGACTATACGTATTATTATGATTCCTACATACAGGGTGTAACAGTACGTACCCGAAAGATTTTAACCAGCGATTCCCAGATTCACCAGTGATTACTCTGCTTTACGTGGTGATGGGATCACGTGATGATCACTTGTGTCATGGTGGAGGACTTAGCCAGCCGAGGAATCGAACACGCGATGGGTGGTACCCAAACGCGCTGCCAACTCAGCCACCGATCCACCGAGTATATTATCTTTCTCTCCTCTATTACCGTGCTGCTCGAACGAGACGAAGTGGAAAAATATTTTTATTGTATCGGGTACGTGCTGTTACGTTCTGTATGTTCCGATCTATGAAATACAAAAATTTGTTTGGAATTTTTGTATTAAAAATTTCACACGTTGCTTGCTATTTTTGGGTTTTAAATAGTTACGAATGTTATGTTGGTGAATGAAAAGTAGCAATTTTAATGTAAACATTAGATAATTTAATCAGTATTTGCACGTCAACTTTGTGTGTGTTGTTTAGTTCGTCTTATCTTGTGCGGATTATATAAAACAAACAATGTTCGCCTCGGCGGGATTCACCTACGGAGAAACAATATTTTGTTTTTTAGCCGCGTGATTCTTAACCGAATTACCCCAAGGATTGAAAATATGATGGGCGTGAAACCCATTTTTCAGGCAAACCATTTTCTTTATGTTTCCTCGCGCGCCCATATTGGTCGTGATTGCTAAGCCGGAGATGTTTTCCCTGTACGGAACACAAAGTACAAGCACAGGAGTGAAACACTATCTTCTGAGACACGCGGGTATACAGTCTCCCGAGTGACATGATCCGAACGACTCCAGTCACATTCCATCATGAACGTCACCTCGGATCATACGCGCAACCTTCCCCAAATCACAGCGGGTAAATTTCCAAATTTTCACGTCGCCCACACCTGATAATAATAATTTATTTTTTGCCACGCATCGCGCGCGCGTGTCTACGCTTTTTGCCTTGTCATTTTCTTTACTATGGCGCGCGGCGTAGCGGGGGTGTTAGGTGGTTCCCTACGAGCGAGGTGGCCTTTTGGTGCCCTAAGGGCGGGGGAGGAGGGATAGGCGATAGGTCGCGCGCAGGCGCCTCCACTACTCCGGCTCCCTTGCGCGGCTGCTAGCGCCACGGCGACACATCCGCGAAGTAAACATTTTCATTTCGCTCCGTACCGTAATCAGTAGAAGTGTGTCACTCCACTCATTTTACGGACTCAAATCCGGAACTGGAGTCAGCCTAATGGACTCGATTCATTGGACTCGTTCCTTTGACTCCTTTGGTTCCTTTCGCTCCGCCTGACTCGCCGAATCCGGCGGAGTCAAACTCATTGCTTCGTTCCGCTGGACTCATTGAATCAGCTGGAGCCAAACCGTTGAGTTGATTCAGCTGAACTCACCGAATCCTGTGGAGTCAAAGTCTTTGTGTCGTTCCGCCGGACTCAGCGAATCAGCTGGAGCCAAACACGTTGTTTCTGCTAATCGCTGTAATTCAATCTGTATGTAATCGCTGGACCCGGTGTAACATAAAGGAGTTGTAGAATATAGAGATAAGAGGTTTATAGATTACTTTAATGTTTTTTGAAAAATACTAAACATGAATTATTATCACCAATTTTATTGTTGTCATGTAGGTGTCTGTTAATGTAAAATTATTATTATAATTAAGATAACATGATATTTTAATTGATATTTGCACTGTTGGATTTTCAAATGATACATTTTTATATCGTAGTAGGTAAAATATTAAAATGGACACGTATATTTTGAAGTATTCATACAGTTTATTAAATTGTTAATAATTAAGTCCAGAATTCTTTTTGCGTATGAAAAATTATGTTCATAAAGCCATGAACATCTTATGTAACGTTGCCGCGAACTTGCTGGAAGGCAAAATTGCTCCATGTAGACCAACAAAAGGCAAAAATCTACGCTTCTCGCTATATTTTGACTCCGAGATAATGCTAATTCTTTTTGAAAAGATTCCGGGGTCAATTTTAGACACAAATTCCCGCTGTTCAGAACGTTGGCGCGAACTTGCTGGAAGGCAAATTCGCCCCATGCAGACCAACAAAAGGTAAAAATCTATGCTTCTTGCTATCTTTTGACTCCGACATAATGCTAATTCCTTTTGAAATGATTCCGGGGTCAATTTTAGATACAATTTCCCACTGTTCGAAACGTTGGCGCGACTTGCTGGGAGGCAAATTTTGCCCCATGCAGACCAACAAAAAGTTAAAATCTATGTTTCTTGCTATCTTTTGACTCCGACATAATGCAAATTCTTTTTGAAGTGATTCCGGGGTCAATTTCAGGACCATTTTCTAACAGTTTGGAACGTGTGATAATGGATCCGGAACTGATTCATTACATTTTGAGGACTCGGAGCGATTCACACGCATTCGGAGCCATATTCATTGGATTCGTTCCGGCCGGAACGACACACTTCTAGTAATCAGTTGTTCGCCGATCGAGTTGGTGGGCGCGCGTGTGTTTAGCTACGGTCGCGGCTCTCTCGTTATTACGTCATTGATACGCGATCTCTGTGCTGTGATACGAGCTCCGATGCGGCGACCGATTCGTACGCGATTTTCTTATTTTTCCCGCGTGATTAACATCTCGCTAAACAGTTTCATCTCATTTAAATAGGCGTCGATTAAATCAATTAATATTGTTTAAACGCCGTGCGATTTGTGCCTGTGTTGTTAGACATATGTTTGTTAAAATATTTGTTTGTGTTTGAAATTGAACGATGGAAACTTGACAGAAGTGTTTCTGATTGGTGTGGGAAAATCACTCTGTGGTGAATGATGTTGCCATAATAAAAGTGAGTGGTGATTATCATTGACATACTGTTCTACATTTTATTGTAGTGAATACTCGCACTGACGTATAACTCTATCATTAAAATATATACATAAGTTAATACCGACATTTATTATATGATTGATATGCAATCCGAGTAATAAATCTTGCACTTATAATTATCTTATATACGCGTTTATTTCCGTGACGTTTTTTTATCTCTTCCGATCTGATTTAGCATATTATTTACTAGTTTTAAATCTCCCGTCCGTTTTACAAAAAAACATCACGCGACTTGAGTTTATTTTTAAACCGGATATATTACTATTTTAAGATACAACGTTTTGGAAATCTGGCAAAAAACAAACTTGATTTAAATTACCGAGCACATTTTAAAGGCGAAACTCTTTTAATCTAAACATTAAAAACACGACCACTTGCAAAGCTGAAATTGAATTCAAAGTAAATTGAATGAAAATATTCATATTTTCTCGGAAAGCGTAAAAGAGTGAAGTGAAAATAAAACGTGCTCTTTTATGGATATTATGTATGTGGAGCATTTCATAAATATTAAAATGGCCACTCACATTTTACGTCGAAAGTAATCGCGTAAACGCGGCCATATATATTTTCAAGTAGACAGGCTGAAATAGTGATGTTAAGCTGCAGAAGTAAAACATCAATTAGATTCTGATAGTGAAATTAATATTGAATGCCGTGATATTAAATAAGAAAGTACTTTTTATGTTAATTAAAATGAATATTTTTTAACATTGAGTTAATTATGAGAATAATGAAATCGTTTTTCCCTCGAACAATTTCTTAACATTATTTTATTTTAATTTACCAGTTTTTTTGTTTTTTTGGAAATATTTTTGTTTTAATGTATACTTAACTGCTTCAAATGCCACGATAAAGCAATTTTTATTATTATAATTTTTTTAAATAAATAAATAATATCTACCTAAATTTTTTTATTCGTTTAAACACGATTTAATTTCAAGAAACTGCTTTCAAAGAATTGGATTACGAATTAAGAAAGCGGTAAAGTTTAAAAAAATCTTTTGATAAAAATAATATTCTAAATGAAACCAAAATAATGCTTAATATATTATCAACTATACAAAGCTTTCAACTCACCTATCATATCATTTAAACACGCATTTTAATTTCAGATATTTTACCAAATTAAGTTGAGTTATTATTAATTAATTTTTAAATAATTTTCATGTTCGATGTCTGTTTTGTTTTTGTTTCCGGATCCACTGTTAACTAACTAAATTATAATTTCTCAATAAATTATCCACGTTCGTGTCTGACAACAATTGGTTTTGTTAAAATTTCGTTAGTTTACTAAAAAAAAATTAATATCAAACAAATGTAGATTCAATAGATTTTGAGAACGATTTGTTTTTTGATTGAAAATCAAATACATTGCACACGTATTCGCTAATGTCTGCAGTATTTTACTTATAATAATATAAAATTCAGCATAATTTATTTAAATAAACCTGTATATATAAATTCTATACTATTTTATTAAGTAAGGCTTTTTAAATAAAACAAGTCTTAACACATTACATTAGTCATTTGAATTTATGTGACATAATAATAAATTTAATCCCCGCGACGTAAATAGAATGTGCAATTCAATTTATCCATATTGGCGTTGCGGAATAAGATAAGAACAAAATGAATCAACGTAAAGTATAAGATATAGAATTGCATTGATGCAATTTTTTACAATTTTGGATTAGAGTTCTGAAATATCCATCACAGATAAAAATTTATCTCGTAATAATTTTGACAAGCCAAAACATTTTGAACATTGAAAAATAAATGTCAATTAGGTATTCTAAAATGTATCAATATGTAATGCTAGTCAATACTTTATCAATTCAGTTATTGATCAGTTATTATAATATTACAATTAGATATTGTTTTAGGTGTTCAAGTTTTTTTTGTACATCCAACTAATTAAAGTATTTATGGCAGGTAATAAATATTATATATCTGTAACACTATATTCTGCTCTTTGCCCATTTCAAATGCCATTAGTCAACTTTAAAAAAAATATTCTTTATAATTTACGCCTAGACACAGGAAATATCGGCTTCACTTGTGTTGCGAGATAGGCATAGTTGTAAAAAAACTTGATAAATATATATAGAAAATTATATAAATATTGTCCTGACGAAGAAACCATCGGTTTTGAAACATGTAGATATTATAACGTTGATTATGGTGGTTTACACAAAAGTAATTTATTTCATTTAAATATAAAGGGGTTTACCTGTCTAGACGAGAATAATGCACCCCATTACTATTATTAGTATTAATAATTCTATTCTATTTTATTTATTCTTTCAATTGATCAAAAGTTTACCTAGGTTGTCATTATAATAACTTAGGCGATGCACAATAATACTCCTTATGTAGATAGCGGTAAGGTTTAATTTCCCGCCAATTCATCGCCAAAAAACGTTTTTTATTTTATTTTCCAAAGTTCAGGCACACATACTGAAATTCTTTACAATCATTTTCTTAAGAACTTAATTTAATAATAACGGAAACGGAACTGGGTTCGTAAGATTTCAAGTTTTTATTTTATTTTAAGTTTTTATGGGCTTGATTCTTTATTTTTTTTTGAGCTTATACTTGACTTGTCAAAAATCTCGATTATTTCAAAGGCCAAGTTTTCTACTCGCCGTATTTAATGAAAGTATATACGTGATAAGATTTTCAAACCAAAAACACATAATTTTGCATTACTTCGTAGTGCGTCGCCTTAAGTCATTCCGGCACCTATAAGCTGTTATGATTGTCCAGCATTTTATATCGGTAAAACTACAAGAAATGTTAAAATAAGGTGGTTGAACACACGAGGTGCTTATACGGTGTAGGTTTTTCAGAATACAATTAATTGATAAAGATCACTCTTTTCAAAAATCTTCGGGTATATTATGTCTTTCATGGTAGTGGAATCGGTCCAAATCAGAATAAATAAATTCTTAATAATAAATAACATCAGTTTATTCAAGAGGGAGAGAGAACACCAACGAGTCGGGGGGACGAGGGGGTGGTAAGTAACGGAAGGGGGTAAAATGGGTGTGGGGAAGGGGAACATGTTTAAAATAGGGCTATTTGATAAGTCTAAATGTTAGTTTAATAAACAGATTTTATTTAAATGAAACAAATTACTTTGTGTAAACCACTACAATCACATGTTATGATATCTACATGTTTTAAAACCGATGGTTTCTTCTTGAGGATAATAATTAATTAAATATTATCATTAATAATTAATTAATTCATGTTGTTATCCTGACGAAGAAACCATCGGTTTTAAAACATGTAGATATTATGATTATAGTTGATATATATGTGATTATAGTTGTTTACACAAAGTAATTCGTTTCATTTAATTAAAATGATGCCACAAGATAATTTTGCAAAGATTAAAGAAAAAAAAAGATTTTATTTATTTTTAAGGTTTTATTTATTTAACGATAATACGATAACGTTATTTTATTCTAATTATAATTATTTAAACCTGCACAGCGATTGCTACAAGTAAAAAAATTAATAAATATTTTCGGCTTCACAGATCCCAATACTATAATATCGCGTGTTTTTTCATGGGTCTGCCCTAGTATTGTAAATAAAACGTTCTTATTTTCATATTTTTATTATTTATTCATGCACACACTTCCCGATAGACATTAGATATATATATATATATATATATATATATATATATATATATATATATATATATATATATATATATATTATGTAGGTTGTATTAAAATGTCTACCCGGGAGTTCTGACTCAGTATGGGATTCCATTCAATTTCGCTTTATTTATTGCTAGTTCTACCACCGCCTTCTTTATTGGTTCGAGTCATCTCCTCGATTCCCCCCCCCCTTTTTCCCCTCCCTCTTCTCATAGCTCTTGACTATTCTTCTACTCCCATCTTCACCGATATAGGTCCGTTTATCATTTATACGGTTTCGTTTACATTTTTTCCGCACACTTGTGTATGTTCACGTTCATGGCTTTCGTCCCGAGGTCGTTACGTGCTCCAAATGTATTCCATCCGGAACTTGGGATTTAACCCCTTAGGCTAATTTGTTCGCTTTTCGGAACAGCTGACATAGGTCTCATAGAAATCATTGTTCTCCCTAACAATTTTGGAGGCGGGTATGGGTACCGCCGCCCCGGGAATCATTTATTGGACGACCAACACCTCTGCCACAGGTCACCCCAATTGGTTCACTAAATTTGTTCACACCCCGATTGCTTCACTACGGTGACTTAGCAGGGGGGGCCCGGGTTCATGGGGTTAGGTTTGTCGGGGGCGGATGCGTCTGCCGACCATTTGAGTGGCAGGCCGGATCGGGAGAGACCGATTGTGGAAGACTTTTTGATCTCTCCAGACGGATCCTCTCAACCCATCACCTTGCACCGCAGTGGGAGGGAAGGCTTCGCACGTCCATCACTCCTGGACGTATTCATCCCCAGATTCCTACTCACCCCTCAAATCTTTTTCCTTCCCAGAACTTCCTCTCCATTCTTTCCCTTAAAAAACCCTCCACACAGCATCTTCAAAGATGACATAGGCCCTGAGGGAATTTTTCGCTCATGGTGTTAGAAAAAAAAGACGACACTTTATGTTCGAATCTATGTAGAAGTTAACCATAGAAAATTTAAAATCTGCTTCTCTATTAAATCAAAGCTCCCGACCGCAATTTGAGAAAATTTATTGAAATTTCGTGATTTTTTTATAAATATTTTTTTATTATGAAAACACAAAAAGTGAGGGGATGATAATATTTATAATACATACCAAATAATGTGTGCGATTTTCTTTTTTTTTTTTGATTATCAGTAATTTTATTTTGAAAGAACTGGGGCTATTTTTAAAACTCACAATTAATTTTTTTTTTAAATATATATTTATTTCTAAAAATACCATTACATAGCGTATTTCATCACCATTCAATATTTTTTAAAATTTTTAATTTATTTGTTATTTCTTTACAATTAAAATACATTGTTTAGCATTAATTATTAACCCCACTAGGGTTCGCCTGTATCCGTATAACTTTTATTTTTCGGAAATATTCCTTTTATTTAGATTTTATTTGAAAGCGGAAATTTTCTGACCCTCTGACAGAATGTGCTTGAGGCCTGAGGGGTTAATATTTTCCTGTGAGTTGTAGTTGTTTATGTATTTTTCCCCATTATATTGCGAATTGAATTTCTCATAAAATGTTAAGAATCATTTCACTAACTGGATTTTGTTATGTAAAATGTAGGATGACGGAAGTTGTGTACATTTTACCTTTCTGACCATTAAATGTTTTTAATTGCTCGTAAATGTATTTCAAGCCAACCCAGTTAACAATGTTAATGTAATGCTACTTTGGATTTAAATTATAATAATACTAGCTTCTCCCCGCGACTTCCTCTGCGAAGGATTAGTACTTCGAGTAATCTATTTTCTATTCCAAGGTCCCATCTCGTTTATACCAAAATTCTTAACCTATTTATTTAAAATATCTATAATTCTTGATTCGATTCAAAGTATTAGGCGAGTACTTAAAATAAATTCACTAATTTAAATATGTATTTTCTAAAATAGAATTTTGATTTAATAATCATTGTTTTCAAAATGGCATTCTCAAATTTTTACTTTTTCTATTAATTTTTTTTTAATATTTTCAATAAACGGAAAATAAATAGCTAGATTTATAAATTATAGCCTATATAATTGTAAAGTTTCATTAAAATCCATTCAGTAAATTTTGCGTGAAAGAGTAACAAACACACATACATCCATACAAACTTTCGCGTTTATAATATTTGTAAGATGTCTGTGGTCCTCGCTTCTTTGCCACAAAATAAGTTTGATGTGTTTTAAGAAGCAAATAATATATCATTGATGGGAATAACCTTCAAAAGTTTTAAAAAGAGAGTTGATCTTATAAAAAAGCAAATTATATATTTAAATTAAAACAAATAACTTTGTGTACACCACTTATATATAATAACAATTATCGACATGGGTCTTTTCGTCAGGATGATAAGAACTTGTGTTCTTTGTTCTACGAAATATTTTCATTATTTTCGCTAATTATAAACGTTTTTAAATATTATCTCTTACATTCGTATTTACATATCTCCTTTTCTTCTTTTTTTTGAACCCTTACTACCTAACTAACTATTATCAATAAATTTATTAAAAAGAAAACAGTTTATTTATAAACTATTATTACGCGAGGAACTCGTTGCAGCTGATGTTTCATATTCTGATGTTTCATATTCTGATGTTTCATATTCTGATATTTCATATTCTGGATGCATCATAAAACTGTGGTTAGGTCACTTACAGCCGAACTATTTATATTAAAATGTAATGAAAATCAAATTGCTTTTAATTTTATTACCCATATTACTAACTTGTCACAGAGTAAATGTCACAGTTTATTAATGCTTTCAGAAGGCGATACAGCTACCACACGTTAAAATAATTACACAGCGGTCTTGTTTATAAATAATCTGTTATTTTTTAATAAATTGAATAATAATGTTATTGAATATGAAAAAGAAAAATGGATTTCTGTAAATGAAACTTGACGACGATAAATATATATTAACCGGCCGGCGTGGTCGAGGGACAAGACTCTCGCTCCCAATCTTAAGGTCGCCGGTTCAATCCCGCGCAAATGTTTTTAAAAAAATTAATTTATGGTATTTCACAATAAATTTTTTAAAAATCATAAATATATTGTATATTTTCGACAAGTTCTAGAGTGGAAGATTCTCTAAGTATCGCCCTGGAGTAAGGCCACCATTCAGAATTGAAACGTTGCTTGAAATGGGTATAGCCGTGTGTGGGGGGACCAGATCTGAAGAGCCAGGTACTTCCCCACCTTCCTCTTTCCAATCTCCTTCCCCTTTCCACTACCTTCAGCCTCACAATATACCCCGATTGGGGGGTGCCATAGTCTCACTGGCTCCGGACGGGAGCAGTTGGGACTCTTGTGCGGTATAAATTAAAAAAGAAAAAACCAATAACACTGATAATGAAAAAGGCGTATAGTATGCATCTCAATAAAAAAGTAAAAAAAAAAATTTTTTTACTATATTGCATCTATTTTAAATTTTAAACCTGGTTGAAACTATTGGTAAATTTCTCAAGATTGTGCGTGTGTGCGCTTGGGCGTGTGTGAGTGCCACCAACAGTTGAAAGAATGCATTATCATCGACAACGAGTCTATCGGCCGAGTTTCAGCTCGATCGGATGTAGGGAAGTGGGTTAATTTCCGCTCCCAAGAAAACAAAATCGAGATTTAAAATGTGTTTAAAAAATGGAATTTAATTGTTGTATGCAATGAGTTTCGAATATAATCGTCTCTATTTTGATTTGCTTCAAGTAAAAGTTTGCAATGAACAATTTTCATAATCTTTTTTATTACAACAATGTTTAGGTTTTATTTCATAAATTCAATCTTGTTTTTTGTTCACGCTAATTAATTTTGCCAATTGACTGATTACAGATAAAATAACACAAGATTGTTGTTACTGTACAAGCAACGTAAAGTAATATAACGAATTTCTTTGAAAATAGTTGGTTACGTGTTGCCAGGAAATTAATTTCCTCGGAAGTATTTTAATTAACATTTTTTTTTTATCTTTGAGTTCTGAAATGAAAATCAAACTGTTGTACAGGCAATTAATACGCAATCATAAAAATAATTGGTTCGAACTTCAGTTGGGATGATGGAATAATTTGATATAATTTATTAATCATTGCGAATTTCTGTAACTCCTCAACAAAACTCTACATTGGTCTTGTCAATGTTAGGCCATTAGTAAATGATTAAATCTAGTTAAAAAAATTGTAATGTACTGGTAATTCCTCTGATTAGCAATACAATTATGATTTTTTTGTCATTAGCTCCATACATGACGCCACGAGGAAAATAATTCCTTTCAGGGCCTATGTCATCTTTTGGGATGCTATGTAGGGGGTATTTTAAGGAAAGAAAGGAGTGGAAGTTCTTGAAAGGAAAAAGGTATGAGGGGTGGGTAGGAATCTCATAGGAATGAGATCAAAACGTTTCCCTTAACCAGTATCTCCCGATCCCGATCCTAACACACAGCTAACGCGCAGATGCATACACCGCCAAGACCTGGGCAAATCTCACCTGTGAACCCGGGAACCTCTGCTAAATCACTAAACGTAGCCTACCACTTGGGTTGACCTATGGCAGAGGTGTTGGTTGTCCAATAAATTGTTCCCGGGGCGGCGGTACCCATACCTGCTTCCCAAGTTGTAGTAATGATGATCGGGAGTTTCAATAGAACCTCGGTTCGTCGTGTTTATTAACGTATATTATTAACAATTAATTTCTAACTGGACTTAACGTCCGTTCTAAAGGATGCTCTGATTTAATCTGAAGCGGACGGAGCCCGCCTGAAGATCGGATATCTTCGTAATCGTTCGAGTTTTAGACCCGAACGGGCGACAGTACTAATAACCTCTGTGGAGACATCTTAAAACTACGTATAACTACCTATTCTAACGACATCTGTTCAGAGCAATTTAAACTACACGCTCTAATGACATCTGCTGACAGACATTGAAACTATATACATATTAACATCAACTATATTATGACAAATAACAATAATATTTGTAGATAAAATAAATGTTGGTTATATTATATCAGAGTAGTGCTTTGCAAACATTGATTCTAAATCCTTTTAACACTACGCAAAATATTTGTCACTCGCAATGTATGACAAAAACACCAGATACATCAGGTTATAAAACTATATCCACACTTCACTTCCACACAAAACAAAACATCACATTTAATTAATCAGTTTAACAGTATAAAATACATGTACGGTTTAATTAGCATAATGGAATGAATATGCGGATGTAGTAATTGATAATATGTTTTGGATAATATAATATGCCCGCAGTATATGGTAGGGCCACTAAATACAAGTAAATGAGTATTATTTTGGAAATCAATTATCTGTGAGTAGGTACGTACACCTGACCGCTATAGTATCTAAATTGTTTTTAAATTTCAAGTGTTTCTAAGTTATCTAATTTTTTGTTTTTATTATTACGGTGAAAAATTTTAACCCCTGTGTCCTTTTGTTTTGAAGAGTTTTAATTTTCAATGTACTATCGTTACTTAAATTTAAATTTTTCTGCTACCGGTTTCGACACATCCGTGCCATTCACTAGCAAACTTAAAACTATACTTAAAATTTGAAACAAGTACAGAAATGAATTAGATGTTATTAGGTGGGGGTAGTGGGAGGTGTGATTTTGGGAGAGGGGGAGAACAGTGGGCGGGATCAATATCACATGGGAACATAGTCAAAAGGGGAGATTTGTAGGGTGCTATTATTTTGTTAACTAAATTAATTTTTTATTTAATTTTTTTGTTTATTTCTAAAGTTTCTAAAGCGCACAAGTTAAAGTATGAATTATATTTATATGTTTAAATTTGGTGTGTCCTTATTAAAAGTATGATCGGTGGAAATGAGATGATTGGCAAACTCATTATTTATTTAAATATCTAACATGTTCCGTGATTCTAATATTTATATTTTTTCTAGTTGTCTAACTTATGTCCAGCGATGGACAATCATTGCAACATAGTTGGTAAATGCTCTGGGGTAAATTCTTTTCTCCAGGGCCTCCGACTTGTGTCGACTTAATGTAATATATATATACTCTTAAAATCTCAAAATTTAATACAAAACACATACAAAATATCTACTTCTATCTAGGTATAACATATTTTAACAACCTCACATTTTATCTAAAAATTATCAAAAATACTCAGGAATTTCAGCATAAATTAAAAAATTACCTTTAAACCCGTTTAATCACAGGAGACCATATTTTTCCCAGCTCACATAGGTCTCATAGAAATCGCTCTATCTCCGTTACTATCATAGTAAGAAGTATGATATAAACGGTATTGGAAAGAGAATACAACACGCTATATATTCAAATCTAAAAGTTAGCCACAAAAAATATAATTTACACCTTTATGAAATCAAAATTTCCGATCACAATTTTAAAAAAAATGATGAAATTTTGTGAATTTTTAAAGTTTTTTTTTTTCATAAAATGTCCAAAAATTGAGTTGACAGTAACGTTTATAATTCATTTGTCTAATGAAATATGTATGTGTTTTTATTTTTTTCATTATCAGTAATTTTAGTTTGAAAAAACGTAAAGTAAGCCATTTTAAAAACTTTTAAAAGTTTTCATCCAAAATTTTTATATTTAAAAATTACGTGGTTATTTCTAATAATAAAATTTGAAAGCCTGTTTCATCACCTTTCGAAAACAGTTTTTAGTTTTTGGATATTTTAACAAATATATAATTTTTTTGGATTTTATTGCAAAGCGGGAATATTTTTCGCCTCTGAAAAAATACGCAAAATTTTTTATGGGTTAAACTACTATAAGATTCCATACGTACTATTATTATTTCTTACTAATCTTGAAATCTGTTCTATCACTTTGTTTTTGCAACATTTTATTATTTTCTTACATACATGATTTTGTATAATTAAGCTAGAATTTCCTCACCAAACACAAGAGCCTCGTCTCGTCATGGTGAGGAAAGTCTATTATTTTCCTTTTTAACAAACACTGCATAATAAGTAAAAAATGTTTATTCGTTGGTAAAAATATGCAAATAATAAATAAATTTAAAAAAAGAAGTGAAGTTATGAACAAATAAGTATTTTATTAATGTTAAACGTGTACTTCATCCTATGCTAATTTTATTACCATAGTTTGCGTTTCATGTAATAAAGCATTTAATTATTTGCATTTTTTATTATTGGCAATACTGTAATAATTTTACAATTCGAAATAAATATACGTTCGCTAAATGTCTATAGGAATATGATTAAAGACTTTCTAGCATCTTCCATCTTTTTCGTTTTCATACAAGTGTGAGAAGGAAGAATTTTATGAACGCCTTTTAGGACGATCGTCGATGACGTGCATGCGATCTCGCACTGGGACCAGTATACCACATAAATGCGCACGACGATTTGGTGCTCTGACAAAAGCGTTTTCAAAAATAGATTTAATTTGTGTTTGTGACACCTTGAACAAAATTTTCTCGACTCGGTTTGTGACGTTGAAATTTTTATGTCAAAAATGTATTAAATTCCGCTGGCAATTTGAAAATTCCTCAGCATCTTGCTGATACGCACAAACGTTACGTATCATGCGGTACATATCCCAAAACGTCCTGGATTTGTGATATTTTCGTAGGTATACAATGTAATAAATAGAAACTACGTGCACAATCATAAATTACAGATATTTATCGAGTTACATCAGTATAAAAATAATTTTCTTACAGAATAAAGTAGATCATGCATTAAAACACATGTTGTATGATACGTTTTTAGATTTTCACGGCCAAAAGCATTTTCGTTGTTTGTTTTTGGGGTGTTATGCCGTGTTGTGCTACCTCCTTCTTTAGCCGACGTTTCGGACAGCGTTGCAGTGTCCATCATCAGGGCAGATCCGGCAGATCCGTCGACGGCAGATCTCGACGGATCTGCCGGATCTGCCCTGATGATGGACACTGCAACGCTGTCCGAAACGTCGGCTAAAGAAGGAGGTAGCACAACACGGCATAACACCCCAAAAACAAACAACGAAAACACATGTTGTATGTTTTAATACACAGATTTATATGTTAAGATTGCACTCATTGGAATATAGACATGAAGTGAGAATGTAGCGTTTATTCTACAGGTATTTCAAAGAAAGGGGCTCAGAAAAACTCCCGCCGTTAAAATATTTGTCACGATAAACACATGTCTAACATTATTTGTAGTATTTGTACAAAATAACACGAATCGCACAAAAAAATAACTTCATACTCAGGTGATGCATTTTTAAAAACTTTTTTTCTAGTTCTTTGAAAGTCAATTTTCGAATTTGCATAGGTTGTGTAAAATTTTAGGTTGTCCTTATTAATAACTTTAAAAATAAGTTACCCTACTTATTTTGAATGTTTTTATTATTGTTATATATATAACTACATTATTTGTCGCTTAAAAACGAAGGTCCCAGCTGCTCCTAACCGTGTGGAGTAAGTGACTCTACGCAATGCTCAATTGGGGTATGTCGTGAGGCTGAAGAGAGTGGGGAGGGGAACAGATGGGGAAGAGCAAAGTGGGGAAGTACCTGGCTATTCCGATCTGGTCACCAGACACGGCTTACGCAATGTTGTAATTCTGAATGTTGTTTATAATACGCGTTTTTTTTTACAACAGCTCGGCTGTGGAATACTTTTCAACTTATGTGTTTTCCCGCTCTTACAATATTTCTTTACCCTTAAAAGAATATGTTCAGTGCAGATGACAAAGATCCCGAGAAAAAGATATTTGTCTGTTGTGTGGAATTAATATTATTTTTTGAAAAGATATAATATATTTTAAATAACCTTAAAATATTGTTATTTTTGTTTAAAACAATGATTTTATTTAATAAGGGTAACACATACAACCAAAATTCAACCCTTCCTTTGAACCTATTATTTCATCATGACATTCATTTTATACTCGTAGACTCGTATAGGCGGTAGACTTGTTCGAAAACCTCGTAACATCCGAACAACACCAATAAATACAACAACACCGAAAGAACAATAAAAATGGTTCTCTCGCACAAACTTACCAATTCTTTTCCATAACAAAGATCATTAATTTGGTCCGATACGATCGGCACACAAGATAATGAATTATATATATTGTTTTCTCAGGAAAGTCCTGTTCCCTTCAGCCACGGTCACACTGGGCGATTTAGTCGCGGCTACTTTAACTCGGTGAGTGGTAGTCACTTGCTGTAGTCGTTAGAGTACAATCTTACATAGCAAGTACAATCCTGGAACTGCAAGTATGTATCAGCGAGTGAAATGTCATATATTATGTCGAAAAATATGATGTCAGGCGATGCGACAGCAGAGGCGTATAGCGGCGACTACGTCACTTTCCGTCATCCAGTTTACGTGATCGCCAAATTTGCACATTTCTGGCGACTAGAATTGAACATTTTCTAACATCAAAAATTAAACATTAAAACATGCAAAATGTCCTAAATCGGTCCAATAATAACTAATTGGTTGTATGGCTTTGGAAAGGCGAGTCTGAAAAACTGTTAAAAAATGTCATATAAAATTATATAGGTATACTTACCTATTAATGACACATTTAGTCAAAACTTAATAGTTAAAAAAAAACAACATATTTTTACAGCATAATTGGCTTTTTCATGAGCAATTGGTTCCTTAGAACAAGCAACCTGCCTAGAAAAGAACTAATATCAACCTATGAGGACATAATAACACTTGTATACATTTTAACACAGCCGGCGTGGTCCAGGGTTAAGGCTTCCGTCCGAAGGTCGCGGGTTCGAACCGGGCGTGCGCAAACAAATGATATTTGATTAATTTGTCTTATTTCACAATTATGAATTAATTAAAAATAACGTAATATGTATACTATATTTGCGGCACGTTCCAGAGTGGAAGATACTCTCAGTATCACCCTGGTGTAAGATAGCCATTCAAAACTGAAACGTTGCTTGAAATGGCTTTAGCCGTGCTTTGAGACCAGATCTGATTAACCAGGTACTTCCCCACCTTCCTTTTCCCCATTTCTTCCCCTCCCCACTACCTTCAGCCTCACAACATACCCCGATTGAGAATGCCATAATCTCACTGGCTCTAGATGGGAGCAGTTGGGACTCTTGTGCGGTAATTATATAAAATAAAATCAGTTGTTATGATATGTTATTTTTGCTTTAAAAATGTATCCATCGTATAAAAAAAGTTTAGTCACTCGCAGCGACCATCTTATCACACGAAGCTTTGTTGATGCTATTTAAATAGCAGCGACAAAATCGCTCCGTGTGATATGGGATATACTACTGCCTTACGGCGATAAGGTACGGAATGAAGGACATGGGACATTCATTTCGACGCCACGTTTTAATCCGAACATTTATTTGTTCCGCCTGTATATCCGAAGGGTTTGATTTGTGATTAATGTGATACTGGGAAATTCATTTCGGATGCCAAGTTTTCATATTATTTTTAGTATAATATAAGCGCCCTTAATGTGATTTTTTTCACGAAAACGGCGATATTGAAATTTTCCAATTATTCATATTATTTTTCTTTTATATTGATATATATTTTTTTCATTTACTGGAGTTATTTATTACCCGGTTGCGCCAGCTTTATTTTTAAACAAATTGGTAAGTCTGGTGTTCTGTCATATTTTTCTAAAGTTAAAACTTTGTTTTACATTTTAGGAAGCTATTTGTTAGTGAAGTTTTTTTAAAATAAAAACTGATTGTGCCTCTTTGTGATCAAAATATAAACTTATAAGTTTTTTCCAATCTTTTCTTAACATCAGCTCCACATAGAAGCCCGTGATGAAAATAATTTCCCTCAGAGCCTATGTCATCTTTGGGGATGCTGTGTGGAGGGTATTTTTTAAGGAAAGGAAGCCCGCCACGCATTAGGTGGGCGTAAGCATCCGCCGCCAAGACCCGGATAAACCTCACCCCATGAACCCGGGCATTCTAGCTAAGTCACTAATTGTAGTCACGTAGCTAATCACTTGGGGTGACCTATGGCAGAGGTGTTGGTTATCCAATAAATGGTGCGGCGCGGCGGTACCCATACCCGCCTACCAAATTAAAATATTCGTAAATTATAACTGTGTATAGTCAGATATGTGTATAGGGCAGGGGTGCCCGAGTTCATGGGGTGAGGTTTATCTGGGTATAGGCAGCGGATGCGTCTGCCCACCGATTGCGAGCCAGGCCAGATCATAAAAGACTGGTTGAGGGAGATCTTTTGACTTCTCCAGCAAGGCTCTCTCGTAACAACCCTTGCAACGCAGTGAGATGGATGGAATCATTCGTCCGTCACTCCTGGACACACTGACCCCCAGATTCTTACCCACCCCTCATATCCTTTTCCTTCCCAGAACAACCTCTCCTTCCTTTCCTAAAATGAACCCTCCACACAGCATCGCTAAAGATGACTTATGCCCTCAGGGGGATTATTTTCTTTAGGGCCTCCTGTGTGGAGCTAATGTAAAAAATAAAATAAAAAAACGATGACAAAATGTAAGCTTTTCTACGACATAAACCATTTCTTTATCTGAGACAATTCATCAAATTGAACAAAAACTCAGCAGAACCGATCGTGTTGAAATATTCTGACTTCTTAAATTTCTTTCATAGTTTGAATTTGAAGTAAACCTAGTCCCATTTTCAGCCAGCCTTTTTGTAAGGACCTCATTTACTGTGCGAAATTTTGAAGCACTTTTAATAAAATAGTATTTCTTATAAGAACCTGTTCAGAAAGCTCTACAAAGAAATCCAAAACATGGAGCAAAATATACTATGTAAGCGAAGACCATTACCGTTCTTTAGAATATATTGTAACGTTCGGTAATTGGCTTGCATAAAATTCCTTTGTTGCATTGTTGAAGCATTATGAATACACACTCGGCGCTTTTTACGACTTTTTATTTTTAAGGATCGAAAAATATAATTTTGTGTAAAGAAACTCCCCCTGAAAGCGTGCTCGGTCGCGTTACCTGATCCTGTGAGCTTTTTGCTTTGAAGGGGAATTTTATTTATTTAGTGTTGGTGGAAACAGAATTTAATATTAATCGTAAGAGTTATTTAAAAAAAATTGACTCTCAGAAACTTGTAACATTATTGCAGTGGCGGGCGGTCCAAAATGACGAAATCTTCTTTGATTTACATTGACTTTGAAAATGTTTAAAGCAACAACTTATTAATGCATGTATTACATTAAGAACTTCCACGTCAGAGCTTTTGGGCTTTAGTGCCTTTCTCCCATCTTCAGTAGTGATTTTTTTAATTTATTTGTATTGTTTTTCAAGGTACAATCCTGTTAAACCGCAATTAAGCAGTTAATAAACAGGATGTTAGTCTTAAATTCCAATTTAAACTCATGTTCAAATATGATGACTAATTATAATATAACTACACAGTTTGTCACAATTAACACACATGACTTAGTATAAAGATATAAACCATCTATATTTAGTAACAATGTTTTCAGCATATATCTCAATCTATTTGGTGAAGCATGTTTTTATATTACTTGGTAACATATTACATATTTTGGGCAAATTATGTTCCAGAGTTCGCTGTCCTATTATAATGTTTTGAATATATGCATTCAATCTACTCTATATGTTAATAAAATTATTGATATGCTCTTCTTTCTTACAATTTCACACATGACATTTATACATTATACCATCCAGGCGTGTATTCAATTCATCGGCTGGCTAAGTCCTCCATCACGACACAAGCAACATTTTCCGCTTTCTGTGTTGGTAGTAGGCTGTTTTCAAATATTGTCAGGTTACTCGTAACCCGGAAATATTTACCTTTCTTTTTTAAAAAAAATTGTCTTCGTATATCAAATTTAATACTGTTGGATGACTGAATTAAACTGGTCCAAGTGAGAGCTCGTACTGACATCATCGAAATTCGTCCTCTTTTTTCTCACGCTTCTAGTATGAAAATTATAAAGACAGAAGATACTAGAACGATGGTCTCGCGTACGATCTTTCGCTGGGACTAGAATAGGAATTTATGTCGTATTCCTTTGTTAAATACTTACATTATTTTTATATCTCTGTTTTGTTTTCTGTTTAATGTTACTTATGTAAAATCTAAATATTGCATTATTATAATGTGCATATTTAACCGCACCCACTGATACTATAAATGTAAAATTTATTTTTGATTTATAATTTTTTTCATGTTTACACAATCTATATAATCGTGCAAATTGTTTTATGTAATTCTCTCTCTACTTCCTGGCTTCCTTTCTTATATTTTCTCCCCTCTTTGTTTTAGTTTGGTGTATCTGATCGTTTTGTACGAACAATGTATGTACATACCTATTTAATAGCACAATAAATCTTATGCCCGGATTATTAGGGAGAATGCAATATAAAACAAACCAAAATATCATCTTTCACCATAAATATGAAAAGAATATAATATATTTTCTGTTATAAATATTGCAGCGATATAGGGGTGATTGTAAATCTTACTATTTACCCTAATTTTACAAAGAATAATAATGTATTTTTTCATTTGTTTGTCATATATTATGTAAGTGTGTTATATATATATATATTTATATTATTCTACTTTTATTATACTTTTTCTTTTAAATTTATTCGTTGTTTAATGATGATTTATTTTATTTATTTCTTACGTATTATTCAATCTCTTTGAGTAGGATTACTTGATATAATGTTCAGGAGTCTTTACTACATAAATGAATTGGAATGTTATGCCATTATGGATTACATTGCATCGCATAAACCCTGCAAGCAACCCAGAATAAAATAATAATTGTCGGGATTATTATTATTAATTTCTTTCTTCTTTTCTTATGCCATGCACACCTTTGGAGCCTCTTTAACTGATTAATATAATTTTTACTTTAAATAAACCACGACAGAATTTGAAAACAAATCGAAATTTGTTTGAAAGAAAATTCCGTGGTTGCTTAAAAATGTCATGGGACTTGACTAAAAATTATTTTGGAAAATTTGTATTCGTAAGACGAAATGATAATTATCTTAATCTCACAAAGCGTAACAAGAAGATGTAATAAAATGGAACAATGTACAAATCATCCTGAATTCAATTACAATCATTGTATTGAAAAGCAATTATTAATGAGGCACTCAGCATTCTTGGGAATTGGATTATTGTTTAGTCCGCAGTTCTTCAGTACAGCCGAGATTCTGCAATAAATTTTCTAAATTACTGAGAATTATATCTTCCACCAAACATCATTATCAAAGTTAGTGTTTGTTGTGGTTTTCGTGATGTAATTGAAATGTATCTAATCTAGTTTCGGCCCTGGTTTTAAATTGTTTTTGTTTTCAAAGAAACGACGAGGGAGTGAGTAAACTAATTATCGAATCTCAGTCAAAAATATTCGCCCTTTGTCGGACGGTGGATCGGGGGTCGCGCGCCGATGCTTTTAAGTGGGTAATGAAGTCGAAAAATTATATAGAATTCTAGAATACAAATGTTTTTTTGAACCGCCAATTCAATAAAGAAGCTCTTGATTGTCAAGGGAATTTTTCTCAGAATTGTCAGTTGTTGGTAATTTAAAATTAATTTTGTACCTATTTACTTACCCGAACCTATGTTAAAACGAATCCTTAGATGTTTTGGATACGTCTTAAAATTCTCAAAATATTACGGTCACGGACAAATGGAAGACAGGAAAAACAGAGGGAGATCACAGATCACGTTTGATTATTTTCGTTCACAAGCTTTTGGAATCTAAAGCTTTCCATGTAGCGTAGAATAGTATTGCCATATTCGAAAAATAAATAAAAATGTTTCAGGAGTAAAAAAAACATGATTTTCTTAAACTTTTTATTGAGAATTAAAATAAGAAAACAACGGTACCTAAGTAAATAATCTATAATGCTCTCTTAAAAGAATAAATTTATCATTTTTATTTGAATAACAAGAATAATAGTGTTTTTGAAAAGAAAAACACTATACAAATGAGAACTTAAAAAGAACATACTTTTTTAAACAGTTTAAATTTATTAGTAATATTAAAATATAAATAACGTTAAAAAAGATCAGGGAGAACAAATTCTCCCACAACTCTCTTTTGAAAATCTTTATTATTTGCTTAGTTATAGCTAAATTATAAAATTTGTGGATTTTACGACCACCATGCTAGGCACATGTTAGGTACTCTACTATCAATATATTTTGTATATTTTACAGTACCCAGTAAGTGTAGATACTTCATAAAAGTAATGTGATATATTCATTACATTTTATTAATGTAATCATACTATTTATTAACAAAGATAATAATTTGATAAATAAACGTTGTAAACCCCTTACTGGCTGAAGAATTACATTCCTGAATTCGGGATATCATTCACGCAACCCATGCAAAAATCGTATCTCACTCAAAAGTACATACTTTTAACGATCGTGAGAAACTCGTGGAGGGATAAATGACCCAAAATACAATGCAAACATGGTATAAACCATGCATCTGGCAACACTGGTAGAGAGAGAGAGGAGCCTTGTTGATCAAAGATATTGACCTCTATTGAACGAGAGTTGCGATTCTCGTCAACAAGGGAATTACTACTGAAATAGAAAACACTTAACTTTAAAAAAATATTTTTTTATCTGAACGAACTGATGTTACTTACATCATGATCTTATAATATAACGAAATGTTTAGTATCATTGAAGAAGAAGATAACAATAATAATAATTTTTTTTTTAAATAGGAAAATAAACAAGACACAGAAAAATAATAAAAGATAACGGTCGCAACTGGGACTCGAACCCAGAACCTTACGTCTTACCGGGACATACACCTCTACCAATTGGGCTACTGCGATCTTATATGAGACTGTCGTAATTGTCAACTTCATATTTCAAATTTCAGAATTGACAATATTATCTTCGACTAATGTTTTTTTCCATATTATTGGCAGCTACCTTTATTATTGGAAACAAGTATTCAAAGAATGTATTTGTTACCTAGATAGTGTCTCGGATAAATATATCCGATTTTATTTTTAAGGAACACCTGTTGACTTTTTATAAAAGTCTAAATGAATATTCATATTTTTATTAGAAAAACTCTCTTTTTAACTTTTGAAGGTTATTCCCATCAATGTAATATATCATTGAAGAAGAAGATAACAATAATAATCTTTTTTTTTTTTAAATATGAAAATAAACAAGACACAGAAAAATAATAAAAGATAACGGTCGCAACTGGGACTCGAACCCAGAACCTTACGTCTTACCGGGACATACAACTCTACCAATTGGGCTACTGCGATCTTATATGAGACTGTCGTAATTGTAAGACGTAAGGTTCTGGGTTCGAGTCCCAGTTGCGACCGTTATCTTTTATTATTTTTCTGTGTCTTGCTTATTTTCATATTTAAAAAAAATTTGATTATTATTGTTATCTTCTTCTTCAATGATATATTACATTGATGGGAATAACCTTCAAAAGTTAAAAAGAGAGTTTTTCGAATAAAAATATGAAATGTTTAGTCTTTACCCAATAAGTAGACATCAATCTTTCTTAGACTCAATGGAATGTTAGAAATTAGAACTTGTTATTGTTTCCCACGAGCTGTTTTGGTTTTAGATACCCACATGTGATTTTTTAACTACACACTTGTAATGGTCTTAAACAATGACAGTTTCAGTCCTACAGAGGCAGTTTTTTTGTCTTCATCAATTAGAAACATTGTTGAATGCGTTGAAATAGTGAATGTGTTGAAATGGTGTCTCAAAGAACATTGGCGTTACATTTTTGAAAAATATGTAAAATATTCTTATTTCTCACAACATTTTGTTATTTCTAATTGCTGTTTAGCATCTCTAAATAGTGAAAGATAAATCGTAAGCTATGCATTCTGTGAACATTTTTAATTGGATTATTAACTAATGTTATAACTATATCATATTAATACTCTTTAAATGTTATAAAACGATAAATGCGTTCAGTTTGAATTGAAATATGAAGTCAAACTACCAAAAAAGGACAAAGCGAATACTCAAAATCTACACAGAATATACAAGGGGATGAAGTATTATGATTGCGCTGCTGGAATCTTTAAAGTCTACCCCAATTGATAGGTTCAATATATATTGTAGGTACCACATTAATTCGATATTGCGTAAGTACTTTTTGAAAAATTTTAAATTCTGACAAACAAAATTTACAAATTACTGATTAATTATAACATATAATCTACTATATTTTTTTCTGCCTAATGACATGTCCTGCTATTTTTTTTACAATAATATTATCAAGTGTTCGTTATTATCGATGAAATCACAATATTTGCTGTCAATCAACCCTCAATTTATTTTTTCGCGATCAGTCTAATATGAAACAGTGTATTTTATAAAGGCAGATATTAAACTTTGTCATAATAATAACAAACGTATCATAATGGAGTGTTGTTGTGATTTAATAATGAGTCGAAATTGTATCATAATATTATCATTGAATAATAAAATCATTGAAAATACTAATACATAATATTATCATTGAAAATACGTCGCAATGGCAGAGAATTAATAATCTAATTGATTTATATTACTCAATTTTATTTTTACGAAGGTTTCGTGGCTTTATCATTTTCATTTTATAACCATAGGTACCGCTTATGTATATGATAGTCATTTAAAGAATATGTATACGAACGGGCCGCTAAAAAAATATGTCCATTCCACCAAGTTCAGTGAAACCACCTGCGTTGTTTAAGGGCCGTCTACTTCAACGCTAGCTACAGTTAAAGTTAGACTAAAAGTAGTTACTAAAGTAAAATTTCGCCAAAGTGCATATTTCAATTAATTTGACTGCTTGTTTTACGTTACTTTTAACTTTTGTTTTTACTTTCCGAAAACAGAGAGTTATCCTATAGTTACTCCGCCATATTGGCATATTTGACAGTTATGTTAAGCGCTGTTGGAGGAAGCTACGAAATTTTTGCTTCAAAATCGATTACTAATCATTATAAATATTATAAAAGATGATGATGGTGACGATGAATTCCTTATCCAATATGTCTTTCAGTGAAAAGCAAAAACATTTTGACCCCATGTCAATAATATAGTTATTTGGGAAGGTCTCGAATTTTTGGCGCGGCATCGGGTGTCGAAAAACCTCGTAAAATTTGTGACACATCAAATACAAAGATATACTACAATTGCTGGAAAGTAAATTACATTTTTTTCGTAAAGTATCGTCTATATTATAATAGACCGTCATTTGTTTGTAAATAGTCATACACATATTTTTATCGGAACAAATCTGTTTCAACTGATTGAAAGCTGAACAAACGGCGCGGATAAAAGCCAGATATTTTGACATGTTTTGGCAGTTCTTCTGATTTTCAAATGTAATTCACGGTGTTGCCACACCAAAAAATATTGCGATACGTTATTTCACACGATTTCGAAGTATATTCTGCTTTTTAGACTGGCCACACTAACTATTATTAATTTAGCTAAAGTAAGCTTTAAACAGCGCGTGGTCCTGTTTAACTTCCTTATTACTATAACTGAAGGTTAAATTTTAAATTTTGTTCACTATTTAGCTTTCTGATGAAACAGACGGCCCTAAGTAACGTAAGCATTTGTCAAGTATTTGAACAAAACTAATAATTATATTAATAATTAATCTTAATTCGTAGATTATTTTTGATGCCTAGTTCATCGCTTGTCTAATATGATAAGTAGTTGAGTAAGATTCTGGAAGGAATTTTATGGATAATCTTGAATACATAAAATAGATAAACAATGGTTTCGGGTTATATTCAGAAACTGTGACCAAATATTATCGGCGAAAGGGAGGTATTGACATTATTCTTGACGAAATCCGTCTTGTATGAGAACAATACAAAGGCTGTACCAAGATGGACCGTGATCCTAACTGAGTCGTTACGTAAAATAATAATTTGTGATAGTTGGGTGTGCTGCCTGTTAAATATCTCAAGTTTCCCCCTGGAATAATAAACTAATGGGTACACTTTATACATTTTAAATGATTAGATAGAAGTTATACAATGTTGATTAAAATGAGACCTATACGTATAGCCTATAGTATAGGCCCTATACTATCCAGTCAAGCACAGAAAAGTTTGTTCCAGACTATTTTGTATTCAAGAAGACCAAGTTCTCGGTCCTTCGTCCTTACGGAAGATGTTAACTATTCCTTTTCGGTTTGTAAATATTTTGACGTCCCGTGTTTTTTAGAGCTAAAATCTTGGATGGATCGTTGCTTAAATAAAATTTCCTTCTCTCGGAAAATTATCTGTCATTGTCAACGACATAGCTTTTAGAATTCGTCGGGATATTTCGACTATTTGTATACGTTCAGAGACGTCGTGCCTTGTATTGAATTTATTGTCGGGGTCTTTAATTACTCGGGCCATTTCTCTTGCGTTCTTGTTTGGGAACAATTTAAGCGTTGGAGTTCTTTAGGGATCCTGTTTTGTCAGCCATTGTTTGGTAAATGACTCGATCAGATATTGTGAAGTTGTTCCATTCAACTTGATTGTTTAATTCCGCGATGATAATGACGCCTTTGAATTTTTTTGTAAGTAACAAACACTAAATAATCGCATATTTTATTATGCCTTCATTCACCCCTTTAAAGCTTTGTTATTTACAATACGGTTCATTCCGGATAATAATTTCATGTCAAAGATATTCGCCCGACAATGTAATGTCCACATTTTTCATTTCATCTGTCCTAGAAAAGGGATTACTTTCTTACGTAATATTAGCATTCCATGGAAGTCGTAATTGATACTAAGAATTTTCAAGATGCGTGTTTGACAGATTTAGGATTTAATTATTATTTTGTTTGTAGATCTAGTAGATCGTGGGCAAAATTCTCTGTCTTGTAAATGATAAAATTTATTTTTTATCGGCCTCTATATTAATTATTAATTATTATCTTATGCTGGGGCCACACCTGTATCGTCACAAAACTTCGCGCTATGACACGATACGCGCAAATGCGACCGGCCATTATCTGCTATGGTCACGAACATTCGCAATTCAAAACGTTCGTTTTTAATTTATTTTTTTTAGTGTCAAAACGTACGAAGTATCGGCACGCATTACTTCGTGACGATACACGCAGGTGCGGCCCCAGCATTAGAGTAAACCAATCATGATAAAAGTTCGGTACCCCGTCCATTATGTCGAATATTTCCTCTTGAGATATATCAGGATGTTAGAATTTGACACGTATTTTAGCTCAAATAATGCAAGTTGCACGTACGCAAGCATTTGGGGCGCTTTCATACCAAATTAAGCCGATGTAAGCCGAGAGTTAGCTCCGCAAACTGAAATTTCAGGTTTCATAAATCAGAGATATACTCGTATACCATATATGCCTACATTCATATCTAAATACACCGTTCACACAAAAAATCAAATAATGTAGAAGCTTGTATAAAGATTGGAAGTATAAAGTTAATTTCGCCAAGTAAACAATTCATTCGAACTAACGGAATTGAAATAGATAAGGCCGCAGGAAAAAAATGTACACATCTTTCACATAAAATGAATATTTTTAATGCGTGAGTATAGGGTATTTTCACAAACGAGGGATTCTGTTGAAAATATATTGATTATTTAAAGGTTATTTTTCTAATTTTAATCATCGTATTAAAAATGTTGGTTTTTTACGTTTTCATTCTAATTTATTCATTTTGAAAACGCTTAGAAACCAAAACGGCCCGTAATTGCCAACGTCGCTTCGTACGCACGTCATCAAACAAACAAAGTAGTACTGTCGGAAATTTTTCAAGAACGAGCGACCATTATGACGTCACACGTCGAAAATGCCGTTTTGGTGGGATTACAAAAATGGCCAACTTAAACTCGCTGTAGAAAATTTATTCGTCAACATAAAAATATAATAAAAATACCATAATAATCGTAATTTTTTTAAGCAATAAATTTTTTTGTGGAAATACCCTATTCTTGCGTATATTCGTCCCTTTTACGTTTTGGCTCTTGAGAGGTCGTTACGACACAATTTTAATGTCTTTGGTTACAACACAGAACACAGTTTGAATAGTTGGTTATTCGTGGAACACAACCTTGTTTATGGTTCCTAGAAGTAGTGTGTCATTGAATGAAGGTCTGTATGTAGTCGCTAAATGACTTAAGCAAATCTCGTCGAGGAATCTCTATCTTGCAACGCAAGTACCTAAGTACGGTCTGTGCCTTGGATTTAATTAAGGTTTCGCATTGGATCACGTTGATGTAATTAGATTTGTGAATCGTGAATGAAGCCTTTGAAGTATTTAAATGACTGAGTAAGCACACATTTCAATGTGATATTGGCATGTAAATAGTCTGGGAATAGTTTGAATGAAGCGGCGCAGCGTTACCGATACGTTTCTACGGAGCATTTCGATAGCATTTTTGCCAGGCTCACGTTGTATGTGTTGTATCAATAGGTTTCTTTGATCAGAATCACAAAAATTCCACTGTACGTGTGCAAATAAATTTAACCCAGAACATACTACGGCAGGGGAAAAAAATATGCAAAAATTGTGTGGTTACAGTAGACTTTTTTTTGTTTGTTTTACATTCGTCCACACAGGAGGCCCTGAGTAAAATAATTTCCCTCAGGGCCTATTTAATCTTTGGGGATGCTGTGTGGAGGGTGTTTTCAAGGAAAGGAAGTTCTGGGAAGGAAAAGTGTATGGTAGGAATCTGGGGTTCAGTGGGTCCAGATCATCCGCCGCCAAGACCTAGACACACCTCACCCCATAAACCCGGGAACCCCTGCTAAGTCACCGAACGTAGCGAACCACTTGGAGTGACCTATGGCAGAGGTGTTGGTTATCCAATAAATGCACCCATTTCCGCCTCCCAAATTCTTGCTAAGAATTGAAAAAATGTATTTATTTTTCAAAAAATGGAAATCTAATGGAAATCCGGCTTCGTTCGTTATTTATTTCGTCGAAGAAAGAAACATTCCCAGGTAATGAATTATAATATTAGGTAATTTTTTGCTGCTACTATCATCATAAGCGAATTTTTTTACCTGACCAAACAGACCTTACAGACCACTCAGCCGCCCGATCAAGTAATGTTCGCTTTAGGATAGATGATTTGAGATTTTCACTGCCAAAAGTACCTATATTATGGTTATTATTTTTTTGGGAGATTGGTTGTCCTACCGTGTTGCGCTTCCTCCTTCTGTAGCCAATATTTCGGACAGCGTTACAATGTTCATCACCAGGGCAGATATCCTGATGAAGACACTGTAAAGCTATTAGAAACGTTGGCTAAAGCAGGGGGTAGTTAAACACGGCATACTAACCTAAAAAATAATCACAGTTCTTCGCTATTTCAAACTTTAATCAAACAGTCAAAAGTTATATAAATATTCGTTACAAGATATATCAGCTCGTATCAGAAAGATTTTAACCAGCAATTCCGGAGCATATTTGGAGTAACATGGAGTAGATGTCAATTCAGTTAATATAAAAAACGGATCATGTGATACGTTCTGTGTCTCGTCTGTGCGGTGCTGCTGGAACGAGACGAAGTGTTACAGATGATTTATGGCTGTTTTTTTTTGTTGAAATTTCAATATTTATAACGTGTAACACAGTCATAAAAATATATTTCTTATATGTGGTTAAAAATCGAGCCACTAAAAACAATAATAATTATTAATATAATGTTTGTGTTCCACACCATTGAAAGTTAGGTCCGTGAAAAACATATTTTTATCGCCTTAATTTTATAGCTCTAGAAAATATGAAAATACATTAAAAAATAACACGTGAACGGTTATTTTTTAAAATAAACCGCAAACGAACCTAGAAAATCCATATACTTCTTTAGACAAACTCACAACTTTTACTTGAATCAATTCAAAACAATTTACTGTGCACTACTATGTCAATTTTTAATCGAGTTCGGTATTACAGCCTGGGGAGAAGCAATGGCTGCCGCCATTGATCCGATCTAAACTCGGAAACTAATTATAAAGATTATTCTAAAACTACTTATCACAAGCAGTTCGGACGATATCTTTAGGTTAGTCTATGTTTTGGACGTCATGCAACTTTATGCCAAAATATACTAGCGTACATTTTCGCCTTTTAAAATTTCCAAACTGCTCGAGATACTAAAACCAAAGGTTATAATTTCTTACTTATTTATCCCTTTCGCTAAAGCAACTTTTCGCCGTAGAAATTTTAGATACTTTGCAAGAATACAATGCGCTGCCACTGGCCATTAGACAGAACACAAATTATTTGAATTATAAATTAGATACCACGTCTATGATCGTCATTTATCTTCGTAATTTGGCATTTTTTGTCTTTCTTCTATAAATCAGCCCAAATAGACCAAACATCAAAGATTTTATTAAAAACCTATTTATATGCATGTACTTCCAATGGTACGATGTTGATTGACTTTTATTTTAAACTAGCTGACCCGGCAAACTTCGTAGAATCAATAAATGTTGTGTTTAATTTATCAGCTGAAATAAATTAAGTTTTTATTAAGTTAAAATAAATAGGTACCTACTCTAAGTTCAAAAAAAGAAATTGAGCTGTTGACCAATCACGAAATGTTCGGCACACTACACCATTGACAGTTCGAATTGATTCAAATTATGTCGACCAACGCACATTATTTGAAAAGCCGTTCCATACAAAATATATGAAAAAAATTATTTTCTTCATAATTATTTTTCCCGTGATTTTTTCCAATGTTTTAATAGTTATTCTGTTAATCGGGACGGAGACAAATCCAACAAATCAAAGATCATAAAAATCGGTTCAGCCGTTCTTGAGTTATAAATGGTGTAACTAACCCGACTTTGTTTTATATATTAAGATTATTATATTTTTGTTTTATTATTATATTTTTTTTTAAAACCGCTCTTTTCAATACAGGTTTTTCCAGTGAGATGGGAACACTACGTCACCAGTGTAATGTAATTAATGAAGTTAAATTATAAAGTACTACGCCGAAATAATGAACTATATAATATATAATATCTAACAGCTGCAGTTCTCTTGGAAGCACCTTTTAGTTGCTAAAGATTGCCCCTTTGCTCGTAGTTTGGAAATAACTCCGCAACTGTCTGGTTTACATACGCCCTTTTGTTGTTCTACCATAAACCTAATTATATTTTCTAGAATCAAGAGAGATCTTTTGGAAGTTTTGAGTTTGAGTTTATTTAAAGTGTGGAAATAATAAGAAAATTCTATTTATATACACATATTTTAGCTCTGAGAGAATGATTAATTAACTACACCATTCCTCCGATTGCGATGAAACTTTGGTGATTTGTTGTGCGCACGTCCGCAAAAGTTTCTATTGTATACATTTAAAGGTGAGCTCTGGCGTTATGCAACTTGTATTTTATAAAGTTTAGCCGCACGGAAAAAAGGCGGGAAAACATCGAATATTGTGTATCCAATAGAACTTTAAAAAACAGAATTAAAACACAAGTTTCTTTCTTTAAGTGAATTGCAACTTGCAACGCATGCGGGGTACTCGTTAATTGGTTATAAACAAAGTAAATAATGATATGTTTCTCACTATGATTATGATTCCTTTTGTCTCTGCATTAACATGTATATAACAGTCATTATAATTAGATAATACTAGCTGAATCCCGGCATGTGTTGTAATGCCACTTAAATAAAGAAATTGTTTCTCCCTGCGTGTCCTTTCCCATTCGTCCTCGTTCTCCTTCCGCCTCTCTTTCCTACCCTCGTCCCCTTTCCCTCCTGCGTTCCCTTTTCACCTTCCCTGTGTTCCCCCTCCCCTCACCCACTGTCCCCCTTCTCACGAACCTCCCCCCTCACGAATTCCCCATCCACCTTCTCCACCTTCCCCCTCCCTCGAACCACCCCTCCTTCATTCTCCTCCACCCCACCGGATTCCCCTCCACCCCTCCCGGATTGCCCTCCCCTTTCCACTCCCGCCTTTTTCTCACTAACCTCCCTCCTCATGAATTCACCCCTCCCTCGTCCTCCCTCCCACGAACCACCCCTCCTTCATTCCCGTTCGCCCCTCTCGAATTCCCCTCCCCCTCCTGCGAAACTCCATAAAATACACCCATTTTTCAAACAACTCGCGTGTGCCCTATTTCAATTTTATTTTGCAAATTTCATAACTCCAGAACTCACCAATACAGAATTATTGCTATATAAAAACCTTCACGGGCATGTCGACAACAAAATATCTCTAAATACATCAAGCGCACTAACTGTCAAAATGTTCAAACTTAAAATAGTTTTCTGAAATTATCCAATTTTCTGAGCAATTTTTCTTAATTTTTCTTTCCGTAAGAACCTTCTACAAATTATTAGAAAACTTTAAAAAAAGATGAATGAAATAGGTGAAGTCGTTCTGAAGATATTGCGTGACCAAGGGAAACAGGGATTCATTTTTTTAATATATATATATATAGATAGATAGATACTAACTAACTTTTTTTTTAAATTGGCCTGCAACCATTACATAACATCCAACTAATGATTTGATATTGGCAATGTAAGTATTGCATTTATTGGATTTAGTTTGAATACCTACTTATATTTATTATGTTGTAACAAAAGCACTAATTTGATTCATTTACAGTAAAAGTGATCACGTTATTATTTTACCCGTTGACCGAGTTTCATACAAAAGTGATAACCGTAAAATAGTTCTAACGCAACCGAAAGTTAATGGCGGCTTTAAAATATGGCAGTTTGAAACAACTATAATCCATTTCATTTTACGTATACAAATGACGTGGTATAACGTAACTTTAATCGTAAAAAAATAAAATCACGGTTATTCATTAGTGCTTTCGCCACTGATGCGACGCGTAATTATTAACCATCTCAGAATAAAACTGCATAGGAGGCAGAGTAATGTTGATTTATCGTGCGTTAAAATGAAACCGTACAAGAGTCCCAACACTTCCCAACCGCTTGGAGCCAGTGAGACTATGGCATCACCAATTGGGGTATATTGCGGGGCTGAAGTTAGTGGATAGGGGAAGGTGAGGCAGTACCTGTCTATTCAGATTTAGTCACCAATCACGGCTAAAGCCATTTCAATCAAAGTTTCAATTATGAATGGTGGTTTTACACCTGAGCGAAGCTGAGAGTATCTATTTATTATTTTTAATTATTTGATTGTGAAATAACACATTTCAATAAAATAAAATTTACTTGTGAAATCAGGATTTGAACCCACTACTTTCGGATCGCTAGTCGAGAGTCTTACCCTGGACTACGCAGGCCGTCTAACCTAACCTAACCATGCATACAAAAAAATAAATCTATAATGACAAAATTAGATGCAGCAGTACGAATAAAGTTTTTGTCTCGTTCAGTATTGAAAAATGAATTTGGGGGACCAAAAATTTCATACAATATCATCTCAAATTAAAAACAAATAAAAAATAAAAATAAAAATTCTTTAATTCATAACCAGAAAAAATTAGAAACATGAATACCAATATATAAGAATTTAAAACTCACCTTAAAAATCATACTCAAAACCTGAACTAAATCATACAAATAAAAACTATATAATAACACCCCCCCCATACAAACAAGCCCTGCTTTTTTATGGGGGCACATCAAACATATATCATATAATTAATTAGTGTATAAAATGTATTTGTAATTTATGTATCTTTTTTAAATTATCAATAAAAAATAAAAAAATAACAAAAATACTTTTGCCAAAATCAAAAATCATATCGAATTTGCAATAGTTTTCCAACGGTCTCCGGAAATAAAGTTTCTCGTCTGCATGCTGATTTAGTAAATACACATTTTAGAATATTACGTATTAACAATCGAAATAATCATTGTTTAATAATTAATAACATTAAGTGCTGAGTACCTGCAGCCTTAGTTCCAGGCAGGACGTCGCATTACTGCTAATGGCTTATAAGCTTCTGAATGGTTTACTATCAATATCAGACATTCCCGGATAACTTCACGCGAGGCCGCCAACACAGGCTTTTAATTCTTCCCAGCTGCAGAACTAACTTACCAATGGTGATGCCCTTGGGAAGACTCACTAGGTTAAGAGGCTAGACTTTAAACCACACGCGGAACACCCGCGACTGTCATTCTGTCCCGCTCACAATAAGCTCACGCACACTTACAATACATGCGAATGCGGATTGTGCGAATGAGACAACGCTCAAATTTACCTACAGAAATCGCTCGAAAAGGGGTTTATGGAGAATACACTTTTCTACACCGAAACTTTCACGAAATTGAAATTTTAAAAAATATATATTTTTTAGAAAGAAGAAGCTACGTCGGTAGCTTTTTATAATTTTATAATTCTTTATGAGAGTTGAGTTAGCAGCACTTTTTCCTTAAATAATATTTTTTGATAAATCGTACATGTTTGACAGTGAATGTTTACGTTAATACGAAACGCATCGAAAATTCCAAAACATACCGACATAGTTTTCACCTTCTAGAAGGCAGTATAAAAAAAATATATTCATTTTGTGCAATTTTCGATGTAGAAAAGTGTTTTTACCCAGGCGTCCTTTTTGTATGGACCGAAAAGCGAAGTCTATCATCTTAATTAAGTCCCTCGGAGGTAACTTGAATATTTTCCACATGTCATACAACGATTTTAAGCGCGAAATATTATTTATGTTTTAACTGTGTACTTATGTATAAAATTTTTGTCCTTATTTAAATGAATTTATTTTATCAAAATTTAATTGTTATTTTGTTTACCGCTTTTGTACTGTTTTTGCAAATAAATAAAATAACAACTTATTTTCTGTCATGGAAAAAAACGTAATAACCACTCTATTCTTTCATCACAATGCAGCCCCGTATTTTTTATTATTTAGACATTTTAATTCGACGTTCCTTTTATTACATTTGGCCCCATGTTCGTGCGTGGCCCGCCTTGACCGATGCGTGTTCGGAAACGTGTCCCGGGCTTTTTATTGTCAGCCATTACTGGGGCGATTTGTGCCACTGGTGTTCCCGTATCGGTATACATCTATGAACACGGACGGTTAACTGAACACTGATGCACGACGCATTGTAAAAGTGTTGCGCTGGTTTTATAGAGGTATTTCTCGTTTTTCGAGCGCGAATTTGGGATACCCACATTTTATTCGGAAAATGCAAGTTTTTCAACCTTTTTTTATAACGATAGGTATAAAGGAAATATTTAGCCTAACAATTTTTTGCGGCAAAAAATATTTTTATGACTTGATATTTTAGGGTTTTTTTTCTGGTTAACCGCACAATAATATTTTTGTCGTTTTTACAATTTACAATTTAGGTGGTGGATATGGGTACCGCCGCCTTGTGAATCATTTATTGGATAACCAACACCTCTGCCATAGGTTACCCCAAGTGTTCCGCTACATTTGATGACTTAGTAGGGGTGCTCGGATTCATAGGGTATATCTAGGTCGCGGGGGCGGGTCTGACCATTTTGTATTCTGACCTCTCCAGCCGAACTCTCTCGACTCATCCCCTTTTACCGCAGTGGAAGGGCTGGATTCGTACGTCCGTCACTCCTTGACACACTGACCCTCAGATTCCTACTCACCCTTTATACCTTTTTACTTTCCAGGACTTTCTCTCCTCCCTTTTCTTGAAAAGATCCTTCCCACAGCATCCCCTAAAATGACATCGACCCCGAGTGAAATTATTTTCCTCAGGGCCTCCTGTGTGGAGTTAAAGTAAAAAAAAATCACTTGTAGGCGGTCATCACCGGTTTCTTACTCATAAAGGTATAGAACAAATGGCGATGAAAACAAAAAATACTTTGATATTTAAAAAAAAAATATATATTTCTGTCTTTCACCCTTCAAGGGTGTTCTAGGGCATCATTTCAAATTATGGAGAGGGGAAGGCGAATTTATTTATTAATTTTATTTAAAATGGGCAAATTTCAAAATTATATGAAAGATCAGAGTCGAGGTCAGACTTAGAAGAGATGAGATATTGAATGGCGGGGAGGCAATTCTAGATAAGGCTTGATAGAAGAGAGGATATTTGCTTAGAGAGGGACAACCAAAAAATATGTGTCTGAAGTTCCCACTTCTAAACCACAGAATGTACAATCTGGGGAATCAAGGAGATTTTTAAAATGGTTAGAAGGAATGGAACAATGTCCAGTTCTCATTTGAATAAGTGAAGACATTATTTTGTTGAAAGTGTGAAGGAATTGTTGAAACCACGGATTTGATGGGATAGTCCTTTGGTCTGAGGCATAGCAGGCTCCCATGGATTGACTAGCAATGTGCCAATACTCTGCCCTAACATCTGCGAGATCTGTTTTTGAGGATGGAAAAAAATGTTAGATAGGAAAATGTTACCCACGATCTCCATTATTTTATCTGTATCATATGTCGTGATGGAAATTACTGGAGTTGAAAATAGTTAGCTAGAATTTAATAGGAGCTGTTTTGACCTACCTATTTTATCTAAATGTAAACCGTTGTTTATTACTATTTATACTCGTATATTTCTTTTGTTCCAAATTTTTTTTATTTTAATATTTCTTTTACTGTTTTTATTATGTCCAAAAATAACAAAACGGTTACTAAATTTAGGCAGGACGGAGTCAGAAATATTATTAAAAAATGCCTTCTGATAATTATGTATTACGAGCTCCTTATATACGTATTATATTTCTTTTGTTTCCAAAATTTTTATTTTCTATTTCTTTTACTGTTTTTCTTGTTTACTCACTTCGAATACAATTTTTCTTGTAACCTAGTACTCGACTGTATTATATATTATAATTATGTAAATGGAATTAGTGAATCTTAACTTCAGAAAGAAAATGCTTCATCTTCTTCGTTTGCCCTATCAGGTCCCCCGACATTGGCGATCACTCTGGTAAATATGTCTGTCTTGTGCTGCCCAGAATAGCTCCTCCACACTTCTAATACCGGTCCACTCTCGTGCACTTCGCAGCCAAGATATTTATCTCCTACCAGGCCCTCGGCGTCCCTCTATCGTGCCTTTTAATATTTATTGGAGCAAGTGATATATTTCCCTTGAAGTATGTTCCCCACTTTTACTAATGTGAGAAAATGCAAATATTTTTTTATTTGATTTTTTAAAAAGTATTATATTTAAATTAATTAATATTGATGAACAATGGACGGATGTTCCTGAATATAGGTAATAATTTAACAATGACTCTGCTCATTAATTGTTATTACGTAATTATTAAATTTAATTGTTTGTTCATGCGTCGTATCATCAGAAATTAATTTTAAATGGGCTTTGGTCATCGATTGTTGGTCGATAACTTGTATGGACGTCATCGACGTTCGTGCTCTTCCTTCTGGCGCGGCTTGTTTGACAACGAAAAGACAGAAGATACTAGAACGATGACGTCACATACGATCTCTCGCTAGGACTATTATAATCGTTTCTCACTCAGTGCTGGAGAGAGATAAGGATAGGTGAAAGAGAAGGAAAACGTTAAGTTGAAAGGAGAAGAAGAGAAATACAGATTGCCTTTCTCTGATCTAACCCAATACCTATCTCAATGTTCCAAATCTGTTACTTTATTAATATTGTACAGTAAAGACAGCCTGCTGCAAACATTCTGCAACGCTTAATAAAATAAAATCCATCTGAATATTTTTTATCGATTTGATCAACAATAATTTGCCAAAAATGTGAAGCTGAGTGAGATATCTTAAATAAAAAAAAAAACTTTCATTTTCTTTTTGGCACTTTTTATTTCCTTTTTGATTTATTATTCTACTTAAAAATTCATTTTCATTTTGGTTGGAGGGTATAAGTACCGCCGCTCCGGAAACCACTTATTGGATAACTAACATCCTTGCCATAGGTCACCCCAAGTGACTCGCTACATTTGATGACTTGGCAGTGGTGCCCGGGCTGATGGGGTGAGATTTGTCTACGTTTTAGTGGCGAATGCATTTTCCCACATACTGCATGGCGTGCCGGATCGGGAGAGATAGGTTGAGAAAGACCTTACCTACATGGATCCCTCCAGCCGGACTCTCTAGACATATCGTCTTGCACCGCAGTGGGAAGGATAGATTCATACGTCCGTCACTCCTGGTCACATTGACCCCTAGATTCCTACTCACCCCTTTCACTTTTTCCCTTTCCAGATCTACCTCTCATTCCTTTCCCTAAAAATACCCTTCACACGGCATCCCCAAAATGACATACGCCCTGAGGGAATTTTTTTCCTCAGAACCTCCTGTTTGGAGCTAATGTTAAACAAATTATTTACAGCAGCCTGGAGCCGGTGGTACATTAGAAGGCTGAGAAAAACTAGAACTAGGATTCTAGATCTGTTCACTAAATATAGTTAAAACCATTTCGACGGCAGGCGTAGTCCAGCGGTAGGGTTATTCCGAAGGTCGCGGGTTCGAACCCGGCGTGCGCAAATAAATTTTATTTAATTGATTTGTGTTATTTCACAATTAATTATTTAAAATAATATATAGTATATTTGCGGCACGTTCCAGAGTGGAAGATGCTCTTAGTATCGCCCTGGTGTAAGACCACCATTCAGAATTGAAACGTTGCTTGAAATTGCTTTAGCCGTGTTTGGTGACTAGATCTGAATAGCCAGGTACTTCCCCTCCCCACTACCTTCAGCCTCACAACATACCCTAATTGGGGATGCCATAGTCTCACTGGCTCCAGACGGGAGCAGTTGGAACTCTTGTGAGGTATTCACTATAAAAACAATTCACCAAGAGGGTTGATATAGAATGGTGGAGGATACCTACTGAGGGTATCATTCCTATCTCGTATCATTCATATTATGAATATTTTGAAAAAACTGTGTTTAGTAATGAAATTATTTGAATCCTTTTTATTTTTTCCCTACAGCAAAATGAGTTTCATTCGAGCTTCCCTCTATTACCATCAAAAAACTCTCCACACATCATCTCCAAACTGTGTACAGTTAAATTTTGATTAAAAAAGTGTTATCGATGTTATTTTTTTAATTTTTTTTTTTATATAAAAAATTTTGATACAATGGTTCATAAAATAATAAAAGGTATATAACATACTTAAATACAATATTGTATAAACAAAAACATCCCACAAAGGCAAATGCCTGAGCGTGGGTATAATATTGAATTTATTATAATTTTATGGTTAATAGGAGATTTAAGAATTTAGTTTATTTTTAGGTATAAAAAGAGTAAAAGCGCCTTAAAACATAAAGCAAAATAACAGCCTTTGTTGTTATTATTGCATTTGTAAAATTTAATTTATTATTTTTATTTATTCGATCCACAAACGGAAAGTTTCTTCTGTTTCATTAAAGATTAAATGAATCGCTTTGGCAAACTTTTGTTTCTTAACACAATAGAGCTAAAGATTACTGTACTCTTATTAATAACGGCTTTATTGATTGGAACAGATATCCATTAATTCCCGGCATGCTTGAAACAGGCAACGGCCAACACGGCAGAGCTGATAAGCTCCAATAAATGTTTACAATGTTTATTGAACTTCAGATAAACGTTTCCCTGCCTGTGCATATATTAAAGGCGGAGCAGTTCCGTGAATAGACTCATTATTTAACGAGTTAATGTTACTTTGACGTGCGTTAAGGAATGAATAATACTGTTTGTTTTCTTTTAGTTTTCTCGGGATGCGTTGAACGAGCATTCGTTGAATTCATTCATTTGCAATATTAGTTGGAATCGTACATTATTTTTTTATGTTTGTTATTACTCATAATTATACTACCTTTAACACTCTAGAGTTCACAATACACATTGTATTATAAAGGGGATTGCATTGAATTTTGCAATTTGCCATTGTAGAAAGTTGTATTGTTTTTTGCATAAAATATATTTTTTTATATTACAACATAAAAATGAGTGAGTTCATTAAAATGACATATTTCCAAAAAACACATTTTCTTTATTAAACTATTACATTTGGAGTTAAGAATATATTTTATATTCTACTTTCATTATGTTATCTTTTTTTAACATCATGCGATCAATCAGGTGGAAGTACGTTACTTGTTATAGGTACTCGTATCAGGTCTTTATTTTCTTTTTAAATATCGCAAGCATTTTATATTATTACTGGAAATTTATTAAGTTTTAATAATTTATGAATACATTGTAGTATAAATCAACCTGCATAAACTTTTTATATCAGTAAATATTTTTTTTAAAACTTGATTTTATTTTTGTATAAATAAGACGTCGCTCTTTCAGAATAAAAATAATAATACTAAAAAAAAAATTGTCATAAACTTTTAAAATACTTATTCTACAAATTTATATATTTTATTGTAAATTATGGCGAGCCACAAAGTTAATGCTTATTACGAACATGTTTTAAAATTCTATTTTTTTTCTGGAAATATTACCGCTTGGCCCTGGCAGTTCGTAAATTTTCTAACCAATTATTAATATTGTGGCAATAAACTTTATTTGCAAGTAAAATTGTCATTTACCTTATTTTGACATTCCCCAGGGGTTAAGTGAAAAGTTTTACGAAAATAAAATATTTAAATCTGCAGAAAATTCCCGAAGTAATAACATATCATGTAGAAATACATCTTTTCATGTCGCATAAGTAATAAAAATATACAAATCATAAACAGCGCCGGTTGTCAACTTTGTGAAACTTTATTAAACATACGAACTTTTTTCCGTATTTTTTTAACCGAACTTTGGGTAAAATAACATGTTTCCCAGTTCTCGGCAAATTGTTTCTTTGTGAAAAGGTTATTTTAAAATGCGAACGTTTTTTCGAAAATTTGTCTTCTGCGTGTTGAATATCAATATTTCAATCTGAGGCGGCAGAGAAAGTTTTCATTTTGTGGGTGGTTTTTAGCAAACCATTGGTGTGGTTCTCAACAATTTAATATTTACTTTAGTATTTATTAAATATAAAATACAGTTCATTTTTAATTTTTTCTATTTCAGAACATTTTTGATATAATTAACTACAATAAAAATATCTTGCTGGCTGACTTGTAAAAACAAACATTTGCGAAAACGAAAACGAAAACGTCATATTTTATCTAATTTTAGTGGCTATTTAGTTCTATTGGACAAAATTCGTTTAAAAATAAATTTAAAGATGTTTCGAGTCTAAATAGTGCTCTCTCACCTGACCAGGGCAAAAATGAAAGTGTCTACCGCTTTAATGTAAATACGAGTTGTAAGTACCTACGTGTCAACAAACATTTTAATTCAATAAAAGTTTGTTTGTTCTACGTCAAGTTCAAAACTCACGACTTCTTGGCACGGAGCCACAGATTTTACCACTCTTCCACAAGGTTTTCGATGTTTTTATCAACCTCATTAATAATAATAGGATAATTTGTACAGCGCCGTTTCATTAAAAATCACCCTAAGAACCCTGTACAATTTTTCATGAGTTCTCAGGCTCTATCTAATTTTATTATTTACAAACAGATACAGAAAACTAGTTACCTGGCAGGTCACTTCCGATAAACACATTTTTATTAAAAAGTTTGTTGGTATTATATGACATTGAAATCATGTTACAATTTATCACACCGTGCTAAATTTTCCCATGATGAAAACACTTTGGTTTTCAATAAATGCTCTAACTATTGAGAAACATATCAAAAACTTTTGATATCTCGTCTTAAAGATAACTTGTCTCTTGGCGACGTCTCGACATGCTCTTATGAAATTCCTCTGCGAATTATCTGCTAGTTAGACAATATGAATTCTCTTTACATCATCTTTATGACAAAGAAGGACACAAGCCGCAGTAAAATGTAGCCTTTGCCTTTGTTAACGTTAGGTAATACGTATTATAACTTAAGCTGTTGTGGGATACTAAGTAGTCTGACGTTTGATTTTGGTGGTCTAACGGGTTCGACGGTTTCGGCCGGAGTTTGTTTCCGACACGCAGGTGTTTTATCGAAATTGAATAATGTACCCGATGCCGGTGTTTTGGCCCTGTTGGTATTGACTTTTATACCGGAATCGATCACAGTAACACCTCCGGTGAACGAAGTCTAGTTATAATAAAGTTTAAAACATTTTTATTATAATTATCAGCGAACCTACACAAGAATTTACGTTTATGACGACTAACAAGTACGGAAGAGAAGATTTTGTGTGTAGTAAAGTTGAGTAATCTGAAGAAATTATAATACTATTAGTCAAATAATATTTTGACGTATATATTATAAAAGGCGTCTTTTGAAAAGTTTGATATCAAACAAATAGGTGTCGAAATCGGATAAAACGCACTCAGCTTCGCCTGAGATTGCAACAATTTTTTTTAAAAACCATTTTACCTGTTGAACACTTGAAAATATGGAATAGACAAAACGGAGTCTCTTCATATATATTTTTTATTATTATCCTTATTTTGAAGCAGCTAATGTCGATTACTTGTGGAAATTGGTTTCGTTGACTGGAAATTCCACCTAGAAGCACATTATTTAAGAATTTTTAAATTTTCAAAATGCCAACAAAATCTGTCATTTTTTCACTCACCTCTAACCGATAATATTGGTTGAAAAAAATAACGAATCAGAGAAAGAAATATTTCTAAGAATATCAAAGAGAAATCGATAACTTAACAATGTCGGATAGATAGGCGTAATTTCCTTACCGAATTAAAATCGATATCCCGTGCATTGACATCCGAACCGATATTGACAGGGAATAAATAAGAAATCGATATACGCTGGCTAGACTTGAGGTGTTTTCTATGAATTGACAATCTGAAATGTCAAACGCCAAACAATTACATAAAAATATTAATGAATTGGAATGTGCATTGGCAGTTTCGCTTTTATTTTTTAACACTAAAAAGGGAGTTAATTAGTAAAATATTTTTTAATCACTTTTGTTTCTCCAAGATCGAACGGAATAAGTTGATCGCGTCTTAGTTAAATTAATTAAGTCTACGGATTTCTTTCAATTCTACGAGCTTCGTTAGTTCACCTCCATTCATTAATAACCCAGTTGTTTTGCATAACGAATTACATTATTATAAAAGTTGTGCAAATTGACGTGTAACCGAAGCTCTGATACTATATAGGCCGCCCTACAATTTGTCAATATTTGGTCGAAATATGTCTTATCAAGTGTTGAACGTGCTAATTGACCATATATCACGAAATTGGTCAATATCTTTTTGACATAGGATTTTATCGATCGTCCGTGCTAGGTCTTCTGTGAACGAATAATCTGACAACGAATAACCCATATTTTCACCATAATAACTGAAATTGTTGCTTTTGCAATGACATAGGTTTTCAGCGTGCCTAGGATTGAACCCGTGACGCCAGCTGGCGTACCCGACTACCAACCGGACTTATGGGTTTTGTGGGGCGTATCAACTGGGTAACCGAGGTAATAGTGTAATGCGGTGTTTATTGCTTACCTATACCTAGGCCGGGTAACGGACATGGGCCCGTGGATTGACGGACGGCTGCGGACTTCCTGTTTTACGCTTCTGGTTTGAATCGCGGAGCGTTTCCCCTTTGTGTCGAATGTTTCGAATTGAAAGATTTTGCGATATGTAATGCACACGACAGGACTGTCATGCCACGCAAATTTTCGTATGGCTTTATGTTTTATTTGTTTCGCATTTATTCGTGCATGACGATCAGCATTTCAATTTATAATGTGTCATTTTTATTTTGGTTTTCAAAGATAAAAAAACATCGTAAAATTTGAATGATTTGATTTTTTTAAAAATATTTATTACATTACATTGGATACATTTATATAGCGAAAATAACATAGTAACTGGAAACATTTCAAATGTGTTATAATGTTTTGTTAGGTCGATATTAGTTCCTAGCCAAGAAGGTTTCTGTTCTAAGGAACCAAATGCTCTTGAAAATTCCAAATGAATTATGCTATAATTTTTTTAAACTATATACTTCAATGATATATACTAAGTATTTACTAAATGTGCCATTAATAGGTAACTGTGCATAACAGTTTCTCAGGCTCCCTTCTACCCAAGCCAATCAACTAAGATATAAGAAAGCAGAAAAGAAAAAAAACATATTTAAGGATAAATAAAACTAAATACAAATATAAAAATAATAGTGAGCTGAAAAATAAAGAGAGATAAATATTTTAAAGATAGAAATAAAAATAAAAATTATTAAACATAAATATTATAAAACAAATAAAATTATACACTATATTGTTTTGAACGCAGGTTTATGGTAGATATTATATACAAGACTATTATGTTTATGGTCACATTTAATTTCGGTGTTATGAAACAAGTTGGAATAAAGCTGTGACTGGATAAATTTAATTATTATTTTTATTTTTTTTTAAATTTCATTATTATTAATTAATAATAATAATATTTGGATGTTTAGTATAGCGTCGTTTTTGTGAAAAATTACATAAAGGACGCTGCACAAATTTATAGTATGTTTCTACAATCTCGCTAAATACTAGACAAAACATTATAATATCTTATGGCTAAAAATATTGCATCCACGGGTTCTTCGTTCGGTGATACAAAACAAACATAACAAATGTACATGTATTTTTATTTATTTATACATTAAACTATCCAAAGGCAGAAAATATTCAGAACCATACTTACCTGGTAGGTCACTAGAGAATGAAGACAATATCAGCGAAACTCAATCGAAAATCTGAAACAAAATCTAAAAAAGATCCGGTCACTTCTAGGAATCGAACCCAGGACCTTAGCCTTGCCAGGGCGATGCTCTGCCAACTGAGCTATTGTGTTCCTATCCGATCATATTTAACTGTATCATGCTTCGACTAAGAACTACCAACATTATCTTCATTTTCTTAGCTCCGTTGGTACAGCATTACGACTGAAATGGGACCGATTTTGGAAATATGCGTCACTGCAAGGCTAAGGTCCAGGGTTCGATTACTAGATACTATATTACCGTATCTTTTCTGTTTCAGATTTTCGATTGAGTTTCCGTTAGTATTGTCTTCATTAATTAAACATTTATTTATTATTGGACTGACGTAGAACATTTTGCATTTTTTAATATTTAATTCTGGAGTGATTGTCGTTAATAATTTCGGTCCTTGATACGTCTTTTTATTTTTACCTGGAACCACGTGTTCTGAATGTTTTGTTCCAACTATCCATTATAATTAGCTGTAATTTTCGGTGACTTGAACATGCATGTATAGTATATATGATGATGTAAATCTCCGTTCACTCGGAAGAAATCGTAAAAAAATAATCGATTAATATTAACACAATATTCCTTTTGATTCTTGTTAACGTCTAAGTATATAATAGATAACTCTTCACTTTCTAGGTATTTGCTTTCGGTCACTCATCTATATTATAATCCGGATTTAAATATATTACGACATAACTTTACTTATCTACCTCCTTAATATTTTCCATTTTTTTATTTTTTATTATTTATTAACCAAAAATACATTTTAAGTACATTTTTTTAAGGTATTTGCCACCTCACTAGGCTGAGCCTGTTCCGAGGTGGCAGTAATTTCAATACATATTTTGTCATTTACACTATTTATCATAATCAAAATATTAATTAGCAATAATTTTGGTAGTAAATGACATTTAATTGGATTTACATGATGATTGATCGTTTCTGTGTTCTGTTTACCGGCAAGAAATTATAAAAAACGATCTGTCGTACAAAAAAAAAGCCTTGTAAATAATAGAAGGCCTTTTGCAATGATAAAATGTAAATATTTATGAATGTAGGTTATAGGTACCAACACAAAATTAAGTATTATTTCGGACAGCTGAAAATAAATATTAACTGATATGTCTGATAGTTTGAAGCAACTTCGGCTTAATGAAATTTACACAGTATTTTCTGTCTAACATTTTTAGGTTATCGCAAATATTTTTGGCTCGCACTGTCTTGGAGCTCTGCAATATCTGATATGATTTTTTAGATTTTCACGGCTAAACGATTATAGTGATTTATTTTTGGGGTGTTATGGCGTGTTGCGCTACCTCCTTCTTTAGCGAAAAAAAGGAACTAGCGCAACTCATGAAAGTACCCAAAAATAAATCGCTATGAATCTGAAATATCAGTTTGACTATCAATTTATTGTTTGACAGTTAGAGACTGAGTTTGCAAATGCTTCGTTTTACTAGAGGCGTCGAGATTCGTGGGGTCTATTTCTCTGCTAGCTAAATCCTCCATCGTGACACAAGCAACATTACCGCTTATTATGGTGGTATGATAAACGATTTTTTAAAAACCTGTTAATAAGTTAGTGGTCCGAGGATTGATCCCTGAGGTACTCCCTATATTACCCTCCTTTCGTTATTTTTTTTTTCTATACTTCTTATTTGTCTATACTTGTTTGTTCTTTTGTTATTTTTATTCATGTTCTTATTATCCCGATGAAGAAACATTTGGTTTGACGACAATTGTGATTATATAAGTGGTGTCGACTAAATTTTTTTTTTTTCATTTAATGGCGCCACAAAGTGAATTTGCAAAGATTGAAGAAGATAACTTAGTGATTATCTTTCACTCCGAAGTTGTGCATTTATCGCAGTAAGCAGTCATATCCGTTCGTTAAGAGGACGGAGTATGCCCGACTTAATCTGAAACAAGTCACTAAGATAAATTAGGCGGGGCACCCCCCACGCCATCCGCCAAACAAAACTTTGCTTGAGTTGTCGCTAAGTCGTACTTAATAATTGTCGTGAATGTCGCTAAGTTGTACTTAGCGACGCTAATACTTTTACGCTAAGTAAGTACGCCGGATTCGTGAAATACTTAAACCTACATATATACCTGTACATTCAATGCCCTCTTATTTATAGTGCTTTAATGTGTTTCTAATTATAAAATATGCTTGAATGAGACACAAAAACCCTACTCTGGAATAATTGTGTTTCTCTATGTTGCTTTTAAGTAATTTATAATTATTTTGTATGGTTTTTTCTATACACTGAATGAATAAGTTTGTTAATTCAATTCACGTGATTACATTATTTAACATATACAAATACTTTAAATAATAATCAATAGAGGCACTAATTTAATACAAGAGTGACGTAACCCAACAGTAAATAAGAATGATAAATTATAGAGGATTACAATATGTCAATATTATGTTTATTCCTCCCAAATAAAAGTTGAATATTATAAAGAGGTTCCTCTAATGGTTGCAAAATTCACATAAATTAATTCCTCAAATTTGCAGGTACTTGCTCGATCCAGTGTGCGTTTTTTTTAATAAATTTGTGAGCTCAAAAGGTTTACATCAGAATATTTTAATCAGGTGGTTTAACAAAAAGGTAGACATTGATCAGGATAGAAATCACTCTTAGAAGGATTTTTGAATTGATTACAAAGATCTCTCCCCCCGATAGCGGAAAATATATTTGATTTTTTTTTAATCACTTTTGAAGGTTGTTCGCATCAATGTAGGATATCATTGAAGAAGAAGATAACACTAAATTTGAAAAAGAACAAGACACACACGGAGAAAATTTTTATTCTAAAATACGATAATTTTATTGGTAAAAACGGTTTAAAACAGGACTGAAGTTCTTACGAATAAATTAACAGGATTTCAATGTTTATTGGCGGCAACATGTAAGAATAAACATTGAAACACTGTGAATTTGTTCGTAAGAACTTCAGTCCCGGTTTTAACCGTTTTTACGAATAAAATGATCGTATTTTAGAATAACATTTTTCTCCGTGCACAAAAATTAAAAATAACAGTCGCAACTGGGATTCGAACCCAGAAGCTTGAGTCTTACCGGAACAAACGCCATACCATTTTGTTTGTGCAGTTATTGAAAAACATGACTTTTACAATCCGATAAAGATAATTGATTTGTTGAATTTACGTTTTTTTTATTGGATAAAACACTATATTATCATGCCAGCACTATTTTATATATTTTTCAATATCGATGATGTTGTCATGGGAATTATTTAGTAACCTAAATACATTTTACTTTGGTATCATTTTACACTGGATTATTGGATATGTGCCGGATTGAATCGTCGACCAATCAATATCAATAGAAAGTTATCTCTAGACGCTACGCTATCAATCACGAGTCATGACTTTCATAATCTTTTAGTGTTTGCTTTTTTCCCAATTCGCAAGTAATCTATGACTATCTATAAGCTATCCGCTTTACAAATTATTGATATCCACAGCACAGATCCGGTTTAACCAACTGCCAAATTGCATTCCACTTTATAGGTCGTTATAAAAGTAAAATACAGTCTGGTCAAATCACTCCCCGTTTAACTCTTTCTGTTTATGACCTTCGGATAGTTACAAGGCGTGTTTTTTCTGTTGCAGGTACACCACTAAGTTCCGCTCTACAGCTGCTCTCATACGTGATCGTCTCGTCTCGCTACTTCTCTTCGTAACTTCTAACTGTCTTCACACCTGTTCCTTGACTACCTTCTTTATCTCTTCACCGCGGCGCGAAGATTCTGAAGAAATCAAGTATGCAACCTTGATTTGCAAGAGTGAAAACAGTTTTATCAACCTTTCTCGTTACAACGAATAAAGTCATCATTAGTCGTGACAGATCACAAAAGCGAGTGTTTTTGCTGCCTTTAACGTGGCATCACGTCACGAATTGGATCATCATCATCAATTAATAATGTTGCTGTGATGAGCCTCGCCTGGAAACCGTTTTTTTTTTATGTTTGTGTTTCGCTGTTTTTCCTTGATTAAATGTAATTGATTTGAAATGCGTCCATTCGATTTGAATAAATTCCACGTCAAACAAACTGTGGACGCTAATAATAAATGATTTAATGAATACTAATAATAAGTGATTTTTAGTGTTTTCTGGTGCCAAGAGTGTCACCGATTGAAACTTTTTTTTTGTTCGTTGAGGGTGAATTTTGTTCAGATTTCTTTTGTGTGTGCTTATTTGGTGTTATGATGCGATCAAGATGTGGGGTAGTGGTAAGAGTGACTCTCGGGGTGTTGTGCGTTCTGCTGGTGACCGGGAGGCTGCCCGGTGTGCGCGCGGTGAGGAAGGCGATGGTGTTCAACAATGAGTTTGCCGTTCACGTCCCGGCGGGGAAGGAAGCCGCCGATGCGATAGCTTCAAAACACGGATTCGAAAACATTGGCCAGGTGAGTTTCTTAGTAATTTATATCAACCTATCCAAATTAGTTGATAGACGCGGTTATTCAGCAAGTCCACTCGGTTTACTCAAATTTGCCATGAAATACGAACAATTTTACTTTGGGGGCGGATGTGGGTACCGCCTCCCCAGGAACCATTTATTGTTTTTTTTTTTTTTAAGAGAATACCTCACAAGAGTCCCAATTGCTCCCGTCTGGAGACAGTGAGACTATGGCATACCCAATTGGGGTATGTTATGAGGCTGAAGGTAAGTGGCAAAGGGAAAAAGACGAGGAAGAGGAAGGTGAGGAAGTACCTGGCTATTCAGATCTAGTCACTAAACACGGCTAAAGCCATTTCAAGCAAAGTTTCAATTCTGAATAGTGGTCTTACACCAGGGCGATACTAAGAGTATCTTCCACTCTTCCATACCGACAACTCTGCCATAGGTCATCCCATGATAAATTTGGTGACTTAGCAGGGGAACCCGGGTTGGGATTTGTCCGGGTCTTGGCGGTGGAACCGTCTGACCACCAAATGTGTGGCAGGACGGATCGTGAGAGACTGGTTGAGGGAGACATTTTGACCTCTCCAGTCTGAATTTTGCCTTACATCGTAGTAAGAGGGAGGGATTCGTACGTCCGTCACTCATGGACACATTGACCCCCAGTTTTCTACCCACTCCTTACATACACTTTTACATCCAGAACTTACTCTCCTTCCTTTCATAAAAAGACCTCCCACACAGTGTCCCCAAAGATGACATATGACCTGAAGGGAATTATTTTCCTTAGGGCCTCCTGTGTGGAGCTAATGTAAAATAAAATCTACTCAACTTTTTTATGGCAAAAAAAATTGCGTGATTTTTACAACTAAATTGCTTATATTTGTTGACTGTAGACACAATTTGACACGATTTCAAACGACAAATTTAATATCGCTGATGACGCAGAGCACACCTCAAATAATGTGCTCAGAATTTCGAAAATTATTTTATCTTCATTATTATTTTGTTTTATAGATTTTCAAAGTGGGCACTTATCTACATATACTTACCTATGTATACGCACCTTACTCAAATTCGACCTTTCACGTTTTCAAGTTAAACCTTAAAATTTAAGTACCCAGAACTCTATTTATTCATGTTTATTATATTCAACATACAACATTGCTTTGTTAATAGAACGTAAAACCTCTCTGTGGTAGGTAGATGTTAATTCCTCCTTTTGAATCTCGCTCAAAAAACATGTTTTAGACAGAATAGGGATGCTCCATGGTTTTAAAAACACTAACCAGAATTGATATTTAATTGCCGTATCGAGACGAACAAAAAAGTGAACGCTTTCAGGAAACATGTTTCCGAAGGCTGAATAAATAAAATCTTGTTCCAATTATAGAATATGCGAGGGAGGTCGTTTTAAAATATTTCAATAAAAGACAATATACTTATTTCTTTTGTATAGATAACGGCGTCTACTGATGAAAAAAAAATTGAGAAAAATATCTGACATTGAAATTAATGTATTTCGTGAATACCACACAATAATCTCAACTGTCCGAAGCCAGTGTGTCCAGCGCCAAAAGTGTGTTACGTTAAGATGCTGATGGGGGAAGGGAATGAGGTGGAAGATAGAATTGGAGGAGAGAATGATTGAAAGTTCCTGGCTTTTCAGGTCTGGTCACCAAACAGCGTGTTTTAGAAAGGACAAAAACTTTACAATAACCTACCAAGAGGCAGGAAGTTGTACGTCTTGGCACTTTTCGTAGGATACGTGCTATATACATATGTTTATAGCACGCATGTGCATAATATAATACAAAATTTCACAGCATTGACATTTTTAGTAATAAATATCGATATGAAGTAACGCGTACGATCGATTATTAATATGAGAGTATGGAATGTATCGGGAACATCTCCTATCCTTTTCCTATATTCCTCTTCCTCTCAAAACTAGTTTTAAGATATTAAAATTTCATTTCCAAAGAACTTTAGCATAATAAACTTCTGTGGCTTGACTTCAGTTCACTTGCATATTTATCACTGCATATTATGCAAAAGCTGTTTGTTTCTTACAAATGAATAAATATGTGAAAAACAATTTATGATTTGTTACCAAAATTATTTTCGTAACTCTTATGCCAATGTAACTGAATTATTTCTTAAATAAAGAATCAGAAGCAAAGTAAACACAACTTGAATTATTTTATGTGACATTTCCATTCCGAATGGTGGTCTTTGATCAGGGCGATACTGAGAGTATGAGATAATAATATGTGCAAACGTTTCTTTGAAATAAATATTAATAAACTGTTATAACTTACTATTTCCGAGTACCATTATTATTATGAATAGAATACGTTCAATACCGAATAATCTACCTCATCGCGTAATTTATGGCCTTTCAAATTTTCTACAGAACACTTAACAAGCTCTATTGATAAATAGGCAAGTAGTAGTGCCTTGCCAAATTTCGAATGTTCACGTAGCATGAAAAATGTCACCTTGGTTGATACGCCGAAAGTACCTAATGCTAGTCCGGTATTTTGTTCCGCAGTGCACACAAGTTTCACGTAGTTTTTGCAGCAGAAACGAGTTCTAAATGAATTCTGGAGAATGAAGCCCGGTTTTGGTTTTCTATCCATTCTCGTATCTCTAACATTCTCCGTTCCCCCGTCTTTGAGAGTATCCAGCTTCAATATAAACATCTGAGGGTCGATGCTTCTGGCATTCATTAGAGGAAAATAAACCTGCTAGATATCTGGCGGGTAAAAGTGCATTTTAAGGGACGCAGAGCGGAATCTCAGATCGCAGGCTTTAATACGTAATTTCTCTCGACTCGTTAACGTTGACTCTGGTTTAAGAGCACATCGAGAATAATGTTATTCGAAAAAACGATCATTTTAATAGTAAAAACGGTTAAAAACGGGACTGAAGTTCTTACGAACAAATTAACAGGGTTTCAATGTTTATTGGCGGGAAAATGTAAGAATAATTTGTTGGTATACGTACGAAATTACGTGTACTAACAAATTACTCTTACATGTTCCCGCCAATAAACATTGAAACCCTGTTAATTTGTTCGTCAGAACTTAAGTCTCGTTTTTAACAGTTTTTACTATTAAAATGATCGTTTTTTCAAATAACATTTTTCTCCGTGCAGGATAAATATAGATTGCCCACAGTTACAGAAGTGCGGTTTTTTTGTTTAGTTTAATTGCTCATAATTTTTTTCTGTCATCGGTTTTCTGTATTTATAAAACCTTCCGCATTTATTTTCAGGAAAGTATTCTTTCACATTGTTTTCTGTAAAATAAGTATGCTTACATTTAATTACAATTTTGTTAGACCTTTGATTTGTAATTAACTTTTAAAATATATAATTCTTTACTTCCATGATAAAAATAACGAATAAGTAGATGTTCTTTTTAAATTAATTTGTTTTCAATGTAGAGCGATGTTTGCGAATCATTTCTTAGAATTAAATGCTTTGCGAGGTAATTGTAAGATACACTTTTTTTCATCTATCATAGTTTTTCAGGTAAAAACTCTACGTTGAAGGTTTTTCTAGTAAATAAATTAATTACAATTAATTCTTGATTTCTTGTGCGCACTAGAAATGATTTGAAAGATTTATATTTTTTCTAATTACGATTTTTTTTCAATTGTTGATACCGCACGAGAGTTCTGCTGAAAGACTATTAAAAATCGTTCACTTTCACCTTTTGTTTATTTTTAAATAATGAAAGATTAAAAGGCGAACACTTTTGTTTCCCACGTAAAAACTTCTTGTACACCAGTTTATTTCATGGTTCCATGACAACTCATCATGGTGGCAATTAATACAACATTGAAAAGTTATATAAAATCATTAAAAGTGGTGAAAGAAATGCCCGTAACCTAACCTAACTTAACATAACCCATTACACCTAGTTTTAAAAAAAATCTCTTTTAATGATTCTATATCACATCTCAAATGTGTTTTGAAGTACTACCGTGTTGAGTTCTCCGGGCACTGTATCATATCATTCATGTTAGTTTATCTAAAAACTTGTTCTTAAGGCTATGGTAATCGTGGTCGCTGGCTTACTTCAACGATCACGATCCCATTAGTTGATCTGGATTTTGAATGAGAACTCCGATGGTTTAGAAAACTTTAAATTTTATTTAGAAATCTAAAAATATATAGTAGAAATCGGAATACATTCCCAAAAATGTAGCCGGCGTAACTTGTCAGAATAGAGTGTTGCAATCCGCAAAATATTGCTCGTGATAATAATCCGCATACATTATTTTTATTAGTTCTTAGGCGCTCCGCCCACTCAGGCAACTGAAAACTCTCAACTGCCAACTGTCTTTGTATGACAATGTGATGGTCCGCACACTACACAATCACACAAAACCCCGTTGTCAATGGTAACGCAAGCGGTGACTTGCGACCATCTTGCGACTGTCACTGCTCATTGCCCTGGGCTTCCATTTCTAGTTGCTAGCTGTCAGCTGTCTCGTAGTTCGTCTATGGTTAAACAAGCTTTTTGACCAATCAAGACAGAGAAAAAGCCGGTTTTAGTTGGTTTTCAGTTGCCTCAGTGGGCGGAGCGCCTTATTCCCACATAGCATTCACAGAAAGAAATGTTAAGATTTAATAAAATGTTCCACGACAACTCAACAAAGTGGCATTTCAACACCCCTTTGAAAAGTCTTTAAAAGTTATTAAATTTAATCAAAAATAGCTCTTACCCTCACCTAATATAACTCATAACCACAACCCAACATAATCTATTAAACTAATTTTTAGATAATTTTATCATCACTTTTAATTAATTTTCAAAAAAGGAGGTGATGAAGTTGCACATTGTTAAGTTGTCACCTTAAGAAAGTATGCCTAATAGTACTAATTCATAGAGTATCCTCCACAATCTTCTTATAATGTATGTAATACAGAAATAAATCCACCTGTTCACAAGTATCGTGCTTGCAAGGGCGTAGAGAAAAGACAATAAAGGCCGAAATTACTGGAAATTATTACATGTTATTGCAAAAACAACAGCGCCGACGATTTTACGATTTTACGCAACTAAAGCTTTACTTGTTTAAAATTCGTGTATTTATTCCTTATAATTTACCAAATGTGCCCCTGTCAGACTAAATGATGTTGCAAGAAGTAGATATTCAGCTCACTTGTGTTCAGTCAGATCATATCTCCCATCTCTTGGTCTGGATTTGCAGACTCGCCAACTTGAGACTCGAGTCTAGTGATATTCCCGACGTAGATTCCGCGGCACTAACCTGATAATTCCAGACGGTAAGAACTCAAAAAGTAAATGAGTTCTGTGCAACTTTCCACCCACAAGGCACTCTGGTTCGCCTTTTTACCTGTGAAAGCTTTAGCGTCCCTGGCGATTCTCATCAGTAGCGTTGGAAAAAAACTCCAAACTAAGAGGAAAACACGAAATTCGCAGAAAGTGCATCTGCGGCCACCGGATCCTGAATCCGGAATAAAGATACTTGTTTCAAAAAGGTTTTCCGTCTGGTTAACTCCTTGATAACATCTTGGCGAGATCATAATACTTCATGTTTACAAGTTTTAGATGAACTTCGCTGGTGATGTTGGCTTTGCATTTATTTAACGGGAGTTTTGTCGCGTTCGGGTAATTTTAAGTCGTGCTAAAGGGGCGGATTAAGTACAAGAAGCTGTTATTATTATATCTCCCTACCTATAAGTCTTTTTAAACTTTATTAACAGAAAAAGGGTAGAATGTTCAATACTAAGCCGATTTTAAAACACAATTTAGCGAAGCAAATTTACATACGCAAGAAACAAATGCTGTTTACTTTCAAATGAAAAAACGATGCAAGTTCAAGTTTTCTGTGTCAGATAGATAGTTGTAAATGAATTAATAGAACTGCTGTTGTGCTTATGTGTGCAGAGTTCCCGCCTTTTATTGGTTTTATAAGCGAAGACCTTTATTTAATAATGCAATTATTATTTTTTTTCAATCCAATTGTTTACGTAAAAGTTATATCACGGTTTGTTCGAAATGTTTTGCAGATTGAAAACGTTCTTTAAATATTTATTTGTTTGTTTTGTTTTATTTGTTGCAAATAAAGTAAGAATAAGGAAGGGATAGTAAGGCGATCCGCTCACTGAGGCAACTGAAAACTGTCAACTGGCAACTGGCAACTGTCTTTGTATGACAATGTGATGGCCCGCACACTATACAATCACTCAAAAACCCGTTGCCAATGGTAACGCAAGCTGTGACTAACAACTCGCACTGCTGATTGCCGGCCGTTGCTAGTTGCCAGCTGTCAGCTGATTGTTCTTCGTCAATGGTTAAACAAGCTTTTTGACCAATCAAGACATAGAAACCAGCCGGTTTTAGTTTGGTTTCAGTTGCCTCGTCAGCGGAGCGTCTAACTCAATTCTTGTAAAATAATGTTCTTGTAAAAAAGTGGTTAATATATTAAATAAAAGAAGGTATATGAAGTATTTGTGTGTTTCTATTTGAATACATTTGCTTCCCAGGAGCAACTTGTTTTTTTTTTCCATAAGCACTAAAGTATAATGTAAGTATTACCACTTTCTATGGAAACTGTATTCTGACGCCCCTCTTATCCTTATTTATCTTCCAGCGAGATCATTCTGAAGACTTGTCTCATTTCTACTCGTTAATTCCACATCCTCTCAGAGACTCCAAGGAAACCACCCGAAGTAAGAGGCGAAGTAACAGAAGTAACGGAGCGCACTTGTGAATGTTTGAATTATTCATTATTTTCATATCTAAAATTCGAGCCAAGGTTGGACTTGAGAACTGGGAAAACGAACATTCACATCTACACAAAAGATTTTCCCTTTGTTCTCTGACTCTATTGGAATCTGTTGAAATGCGTGTTAATGCTCTAATCATGTGGTTTTGCCCACAACTTGCGTTTTCATGCTTTTTGAAATAGTAACAGAGTCTTATTATGTTAATACTCGCATGTAATTATGGTTACTTGGCAATCATTCCAACAGGCATAACGTACGTATCATGTTTAACGTCTGATATTATGCAAAATGCTAAATGGTTTATTATACCATGAAGGTTTTTTCCCATACATAAGGCAAGGGCCAGTAAGTGACACGTTTCTGTATTCACATAAATTGTCTTTATTAGTGTAAATACTCATTTAAAATCGATGAACTTTTTTTTTCATTAACTCTACACAAGAGGCCCTGAGGAAAATAATTTCCTCAGGGCCTATGTCATCTAAGATGCTGTGTGGAGGGTCTTTTTGAGGAAAGGACGGAGTGAACAGGGGAACGGAGGAAACAAAGAGGCCGGCAAATCGTTCCACAGCCGAGCTGTTGAACACAAGAACGAGTCGTAGAAATGTTCTAATATGACAAATGTCAACCGTGTATATATGTTGAGCGCGCGTTTGTCTTTTCGTTTTTTTTTGGTTTTAGCACCTTCCATTGAAATACCGGTAGAACAAGGACAGCATTCCAAACCGACGCCTGTGCTCTAAAGATTGCAATCAGTTTGTTAAGACGTGAGAATCTATCAAACGGACCGCCCGTTTCTGCACAGAGTCGAGGATTTTTTAAATCTTTTTTTTTTTAATTTTTAAAATAAGATTTAAAGCAGACATTTGAAAAATTATGTATTTAAGGATACATTTCAAAGTTTCGTGACTGGTTTGTGGATTATTATGTGGTGTTAGGCTGTCTCCTTCCTTAGCCAACTTTTTGGACAGCATTACATTGTCCATCATCTGGACAAAATGCAATGTGTATTTACACATCTGCCGAAACGTTAGCCAAAGAAGGAGGTGGTATAACTCGGCATTATATCCCAAAATTAAATCACGGTGATACTTGAAAATGGCCGTGATCTATCTCACATCGCATTATACACTTCAAAGTTTTATAAAGTCAAGGTTTTTGACACTTATTAATAGATTACAATATTACTTTAGAGTGATTTATTCATTTCTTGTTTTTAAATACTATTATGCATTCATCAATGTCTCTAGATAAAAAATAGCGTAAAATTTAAAGTGTTTTTTTCTTCTTAATTAATTGGTTGGGATGACAGAAAAGCAGAACATTAAAAATACGGTTCCAGCGGCCGGCCAAGTGTAAAAAATATTTTCGGGAGCTCGTTGCGTGAATATTATTTAATAATGTATGCTTTCAAATATTTAATTATTTTTTAAAGCTTTGATATTGTGAATCTTTGATGAATTTGCGGAAGATTAACTCTGCCCAAAATGTGCCCTCGTATTATAGAAGTCTTTGAAAGCAATGAATGGCTACGTCCTGTACTGTTTCAGAGATTTCGATCAAAGCAATTTAATTGTGCTCTAAATTGACCAATAGACGTTGAACAATAACTTGTCGAGCAATTAACTTGAAATGATTATGCTAATCGCCCTCGCTTTATATAATACTGGTAGATATCTCAATGTCATCCGCATTTGAAGGTTGTGTCTGTCGTGAAAGAAGGCTGCGCTCGCTCACTCTGTCGGACTGTACGTTGAATAACCCTGCTGTTTTTTAACGGTTACAATTCAGATCTACCCTTGTTTAAATTGCGTGAAATGGTACAAAGGACGCGGGCACCGCAAACATACCGCCTCAACTACCCTTTGTACTAATGACCCGTATCTTGTTCCGCCATCCCCTTGCGCCCAATCAGCGTTGGTGGGGTTGGATTTTGCACTGAGTGGTCCATTTTTTTTCCTCAACCCTTATATATTTTTTCTCTTCTTTTACTTACCTGTATTTACATTACATTAGCGTCATTCTTTCTTCGCCGGGCTACGTGATTGTAATACTCAAACGCTGAGCTTTTTCAGCGATTCTTCCTCCTTTTCAAGCCGAGTGTTTCATTTTGATTGCTCCAAAGTTCTTTAGGGATTAAGTATTAGCTTCGGTCCGCTTATGAAGCCGAGTGTAATTTCCACGACCTTTTTTGATCCTGCGCGTTCCTGGGAGCCATTTCATTTGGGCTCTAATTAACGATGTCGGCTTTATTTGAGATCGATAGAAATTTCTTAATGGTTAGATGCCCACCAACGGAGCCATACTTGTTTTTGTGAAAATGTCACTAATTATTACCGCACAAAATAAATATATTTTTAATCAAATTATCCGTTTATTATAAATATTTTTCGTTTCTGATTTCAACATACTAGATACTGGATTACGTACTTGTACATGAAACATTTTCACATGTTATTTATGTTTTTTGTTTAGATTGAGTGTGTTGACTTTTTGCGCACAGGTTTTTGTATTTGTGAAATATTTTGTTGCTTCATAAGTAATAACACAGACCTGAATTGAGACAGACGTAGGACATAAATACTTAATAATTTAATACTAGGGGTATATTATACAGTTATTCATACTTTATTTAAGGTTGACATAAAATAATTGAAATTTTTTATTATCAAGTTTAATTTTTAGAACTCTTCGACTAATCGATGGTAGAACTCTTTTCTCTCTAGATTTTTTTGTTTGTTTTTTATTTGATAATGCCTATAGATGGCAAATCAGCTTTCATGCATGATGATAATTGCAAGCAGATCGTAATAGAAAAGATTAAATAAAATAGATGCAATAATAATTATGGAAGTAAAATTTATATATTATATTTTAAGTTATATTTTATTTTTCACACACGGAGAAAAATGTTATTCTAAAATACGATAATTTTATTCGTATAAACGTTGAAAAACGGGACTGAAGTTCTTACGAACAAATTAACAGGTTTTCAATGTGTATTGGCGGAAACATGTAAGAATAATTTGTTGATATACGTAATTTCGTACGTATATCAACAAATTATTCTGACATTTTCCCACCAATAAACATTGAAACACTGTTAAGTTGTTAGTAAGAACTTCAATCCCGTTTTTAACCGTTTTTACGAATAAAATTATCGTATTTTAGAATAACATTTTTCTCCGTGCAGTTTTACCCTTGGTTTGGTTAGAGAGTGTAATTTAGCACTGAAAATTAACTTGAATTTGCTTTAGCTATCGTTAGTGATCACCACTGACGAGATAAAACGATACAATTGTGTTTTGGGGATGTACGATAGTGTTCGCAAATAAGATCAATAATAGCTTACTACGGATTAAATTCATTTGTCAAATATCGAGATAGATAAAATTGAATTTTGGGTGGAGCCTAGGAGTCAACAGGTTTTATATCAATTAGCGTCTTCAATTTCTTTCAAATCAACTCTCTCAATATTCTCCAACTAGGTATTCAAGAGTTTCAATATCTCCGGACAGTTGAGTTTCACTTGCATTATAAAAATAAAAATATGTTTGAACACGAAAAATGTTTTTTGCTTCATTCAAATTCGTGCAGCTTCTTTCTGTACACTGTAATAAAACTCATTACTTTTTCAAGGCGTTTACAACTTAGTCGCAGATAATCAAGGTATCAAGAAAATTGTGACAAATGATCTGAGTCACTTTGTCGCCTTATGCGTTTGCCACGTTCCGTAAGTCTTTGTGGTCGACCAAATTAGCTCCCAGTGGGACGCTCGTGCAACATCTAATGTCCGCTCAGCCTCTCGGGAACGGCAGAATTACCTAGAAATAGGTTATAATTTAAAGTATTGCCGTTTCAAGCTGGCTGGATTGTGGTATGCGGTTCACGTGACGGATGTCTTTATATTTTAATATAATATAGATATCGACCACAAGCGTGCCTATACCTTTGTTTTTTTTTTAATAAGTTACTTCTTAAAGGAGTTAGAATCCTCCAAAAAACGTTAAAATTGCCTGGTGTAAACGTTATCAACAGATGTTCAGTATACAAGCTAGACAATGTGTTAAAAAAAAATAAGAACTCACTTTCATGGAATATTTTCTCCTAATGATAAGTTGGTAAAAAAATATCTTAAAAATCGGTCCAGTTTGTAGAACTCTATCAAAAAATATTTTAAATAAATCGTCAGCAGGAAGACTAATTCCTCTATTTCCACATGAAAGTCTCACTAAAAATAATTATACTTGTTTTTCTTCTAACTGAATACATAGATGTTTATATATTTTAGTTATAGAGTCTTGAGTGCAATGTACTGTATTAACTGTACAAATGTGAAACACGTGACTATATTCGTTGTACATATGTGAAATGTAAACTCTTCTTCCATCCACAAGCATATGCTTTTAATAGAAGACCAGTATAAATTAACATGTACCATTTTTAAGATATAAAAAAAAAAAAAAAAAAATATGGGGAATACACAACCTCGATATTGACGATTTTATTTAGGTATTATCAGCCGGAGATGCAGTTCAGTGCAGTGTTCTTTTCGCTCAGTATTTTTGGAGATAACAGGGACAATGGCTGCAACAGTTTTGGTAAAATACCTATTATTCAAATTTGCATCATATTATGTTCTATTTTTTTCTATTAATATCTCAGAAATGGTTTTTTGCTGATAGTCGAGTTTTATTAAACTTAACACCGATCTTCATTATTTAAAAATAATTTTTGGCATTTTTTGTGCTTTTTGGACTGAGGAAAACATGGTTTACGTTAAATAAGTTATAACTATGCATCAAATTGAGCATACAAGATTCAATCTGTCAATACCACTTCTTTGTGTTCTCAGACTCACATAAACGTCACAATAAAATATAATCGAAACCAGCAGGTTGTTGTGGAAAGATTGAAAATGAATTCAGGCATCAACTCTATGATTCAACTATTATTATTTTTCTGATATCTTTCACAGAACCTTTTATAGCGTGCCTTCATCTTAAATACAATTTGTCGAAAAATATTTTTTTCGAATATCTATACAATTTTTTTAAACGATATGTATTTGTCAAATTTTTCAGACCCTTTTCTCGCCTCAAAAGCCGTCAACTCGAATAATATAATTCCTCGCACAACAAACATTAGAATTTTTGACTACAACATTTTACAGCGCGAATCGAACGAGATCGCAAAAATGGCGACGGAAATTATCGAACAATGGCTTCGGAAATGGCTACATTTGAATATTCAACAAAGCAGCGGCGAACCGACTCGAAAGTAATACTGTTCTCTGCATTTGACATGGATTGTTCTCAGAAATATTTCCCGAGGGAAAAAATAACTTTTCCCGCCTCCCGCCCTCCCATACAATCAAATAAATACATAAGTAAAGTATATCTATGTTTTCTGATTTCCCTTGCTCAAAAAAGCTTAAAACGAAGTTTTGCTTCTATGGAAATGTGTAAAACTTAAATAAATTTGTATTTATTTTGTAATGTTGATCAATTTTAAGAATACTATAAGTTACCCTGTTTTTCATTTTTTATTTTAATATCTTTTTTCATTAAATTGTTAGTTACATGATTTGAGGATTTTTCGACCACTATGGCACTTGGCCCTACACACAGCCGAGGCCAAACCGCCACCCCAATTTTTATTTTTAAATACCTCTAACTGACATCTTTTGGGATATACCGGAACTTCGTATAACTAACTATACTAACGACACCTTTTTAAGAATGCTTAAACTTCCTGAATAACTTATACTATAACTATCCCAACTGTTCAAAAATACCCACCCATTTCTAATGTTTAAAAGACCAAAATGCCGTAATATTTTTTTTACTCTAAATAATCCCAGGAACTACTTTTTAAAACTTTTTTTTTACATTAGGTCCACACAGGAGGCCCTGAGGAAAATAATTTCCCTCAGGGCCTATGTCATCTTTGGGGATGCTGTGTGGAGGGTATTTTTAAGGAAAGGAAGGAAAGGAAAAATTAAAAATGTATGAGGGTTGGGTAGGAATCTGGGGTTTAGTGTGTTTAGATCATCCGCCGCCAAGACCTAGACAAACCTTACCCCGTGAACCCGGGCAACCCTCCTAAGTCACCAAACGTAGTTAAACCACTTGTGGTGACCTATGGCAGAGGTGTTGGTTATCCAATAAATGGTTCCCGGGGCGGCAGTACCCATTCAGCAATATGATAATTTTATTTTAAAAAAAAATATCACAATTAAAATGTATTTTGCACGTTCCATGCATTATTCAACAACGCATTTCAAATGGAAAAGTACGTGATTTTATTTGTTTTATTTTTAATATCGGCTGAATAAATCGTTGGCATCGTTATAATATTCTACAAAAAGTGTGCGTGCGCATTATTAGAAATAAATCATTTTTGTCCTCCGTCAGCAAATGATGTTTTCTATGAATTGTATGCCTATGATGCAATGATGAATAAGCGATACTGGAACAGTAATCCATTGACAATATAGGAATTATTCCGCAACAGAACAGCGGTTAAGTAATTTAACTGGCTATTTATTAGATTTATTTAAGTATATATATTTATTTATTTTATTTAACGCCCGTAAGGTTTTTACAAACATAATGTAGAAAATAATATATATCAGTACATAATAACGAGATGATCCTTACACATAGAATATATTACAATTACAATACCCATTCATTTTACACTCTATCAATTTAATCACCTTTTAGACAAAACATAATATATATTTATTCTCTGTCTTAGCAGTATAGTATGTACAAGGGTAATTATTGTGTGTGATCTATATACTAACCATCCCTCAAATTTTTCATTTTCTGATAATTCTTCATCTTCTTCTTGTAACCCAATCTAACTATACATAATTTTTTTTTATTATAGAAGAATTGGATGCCCAGTATTAAAAGCAGGCAACACATAATTTATCTTTATTATTTATCTTTATTTTCTATCTTGATTACTGTGACTTGCGTATATACTAATAATTCCTTAAATTTCTCTTTTCTAGTAATTCTTTAACTTCTTCATCTTATTCTTGTAATCTAATTACATATAACTTTTTAATTGCAGAAGAATTGTGTGCATATTATTAATTAATTAAAATTATCAACCAATACTAATGAATGTATATCCGAAAACTGTAAAATTCACCCGCTATAACACAGGGTCATCGCTAGCATGTAGGGTGAAATATCACAATAATCTATATGTACTTTCGATAAATCACATATTAAATAAATAATATAATAAATATCAGTAGGTAGGTACAATAAATACTTTTCATATTACGCTGTAGTTACATTATCGTAGAAATTTGCACAAATAAGTTCAACAAGTGTAAAATTTAAATAATTTATCATTTTAACTAACTAACTAACCATCACGCCGTTTCCCGCAGGGGTGGGCAGAGAGGACGAACCGCCAAACAAGTCGGCCTTGGCACTTGGCTCTTTGCCTCATTCACATTCATATATCGTTTCATACATACTCTTCTATTTTTCTGACTCTTGACATGGCCCATGAGTATCTGATTCACTTGATCGTGCCATATCTTTCTCGGACGTCCCCTACTTCTTTTACCATTCAAACTTGCGTCATATATTCTCCTTACGCTCCTTTCTTCGTTCATTCGCTCTAAATACCCAAACCATCTGAGGTCCCTTTCTTAACCTTACTAATTAAACTTACATCAGCCTTGCATTCTTTGCGGATCTTCACATTTCTCATACGATCATACATGGTTTTACCCCCCATGTGCTTCAACGATCTCATTTCAAGAGCATTCCGTCTACTTTCATCTTTCCTCTGCCAGTTCCATGCCTCACTACCATTCATCAGGGTAGGTACAAGCATTCCATTGTAGGCTGCTATTTATTGTATACTGAATTTTACATATACATTTGTAAATATATATAATTCAATACATTTATTAAAATAAAAGACCGGCTTAACTTAACATTATTTCTTAAAAAGAACTCCCACACAGCATCCCCAAAGATGATATAGGCACTGAAGGGAATTATTTTACTTAGGGTCTCCTGTGTTGAGCTAATGTAATAAAAAAACAACGTACCTACGTACACACGTAGGTACCATTTCAATCTAACTAATTAACTATAATTAGTTTTCTTGTTAACTTATTATGCGTGTAATAAATAAATAAATAAATTATGTATTTAAACAGGGTGTTAAGGGATGTACTTGACTTATTTTAACCAGATTTCTGACATTATTAGGAGTAAAAATTGTAAATGAAATTTTGGTCTCCGCTGACTTTTCTATGACTTTAAAAAAAAAAAACTTTTTCAATATTAAACAAAATAAAATTTCTTCCGAACGTCTTAACCGATCACTCAGCTGAGTAACCTTCCAACCTATTACGCCGCCAATAAGTGTCCAGGCTTCCTGTGACCGAATATTCCATTAAGTCCGCTGACAAAAGTCAAACACAGGTGTGGTTTTTGAATTCATATATAAACTTTGAAAACCTTTCACTGAAAGGAACAAGATAGATTGGATTCGTTTTATAAGTATTATTGGAGTTTATAAAATGATTTTAACAAAATAAAAGATTTTATTCCACAACATAAGAAGATACCCACCCGATGTACATACATTTTTCATACGAAATATTTCTGGAATAATACACAAAAAAATAAATGTTCCCCGAAAAACAAACTACAGTGGGTACATTTTTTATGTTGGTATCAGATAGGAAGAAATAAAAGTTTTGATTTAATTATCTTTAAATTGAATCAACTGCTTAAAGACACAGATCTCGATTGACCGGTCAGTGGTTGAGTGGGCATTGCGTTTGGGTCTCACCCAGCCGTTTCGTGTTCGATTCCTCGGCTGGCTAAGTCCTCCATCACAACACAAGCAACATCTTCCGCTTAGTGTGGTGGTAGTAGGAGATTTACAAATGTTGTTGGGTTATTCGTAACCTGGGAATGTTTGTCTTTCTTTTAAAAAAAAAAAAAAAAATCTCAATTAAGTTTGTCTATATGATTTGTTTTCATGTAGATTTAGGTTTAGGCGAATGTAGTCGAAGTGAGTTTGAAAGAGTGAAAAAGATGATGCAAGAATGAGAGTGCCAAAGTGTTTAAATAAACGGCAATTGCTAATTTGGTATTACGAGGTATTATCAGGTGTGTGTCGTTTATAAAGTTAAAAACTTTGTGCAAAGTGTTTATTTATAAATCGGAGCTGGATTTCTTAATAACTCCCCCCTGACATTTAAATGCATTTACCAACAGTGATTATAAGCATTATTAAGATGTTGGAAAATACAAGAATTGAATTTGTAATATTTTAGATTCAGATCATTGTATGATCAGTTAACTCAATGTCGGTCTACATTTCTTGTATTTGTGCGTGTAAGAACAAGATGAACATGTGTAATTATATTTTTCTCATAACTATATTATGGATGGCTTTGAAACATGTTTTGGTTTCCATTAAATTTCTAAGCTCTTTTCACAATATTAGCCGAGCGTTGTGCAGTTGTAACGAGAAACACGTTGCAATAGAAATAGACATTTGCTTTTTTTAAAACTTTTATCGACGATAGCCATATTTGGTTTAGATTTTTTTCTACACTATGTACATATTATTATCTATCGCAGCTAGCTGTTTACTGGGTTTCATTTACGGAGAGTAAATATTTTATTCCGTTTATATGTGCCTCTATAAGGTACCTACCGCATGCGTGTTTTTACCAATGTTTGTCTGGTGTTCTACACCCCATTCCTATTCTGGTATCCCTTAACCGTAATTCACACTTATTTGCTCCTCCGAGGATATTCTTTACTCTGTCAGTCTAACCAATTCTGACAGTTTATTTTAGGTGTGGCTGAAAATATAATAAAAGAAAATTGTTATCATTATATGTAACATGTAACCAATGGTGTATTTGTTTCTGTGACAGCTGATGATGGAAAAATAGTGGGAAAAATTTCGGGTTAGTTTTGGATGGCGTAGATAAGAATGGATTAGGGCTGTGGTAAAATGATATAAGTAATAATTTATTATTTTTTTTTGCAATGTTGATACTTATTTAATATGTGCTCCTTTAAAAACCTTTTGCTGACATGTATTTTGTTTTGTTAATAACAGAACTTCCCCGAAGCTTGTTTATACGTATACTTCTGTTAAATTTCCGCCAAAATCGTCCTTTCTTTGTTTCGCGTTGACGTCGTGTAGCGTACATAAACGTACCTAAGTAAATGTAAATTATTTAAATGTAGGGTTGGTTCGAAATTGTAGGTGGGCATTATTCCGTGTGACGATATTGTCACAATAGTAAACATGTATACCTATCCCGTTACAACTTTTCCGAAATTCCAGGAGAATTGTTTTTTTTCTGTAATTTTCCTCCTTTATCGATCGGCTGCTTCAGTTATTCCTGTTTCAAATTCGTTACTCAAATATATATGGATTCAAGATATATAACTTTTATTGGAAAAAAACATTTAGAGATGTGCTTCAGAAAGACAATTTCATTTAATATTTGACTTCTTATTTGTTTCGAATTTTTGACGACATGAACAATTTCGTTAAATTTCTGCTTTCGGCAAGACTGTCCGGAAAGTATATTTTGTATAAAAGCAATTTTAACGACAGTGAAAGGCTCCTATAAACTCAACTTTCATTCATTTCATTGAAATTATCGATGCTGCCTTTACAAAAGCATGAATACAGAGTCCTTTATTTTTCAAATATTTATTCCGATAAAACGCTGTCATTAATGTAATCATAATCGGAAAAACAGAAAATCTATATCTGTGATGCAATACAAACTGCGAGCTTTTGCGTCATGACACTTAATTAAAATTTTAAAAATTTAAATAAAATTATAAAATTTAAGATTTATTACTTACATACAGTAACTTACTCGGCATTGTTCAATTTATGGGTAGAAAAATATCGATTGGCTGTACCTTTTAAAACACTATAGATGTGCTGTGCTGTGGTTTACAGTTCAATTTCAACTGTTTTGATTGGTTTCATCCCGAAATCCCACTCTTACAAAATGTCGATTGGTTGCAGTAAAACGCTGCACATCTCTATGCCGGTGTTGAATCGGGGGTAGATACGTTAAATGGATTCGCCGCACGGACTCCATTATCCGGTAAAGAGATGTAGCCGCTAATGACTATGTCGATCAATCGATGGGTAAACTATTTAACATTCCAATTTGGGAATGAGACAGGCTTGGCGATATAAATGATTAATTCGAGACTTACCGGTTTCCGCAAAGAACTGATAAAAATCGATCAATCAAACTTTCACATTCGTAAACTTTTCAGAATAAATTTTTGATCGAATTGACTGAGAAAGTTTTCCGAAGTTATTACACCAAATGCCCTCCTTTCATTCTATCTAGGGATTGCGATTAACGATTTCTCATGGTACTTCTAGTTGCCAATTGTTATTGGAAAGTATTGTAGGGTGAACGGTACTGATAAGGAGAAAAGAAGACAGACTTTGCGTAGTACCTGTTTATTCAGATCTAGTTACTAAGCAAATCGTAAGTCATTTCAATCTCAATTTTTAATGCCCGACACCACTCTCTATTACTACTCTTACTGCTATTAACCTAATGTACAATGTTATTTTTCTAAAACATGCGAACACCTCAGCACAGGTTCTCCTGGTGAGGTGTTCACAAAAAATTACTGTTGAACCATTTACATACAGTTACTGATTTTGTTACACTACGAGTAAATTGTTGATATCTTCTTCGTTGACACGATTCCTTTACACTACGAGTAAAATGTTGATATCTTCGTTGACACAATTCCTTTTTCTTTGTAAGAATTACCTCACGCTCAGAAATGTTCTACGTTCCTGCTTTCAAAATAGGACGCACATCCAACAGATTTACGCTAGTCACATCTCTCTACGGCGCATATAATCATCGAGCAATTCAAAATATTTCGCGATGTCGGTTCTGCAATACTAAAAATAGGTAATTTCGGAACCGCGAAATAAGAATCGCGGCGAATTTGTGTCACAGTGCCGACAGAGATGTTGTGTTTCGTGTCCGTTTTGGACATCGATAATAGTGGCTTTTACTTATTTTGACCTTGATAAACGATTTACTTCAGATTAAACAGTTGTAACTGTTATTTTCGAACAAAAAATTCTATATTATGCGTACCTATTTTTTTTCGTAATCTATTCCGATAAAGCCTGTCCTATCTGAAAGTTAGCTATTTTAATTTCTGTTTTACATACCTAATACAAAAGTAGATTTTTCAATCAAAAAAATAAATTCAAATTTTGTCAAAATAATTCTAAAAAGTCTTCTTCTAATCCTAAAAAAATATTTTGAATGTGTTTTATATAAAAATAAATCATTTAGGAGGAATAACTGCTTGGCATTTTTCTAAAAACTTAGTTTTAGATTTGAGGCTAAAATCCCCACCAAAACTTTTGAACAGAATAGATCAAAAAAAAATCTAAATATGTAAGAATTTTCGTGGTTTCAATTTTCCAGTTGTGTCGTGAAACCAGGAGACTTAAAAACGTCCATTGTTAAGAAGGTATTACCAGAGAATATCGGAAATTAGTCTCATTTAAATCTAATTCTAGACGTATTGAATCTTTTTTACAAAAAAACATAAATTGATTTTGAAAGATTTTTAGTTTATCTGTTAAACGCAGTTTTAAAATTTTGAAAAACAAAGATTATTTTTGATATACTAAGTTATACCGTTGGTCGTTATAGATTATTCAATTTTCAAACGATAGATTCTATTAAACAACACAAATTTCAAATCATATAATCATACAACATAATAAATCAATACATAATCTAGTAAACGCAGTTTTCAGAATTTTAATTTTAGTTAAATTAAAATCATTAAAAAATAAATCCGAAAACGTGTTTTGTGACAAATATACCTCAATTTTTCCATTTATTTAATCACTTACAAACTAAAATATTTCAAATTATTTTGTTTAGACATTATTGAAAAATCATAAATACTTATGATCAAAAAATACTTACAAGAAGTACACGATATTTAATAATTTATCATCGTGCGTTTTGAGCATTTTTATAGCTTACTTGAATGTAGGTATATATTAAAGCAAGTTTTGAATAAAATAAATAGATATTAAATTTTTAATTTAAAAAATTTAATACGGGGAATAATCGATATTTCTCATTGGAACCTTCCTGTACAGTTGCAAGCATTTTTAAACTTTTATTCTCAGCCGCTGGTCAATCGCTCTTAAATCCTGGCGGACTCTATCAATAAAAATGTGTCCCAGTCTAAATAATAAGATTAACCGGCATTAGAACACAATGAAAGCAACATAAAAAATATTAAAAATGATGATCATAAATTTAATGTTAAATATAGAATTTGCTAACGTCCGTTTTCTGTAATTTATTCATTTGCGTAATTTAGTGTGTAATAATAAAATTGCATTAACAACATTTTTTATGTGTTATTTTCAACACTTAAACTTTTTACAAGTTCGATGATCTGAGCCATTCGTACCAAGAATCTACATATTTTTGTACTGAAATTATCTTTTGAAAAACGTGTAAGGTTCAAATTATTGTCATAATGGGTTCAATGTACCCGTCTTATAAAAACTTTAGGTAATACAAACAACTTAAGCCGTGTTGGTAAACGCTATATAAATGTATTTTTTTTGGCTTTGGATGCTCGTCTGTCGCTTAGTAACACAAGGTCGATGGAACCCGTTTTGTATTCACAATAAATGATTACGAAATATTATTGACTGTTCTAAGTGGCGAGTATATTTACTACACTCGATTTGCTTTTAATATTTTTGAACAAAATATTCACATTTTTATATTTCAGGCTTTGCCTATATTTCGAAATCCTATTCTCGAAAGAAATCTTACTCATCAATGAAAAAGTATGTAACAAGAAATATGGGGTCTCGTCTTACTTTTGAATGACTTAATCGATATATCAATACTTGATATTATGTTGTACTTAACTTCTATTAACCTAGTATACAATAACAAATTATCTAAAACATGCGAACACCTCAGCACAGGTTCTACTAGTGAGGTTTTCACAAAACATTACTACTGAACTAACATACAGTTACTGATTATTTTAAACTACGAGTATACTACCATATTTTTACATTATGACCATTTTTTGTTTTACTTGCAATTATTATCATATAATATGAATTAAAAATAATATGTAAATGGGAAGATCTTCGAACTGATTCTACTGCTTGCATTCATCATTAAATAATTCTAGACTGACGCCAATTTTCACATATTGAAAGTTTTAAGTTGCATCAAAAACAAACAAAAAATCTAAGGATTCTCTTCTTCAGAGGGTACCTACTTTAAATGGATATACACAACCTCACCGACTTGTGAATAAACGTATTATATTTAGTACCAACATATTTATGATATTAGTTAAATAACATGAAAAAAGGTTTCCATTTCTGAAATTTTCAGACCATAAATACCTTCGCTTTGAACGATCGTCTATAAAGAATTTGAAGTTTCTGAATGAAAGAGATTATCCACAGAGCTGTTGGCAGACTATATAATATTCCATTCCTTTCTTTACAATTTCGTCTTCTTCTCTCCTAAATGTTTTGATACAGCAGTCGGCAGTATCCCAGAGTAGGTGCGACCTGCTCCGTGCTCAATGCCTTTCATTAACATTTGTTAGTCCGTCAACTCGTTCCGCATTTAATCATGGTCCGTACTAATTCCCCGAAGGTTTCTTAATTCAATTTATATCCTTTTTCCCAGGCGTAATTCAATTGGGGATTTGAATTAAGGGATAGTAACCGAACTCCTTTTAATTGTACTGGAGTTACTTAAAGATATTGTTTCTTATTGTGGTGGAGTTTTTATAGGGCAATTCAATTATAAACATCTTGGAATAAAGTTATATAAAACATTACCAGAAAGCATGTATTCGAATTATAAATAACATTTGTATAAATTTATAATTTCACCATAAAGAAAACACTGAAAACTTAATCAGAATACTTTAATATATAAATAAAGATATAACGAACTTAAAAACACATCCCCCATACATACAAGCCCAGGTTTATTATGGAGGTACATCGTATAACAATTAGTGAAATTATTACTGTGTATAAATTTGACATAATTCTCTAAATGATGTATCTATTTGGGCGGCGAGTACAGGTACCGCTGTCTCGGGAACCATTTAATGGATAACAAAAACCACTGCCTTAGTTCACTCCAAGTGGTTCGCTACGTTTGATAACTTAGGAGGAATGCCCGGGGTCATAGGGTGAGGATAGCCTAGGTCTTGGCGGCCGATGGGTTTGCCAACCTACCGCACGGAGTGTCGGATGGGGAGAGACTGGATGAGAGATGCCCTTTGGCCTTTCCAGCCGGACTCTCTTGACCCAATGGGAGGGATGAATTCATACGTCCGTCGTTGATATACTGACTCCCAAATTCCTACCCACTTCTAATACCTTTTTCCTTCCCAGAAATTCCTCTCTTTCTTTTCCTTAAAAATATCCTCCACACAGCAGCCCGAAGACAACATTGTCCCTTAGGAAAAATTATTTCCCTCAAGGACAAAAAAAAAAATCTTATAATTAAATAATATTACAATTTTTTATTGTAAGAAAAATTACAAAAAATATAATTAATTTAAATGTTAGTATTAATAAATTCCGTTCAAAAAATATTTCTCTTTACCATCGTTGCCCACAAAGATATTCTAGATTTACAACACCATTGGCGACACTTTTTATATGCTGTCAGGCCATCAAAAGAAGTTTTTTTTTATTCTGTCTGAACTTTGCATAAATACACGTTTTACTTTATTACGAAAAAGCTGAATCTATAATATTATGTATAATTGTTCGGCGCTTAAATAATTTGCCTCCTCGTTAACTGCTCTAATTGAACGTTGTATCACGAGAATCGTGTTCAATATTGCTAATCGTTTTGTGTTACTTTGCTTCTAGAGAATTTAAACTAGTTTAAATATAACACTACTATATATACACAGAGCCAGTGGCGTGCATAGATTTTTGGATCAGGGTGGGCGGAATGGAAAACAGCGAATTCATTAAAAACTTAACCACAGAGTACTATGTACTCCCTTCGTGCAAAATATCATTATTTTGTCATTTAAGTTGTACTAATTTATACAAGTACCGACTGATGGCACTATTTAATATCGAACACGGAAATTTGAGATGCTGTGAAGGACAATAAATCCAAAAATTAGTTAAATATGTAATTTTTTTCCCATTTTTTTTTCTCTTTCTCGATTCGCGTCGTCGAAATATTTATAGGAAAATAAGTGCTTTTTTTACGATTTGCATTTTAAGAGGATTTTATTTGAGTAAAAAAGTTTTGTAAAGTTATTAAGTTTTCAAAAAATGTTTTAGTATTCTGAAAGTTTTTGGAAAACTAATAATCTTCCTTTTCGCTCTCCTGAACCATAACCTTTTGTACTATAAAGCATCTAAAATTTCCGTGATCGATATATTTGCTGGCCGTCGCCATTTGTTCCGAAAAGCTTTTCCTATTTAGACACTAAGAAATAAGAAATATTGAATTCTCTGACGTAAACGAAATTTAAAATTTAGCAGTGTATATACTTAGTTTCTGTTTTTGACACGTTGGTACGCGGTCTCGGCACGATGCGTGAGGTGAGGTGAATGAACTTCACGCGTATTTTTTAAAGTTAAGATTGATTTCTTGCAATAAGTTTATACATTTTAAAATTGTTTATATTTTTATGCAAGTACGGTGAGGTAAGATAGTTGTAAGGTGCCTATATGAACTGCGCGCCTCTGCATCTGCGGTTGCTAACGTGGACTAAGGGTGAGCGTATGCTGAGATTTAGGCACCGCAGCACACGCAGGCGGTGCAGAATGTGCAGGGCAGATTTTGTAATGTATGGACTTGTATGAAACAACGTATGCTGAGATGCAGACATCGTTTCATATGAGTCCATACATTACAAAATCTGCACCTGCACATTCCACACGTGCTGCGCTGCATGAATCTCAGCATACGCTCACCCTAACTCAGGCAACTAGGAGAGTCCTGGCTGTCTCTCAATAATGCACCCGGTCTCCTGATATCTCTCTCCAAGTTCTTTTGCCCAATTATGTGGTTTTGCTCAGATTACACTCCTCCACTTCACCCTGCTAGTCTATTAAATAAGCCAGTTTGGTGGTCGTCCAGTTTCCATCTTAGCTTGATGATTTGCATAGCGAAGCCGCCCCAGTTATGTAAACCTCGTTATTGGCGACTCTGCAGACAGTTATTTTTTTACATTAACTCCACACCTAACCTAAACTAATCTAACCCTCCACACAGCATCTTAGATGACGCAGGCCCTGGGGATTTTTTTTCCTCAGGGCCTACGTCATCTAAGATGCTGTGTGGAGGGTTAGGTTAGGTTATATTACAAAATTAACTTAATTTTGTTGTATTGGGTTATTATCGTATTGATTGAAAGACTATTTTCTTGTATGGATTGTAAAGATTTCTCTCAGACCTACCACTTGTAATGAGTTTATACAAAGGTCTTCTTCTTGAAAAAGTTATCTATGTGAAGTATCTTTATATGAGGTAATAACTATTTTATTTATTTACGGTAGGTCTCTTTAGGAAGATTATATAAAATACGAAAGAAAATCCTGATGTCTTAATAAAAAATAAAAAACGTGAAATAAACACACAACAATAAGGTAATATTTAGTTATTTTTTAAATTCTGTTAAAATTAGTGAGGTGCTATGCCTATATCACTAGGATCTCATGTGTTCAGAGCAGGCGCAGCTTATAACAGAAGTAGAACTAACAACACAATATTATGTTTAAAATAAAAGACAATCACTATCGTACCATTGGAAATACACGAAAGGGGACAATAATTATACTATTTTAAATATGTATCAACTGGAAAGTAGTTTCTACACATTCTAATTACAGATAATTACAGTTATAATATTAATATACGTTCTTATGGTTGTAAGCAACAATAAAATAATTACATTATTATTAAATAATATAAATGTGGTTAAATATTATTATCTAGCACTACTTACAATTAACGACCTCATACGTACGTAACAAAATAATAATTACGCGTTTCCCTTTCTCCTGCCATGAGCCAAAATTCCCGGAAACCGTCATGTAGTGGTATTATTTAATATTTTAATTAATGAAGATAATATTAGCGAAAGTCAATCGAAAATCTGAAACAGAAAAATCAGAAAAAGATACGGATACATCTGGGACTCGAACCCAGGTCTAATTATAATTTGAGGTTTAACTCTTTAAGTTAAAAAGTTAAAAATAAAAATAAAAAGGTATTATTTAATTTCATTAGGGCACAAACATGTCGGAGTAATGACAAATGAATAATTATAATTTGTGTCTTGCTTGTCTTTTGTACTGAAGACCGCTAATTAACCACCCTCAACTGGCCACAAATTTAGCTGGAGCCAATTCCAGGAATTCAGGATAAGGTGGATAAGTGCTTCATTTATCCTAGATTAAAATTCTTGGTTATGTTCACTTATTACAAATATTCGTCGATTCGGCTACGTATTAAAAAATTAATGATAATGATATCGGATAAATTAATGTTTTTTTTAAATTTTATTTTTTATTATTTCTAATATTATCTTTTGATTTTAACTGTGACATGTAAACATATGTACACGGTTAACATTCACATGAGAACGGGACGCTTCTACGACTCGTTCTTGTGTTCAAGAGCTCGGCTGTGGGACGATTTGCCGGCCTCTGTGTTTCCTCCTTCCTACAACATGCACGTTCACTCCTTCCTCTCCTCAAAAAGACCCTCCTCACAGCATCTTCAAAGATGACATAGGCCCTGAGGGAAAATATTTTCCTCAGGGCCTCCTGTGTGGAGTTAATGTAAAAAAAATGTTTATGGTATATTTATACCCTTCATATTCAATAAATAAATAAAACATCTGTAATCTCATTAATAAAAATTGTGTTTCGGCGTAGTCGATTCGACGAAGGTTTGTAATCTAAGGTTAAATTAGTAATTGGACGATATATCCGAGTGGCCCTTTGTGTCCGTGCAAACTTTCCTTTTGATATTCTCATTTTATTCTTTTAATGATGTTTGTAAAGGGATTTGAGGGGTAATTTAGAGAGTTTATGCCAGTTACAGTACGCTAATGATACTCGGGTGCCATTCTGCATTTATTATCACGCGCACAGTGAGAATTGAGGAATACCGGCCCGTGTTAGCACATACATACATATAAATCGCGTTAAGCTTGTTCAGTACTTGATAATTTATATAATATTTTATTATATTAGAATTACTTTTGAAGGTTATACCGATCAACGTAATATAACATTGCTTTGTCCCGTTCGGACGAGAGACCCTGGTTCCGTAAAAATAAATAATAAAAAAATAAAATAAAAATTAACGACGGAATTTGAACCCGCGACCTTTGGATTGCTGGTCAAGAGCCTTACCCATCGACCAAGGAGGCCGTCAAAAAGTTGTGATGTGATTAGAAGGTATTTGTCTTTTCAGAATTTCAAAACTATACATATTATCTTAAGCTATTTAAATCCTGAATGGTGGTGTTTCACAAGGGAAATTCTCAATTGTCATCTAATAAGAATAACTGTTTTGTTTAATGTAAATGACCTACATAAAATCGATATTTTTGATTTAGCTACGCCGAGTGTAGAACCGCTACCTCCGAATTAAAAACCGAGGGGCTTACCACATTGTCACGGATTGACACATCACAAGATATAGCGGTACAGCACCGCTAAAATAAACTAGGTTATACGCCATTCAAATACTGAAACATGGTTACCTAATATTGTAAGAGCGGCATATTTGCGAGATATTCCGGAATTGAATTAGCTCATAGAACTTACGTATCAAGACGACAAGGCCAAAGCGGCGCTTAGAGCAGTAATAACCGAAGGATTAGCCCCGTGTTCTTTGGCAGTTAGGCTAATGGTTTGCGCCGTTTGTCATCGTTGCCTTGTTGAGAATATTTCCCTTTGTGCCTCGTACAGTTAGCTGTGTCGATTCTTCCGAGAAACGAAACGACTTTATACTTTCGGTCGGTGTTCGTTTGCGCCATTTTGGAAAGTGATTTTAGAACAGAAACTTTGTAGACTGTGGACCCAATTAGAATTGTGGACTTACGATGGAGACAAGAGTGCAGGATTTCAAAAGAAAATAGTCTCTTCAAATAGTCATTAATAAATTATGATTATTGTATTTGGGTATTATGTTGTGTCATTTATTACATATTTTCAACCTTTTCGCGTAATTATATTCAAATACTTAAGAGTTTTAGGTATTTGTGCATTAAACACAATCATAATAGGGAAAAAAACTACGGTTTTTAAAGAAAATACCTGTGTTTCAATTATGAATGGTTGTTTTACACCAGGGCTTAACTGAGAGTATCTTCCACTCTGGAACGTGCCGCAAATATACTATACATTATTTTAAATGCATATAATTGTGAAATAACGCAAATTAATCAAATAAAATTTATTTGCGCATGCCGGGATATGAACCTGCGTCCTCCGGATTGCTAGTCGAGAACATTTCCTCTCCACCACGGAGGCCATCAAATATTTATTTTTTTTAGTTAAAGAAAGCGCGGGAGCATTCGTAATACGTAATATTAGTGGAAGTAGTAGTTGTAATAATTTCCTGGCACGCCTTTAAAAATGTATTTGATTTAAATATTAATGTTTGTTAAGAAAACACCGTATCGGATTATAATAAAGTTCCAACCGCAAAAAATGTAATGGAAAATGTATTTAAAATTAAGAGGCTAGACTTTGAACGACACGCGGAACACCCGCGTCTGTCATTCTGTCCCGCTCACAATAAGTTAACGCACACTTACAATACATGCGAATGCGAAATGTGCGAATGAGACAACGCTCAAATTTACCTACAGAAATCGCTCGAAAAGGGGTTTATGGAGAATACACTTTTCTACACCGAAACTTTCACGAAATTGAAATTTTAAAAAATAAATATTTTTTAGAAAGAAGAAGCTACGTCGGTAGCTTTTTATAATTTTATAATTCTTTATGAGAGTTGAGTTAGCAGCACTTTTTCCTTAAATAATATTTTTTGATAAATCGTACATGTTTGACAGTGAATGTTTACGTTAATACGAAACGCATCGAAAATTCGAAAACATACCGACATAGTTTTCACCCTCTAGAAGGCAGTATAAAAAAAATATATTCATTTTGTGCAATTTTCGATGTAGAAAAGTGTTTTTTCCCGGGCGTCCTTTTTGTATGGGCCGAAAAGCGAAGTCTATCGTCTTAAGATAATTAAAAACACGGGTAATGGTGATGTAAAAAAATGTTTTGTTAATCCAATGTTAAAAAACGTTAGGTGATGTACATTTTTTTGTTAATTCGTTTTGTTAATCCAGCAAGGTGGAGGAGCCTTGGTATACAATATCGCCCAGAGGTTTCGTACCGTTATATTCGTAAAGTCGTGAATATATTGACCTATTTTTGTAACCTTTCAAACCATACGAACGCTTCGTAGTAACACTTAAAAGTTTTTACTAAACAGCAGATGCTTTTTGCGCCTTAGATTATAACTTGCTTATGTTAGCTACTCGGTTGAAAGCTCTTAATATAAGTAGATAAGTGCATTCCACCCACAGGTTCTTATGGATCTAAATATGATGTAATGGACCACATCTGACGGTGATTCATCTCCCTCTAACAGATCACACGTCCGAGTGATATTGGAATATTAAATATTATTGTTTCGTCATCTCGATGTAAATAATGCAGACGTGCTATTTATTTTTGCAGATTTGATATCGGTTTTATACCAACACTCGCAGTTAATATCTAGCTTCGCCTCAGATTAACCTACTATTTCTTATTGAATGAAAATATTTAAAACACAATAATTGTTTATTTATTTATTAACGCCCTATTGGAATTTTACTTTTATTCCCTTACAGTTTGTAAGTATAACAATATAATTATGAATGGATAATAATAATGGATAGATAGTTAAGCACTTCTTCGATGGCCTTCTTCTTCTTCTCGTGCCCTGTCCGTTCAACGGACGTTGGCTATCATGTTGGCTATGAACTTTGTTTACTGCGGCCCGGAACAGCTCTACAGTAAACTGGCCAAACCACTGTCTCAAGTTTTTCAGCCACGATGTCCTCCTCCTTCCAGGGCCCCGTCTTCCGGCAATCTTTCCCTGCATTATGAGATGCAAGATCTCGTACTTCTCCGGATGTCTCATCACGTGTCCTAGATATTGAAGATTTTTTATTGTTTTAATAACTTCTTTTTATTTATTCATCTGAACCATAACATCTTCATTCGTAACTCTGTCCATCCAGCTTATTTTTAGTATTCTTCTGTAGATCCACGTCTCGAATGCCTCAAGTCGCCTTACCAGTTCTTCAGTAAGTGTCCAGGCTTCCATTCCATAAAATAATACTGAAAACACGTAGCATCTCACCATTCGCATTCGTAATCCAAGGTTGAGATCATGACTGCAGAACATCTTTTTCATGCGGATAAAGATTGCACGAGCTTGCTCAATGCGGCATTTGATTTCAACCGAAAGATCCCATCTTTCATTTAAATTGATGGCCTGCGTGGTCAAAAGATAAGACTCTTGACTCCCATTCCGAAGGACGTGGGTTCGAACCCGGCGTGCGCTAATAAATTTTACTTGATTAATTTGTGTTATTTCTTAATTAATTAATTAAAAATAATATATAATGTGGCATTTTCCAGAGTGGAAGATACTATTAGTTTTGCCCTGGTGTAAGACCACCAATTAGAATTTAAACGTTTCTTGAAATGGCTGTAGCCGTGTTTGGTGACCAGATCTGAATAGCTAGGTAATTCCTCCACCTTCCTCTTCCCCATCTCCTTCCTCTCCCCACTATCTTCAGCCTCACAACATACCTTAATTGGCGATGCCATAGTCTCACTGGCCCCAAACGGAATGAGCTGGGACTCATGAGTGCGGTATTAATATAAAAATAATATTATTAATAAATAATTACTATTAATAAATAAGTAAATCAAGGGTTGTGATTCATGTCTCGGTGTATGTATAATATTAACTAATCTCAGCGCACATTATAAATGCTGAATGCACGGCAAATGGCAGTTTTGGGTGTAAAATATTTCAAAATAAGAATTGTTCTCTGCTTGTTTATCGGTGTTCAATTATTTTTTTTTAATATTACGGAAAAATTGGTATTTTTATTGGATTTCAATCATACAAAATTCTTCCTTCACGACATAATTAATTAATGAAATGCGCCAACTAATGGACGAATAATTTCACCTGCCTATATGGATAGACAGGATATATTATATTCATTAATTTTAATACAAATTATCAAAATACTAGAAGTGTGATGGATATTGATTTATTTTATTTTATTTGAGGATATATTATATTGCCTATTCTATTGCAGGAAGCCATTTCCTTCATTATAAGTTTAGGCAATTCTTGACCATAATTTTTGAGGTGAAAACGCAGCATACATAATAATGTTGTTGTCATATATTTTTTAGGATATTTGGGGCTATTTATATGCTCAACCAGGAGTAGTACTTATAACCCTGCACTTAGATATCTAAAATAAAACTAATATAAATTAGCATTTCGGGACGCTTAGATGGTTTGGGCGTCTTGAGCGAATGAATGAAGAAAGGAGTGTAAAGAGAATTTATGACGCGAATGTGAATGGTAGAAGAAGTCGAGGACGCCCAAGGAAGATGTGGCACGATCAAGTGAATCAGATACTTGAGTCGGGCCATGTCAAGAGTCAGAATAATATAAGAGTATGAATGAGAAGATGTATGAATGTGAATGAGGCAAGGAGTGTGTGCCAAGACTTGTTTGGCGGTCCGTCCTCTCTGCCGACCCCTGCGGGAAGTGGCGTGATGGTTAGTTAGTTAGTTAGTTAAATTATCAAAATACTAGAACTATGACGGATATTGATTTTAAATAATTAGGCTCTAAATAGTAAGTGACACAATTATATTAAAACGTATTAAAGCAGGTATAAACGTATACGTACACAATTATTTATGTATGGTACAAACTAATTAAACAATCTTGTCTTCATTTTAATGTACAATTTAAAGTGTATACTTTAAATCAGTATAGTCAGATGAAAACATAGTTCGAGCTGTAATTAGTTGCGTTGACTTGAAAATTCAGACAGAAAAAGGTGTGCAAATTTTATGATACTTTAGCTCAGCGTTACCGAGGTTTTACGTATTTACGGTTTTGTAATATTATTTTAAACTCTGTTTTACACCGATGTTTTATTATTTATCAGTGCAACGATTTATTTATTAAATGACACATAGGCGCATGCTAGTAGATACTATACCGATAATATTAACATCTGATGTCTAAATATAAATCACTTACAGTAATATACTTATTACACCTTCGCTGTCTAAATAACAACGGTTTTTCTGAATTTGCTAATCACCTGATTGATAAGAATCATACTTTCTGTCAAAGCACCGGTGCTAAAATCCTACATTAAAGTGGGCATGGTAACCGTTTAAATAATTTGGAAGCATTAGAAATTTAAAAAGCTGTAAAAATCCATTGTCCTGTACTTAATAACAATAACCAATTAGACGTATCTAGTAGCCCAATTTTAGGTATGTTTATATTAAACTATTAATAATTTCTTTTTGTCACTTTTGGTAACCCATTAGTCTATAATTATATGTTGGTATTTTCCCAATTAATTTGTTTTAATGTATCCCCACTGTTTTTAATAATTTTAAATTGTTGTCTCTTTCTATATGTATATATTGTTGTCTCTCTCTATATGTATAAATAAGCACACATTTTGTGGTTATTGTTTAGTATTAATTTGTACCCTGAAGACGCTTGAGTAAAGCGAAACCGGTCGGTAAAGTAAATTAATAAATATCGTGGTTTTAAAACAAAAAAAATGTTCAAACCACAAAGTGATTGCTTTCTACAATAAAATAAATAGGCAATATTGTATTTTTAATGACTTGAAATAAACATGATATTATTACAAATAAATTAATGTTATCGTATTTTTATAAGTCTGATACTTTTCGTATGATTCGCGAAGCAACAACCTAAGAAATATTTTATTAAATTCTCCGTTAAAATACCCGTTCCCCCTTGATGTTGTCAGGTGAGAACGAGTTGTGTGTCTGACTCATTCTGTTATAAAATGGCTCGGTATATGGAACGAGCTACCGGTATATTATCATTCTTCCGTCATTTAATCCGAGTCTCTTCAAGACCCACTTTAAGAAATTGCTTCCTTTATCCCCTTCCTTAATCCGCCTCATTAACTCTTCGGCCGGCGATATAATATTATTTATATTCAATACGTGTACGTTATTACTGCAACCATAGTATGTTTGTTAAAAATACGAACCTTCATATTATACGCATAGTTTTTTGTTTCATGGAAATAACTTATAAGCACTGTTGCAACAAAGATTTTTGAAAAATTATTGCCCCGCATTCCAAATTTCTACCTTTTTTAACACTTTAATTTTTAAGTTTCTAAAAGAATATATATGTTATTTTTTATGATAATATCTTTACAATTTGTAGAGCCGAAACGGTAATTATATAAAATTCTCTCGATAGAAAAAAAATCGCAAATTGCTCCGAGATGTAATAAAAACAAATTTTGTTCTGTTATTTCGAATTCATACGATTTCTTTATGCATCATAACCATTTATCGAGAGATTTTAAACGAGTCGTGTTTTATTAAACTTTTTTACAATTTTCGCTTATTTATTATCGTTTTTAATTTTATATCTAAATAATAATAATTTTATATATTTACATATCTCCCTTTCTTCTTTCATTTGAACGCCTACTACCGGGCCCTAATAATGATAACGACGCGACGTCGGCTTGAGGCGAAGCTTTTCCTGAAATCACTATTTTTAATTCATCTTTACTACGAATCAGTTTGCATTATAAATATCAAAAAAATATGTTTTATATATTTTATATTTTGTTTTTTATTTTGTATAAATTGAAGCTTTGCGTGAGTGGAATTAAAATAAAATTATTTCATAAAAAATATGAGTGTTTACTACTTTAAAAATGCATTTCTTCATTAGAAGTGCATGAACGCATATAAGAAACAAATTTATAAAAATACAAGTTTACATTAAATTATTCACAAAATAAAGACAAACCACTTTTACGCTTGAAATCGTGTGTTCCTAGACTCCGTTTTCCAAGTGATTGTTATGAATATTACCTATTATATTTGTGTGATGTTAAGGCACGCTAAGGATGTACACTTTTAGAACTACGTAGATATTACGTAAAAGTTTAACAGTCTTTAAAACTACGCATTATCAAGAGAACAATTCATTGGAACACTTCCAATAACTTTTTATTCACAGAAGTGTTTATCACTTTTTAATCTTGTCGTTTGTTCAGTGTGTATTGTGTACATTCTCCCCGAACCTATCGTGTTCGAATTCCAGTAACGCTTTGAAGGAATCGACATTACAATAAAAATATTAAGTGAATTTATTTTTATCTTCTCCTGAATTCTTTGTAGATGGACGTAAATTCTTCATCATATTAAGAAAAACGCTTTGAAGCGGGTTACTTGGTACCAAACGCTAAACCATTGAATATATTTTACGGTGGTTAAATTTTTTTTTAATATGAAACACGTCGTATTCTAGAAATTTCTTCATATCGTCCTACTTTAGAAGAACGCTGCAATCATCTCTAAAACTTTAGATGAGTTAGAAAAACTTAGTCAATAAGGAAGACGTGAATGTTGAAAAGAAATATATTAAAGAGTTTTAGGAAATAAAACACATAATAGTGCTTGAAAATTGAGTTTGGTTAAGGTTTGATAGGTCAATATTTGATTCAATTCATTTATTCCTCCCCCAACAACGAATAAAAATATGTTCCTAATAATATGTTCGATTCATATAGCGAGAAGTGTGCATATCGTACACATTTTTGATTCCTATAGCGAGAAGTGTGGATATCGTACATAGTTTTGATTCTTATAGCAAAAGTGTGCATATCGTACATATTTTTTGATTCATATAGCGAGAAGTGTGCAAATCGTACATATTTTTGATTCATATAGCGAGAAGTGTGTATATCGTACATATGTTTGATTCATGCCAAGCTTTTAGTTCGGTAGATACTCTCAGTATCGCCCTGGTGAAAGACTACCATACGGATTGATACGTTGCTACAAATGGCATCAGCCATGTTTGATGACCAGTTCTGACTACCTAGATCTACTTCCACTTTCCTCTTCCAATGTCCTTACTCTTCACAATCTCTTTAGCCTCGTTCCTTGGAAGTTTTTTGAAACCTTATCTTTAGAGGAAATTGGAGGTCCCGAGGAAAAAAATCCCTCAGGACCTATGTCGTTTTTGGGGATGCTGTGTGAAAGGTATTTTAAGGGAAAGGAAAGAGAGGAAGTTCTGGCAAGGAAACATGTATGATAGGTAGGCAGGAATCGGGGGTCAATGTGTTCAGGAGTGTAGAACGTGAAATAAAATGTGAACGTGACTAATATGAAACCATTCCTTCCACTGCGGGGTCGAGAAAGCCCGGCTGGAAAGGTCAAAAGGTCTCCCTCAACCAGTTTCTCCCGATCCGGCATGTCACGTAGTAGGTGTGGCAAAAGCATTTGCCGTCAAGACCCAGACGAACTTCCAGGAACCAAACGTAGCGAACCGCTTGGGGTGACCTATGGCAGAGGCGTTGATTATCCAATAAATGGTTCCCGGGGCGGCGGCAGTTGAAACAGCACAGGATCAAAAATCCTAATAATTTCAAACAATTTTTTTATTTAAATAAGACATTTGAATCTCGAATATACAAAATTTTATCAAGAAGCCTCTTCCATTGAAGAAGGTACACAATATTAAAATGTCTAGTTGGCAGTACCTACCGACGAAGAAAGAAATATCCACATAGGAATTTGAATTGAGTCGGATTTTATCGGTTACGCGTGTTTTATTGTTCTGACATCAGTCGTCCCGGGATTGTTTGAGACAGGTAAACAATAGCTTTACAATTTTAGGCACTTAATAATACGTTCTTGAAATAAATTATCTCAATCCTCAAAGGTTCCAGTGAATTTGTGGGCAGAAGAATTTGATGGCTTCCAAAAGATAGTTCATTAAATCTGTATTTGTATTTACTTATGCTCATATTTAAGTTCTTTTATATTTACTAATTGACTGACACTAATAATTTTGACGTAATTTCGTTGTTTTTCGTCGTACGAGGTAGCCCCCACTATTATTTAAAAAAAAAGTTTTTTATTCAGGAATCTAGCGACTAAGAATAAACATATATATATTAACACATAAAACACACAGCAAACGAACTTGAAAAATCTTCGATTTTAAATGTACCTTCGTTTTTTTAGAGCTAATTATTTAACTGAGGTAGTAATTTTTTGTCATCTTTGACGAAACCTTGTCCCTTAACCCTTTCAGACAGTGTGTATATGTTTATGAAAGTACAGTGATTCCGCTTAATTGGTACACCGGTTTATTGGGACAACCGATTATTTAGACCAAAACCCAAAGAATATAAAGCGAATAAAAATTAATACTAATTATCTGGGACACCATTCCGTTTAATTGGGACAAATTCCGATCTAAAGGCGATGCTAAAAATGTCTCAGTAAATAAATTTTATTTTTATTTAACTTTTTAACTTAACGAGTTAAACATCAAATTGTAAACACGGATACATCTCGGACTCGAACCCAGGACCTTCGGCTTTCCGGGCCAGAACGTCGGTATCTTTTTCTGGTTTTTCTGTTTCAGATTTTTGATAGAGTTTCGCTAATATTATCTTCATTAATTAAAATAAATTTTAGTTAAAAATGCGGTAGATTTTAGATTACGTATTGTAGGTTTTGTCATTTTGTTTGAAACATGCCTTTGTGACCTAACGTTCTTTTAAATGAATGTATCAATAACTTACAAAACTGTTAAAGATACAGTAAAACGCCAACATTGTTCAAATTCCTCCACCAACAATAAATTGCTATAAAGCATCAAATATATTTTATCACTGCCAGTTTTAATTCAGTGGGTCTAAGGTGCAGTTTTAAATAATTGCTTTTTTTATTATATGTTTGCGTTAAAATATTTAACAAAACGTAAGCTCCCCGACACCACCTACCACTGTTGGTGTTTAAACCACATTCGTGAAAACAATATGTATATGTTGGAAGAAAAAAGCGTGTCTGAGGGTTGTTACAATGGCTGTCATTAGAACAGTCTAATCTCTCGGTTAGCGGAAGATTCAAATTCCGGTTTTTACTTAACATTTTAAATGTTTTTTTAAATATTAAATATTTAACGTTAATATTTTTGTGTTAAAACGCCAGCAAAATAAACGCCCCATCCATGTACCAGATGTACCTGCATACTGTACTGTGAGTTAGGTACACGCAAATGGGAGACTCGGGGACAGTAGCGACACAGTAAGCCCTATATTTGCATAATAAAACTAGACTTCACTTAGTTTGGATTTAATTTGTGTGAAGTTTCCTTGCAGTTTCCAAGTACACACTTAAGTAACGGCGAACCGGTCCCGGACCTTCTAATTAGCGACTTTTTGAATACTTATTACGACCGACGACCCAGCTTGTAATTTATGTATTTTCAAATTATTAAACATATTTTATAATCTTATTGGTTTTGTTAGAGCTTATCAAATTGAAAAACATAGCTCGGTTTTGAGACGGTTTTGAGACCTCAGTTTTGAGACCTTTTAATTTTTTTAGTCGGGCGAGGCGAACGGGCTGTATCACACTGTAGGAGCAAGAGAGAGCAGTGCGCGCGCATACTTTCTTTCTCTCTTCCTCTCATAGCCAGTGCACGAAGATTATTCGTAATTTCATTTCGTTCTTGAACAATTTTATAAATACTGTAGGAGCAAAAGAGAGCATTGTGCGCGCACATTTCTCTCTATAAGTTTAACTTCAGTCGTGTAGTCTAAAGTACACTAGTTTCTATTTATCTTTTTACATATCTTATTACCGCTATCTTTTATTTTTAAACGTTTTTCTGTATTTTATTATTATTGATGTCCTATTCATTAACTTGTAATGGATTTCCGCAACCCTATTAACTATACCATCAATAGTCTGTTTTATCAAACACTCTGATGAATAGAAGTAAAATACTCGAGTATTTTCTCTATTTCCAAAGCAACCCGATGAATATCTCTGCCCCTCTTTTCTCTATTACAAGTTTTTTCCTCCCGGAATGATTTTGAATTCCTACTGAGGTGTTAGCGTTGTCACCATGTAAAAGGTTTATCCTTCCCCGGAATGGCTCAATAACCGTATTGAGCACGAGGAACTACCCATACATGAATATTAAAAGAATAAACATTACATTCCATTGGTCGTTTAGTCGTTAGGTACCCAACGAATAAATTCATACCATTATTACATGTATATATATATATATATATTTGATATTATCACGATGTAACTAAACCTAGAACTGTATTTTAGTATTCGAAGTGAGAACGTGAGAAGTTATTGTAGTTGAGCTTCTCTATGTTCTTCAATTTATGATTAATCATAAAAAAAAAACATTAAATAATATTATTCACTTTTTTTAATTACATCGTTGCTATGTGGAGTGTGCAATACACACTACACACGCTATATCGAGGTTCTAAATATAATATTAAGTAAACAGTAGGTATAGGTCGGTACAGGTGATGTGCAATATCGCTTGTATCTAGATTGCACGCAGTTAGAATCGCTTTCTCAGAAGTAGTAGATTTGTTCAACTTTTTTTATTATTTTTATATTAGGTCCACACAGGAGGCCCTGAGGAAAATAATTTCCCTCGGGGCCTATGTCATCTTTGGGGATGCTGTGTGGAGGGTATTTTTTAAGGGAAGGAAGGAGAGGAAGTTCTGGGAAAGAAAAAGGTATGAGGGTTGGGTAGGAATCTGGGGTTCAGTGTGTCTAGATCATCCGGCGCTAAGACCTAGATAAACCTTACCCCATGAACCCGGGCACCCCTGCTAAGTCACCAAACGTAGCGGACCACTTGGGGTGACCTATGGCAGAGGTGTTGGTTATCCAATAAGTGGTTCCCGGGGCGGCGGTTATTACCGCCTCCCAAATTGACAACTCCCTCAACTGCACGCTATATAGTTAAAAAAGGCTATAATAACATACCTTAATAAATCAATGTTAGCTTAATATCTATTATTAATTATTATTCTTCTTACTTGGGTTCTATATAATTTAATGAGCACATTATTTTAACTCAAAATTACTGTTCCACAAAATTTTGGAAATACGGATAAAACCACCTAAGATGTGCTGTTCCAACATGTTCAAAAATCGAATTTATCTGCACGAGCGGAACGCTAACTTGAAGAACGTATTCATAACGCTGTGAAGTCGGGATACATGAGTCGTTTTTTTCGACATTTGCCGGTTATCACAGGCTTTGAGTATACTCTAAGTTCACGAGTATCGCTGTGAGTCCATCTTCTACTCTGGGGCCACGTTTTATACAAGGTCTTCTATTTAAGTCTGTCTTTCAAGAGGTATTTTAATTCATCGAATGAATTGGCGGACATTCTATAATACTTAAAAAAGATTATCAGGATACCCTCTTATTTTTGGGTACGTATTATGAAGGATTCCATCCCTGAGTCGAGATCTGAAAAGTGGGTGTACTCAGTATTTACCACTATGTGTTCTTCTTTTTCTTTATGACATTTGTGGCGATAGCTGAACATAAAACTTCTTTTAGATTTAGCTTCTCTATCTCGCTGAGAAAAGGCTTTAAAAACATAATTTTTTTTTTTTTATTTATTTCAATTTATTTCACCTCTTACACACAACAATTTTACTTTTTAATCATTGTTTAACAATAGAATAACTAAATAAAAACAAAGATATAATAAAAAGGTATAACAAAAAGGTGAAAACATAATTTTTTTGGTTTCTACACCAATTAAGAGAACTGGCTCTTGAGCTTGGTGTAGGTGTTATGTAAGAATATACAATTTTTAGTCCATAATTAATATAATATCTTAAGGACTAGATTAAGGAAGACATTACACAATATTTGATGGTTAAAATTATTATTATAAATAATAATAATAAATCAATATTAGCTTAATATCTACTGTTCTTCGTACTTAGGTTCTATACAATTTAATTAGCACATCATTATATTTTTTTATATTACGAAGAGTGTTACAAGGAGTGGGTATCGCATGATGTTTTCCGGTAGAATATAACTTTATCGGTACTAGATCAATATCAGTTAAGTATAAGCAGGTCAGTGCTTGTTAGTAAAATTCGTTAATTACGCATATCTGACTTAACTTGTTAACCATGTGTACTTGTATGTTGATGTTTGCACCCGTGGATCATATTCTTACTCTCTTTAAGAGGAACTTCTGCGTCGCCTTTTTCATGCTTTATTTAAATTTGGATTTGAGGCCACAATAATTAAAATACTTAAACAAATTAAAAAAAATGTTTTTAATAAAAGCTATGGCAAATATCTATTACGAATATAAAGTGTAGGCCACTAGAAGTCGATTTTTCATGATTCTAGAGGCAACTTTGACAATTATTTGCGAGTTAAACATAATAATCTAAAAAAAAAAAAATCCTCTGTTTAATATACAAATAAAATACATTTTTGGTAGAAAATTTTGTTTATGTAGGTACCTACTTCACATTTGAGATCCAACGTAAATCGGTCGTTTGTAATTTTAAAAGCATTATTTTGTTTTATTTGTCGTTATATTTGCATAGTATTTTTTTTTACAGAATTTATTATGCAATTTATTTTACAAATATAATTTATTAACTCTCAAATAATTACCAAAGTTGCCTATAAAATCACGAAAATTTTTATTTTTAATCACAATTGAAAACAAAAATAAATAAATTAGCACACATCCGTACTAAATATTTGCTATACCTTTTGAATAATAAAATAATAATTCAGTTTAGTTGGGTATTTTGGCCTCAAATCCAAATTTAAGTTTTGTATGAAAAGGGCCGCACTTCGAGACTTGTGGAGACTTCTATGGTTTACATAATGTGTGAGCCGTATTAAAGATGGTCGGACTCTTTGGGACATTCTCTTCTTTGCAGCAGTTTGAAAAGGTCTCATTTTATGGTTCATAGTCATTCGTGGAAGTGCTGAGCTACCTCCAACAATAAACATTACAAATGGACATACTTTTTATTAACAGTCTTATTTAACAGTTTTTGTGAAAACCTTTTGACATATTTAAAATATCACGACTTATATTGGTAGCATATCCGTTATTTTTGTAGACGAAAATAGTCCACGAAAACTACACGTAGAAAATAAATATTCATATATCAACAGTATCATCAATATCATCATTGTCATATTTACTGAAAGGGGGCTTTATATTTTATACTATATTAAAATCGCAAACAATGGATAAAATTCTTACACGAATATAATATGAGTAGATATGTAATTATCTGACTACTGCATATATTTAATTTGTTTAACTATTTGTTATTGCACCACTATCGATTAACAATAGATAATTTTTATTTACGCAATGTTGAAGTTAATCAGTATTTGATATTATGCAATGTGAAAACAATTCCGAAGTAAGTTTGCGTTTGTAATAAAGCTGTTTATTTAATTTATTTTTTTACATTAGCAGGTCATTTACAGGAAAAAAAATTTAGAGGAAAAAGAATACCTCAGGACCTACGTCATCTTTGGTGCTGTGCGGAGGATCGTTTAGGGAGATTAAGAAGAGAAAGTTCTGGGAAGGAAAAATGTAGGAGTATTGGATAGGAATCTGGGAGACCTTGTATCTAGGAGTGATAGACGTAAGAATCCATCCCTCCCATTGCATTGCAAGGTCGTGGGTCGATAAAGTATGGCTGGAGATCTCCCTTTACCAGTCTCTTCCGCCACGCAGAAGGTGGGCAAACGCATTCGCCGCCATGACCTAGACAAACCTCACCGCGTGAACCCGGGCACCCTTCCTACGTCATCAAACGCAGAAAACCACTTAGGGCGACCTATGGCAGAGGTGTTGGTTATTCGATAAATGGTTCCCGGGGAGGTGGTACCTATACCCGCCTCTAATTAAGATTCTAGAATGGAAGATTTTCTCATTTAGTGGCTATGTTTAATAACTCCATCCCTTATCCTTTGCCTTCCCAACAAACTTTTATTTTTTATTTTTACAGTTAGTACCTCACAAGAGTCCAAACTGCTCCCGTCTGGAGCCAGTGAGACTATGGCATCCCCAATTGGGGTATGTTATGAGGCTGAAGGTAAGTGGGAAAGGGAAGGAGACGAGGAGGAGGAAGGTGGGGAAGTACCTGACTATTCAGAGCTAGTCACTGAACACGGCTAAAGCCATTTCAAGCAACGTTTCAATTCTGAATGGTGGTCTTACACCAGGGCTATACTAAGAGTACCGCAAATATACTATATATTATTTTAAATAATTAATTGTGAAATAACACAAATCAATTAAATAAAATTTATTTGCGCACGCCGGGTTCGAACCCGCGACCTTCGGAATGGGAGTCTAACGCTCTACCGCTGGACCGTCCTGAAGTTCTCTAAATGGAGATGCCATAGTTGCACCGTCTCCCCGGCAATCAGAAATACAGATATTACCTTTATTTGTGCATTAATGTTTTTAATCGACATAAGCCCGTCCCAAAAAATAACCCAACAAACCCAGACGAAGAATTTCAAGTCTCAGGATTAACCCTAGTTACATGATTACCGCGCATCGCTGAAGACTTGTCCTTTCTCCAGAAGCGGCTAAGAGCGTATCATCAATACAGTATCATCCCCACCCTATTTATGACAGAAATACGAACGGTACATACAGGTTATAATTTAGTGTTGTATTTTTTGGTTACGCGATATTGTAATGCGGGTTAGAGAGGGCCATCAATCGGGCACAATCGCGTGGAAATGTCCGGTACACATTTTATTGAACGAGAAAGGCGGCCGTCCGAACTTTATATATTTTCGACCCTAGTGCTTTGCTCCAAAAGTGGATTTGTTGGCCGCTCCCGACTGCAGACCGGTCGAATTAAATACCCGCCACGAATAATTATGTTTGGCCGCTGTGGAATATGAAACGGCGGAAAGTTTTGGAGTCCTGATTCAAAGGTCACCGGATTAAGCATAAATTTGGTTTTAAATCGTTTGCAGTTTCGGTTCCGGAAAAGTCTTTTATGTATGTTCTGGTGGTATCACGGTGTAAAGGCTCACCTTTTAACTAATAATTTGTGGAAGAGAGATATATGTTTAGTTATTTTTGTTTTTTTTGTTTGTTTTTTTTTTTTTTTTTTTAAGTTAAAAGAAATATACATATTTCGCTTTGTTAACTTAATACATTGATACAAATAATATTAATAATGATGGTTTACTACCTAACACCAAGTAATACATTTTTTTAAGTAAGAACATTTTGGTTTTGCTCATTAATTTTGAGAGCAAACAGTTTTTTTTTTAAATATACTTAATATTTTTTCGGTTGTCAGGCTATCAGGAAGGAGATTATATATGTTTATACCCTCATAGCCTATGTTTCTTTTGTCACACTCTGTCTTTGTTGAATTTGTGTATAATTTATTACGTTGTCTTGTGTGGTGTTCATGTACTTGTGATGTTTTCATAAATGTAGTATTTGTGTGTATAAAGCCATTTTGAATTTTGTAGATTAATAAGCATATGTTGTATTCGTACAGTTTTCTGATTTTCATTAAGTTAGTTTTTTTGTATACTCTTTTGGTTGATTATGCGGAAACCATAATGAGTCAGTCAACGGGGTATTTGATCCGCTATTTTCCCTTGATAGACTAAATTCTAAATCTATAACGTTTTACCTAATAAGCAGAAAAACCACTCGAACGCTCAACAAAGAAAAACTCTTTTCTACTTGCTATTTCATTCTTTAATGATCTATCGAGCTTTGGAAAAATTCATCACTCCGTCAAAAATTCAGATAACCTCATATTAAAACTTGGACGAAGACGAGGGGAAATAAAAACGAAATTTGAAGTAAATACTTCTTTACGCACGCTTGACTTGAGGGGTAAACTGGCGAATTCTTTACGGAAATTACAGCGTTACGGAGGCGAACGATAATACATTTAAATTAATTTTGAGGTTCATTCCTCACAATCTAATCTTAACAACAGTGCTTAAATCCATAGTAATGACGTTTGGAATGGGTGCTGGCATTTATGCTGACAATGGTTGTGTTGTTGTTTCTCACATTCTAAACGTTAAAATCTAACTAATAACTATCAATTTTTCGATTGGATTTTTTTTGAATTTCCTGCTGCAAATGTGAATAAATGTCGCTCTCTAACCAGAATCCGCATCAAAAAAGTTTTATTTTAAACTTGTAAGAATTATTTTCGTTGTTTGTTTTTGGGGTGTTATGCCGTGTTGTGCTACCTCCTTCTTTAGCCGACGTTTCGGACAGCGTTGCAGTGTCCATCATCAGTGTGAGGATCACATCGTCGGATCTGCCGGATTTGCCCTGATGATGGACACTGCAACGCTGTCCGACACGTCGGCTAAAGAAGGAGGTAGCACAACACGGCATAACACCCCAAAAACAAACAACGAAAATGCTTTTGGCCGTGAAAATCTAAAAACGTATCTTGTAAGAATTAAATCAACAATCCCGTTCTAAGCGTAATTCCTATAATAAAATTAATAAAATTTTCGTTTAGAGTGTGCGAACTCGGTGCATTGAAACACTTGATTTTTCACGATGATTGGTAACAATCCAAACGAATCTTCAATATAGATTCTTATACATTGATGATTGGAATGGTTTTATTCGATGTCAGAAAGAAAATTAGATTAGATTACTAAACAAGTATTTACTTCAATCGTGTGGTCTAAAGCACACTCGTATTTTTTTTATGAAACAAGTCGTCAACCTTATTTTTACTTCTTAGATATTTCTTAACGATTTGTGCAAATTTTTCACATAGTGAAGCACATTTACATTACAAATTATTCAATGAAGTCACTCGAATCGCACAGAAAAGCAAGGCTTCTAGTCCTTATATTCACGGTTTTTCTTGAAATGTCCTTTACACCGGATCGCTTGGGACAAATTTGAAATTGGATGAAATAAGTTTTCTTTCCGTAATGTTGTATTTTTATAGTTTTCTACTAATCTACATTTTTTATAAAATTTTATTACCACCGAAACATCTCTTGATTTATTTCCGTGCATTAAACTGGAGAAAATCGTTATATTATAATGCCTCCGAAAAAAACAAAAAAAGTTTCCAAAGATGAATAAAATTTTATCGAATTCCATTTTGTTTTATTTGCAAAGTTGTTTTCGGGAAGAACAATCTTGTTTCGGATGCCAGTTTTTGACATTTTTCTTATTTCAGATGATATTATTAGCTTATCCTTCAGACTCCTGCCAATTTTCTCCTGAATCCAATACCAGTAATCGTCGTCCATTTATATATTTAATCTGTTTAAGTTTCAGCTCAATAAACAACCCTCATAAATAAATTTAACGTGAAAAAATTATTGCTCTAAAGAACAAAGGGATATAAAATATTAAATCTTTACTACTGGTATTTTATATGTCCAAAAAATAACACAATTTTATGTTTAACTTTTAATTAAGTTTTCGTAAATTACAAAGTGTTCCATGGAATCCGTGTGGGATGAGTTAAATGACAACGCTGTAAATAATCAAAACGACGAAAATTTATATTAAGTGCTCTCATTTATTACAGAACAATGCTAATGAAAAACATCTTATTTTGCTGGGAGACTGGAATATTTAAGGACCCAATAGCGGAGCGGAGACGTACATGAGCTAAAAAGTCGATATGAACATAGTGCCAGTTCTTATTCATTACAGAAGGGTGATTTTGTATCTTTTTTGTAACCTTTTGCGTTAAGTCAGCGTTCCAATTAGATCAAAAAGTCAAAATACGTCAGATATTAGAAGGCGTCAGTCGTGCGTTATCGGCTGTCAAATTTCTGTTATTTGGCTTTCAATGGTTTGTACCATCTTCTCCGCCTTCCCTCTCCTTCGTCCGCCCTCCTGCGAATCCCCCACCCTAATTCCACTCCGCCCCTCACGGATTCTCAACTCCATAAAATACACCTATTTTTAAAGCAACTTGCGTGTGACCTATTGCATTTTTTTTGCAAATTTCATAACGCCTGAGCTTACCAATATAGAAATATCGCTAAATAGAAACCTTCGCGGGCATGTTCACAACGATTCACCAAATTTTCATCCCAATCGAATAATGGAATAGAAAATAATTTCATAACGCCAGACGCGATCGCGGGCATGCGCACATCAAATCCCCAAAGTTTCATCGCAATCGGATGAACGGTATGGCACCGCATAAAATACGAACAAACAAACATTAATTTTTATATATAAGATATCCAAATACATTGCAGAATCCGTGACTTTATATTTACCGTAGGTCACGTGAGCGCGGGTCTTACGCATTTTATTATTATATTCGTATTTTCCACTGTAATCTTTTTATTCCACGAAAAAGGACCGAGTATTTCACTGTTTACTGGTTCCTGTTTAGAATGGCGTCTCGGGTTGGAAGTGTTTCGCCCTTTTGGGTCATCTTCGGTGACTTTTCACCGGATGCGACCTGAATAATAAGGCGGAAAATTCGCACCGCGGAGATACCATCAGAAAATGGAAAAGAATTCTGCATTTCCGGTTCGAAGGATTCTTATGCGACATTCTTAAACTTCGGGTTTTAACGAAATCTTTTTGTAAAGTTAAAAATATTTTTGAAGGTATTTTGTATTGTTATTTTACTTGACATTTTTGTAAAACTTGCATTTCCTTTCGATACGCATTCGTTACATAATTTTCAACAATAAATGGTAACAGATGTGGCAGACAGCAGGCACCTTCTCGTACTTCGTGTTTAATGTTTTAATTAGTTATCTTTATGGGCTGATGTACATATTAAACACTGATATAACCTCTTCCTGCTTTCGTGTCGTATCGTTCGATTCCATATTAACGATCAATATGACGTTCTGTACGTATCCTAAATGCTGAACGGTCTAGAACAGTCTATAACAGTAAGCAGCTTACAAATTTAAATTTTGCTGAACTTCAAGAAATTTAAGTCAAAATGCAACTTTTCCAAGGAACGTTGCCTAAAATTTATCTTTTTAGAATTTCAGCTGACAAAAAAATTCTTTGCTTACTTTCTTTCTTCCTAATTCACGTTTTCTTCCAACTAACTGCCAGCGGCACTACTCGCAGCTATTGTACCAACGACGAAAGATTGTGTAGTTTTCTTAACGTCAGAACTCGATGATCTCTGTTCACAATACATTCAATGGGAGCTTCTGCTGTTACAGACAGATATTTGTTCTGCTTTATTGTCAAGATAATTTACATCAACTTCTATTAAAAGCATTTCTATTAAATATTCTCTCGCTTCTGTAAATAAATCCGTATAGCCGTGGCCTTCGTTCGCATAAGAGCTGTTTTTGCCTCTTATAAATAAAACCCCCGTTTTAAATTTCCGAAAGAGTAAATTAATATCGCTCTAAATTTTTATTTATTTACGATTTACAATAAATAATAGTAAAAAAATAAAAACTTCACATGCATTAGCTAATTTGCTCATAAGTTAAGACTAACTCCCACCCATTTCATCGCTTTTGTCTCATTGTTCAGTTGATATTTTTTTAATGTGACGCGTCTTTAAACGGAAGGCCCATGGCAGATGCCCTTTATGCCCCCCGCACATCCGCTCTCCTCTGTATGAGCCTGCCAATATTATTTGTCATAATGCCTTGTGATTTTTCACAATCATGATATTGTATTATTTGTATTGAGAAATGCAATAAAAATTATAAATATAGATTTTTTCTTGATTTTTTATCAAAGTTTCGGAAAATAATAAAAATATTCTAGCGTGTCACATCACTACTGTAAAGTAGGTCACATCACTAGTATAAAGTACTGGTGATCAATATCGTCTATGGTGTACGCTCTCTCTGTGTCTAGGTCTGGTCATGTCAAGTCGTTAATAAATCTTCATCATAAAATATAACTGAAAGTGTTCTCAATAAGATCCTCAAACAATTACCCAACGAAACAAAGCGAAGGCGAGAACTCTTTAAAAATACAAACACACAAATGGCAGTAATTATACCGATATCTGAACGTCATTTCCGTCCAAAAAGCATCTTCGTCATAATGCACCTAAAGAAGTTTTACTTAAAAAAATACCGCGGTAACTTGGTTCTGGATCCAGCTTTCTCCTCACATAGAAAATAAGATGTACTATTTATTACGCATAATATATTATCACGGCGTAAGGGCGGCTCAGAAGTTGTAGGTAGAGTTACCGTATGTTTGGAATTGGCCGCACTACAAAGGTAGGTTTGCCGAGTTTGCTCCTACTGCGCGTTGTGGTTGTTAAGACTCCCCAACGTCACGAGCATAAGACTCCGGTTTGTCAACACAGCAATATTCCGGCTAACTTCTGCCCTTAACTTATTTACAAACCGCCCAACTTAAAGCCGCCAGGGCTGCCAGCGGGAACTTTTCATTCAATTAACCTGACGTGATATAAAAAAAGGGGGCACATCCAGCCGCGCTCGCGGAACTCAATAAAAATACTAACTCGAATATATTTTTATGAGTTGATTTAATTTGGAAGACTTAACTCGGTTGCTTTATTCTTTTTGCGTACTGTGATCGTGTCGCCCAACCCCCGAACTTGCAAACACCATCTTTGTAGAGAACATGTTCCTGAACATTGTATTCACAATGACTGTCTTCCCGAAAGTCATGTTCCCGAAGGCGATTACAAGAATTTTATTTTTAATAGGAGCAGTTATAGAGGCCCCATTACTAACTAACATGATTAAAAAGAGTGTATAATTAATTTTAGCGAATTTATAGTGACTTTTAATGTCTATACAATTTGAAAAATCACACAATTTTTCGTTCGTACAATCGTCTCGTTCTTACAAATATAATGTTACCGATTACATTTATATATATTTTTATTTTTTTAAATTTAGGTCAACGGAGTTTTTTTTTAATATACAGGATGTTAAGGTACGTACTTAACTTACTTTAACCAGTGATTCCTGACATTATCTGGAGTAAAAAATGTAAATGAAATTTTGGTCTCCGGTGAGTTTTTAATGACATTTTTTTTTTTTTAATTTCTTCAAAATAAAAATAAATAAAATATTTCACATGACGTCACTGGTCACTCAGCCGAGTAACCTCCCCACCACTTACCCCGCCCCCAACCGTCCAACACCTGCTATTTTTTATGTTTTTGTACAAGAAAAAAAACATCAAAAATGTCACTGGAGACCAACATTTTATATACGTTTTTTACTCCAAATAATGTCAGGAATCACTGGTTAAAGTAAGTCAAGTGCGTTCCTTAACACCCCGTATATTAAAACAAATTAAAACTTTATTCCACTTATTTTATTTGTGACCGTAACCGGTTTCAGTCTGTTGTTGCTGTTGTTTTTTTAAACTACGAATTATATACTTAAAATATGTGGGAGGGGAGGATTTGGTTTTTGTTCGGTATTTCACTTTCGAATTATTTATTTATATATTAACGCCCTTTTTATGGGTATAGGGAGAGTGATCCTTACATAGACCATTCCTTTATAAAAGGTCGCGGTAAATATAAAGAATTAAGCACTTTGAAAAGGTTAGTTATATTTATTTAAATATCAAAAAGTTATTATTACTACCGCGAACACAAGTCAGAACGTTAGAGAGTGTATGTTTACGTTTGCTAGGTTCAGGATTGGCACTGGTTGTCGTGGGGCGCTGCGTTCCTTGCTTACTGTCAACAGCGATACCAGCGTATAAAAACTGCCAGCGCACAAAAATGATTTCAATTGATTAATTGAAGTACTACACGAGCTTTTTTACATATGGATAGTAAAAATTATACACTATTTATTGTAAGTATCTGAATTGCTTCAGTAACAACATTTTGTATTTATTTAGTGATAAATTGAAGATGTCCACTGAATTGTTTTAATTATTTCGCTCCATTAGTATTCTGGGCAAAGATAAATACATATGGTAGTTAGCCCGTCGAAATGAAATCATTGCTTGAAATGGCTTTAGCTGTGTTTAGTGATTAAATCTCAATAGCCGGATACTTCCCCACCTTCCTTTTCCCCATCTCCTTCCCCTCCCCAACTACCTTCAGCCTCACAATAATTCCCGAGTTCTAGTATTTCAATGCTAGCAATTCTGGACTATTAATTACATAATTTAATATTTTATATATAAATATCAAGCCAGTGAAAATCTTTCTGTCTTCCAATTTAAACGTATAATAATAAAATATAGTTACAAATTAAATGTAGTTCCATAATATTGCCAATTCGTTAAATTATCTTTGCTAATTTGTGACAGCTGTTGTTACAATTAATATTTCATTATTAATAAACGTACCTACGTGCTTTGTTTCGTTAGAATTTATTGTATAGCTGGACAGATGATTCTGTGTGGAATTATATTTTTTTCTAGCTGCGTAATGTTATTTTTGCGGAAAAAGTTCATCAGAGTAAATTCTTATTCAAATTATTCTTAATTTATTTGCGCCTTTTAATTAAAAAGAGGGTGTAAAAATCCCAATTCATAAATGTAATAAACCCGGTCAGTTAGTAAACGTAAATATTTGAAAATAAACAAATATTTACATAACGAATTTGCCTTTTGTTCGCACATTTCCTTATTAATTTTACCCTTCACTGAGCGCGTGGAATGCGTGGTGCTAATGCGTGGCGCGTGGTGCGTGCCGCTGAGGTGTTATTTTTGGTAATATGACTTACACACACAATTTTTATTAAAAAAGCCGTCCAATGGGCCTTGAACCTCGTGCATCAAACACACATTTGAAAAAAGCTCCCTCCTGAAGTACACTTTTTTTATTGGTTATACCTTTGTTGACACTTCGTGTTCTTTGTAATTTTCATTAAATTTTTTATCCGATTGTTTTTCAAATTTGTGAACACATTTAAAAAATATATTTTAATCACTTTGAAAGCGCGGTGTAAGGCTCTCGACTTGCAATCCGAAAGTCGCGGGTCCGAAAACCGGCGTGCGCAAATAATTTTCATTTGTTTGAATTTCAGTTATTTCACAATTTATTCATTAAAAATATTGTATATTATAGTTCCAGAGTGGAAAATGCTCTTAGTATCACCCTGAGGCCCTAGCACGCTTGCTCTATATCGATCGGTAGGATAACTATCGGTAACTTCTCATCGTTTCCTAGGACAACTGCACATTGCTAACGTACAAACAACAGTTGATGTCGAATATGTTAAGGACACTTAGTCATTGTGAACTGTCACTTATTCGTTGGCGATCTGTAGTCATGCTAGGGAACGATGAGAAGTTACCGATAGTTATCCTACCGATCGATCAATCGATATAGAGCAAGCGTGGTGTAACGTAGGGCCTCTGGTGTAAGACCACCATTCAGATTTGAAACATTGCTTGAAATGGCTTTAGCCATGTTTATTATATATATATCTGAATGGCCAGGTACTTACACACCCCTCTCTTCCCCATCTTCTTCCAGTCTCTACTACCAGCAGACTTAGAACACACCCTATTTTGGGATGCCATGGTCTCACTGTCTCCAGATGGGAGCAGTTGGTACTTTGTGCGTTATTATAAAAAAACATATGTATTTTACTTATCCCCTTGGATTCCTTTATAAAACCGTAAAATTATTTATTATGCTTGTCTTTAATTATTTTAATACAAACCTTACATATATTTGAATATACAAATAATCTATTACACGATATCAACGTGGTATTAACGCTTTGCCCAAACTGCGTAAACTTCTTAAATACCTCATACTGCCGTGGTATGAAAGTGATATTTTAATCATAATAATTATTATTCTCTTGAATACATTTTTGAAGGCGTTCTACCACTGTTCTATGTCATTTCATACTCGTATGGCTCAATCGCGGGCGTTCCATCAAAACGACGTATTTAACAGGAATATAATTATCATCATGCAGCGACACGCCACCTCCGAATTAGGTAGCAAAGTTCTGTGCGGTGTTTTACTAAAAGTAAATTATACAAAAATCAGCTGTAGTTGATTGTCGTTATCCATCTTTAGCGTAATTTAAATTAAATGACCCGATACCACGGTATAATAATAATACGATAATAATAATAAAATGAAGAAAAAAATACCGTAAAATAAATTATATGTCTACAAGAATCCACCTTCATTGTTATTAAGAGCGATTGACCAGCAGCTGAGAATAAAAGTTAAAAAATGCTTGCATCTGTAAGGAAGGTTCCAATGAGAAAGATCGATTATTCCCCGTATCAAATTTTTAAAATTTAAAATTTAATAACGATTTATTTCATTAAAAACTTGCTTTAATATATATCAAGTAAGCAATAAAAATATTTATGATTTTTCAATAATGTCTAAACATAATAAGTGTGTAAATTTTTTTTGAAATATTTTAGTTTGTAAGACCTTAAATAAATAGAAAAACCGAGGTATCTTTGTCACAAAACACTTTCTCGGATTTATTTATTAATGATTTTTAATTCAACTAAAATTAAAATTTTGAAAACTCTGTTGACTAAATTATGTAATGATTTATTTTAGTGTATGATTACATGATTTTGAAATTTGTGTTGTTTAATAGAATCTATCGTTTGAAAATTGAACAAATCAGCCAACGACCAACGGTATAACCTTAGTATATTAAATATATACTTAGTTTTTTAAAATTTTAAAACTGCGTATACCAGATAAAATAACTATCTTTCAAAATCAATTTATGTTTTTGTTGTAAAAAAAGAGTCCTAGAATTTGATTTAAAAAGGACTAATTTCCGGTATTCTCTGGTAATACCCTCTTAATATCGAAATGCTTCGAATTCAGCAAAGCTATAAAAAATATTTATTTTCCTTGAATCAATTAAATGTAAATTTACCGCAATTAAATCAATGTAGCCTTCACAATACCGGGCGCAAAATCATTGCTATACACTTTACATTGTTTTAACGTTTATTTCTTGTGTTTGGTGAACCAGAAGTTTAAATTAACTGTTAAATTATGTAATGTATTTATAGAATTTAAATCTAACACGTATGTATTGTGTACAATCAGCCAACAAAGCATTACGGCGTAAACAATATTATAAGCCAACTTAAAAACTAATTTACGAATTATAATTATATTTTTGCTCACAATTTTAAACCGAAGTCTATCCTTTATTTGAAAATGGAATTAAATGTTATTTGTTACACGCTACGGAATGAAAGAATTTATTTTTTGTTTATCGAATCAAAAACGATTTGTCATCCTATAGTCCAGGCAACGAAGCAAAAATAGCGGGAATAATTCATGTAGAAGCCAATTTTGGCACAATCGTAGAGGAAGGTGTCCTTAACAATATACTAAAAGTACCCGGGGGTGGGGGTGGAGCTAAGGGTGGGGGGGGGCTCCAAAGGTACCTTTTTTCAGTTTTTCGTTAATAACTCGAAAACTACTGCCTCTACCGAAAAAATGTGTTTGTACTAAATTATCTACATAAAATTCTCTACAAAAGAAGTTCTATAAACTTTTTTGCTAGGATCAATGCTTAAGGAGATATGGAGGGGGGAAAAGTAAAATTAAAAAAAAAAAAACCGTTTTTATTGTTAAAAGTGAAATGTTTATTGTTAAAAATGAAGTGTTTGTTGTTAAAAATGAAATGTTTATTGTTAAAAATTAAATAATTTGTGTTGAAGGATGTATTTTGAACATTAATCGTCCAAATCTAAACTTGCATCGTCACCAATGCTGTCTTCAACCGGGGCTGCGTTCGTAAATGAGCCGAGGCAGCCGCAGGCAATCCCTGCTTTGCGGCAACCGCAGCGCATCACACACCCAGTCGTGCATCGACAAAAGATCATGTTCAAAACGGAGTTTGGTGTCACAGGATCGTTTGTGTTAACTGGGTTCAGTATCCCATCTTCTCCCTTGACCCAACCCTTTTGGATGGGTGGTAGAGGGTTGCCGAGCCACTGTTGTATCTGTAAGAAAGTAATGAGATCAACGTAGGTATTCATCGCAGATTAATATTTGTTATTTAAAGGAAGCAGTATTTAAAACTAAGTAAATGGATTTACCTGTAGATATACTCTGAACGAGTGTTGTTTTGAAGCGCCTCTGGTGGGAGGAAGAGTGGCCATGTCTGATTTGGGCTTCGTTGACACTTTCAAAAATGCGAGTACCGATGTTCGTTCAGGTTGTCTTGATGAGCAGGTGCTTTGTATGTATACAGCCAAAAAAGCTTCTCGCAAGCCTGATCAATATCTTCAGGTGATGCTGAGGCATCTGTGAATATTGCTGAAATGTCTTGGGTGAGACCAGGATTTTCTGTAAAGAGCTTAGCGATTCCCACTTTACTCTTTCCATGTATCGCCGAGGTGGTGTCGCATTCGGAGAAGCTGTGGAGAAGGATAATCGTTTTGGCGATTGGAAGCTATTGAAGTTGTCGCACCGACAATAAGTTAATTTCCACATTCCCACGGCCTAGTTTCCTGAAGTACAAATTGATCGATAGTGGTGCTAAACCAATGAGGAGAACAATCAAGTCCACATCCCCAACTATTGTTACAGTTGAATGTTCAGCATCTTTATCCAACCTACACCTCACAATAGTGCTGTCAGCATCCCCAGTAGCAACAGTTGTTTCAATCCCGACTGCTGTCATTTTGTCGCTGAGCAAGTGAATCAACCTTATTCAATGTGAATCAGTTGAAAATTTTCTTGTTGAACTGTGATGGTCATGTTCTCATGAAAGTTGATGTCAACAGAAGTTTTGTGAGCCCTCTTTGTTTCTGCTCTGCTCGTTTTGTGCTGTTGACATCACCATAACCAAAAACCACCGTACCTACAATTTTTACCGTAATATTTATGTACATAGGCAATGTACTGATGGCAAATTGAAGAAATGTAGGAGGACTGTTTCCATTTCAGGCGGTGAAGAAGGAAACCACCATCTACCACATTGGTGCTCTGGGTGATATCTAGAGTTGTGTTGTCCTTTACTGGCAAAACATCGTAGAGGGATGATTGTTTTCCTTTTCGCATTCCGCCCTCGCTGAACACGAGCCAGGGGGTACGAGTGTAATTCAAATGTCAAAAGCTCTGCTACATCTTTGTCGTTCTTTTTTGCTATGACAGTTCATTGGAAAATTGTCGGAGGGTTAACCGGTAGGGCACATAAGCTTGTTTTCACGACAATTTAACGTAGGTAGACATAGGAATGACGTATGCCCCGGACCTGAGTTATTTAGTAACTTTCGCACCATTGTTTTAAATGGTGCTGCTCATACTGGCTTTTGACAAAACCACATTCTTTATAGATTGCTTCATGTCACCAAATTTGCTGCCAATGAAACATTGCATAGTTTTGGTTCCAATATCCAGGGCTTTGTGGCAGTTTATTTTGGAATTCCCCAGGATGCCTGCTGACAGCAACATTAGCGAATCCAACTTTGGAAAAGGGGGATGGTCATTGAACCACTCGTGAATCTTAGCTCGATCTCGTGAATCTCTCGTTTGCCGTGATACCAGGAAATCAAAGTGCTGCTCTCCAGTTGCCAAAACCACTTCAGCGAAATCCTCCAATGACGTGCAGATGGTGGTACCTCCTGGTGATCCACAAACCCATTTAGCGAGTAAAGAATCAGTAATTCCTCTTCCTCGCGTCAGGCCATCTGAACTTTTTATGGAGCGAATAAGTGTTTGTTCTATGACCATATCCGACCCAACACCTGCCCAAGGTGTACCTGTGCGATTAATAGTGAAGTACCCCTTTTCTGCAAACTCCTTTTACTCCTCCGGATGGCTAACTTTCAGTTGTATCATATCTTGCTCGTAGAGATGGGCACATTTTGCTTACTGGAAGTGCCCACTCGCATGGAAGAATGGGGTCATCTGCTGTAAATACCCCAAGTGGTCGTCCCAAACACCACGACGCTCAGAATCAATGAACTTCTTCATCAGGGTAACCACGTAGAAGTACTGAACCCACAAAACAGCGGTGGGCCCATTATCCTAAAGGGATTCCAGATGATTCTGAAATTTCGTCAAAGCTGACACCTAGGAAGCATTCTCTTCAACTTTGTCTGGAGTAAGTTCCTCCATGTTGGTCAGCATTGTAAGTTGGTAGGGCTGGTGAGGGAGGGGAGCCCAGACATTACAACAATTTTGACAAAATTTTATGGTCAAGATACATCCTTAAACACTAATTATTTCATTTTTAACAATAAAAATTTCGTTTTTAACAATAAAAACTGATTTTTTTGTTTATTTTACTTTCCCCCCCTCCATATCTCCTTAAGCATTGATCCTACCAAAAAAGTGTAAGGAACTTTTTTGTAGAGAATTTTATGTAGATATTTTAGTACGCACACATTTTTTCGGTAGAGGCAGTAGTTTTCGAGTTATTAACGAAAAACTGAAAAAAGGTACCTTTGGAGCCCCCCCCCACCCTTAGCTCCACCCCCACCCCCGGGTACTTTTAGTATATTGTTAAGGACACCTTCCTCTACGATTGTGCCAAAATTGGCTTCTACATGAATTATTCCCGCTATTCGTTGTTTTTTGGTCTTCGTTGCCTGGACTACTACGTGAGTTCTTATATTATTAAACAGCGATAATCATTTTTTGTTACTACGCGTGATTGGTAGAACCACGTGTAACTTATTCTTTAACAACTACTTTTGGTAATAATTATGTGTTTCTTCAATTATCACAAATTCACTTTGTGGCGTTATTTAAATCAAATGAAACAAATCACTCTGCTAATTAAAACAAACCACTTATTGTATCAAAATTATCAACTTGTTTCGAAACCATGGTTCCACCGTAAGGTTGAAATAAAACTAACAAAAACAAATCAATAGACAAACAAGTATAGAAAATTTAGTAACTGTAGTTTTTTTTGTTACTACGCGTGTAGTTTTTTTGTTTATATGTGATTATTTGTCTATAATTATTGTTTGTCTATTGTTATTTTTAATTTTATCCCGAGGAAGACCATTGATTTCGAAACATGTTGATAATTTTGATTAAATACGTGGTGTATAAAAAGTGATTTGTTTTTTTTTTTTTAAATAATTATTTGGGTAAACTTTCGATCGAACTGGCCACGCTTATTACGAAGATACTTTGTTTGGCGGCCAGCTGTCAGTTTGGTATGTTGGTATTCCCGACAGAACTAGGAGCTAGATGCTAGATGCGAGCAGGCGCTACGAAGGGGGCACTTTCTTTTGTATCACAAACCATGTTACACAAACCTAGCGTAGCCGCTAAACTACTTGAAAACTGGGATGTTTTCCTTGCCTTGACGCGAGCAGGCGCTACTAAGGGGGCACTTTCTTTTGTATCACAAACCATGTTACACAAACCTAGCGTAGCCGTTTTAAAGTAGTTTAGGGGCTACGCTAGGTTTGTGTTACATGGTTTGTGATACAAAAGAAAGTGCCCCCTTTATAGCGCCTGCTCGCGTCAAGGCAAGAAAAACATCCCAGTTTTCAAGTAGTTTAGGGGCTACGCTAGGTTTGTGTAACATGGTTTGTGATACAAAAGAAAGTGATACGCGCCAATTATGTTTCGCATGAAGTCGGCGACGATCATCTAGCATCTAGCTCCTAGTTCTGTCGGGAATACCAACATATCAAACTGACAGCTGGCCGCCAAACAAAGTATCTTCGTAATAAGCGTGGCCAGTTCGATCGAAAGTTTACCATTATTTGTGTTTAAGATTGTTTTCGACTTTATATATGTTTGTTACTTTATTACTAAGTAATTGAGTGTTGTATTCCATAGCACCATTTTTCCATTTTTTACAAAATTGTCCGGAATTCTAAAAATTTTATAATTACCCTTGAATTACAAATACTTTTTTATAGTACAAACATAATCTTTAGTTTTTTTTCTACTACACACAAAGTACAAACATAAGTTACTTGACGAGAATTTGTATCTATTGTCAGTTGTGTTCTGTGTATTTTAATAATATTATGTATTATAAATTATTATGAATTGTCCGCAATTCCGCATTACGTTAGTTCATGGAAACCTGAAAACTTATAATAATATGTTACTAGGGCCCCTAGCACACTCAATCGATAAGGATTGACAGGATAACTTTCGGAAACTTCTCATCGTTCCCTAGCACGACTGCAGATCGCTAACGAATAAGTGACAGTTCGCAATGACTAAGTGTCCTTAATATATTCGATATCAACTGTTGTTTGTACGTTAGCGATCATCGGTTGTCCTAGGGAACGATGAGAAGTTACCGAAAGTTATCGACACAATCTTTATCGATCGAGTGTGCTAGGGGTGCAGATGTCTTTGTGTGTATATAACATGTTTTCCTATAAATATAATATATTAATTTGTATTTATTTTGTTTCAGGTAAATAACAGTCGATTCACATTTGAGAGATTCAACCCCAATTAAAATTTAGGTAAGAGCGCGTTCTATTATTGTTTAGGAAAAGATTACTCCCACTAGAACGGAAGATATAGATTGAATTTTTATAATCTTTACTCGCAATCCGAAGGTCGCGGGTTCGAACCCGGCGTGCGAAAATTAATTTGATTAATTTGTGATTATTTCACATATATTTAATAAAAAATAATATGTAGTATGTTTGCGGCACGTTCCAGAGTGAAAGATACTCTCAGTATCGCCCTGGCGTAAGACCACCTTTCAGGATTGAAACGTTGATTGAAATGGCTTTACCCGTGTTTGGTGACCAGATCTGAATAGCAAGATACTTCTCCACCTTCCCCTACCCAACTCCTTTTCCTCTCCACTATCTTCAGCCTCACAAAAAAACCCAATTAGGAATGATATGGTCTCACTGGACCAGATGTGAGCAGTTGAGACTCTTGTATGAAAAAAATACATTATTACAATTATTAAGAATATAAATATTTAATTATATAATAAAAATATGTTTATAAAATAAATATCCCGTTAGAGACATTCAGATGATATTTCTGACATAAGAAATGAAATATTTTGGTAAATTGATTTGATTTCACCCCTACACTGTTGGTGTAGGTAGAATTCACCAAAACAACAAACCACTATACAAATCAACAAACTAAACAAAATACATGAGTAATAAAACATAACTCCTTGTGCTAAAACCACCTTTGGACAAATACATTTTAAATGCATAATTCACAATACCCCTTAGTATTTGTATGTTATTTATATACTTACGTATGTTTGTACATTATATGCCCCCTATGTCTGTCTCGACACATTATGTACACGGAGAAAAATGTTATTCTAAAATACGATCATTTTATTCGTAAAAACGGGACTGAAGTTCTTACGAACAAATTAATAGGGTTTCAATGTTTATTGGCGGGAACATATAAGAATAATTTGTTAGTATACGTAATTTCGTACGTATACCAACAAATTATTCTTGCATTTTCCCGCCAGTAAACATTTAAACACTGTTAATTTGTTCGTAAGAACTTCAGTCCCATTTTTAACCGATTTTACGAATAAAATGATCGAATTTTAGAATAACAGTTTTCTCCGTGTAAGCTAACGTAGTGAGACAGGCATCGCTATAAACACTTTTCAATCAAACCATGTATACATAAAAATAAAATTAATGTATTAATTTTTATTTATGATTTTAAGACGAACAACTTCAATTGAAAATCATGGATAAAATCATTTTCGAAAATGGTTCAAAATTCCAGATTTACATTAGTCGTGGTTTTCATTTTGAGTTAACACGTAAAAGCATTTTCTCCAAATAAAAACCCATAGTTTTGAATTTTCTCCAAACAAAGTTTTAACTGCTAAAACAATGTATTATCCCCCGCTACCTTAAAATGAAATGAAAGTTTCGAAGCTTTTTCCGGTGTCCAACATTTAACTAAATTTCAGAGGGCGCTTTTCCTCGTACATTTCTGGACTTTTTTAAATTTAATTTTTTATTTTTGATCTTTATTCATAAAATATTTTTGAAAACAGTTTTTTTTTTATATGCTTTTCGATTATCACCTAGACACATGCCCGTATTATGGTAGTCGAATAAAATTTTAAGGTCTCTGCCCAATACACCGTTCAATACCATGACCGTAACCGTTGCGGCGCATGCAAAAAAATATTCTTTGTATCGATCAGTATGAAACGCTGCCCAATAGCCCGTCCCGTCACCGACCAACACCGTCGCATACCATGACCGGACTGACGGCGAATTCTCGATGACAATATTTTGCAGGTGCCGCACAGTGGTCCCAAATCCCAATCTAGCTAGACAAAAATATTTTTCCATTGTATATGATGCAAAAGGATCACAATATAATTAAAAAAATACTTTAAAAAATTTACATTTATTTTAACCGTTGTTACAGAATTTTCAAATAAAATAAAATATTAATAAAAATTTTATCGTACAATGGTTCAAAAAAGTTACGACAATGTGCTTATTTTAAGCAATAACTTTAAAAAAAAATTATAACCTACATAAGATTACTTTTTTATGAACTACTCGAGTCACTATCATCAGTATCGTCACTATCGTCACTACTATTAAATGATAATTCACCTATAGTGGCAGTGTTGACAGACTTCTGAAGTTCCTTCGCTGGCACTGTATATATATAGATATCGATAATAATTTTAATACATCACTCGGTAAGACATCGGGATGTTTCTTTGGTATTGTAGATATTCTAGATATTATAGGATCTTAACTTATAATTAGCGTATGAAACAAATATTCATTCGTGTGAACTTGCGATGATTTTCGAGTATGAAACTCCCTGATTTTTTAAGTCTTTATTTCGTGATTCTTGAGCTTCTTCTGACATTTGTCCAATCGGAAGAATACAGGAACTAATATGGTCTCCCCCGTGGACCAAAATTTTATGGATACTTGCTGATACTACTTAAAATATTGCTGCTTGGTGAATTTATTGTTAATTATGAAAGCTAAATCTTCCTGGGGTGAATACGGGATTGGTTTTAAATTGTTATTCTTCATAATGTGTTTAATCTTTGTAGCTCATTTGGGTGAAAGTTTGTTGCCTGATGAATAATGTTGGCAGTATCCCGCTTTCCATGTAACCTCAAGCTGATTTGAGCAGCATGAGAGAGCTCTTGTGGACTTCGAGAATTCGGAAGACATTCAATTTTTCTGGTTTTACTTTTCAAAGAACACAAATTAAATTATTTTTCTGGTCTACCGCGTGGCCCCTCGTCACACATCAACACAGGAAGAACAAAAGCTGCCTTAAGCCATTTTGTGTTTTTTTTTATTGAATTTTAGCGTACTTCTTCCGACATCAATCCATTTGTAACGGAAATGAAGCGATTTTTTTCTTTAATATTTTATCTTCAAAACGAGTGAAATTTTTTTTCTTTGGTAAAATTTTTATATCTTCATAAATACACTCCCTTGTTGCAACACAATTCATCTTTGAAGTGCTTCGCTCTTCTAACAGGTCCAAAATATCTGAACGATATATCGTTGGAACAGGCTCTGTAAAAGACAAAAGTGCAAGTATGTGCAGACAAATTATATAAGAAAATATAGATAAAGAATGGTTTTATATGAAAATAATTTCGTTCGGAGGCACAATTTAGTACAATTAATTGAAAGTTTAATCAAAGTTAGGCAAATAATTGTAAATATTATCACTAGTTTCATCATTTTAAAATTAATAATTAAAGTAATGTTTAATAGGCCAATTATTAAATGCTTAAATACATTTGAAAGAACATACTGTATACTTCAATTTTTATATATAGATAATTTCTCTCCGATTTCAAATAACACCACTAGGGACCGAGCAACGTGAGCACCCGAAAGCGACTGGCCGCTGGGCGGCCGACTGGCACAGCCAAAGTGTCGTGTTTACGACGTTGCCACGTATAGTGCGTATTGTTTTAATTTTTTTATCAATGAGAACATAATACTATGGACTGTTTTCAATGCTGTGAGTATAAATTTGAACCTAAATAAAAACATCGTTAAAATCTTTTTGTCTAGCTAGTTTCCTCTAAGGGAACTACCGTGTGCCGGTCCGCTCTATGCATGGCACGCGACGGTGTTAGAACGGGGATCATACGCGTATGATCCCCGTTCTAACCCTGTTCTAATAGTGATATTATTCTTTTAGTGATAATATTTTCTATTTTTCTTAATAATTCAATCATACGAAAGTACGTATAAAATTTTTCTTCATCATCAACTAGTTGCTTAAATAACGTCCAGTATTCTCCCTCGTTTTTTCTTTTTTTTAGAACCGTACGCCTATTGAACGGGGATGGTACGGACACTAACCCCGGTGTATACGGGTATCATACGGTCACTAAACCCGTTATATACGGGTATCATACGGTGTTAGCACGTTATAGTGGGCATAGTAGAGCGTAGCGTGTTTATTTCGTGGCTGATACGTTCATAGTACGGTCATGGTATGGAACGGTGTAGTGCCTTTACACTTATATGATGATATTTCCGATTTTTGGATATTCGTTTCGAAATTATTATAAAACAATTCATTTCCCTCTTGTTAATCGTATTTTAGTACACCCCATGGTTCCAATAATGAAATAGGCTTTGTATTAAATTGTTCATTCAATTATTTCCTCCATTTGTAATTTAAATATTTTAAAGCACTATTTGTGGACTTACCACGGTTTTATATTATTATTTTCATTTAATGTGCAATTTCATAGGCTGTGACGGTTTAAAAATCTTTTTGGAAATAGTCAGTATTTTTTTATTAATTCAATTTTTCGGCGTAATTTGACATACTCGTTTATACAAGTCTCGTGTAGATAATATAATATAGCGTGTACACTTGCGAGCCGAAACACTAATCATTTTAAAGGAACGATCCATCGATACATGAAGGAATCAACCGCAAAAGGCGCGAACTGCTGTTTGCAATTGGTTCATTCCATTCCCATGATTTGTGGTTCGGCTCGCGAATTCGGCTCGCACGTATATATATGCTCTATATTGAAACAAATTAACAAACAAATTTTCTGTTTGAAAATTGATTTTTTAAATAAAGTATGGAGAGGCGAGATAAAATTGTGCAGGACATCGAATTTTAAAAATTCATGGACATGAGTAAATGTGTAAAAATGTGAATTTGTAGTGTGTAATCTCAGTATCGCGCTTGTTACATACAGAATCATGCAGAATCGAAACGCAGTTTGAATTGGCTTTAACCGTATTTGGTGACCATATCTGAATAAACAGGTACTTCCCAACCTTCCTCTACTCCATTTCCTTGCATTCCCCACTCTCTTCAGCCTCACAACATTCCCCAATTGGAAAAATAATATTCCTACTGGCTAACTGCAGTCGGGAGATGAAGTGTTATCATAATTTTTTGAATTAAAGTTAATTAATGAGTAATAATTTTAAGTTTTATTTTATAATATAGATATCCTTTTACCTATTTTTTGATAATCAGCCACCGATTTAGAAACGTCTTTAATTAACTTGCGTTTTTCTAAAAAAAGGAACGTTTCAAATTGAAAATGACAGATTGTCATTTTGCCAGTGCTGTTATTTTGATGTAATTTCTAAAACGAAAAGTTTCAAAGAAATCTTTAAGAAAGAATGTATAATAGTGAATAACACCGTTTATTTGGTAGGTAATTCTCTATCCTTAGATGCCATCGTAGCATGTTTCCTCCGATTGTCTGTGAAGTCCATTGTCTTTTGACGATTTATTTGACAGTAAAAGACAATACATAAATTAAAAACTAAATGACGTCGATTTGTAATAATATCAGGAGGACAACAAGTTTAGCCTTCGATATTTTTGTCGGTTTCAATTGCGTTCATCCTAAATAATTGTCTATTTTTTTTATTGAATTGACTGTGAATGAAATAGTTTATTTGTAAATTGGTTTAAAATACCGTTAGAGTCAATATCTTTTTAACAGTAGGTAATAACATCTTGGAATACAAATTTTGTCCTTTTAAACCAACACAAGATAAAAAAAACAATGCTTCTTGTGATTTTTGATTGCGAAATAAAGCATTTTTGATGAATTTTTTCGTAACCCAAATTTGGAACCAATCATTTTTGTTTCGGGGTCATTTTTAATGTACACACGCCCTGTCTAGAGTTTTTTGGTCAATATTGTTTATTGTTTCTTCTTCACATTTTAGGTATAACAGTTTACAATACAATTTTTAACCTCACTAGGACAAGCCTGTGTTGATGTTAACAATTATTTACTTAAAGTAACAAAATAACACAAAACGAAAAACAAAAATAATTCTTCAAAAAACACAAAATAATATTGGTAAAATAAAAATGATACTTCAAAGAACAATATTGTTACACAGATAATGGACAAGCTAAAGGCCCTTGGCACATTACAATGTAAACAAAGTAGGGTGACCATAGTTGATCTCCTGGTGAATTGCCTACTTTATCTCTTAAGGATTTTATAACTAATTGAGCGATCTCAATCTTTATAATAAAAAATCTCACTATATTTGTCCTAGATAAACTCCGAAACTTCTTAACCGATTTTGATGAAATTTGACTTTTTTTGTGTAATTTGGTCCAAGTTAAAAGGTAGGTTAGTTTCTTATCTCGATTATTGACCTCAATATTTAATGTTTAATGTGAAACAATGATTTGAAATTATTTTTTAGTTCCAGAAGTTTCTGACAGATGGCGGTGTGAGTTAATTTATTGACACAACTTTTGGTTATCTAAGTTAGGTAACCATCGCCATATACCAATGCGGCTGAACGAATTTTTCAAGAAATCTATTTTAATATTATCTCAATGAATGGATTAAGCTTTTCAAGCATGAAGGATATAAGCTCATTTAAAGTGACCTTGGGCTTTATTATAAGTTAACCTTTTCCACTCTGACCATTTTTTCTCAGAACCAATTGGCTACTCTGGTTAAAATTTTGAACGGTTTAAGTTAAGTTTTTTATTTAAAAAATTAATTTTCGATACTTTATTTTCGGAGCACCCTATCTGATAATTCGTATGACCATTAAGATGTTTGATAAATTTGGTACATATTTTGCATAAAGTACTTGCTAAATCACACATAAAGTAACTAAAGGATAATACATGTGCTTTTAATGTGTTTTATTTGCATAATTCCTTCTGCTGCATAGCATTAATTTGTATAATATAGGTGAAATACACAAACAAACGAATGTAAATCCTGGCATTCATTCCTTTCTAATTGTCCTGTACCGCATAGGGGATGACCGGTGTCTACCTGAACTCGTGAACAATTGATTGGCTTAGGTTTTATGGCCAGTAAACGGGATCTTATTTTGCATTGGTGACTTTACTTTAGGTTTCGACCTTCATACAGGAAACAAAAGATAGACCAGCCCACAAGACATGCAATAAATAATAAGTTTCGATAACATTCTACACGGCGTTTACAAGGTGTGCAAAACTGTGTACACATCAATGACACTTTCTGAGTATTTTTATCACAATAAAAAAGCTGACGATTCGGTCCAATTATTTATTAAAAATGTATGTCTTACTTATGTATTGTATTATCACTTACAGTTTTTTAGAATGTGATATTTTTCAAAGCATTCTCCCACATGAATTGCCGGTTTGTTGTCACAACTTTTGCAGTGATGCATTGTTCATTTTCTTTGCCTTCCTTCTCTATCAGAACCACAAACGACGCAATCCCTATACATTTTCTACGCATTAGGCGTTATGACATGATTCAACCGCTGTTCTGGGCCTACCGAATGTCTTCTTTTCTTGTATTTACACCATCTCTATGATTTCCAACCAGCTAAATAATTAGCCTATCCATAAATTGAAGATTACTCATTGGATTTTCATTGTTTTTTAAATCTTATTTTCCTTGTACAAAATATATGAATTTACAACCGAAACTTCTAAACCCCCTAAAAAAAAGCTGCGCCACCATTGTATGTCGAAAAAAATCTTGAAGATGAGGATGAGGTCTTATTATCAATAATAACACCATAAAATGCATTGAATACTTTGTCTTTCAAATCTCTCCACTTTTTTCACAATATTTTCTTCATCACTATTATCACCATCTTCGCTGAAATAAGCAAATCTCCTTCTTTTCGGCGGGATAACGTCACTTCCACTATCTCCATCACTTGGATTGTTAACGACTTCTTCCCTATCACTTACTATCACACTATCATTGTCATTGAAATCAATATTATTAATGCAAAAAGGTCTTCATCATCACTATTATCTATACAATTACATTCGTCATTATAATTGAACTTAGAAGTAAAAATTTCATTATTTTCCATGATGGTTAACTATCTATGCATATTAAAAAATTCTACAGATTACTATTTTTATTATTTTCAAGTACTTAATATCAATATTGGGGCGATAAGAAATGTAATAGTTCCACAAAACGAAAAACTATGGTCACAGGAGGTGGGAGTAGCCTCGGAGAACCGTCATAAATGTAGGACGGACAACTGACTGATCCGAAAATATTGGAATATGACAAATAATCCATAAGGTAAAAATGATACATCTATGTTTCCAAGAGTATATCTAATTAACGGTAAATTAAAATGAAGAAATTTTAATTTATCCAACATGTCGCAACGTCTCTTTGTACTTCTCGGAAATAATGGATCGAACAATATACCTAGGTAGATAGAAATCTGTGCTTAAACTTATTTCTGCGCCGGGCCAGAACCTCTGGCCCACGGAGCTCCCTACCAAAATCGTTTCGGCCAGAATGTCTGGCCTACAGAGTGGTAAAGGTTAACGTCTCTCGTCTGTGACTATCTTTAACATTGGCTGTGGTACCTAGGTTCTTGGCTACCTCCGTCTCACTTTGTGCAGACTAAAACTAACAAATGTGTTGTAGAAAAGTAATTATCCTTGTTTCATTTCATTTTATATTTATTTTCGAGCAATCACTAATAATAACAAAAATATTTAGTTGACAAAATCGTAAGTTATGGTAAAAATCCTAACCTTTTAACAATCGTTTTTGCTATCAACTTCCTTTCTAAAAACATATCGTAATGATCGACCAACTTATACGATGATCATAATGAATAGTGATACAAACAGCGTTCAGCACAGGCTATAAATATTGTTAACTTATTACCCGTGCCTCCCTTAAAGTCAGGTTTCTTCCGTACTTATTATTAGTGTTTACACACATGATGAAATTCAAGATTTAAGGGCACACATAAAATCAAATTAGGCTGTTATTTTATATGGGCGTCGGAAGCAACTTAGCCTACGACGCTCACCGGCAGTTTGTATCGAGATATTTTCGTATCGCCATCATAGTAATAATATTACGTCGGTGTCTTCCGGCCGTTTCCTCGCGGCGTCGATGGCACGCGCGTCGCGGCGTAGTAAGCCTCGTTTATTTACCGTGAAAATACAAAGCAAATAACGCAAATTACGGAATCCACCGCGGATCCGTATGCTAAATGCAAGAGACATTTGACATGAAACGGAAAATTCCTAAATATAAACGAGTTTAGGAAAAATGCCCGGCGCAAAAAACACAATGGTACGGGCTCGGCTGTTGTTACAAAGTGTGGGTCGATGAGAGCTTTGATGAAAGCTCGGAAACTCTTTCTGTTTTTCGTTGGAATTGTTTTATTTTTTACAAGTCTATAGCTACTGTCCGGCTTCAGCACAAGTTTGTCAGGAAATTTATGTACCACAGAACATTTTAATAATCGAGTATTGATATTTGAGATATTCTTCAATTTCGGTGATTAGGATTACTTGATATGTGTTTGGGAATCTCCAATTAAGCTCGAGGTTCATCGAGATTATAAGTTACTTTATTTACGTTGAAAATTTAACTGGACCAAACGTCCGTTCTATTGTATGCTCTGAGTAATTCTAAAGCCAACGAAATCGGTACTGAAGGTGTACAGCTGTCGATCGTATACCATCGGCTATTTCCGAAACCGTTAGTGCATTAGACTTGGACAGCGAAAGTTGCCAATCTACTAAGGTAATAAAAACTTAACTGACGTACAAAAATCAAGATTTCGAAAAAATAAAAATAAAAATTTTCGGCTACAAAAACACCGATAATGCAAATATTTAATCCACACCAAAAGTCACGAGCCGCCACTGCTCAAGAATACATATAACTACATATATTAAAGACATCTCTTGATGGATTTTGAAACTATCTACTTAATATAATACGTTACAGTATTTGTTTATTTTTTTACAGTCATATTAAATATTTGGAAGATTCATAGCTGCTGGGGTGGTTGCGTTGATCTAACAACTCCAGACAAAAAATACTTAATTTATTTTATGATGCAGTTGCGTCATAGTATATCGTCCAATAATTGTTGGTACTTCATATATTATCAATTCTACTGATTTTTCTTTTAAAGTTAAGACGGTAAACATGGTTACATCTTCCACGATGGAAACTTTGCCAGACCAAATCATAACATTCCAGAAATAGAATATAAAATTCACAAAAGTAAAATCATAATTTTTTAAATGTTTTACAAAAATTACCTTAGATATTATCTATATGTAAAATTAATGAATTTATGATTTTAAGTCTAAAATTTAAGAGAAGATTTTCCAGGACTTTGTACGGTGTCTACAAAGAAATATAAAAATTGAGATTAAAAAATAATACCAACATTTTTCAAGAATTACTTTAGGGGTTTACCTTAAATTTTGTTTGTATTTTAAAAAAGGTTTTGATATTTTGGACGGTTTTTAAAATTATGGAATTACGTTACTTACCATTTGATCTTTTCGTTAAGGCTTTTAAAGTTGATATTTTGCTACTGAGAATGCGATACGTTAGGTTTTATTATGCGCCTTTGAACACAATTTTACAAGATAGCAAGACAAGGTTTTGAAATCGATTTTACTACACTGTGTTAATTGTGGTACCACTGTGTGGTACGACGAATCACGAATTCCAATGTGTCTCTTAATTTTCTTAAATTTCCTTGTCTTTCTCATTTCCCCCAACCTCCCAACATTAACCACATTACCCAAAATAGTCCCACTGACTCCAAGCAGCCAAATTGCACTCTTATCGATAATATTTTTTTTTGAAGTAAAACTTCTTTAGGCGCATTATGACGAGTAATTAATATCTTTTTTGGACGAAAATAACATTTTAAACCGGAAATGACGATCGATTTATATTTCATCATATTAACATCGTAGGTATGGCAACAATGAGTGCGACGTCTATCAGCGAATTATAAAACGTCGACGCAAACTCATACGTCAGACGTCATCCGTTTATTTTGTTTACGAATTTATAAGGTAAGTTAAACAGATTTTTGTTACGTTTTGTTGATTATTATATGATGTAACTAAAGATATCAGTTGAACTTATTGATTTGTTTTATTTTTAGATATTAATAAGGGAGATTGGTGCCCGATTTTCCGGAAAGACAGGTGCGAAATCTTGGTGAATATTGTTCAAAAGTATAAAGTTCTAATCATTTCTGTACTTGTCATCACCATCACAATTGGCTCTACAACTCGTGGTGGGTCATGGCTTCTTCAAAAGTCTTACTCCACTCATCTCTGTTTTATACCAGCTCTCTCCAGTTTGGAAGCTCCAAGGACATAGATCTTTGGGGACGTTGTCGCTCCACAGGTCTAGATTTTAGCAGAGACTTTGGTGCTTGATGCTCGGTCATACTCTCAACATGACCCAGCCACCGAAGTCTTCCCAACTTTATAAATTTTGTCACGTTTGGTTCCTTAAACAGACTATAGAGCTCAACTTTGTAACGTCTACGCCAAAATCCATTTTCTAGAACGATAGTCCGAAGATACGCCTCAAAATTTTCCTTTCAAAAACTTGCAGTGCTCGCTCATTCCTCTTAGTAAGTACCCATGTCTCAGCTACGTATGTGAGCACTTGTCTAATAGGAGTTTTGTACACTAATATATTGGTGTTTCTGGACAACAGTCTGGATTTTATCTGCTTTTGTAGGCGGAAGTAACAGCTATTTGCGCTCACTGTGCATTTCTGAATCTCCTCTATAGTATTATTGTTAGTAGTTATCAGGGATCCTAGGTATGTGAATCTTGATACCGTTTGAAAATTTTGATTTTCACATTAGAGTGTTGGGGTTTGTTGGGTGCATCCTACGGCCATGTATTTAGTCTTCTGCTGGTTTACTACAAGACCCATGTTTTTGGCAGAACTATCAAGATTTATGAAGGCGTCTCGTAAAGCTTCAGGAGTTTTCGCGATTTTATCGATATCATCAGCGTAGGCCAATAGTTGCACAGGGTTATCAAATATCGTTTTTTCCTATATCAATGCCTGAGTCACGAATAACTGTACTTTAATAAATATTAATTTAATTTTTCACTTGTAGCAAACACTTTGTGGGAATACATAATTATAATAAACACAATAGTATTTTGTTTTAATTCCACTTTATTAATTTTTAATCCAACTAGTTTCGGTTCAACCTGAACCTTCCTCAGGGATGAATAAAAATATACTAAACATAATACAGATATACATGGCATTTAAAAGAAAATTATAAGAGGGAGAGATAACATCAACTTAGGTGGGGACGATGGGGGAGGTAGCTAAGAGGGAGGGGTGAAAGTGGACGGGGGTAACGGGAATATTTTAAAAAATGGGGCTATTCGATAAGTCTAATTGTTTATTAAGTAAATTTGTTTTATTTGTTTTTAATGACTTTTTTATATCAAGGGCTTCAAGATTATTAAGTCGTAGTCGTATTTATTTTAAATGCCATGTATATCTGTATTATCTTTAGTATATTTTTATTCATCCCTGAGGAAGGTTAAGGTTGAACCGAAACTAGTTGGATTAAAAATTAATAAAGTGGAATTAAAACAAAATATTATTGTGTTTATTATAATTTTAATTTAGTTTTAGGTTTGCTAGTGAATGACACGGATGTATCGAAACCAGCAGCAGATAAATAAAAATTTAAGTAACAAAATGTCTAGAAATTGTTACAAAGTGTGCCCATCAAGAAATACAAAAAAACTCTGTATTTGTTATTTAGAAAAAAACTGCATTATAATCGTATGAAAAAACCCTATTGGCGTTTAAATAAATCAACAAACAAATAAATAGGTACTTGCCACAACAGTCAAAGGAGTTTTACTTTAACCGCGCGTAAAGGTTAGAAATTTTTTTCAAATAAGATTTGTTAATAGTATTATAGACAACCCGGATTTATTAAACCTAATTCTAATTACCTTCCGAACCCTAATAAGAACTACTCGATCTAATTTTTTTTTTCAATTTCAACAACAATATCAGGACTGAGTCATTTAGTTACTCGCTTGTACCTAAATTCAAGTATTAGTAGATGTGTTCAACTCTACGGAATATAGTATAATAATAATCAATGTTAGCATAAAACTATTAGTATGCATGGGTTCAATATAATTAAAATAGCTTCATGATTAGGTAGGCACTGTTCCACAAAATTATTATGTATATCGCATGTTTGTAAAAGCCCGTTTAGGCGTTTATAAATAAATAACTAAATTATTAATGGATGCAGATGTTGAAAATTTTTTTATAAACCGCATACGAATTTTTTTGAACCGCATACATACAGTTTACCACCTATGTTTTTTTTACCGAAAAATGCCAGTTAACTCACCTTTACTACTTTTTTGTTCATTAGCATTTTTTTCTAGTTTCTTTAAACCTTTAAATTGTAATCTGATTTGTCTCAACTGCTCCCAACCGTCTAGAGCCAGTCAGAAAAAATTACCTCGCTCACCGGGATTTGAACCGCCGACCTTTAGATTGCTAGTCGAGAGCTGTATCTTTGACCAAGAAAGCAAAACTAATATTAAAATTATACAATGATATAGAAAATTTGAAAAATGGAAGAGCTTTTCTGTGCTGAGAGTATTTAAAATAATGGTTTCATTTGTGTTTATAAATAAACATTCATGAACATTCGTTTAGTTTCGTGTTGTAACCGCACTAGTATGTGTAGTGAAATAAGAGCTTTTCCTTAATATGTTAATTTCCTTAGACTCTTATGTGTATTCAAATTTGCTCCACAAGCACGCATCGAATACACAGATATTCGTAGGCTCGCAATAACTCCCATATAATCGCATCCATCGCCTTAGTTGATCGTGTCTGCTCTGCATCGTAGTACAGAAAGTAAAAACGTCTGCTATGCTTGGCTCCACGCAACACTGACGGGACTCTCATAAATTATTCCGCTCGGAATGAACCTATTTGAAAGATTACCCCATATATATGAGGCGCCACCCACACCACACCCCTTTCCACATGAGCCCCTCCTTGTCACGTGGGATCCACTCACCCTTTCTTTGGCGACCCCCGAAAGAGTGATTTGAAGTGCCTAGCGCCATTTTTGAAACATGCTTAGCAGGTTGTCACTTGTGAATGTTGAGCATTTAAAAAAAAACTTGTTAGCATTTTTTGGTTTCTTTTATCGATAAGTCTTTTACAAATCAATTCTAAGAATTTCTTCAAGGATTTTTTGTATTTTTCCAGAAAAAAATAGTGAAATAACAACGGTTTAATTCTTCATGACAATTTATTTGACGGGGAAAATTGTTTCGTATTTTACTGAAGTATTTTCGAATTTGTCTAAAGTCTAAAGCTGGCATGCCCAACCTGCGGGCCACGGCCCGTGTGCGGCCCAATTGAAGATTTTTTGCAGCCCAAAATGAAGAAAATATATTGATACAAAAAGAAAAAAAATCGTTTTAAACTGTATCTAATTTATATTATATTTTTTGAAATTAGAACTTTCTTGTTATTACATCTCGGACTCTCGATGGGGGTTTTGATTTTGAAAAATGGCAGCGTATGGCCGGACTTATTTATTGTACTTTTAAAAAAAAAATTAATTAAAATTATATTTAATAATGTTTATTATTAAGTTCTGCAAGTGTTATAGTTTTTATTATTGTACCAGCTGTATCGGCTTACAAGGCCAATTTCAAAGTGAGTTTCAAAGTAAGCCGAAACAACTGTCACAATAATAAAAACTATAACACTTGCAGAACTTAATAATAAACATTATTAAATTTAACTTAAATTAAATAAAAAAAAAAAAAAAAAAAAAATTAAGTGGAGTTCTCCGAATTAAACACAAAAACCATAAATATATTTATTTTTGCAATCAATTTTAACCGGTACATTTACCGTACATTTCTCGGGAGATCGAATGCAACTGATCTGATTTTAATAAATGGAGGGTGAGTGCAAAGGAAACACATAGGTGCGTATATAGTCAGTTTATGCCTTCTAGCATTGAAGGACGCGGTTTACAATAATAGCATTTTGGACACCGAATTCCTGGTAAAAATAAATGGTAATATCCCCCGCCCCCCGAGTGACCTCTGATCTAAAGCATCTTTCTAAAAGAAGGGAATCTACAAAATGTAAACAAACTTTCTCTTTCCTGATGGAGCAATCTACAATTATCTGTATATAGCTTTTTCTGGGCTTCATTTCTATCTCCGGAAAACACATCGGATTCTCTTTGAACAAACCTCGTATGTTAATCGAGTTTTTTATAATGCGAATATTTTTCATTCTTTGCTTTTATGAATATTCGTACTAGATCAATGATTTCTCTTGACCTTAAACTCTCTTCCATGGAGAGGACTATATTTATTTATTTTTAAATTTTTTTTAAATTTTTTTTTTGTCTACGTGTAACATCAAGGCCGCGTTTTAACTTCTTAGCGTAATATTAAAATTAATAAGGATAAAAAGCTTAGAGTTATTATTACGGAAGCTTTTATTATCCACGGCGAAGATTAATTTTCCTTCAGAGTCGAGCTTAATTCAACGCGTTGTCGCTTTACCAAGCTTAAATAACTACTTTATGATTAACTAATTTATCTTTGTCCACAATTTCGCGAAGACAGACACTGTTTCTGTTTTGTACGGCCATCTCCTTGCTTCTGAAAACTTTGTAAGTTTACCTCTAGTAATGCTACTTATCGTGCATTTAATATTTTGAAGATCTTATCATAAAAAAATCAGTATTCTTTCCCTTTATGAGAGTCTCTTTCTTTAAAAAAATTGAGTGCGTATAATCTTTACAGATTCAATAAAACATCAAACTTCTTTGACTAAAAACTAAATAAAAACTTACATTTTTTAGCGGCGGAACATGATTAGGTTGTTGATTTTTTCGTTTATAATTAATTATTTATAGACGAAGTGGTAAAATTTTACTGCGATTCAGCCATTTGAATTCTAAACAACACTATTTTTATTGTCACACTACTGCCAATTTTTACTTCAATGGGTAGAATTCACAAGAATCAGAGTGAAAAGGGGTTAATATTCATCGTAAAAAATAATACAAATCAAAAGAATCAACTAAAATCTTTAGTTACATCATGTAATAATCAACAAAACATTAAAAAAAAACCGTTGAACTTACCTTATATATAATACACAAAAATAAACGGGTGACGTCTGACGTTTGAGTTTTCTTTGATGTTTTGTTATTTGTTGCTAGGCTTCGCACTCAAAGTTGCCATACCTTCGACCAGTGGCGTGGCGTGCCTTGGAGGGGCCCTGTATCAAAATTAGTTGGGGGGCCCAAATGAAGGGTAAAACTCTGTAGCCCTATTTCTTTAGCCCGGGGGGCCCGTATCATTGATACGGCTGATACGGCGGTAGCTACGCCCTTGCCTACGACGTTAATCTGAAGAAAAATAATGAATGTTACTTCCGTCCAAAAAGGATTTGAGGTACCCGTCGTGATACCCCCAAAGAAGCCTTTCTTCAATAAGTCTCTTCCTTACCCTGCCAGTCGTTAAGGTGGTCACACAACTAATTGTTGCCCCGCGTTTAAGATATTTATTTTACATCTCGCGTGGGACATATCGGACAAATGACCGGATCTTAATTGCTGTGCATTTAACCACAACCTTTTGAATTGCATGCACTGCTGCAGGGGCCGTGTCAAATTGTCGACAATTTTTATTCAATGCCCAACACAAAAACTCGAATGTCTAAACTCTCAGTAAAATATATTGTTTGTACTATCCGGTAATTAACTATTATAATATACCAGAGAAGAGTAGTAGCCCGGCGATTAAGTTTATAAGTTGATCATCACTTTATTACGTTTCTCATCTGAACTATGCAATCATGGAACTAATATTTCAATACTCATCTCTTAGATCAGCAATGTCACCAACCATCGGAAGGTTGAAGTTAGCAAAATGCATTTCATGTACTATGCTCAGAGATTGCGCTTTGAGTGTATCAAACCCAAAAGCTTTGAATAAATCCCCACATGAACAACTGTGGCAGATAAAAAAGGTAACAGAATTTACGTCGGATCTAAAAACTAGAAACAACTAATTTTGAGCTAGCCCGAAGAGTCTAAACTAAAGTCTGTAAAATATTTTTTTCTGTTTGCAATCTTTTCAAGAAAATTTTGATTTATTTTGTCGATTTTTCGACTCATATTTTTTAAATATTTGATAGATACACATTTTTTAATTGTCTTTCTAAAATATAGGTACTGGCACCGTATGTAAGGGAACTGCCGCCGGGGGAGCCATTTATTGGATAATTTATTGGATATCCAATAAATGGCTCCCTGGCACCCCTACCACAGATCACCCCAAGTGGTTCGCTACGTTTGGTGACTTAGAAGGGGTGCCCAGGTTCACGGGGTGGAGTTTGTCTAGGTCTTGGCCGTACATTGCGTGGGGGCCGGTCGGGGTCGGCAGATCGGGAGAAACTGGTAGATGGAGGCCTTCCCCTCCTTCATTTCCCTAAAAAGACCCCCCACACAGTTTCCTCAAAGATGATATAGGCCCCAAGAGGAATTGTTTTCTTCAAGTTCTCCTGTGTAAAGCTAATGTAAAAAAACAAATTAAAGTGTGATTTGGTTGATTCACTTTCTACAGCGCTATTAATGCGATTTTTCATTAAAAAAATTGCGCTGTAATAACGATCTTAATAATGACATTAGAGACATAATATATCTTACATTGTGTAGGTGTACAGGAATATGTTTTCGCGTAGACACGTCTGTTATGCAAAGTATCTATCTCGCTGTAAATTCTTTATATCTCCGAGTTCCCGGAAACTTTGAGGCTTTATGATTAAAACGACCCTTTAATGATGTATAATATACAACGAACCACACTGTGTGTGACGTGACGCACGTTTTCTTAAGGGTTAACGCCCTGTGGATTATTGTAAAGACACAAGTGGGGGAGGTGATCAACCCTAAGGTGACCGGAGAAACCGTAAACATGTTTTGGGGTGCACAAGATAATGTTGACTCTTCCCACTTGTGCGTGTACCTTCGTTGAAGCACGTGGGGTATTTATAATAAATTTATTTATTTATTTGAATTTTGGATTGTAAGATTTAGATAGGAATAAGTCTGTAGTCTTCTTCTTCTGTGGGTGCCATCGTAAAAAAAATTCAGGGCAATCTTTTAACTGAAGACTGCAACCTGGTTTAACTAAGCTAGGTAGGTTTCGATACCATGAAATGTGTCATCTACGTCTTCAAATTTTCCATTAATCAGTGGCAAAGAGCCAAAAGAGCCTATAGGTATAACAAAAGCATAAAGTTAATGATAATAAATAATATCTATTGGTTTTTATCAAGTAACAGGGAGAACTTAACCCCTTTGTCTTGCAAACTGTAGTAATGGTCTGGTAAAGGTCTGATTAGTTTTAATAATTCATAGCAAAGTGATATTTAATTTTTAGTTTTAAAATGGAGATTGAACAGAAACTAAAGTGATCGTTTGGACAATTAAGAACTTAGGCAACGACTGGCCAAATGATTTATTTATTTGGTTTAAAATTATACGAAGGGTTTTTTCAGGGTTGATCAAAAGAAGTCACGGATTGCGAGCAGTTAAATGAAAGATGCTGTTAATTTGGAAACTTTATTTACACAAGTGACAGAGACACCGGGGGCTCGGTTGTGACAAAGCCGACCGCATTGTTTGCGGGGCGGAGTGACAATGATACAGTGGCAGTATCAGAGAGACAGCCTACCAGCAAACCCCACCCCTCAGCCTCCACCCTCTAGCAACACCCACGGCCGTGTGCAGGAACTTTCCAACTTTGTCGCAGAAGCTGTGGTGCCGCTTCCATTATCACGGGATCAACATATTATGTTATTAAGCTGACTAACTCACAGATGTTATGCGGGACTTTAGATAGGTTTTCAAGAATTTTGGTCGTTTCTCTGACTTATTTATTTATTTATTTTTATATATTTATTCATTTTTAACGCCCTTACGGGCTTTTACATAGTACGTGTATGATATGATATATACAGAGACACAATGTTTGGATAAAAAAAAGATCAACTTAAAATATGAACATTACATAGATAGTAGGTATGAAGGTAAATTAAAGTGAAAATAATATATTATAGGAAAACGAAAGAGAGAAAAAAAAAACAAAACAGAAACCATTTTTTCAATTGTAGACAGCATAAAAATGTAGGTTAAAATATTTTTTTTTTTAGCTGAATAACATGTGCTATAGAAAAAGAAAGGAGAGGAACATGTTTTTACATTTAACATAGATAAAAAAAAATACAAAAAATATATCCGACATCCTTATGTGGTGCTCCAATTTTAAAAAGATATGCTACATAAAATTATCATTCAGGTATCTCTTAAAGATATTTGCTTCCGCCGATTTATAATTGAATTATTTCAAAGAAGAGTTTTAAAAGGCGCTAGTGTTATTTTTATGTGATTAATCATTGTATTATTTATTTATCATTATTACTTATTACTATATACTTATTCTGGTGCCTGCTATTATCTAAGATGGACTATCATTGGAGCTTACCGTATAGATTACAACCCAGATTAAAAACCTTTACATTGGTTACCTAAGTTGTCCGTGATATTATGTTCATGGTATCCGTATTTCAAAGCATTCTATTTTCGAAGCAATGCTTGGTTTAGGGTCCAGGCATACCATAAAGCAAAAATTAAGACAAATTATTTTGATACTTAAATTAATTTTAGTCATATTTTATTAGGTAAGTACTTACATATTTCTCACAAGTTGTCAATAAATACGTTCATCGCTCCCTTTTCATCTCTATATACAAATATAACCTTAAATGTATTACTTCTTCAATCTTCGCAAAATCGCTTTGTGGCGTCATTTTTAATTAAATAAAACAAATAACTTTGTGTACACCAGTATAATGTAATCACAATTATCTACCTGTTTCGAAACCGATGATTTCTTCGTTAGGATTTTCTTTATTTCGTTTCTTCCTGACGAAGAAACTATCGGTTTCAAAACATGTGGATAATTGTGATGATATAGTGGTGTAGACAAAGTAATTTGTTTCATTTAATTAAATGTATTACTTAATGTAGATATTGCAACTAGAGTTGAGTTAAATACACCGGTGCAAACACATTCTTTGCATAAAATTATAATATAATGTTCATGTTTGTCGTTTGTATGTTTTTTTAATATAAATATTATAATATATTGCATGTATATATTTATGTGGATGCATGTGTATTTTTATATTGGCGTATTCTCCCGTGAAAATTCATGGGAAATGATAATATTGTAGGATTTGTGAAGCTGACAAAGCTGAATTTATAAAATATTTGCCTCGGGATCGTTTGGCTTTCAAAAACAAATAATATTTTTATAATAAATTTACCTTTCGAATATAAACTGTTAGTCGGTACATAAGCTTGTTAAAAATAACGATATCTGCCAAAAAATGAACTAATGTAATACACACTTCAATATCAGACATATGTACCAAAATAAAATCATTTTGGTACGTATGTTTGATATTTATTTGTATTTTTCAGTTACAAATTTGAAAAATTAAAAGTTCATTGAACACGAATAATTTAATGCTTTACGCATGATTGCGCAGGAATATTGCACATCGCTTCACGCATATAACGATGCACCGACAGCCAAAATTAGTATATTGATTGCTAAAATCATGCTTTTTTAACGCAAATTCAACTGATTAAAAAGTCTTTTCAATCTTTTATGTTTTTAAATTGGCCTTAGTTTTAAAAAAATTAAAAAGTGTTTTCTGTAACAAATATGTTAAAGTATTTTTATACAATGCAATACAAAGCTATACAATGAACTGAACTGGTCATTATAGATAACACAACTTATCCTCATATATAAAACAAAGTCGGGTTAGTTACTCCATTTATAACTCAAGAACGGCTATACCGATTTTTATGATATTATATTTGTTGGATTTGTCTCCGTCCCGAATAGCAGAATAACAAGCGTTAATTGATATAACTGGCGTTTGCCGTAATAATAATTTGCATAAATAATTTGAAAAGGATCAAACGCAAGTTGTTTGAAAAATGGGTGTATTTTATGAAGTTTAGCGGCAGGTTAAAAAGGCGGGATGGAGAAGGGAATCTGGGAGGGGCGGAGGAGAATTAAGGAGGGGGGGTTCGCGAGAAGCGGGACAGCCGAAGAGGTGAAGGGGAGGTGAAAGTGGAAAACAGAATCGGAAGGAGGCGCGGAAGGGGTGAGGCGGAAGGGGGGGGGGGGACGAATGGGAAAGGACACGCAGAGAGAATTAGTTTCTTTATTTAAGTTGCAATCCAACGCATGCAGGGTCAGCTAGTTTTAAATATGAATCAGACACCAAGTCTTGGATCATCGGCCAAGATACAACTAACATCAAAGATTTTATCAAAACCATAAATAAATTTAAAAGTGTGCATTTTCAATGATTGTCGTTTTTGAAAATAAATAAAAATTAAAAAAAAAAAAAAACTGCTTATGTTACAAATTGAGCTTCTGGCGCTGATTGTCTTTTATTTTAAACCTAACACTGTGTTGTTATTGTATGTTATAAACTGAGCCTGCTCTCAACACTTTCGTATTGAGATAGGTAAGCACATCACCAATTCTAACGGAATTAATAAAAATGAATAACAATATCTACCATAAATCTAACTGAACAAAATTTATACCCAGTAGATGGGCTACGTCAGCACCGAAACCAAATCGCTTGCTGAGGGTTGGTTTGTACTATGTCCACTAAAACTCGTATTCAGAAAACGAGGTTTGAGGTTTAAAAAAATTCCATTTTTGTTTCCTTTACTTCAAACTAATTGTTATAAATAATAATATAAAATATTGGTCCTTAGGACCAGTTGTTTCGGAAAATTTCACGATTGAATTTCCTTCAAATCGATATTCACTGAAAAATTGGGTTGTTTCAACTTCCGTCAGCAGTGAAAATACTATAGAAATGTGATGTGAATGTGATCAGCCGAGTCCGGACGGTTAGCGAAATAATGGGAGACGCATGTGCAGACGTCAAAATTGTGATTCGGCGGGGAACACTTGAATAAAATTTTCAAATTTATCGAACGTTATTTGGAGTTGAAACAACCCATTTCGTATTTGAAATATAGGAAGACGTGATTGCGTGTCAAATTTGAAATGAAAAAAGAATCTTTTCATTTTTAAAACATTTCCATAAAATTTTCCTTGAAATTTCTTCTGACAGAGGTTGAAACAACCCAATTTTTCGGTGAATGACGATTTGAAGGAAATTCAAACGTGAAATTTTCCGAAACAACTGGTCCTAAGTAAAAGAGCATAATTGGTTGAATAATCTACCTTTAAGTAAAATAACATACTTGGTTGAATTTTTATTTGAATAAAAGCATAATCAAGAACGTAGAAGGATACTTTTTTTAAACAAAACAGCAAAAACATGAATGTTGGTTTGTACCAATGTTGATTTATACTATATCCATAATCTGGGCGGAGATATACCAAACCAAGAGTATTTTCATCCCATGGCACATCAAACAATAATAATTTGACATTCACATACATAAGGGTTTAAGAAATAATAAAAAATATTTGTGAACATTCTGTGATATTGATTTTTTCGCATTATTAATTTTATCACTGTATTTCTGATAATCTCAAAACATACGATGGAAGGAGTCAGTGCAAACAGTTACTAGATAAATATGCAGGAGTAACAACGGTCCTATCAGCGGTATCCTAATTTGTCATTACCCTAAACCAATCTCAAAGCGACAGAAAAAGACGACTCACAATTCACATGTATTCATTTTAACGATGACTCCTCAACACGACGACCCTTTGGAATAACAAGGTTCCATCTGTTGCTTTAACGTCATGCGATAATGCACTCTAAGGTACCTTACCATAGATCCCATAACCGCGTGTCGTTTCGTCGTGTCGCATCTCGCAACAGATGGAACCTTGTTATTCCAAAGGGTCGACGAATGGAATAATAAAATACTTCAATACGGTAATACGGTATTTCCACAAAAAAAAATTATTGCTTAAAAAAATTAAGCAAAAAAATTATATTATGGCATTTTTATTTTATTTTTATGTTGACGAATAAATTTTCTACAGCGGGTTTAAGTTGGCCATTTTTGTAATCCCGCCAAAACGGCATTTTCGACGTGTGACGTCATAATGGTCGCTCGTTCTTGAAAAATTTCCGACAGTACTACTTTGTTTGTTTGATGACGTGCGTACGAAGCGACGTTGGCAATCACGGGGGGTTTTGGTTTCGTTGGTTTTTAAGCGTTTTTAAAATGAATAAATTAGAATGAAAACGTAAAAAAACAAACATTTTTAGTACGATGATTAAAATCAGAAAAATGACCTTTAAATAATCAATATATATTATCAACAGAATCCCTCGTTTGTGAATCATACCCTATTGTATTTGTTTTAATCGTTAATATTTCAAGACTTATTTAAAATTAATGTGCCGAAGCAAAAAACAAAACTAATTACATCATCCAAATGCGTCGAATTAGCATTCTAGTGAATTCCCTAAACCCGGCGTGTGTGTTTGTCTTGGAATATAATATGTAATAATAAATGTATGGAAGTTGTTTAGCAAATGACAGGCCATTAATAATGGTGGCTCTGGCGGATGACATTAGACCAGAACGGTGAGCATTCCTTATGATAATAATAATAATTACATCTCGTCTCCAAACGATACAAATTACAAGTCTCGCAAAATACTTCAGCAACGCTTCAATTCTGAATATTTGCGATACGGTGTAATATTATTTCTCATTATGTTATCCTTCTTTCTTCCTGTTATTAGGTTCTCTCCGAGTAATTGATGATGGTTTCAAGACAGCATTGTCCATTTTGATAGATCTATTGAAAAAAGCAAACAATACTCTCTTCCTCGTGATATTCTTTTCCATCTTGTAAAATTCTGCAAATAGGGTAGTTCTCGCCTTTCGATCTTTCGGTTTGTTTCTTATTGCGATTCTTTGCCAATACAAGAATATGAGCAACTATAAAGAAGAGTTTTTCGTGTTGTCATGTCTCATTAACTATAAAGCAAATTTGTGATTGTACATGTACGTCTCACGAAAAAATCATCGAAAGGTTCTCTCAAGTCGTGAAACTGGCACAATGTGTTACCTATTAGAAATTTTTGGACAAATAACATTATTTTCAACTCGAAAATTTACGTAATGAGATATAAACGCAATTTGCAATTATAAATAACATGTTCCTGCTTTATTTATATTCTCTTATCCGCAAATTTAATTTATTTTTATTTTTATGTTTATTTTTATTATGTATGCAAGCTTTTTATGGAAGTGTAACAAATAATAAAATCAAAATACGTAGGTATGTAAATATTTAATATATATATATTTATTTTTTGCTTTTCTGCACAAATATCTCTTTTAATGCATATCTATATTTATACACATCTTTTTAATGCATGTCTCTTCTGATACATATCTTTTTTAAGTAAATATACCTGTTATGTTATTTACCCGCCTCGGAATAGACTTTGTCTAGTGAGGCAGGTAAAAGAAAAGAAAACTGTAAATCAGTCAATTTATATTAAATATACGCCCGGGTTGCCGGCACTGAAACTGAACTGAAATCTTTGAAACAAAATTTTAACTGTCAAAAGTAAACTAGACGAGACCATAATAAATCGTCTTTTCCATATTTTTCGATTGTCCGAAAACAAAATATTTCTATAAAACAGTGTTGAAACTCGGGCAAAGCCAAGTTTAGTATTTAGTAACCAAAGGTTTTTTACATGTGATTACTGCACAAGAGTCCCAACTGCTTCCATCCGCCTGGCTAGGTTACCGGCTCCCAGTAAAACTACAACATCTCCAATTGGGGTATGTTGTGAGGCTGAAGGAAGTGAGGAGGGGAAGGAGATGTGGAGTGTAAGGTGGAGAGGTACCTGGCTATTCATACCTGGTCAACAAACACGGCTAAAGCCATTTCAAGCACCGTTTTAATTCTAGTATCAAGTATATTCAGAATTCGCCGAAATCAGAATTTGGGAAATGATTATAAGGACATTGCGGATATGTTTGACACATCATTTATTAAGTATAAACACCTCATGATGTTTATCGGAAAAAAGATCAATAATATTTAATTGAATATACCACTAGTTCTCCTTGACTCAATCTACGAATTGTACTTATCCCATTCTGTTGTTTCTCTACCTTGCATGGTAGGGTATCCTGCTTTTATCAAACTCGTATTTGATTTTGTTTTTTATTATGTTGTTGATTTTCCTTTTGATTTTGACTTTGATTTTGTTTATGATTTTGTTTTGGATTTTGTTTTAGATTCAGTTTTATAATTTTATTTTTTGCTTTTGTGTGAAAAAGAGCCAACTAATTTTGTGTGAATTGAATGTAATTTATGATTTAGATGTACTTTGTTAATTTAAAAAAAAACATGTAAAAGCCCAGCAGGGCGTGAAATATAAATAAATAAATAAATATATTTTACTCTGGACCATGCCGAAAATACATTATATAATTTAAAAATATTATATTGTGAAATAAAACATTTCAATCAAAATAAATTATTTGCGCACGCCATTGCAAGTCGATACCCTTACCCCTCTACTATGGTAATTATAATAATTTAATGGATTGTTTGATAAAGATGATTTGCAAAAAAACTGTTATATTGATATTTTTTTATAAAATAGTTAAATGATTCAACTCATTTCAAGTGAATTTGTAATTGTTAAAGAAGAAAAAAATGAATGGTTCTGCTAAGCTTTGTGACTGCGAGTTATGATATTTAACTGTACTTCTTCCAAAAACAACTAACCCTCACTTAACCTTAACTGAAACTAAAGAACTTCTTATAGGACTATTTTCAGGACGTGTTGAAACAAAGCTTTTGTACTTCAACGCTGTAACATCGGTCTTTATAAATAATGTTTGCCAAAATATTTGCGAGCTGGATTCGTAACAAAACAAACTAGAACTTGACAGCCAGAACGATATTAAATCATTCACAGCGAGAATAATACGCGTTGCCAGCCCAGTTCCTGAAACCCTGTTAGGTTTTGTCCACTTTCATACATTTTGTAAAAGGTAGCTTTTAGTAGAGTTCTCGCTTGAACGCTGATTTCATTATATCTTACTATTATTGTGCGTTCTTGGTAAGCTTGCTCAGTTCGTGCAAAGTGTAAGGTATTTAAAGGTGCCGAGCATTACATTTGTTCGGTTCATATTTGTCCACATTCTTTAGTCATAAGAGAAGAGGATAATTAGAATTTAACCAATCAATACAAACTTAGGAATGTGTAGTAATGCATATCTAGGTGTGGTATACACTTCTGATAGTAACGTCCTTCCAAAACGTCTAAAGTCAACCTTCAAAAGTGATTTTTTTTTATAGAGAATACCTCACAAGAGTCTTAACTGCTCCCGTCTGGAGCCAGTGAGACTATGGCATCCTCAATTGGGGTATGTTGTGAGGCTGTAGGTAAGTGGGGTAGTGAAGAAGGTGGGGAAGAGGAAGGTGGGAAAGTACCTGGCTATTCAGATCTGGTCACTAAACACGGCTAAAGCCATTATAAAGTAACGTTTGAATTCTGAATGGTAGTCTTACACCAGGGCGATACTAAGAGTATCTTTTACTCTGGAACGTGCCGCAAATATAGTGTATATTATTTTTATTATTAATTGTGAAATACATCAAATTAATCAAATAAAATTTATTTGCGCACGCCGTGTTCGAACCCGCGACCTTCCGATTGCGAGTCAAGAGCCTTGCCACTAGACCACGGACGACCGGATAAAATTAACAATGCGAAAACAATTAATTTTACAAAACGTTCATAACGGTAAATAACCCGGTGTTTTAAAAGTCAACCTTCTATTGTGTATTAAATTTTAGCCACCATGCTACACCATATATCTACTTTGTGGTGACTGGACAACTCAGAATCATGCCACTTCGACACCTCATTTGAAAAGCCATTAAAATTGATGAAAAAAAATGGTTATATATGTTAAGTTAGCTAAGGTTGTGAGTTTTTAATTTTTTTTTATAACTCTTAACAACTTTTCAAAGTTTGCATGATTCTGAGTTCTCAAGGAACTTTACTTTTGCACGGAGAAAAATGTTATTCTAAAATACGATAATTTTATTCGTAAAAACGGGACTGAAGTTCTTACGAACAAATTAACAGGGTTTCAATGTTTATTGGCGGGAATATGTAAGAATTATTTGTTGGTATACGTAATTTCGTATGTATACCAACAAATTATTCTTACATTTTCCCGCCAATAAACATTGAAACACTGTTAACTTGTTCGTAAGAACTTCAGTCCCGTTTTAAACCGTTTTTACGAATAAAATGATCGTATTTTAGAATAACATTTTTCTCCGTGTTCGCCAGTTGTGACAAAATACTGAAGTACTTAATGATATCAATTAATTTTTTAATTATTTATTTTTTTTTTTTTTTAAAAGAAAGACAAACATTCCCGGGTTACGAATAACATAAATTATAAAAAATAATTTCCGTGGTTTTTTTTATACATTAACTCCACACAGAGAGCCCCAAAGAAAACAATTTCCTTCAGGTCCCATGTCATCTTTGGGGATGCTATGTAAAGGATATAAGGAGAGGAAGGAATGAAGAGGAAACAGGGAAGCTGGCAAATCGTTCAACAGCCGAGCTGTTAATTGCAAGTCGTAGAAGCTACCCGTTCTCATGTGACAAATGTCAACCGAGTTCACGTGTTGGGCGCGAGTTTGGCGTATTTCCTGACTATGCACAGGGATAGTTGTTTTATTATTTTTTCTAAACATTTTCTTTTTGTTCGATTTTTTATTATTATAATTAAGTTTTTTAGAGTTAAGTTTAAAAATACTGGCATTGTTTTTCTTTGTGTTTGCTTATGAGTATATTAAAATATGATTACTGCAGACACATTAGTCTAGGGATATTTATATTTGTATTTAATTTTGTTTTATATTACCAACATGAATGTTCTATAAATATCCTGTTTGTGTCTCAAATAAATAAATAAATAAAATAAATAATGCTAGTTCCTCGGATCATCTTCCATCGTAAGAAAAAGGACAGTACACCTGCCCGACGCCTGTGCTCTAAAGATTTCAATCCATTTGTTTAAGATAGACGATGCTCTAATCACCTAACCATCAACTGAATTTTTTATCGTCAACGTGATATGATTATCTTGTAGATTGTTGTAAATAAAATCAACTATTTTCACAACTTTTTATTAAAACCACAGCGTTTATTTTTCTTTGTACGTGGTTTCAAATTTCATCACGCTCAACAGCCTTGTCAACACGGAGACTGCTTGAAAATTTAGAAAAACTTTTTCCAAAACAAAGATTTTCTTCGCAAACATTATTTAACGAGTTGGAATCATCCCGTTTTTATTTTCCCCGTACATTTATTTATAATCTCTCTTAAAAGTTAACGGAAGAGCGAAACTCATTCTCAACTACCGGAGAAGTTTACTAACGCGGCGTTATCGAAAAGCACGCGTTATTATCAGCGTTACACTGAATGAATTTCCGACAGCCATCTGTTAATGACGGGGATGTCTCTTTCCGTGTTCGGAGGACCTGTCAAATTCACGTATTTGGTGACAGCTGCGTCAAACACAATCCTGAACAAGGTTTCGATTCAAACGCCTGTCAACTATTGGGAGATAGTGTACGAACTCATAAAAGCTTATTATGGTACCTACTTACCTTTATTTATTTCTTATTAGCGACCACTTGGCTTCACCCAACCTTTTTTAATTTTTTTTATTTAATGACAATACAAATTAAAATCAAAATACAATATTAAATAAATTAAGAATACAGAGTGAAATATAGAAAATACAGTATTCTTGTGAAACAACCGAAAAAAGATGAAAAAAAATTCTGCACATTTTATTTTTTAATAAGCTTTTCAAAGCTGCATAACTGCTAACTCAAATTTATTTATTTATTTATTTATTAATCTTCTCACATGTTATGAATATTATTTTTTTTACATAGAAATTAACCTCACTAGGACTATAATAGCCTGTATTGAGGTTAACTTTAGTACATTTAAGTGAAGAAGCATACGTTAATGTTTTACACACATAAGTTGAATTAAAAAAAACACAAAAACTGCAAAAAAAAAACACATAATACTAAAATATTACATGGAGAAAGAAAGAAATATTACATTGTGGCCAGATGGGTAGAACTTGAGGATGAAATTGTAACAATGTTTAAACCATAAATACATTTTAAATACATAATTTTCAAAATTACAAATGATTTTGTAATTTTGAAAATTATTTCGTTTATCCAAAAAATTAAAAAAAGAACAAAAAGTGATTTTTTCATTAGGTTAGATAGAGCATAACCGTTACAGGTTTTTTGCCGAAACGAATTTTCGGATTTAGCTTGAAATTTTTTTTCTTATAAAAATACATTATTTTACAGCCAAGACCTACTACCCTTGAAAATATATTTTTTAACAATCACCTATACTGTATTTTCTATATTGTGGTTTCCGTTATATTTTTTGATTTTGTGTCAAAATTAATATTGTGAAATTGACCTGCTATCAAACTGCTTTGGCAGTTTAGCGGGTACTTGAATGAAGAATCAAAAAGCTGGAATATCTCTAAACAAATTCATAATCTGACAGATTTTGTAATTACATGATATTATATTGTCTAGACCAGAGGGATTAATAAATCGATGTTTCAAAGCTACTCTCAATAATATGCTAGAAAGCTTTCAATATTATTTTGAATCATTTTTTACCCGACCTTAATGCTATAAAGTCCGTCGAAACTGGACCAGTCTAAAGTAAAACTAAAATGTAGAATAAATAATTCTGTTCTATGCCTCGATACAAAGGGTTCACCCATTAAAATCGTGGTTTCAACAATTCCCACATTTTTCCAAAAAATATATCACTTCTTAATCCAAATTCACATCTTAAAATCTTTGCTGCCGCAACCAGGCAGCCTAGTGTGTCCTAGGCGAATACGGAATACCGAATAACCTATACGAATGAGAATTGGACATTGCTCGGTTCCCTCGCACCTTTTAAAATTCACGTGCTTGACTTCCCACACGGAGAAAAATGTTATTCTAAAATACGATCATTTTATTCGTAAAAACGGGACTGAAGTTCTTACGAACAAATTAACAGTACGTACGAAATTACGTATACTAACAAATTATTCTTACATGTTCCCGCCAATAAACATTGAAACACTGTTAATTTGTTCATAAGAACTTCAGTCCCGTTTTTAACCGTTTTTACGAATAAAATGTCGTATTTTAGAATAAAAATTTTCTCCGTGCAGATTGTACTCTCTATGGTCTAGAAGTGGGAACTTTAGAAGACATGTTTTTAATTGTCCCTCCCTCTCTGAACAAATAACCTTTCAAGCCTTATCTGAAATTGCCTCCACCCCGTTTACTAAATTTTTCCATATATAAATAAAAGTAATGTATAAATTCACCTTCTCTCTCTCTCTCTGATGGCCTAGAAAACGTACTTGAAGGGTGAAACCAGAAACATTGGAAATCTTACTAATATTATAAACGTGAAAGTTTGTATGGATGTATGTATGTTTGTTCCTCTTTAAATCGAAATCTAATGAATGGATTTTAATGAAACTTTACAATAATATAGCTCATATATCATAATAACATAAAGGCTATAATTTATGAAGCTAGCTATTTATTTTCAATATATTGAAAATAATAATTATAGTTTAATAGAAAACGTCAAAATTTGAGAATGACATTTTGCAAAACAATAGTTGTTAAATCAAAATTCTATTTTCGAAAATATTTAAGTTACTTAATTTATTTGAAGTACTCGCCTAATACTTTGAATCGAACCAAGAATTATACATATTTTAAATAAATAGGTTAAGAATTTTGGTATAAACGTAGATGGGACCTAGTAAACGAAAATATATAACTCGATGTACTAATCCTACGCAGACGAAGTCGCGGGCAGAAGCTTGTGAATTAATAATTCTAATATTTCAAAGGAATTTCACCAAGAATCAGCGGTTTCAAAAATAGAAAGATTCGCCACATTCTTAGGATAGTCCGCTTTGCAGTCGTGATTACTGACATCGCGTCGGAAACAGAATCTAACAATGGAACAAATGCCTGTTCTACTTCTTTTTCCGTCCTCTTAAAAGCTCGGCATGAGATTAGTAGGAAAATGCCTAACGTCAGCTTACCCCGTATGTGCCCCCTATCTGTAGAAGCTAACCTAGCTTTTTATGATGACTCTGTTGTTACATATATTATGATTCCAAATTAAAACGGACTTGTCTGTTTAGTCTGGTTTAGCCAAACGTTAACTAATAACATTACCTAATATATTCCATATTCTATCATTATGAGAATGAAGAGACTATGTCATTTTCACGGTATGTATTGTTTCACCTTCAAATGTACTCGTTCTATGACACACGCCTCAATACTTCGGTGTAAAGTTTTGTTTACTTTGAACGAGAGCAGTTATAATATTATAGAAATGTTGTCCTTTGATTCTGGTCAGTGGTTGTGCGGGCATCGCGTTTGGGTCCCACCCAGGCGTTCCGTGTTCGATTCCTCGGCTGGCTAAGTCCTCCATCACAACACAAGCAACATCTTCCGCTTAGTGTGGTGGTAGTAGGAGATTTTCAAATGTTGTTGGGTTATTCGTAACCCGGGAATGTTTGTCTTTCTTTTTTAAGAAAAAATATTTATTTATTTTTATTATTAATAAAATCTGCGGGCCAAATGGTCGAAAGCGACAAGACCATATAAGCTCTTGTGAACTGAGTGCTTTTAATTCTGATTAGCTGCTTTTTTTTACTTCGATACGTATTATCTTATATATAAAAATCTAATAAAATAATTACTTTTTATTGATCCTCGATGACATAGAGTCGTAAAAGGGAAATAGTTCTCTTTACATGGTGTGACACTTCATATATATAATATAACAGAAATTCTCCCCTTTCGACTCAAAAGTCGACAAAGTACCTACGCTGATTTCAGCTAGGTCTTTGATAAATCATGCATGATAATATTTGTTAAATAATTGTTCAGTCCAATTTGTATGACAGTATATTAGATTATTGTGGATATTCACTTCAAAATATCATACTCTTATAATGTGGTTCGCAAGGCTTCCATTTTAGACCAGTCTTATTCTCAGAAAATGATGTCATGCTCTTTTGAAATGTAACTCTTTACAGGTTGCTGTCATAGAAAATACTCGTTATTATTAATAATTACGTAGATCATTGTAATAGTAAATTAAATCACTCAGATTAACTAATACACATGCAAATATTACGTAGGAGCTCATAAAGAGTTCTAGCTGCTTGAGACATGCAGAATATCTGCCGTATACGTGTTGGTAAACTTGTCAAATTTAAATGACAATAGTCAGAATAAAATAATAGCATGCATCATACGACGTAAGAATGTGAATAAAAGATTTTTAAGAATTTCGTAATATATAGGATCCCTCGCCCTCCGTGGTCGAGGGGTGAGGCTCTCGATTAGCAATCTAAAAGTGCGGGTTCAAATCTCTGCACGTGCATATTAATTTTATTAGATTTATTTGCGTTATTTCACAATTAATTAATTAAAAATAATATAATATCATATTTGCGACACGTTCCAAAGTGGAAGATACTCTCAGTAACGCTCTGGTGTAAGACCACCATTCAGAATTAGAACGATGCTTGAAATGGCCTTAAGCATCAATGACACGGGGCTAGTTTACAAGCTACTAGCCGGAGAATTCACTATCTGCTAGTAAACTTCGTATTGTTCACAATCTGCTAAATATGATTACATTAGTGAATTCGCCGGCTAGTTGCTTGTAAACTAGCCCCGTGTCATCGATGCACCGTGTTTGGTGACCAGATTTGAACAATCAGGCATTTCCCCACCTTCCTCTTCCAATATCCTGCCTCTCCCAATATCCTGCCTCTCCCTACTACTTTCAGCCTCACAACATTCCCCAAATTGGGTTGCCATGGTCTCACTGGTTCCAGACTGGAGCAGTTGGGAGATTTGTGCGGTATTCACATTTAAAAAAAAATCAGACTACCTAAAATATTCCAGAACTTTGTATGAACATGAACAAGCCTGATTGTTATCCACTCTTGCTTGTCAATCCTACATGAATTGAATATTAATGTTGTATTATTAGTAAGCGTCGAAACTTCGACAAATAACACGCTATACAATATTCAAATACATCATACAAATAATACAGTGATCAATAATACTTATACAAATAATGTACAGCGTTCCTATGCTCATACATGTCATGTCTATGAACATTTTGTGTCATTGCTGGATTGATGCATTGAATACGAATCGTTGTATATTACGAGAGGCCACACCTACATACATAATACTGCATTAATTAATAAGGAATGTACCTACACCTACTTGTTTGTCTGTGTGTGGAGAACGTCGATCTCTCTTTTCTCTTTCGTTGGTACGTTGAAAAAGTCTGTCGCTTTCACGCGCATTATCTTATTTCAACTGGAATTAATTCGTGCGCTTGTAAGTCAGTAGGAAACGGTGTTAAATAATTACATATTTAAGGTGATTATAATTCTATTATTTGCAAACTGGCTACGACCGAGTTTTTACACTAATAACTGAAAAATCTATGAAATCTACAACCATACCACATGATTAAAGATATCGGAACTACTTATTTATGCAGACGCCATAAAAGGCTTTCAAATACATAAGTTTACAGAGGAACACAGTAGGGAAACAGATTTTAAGAACAAAATAAGTACTCTAAAATAATATCGAAATATCATTAAAAAATAATATCAAGTACCTACATCGTATAACCTACATTCATAGTTTTATTTGCAATTCGTTGAATTCTGGGAATTGGATAATGTATGATGTACAGAGTACTTTAGTATTAAAATTATTACTACTTTATAAAATTATATTTGTTTGAAATGGCAGGGCGAGTACCGGGAGTTAGCTCTGCCAACAGGGCTATCAGTTAGAGATTTAATAATAATTTTAGATTAAAAATAATAATTTTTAATAACATTATACATTTATTAGCTAACACCCTTCTGTCTGATTTAGTTAAGATGATGTCATGCTCTTTTGAAATATGACTCTTTGAAGGTTCCTTTCATAGAAAATAATCAATATTTTAATAATAATTACGTAGATCATCGTAAATGTAAATTAAATCAATTATCTGTATATATTTCAAAAGAGCATGACATCATCTTAACTAAATCAGACAGAAGAATGTTAGCTGATAAATGAATAATGTTATTAAAAATTATTATTTTTAATTGAAGTACCTATCTAAGCAGTTTACCATATTATTTAAGACTGTCCTTGTTGACAGAGAATTGTCATAGTATTTTTTTCATCCTTAGTAATAATTCAATTTTAATTTGTGGATTCGCTACATTTGGTGATATAGCAGGGGTGTCCGGCTATATGGGTTGAGGATTGTCTAGGTCTTGGCAGCGAATTCTTCTGCCCATATACTGTGTTGCGGCCGTTGAGGGAGATCTTCTATCGTTTGCACCGTAGTTGGAGAGAGATGGATTCATTCGTCCGTAACTCCTGGACACACTGACCATAGATTACACAATGTTGGACACTTCAAAGAAGGACGTAGCGCAACACGGCACAATACCACAAAATATATATCATAATGAAAGCTAGTTAATATATTAATATTTATATTAAATATTAATATTGCAGAAAGAACGCAGCAAATTCGTTCTACGAGAATTGGCTCTGGTCTGAACTTTATGCCAATTCAAACTAAATCTTCCTTTGCTCAAAGAAACTATTTTTACCAGGCTCCACTCTTATTTAATAGCCTTCCAGAATATGTAAAGTCATCTAATTCCTTGTATACTTTTAAAAATAATCTCAAATTATTTTTGTTTGCCGAGGATTGCCAATTAATTTTTTCATCTTTGTCCTTCATAAATTAAAAGTATATTTCATTGTCTAAATCATTTTTTTCATCTTTGTCGTGCTAAATTAATAGCATAATATATTATATACATATATTTATTATTTATCTTAGTCCTTCAAAATTCAAATCAACTATGGTCACCCTACTTTGTTTACATTGTAATGTGCCAAAGGCCTTTAGCTTGCCCATTATCTGTGTAACAATATTGTTCTTTGAAGTATCATTTTTATTTTACCTATATTATTTTGTGTTTTTTGAAGTATTATTTTTGTTTTTCCTTTTGTGTTATTTTGTTACTTTAAGTAAATAATTGGTAACCTCAACATAGGCTTGTACTAGTGAGGTTAAAAATTGTATTGTAGACTGTTATACCTAAAATGTGAAGAAGAAACAATAAACAATATTTTAATGATAAATAGTACATGAGCCCAACGTAAAATGAACCAAAACATAAAATATTAATTTAATCATCGTCGTTTTGTGTTGTAGGTATATACTATGCGTTTTCTTAAAAATTCTGTCTGCAAAAAAGCTTTACACAAATCTTGGTTTTCTCGGAAAGATTTTAATTTGAATTATTTATACACAAAGTTCAGAGAGGTATGCTTATTATGTTTGTATTTCATAGGATATTGGTACTTCACTCCAGTTTAGAATATCAGTTTTCTATTTCAGTTTGTTTTGAGATTGTGAAGTTCCGTTAGTATTGGCCTCCGTGACATTATTTATCCAACAGGCAGACATTTCGCATAATGATAATCTTATGACTAAAGTGATCCCTTTTCACTTTAATACCATTTTAAAATTATTTATCTATATAAAAATATTGAAATAACATAATTAATAGTAAATATTATTGACCATCAAAAATTACACGTGGGTTCTTGTGTGTGTCGACATGCCCTAAAATACAGTAAATTATACACAGATTGTAACAAAGCATACCCGAAGGATTTTTTAACATATTTGGAGTTAAACATGTGTATGTCATTTTGGTGTCCGATGAAACGTCGCCACTGATCACATTCCTACACGTCGCGACGGGATTACGTGATAAGCAGGCTGTATCGTGTGTTACCGTGCTGCTGAAATGAGACGGAGTGCTTATCACGTGACCCGACTACTCGGTTGTGATGTATGATGGAAAAATATATATATATTTTTTTTTATTGAAAAAAAAAATATCATCGGACAACAAAATGTCAATCTTACATCAAATATGCTCAGGAATCGCTGGTTAAAATACTTCGGGTTCGCGCTGTTACATTCTGTATGTAGTTATTTTTTGTGGTTTAGTTATGTTGTTATAGATTTTTTAAAGGCTAATTGATGTTTTAATTTTCAAATAATATTTTCTGTATTTCTTTGTTGCAGGTATGTTACCAGAAAAACTAGCAACCCATTCATTTTCAACCTATAAATAGTACGTATAAAATTTATTTAATTTTATGTTTTTTTTTTTCACAAATTTCGCATATAGTTTAAATAATATATAAATGCACATTCCATAGTGGAAGCTCTTCTTAGTATCGATCTGCTGAGAAGCAATTATTCTGAATAAAAAATGCTTTATATCATTGAAGAAGAAGATAACAATAATAATTTTTTTTTTTTTTTTTTTAAATATGAAAATGAACAAGACACTAATAAATGATAACGGTCGCAACTGGGACTCGAACCCAGAACCTTACGTCTTACCGGGACATACACCTCTACCAATTGGGCTACTGAGATCTTATATGAGACTGTCGTAATTGTCAACTTCATATTTCAAATTTCAGAATTAACAATATTATCTTCGACTAATGTTTTTTTCCATATTATTGGCAGCTACCTTTATTATTGGAAACAAGTATTCAAAGAATGTATTTGTTACCTAGATAGTGTCTCGGATAAATATATCCGATTTTATTTTTATGGAACACCTGTTGACTTTTTTATAAAAGTCTAAATGAATATTCATATGATGGGAATAACCTTCAAAAGTTAAAAATAGAGGTTTTCTTATAGAAATATGAAAAAAATGCTTTGTTTGTTTTAATCTAGATATGTGTAGTTACCAGATCTCGACAGCTAGGGACTTCCCAACATGAATGTATTTTACTTTTATATTTCCCTTTTCAATTTCCTTTAGCCTTACAATAAATTATTCCTCACATTGGAATGCCATAGTCCACCCGGCCACTGGCAGTTAGAATACGTGTGTGGTATTGGTATCCTACAAATAACTTATTCATTCGGTGACATCGAGCTTTCTGTTAAGTAAGCACATAGAAAAGATAGGTGGCACATTAATAGAGGTTCTACATAAATCCACCCTCCTCTACCTAGGCCAAAGGGTGGTTATTGCTTGTCGCGAGCATTCTGCGGAGATTTGTTGCACTTTAAAGTTATCACCCTCGAACTGCAGCGAGGCTTTTATGCTTCGAAATTATGGCCGAGTTAAATTTGGAAAAGCTCTGGGCTGCTGGGCTAGAATGCTTTACCCGAACGGTATTGTAAATTACCTTCGAATAAAGTTTTGCACTCTCCCCTGGTTCAACAGGTGTGTTGGAAGACTACCGGGGTTTGCGGCATTTTCGTGCCGTTAGGCGGTGAACTATGACTGTTTGATTTTTTAATGGGTCGTCGGGGCTTGATAATAATGAATAATCCATATTTTTAAGAGTCACTTAGCGTTCAATTAAAACACGGCTTTCAATATTTACTGCGGCAGCCATCGATATTTTCTGATTTGTGGTACTTTAATTTTACGATCGCTTCGGTTTAACATGTTAATAATGTGTTTTTGATCAAATAAACTGCACATTTGACAGTAACCGCTTCTTGATAGATGGTTACGATTGTATAAAGCACTTACAGGCCTTCGTTATTTTTGTTAACAATTTTTTTGTTTGTAATAAAGAGCTTTCAAAATCTGGTACAATTAATTTAAAATCTTCAAACCTACTTACTTTTCTATTTTATTGATTATCGGCTTGAGTTACAAATATTTTGATCTACTTGATTAATAAAATTATGCGTTCTCTCCTGCGCCTCATCATTTTTTTCTATGAATTTCTGTGTGTTTTCCCGAAACAGATATGGATATGATACGTTTTTAGATTTTCACGGCCAAAAGCATTTTCGTTGTTTGTTTTTGGGGTGTTATGCCGTGTTGTGCTACCTTCTTCTTTAGCCGACGTTTCGGACAGCGTTGCAGTGTCCATCATCAGGGCAGATCCGGCATCACATCGACGGATCTGCCGGATCTGCCCTGATGATGGACACTGCAACGCTGTCCAAAACGTCGGCTAAAGAAGGAGGTAGCACAACACGGCATAACACCCCAAAAACAAACAACGAAGATATGGATATGTTTTTAATTTTATCACTGCTCCTCTATCAGTGATAAAATTAAATATATATCTTTTCAAACCAATACATAATTTATTGAGCTCCGATCCAACAACACGTAATCCACATTTATTGATGTATTAATGGATTACCTACTTAAACGTTTTTTTCTTATTTTTTAAATAGCATACATTTAAAAAGTTTTAAAAATTTTTGCAATCCAATTTTTGTCCCCTCTTGCTAAACTTCTCCAACATTTATTTAATCGACAAATCATCGCCTTTTCCCCAGATCGAGAATAACGCTAGAATGTCATTAAAGGATTTGCCGTCGTATTAAAAAGCGATACGAAATTTGAATATTATAACAAACTAAAAATCCCCGAATACGTAAATGAGAATTGATGGTCGGCGGTGGCGTTGCCGATTTTAAATGTATCGAGTAACATATTGCCGGCGGAGATGTGACAAAATGACAACGTCGGATTTGAAAAATCTCATTATGCAAATTGGTACGTACCGCCAGCGAAGTTGGTTTAATTTTTTGTCGATTTTTCCGCCGATATTTCCCCTAATTTATCCCATATTCATGCGGCGGGGCGCGCCGATAAATCACAACTCAGACTCAATAGGCCGAATCAGCCCTAACGTATAATATTTGATTTTTCGAGCGTCTTGGTGTTTGAGTCTTTTTCTTATTTAAATAAATTCAATATTACGATTTAGAAGCCTTTACTTGATTGGCATTTTAAAAGGCAACTTATTTTTCATCTATTACCAGAAATATAAATGTACAAGCTTCTGCCCGCGACTTCGTCTGCGTAGGATTAGTACTTCGAGTACCTAATCTTTTTTTTTCCTAGGTCCCATCTACGTTTATACCAAAATTCTTAACCTATTTATTTAAAATATGTATAATTCTTGATTCGATTCAAAGTATTAGGCGAGTATTTAAAATGAATTCAGTAATTTAAATATTTTCCAAAATAGAATTTTGATTTAACAATCATTGTTTTGCAATATGTCATTCTCAAATTTTGACGTTTTCTATTAAAAAATAATTATTATTTTCAATATACCGAAAATAAATAGGTAGCTTTATAAATTATAGGCTCTATGGTCTTCTGATGTATGAGCTATATTGTTGTAAAGTTTCATTAAAATCCGTTCAGTGCAAGGTGCATAGTCGGGAAACACGCCAAACGCGCGCCCAACATATGTACACAGTTGACATTTGTCACATGAGAACGGGACGCTTCTACGACTCGTTCTTGTGTTCAACAGCTCGGCTGTGGAACGATTTGCCGGCCTCTGTGTTTCCTCCTTCTTATAACATGGGTCTCTTCAAGACCCACGTTCACTCCTTCCTCTCCTCAAAAAGACCCTCCTCACAGCATCTTCAAAGATGACATAGGCCCTGAGGGAAATTTTTATTTTCCTCAGGGCCTCCTGTGTGGAGTTAATGTAAAAAAAAAAGTGAATTTTGCGTGAAAGAGTAACAAACACACATACATCCATACAAACGTTCGTCTTTATAATATTATTAAGATTGTAGTTACACTGAACATTTGTACAATTTCGCTAATCTTCTCCAGTAGACTACTTGCGTTATGATTTCAATTTTGTTAATTCAAGTCAACTTTCACCGATCCAGAGCCGAACTTTTCATTATTGGCATCAAATTACTACCCTAAAGGAAGAGTTCTCATAAATGACCTTTGGTTTTTTGTTTGTGAATTTTTTTTTTCTAATGTACCTACACTTCTTACTTATTTTTTTACAATTCGCTACCGGTTTCATTACTTCCGCCACTATCACCAGCGTTTTTAAAATTTACTTTAAAAAAATAAATGTTTTAATATTAATAAACATTTCGAATTGTCGTCTTTAGAAACTTTTTATAAACAAAAAGATAATAATGGAAATGGTCAACAAAATAGTAAGAACCTGTAAATATCCTTTTTTCCGTATTTTTATTCCTTCCACTCTCTCCCCTCCAAATTTCCAATCTCACCTTTTTTGTTTTTACATTAGCTCCACACCGGAGACCCCGAGTTAAAAAAGTCCCTCAATGTCATCGTTGAAGATGCTGTGTAGTGGGTCTTTTTAGGGAATAAAAGGAGATTCAACTCCGAGAAAGAAAAGGATATAAGAGGTGGGTGGAAATCTGAGGGTCAATGTGTCTAGGAGTGACAAAGACACCTCCCCTCGGTGCAAAGCTGTGGGTTGAGAGAGTCCGTTTGAAGAGTTTAAAAAGTCTCTCCCGATACGCCCCGCAATAGCAAACGCATCCGCTGCCAAGATCCAGACAAACCTCACCCCATGAACCCCTGCTAAATCACCAAGCGTAGCGAACCACTTCGGGTGACCTATGGCAACGATTCTTCTTCTTCAATGGCGCTACAGCCCATTTTGAGCCTTCGCTTCCTTCAACATGAGCCCACATTGCCCCCTGTCCTGGGTCGTCGTCTTCCAATCTGCAACATGGAGTAGTCCTCTTGCATCCTTCCTGACATCATCCTCCCATCTCAGCCTAGGTCTGCCCGCCTTTTGTTTACCTCCCGGGTGTCCTATGGCAACGATTCTTCTTCTTCAATGGCGCTACAGCTTATTTCGAGCCTTGACCCCCTTCAACATGAGCCTACATTGCCCCCTGTCCTAGGTCGTCGTCTTCCAATCTGCAACATGGAGTAGTCCTCTTGCATCCTTCCTGAAATCATCTTCCCATCTCAGCCTAGGTCTGCCCGCCTTTCGTTTACCTCCCGGGTGTCCAAGTAGAACCTTCTTCGGTACCCGTGTGCTATGGCGTTCGGTGCACAGGTCCGGACCATCTTAGTCTTTGGAGCCTTAGATCTGAAGAGAGTCTGGGAGCTTGGTAGATATAATAGAGCTCATTGTTGTGGCAGATTCTCCATGCATCTCCCTCTCTCACCGCTCTTAAGATTGCTGTACATTTCTTTCGAAGGTGTCCAGCCGTTCCGCAGACTTTGCTGTCAGTGTTCCCGCTTTACATCCATAGGCCAAGACCGTTCTAATAATTGTTTTGCATATGGTTATGTTGGTTTTCCTATGGACGTTTCGGCAACGATCGGCTGCATTGCCCATACCCGCCTGCCAAGTTGAAACTAATACTATTCACTAATTACACTACCCCCACCAAATAATATGTAATTATTTCTGTATTTGCTTAATATTGCAGTTTGAGTGTAGTTTCTTATCGTTTGGCGGTGGAGTGTTCAGAGCATTTGATGCCAAATCTGACTAATTGGACGTTCAAACGTGGAACCTATTTTTTCGCTGCATGTTTCATCTAAATATAAATACTTCAATGGTTGGGATCGTCATCGTTTTGAGTGATTGAGCCACGAGAGAGTTAGTTGCTCCTTTTGCTCGAGTTTCAACAATGTCCGAGGTGTGATAAAGAAAAGTGTCCCTGCGAAGGACGAATTCTTGATTGATTAGTTCGGAGTGTGAGTAGGGGATATTTTTGAATCTCATTAGGATGATAACTGGAAAAGTTTTATGCTGTTTCCATATTCGTTGCGGAAAATAAAAAAATTCACGACGCACTCCCTGAAAGTAAAGAAAAATGTTTAATAATTTTCCAGGCAGGAAAAATCGAAGAATATATTTTAAAACTGATTTATGTCAAATGTTTTTTTTTTGCTTTTGTTTTGTTTTTTTTTTTTTTTTCATTGTTTTTATTTCTTGCTAGAGCAATCCCGATGAGTTACAAAACTCATTTTAGGACAGGAGGAACTTACAATTCATAGGTAGGAGGTAGTAGTTACAATTTTACAAAGGTATTTTGATATCATAATATAAGTTTTACATTCAGTACAGCATAAAAATAAAAATAAAGACAGGTTAAGTAGAACAAACAACAAGAGAAAACAAGTAAAGAGAGGGAAAAACTGATACGAGTATATAAGATATAACAAAAAATGACAAGACGATTACATATTTTCATTTTTAAATGTATTTAAAAAATATTCTTTTAAAGCATTGCTTTGCAATTTTTTATTATGCTGGATGTTTTTGTACATATCTGGAAGCGAATTATATAGTGTATAGGCAATATAGTTCAGAGATTTTATCCCATATTTTGTAGTGTGTGTTTGAGGAATGCGGATTTTATTGTTATTTCGAGTATTGTGGTTGTGGATGTCTTGATTGTAAATTGGCTTGGTGTTAGTATGAGTTGATTGTTAAAAGTTTTGTATTCGCAGATGATACGGCATTGGTCATATCACATAAAGATCTAAAAATTGCAATTGAACTCACGCAAATTGACTTTAATCAACTTTGTAAATTTTCGTTGTTTGTTTTTGGGGTCTTATGCCGTGTTGCGCTACCTCCTTCTTTAGCCGACGTTTCGGACAGCGTTGCAGTGTCCATCATCAGGGCAGATCCGACAGGCAGAACTTTGTAAATGGTCACATGATGCAGGACTTTTCATAAATGCTAAAAAAACCAAAGTAATGCATATAAGATCACCTAATGCTAAATTTCAATTTAATTACAATATCATTTTTCATAATTTTAATTGTTAATAAGGTTAAGTATATGGTGAAAAATTGGCTATCGGAAATAAAATATTTATATTGTGAATAAATGTTGAATCTCGAGATATAAGATGTAAATGATGTATATGTAACTAAATTATAAGCTGAAAAGCCAATTAATTGGCTTAGCAGGACTTGTTTGTTGATATATTATAACTGTTCTTTCAATAAAATAAAAAATAAACTAATTTTCATACCGCTATTTTCATGTATTTTTCATTAGTAATTATTTATTACAGAATCGAAACTTTGCTTGAAATGGCTTTGTGATCGGTTTGAATAGCAGGTTTAACCGTGTTATTGACTAGGTCTGTATAGGCAAGTTTTTCCCAACCTTTCTCCTACCGTTACCATCCCCTCCCCACTACTTTTAGCGTCATAACATGATCCAATTAAATTTATTAAGGATGCATTAGTCCCACTGGCTTTGGACTGTTGTGCTATATTCACATAAATTTAAAAAATATATAAAAATTAAAGAAAAACAGTGAAGAAAACACCTATAAAAAAAGCTTTAAAATGCAACGGTTTAATTTGGTATCATTACAAAAAAACTGAACATTTCGAAGAATATATTACCACATTTATCGGAAACTCACCAAATTCGTGATATCGTCAAGATATCGTTTTTAGTCATTAAACTCTACCGCGATTAGCTTTTAAGTCTTTTATCAAAACGGTACTGAGGATTAAGTACATACATAATCAAGTGTGGTCGAGTGGCCAGGCTCTAGATTTCCAATCCGAAGGTCGCGGGTTCGAACCCGGCGTGCGCAAATAAATTTTATTTGATTATATTTTCAGAAGGTTTCTTCGACGGGTTACAGCTCTTATTTATCTTTCCCTTTTACTAACACTTTTACATCTATTTTTGTACCACATATCTTTTTCAGAAGAATTCTTCCACGAGCAGCTACTTTTATTTCTCTTTCGTATTATGTTAATGTAAGTACTTGCACACTGCTTATTAACCTCGTATGCTTGGACATTGGCGGGTCGTTAGTCGTTCAAAATAAATGTAGCTTCATTAAAAAAAATATTAGAGTCTTGACGTTGCGGTGAAGGAGGAAACTATATGTTTCCTTATAATGCCGCTGGGAAAGTGGTGGGGTCCCCTCCGATGATTAATTTCTCCTGAATGGAAGATACTCTCAGTATCGCCATAGTGGAAGATCATCATTCAGAATTGAAACGTTGCTTGAAATGGCTTTAGCCGTGTTTTCTGACCAGATCTGAATAGTAAGGTATATCCCTACCTTCCTCTGCCCCGTCTCATTCCCCTGCCCACAACATTCAGCCTCACAACATACCCCGATTAGCGATTCCCTGGTCTCACTGGCTCCAGACACTTGTGCGGTATTCATGAAAAAAAAACCGATACCGTCTCCACAGCATTTTTTTCATATTTGTTGTATTGCTTTTCTCCTTTCCCATAAAATAAAACATACCTTTGTGGTCCACTTATCCCAAGCCACGTTTGAATATTGTGCTTCCGCGACTTGCAAACGCCTTGAAACTACCCCGAAATACATAAAACACACCACCTTAGTAAACTAAACTCTCTCCAGAACTAGTTTGTGGTTCTTCGTTGTTCGGCTAAAGAATTTGTTTTACGACCGCGCGGGTCTTTTTTTTATACTTGCAGGATTCGTTTTATATGGTGATCCCTTGATCTTTCAAAGGACAAGGTGGGTGCAACAGGTCCGAATCTCGTACAAGAATAGGCACGTAAGGTTAAGGGTGTGGGGTTTCATAAGAGTTTAAAAATACGACGGGATTTTTTTCAATATGTGGTGAAACGGGGGGTACTGCGACGCGTCGCGTCGCGCCTTGGTCGCATCGCTAGCCTGGATATAGCTTCCAGACTTTTCTAGATGAATATATTTTTATATCGAATGTTTGGAATATGTTAAGTTACTACATTTTTAATTGCGATATTAGTGTTTAAAAAAAAAAAAATTTTTTTTTTTAATCGCGAATATAGTTTGTCCCGACAGAATCTTGAAACAGAACTGATGACGGATATATATTTCAGTATATAGTTTTGCGATCCATAGTTTTGTTCATGGCCCAATATGTTTCAGAAAGTCGGGAAGAACTCCGTTGCATCCAGCTGCTTTCCCAGCTTTAGTTTTGAATTGAATGCGATGTGTACATCAGCTGTAATGGTGACCACAGTGTCAGGGTTTAGGCCATTTTAGCCGCGCTGCCTTCAGAGATTTTTTTTGACCTGGTGGCTTATATTGGACCTTGATGTCGTTTTCGAACTGCGGAGTAGTTGTTGAGCAACAGCATTTGGCGACAGTTTAGGGGTTATTTTAATTGGCTGGTTTGCAGCTCCGAGTCACCTGAGTGTTTGCCACGCTTTTCTGCTCGAGTGTTCGAGACTTATTTCTTTCATCAGTTCGTTCCATTTTTTCATGCGCCCGTTATCCAGAGACTGGAGAAGATCGGAAGCAATGTCTGGGTCGTTGGTCTTCTCGAATTCAACTTTTCAAAGGCGTTCACTTTCAGAGCTCCATGTTGGTGTGTACACTTTTCTCTAGCCTTTAGGAATAAATTTCTTCGCAGCTACAAACATAAGGTTCGAAAATTGGTCGTAGGAATTCGGCTTCGGTGGTATGTTATCCACAACCGTGTCAATATATTCCGAGAACTCTCGCCCTTTTGCCCGTCTTAAATTCCACCGTGTATTCGGATTAGTGGAGACGTACGGAATCTGTATGCCAATGTTTAGCATTACTGGCCTGTGTTGGCTATGTGGGAAATTATTTAATGCAGTTCTCATAGGTTCTGTCTCGAAGAATACAAGTTTTTTTTTAAATTAAAGGTTGATGAAATACAGTTTCATATTAATTTGGTAGATATAATTATTGCAACATATAACAAATGCCATATTCTGTAATCACTATGTTTGCTTTCTTGTTTCGACTTGGAAACGTATCCTATTACTCAATTATCAACGTTTACCCGAATTTCCGAAGGGATCAGAAGATGATCACGTGTTCCGGATTTAGTAGGAGGCATCCGCAAGCACATATCGCATTATAATAATTAACAAATTAACTTCCACAAATTTGATCAAACCCAGTGACCCACAAAGGGTTAAAAATCTCTCAAGTAAACGTAACCAAATCGCCTTGCTTTATCGCTTCTAAGGGTTGGTCCGGAAAAGCCTTTTCCCTATATTAGACTATAATATCCACTTTGTGCTAAAGTCTTTTATCTATTCCTGGAAGTGCTTCGGGATAATACGACCAAAACTAACGAAAGGAACGCATGCGAATATGTAAGTTTCGTCGTTACGAAATAATTGAATTTACATCTGAATCAATGATTTCGCGATTATTCGAACTTATATTGTTTGGGCGTTAGCACCCGCTTTGGAACTTTTCGCTTTCTGTGAAGCCAACACTCGGATCAGTGACTACATTCGAAAATTAGTTCATTGGATTTAATGCACGAATTAAGACGATAGACTTCGCTTTTCGGCCCATACAAAAAGGACGCCCGGGAAAAAACACTTTTCTACATCGAAAATTGCACAAAATGAATATATTTTTTTATATTGCCTTTTAGAGGGTGAAAACTATGTCGGTATGTTTTCAAATTTTTGATGCGTTTCGTATTAACGTAAACATTCACTGTCAAACATGTACGATTTATCAAAAAAAATTATTTAAGGAAAAAGTGCTGCTAACTCAACTCTCATAAAGAATTATAAAATTATAAAAAGCTACCGACGTAGCTTCTTCTTTCTAAAAAATATATATTTTTTAAAATTTCAATTTCGTGAAAGGTTCGGTGTAGAAAAGTGTATTCTCCATAAACCCCTTTTCGAGCGATTTCTGTAGGTAAATTTGAGCGTTGTCTCATTCGCACATTTCGCATTCGCATGTATTGTAAGTGTGCGTGAGCTTATTGTGAGCGGGACAGAATGACAGACGCGGGTGTTCCGCGTGTCGTTCAAAGTCTATCCTCTTAAGTCAACAAGTATTATTATTAGAGCTTTTGTCGCTAGGAAGTGTCGACTAACTTCCTAATGAATAATATTTCTGTTATCTATTATTAGTTATGGATATTGTAACGGTAAAGGTGTTAATATTTGGAAAAACAAATTATGTAATCGTGTTTTTGGAAGAATATCTTATGACTCTATAATACCCACGAAGGAATTTCTATGAAGTAAATACGTTACCTCAAACTTTAATTAATGGCACTTGTTTCATTATTAACCGTGTAATTCGGAATCTAAACTGACTTGTGGTTTGAAGGAAGTAACTTGTAACCCGTACCTTTCGAGTATATAGGTACTTCGTCTTACTTAATCTTACATACGCGTACGTCGTAATATAAGTGCCTACCCATATTAACGTCTTTGATTATGATGATCGGAAGGTACTATATTCAACATAAATCACAGCATATAACATCTGCTGAATTTGTTGGTGGCGTGTTATGTCTTCACAATGACGTCTGTTTTAGCACAGCAATAACATATTTTTGTAAGCAATTATGAAAAATATTTCCCGAAAATATTTTTAAAGTCTTCTTTGCAGTAGCTTGCGCCTCGAAGAACTTAACTCGATTGAGTTTGTCTGTAATACGAAGTTTCATTGCTTCTAGGCATGCCATAGTTTTTTCTTTAATAAACTTTTTTGCTTTTTTCCCAAACCAATTTGGTTCATTATTTTTATGGCTTTCATTACTGAGGCTATAATGTATTTTTAGCAATCTCCTAGTTTGCCGCATGCCCCTCATATTAAGCGCGATGTTCTTGTTATTTATGTAAACCTTTGTTTTTACACGACGTTTTAATAGTAATGCTTTGAATAGATTTCTTTTTTTGTCGCTTTTGTGTGTGCAATTTTTTTTTATTTCCACTTAACATACATGAACCGCCTTTGGACAAAGACATTTTAAACACATAGCTTGCAAATTTTAGAATACACTACCGGCTTCGATAGAAACAATGATCAAATTCAAACACGAAATAAAGAATTGGGTTGCTAAAATAGGTCGTTCAACTATGGCAAACTTTCACGTAGACTTAAATATAAATTTACACACAATCGCTAAATAATATAATCGTGTCAAATCTAACTTATTACAGTATTTATTTTATGCTTATATCTTTTCTTTCCACATTTGTGATATTATTATCTCTAAAGGATTAACCTACACTTCCTATTACATCTTTTTGTTTTTATTGAAAAGTTATTTTATCAACCTCAAATAATATATTATGATAACCAAACATTTTAAATTAACATCAACAACCAAATTAACACCAACCTACCATCAAGAAATTTAACAAGGAGGATGCAAGACATTTTCTATATTAAAGCCTAACACACAAATGCATGATATTGTATTGTATTGTATCCCCTGTACCGTGAACGCTAAGAAATTCTTTTCACTGCTATAATAATGAAATAGAGCATTTTTAATGACCCATTAAATACTTTAAAAAAATGTTTTACCATTAATCATGTCAAATTGAATCCCTTTATTTTTATTGTACCTACAAAATCAGTGTCTCATCAGCACGGGTGCCAATAATAGTTTGTTTATCAACTGGAGCGTCAGAGCAATTTAAAATTTTTCTCGGATTGCTCAAGATTTTTTGGTCATCATTCTGAGATTTTTCCGCCCACATTAAAAAAAATCATACCTGCGAATTTGAATATGGAGACATGCAAACAGATTATAGTTCTATATAGCCAATAAATTCACATATCTTTTGTCGATTATCACATATTCGTAGGATTTATAAAAAAGATATCATATAATTATTCACTTTAAAACTTTTTAAAGAATCTAGGGAATATTTGCCATATTTGGCAGCAAAGCATTCCGTGGTTTTGGAAAAAGTGCCATATTGTGGCAAAAAGCGCTTGGGTGGTTAAGTACCTTTTTGCATTCTACCTTTATTTATAATTATTTGTATTTGTATTATATTTCAAGCCCAGCTGGACTTTCACATGTTATTTAGTTTATTTTTTATTCAGAAAGTTCATCTTAACCACTCGAACGCTTTTTGCCACATTATGGCACTATTTCTTTGCTTTGTTGCCACAGTGTGGCAAATATTCACTAGATTCTTTAAAATGTTTTAAAGTTAACGATTTTATATTTTTTTTTTATAAATCCTACGAATATGTGATAATAAACAAAAGATAGGTCAATTCATTGGCTATTTAGAACTATAATCAGTTTTTTCAAATTCGGAGGAATGATTTGAAAAATTTCCTTTAGCAATCTGAGAAAAAGTTTTAAATTTCTCTGTCGCTCCAGTGGTTATTAAGCATAACAAAATGATAAAGAATCAAGAAAAAAAAGCAAAAACAAAATCAAAAAAATAATCCAAAATGAAATAGATAAATACAAGATAATTAATCTATGTATAATAATTTTAATAATTGATCAACCATGTAATGAATTTACAATTTGTAAATTCACCCGCACTAACACAGGGACATTCCTATATCATGGCGGATGAAATATCACAAAAATCTATACAATTTACAAAGTTCTTATAATAAATACATCCCCCAAGTAAAATTGAAATACAATAAAGTGGGAAAAGTACAACACGTAGATAAATTGAGTCGAAGCAGAGCAATGTGGTTTGTTTAATTAAATGTTGTTGTTCCTTTTTCCGATATACATTCTACTACGTCTTGTTTATATTTATTAATTGATGTATTAAATTTGTCAAAATTCGGTAACATCTCGGTAATATGTCAACAACCAATTTACCAATTCTTGTTTGTCATTTTCTTTTGCAAATTTAGATAATTATTTTTGTTATTATATGCCTGTTTACTGTTCTGAAATAAATAAACAAAATGTTAATATTTATTTAACCATAGCATTTTATAATACATTTTTTAAATATTGTTTTCTTAGAACCTCTTTTATAATATTTTTAATTAAAAAAAATATATACATATTTTATTTAGTTATAAAATTTTAACATCTTATATCTAATATATTCTTTTCTAAGACTATGCATTGTTGTTGTTAGTATATTTACTATTTACTATAAAGCGAGGCAATGCTCATAAAAACTTATCTTTTTATTGGCTTAGATATAATTTTTTTATTATTTTATTTAAGACTATTAAGGAAACATCAGTTGTGTAAAAAATCATTTAACAAAAGATTTCAACCATTTAAGTTCCATTTATAAATTTTGTAATTTATAAAAATATCGTACTTGAGTGATATAATAGTCCCAGTGAGAGCTCATACGGACATCATCGACGTTCATCCCCTTCCTTCTCATGCGTCATTTTTGAAAACAATAATGAAACTAGCAGGAAGATGCCATACACGAACTATCGCCGGGACTGGTATAGTAGGTAATTGGCACAATGGAATAGGATATTTCCACGTTTTTTTATTGCTTAAAAGTTACTATGATTTAAAAATTACTATGATTATTCGAGGTGTGTAAATGAAAAGGCAGCAATCTCCATTTCGGCCAGATTGCTATGTTTGCTTTTGAAATGACATGGAAATTGCCATCTTTGATTTTACGTACAATATTACATACAAATATTTTATACACGTACATAACATAGAACATTTGTACGTAATATTGTACGTAAAGCAAAGATAGAAGTCTCCTTGTCATTTCAAAATCAAATCAAAGTTTCCAATTTTTGAAATACCGCCAACATTGGCTATCGTGTGACGTCATGAGCGTCGGCCGGCTTCTGACAGTAGAACTTTCTTGTTTGTTGACATGCGTATTTTGGTTTTTAAAATAAATTAGTTTGAATGAAATCATAAAAAACATTTTTTTTGTAGATTGTAAAATCAGAAAAATTATATTTAAATATTCCATATATTTTTAACAGCTTTAAATTTTATTGAAAGCAATTTTATTGGATTGAAGAAAATTTTCATTTCAGTAATACTCGCAATGTTGAAGTTTTCTAGTTTGTTAAAGAAGTCCTAAACATTCAAAGTGTGTAATATGAATACAGATCTTTTATCCTTCCACCCTTCCCGGGTAAATATTTAAATTGTTTTACACAAAGGGGGTAGCATGGAAAAAGTTCAATATTGCAATCAGATCCCGTCACTTAGGGAAGGGAACTTATATATTATTATCTTTGTGAGAGCTTCGCTTGCGATATGGTTCTCTTATTAAACTTACTGGAATTGAGTTTCCAAAGAGAAGAATAAAAATTAGGAGTGTTTTCAGTTTGATTTTCTTATACCGAACTCATTTCTTTTACAAAGTAGTTAGGTAATGGAATTGTTTTCCAACTTTAATTTGATATTTTTGTTTAAAACAAATTATTAACATAATAGCTGTCTCTTTTCTGTAACATGCATTATTTTCATTCCAATTTTAAACTTAATTTATATCTTTGTATTTACTTAACGAATTTGCTCGAGTTCAAACATGTAATTCTTTTTTCTTATTATACAATTTCGCGTTTTGTCTTACTTACTTAGTGACATTATTTGGAGAAAAAAATGTAGAAGAAATTTTAGTCTCCGGTGACATTATTTGTGTTTTTTTTATTACAACTTAAAACATTTAAAAAAATCGGTAAGTCTTGTACAGTTAGGTTGGGGGCGAGGGGTTGGAGGGATAATTGGTTGAGTGACCAGTGATGACACGTGGAAGAATATTTTTTGTTGATTGGTATTTTAGTTTTGAAGAAAAAAAAACATGAATATGTCATCGGAGACCAAAATTTAATTTTTATTTTTTACTCCAAATAATGTCAGGAATGTTATAGTAACTTAAGTACGTCTTTTATTAAAAACGTGTTTAACGGTTATAATATATTAATATTGAGAAAATGAAACTTATTTTAATTTATAAATCTTTATACAAATCATTCAGATAAGTCCGATAGAATATTTTAATGACCTTTCTCTCAACTAAACTAAACCTTTTATTTTTATTTTTAACTTTTTAACTTAATGAGTTAAACCTCAAATTATTTATCAGTCGAAGTACGATACAGTTAAATTTGACCGAATCGTATAGAGATACGTTGGAGCTGTGGTAGCGCATTGGCCCGGAAAGCCGAAGGTCCTGGGTTCGTGTCCCAGATGTATCCTCATCTTTTTCTGATTTTTCTGTTTCAAATTTTCGATTGAGTTTCGCTAATATTATTTTCATTAATTAAACTCTAATAGCACGATCTATATGTACCGTGGCTGCCAATGAGTAACTAATTGCACTATTTTTGGCGTCTTTGATGAATATTGTGTATCAAATCGCACAGAATTAAAAAAAAACTCGATCAGCGTGGAACGTATCGCCCCAACAAATTATTACGCTCCATCTAAATTTTGTTAAAAAGCCGAAGTGACAAATGACTTTGTCCACGTTTCCTCGTTACGGTCCGGCACAGTGTAAGAAAGTAAAAATCACCACTTCGCGTGACGGTTTCTTTGTTACAAAACCTAACTGCACTCCATTACATTATGATTATTCTTTTGTAATAAAGCCATTGGGTTCGTGTTACGACGTGGGACAAACTTTAGCGGTGCATAATGCAAATTGGAAATGTACGTTTTTTTCTATCGTTGGATTTTTACATAACAGCCTCTTTTGTAATGTTGCTGCTTTAACGCAGAATGCAGATTTTTTTTTTCATTTCTACATGACACATTTTCTATCCATGCAAGTTTTTACCCAGTTCCGTGACTGTTTGAAAATTTTCAATGTGATTGATTGCATGCTGCCGCCGTGAATAATCACAGCTATGTGTAAATGAAACAGTTGGTATTTTTGTGTAAATCAGATTCCTATATTATAATTAAGTCGATACTCACGTGCTCTAGCCTCAAATTACATGAATGTCTATGATTCATTTATCTTATTTTGAGTCTGTAAAGAAAAAAAATAAATTATTTACGTATTTGGTACATATAGATATATCTACCTAGGATAGTATTTTATTTTAAAAATCAATTGCGAAAGCTTTAGATACAGTTTTTTGTAGGTTCATCAAACCAAACCGTAACAACCCTTATTTTGGATCAACATTAAATGACATTTTTGCACTGCCAATTGATTCCGTATCCGCCGTATTTAAAGTCGTACGTTCCTTATCGCAATAATGCTGTAGCTTTTCTGTATACACTACACTAAACAATAGTAGACGGACAGTCCTTCAATTGCACCGATTGCATTATATTATTACATCACAGTGCATTATTAACACAACCTCCCACCAATTACACTAATTTTATTAACTAATTTCCACAATGCTTTACGCACAACCTCCAACCAATTACACTTATTGTATTATATTATTACATCATATCCACAATGCATTTAATATCACCTCCAACCAATTACACGTATTATATTTCATTACCTCACTCCCGCAATGGATTACACACAACCTCCAACCAATTACACTTATTGTATTATATTATTACATCATATCCACAATGCATTTAATATCACCTCCAACCAATTACACGTATTATATTTCATTACCTCACTCCCGCAATGGATTACACACAACCTCCAACCAATTACACTTATTGTATTATATTATTACATCATATCCACAATGCATTTTATATCACCTCCAACCAATTACACGTATTATATTTCATTACCTCACTCCCGCAATGGATTACACACAACCTCCAACCAATTACACTTATTGTATTATATTATTACATCTTATCCACAATGCATTTAATATCACCTCCAACCAATTACACGTATTATATTTCATTACCTCACTCCCGCAATGGATCACACATAACCTCCAACCAACTACACTTATTATATTATATCACGTCACTTCCACAATGATACACACATCATCTAGTCAATTTTCAACGCTTAAATATTTCAACACTTAGTTAGATAACGCCAGTGTTTTACTCTCGAAATCTTTTGTTCCCCCATTACTGTTCGTATTACAAAAAAATGAGATGCCGCCGTGCCGTTGTCGTGGGAATTATAAAAGCAGTCAATTAAAAGCCCACGGCAACGGCAATCCGCATCTCATTTCTTTAAAACAAGTGAGGGAGATGTGTGATAATTATTGAATTTCTCCTTTAAGGGAATGTATAACGTGTACATAGTTTGTCTCAAGAGTAGCAGCTTGTGATAAAGAACCTTCGTTTTTGCGACCTACAACTCAACCATTTTTAAAAACATCTTATCGGTAAAATACGTCATTATAATTTTGGCTGTAAAGTTTCCCGAAAGTAATAGTGTTTTAATTATAAAATAGATTAAGTAACTTGATTAAGGAAAAAACCTCTTTATGTTTTCTGGCTCCAACGTATTAAAACATCGTTACTAAAATAATAGTAATTATAATCAAGAAATAGGTAAATTTTCAGTTTTCAGCCGCACATTAAATCTAAAATTTAGGTCAGAACGTACATTTTTAGAAATCCCCTTTTAATAATGGCTTACTTTATTTTTGGGCCATTTTACTAATTCCTATTTAAGAGCCATTTAAAACTTAATAAAAATGAATGCGAGTAAAAGTAATTCTGCACCCCTCCACTAATAGCATAACAAAGGGGCAAATTGGTTTAAGCACTGAAATTGAGTCCGGCAATCTTCGTTAGAATATATAGAGCGTAATAACTTTAATTAAAAAATACGTCCTCGTTAGGGTTAGGGGTGCAAATGGAAAATATTCACCTACTCAAACTTAATGAAATATTCGTGTGCGTCCCCGATTTTTAAAAAGTAATTTTTATTTAATTTTAATGTTTTCATTTAATAAAATATATATATATATATATTTTTTTTTTTATTAATTTTAATGTTTTCATTTAATTTTAGTCACCAGATTTACAGGAACGGGTTTAGTTTTTCCCATAGGAAAAACTAAACCCTTTCATACACTTTTCCATATAAATGATCATCTAGTAAATTCACGTTATGCAAGTGTATTATATAAGTATAATTAATACAAAACAATACAAGAACAACACGTTAATCTACCAAACTATTAAATGGGAATATAATTCACCGTCTCCAGATATTTTCATATCAGAGGGTTCGGCTCTGTGGAATTCCTAATTTGACCGATAAATCCTACTGATCCCTCAATATAAATATTTAAAAAATCTTTCGTAATTCTACATGTATTTAAAATGACTGATTTTTGCATTTTTATATACAAATTCTTTGACAAATCTAATATGCCTAAATTTTTAATAAGAGAGCTAGGTATAATGCCAGTAGCCGAAATAACAAAAGGTAATATTTTTATAGTCTGAGAATGCCAAATTCTTTTAATTTCATTTCCTAAATCTGTATACTTTCTTATTTTTTCAGAAACAGATTTTTGAATATTACAGGAATTTGGAATAGCTACATCAATAATATAAGTTATTTTTTTAATTTTGTCATGTAAAACTATATCAGGTCTATTATGACCAATTGGTCTGTCTGTTAGTATAGTTTTATCATAGTAAATTTTAAAGAAATTATTTTCTAAAAATGAATTTGGTTCGTATTCATAATATGGTACTATATTATGACAGTCGATCAAGTTATGTTTAATTACCAAACTTTGGTGAATTATTTTTAAAACCTGATTGTGCCTAAATGTATACATAGACGGCGCTAATATAGAACATCAAGATATAATGTGTTCTATATATATTACAACAAATGTCCAAATTATTATTATTGTTTTAGTATATTTTTAAATTAGGAAATAAACAATAATTTCGAAGTTTTATATAATAATATGGAAAACCATTTCTTGTTATTAGAAACTGTTATTATTATTCAATTTTTATAAGAAAAACTCTATTTTTATAACTTTTGAAGGTTATTCCCATCAATGTAATATATAATTAAAAATAAGAAGATAACACTAATAATCTAAATTAAAATATGAAAATGAACAAGTCACAGACAAATAAAAGATGGAGGTCGCAACTGGGACACGAACCCAGAACCTTTCGTGTGTTATTATTATTGTTATTCTTGACTACGGAAACATTATAATATTAAACTCTCTAAGAAATAAAATTGTTCAAATAATATTTATTACTAGCTAAAGTCCTGGAGTTGCCCGGGCTTTTTGCAGTGTTTTTTTAAAATCCGATGTAGATAGTAATTTTCCTCTTAGTTTGAACGTCCAGTAGCAAAATTTCATTAAGAAGTATAAAAATTCTACTTTTATGTGTGGGAAAAGCGTCTGAGGGGGGGTGTTTTTGAATATCTTGTATCCAAAAAAAATTCTCTTGTTTTGAAGGTCGAGTACGTTAAATTTTATCAGTCTCGGAATAAAACTGTAGATTTGTATAAAAATCAAATCCACGCCGCCCGCCACAGACACACGGAGAAAAGTGTTATTCTGAAGTACGATCATTTTATTCGTGAAAGCGGTTAAAAACGGGACTGAGGTTCTTACGAACGAATTAGCAGGGTTTCAATGTTTATTGGCGGGAACATGTGGGAGTGATTTGTTGGTATACGTAATTTCGTACGTATACCAACAAATTATTCTTGCATTTTCCCGCCAATGAACATAGAAACACTGTTGATTTGTTCGTAAGAACTTCAGTCCCGTTTGTAAAATGATCGTATTTCGGAATTACACTTTTCTCCGTGCACTTTTTTTTACAAACATAGAAGATATCGATCGCCCAGTTGATTTGTCAGTTAGCTCCAAATACAAAATTTTGAGATAATGAGGAGAGTAATATTCGAATGCTCGCCATAAATTAAATCTTATTTACATGTGTCTGTGTTTTACAAATTAAAAATGCCATAAAACAACACAGAGAAGCGTGACGGTTCGGTACATTAGTATGACATTTTGAAATTTCCAAAAAAGTGCTTAAAATATTTTGATTTCTTAAATTTTGTAAATTGTTGTAAATTTCCAGTTGGAATGCAATTTGACATGCTCTATGTTGACGGAATTCTAAAACTGCGGCTTTGCGAACGCTGTACCAAAAACTGAGCTCGTCGTTTGGGGAAAGTTTCGCCTAGACTCCCTCACGCCATATTTCTGAGACATGCAACAGACTCGGAACTAAAACAAAACATATTATATACAGTAACATCATGTTTCCAAAGGAGTAAGCGGATGATTGTCAGTTCTGCTTCTGTGCGTCTCGTTGTCTTGTTCCAATGTTCGCTCAACTTAAAATATTTAATTAAAATTCTTTCTTACGCTGATTGTCACGCGAATTTTATTTGCCACTGTGAATGGGAATTATCATGTGTATTATGAGAATTTTTTTTACTTATTGGTTTCACGATTTTTTAATTAATTCATCAGATCTCAAAGTTAAAATTTAAGTTCCGTGAAAACTTGGGTAGTAACAACTTGAGTAGGACATTCACGAGACTTGATGAATTTTTATAATTCTGTAAAACAACCTAGCCTAAATTATGTTCTTCTTCTAATAAATATCCTACCTCTTCGAATGTTAGCTATCATCAGGGTAGTTTGCACCCCGCAGAAGCCCGTTACAACAGCGGATTTAAAAAAATACATATATGTGAACAGCTTATAAGAATCCCTACCTGCTCCCAACCGTCTGAAGCCAGTGAGACTATGGCTATATCACCAATTGGGTTATATTATAAGGCTGACGGTGGTGGGGAGGGAAGAGGAAGGTGGAAAAGTACCTGTCTAATTAAATCTGGTCACAAAACATGGCCAAAGCCATTTGATGCATCGTTTCAATTCTGATTAGTTATCTTGTTCAAAGCGACCCTGAGAGTATCTTCCACTCTGGAACATGCCGCAAATAAATTATACATTATTTAAAATGAGTAAATTTTGATATGAATCTAATAAAATTTATTTGCGCTCGCCGGAATTTGATACCATGACTAGCTTGCTAGTCGAGAGCCTTACCCCTTGATGATAGGGGTCGTCTCTTATATTACTTGATAGTATTTCTTATTTAGAAGTGTTTTCTTAGCTAGAATTTGTCCCCGGAAACTAATTTTCTCAGTGAAATCTATGTGTAACACTCGCAATTCCTCACAAATAAAACATAGAATGCGTTTGTCATAAAGTTTTAATTCATCATTGTAATTTAATTGGTTACTGTATCGTGTTATATTATATTTACCAATTTAACTATTTACTGTATCGTGTTGAATTAGAATTACCAATTTAATTATTTACTGTTTCGTGTTATATTAGAATTACCAATTCAACTATTTACTGTATCGTGTTGAATTAGAATTACCAATTTAATTATTTACTGGTTCGTGTTATATTAGGATTACCAATTTAACTATTTTCTGTATCGTGTTGAATTAGAATTATCAATTTAATTATTTACTGGTTTGTGTATTAACTATTATTATTACTAATTATATTATAATTACCAATTTAATTATTTACTGGTTCGTGTTATATTAGAATTACCAATTTAATTATTTAATATATCTTGTTATAATATAATTACCAATTTCATTATTTTTACTGTATCGTGTTATATTAGAATTACCAATTTAATTTTTTACTGTATCGTGTCGAATTTGAATTACCAATTTAATTATCTACTGTATCGTGTTGAATTTGAATTACCAATTTAATTATCTACTGTATCGTGTCGAATTTGAATTACCAATTTAATTATTTACTGTTTCGTGTTATATTAGAATTACCAATTTAACTATTTACTGGTTCGTGTTATATTAGAATTACCAATTCAACTCTTTACTGTATCGTGTTGAATTAGAATTACCAATTTAATTATTTACTGGTTCGTGTTATATTAGAATTACCAATTTATTTATTTACTGGTTCGTGTTATATTAGAATTACCAATTTAACTATTTTCTGTATCGTGTTGAATTAGAATTATCAATTTAATTATTTACTGGTTCGTTTATATTAGAATTACCAATTTAATTATTTACTGGTTCGTGTTATATTAGAATTACCAATTTAACTGTTTACTGTATCGTGTTATATTAGAATTACCAATTTAATATATCTTGTTATAATATAATTACCAATTTCATTATTTTTATTGTATAGTGTAATATTAGAATTACCAATTTAATTAATTACAGTATCGTGTTATATTAGAATTATCAATTTAGTTATTTACTGAATCGTGTTGTGTTAGAATTACCAATTTAACTATTTACTGTATCGTGTTGTTTTATAATTACATTCATTACTAATTAATTTATTTACCATATCATGTTGTAATATAAAAATATATTAATAATGTGATAATGTAGGTGATTGAATACATCTGTTCGCGCTTGTGATTTAAATTCATGAGGAAGGATTTCCTTTGCAGCAAGCAGAGCGTCCTGTCTTGCAGTCACTATCAGGCGTGCTCTTATATTGTCTTGAAAATATCTGTCACAATAATTCTAGACGCAAGCTTTCCTGTTGTACTGTTGTATTGTTTCAGCGATTTATTTTGTTCATTTTCATACAAAGTGGTCGGAGCGGAACACGTTTCTAGTTTTCAAACCAGATTTTTCCAAGAAAGGAAAAAGTTGTAAAAACAACATTCAATGTACAAAAAGATGATTTCTTTTTGATAACGTATTTTTGTTCTACCTACCTTAGATTTAAACCCAGCTGTTTCGCAGAAGTTCTAATGTAATATTTTCATCATTTGGCCATTCATCGTCGTTTTTTTTTTTGACACTTGAAAGGTCCACGTTTAACGCCAATTCTAAATGCGTTTCAGCTTTCTATCAAATTGTAATAATCTGACACGCATAACAACATTATAGGTATCCTGTTCTGCTGATGACAATTTGTTAAAATGTTGCTACAAACTTAGAATCGGCATTAAACGGAAAATTCTCGATTGTCAAAAAACAAAATGGCTATTTGATGAGTTCATCGTGAATTTCTGCGAATCATAAGCTTATTTTTCTTCCTTTATTTTTCGCTCTCTTCTTATTAGAGGTTGTATATCATCAGGGAAATCTTTACTGTGATAAATACCAGTATCGTGGAGTTCGCAGACATGATGTGCTGCGCCATTTTCAAATGCCCCTTCTCGAACAATTCTTCCGTAAAAATTTATTTGGTTTATCATATATTATATAAAACTCCCTACACCGTAGATGAAGAATTTCTCTCAAGACACAGAAGGACAAGTGCTATTTGATTAATTTTATATTCAATTTCATCTCATATAATTTATTTAGATATATGTTTTAACATGGCAGACAGAGAATTACACTTCCTAATGTGTTTAGCCGAAGACAAACAATATAATTATTATTTTCTTTTTCTATGTTTTTGGGGTGTTATGCCATGTTGTGCTACCTCCTTCTTTAGCCGACGTTTCGGACAACGTTGCAGTATCCATCATCATCTGCCGGATCTGCCCTGATGATGGACACTGCAACGCTGTCCGAAACGTCGGCTAAAGAAGGAGGTAGCACAACACGGCATAACACCCCAAAAACAAACAACGAAAATGCTTTTGGCCGTGAAAATCTAAAAACGTATCTTATTATTTTCGTTGTTTGTTTTTGGGGTGTTATGCCGTGTTGCGCTACCTCCTTCTTTAGGCGACGTTTCGGACAGATCGTGACAGATGTGTCACATCGTCGGATCTGCCCTGATGATGGACACTGCAACGCTGTCCGAAACGTCGGCTAAAGAAGGAGGTAGCGCAACACGGCATAACACCCCAAAAACAAACAACGAATATGCTTTTGGCCGTGAAAATCTAAAAACGTATCTTATTATTTTCGTTGTTTGTTTTTGGGGTGTTATGCCGTGTTGCGCTACCTCCTTCTTTAGGCGACGTTTCGGACAGATCGTGACAGATCGTGACAGATGTGTCACATCGTCGGATCTGCCCTGATGGTGGACACTGCAACGCTGTCCGAAACGTCGGCTAAAGAAGGAGGTAGCGCAACACGGCATAACACCCCAAAAACAAACAACGAAAATGCTTTTGGCCGTGAATATCTAAAAACGTATCTTATTATTTTCGTTGTTTGTTTTTGGGGTGTTATGCCGTGTTGCGCTACCTCCTTCTTTAGGCGACGTTTCGGACAGATCGTGACAGATGTGTCACATCGTCGGATCTGCCCTGATGATGGACACTGCAACGCTGTCCGAAACGTCGGCTAAAGAAGGAGGTAGCGCAACACGGCATAACACCCCAAAAACAAACAACGAAAATGCTTTTGGCCGTGAAAATTTAAAAACGTATCTTATTATTTTCGTTGTTTGTTTTTGGGGTGTTATGCCGTGTTGCGCTACCTCCTTCTTTAGGCGACGTTTCGGACAGATCGTGACAGATGTGTCACATCGTCGGATCTGCCCTGATGATGGACACTGCAACGCTGTCCGAAACGTCGGCTAAAGAAGGAGGTAGCGCAACACGGCATAACACCCCAAAAACAAACAACGAAAATGCTTTTGGCCGTGAATATCTAAAAACGTATCCGATATAATTATTACATTGTTTGTCATTTCTCATGAAATGACCAACACAACCATTTGGTTGTGTAATAAATAAATATTTTATTAAGGAAGCTAAAATCTTTTGCAGTTTTTCGTGTGTTGTCTCAATGTTGTGAACTCAAAATATTATTATAATAGTTTTAGAATGGAAATCCTCTAGATATAAGGTGTGAAATTTTTTATAGCTAAATGAGATATACTATTGCAAAAAAAAACTGTTGTATGTCTCCATCTTTCAACGATATTTTGTTGATGTGCCTGATAAGTAAACATATTTTTGTGTAATGAAAGATATAAGTTCACAGGTCTTTGACAAAGGAAATAGGGTAATGGTACGTTCATTCACTTATAAAACAGTGGAAATTTTCAATGTAAGAATTCACACTTCGGCTTTCGGGAGAAGCTTTAAGTCGAAGTTTTCCCCGAGACCTCCAAAGTGTTTTCGCTGCATGAGCCGAGTTTTCCAAGTAGTAAGCGCGATACGGTGGCTGCATTAGTAGTTCCTACAAACCTATCACCTACCTATCTACCAACATTGCACTAACTGTGCTGCATCGACGGAATTACTTAAAATCTTCCTGCACTGCTTGGAACTCGATCCTTATCGACTTGGCTTAATTTTTAAGGACCAACAAATAATCTAACGGATCTCTAGATTAACTATTATTGCTTAGATTGATTTGCGTGAATAAATTAAATCGTTGAACTTTTACCGGTATCTGTGATCGAGGGGTGAGACTGTGGATTGGGAATTTGTAGGTTGTGGGTTCAAATTTCGGCGTGCGCAAATAATTTAAGGAAATACTGTTAAATCATAATTAATTATTTAACAATAATACAGGTATAGGACTTACATTTGCGGTACGTTCTAGACAGGAAGGTACTTTAAGTATCGCCCTGGTGAAGAATCGAAGAATCAGAATCGTAACGTTGCTTGAAATGGCTTTTGCCGTATCTGTCAACCAGATCTAAGTAGTAACTAAGTAGCCAAGTATTTCCCCACCTTCATTCCTCCCCTTCTTCTTTCCACACTATCCTTCTCCATTAACATATTACAATTGGTAATGTCATAGTCTCACTGGCTCCAAACGGTTGGGAGCAGTTGAGACTCGGGTTTTTTTTTTTACCTCACAAGAGTCCCAACTGCTCCCGTCTGGAGCCAGTGAGACTAATGCATCCCCAATTGGGGTACGTTGTGAGGCTGAAGGTAAGTGAGGGAGGGAAGGAAATGGGGAAGAGGAAGGTGGGGAAGTACCTGGCTATTCAAATGTAGTCACTAAACACGGCTAAAGCCATTTCAAGCAACGTTTCAATTCTGAATGGCGGTCTTACACCAGGGCGATACTGAGAATATCTTCCACTCTGGAACGTGCCGCAAATATAGTATACAGGGTGTTAAGGTACGTACTTGAGTTACTTTAACCAGTGATTCCTGACATTATTTGGAGTAAAAAATGTAAATTAAATTTTGGTCTCCGGTGACATTTTTGATGTTTTTTTTTTTTTTTTTCTACAAAAACATAAAAAATAGTAGGTGTTGGGTAGTTGGGGGCGGGGTAAGTGGCGGGGCGGTAACTCGGCTGAGTGACCAATAAGGTCATGTGAAAGATTTTTTTTTGTTTGATTTTGAAAAAAAATATTTTGAAAAAAAAAAAATTGTCATTAAAAAAGTCACCGAAGACCAAAATTTCGTTTACATTTTTTACTCCAAATAATGTCAGGAATCACTGGTTAAAGTAACTCAAGTACGTACCTTAACACCCTGTATATTATTTTTTTTAATTAATTGTGAAATAACACAAATTAATCAAATAAATTTTATTTGTGCACACCGGGTTCGAACCCGCGACCTTTGAAATGGGAGTCCAAAGTGTTACCACTGTACTACGCCGGCCGTCAAATGTTAAAAATATTGTTTCGAAATGCGCGAATAATTCTAATATTTCATTTAAATTTCTCCTTTTATATAAAGAAATTATACATATAATTATACAGCGCCCTTGAGGTGATTTCTCACAAAAACGGCGCTCTACAAATTATCCAATTATTATTATTATATCTATTTATTGTGTTTTAGATGTTAATCATGTAGATCGTTTGAAATTTAAACGAAATATTTAAATCCATAAAATTAATTTTAAAATTGTACGTGGATGCAGACAATGTGAATGTGGAATCGTTAATTAATTGCAAACATGCGCTTTTTCTGTTTGCAATAAACATTAAGTCACATTATCCGCCTGCATTGAGTAATTTTGTTATTTTATTGGCCCATCTGCACCGAACTGCGTCGAACTGCGCCAGCAACGGTGGAAAAAACAGGGACGATGTGTTGCCTAGGTCACTTGCGAAACTTGTCACTTCGTAAGTCAAACGGTTCATGAAAACAGATCATCGATTTGGTCAGATTGTATGCCGTTTTGTTAAACAATTTCATCGGTTAGTTTGTGGGTATAAGGTCAGTAGGAAAACAGATACATCGGTCAGCTTGTATTCTTTTTTGTTTATCGGTTACAAAATGTTAACCTTTTAAATAAGTTTCTTTCTCACCAGGGATTTTTGTTGTTGTTTAATTTCTGAATTAAACCGGTTTTTTTATTATTGATACTCAAGGCACATGAAACAATTACACACACAGATGTATATTTTTTAACCCTCCGATGAGCGACATCCGGGAGGCGGCAGTTGGTGCTACAAGGTCTGTGCAGACCTTATATATAATTTCATTAATTAAAAAAATATTAGTGCCTATTTGGTATTTGTGAGGTATGTGTGCATATTTAGAATATTTACCAGAACATTGAAAACAGCTGTAGCCTGTTTAGTATGGGGTATGCGCGTACCTTTGCATGAATTTATTTGCCGTCAACCCTGGCGTTTATTGAGATAAAATAATCTTCAAAAAGTAAGTAAGTTACCCGCCTCACTAGACGATGTCTGTTCTGAGACATGTATATTGGAGGCCCGTTATTTAGCGTGCGGAATTACCCACAGTCGGGCCAACGCGACGACGAACGAACGTCTCCTGCCAGTCTTCCGCTCGGAACTGCGAAACTAAACTAATTCATTTTCGTACACGACAAAACCAACTACCTTAAAAACGTGTTCTAACAAGCATAAACTTACGAGAACACACATACCTGCAAAATATTTATTAGGTATTTTAAGCCACAGGCCTTGTAAAGTTTCTACAAGAAACGTATTGAAAACACTATGAAATCTACGAAATCGAGCTGCTTCTACGCTCGTTGCGTTCGACGAGACTTTGAAGAAGTCATAAAACCGTTTCACTCTAAGCCCAAAAAAATCGCAACTTTTAAAATTGATAAGGCCTGGTCAGATCTTGTCGATCATCGGAGGGGGTTATAGGGTGAAGGAAATACTGTTAAATCATAATTAATTATTTAAAAATAATACAGGTATAGGACTTACATTTGCGGTACGTTCTAGACAGGAAGGTACTTTAAGTATCGCCCTGGTGAAAGACCATAATTCAGAATCGCAACGTTGCTTGAAATGGCTTTTGCCGTATCTGTCTACCAGATCTAAGTAGTAACTAAGTAGCGAAGTATTTCCCCATCTTCATCCTCCCCTTCTTCTTTTCACACTCTTCTTCTCCATTAACGTATTACAATAGGTAATGTCATAGTCTCACTGGCTCCAATCGGTTGGGAGCAGTTGAGACTCGTGTTTTTTTATTTTTTTTATTTTTTACCTCACAAGAGTCCCAACTGCTCCCGTCTGGAGCCAGTGAGACTATGGCATCCCCAATTGGGGTATGTTGTGAGGCTGAAGGTGAGTGAGGGAGGGAAGGTGATGGGGAAGAGGAAGGTGGGGAAGTACTTCAAATCTAGTCACAAAACACGGCTAAAGCCATTTCAAGCAACGTTTCAATTCTGAATGGCGGTCTTACACCAGGGCGATACTGAGAGTATCTTCCACTCTGGAACGTGCCGCAAATATAGTATATATTATTTTTTTTAATTAATTGTGAAATAACAATAATTATTCAAATAAAATTTATTTGTGCACATCGGGTTCGAACCCGTGACCTTTGTAATGGGAGTCCAAAGTGTTACCACTGGACTACGCCGACCGTCAAATGTTAAAAATATTGTTTCGAAATGCGCGAATAATTCTAATCTCATTGAAATTTCTCCTTTTATATAAAGAAATTATACATATAATTATACAGCGCCCTTGAGGTGATTTCTCACAAAAACGGCGCTCTACAAATTATCCAATTATTATTATTATTATTATATCTATGTATTGTGTTTTAGATGTTAATCATGTAGATCGTTTGAAATTTAAACGAAATATTTAAATCCATAAAATTAATTTTAAAATTGTACGTGGATGCAGATAATGTGAATGTGGAATCGTTAATTAATTGCAAACATGCGCTTTTTCTGTTTGCAATAAACATTAAGTCACATTATCCGCCTGCATTGAGTAATTTTGTTATTTTATTGGCCCATCTGCACCGAACTGCGTCGAACTGCGCCAGCAACGGTGGAAAAAACAGGGACGATGTGTTGCCTAGGTCACTTGCGAAACTTGTCACTTCGTAAGTCAAACGGTTCATGAAAACAGATCATTAATTTAGTCAGATTGTATGCCGTTTTGTTGAACAGTAAGAAAACTATTTCATCGGTTAGTTTGTAGGTATATTCTTTAGTTGGTCAGTAGAAAACAGATCGGTCATTTTGTATTCTTTTTTGTTTGTTGGTAAGAAAAATGTTAACCTTTTATGTATATAAGTTTCTTTTTTTTCTTTTCTCTCTGAATTCAACCGTTTTTATTGTTGATACTGAAGGTTCGTGAAACAATTACACAAATAGCTAGATATTTTTCGACCCTCCGATGAGCGACATCCCGGAGGCGGCAGTTGGTGCTACAAGGTCTGTGCAGGCCTTATTTATAATTTCATTGATTAAGAAAAGTATTAGTGTTATAGCGACCTGCCTATATCTAATTCGCATTGATTAGTACTGCGCGGCCGTCTTGTACCTTATCACGTAGGTACCAGGCGTAGCCTGACAAGGCTGCACCTACCTTCGCAGATCTACCAGCGCATTGTTTATTGATCACCTTCTGGAAAGGACTGGGAGCTGCGATCATCTATGCAAGGCGCCGCTTCGAAATTTTGGGAAGTTTCATGCGGGTGCATGTTTGGCCTGCCATCCAAGTACTTGCCTAGCCAGGCTATACAAATCACGACTCCAGCCGGCCAGCTATGCAGTCTTTAAGTCAACACAGCACCAGTCGGCAACAAGCCACCGGCCTAGTAACCCAGTCTTGTACCTGCAGTTCGCGAAGCCATTGGAATATTATTACTATATTTGTAATAACCGCAAATATGTAAATAAACAACACAAACTTAATAATCGAGCGTTTATTATTCCGGCGAGCATGCGCGATAAACTCACAATAAACTTCCCGACACTAGGAGGATACCTCCTCATCAAATGGAGGCCAACACCTTATCCTCCAAAGTGCTTTTTTGGTATTTGTGGTGTGCATATTTACCACTGTTTAACTGAACTAGTGTTTAAGGCTTAGAAGAGTTCCTCTAAATTGTCATTCCAGCGACGAATAAAAATGCATAATTTTGTCAACAATCTTGAATATATTAGCGGTCGTAAGTAATCTCTACAATTTTGATTGAAGCCATTTATTTTCTTGCAATAATATCACACCTTAAGATGATAGACTTCGCTATTCGGCGCATACAAAAAGGACGCCCGGGAAAAAACACTTTTCTACATCGAAAATTGCACAAAATGAAATTTTTTTTTTTATACTGCCTTCTAGAGGGTGAAAACTATGTCGGTATGTTTTCGAATTTTCGATGAGTTTCGTATCTGTTAACGTAAACATTCACTGTCAAACATGTACGATTTATCAAAAAATATTATTTAAGGAAAAAGTGCTGCTAACTCAACTCTCATAAAGAATTATAAAATTATAAAAAGCTACCGACGTAGCTTCTTCTTTCTAAAAAATATATATTTTTTAAAATTTCAATTTCGTGAATGTTTTGGTGTAGAAAAGTGTATTCTCCATAACCCCTTTTCGAGCGATTTCTGTAATTAAATTTGAGCGTTGTCTCATTCGCACATTTCGCATTCCCATGTATTGTAAGTGTGCGTGAGCTCATTGTGAGCGGGACAGAATGACAAACGCGGGTGTTCCGCGTGTGGTTCAAAGTCTAGCCTCTTAATGGCATCCCTTTTCTTCGCTTTCGCGGTTCTATACTCTCAATGCACCGAATTTAAAGCATTTATTTAACGACACACTTACCGGAGTATTGAGTGCATTTTTGTTTTACCGGCGAGCAGGTGCTCTCTGTGCGCGGAAACATTTGGATGCGGGATTTTCCCAGGAAATTGAACAGAGTGGCTTGTTTCGGTCCGGTGTTAAAAATTTAAGGATGATGCTAATGGCTCTTTAACGATTTCATTTCGATTGAAAAATATTTACCATCACACAGGTATCTTTGTATCTTCCTGGCATTTAATTTATGCGATATTAAATTGGTTTAAAGTGCAACTATTGGTCCGGCATTTAAAATACAATAATTTGACATATTTATATTCTTTGTAAACTTCCGAAATCGCTGGACAAGCTTCATACGAATACTTTTTTGAAAAAACCTTTTGATTCTCCTTAATTTATTTATTTATTTCCTTTACAACTTTTTCGCATTTTTTTTACATGTTGACATTACAGTTCAATAATAATAAGAAAGGGAAACCCACTAAGGCGCAGCCTGTGCGTGGGTAATATATGTCTTTACTGGTCTTTACATATTATTTTTGTACCTAAAAATAACAGAGTGCATCTAAAGAATAAACCAAGATTAATATCTAAAAAATAAAAAGAGGTAAGATTTTAAATTAAAAGTTGTCTAAAGACGTAAATACTTTAAATATATCGAAGTAAAAAATAAAATTTTTAAGCTACTATAAAAGAGTACTATTTGCATTCGGGGCGATGGAAAATACTGAATTCCAAATTAAGTATAAGATGGCGGACATTTACGATAATTTCTGTCATTTTGTTATGTCGGTATTTCTGGGCCCCTAGCACACTCGGTCGATAACGATTGGTAGGAGAACTTTCGGTAACTTCTCATCGTTCCCTAGGACAACTACAGATCACTAACATACAAACAACAGTTGATGTCAAATATATTAAGGACACTTAGTCATTGAGAACTGTCACTTATTAGTTAGCGATTTGTAGTCATGCTAGGGAACGATGAGAAGTTACCGAAATTTATCCTATCAATCGTTATTGATTCAATGTTCTAGGGGGCCTGATACGCACGCGTTCTTTTTAGACTTAAAAATATATTTTTGTTAAATTAAAAAATGTAGTTTAAAAACCTTTCTTAAATTTTATTTTATTTTCAGAGTTACGCCCAAACTCGTGTCTACCTAATACGCATATATATAATACATAATGGTAATAAGGTCTTTTCTAGCCCATCGTTATGTTATAGTATCAGGAACACCATCCTAGAAAAATGACAAATTATTGTAAATGGCCGCCATCTCAGACGACAAAAGCAATTTTTCTTTTTACGTAACTGAAATTTTGAATGCAGTATTTTCCAACGCCCCGAATGCAAATAGTTGTATTTCATATTATTTAAGGTGAATAAAAGCTTTTTTCCAAAAGATATTCGTAATGAGCGTGTCCAGCGATTTCGCAAGTTTACCATATTTATATATAAAAATCTCGCGTCACGATGTTAGTCCAAAGTAAACTCCAAAACTACTTAACCGATTTTTATAAAATTTGGCTTACTGTGTGTAATTTGGTTTTTATCTCGATTATTGACCTCAATACTTATTATTGCGAATTAAATGTTTGTTATGGGATAATGATTTGAAATTATTTGTAAGTTCCATTAGTGTCTGACAGATGGCGGTGTGAGTTAACTAACTAACCATCACGCCGTTTCTCCGCAGGGGTAGGCAGAGAGGACGGACCGCCAAACAACTCGGTCTTGGCACACGCTCCTTGCCTCATTCACATTCATACATCTTCTCATACATACTCTTCTATTATTCTGACTCTTGACATGGCCCGACTCAAGTATCTGATTTACTTGATCGTGCCACGTCTTCCTTGGGCGTCCTCGGCTTCTTCTACCGTTCACATTCGCGTCATAAATTCTCTTTACACTCCTTTCTTCATTCATTCGCTCAACATGCCCAAACCATCTAAGCGTCCCTTTCTTAATCTTACTTACTACGCTCACATCAGCCTTGCATTCTTTTCGGATCTCCACATTTCTCACACGATCATACATGGTTTTACCACACATACGCCTCAGGGATCTCATTTCTACAGCATTCAGTCTACTTTCATCCTTTCTCTGCCATTTCCACGCTTCACTGCCATACATCAGGGTAGGTATCAGTACTCCATTGTGGACTGCTAGCTTCGCTTCTGTGGACAACTTTTTGTTGGCTCCAACGGCGTTCAATCCTCCATTAATGGAGTTACCTGCATTCACCCTTCTTTCGATATCCCTATCAGCCTTCCTATCTCTCGTAAACATACTTCCCAAATATGTGAGTTACGGCGTTATATTTCATTAGCCACAGCAGCGCGTGGTCGGGACAGCTCGTATACTTTATAAATTGTCTGTAAAATTTTAACGGTATTCTTTTTTAATTTTAGTTAAAATAAATATAACATTTCACTTTCTTAACTTAAGTACAAATTAGTTAGATTGGTGTGAAATGTTGCAGAGCTGTACACCCTGCATTTAAAAAAAGCTGAAGTCTTTAAAAGAACTGACAATTTCATTAAAAAAATCGAACTTTGGATAAACGTCATTCCATGTTACTGCAGTGTAACCATAATCCTTTTCTTCAAGTGAATATAACTTACTTGAATATCTGTTTCATTTTCATTTTAGTACCCATTTAAATGGCGTTGAATTTAGATGTGTTACGTGACCTAGGTACAAAAACAGGACGCACCTTCGAAATCATAATATCTATTAATAATATTAAATTTTAATATGCAGGCGTTCAGGAGCGAAACACTCCGAAACACTCGGTTTCGTATGAACACAATGCCCAGATAGTAGGATACCCCCAGGCCCAGACCGGCCCGCCTGCGGTTACCAACATCGTGAGCGTTTTAACCGTCCCGTTATTTTCAATCCAACCGCTAATAACCTGGTTAAGTTTAGGAGTTTTGCCGTTAGCCGCAGATAGCGTCGCTTCGGCGCTACAACTTTTATATTTAACCTTCTCCCCGAGCGGGTAAGCTGTTAATGAGGAGACACGACGCATAAATTAATGAAACCCCTCTCTGAATTCACCAGTAATAATTTACAATAACGGCCCGGGTCGGGACGACCAGAAAATAATTCTAAATTAATATTGTTTTTTGGGTTTTTTTTCAAACACTTAAGTGTTTTATAAAGAGGTATTTTTCGAATGACCTCTGTTTGTCACGGGAATAAACCGATCGTGGGGCCAACAGCATACCGCTTGTTCGTGTTTCCCAATGTATGTGTTTTGTATCATGACCTAGCTGCGAGCTTTTAGAGTTCGCGCTAAAGGGTAATTTTATTTATTGCTTGGAGGGGGAATAATCGTGTGCAATTTATGCTGTTACTTTTTTGTAAAACTGTGCGCTTGCATTACATTTCACATTATATAAGTACGGAGCTTGATGTTATTTTTCAATAATAACACTGGAATTCTGAATTGAACATTATTACGTGCGGAGAGTAAGAGAGTTTGAATTATTGACGCACGTGAGAAATTTTTTGATTCAAGATACGAAATAAGGCTGTATTTTATGGTTTTTAAAAGCTTTCACCATTTGTATGTCATCTCCAGACATGATGAAATTTTAAGGTTCATGTCTTGTGAATTATATTCCATATAAAAATACAGTGTTTAGAGTATTTTTTAAAGCCATTAGAGCCTCTTGTTGTAAGAGAGAGGAAACCAAAAAGCCGGTTAGTCGTTCTACAGGAGAGCTTTTGTCGTATAAACGTCTCGTATGGCAAATGCTAAGCGTTTGTCAGGCGTTTGATGTGTCTCCCGGTTGCGCTCCGAGCCGGAGGGATCAATGACGTTCTTTCATTAGAGTACCTTGAAAATATGTTTAGGACAAATGCAGCATTCCAATTGTCTAAATTGTAAAGTCTTATGATTTCGGAAAGATTTGTGAAACTCTCGAACGGATTGCCATTCGGTTTTTGTAATCTAAAGTACAAGCCTATAAATCCAATGTACTTGTACAATCCTGAGTCACCGCATTTCTCGGTTCCAATAAGTGAAACGAGGCATATGTTTAAATATATTTTGAATTAGACGCTATGTCATAAAACCTTCGATTAAAACAATTTACATAAAGCAATGTCATTCAAATGATTTTTAGGAGCATACTTTATATGGTCCAGTAATTGACTGTTAGCCAATCATGTGTTTCTGATCAAATATTGAGTAACAGTGTTATGAAATGAGCGTGTTTTTAAATCTCAATCATCCTCCCCATATTTTGCATCTTTTAAGGGTTTGAATTTTACTAAATTACAGATAAATCTGAATTTTACCCTTAAAGCCTTTTCCTACGATCATGAAGTATTTACTAAGCGTGTTCCTCTTCTCCGTTTTCATAAATTTATTCCGGAAGGTTACATATTTTAGCATAGATTCAAAAGTTTCCGAAGTGTTTTGCGTTTAAAGACTGCTGAATCGGTAGCGAGTTATATTATCAACACGTAGATATCAAAAGAAAATCATTTTCCACTTCATTTGTTTTAGAACAACGATCATCAAAAGGAGTTGTGAAGTTAGACAACCAATTAATTAAATCAATAGTCAAATCAAAGCGAATTATTTATCACAAGTGATGAAAATCAAATCTTTACGGCGCAAACAGTTTGAATTTATAATCTTATTACAGAAAATTTGAATTCCTGATTGTTTTCGCGGTTAGAAATTAATATTATTATGGGAGAGGGAGCTTTACTAGTAGGGAGGAAATTAAATCAAATCTCTTCGGAGGCTTCTCCGCTCGGTAGGTAGGTAATCAGCCCCTCCTGTCGGTCGTATTGGTAAACAAAATAAATTACCCGGTAGCCTACTTCTAGAGGAATTTAAGGGAACTTTTATTATTTTGTTATTGTTGTTTTTCGTGGTCGAGTTGACCGAAGACCCGGAGGTTAATGGAAAAACAATACTCGATTTAATCGACCGGTCTGTTGTATTTTTGTAAGATATTAAACTGTAATTTAAGGGTTGTTTTCTCAATACAGCCGTGATTTTATTATTACTTTTTCTGTTCAATTGTATAAAATATTAATGGTTTTTAATACTACCCACCTTCTGATAAGATTATTCTCATTGATTAATTACAAATTTTTAATCAAATAAAATTTCAACTTTTTCAAAGTTGTGATCGGTTCAGGCATCGTGAGTTCAATTCCAGGGCTGGCTAAATCCTCCATCACCACGATAGTAGTAAATTTTCAAACATTGATGTTTTTCATATACGAGAACATTGTCTTTCTTAAAAAAAAAATTACAGCTACCTGAAAAGTTAAATTGACCCTGTTTCGTACACAAACGCTTTTATAACGCCAGAGCTCACTTTTCTACAGTTTTTACTGCTTTTTGAAATCAGTTTTCTGGTAATTATTTTTCAAATTACAATATAATTGAAATTGATTGTTAGTTTGCTATACATATACATACCATAAATGGTTTCTTGCTATCCCTTGCATAAAATATTATGCGTTGCTCTGCAGAAAGAAGTAAGCCAACACATAAAACAAATTAGACTACAGAGAGATTTTAAATTTGCTTACTTTTCATGTAAGATTTCATATTTATTTGAGTTTTGCCTTGTCTTGCTTCATTTTGCAGAGTGGCGTTTTAATATAATGAACAAATATGCGAGTATGATCCGTCTTTATAACATACAAAACGGTATAATATCAAACGATACGTTTCCTAATAAAATAATAAGCGATTAATAAAATTTTACTTTTTGTTGTTGTGTGTAGACTCCACAATACTTTGCTTCGTTGTATAATTTCTTTTAATGACATATTCCCCTCTTTTTGATTTATTTATTTAAGTTTATAGAAAAATGTGACATTAACTGTGGGGTACCCCGTTCTAAAGCAACATTGTACAATGGTATAATTAAAATATAAGCATCAATTAATACTGCATGTACACGGAGAAAATTTTTATTCTAAAATACAATCATTTTATTCGTAAAAACGGTTAAAAACTGGACTAAACTTCTTACGAATAAATTAACTGTGTTTCAATGTTTATTGGCGAGAAAATGCAAGAATAATTTGTTGGTATACGTACGAAATTGCGTATACCAACAAATTATTCTTACATGTTCCCGCCAATAAACATTGAAACCCTGTTAATTTGTTCGTAAGAACTTCAGTCCCGTTTTTAACCGTTTTCACCAATAAAATGATCGTATTTTAGAATAACATTTTTCTCCGTGTAATATTAAATATATGTTTCAATTGACTAGCGCAGACCCAGATAAAATAACAATCTTTCAAAATCAATTTATGTTTTTTTGTAAAAAGGAGTCAATACGTCTAGAATTTGATTTAAAAATGACTAATTTCCGGTATTCTCTGCTAATACACTCTTAAACTACAATCAATAATATTCATCAATATCTATTTCAATTTCGAAGTACAATAAAACTTCTTCCGGAATAGAACGCAGGATGTTGGTAGGTTTAAACTTAAATAATTATTTGAGGGTTTCATTATTCCAAGTGGTTGAAGGGTCGCGAAAAAGGGGTCTTGGAGAATAATTACAGCGATGAAATAATTTATTAAAGCCGTTTTGTTTTGTTCTCAAAATAACTTATCCAGCATCGTCTGTATCGAAAATTTAGGATAATTATTATTAGGACCGGGTTAACTTCGGATTGGCACCCAAACTTTGTACGGGAGCCCAACGAAGCGTGACGCCACTCGGGCTCTGATCATTCCCGACCTAACTTCTTTACGTCTTGAAGGTGTGGGTTGACAGTGGCGTAGCATTTTTAGATCAAAAACCGCTAAGCTGCTTGTAAAGTACCTACCAAATACCTTAGCAATATATATTAAATGTTTATGATTTCGATTTTAAATCACTTATATTTACAAAAAAAATATATACAGCTACGTTTCAAGCTCAGTTAAAACATAGATGAAGGTTACACAGGCCTTTGGCTTACGATCAGTTATTTCAGAGAATTTGAACAATTCTTTAAATTTCAAACATATTTTTCAAGTTCTATGAATGTTTATTTCAAGTGATGTGATAACAGAAATTGAATAGAAATTTAAAATTAAAATTTTACTTTCATAAATTGCTCAAATTCTGTGTAATAACTGGTCCAAACACCCTTCGTTCACGCAGCTACTTACAAGCGACTATATCGCCGCTACCTGTCATACAATTTTGCTAGTGCAGCGCGTAGTGGCGTTTACAAATATTATTAATAGTATGAAAGGTGCAGACGGGCGGCGATTGCGTCGCTTTAAAGTAGTTCCATGGAAGAACGGCGTTAGAGTATATTCTTATATTATTTATATACAATAGCTTCACTGGAAGCCCTGAAGGAAATAATTTCCCTCAGGGCCTATTTCATCTTGGGATGCTGTGCGGTGGGTTCTTTTTAGGAAAGGAAGGAGAGGATGTTCTGGGAAGGAAAACGGTATGAGGGATGGGTCTCTAGGGAATCTGGGGGTCAGTGTGTCCAGGAGTGACAGACGAATGATAACATTCCTCCCACGGTGCAAGGTGATATTCCGAGAGAGCCCTGCTGGAGAGGTAAAAGATCTCTCTCAAGCAGTCTATTTCCGATCTGGCCTGCAACGCAATTGGTGGGCAGACGCATCCGCCGTCAAGATCCGGATAAACCTCTCCCCTGCTAAGTCACCAAACGTAGCGAACCACTTGGGGTGACCTATGGCAGAGAACACCCGGCGGCGGTACCCATACCCGCCTACCAATAAAATAAAATTATGATTTAAGCTCCCAAAATGCCCCTTTGATGATACGGCACTGAAGAACACATCTTAGGTACCATAGCAACGAAAGCGGCGCCGATTACTATTGCGAAGTTACGTTTTGAGTATCATAAATCGATATCTATACAAAGTTCACTGTTATTAATTTACTGATGAATTATGTTATATATATACAACTTTATGTTGTATTATTTGTTGACGAGACTATTATTCTTAAGAGAAAAACAGCTAATACATAAAATATAGAGACAAATTGTTAAATGAAGTCAAGCCAAAAAAAATCTCCTTTGTTAAGGTTAATTGGAGGTGGAGTTTTATTACATATTAAAATTAATTTTAGGTGCGGAGGAGGGGAAGAAGAATATAGAATGAGGATAAAAAATGCTCCCGATACTTTCCACAGACTTGGTATTAATATTAGATCGTACGATATTATCGTAATCGATATATCTGAAGTGTTTTGCTAAAAATGTCTATATTTTGAAATTTTGTGTTATGTTGCGCACATATACGGGAAATCGATGATTTTTTCTCACGTTAGTTCTACACGTGGGCAAATGAAAAAAAAATGGATTGCCGTGTTTATCTTGTTGGAATATGATTTTTTTAAAAATTGGTAAGCTCTGGCGAGTCCGGGCCATTATTATGAATTATTAATGACATTCTTTAAGAGTTTACCATTTTCTCCCATTGCAAAAATAATTTCCAAAAAGTTAAATGACCTTGCTTCTCATTTATATGCTGGTTCAGACCCGTGAAAAATTACAGGATAATAAAATTATTGTAGGATTTGTAAAGCTCAAAGTATTTATTAAATATTTACCTCAGGGTTCATCATGCCTTTCAAAAACAGATATTGTCAATGTTCTTTATAAAATAATAACTTTTTTTTTGTCAAATTAGATTCACGTTCAAAAATTCATCTTTCGAATGAACACCTTTACTAAATTTGAAAAAGCGCAGACGATTTGAAATATTATGAATTCTGACTTCACTTGTAAAGGTAAAATTTAAAAAAATACACATTTTAAATATAGAATAGAAAATTAAAATAATTTTCTTTAAAAAAATAACTATATAATAATATACTTTTGGGTAAACTTTCGATCGAACTGGACACGCTTATTACGAAGATACTTTGTTTGGCGGCCAGCTGTCAGTTTGATATGTTGGTATTCCCGACAGAACTAGGAGCTAGATGATCGTAGCCGACTTCACGCGGAAACATAAATGGCGCGTATAAAAACACTACATAATTTCACACCGTGATTCTTCAACCATTCCACCAACATTTCCTCCTTTCCTATGATCTCTAAAAATCCCACCAAACCAACCAAACACGATACACAATCCATTTTTTTTCGTTTTGCAAGAGGTCTATCTAAGCGAAAAAACTAACTAGTTGTTAATTAAAAATCGGAAATAAGCGGGAAGAAACGAGCGGCTAGAAACAATAGGGAACCATCACCCTTTGTTTTTACCAAACTTCTCGGGCTCGGGAGTGCGGTGTGACGTCATAATGTAGCCAGTCAATGATGACTCGATATTTGAATTTTCACACAACTTTGAAAGTGAATTAATTAATTTAATAATTTTTTGGGGGTTTTAAGTACGTTAATCGAGTTAAGTTACTTTTTTACATATATTAAAAGCATTGAAAATACCATATTACATACAGTGCATGTACCCTATTAAATTAAATTAAATAACTAAAAATAAATTAATACAATTGATTAAAAAAACTAGTCTGAAAACCTATTTTGTTTTAAATATAAACTAGGTTAGAAATTATTTTTTTTTTTTAATGAGAATTTTTTTTAAAAGTAAAAAAAAACTTGCGTTAAAGCCATTATTCCTTTTATTTTATTTCCGGCACGAGTACGATTTCCGTGGCGCCGCCATTTGACAATGGATTTCGATATATCAAAATAAGTCGAAAATGAAGAATAAAAGTTTTCAATATCTCGCTTCGTTTTTGAGATTTCGATACTTTCAAGTTTTAAATGTTGTTAACTAGATAAGAATTTATAAATAAAAATAAAAATAAATAAACAATTTTTTTTTCACTTTAGGCACTTTCTTTTTTATCACAAACCATGTTACACAAACGTAGCGTAGCCGCTAAACTACTTGAAAACTGGGATGTTTTTCTTGCCTTGACGCGAGCAGGCGCTACGAAGGGGGCACTTTCTCTTGTATCACAAACCATGTTACACAAACCTAGCGTAGCCGCCAAACTACTTGAAAACTGGGATGTTTTTTCTTGCCTTGACGCGAGCAGGCGCTACGAAGGGGACACTTTCTTTTGTATCAAAAACCATGCTACACAAACCTAGCGTAGCCGCCAAACTACTTGAAAACTGGGATGTTTTTTCTTGCCTTGACGCGAGCAGGCGCTACGAAGGGGGCACTTTCTTTTGTATCACAAACCATGCTACACAAACCTAGCGTAGCCGCTAAACTACTTGAAAACTGGGATGTTTTCCTTGCCTTGACGCGAGCAGGCGCTACGAAGGGGGCACTTTCTTTTGTATCACAAACCATGCTACACAAACCTAGCGTAGCCGCTAAACTACTTGAAAACTGGGATGTTTTCCTTGCCTTGACGCGAGCAGGCGCTACGAAGGGGGCACTTTCTTTTGTATCACAAACCATGTTACACAAACATGACAGTTTTAAAGTAGTTTAGGGGCTACGCTAGGTTTGTGTAACATGGTTTGTGATACAAAAGAAAGTGCCCCTTTATAGCGCCTGCTCGCGTCAAGGCAAGAAAAACATCCCAGTTTTCAAGTAGTTTAGGGGCTACGCTAGGTTTGTGTAACATGGTTTGTGATACAAAAGAAAGTGCCCCCTTCGTAGCGCCTGCTCGCGTCAAGGCAAGGAAAACATCCCAGTTTTCAAGTAGTTTAGCGGCTACGCTAGGTTTGTCTAACATGGTTTGTGATATAAAAGAAAGTGCCCCCTTCGTAGCGCCTGCTCGCGTCAAGGCAAGGAAAACATCCCAGTTTTCAAGTAGTTTAGCGGCTACGCTAGGTTTGTGTAACATGGTTTGTGATACAAAAGAAAGTGCCCTCTTCGTAACGCCTGCTCGCGTCAAGGCAAGGAAAACATCCCAGTTTTCAAGTAGTTTAGCGGCTACGCTAGGTTTGTGTAACATGGTGTGTGATACAAAAATGAATGTATTTTTTTATTAAATCACTAAAAAACTTCATAGTGTCGATATCTCGAAACGAAGCAAGATATCGAATTATTCTTCATTTTCGATTTATTTTGGATCAATTTATCAAAATCCATCGTCAAATGTCGGCGCCACGGAAATCGTACTCTCCCCTTATTTCCAGTATTCGCCAAACTAGTGCTAAAACAGATTTTTAGGTAAACCTTTTAACATTAAAAAATTTAATGTAAACAAAAAAACGTGCCTGAAGGTCTTTATTCAATTTACTGTATTTTATTTCCAGAATTTCGCCAAACTAGTGCTTACCTAATTCGCATAGATTGTCTAGTAGTGACATATTTCTAGCTCCTCGTTATATTACGGTATTATATCGGGCCGCCAAATATCGCGGCATCGCGCTGTCGTACGCGGCAGTAAATTTTTAATTTACGGAAATTTTAATTGCAATATATTCCACTTCCCCGAATGCAAAAAGTTTATTTTACAGTAATTAAGGTGAATTTAAAGGTTTTTTGAAAAAAAAATTTATTATTATAAATGAATTATTTAGTGTTTTTATACGCGCCAATTATGTTTCGCATGAAGTCGGCGACGATCATCTAGCTCCTAGTTCTGTCGGGAATACCAACATATCAAACTGACAGCTGACCGCCAAACAAAGTATCTTCGTAATAAGCGTGTCCAATTCGATCGAAAGTTTACCTACTTTTGAAATTAGCTATCACTTTGTGGTTATCCATTTTATAATTAAATGAAACAATATAACTTAGTTACAACCACTGATTTATTTAGTTAAATATATTAATTATATTATAATAGATAGGTACTTTTCTGAATTCTTCACACAATCAGTTCAAATATTGAAAATAACACTTAAATTCAAAACAAATTTTATGTTCATCGAACAAGATTACATGCATGACTAACGCACATAACAGAAAATCGAAATTAGTGTGTTCGATCAGGTATTATCTGACCTCAGTCCCCCCAACACGGCTGTCTTTGTGAAGTAACTACGTTACTGAGTAAATACCTTCCTCGTTAAAGACCGTATCATATAACGTTTATCTTCCGTTTCCCAAACTTAATAATGTTCGTAATGATACCTAATGACCTCCAAAACTATTTGAAAGGGTTTTAAAGAAATAACCAACTCAAGGACCGAGTTTCAAGGACACCCTGAAAGATCTAAGGATGGTTGGAGTCTTTTATAATGGTAATCACCTTAACATTAATACTTTTTCACAGCATTTGGTATGTATGTATACGCTCAAGGATTCGTAATAGTGAACTTGACAATTCTTTAACTACTTTATGTAAAGATTTTTGAAGGATTAATAAAATGTATGTAAAACCTTTTTTGCGTTAGCTCCACCTTGGAGGCCCTGAAGAAAAAAAATATTTTCGATTTCGTTGAGGACGCTGGAGGGTCTTTTTAGGAAAGGTATGAGGGGTGGATAGTAAGCCAAAACAGCTGTTATATCACAATATTAAAAAACTGGCAGAACTTAATAATATCTTATTAAACTTAATTTAAATAGAAAATTTAATGGAGTTCTACGAATTAATCACAAAAAACAATAAAAACTTTTTGTTTTTATTAAATAAAAATTTCAAACTTCATTTGAACCACTATTTAAAAGATTCCATAAAGTGAATTTGCATTTATTGAAGAAGTTTTTGTTATCGTTTAAAGTTACATTGAAATCATCCTTCTTTCAATGTATCTATTAAAGATTGTTAAGTTAGTCGTTCTGATTTAATTTAACTCAAATTTGTACGTTTATTTATGAAAATATATTGATATATTTTATTTTATTTTTTATTTGATACAATATTTTTACATACATAAAATATACACTGGGTGGTTTACCCGTGATGAGGCCTCCATTTTATATTTAAAAAAAATATACCTACACAATATATTTAAAAATATGTATAATGTTGGTGAATAAAGAAATTATATATATAAAAAAACTTAAGATTAAGATAAATGAAACTTAAAAATATAGATTTAAAATTAAAGTAAAATTAAAAATAAATAATATTATAAGGTTTATCATGTGTTGTGTGTTTGTGGGTGATTGTGTTTTATATTGGTTCTGTGTGTTACTATGTTTTATTATTTTATGCTATGAGATTTTGGTAATATTATCTTTTTTGTTCTTTAATCCATTTTGTAATTTTGTTTCGGAATTTATTTTTGTTTTCCTCCATTTTATTTTCAAGTGTTAGACTGTTGAATGCTTTCATAGCGTGATATTGGTAATATCTTTGTCCAAAGCTTGTATTTACCGTCGGAGTTTTTTATGTTTTCTTTGTACGCTTGTCTAACTGGTCTGTTAGTGATATTTTGTGTTTGTTGAAATTAGATTTTTTTTAAAGTAGGTATTATTAAAATTATAAATGTTGTTAAAACATTCACGTTTGAAGTTAAGTTGAAATAACATTAGCTATAATTACCATTTTTGAAATAATATGTTGTAATTTTTGCTTAATTGATACATCGGTTTATTGGGATAGACGGTTAATTGGGACAAAACCCAAGGAACAGAATCCAAATAATGAAACTATTACTAATTTACTTATGTTATCCTCGGCAACATTCCGTTTATTTGGGACAATTTTCCACCTGAAGTCGACGCAATATAGTGTTTGGGTTAACGAATTTTAGTTGAGACGGAAAATCATTTTTTATTATTATTAATTTTATTATCATCGGGGGTTCGGAGTTCACTCGGCGGAAATTCAGTAGACTTCGCCCACGCCGACGGCTCGTCCGCCGACATTCGTCAAAGTGAAATCGTTCACTTTGAAGCGCACACTGCCGCAGGTGTAAGATGTCATTTTTAGGTTCGATACTGGAGCGACAGAGCAATTTAAAAGTTTTTCCTCGGATTGCTAAAGGAAATTTTTCCGCCCACATAAAAAAAAATCATACCTCCGAATTCGAATATGGAGACATACAAACTGATTATACTTCTATATAGCCAATGAATTTATTTGTCTTTTGTCTATTATCACATATACGTAGGATTCATAAAAAATAATTATTAAATCGTTATCCTTAAAATATTTTAAAGAATCTAGAGAATATTTATTTTGCTATATTTTGAATGTACAATATATTATATAGTCTCTGATAAAAAAAAATTCAAAGCAATTGCAACAAAACAATTCGTGGTTTTGGAAATTGTGCCATATTGTGACAAAAAGCGCTAGAGTGGTTATATACTGTTATTATAATACTCGTGTATAATTGTTTGTTCTTGATTTGTATATATTTATTGTACCTATCTTAGATTATTTCATTTTTCACATATTTCTTTTCCGCTATTCAAAAAATATTTTTATTTACAGTTTTTTTTACATGCTTTTCGACTACCACACTAGACACATGCCCGTATTATGGTAGTCAAATGTACCTATAATAACACACATTTTATATCTGTATATATGATATTAGTAAATAGTCCCAACTGCTCCCGTCTGGAGCCAGTGAGACTATGGCATCCCCACTTGGGGTATGTTGTAAGGCTTAAGGAAGTGGGGAGGGGAAGGAGATGGGGAATAGGAGGGACGGGAAGTAACCTGGCTATTCAGATCTGGTCACCAAACACGGTTAAAGCCATTTCAAGCAACGTTTTCAATTTCAAATTCAATGGTGGTCTTACACCAGGACGATACTAAGAGTATCTTCCACTATGGATCGTGCCGCTAATATACCTTATATTATTTTTAATTGATTAATTGTGAAATGACACAAATTAATCAAATAAAACATATTTGCGCACGCCGGGTTCGAACCCGTGACCTTCAGATTGGGAGGAGAGTGTCTTAACTCTAGTTTCAACCACCAACGTCTAACCTACCATACAATTCGCTTATTTGGGAAAGTCGCTTATTTGGGACAAAATTTTAGGGCCCGATGTGTCCCAATTAAGCGGAATCGACTATAGTTTGTTTTATTTTATACGTATCCAAGTTCATTATAATATATTATATATCATCTCTTTCATTAATATTTCTGTATATCCAACTTAGTAACTGATATGATATTCAATTCCACTATCAATGTATATTTGTTAACATCCTATATAAGTTTATGTATTTTCTTACCTCAAATTTTTTCTTCTTTTTTCTTTTACCTTTGTAATGGCACTACTCCCCAATTCAAACACGAGAAATGTTTTCTTTATTCAATTGGGTAGATCCGTTAACAAACTATTTTATTGTACTTATCTTTTAAGACCCATGATTTTCTTTTTGTAAATATATGATCCTAAATATTTCAAATAATAAAAAAAAATAAAAAAAATTGAAAGATCTTTTAGGCTTGAATAAATTATTGTCTTATTGAACGATCAGAGTGGCCGTGGGCGGGGCATGAAACTATGTTCGTGGAGTCAGTCACGTTTCATTTGAAGTAATCGAGTCTGTCTAGCGAGTGTTAGCATCATGTGGGGTAGGTAATCTAGCGGGATAAACTTCCGCGGATCGTAATACTTGCTCAGCTACCAAGAGTGCATCTAATGACCCGTGATCCCTGCGAGAAGATCGCTTAATGAATTCGATCAGCCCCCTTCCCACATTAAGCTGTATACCTACATAATATTTATAAAGGTAAAGCTGACTGGGAATCTTATGGAGTTAGCGAGGAAAATTTGGATGATTTTAAATTTCAAATTTCAAAATAAGGGAGAAGAAAAGTGGTCCATAAACATTTCATCTTTTGAATACGGCCTCCGTGGGCGAGGGTTAAGGCTCTTGAATAGCGATCCGGAGATCGCGGGTTCAAATTCTGGTATGTGCAAGTTATTTTTGTTTGATTGATTTGTGTTATTTCACAAATTAATCATTTAAAAATATCATACAGAATATTTGCCGCACGTTCCTGAGTCGAAGGTGCTGTTAGTATCAACCACCATTCAGAATTGAAACGTTCCTTGAAACGGCCTTAGCCCTGTTTGGTGACTAGATATGAATAGCCAGGTACATGTCCACCTTCCTCATTCCCGTTTCCGTCCCCTCACCACCACTTTCAGCCCCACAATATACCCCTATTGGTGATGTTATAGTCTCACTTGCTCCAGGTGGTTTGGGAGCAGTTGGAACTTTTGTGCGGTATTTACATAAATAAAATTTAAAAAAAATAACAATTTCTGGGACACCAAAATCAACTAGGTCTTAAAACTAATAACAAAAGTATCACTCTCATCACTCTTGGCTCTACTACCCCTGATGGTCCTTGGCCTCCTCAAGAGTCTTCCTCCATTCATATCGGTTTTAGGCCAGCTCTATCCAGTATAGAAGTTCCAAGATATATATATATATATATATATATATATCTTTGACGACGTTGTTGCTCCATCTTAATCTTGGCCTTCCCAGGCTCATTTGTCCTATCGGTCTTGAGTTCAGCAAGGACTTTGGTGCTTGATGTTCGGTCATTCTCTCCACACAACCCAGCCACCGAAGTCTTCCCAGTTTTATACATTTTGTGACGTTTGGCTTCTTAAATAGAGTATAGAGCTCATTGTTGTAATGTCTGCGCCATAATCCACTTTCTAAAACTGGTCCGAAGATACGCTTCAACAATTTCCTTTCAAAAACGTCCAGTGCTCGCTTATTCCTATTAGTACTCACGTCTCAGCTGCGTACGTAAGCACTGGTCTAATAAGTGATTTGTACACTAATATCTTGGTGTTTTGCCAGCAATCAGGATTTTACCTGCTTTTGTAGGCGGAAAAAACAGTGATTTGCGCTCACTATGCGCTTCTTGATCTCCGCTGTAGTATTATTGTTGTTTTTTTTTTTATCAGGAAGAGGTTTGTTGGGTGCATCCTACGGCCATGTATTTAGGTCTTAACAAAAGTATACCTTAAAATAAATATCATTAAATACCGATTAAGCGTCACTAAAAATAAGACATGCGTCAAAATATAATATTCATAAGAAATGCGTCAAACGATATCTGTTAATTAAAATACATAATGACAGTGGAAAGCCAAAATGACTAACAAGCCATACAGCTAAAAAAAAGCCTTAAACTGAATCGACGGTGGAAAGGCTAAATGAAAAACAAGCCATATAACCGGAAAAAATGGCAGCTCCATACAGCAGCTCTATGATGGTTAAGCCATTTTTTTCTACCTGTATGACTTGTATGATGATGGACACTGCAACGCTGTCCGAAACGTCGGCTAAAGAAGGAGGTAGCACAACACGGTATAACACCCCAAAAACAACAACGAAAATGCTTTTGGCCGTGAAAATCTAAAAAGCGTATCATTATTTTACCAGTTCAAAAATATACCTTGTATGTTATGTGAAAACGTAAAATGTATATCCTTTCTTAAATCGAGCGCATTATTTTTAGGTAGTCTTGGCGACCCCGCTCTAAATGAAATGAGGGCTAAGAAAAAAGAACTACATATTTATAATGTTAAAAAATTAACAATTTTACAAGTTATCGTCATTTTATAGTTTAATAATATTTATATGCTTTATCTACCTTTATCACTAATTCAAAATACATACATAATTCAGTATCTACTAAATAATTCATATTGTTTAATTAGAATACTAAGACCACCTGACCCCAGCAAACCCTAATAAGGTATTTTTTAAAGATTTTCTTAGATAATCTTCTAATTCGAATTTCTGATCAGAATTTCAAATAAAAATATTTATGGCGTCGTAAATTGATAATTCGGCCTTATGTGTGTCGATAAGAGTGTCAATTCCAATGCCGTTTGCAAATTGAGAATTTGTAAACTAAAAAAGGGGAAGGGGTAGAAAGCTTTTCGATGCTAAGCTGAAGAATACAAGCTCGATGATCGGAGGTACGAAAAACAATTTTTTCCAATGATAAAATAGCTGCCGATAATATGGAGAAAAACAAATAAGTCGAAGATAATATTGTATATTCTGAAATTTGAAAAATGAGATTGACAAAAATGACGATTTTACAATAGGTGGCAATAGCTGAATTGGAAGAGGCGCCTGTCCCGGTAAGACGAAAGATTCTGGGTTCATGACCCAGTTGCGACTGTTATCTTTTATTTTTCTTAGTCTTGTTCATTTTCATATTTTCATTTAGATTATGTAATTAATAATACAAGTTCATTGATTTTTAGTTTGTGTAAATTTGTAGTTTGGACACTGTTAATTGAATACGAAAATTTTATTTTTCGTAAGACGTGGTTTGAAACCCTAAAACCCCCCTACTGACTACGCCCGTGAACTAAGCAGAATATTTTACTTTACGTGTAGCAATAAAAATCATAAGTGGCTTTTAATAAACATATAACTTCGTTACAATGCGCACAGAAGCCATTAAACCTCGAATAAAAGTGTCTCGGTCAGTTGTCAAATGGGTCACCTATTGCAAAGAACGTATATGTAAGTAAATATACACCTCAGATGAATTACCATACTTCTCTCAGTTTTTTCTTTTGTTCCGGTTACTAGACAAACTTGTATTATCTTAATCTCACATCGAAAGAGAAACTGAATTTAACATGCATTGATTACTAAATGAAATACAAAAAAGTATTTACTTTGGAATCTTGGAGCGTTAACACTCAAAAACTGTTTTAAAATTTATTAAGTTTAAAAAATTTGAAAAAATCTCCAACACCACTTACCGGCAATTTAGTGAATGAAAGGTCAATGCCATTATCTGAAATTACTTCAAGCAATGGCGTTAATAGTCATTATTTAGTAATGCTTAATCATAATATTATAGTGAGATCGTACGTTACGTCACCGTTATAGTTAGTATCTTATGTATTTTTCGTTTTCAAACAAGAGTTGTGAGAAGGAAAAGGACATACGTCGATGATTTCCATAAGAACTCTCGCTGGTGCTAGTTACGGCTTCCGTGGTTGAAGAGCAAGGCTCTCGACTAGCGATCCGAAGGTCACTAGTTCAAATCCCGGCGTGTTAACATTATTTGAGTTTTTTTTTTAAATTTAATTTTTTACAGTAATATATGTATGGTATATTTGCGCCATATTCCGGAGTTGAAGATACTCTCACTATCGCCCTGGTGCAAGACCACCATTCAGAATTAAAACGTTGCTTGGAATGGCTTTAACAGTGTTTGCTAGATCTGAATAACCAGGTACTTCCTCACCTTCCTATTCCCAATGGCATTCCCAATTGGGTATGCCCATGGTCTCACTGGCTCCAGACGGGAGTAGTTGGGACTTTTGTTAGGTATTCACATTTAAAAAAAAGTATTTGTGGAAGTTGGTGCAATAGTTTAGTGGTTAGAGTAGACCCCCGAATAATTCATTCTAAAATTCCAGTAGTATCTATAATCTTTTGTCTTGTGACTATTTAATAATTACCTACATACATCAATCTGGTCCTGCCGATAAGGACTCGGATGAAACTCCCGATTCTGTTACAGGAGTATTTTATTGGGAAGAACGAATTGTTTATTTTGGTAAAAAGTATTGTTTTTCTCATTTATTATTTGTATTCTTAGATTCTCATGGTCATCCGTCTTTAGCGATGACTTTGTAGATGTCAGTCCGTGCCCTTCGCAATACAAACTTTTCTCCCGATCAATCGAAAAGTTCCGACCCTTAAGAAGTTTGTCTCTTATCTTTTCTTAGCTCCGGCTCCGGCCAGCAGGTCCATCCATCTCCCCCGACACCGACGCCGACGCCGACGCCCTGCCCCTTCTTGACTGCCGAACTTTTCCTAATTTTACCAATTTGGCCGGGATTCTGGTAGAGGGGATAATAACGGGGACATTCCATTAATGGACAATGGGCTCGGTGACAGTTCATATCAACCGGGACTCGATGATGCTTTGAACCCTGTGAAAACAATAATTTTTTCGCGAATAAAATTCAATCGAATAAAAATTATGTTTTAAAAGTACTTTATTTGATGGTAGGCACCTACCAATTCAGCAATAGCAATCAATCGAATATAAATAACGTTAAAACGTATGTATTCTCTTTAAAAGAACATAAAAAGTAAGGGAAACTGGGCGTACTGTACAGGGCCCGCAGATACTTTAATATTACACAACTGCTAACCTTGTACACATCGCAAGTCCGTCCCACGGTTGAATTTGGCAGCCACCTCTGATCTGGCCCCAAAGTACCTGAAAACCACCCGCGGAAACGTGGTTTATAGATATTGATAGATTCTCCCGTCTTAACAAACGGATTGCAATCTTTAGAGCACAGGCGTCGGGTGGGGATGCTGTCGTTATTCTACCGGTATTTCAATGGAAGATGCTCCGAGGAACTAGCGTCATTTATCCCCTCATCACCGGTGCATAGTCGGGAAACACGCCAAATGCACGCCCGACATATGTACATGGTTGACATTTGTCACATGAGAACGGGTCGCTTCTACGATTCGTTCTTGAGTTCAACAGCTCGGCTGTGGAACGATTTGCCGGCCTCTGTGATTCCTACTTCCTACAACATGGGTCTCTTTAAGACCCATGTTCACTCCTTCCCCTCCTCAAAAATACCCTCCACCCAGCATCTTCAAAGATGACATAGGCCCTGAGGGAAATTACCTCAGGGCCTCCTGTGTGGAGTTAATATAAAAAAATAAAAATCAAATACTGGGTCGACAAACATATTGACTCTAATTTATATAATTGTAATTAGAAGAAAATAATATGGTTTGAATACCTATCACTTTTTTTTCGTTTCGATTTTCTCTCTTATTAATTTAGTATGTATTTGTATTTTAGAAATTTACAAGTTTGTTTTCGAAAATGATTTTTTCTCTATGATCAGGGTTAAATCAAACAATACAAACAAAATATTAAAAATACCTTCACAAATAAAGCAATAAAATAAATCAAGAATTTTCCCTTTCGTTGCACACACAAAACACGTTGACGTCGAAAAAAACACATTCCGAACAAATTGATATCCGATTCGCACTGCTTCGTAATAAAAATCTCGTTTTAGGACAACATTCTGGTTTATTGATGTAGGCCGTATTATTTTGGTGGGGTTTTCTTTTTTCCCTTCGTGGCGGGGAAAATAATAAATCTGCCATTAATGGGGGGACTTCGGCAAAACAAAGGGTGCCCTTTCATTGATTGACGTGGTAGATTGTAATCAATATTGATCCTAATTCATCCGGAGCGGTAAACGAAAATTCCCTCGGCAGGGTTGACCAAAACAATTGCTAATTCAAAAATAGATGGAGACCATAGATATCCAAATTGATAGACTTTACCTAAAACACGAAATCTGGGTATCTTTTCGACGAGCTGGAGGCAAAAATTTGACGACCGTCCGTGGTCGAGTGGTAACACCACTTGACTCCCAATCGGAAGGTTGGGGGTTCGAACCCGGCGTGCGCAAATAAATTTTATTTGATTAATTTGTGTTATTTCACAATTAATTAATAAAAATAATATATACTACATTTGCGGCACGTTCCAGAGTGGAAGATACTGTCAGTATCGCCCTGGTGTAAGACCACCATTCAGAATTGAGACATTGATTAATGGCTTTAGCCGTGTTTAGTGACTAGATCTGAATAGCCAGGTACTTCCTACCTTCCTCTTCCCCATCTCCTTCCCTTCCCCAATTTCCTTCAGCCTCACAACATACCCCAATTGGGGATGCCATAGTCTCACTGGCTCCAGACGGGAGCAGTTGGGACTCTTGTGAGGTATTCTCTATAAAAAAAAAAAAAAAAACAACATGACCATATTTTTAGCACCTTGAATGTTTTGAACTAGGTAGTTATTATTAGGATGTTATGAACTATGTTAGTATTATATTTTTTAAAAAGATATGTATATATTTATTTATTTCTTCAAAAACATTAGAAACATACTAGATTCCAAATCTATGAAAATTGTTTATTCTCTTTGTAAATCAATCATTGAATATGGAATAATCGCATGGGGAGGTGCAACACTATCAGCTATAGATTCATTTTATCGAAGGCACAAAAATTAATCATGAAGGTTATTCTTAAAGAGCCCATAATAACAAGTACTGTAGGTATATTCAACAAATTTCATGTGTTAGATATTCGACAAATCTTCTGTACAAAAATAAAACACATACATTTTACGAAAATACCCAAAATATTGTAAACACGTGGCACAAAACCAAAGAACTCATACAATCACCTAAAACAAACACAACAAATAAATTTCAAATACATTGCGTCTAAAATATACAATAACCTTCGTGACAGAACAAGACAATCGAATAATATTAACAAATACAAAATCCTGATCAAACAATGGATCATCGAAAAAGGTCGTGCAATAATTAGTCGCCTCACCCAAATATCTATCTCATCATTAACTACCAACCTGAATTTTTTTGTCAAATGTTTTTACTTCATTAAAAAATGTACTTCATTTAATATTTATAAAATATTTGTAAATTAGTCTGTCTCGATACAGGATTTCCTAGTGAGACAGGCAAGTCTAAAAATCATATGTAAACCTTTTTATATAGATGCACATAATAAATAAAAAAAAAAAATATATACCGATTTAACTTTATATAATTTGTTTTTTAATTTTTTTTAAATTTAGTTTAATTTTATAATCTTTATTTTTATTTGAAATTTATCTTAGTAAATATTTTTTTCTTCACCAACATTATAATATATATTTTTTTTGTAGATTCCAAATTTGTTTGTATTATAAAATGGAGGCCTCAGCACGGTTAAGCCACCCAATGAGACCAACATTACTGGATTGTATTATGAAATGTAAAATATTGTATCAAAATAAAAAAAAGACATGTAAACATTTTTTGTATTAAAAACATATAAAAAATATGTATACAAACAAATAAAAATATATAAAAAACATATGTACAAATTATGTATTATGTTGTTATTTGAAATCTTTACATATACATTTTGTAATTATTTTTTGATATATTTCTCTAAAGGTTGTACCTACATACAGCTCGTAATGTAGAATGATACACATGGAAATAAAAAAAATATAAAACAGTAGGTAAAATGATAATTAAGATTAAGTTCGTTGTTATTGACATGTTTCCGAAAAATTCGCGTAGAAATACAATAAAAAATAATAATGCCTTTTTGAATATGTATTTTTTCAGCCCTGCTTTCATTATGTTTTCCCCACACCTTTTCACAACTCTTCTCTAGGCGGATCTGAGAATGTGAATTTTCTTGCGATTAGCTAGTTATTGGCTCGGAAAATGGCAAAACTTGCTTTATTTATTCAAGAGCCATTAAAGGGCGCGCCAGTGTCATGTGGACTGCGGGGAAGGGGAAAAGAAAACACGTGTTTTGGTCATTTTAATGGACTATTAAGCCGACCCTTACTATCTGGCAGATAACCAGTACTTTTAATGAGACTTGGAAGGAAGTGCAATAAAATCGAAAGATAAGTGATTGATAGATATGGTATTATAGTAGTCGGTGTGTTTTGCTAACATGCATATGAAATAATACATTTAACAACAACTGTAAATGAAAACATCTTTATAACCCCGAACTTCGAGGCAGACCCTACACGGAGAAAAATGTTATTCTAAAATACGATAATTTTATTCGTAAAAACGGGATTGAAATTCTTACGAACAAATTAACAGGGTTTTAATGTTTTTTGGCGGGAACATGTAAGAATAATTTGTTGGTATACGTAATTTCATACGTATACCAACAAATTATTCTTACGTGTTCCCGCCAATAAACATTGAAACCCTGTTAATTTGTTCGTAAGAACTTCAGTCCCGTCTTTAACCGTTTTTACTATTAAAATGATCGTTTTTTCTATTAAAATGTTGGTTTTTTCAATTAAAATGATCGTTTTTTTCAAATAACATTTTTCTCCGTGTGATTACCCAGTACAAATGGATATGTTTAATTTTTATTTTGTAGATAGATACTTACGTGGTTTGTGACGACTTCAACATTACTTTCGAAAGAGAAAAAAAAAAGGAGGATTTTCTTCATCGGAAAAGCTCATACAATTTTTTTTTCCCACCCAAACGAAGTTCAAATCGGACACTATAGCGACACCTGCGATAAATCAACAAACTATTAGAGAGATCTGTAAAACAACAAGATTATGGTGATTTCTCCTTCCATCGAAAGATGTCGATAAATAAAAACGTGATATTTAAAACTTTAAGGGTGGAGTCTCACAGAAAAGTTTTATCCAATCAAGAAACAGGAGGCGTGACAATATATGAAAGACCACTTTGAACTTTGGACTTGAGACATAATTCAAGAAACTAATGGATCCAACCTTGAGATTTATTAAAATCGAATAAGGGTTCATGCCCGGAGAAATAAACAAAGTCACACGATCAGTGCATTCGGAACGATGACCCTAGCAAATGTTTACAATACGAGTGCAGTAGAGGGATAATTAACCATTGAAGTACGGGAAGAAACTGCCTCCGAGATGACAAAAAAAGTTCACGTAAAATGATTATGAAAATCAGATGTATAAAATGCGTCAGTACGATAAAGGAAAAGTTACACACAATGATTGAGGTGTTAAAAAACTTACGAACATTGGTGAAAATTGACGTAAAAGGCGAGACAGAACGAGAATTCCGAACTAAGATTTGTATAAATCAGAAAACGGGAAATATACAATTATGAGAGTTGATATGGTATAGTGAGTCGAGAGGAACGGCAAATCGAAAAGAAAATCAAGGAAAATTCGTACTTTATCGACAGATGGCGGATAGCTTAAAACACTGAAAACAGCTTTAATCTTAATGCGAGGGTTATAATATTATTGAAAACCGACAGCCAATTTTGTTGGAAAATAGAAGGAAATGGTTGGACGTACGGAACCATGAAATTTAAAGGAAAAACCAGAGTATAGACATGTGATTTAACAAGGGAGAAACTCGGATATAAAAGGTTATCGGCCGCCGACGAATTCAAAACATAAACACATCAAAATTTGAACATGATTTCTAGCAATTAAGGACCCTTTTATAGCTTTAGAGGTCGTAAAAAAATACATTGGTCTTATGAGATAATCTAAACAGAGGAAACACATTAAAATAATACGTAACGTAAACAGAGATAGCGGAGTCCTGGGATATAAACAAATCGAATGATAAACATAGATATTTAATGGATATTAATGCTTTTCCCAGGGTGAGTGAAACAAAATACTTACGTACTTTGAATAAAACAATTAAAGATGACATTTAAACGGGGTCGAATTGGTGATACGTTTGTAGTGAAGGTGCAAGAAAATGGAAGAAAAAATGCTTTGACAAAATTAAGTTCCCCTTAAATTATTGGAAAGCGTTTGAATACATGGCAAATCACTTTGGAAAGAGGGAAAAATGTTTTATAGAACGGAAACCCTTTTTAAAATCAGAAAATGGTGCCAAAAAATTAAATCACATCGAAATTAGCACGATTCGAGGGTGAATAGAATGCACATAATGACGAATATAGGTATTCTACCGGTTTCAGAAAGAAATTTAATACATACATAGATGGGCATGGCGAAAGCCATTTTTGCTGTAAAATTCAGCGAAAAACGAAGGAAAAATGTGCAACTAAATGATCGATTATAAAGTTGAAAGAGTCTGAAGGTATTTCAGTTAAAATTTGGATCAAAAAATTTGAAAGTGAAGAGAGATGTACTCAATCAACGGGAAAATAGCGTATTTGCACCCAGTGACAGGCTCGCATTGTGTCCGCGATCATGGACATATTCGTTTACAAAATAAATTTTATATGTATAAATAAAATATCCACTTGATCTGTATTCTCAGAAAGGTTGGGCGAATAGTTGATTATATTTACCAGTCCGGATCCGAATTCCGCGAGTGACTGAAATAGCTAGGGGGGTTGCAACTAAAAAAATATTTCTTCACGAAACAAAATGACTTAAGTCAAGACAGTCGATAATAATGTGTCCATTTCAAAAAATTACGAGTTGATAGGAATCATTATTTTATGCCAGGACAAGTGGAGTTAAGATGTTCTGGAATTGAGGGAGGTATAAATGCTGATGACGAGCTCAGAATGACGAGTTGATTCGACAACGGAAGGATTATCTACAATAACGCGACATACGTACGGCTAACTTTCAAAGTGAAATTTACAGATCAAAAGTTCTAAGTCCAGTTACATAATTGAAGAGTGTTGTTATAAATTCGTTCAAAATAATTTTCAACACTTAGAGTTTTCTTTAGAATTTGGTTTTATTCTTATCAAGTGAAAGTAAAAGAGTTGAATTAAATAATAATTATTAGTGCTAACAATTAAAGTGACTTGCATTTAAACGGAAAAGTTTTAGTGGAAATAATTACCTTATTAATTTAGTTATAAAAATGGTGATAAATAAAAAAAATAAAGGGTGTTGTGAGTGTAAACAAAAAGATTATCGTGCCCCAAAATGTTCAACACTTCAGTGAAGTTTATAAAATATATAAAAATTAAAAATTAAATAACAAAAGTGATTAGTTTTATAAATATTAAACAGTGCCTAAAAATAAAGTTTAAAATAAATCCGAGTGTTTAAATTAAAGTGCGTACATCTAAGTGTAGAAAAAGTTTATTTTAAAGTTTAAATAAAATAATAATCAAAGTATTGATAGACAGAGTTCGGTTATTATTGTGAAATAGGAAGGCGTTCGGGAAAATAATAATTATCTAATTTGATAAAATTATGTGAAAATTAAAAATTATTCGCGGTTATTATTTAAATGTGATTGAAAAGAGAAAAATCCCAAATAATTAAAATAAATCAACAGTAAACATCGTGCATTATTATTGATATAAAAATAAAGGAAGGAGGATTAAGTTCACGAATTAAATAAATTTAAATAAATATACTACAACGGACTTGAGAGGAAAACGGACTCCATTTTTTGTTCGAAAATTTAAATAAATCCTTCACGTTAGATAACTTTAAATAATGTCATAAAAAGTACGGAAAGGGATATTGCACAATTTAGAAAACTTTAGAATTTGAACATTAAGTACAATGTAATCAAAGGAGGTAGTCACTTAGAAATAGTTATATTTTCTTAGATCAGGGAGAAATATTGAGAAATTAAATTCACAAATTTTGTAATTTTAAGGTAAGATAAACACAGTGAAAAATTGCCAAGCTGTTGTATTCCCAGTGGAAAATTGGTAATTTGGAGAGATCTCGGTAAGTGCTAAATATTAAACATTTTCCAGACCCCGGAGAGCTCTGCAGCAGTTGTACGTGTCTACGATTTTTTTGCGAAATAGCATGATTGACACTAACAAAATGTAACATTTTATAGATCGTTTTTCCACAGGTTAGCGTGATGTATGTTCAGCCGCATCACAAAGTACCTAACTAGAAATTGGGTCAACAAAAATACCTAACTGAGAATATAGGTCATCCACCAAGTACCTATACAGGAAGTAGGTCATTTTGAAATACCTAACCATAGAATTTACCTATCAACGGTATTTAACAGCCAGAACTAGGTCATCTCAAATATACCTAGCACTAACGTCATTTCGTCACCTGTGACCTTCACCTTCCAATAAAACGAAAATGCCTAACTGAGAATATAGGTTATCCATCCAAGTACCTATACAGGAAGTAGGTCATTTTGAAATACCTAACCATAGATTTTACCTATCAACGGTACTTAACAGCCAGAACTAGGTCATCTCAAATATACCTAGCACTAACGTCATTTCGTCACCTGTGACCTTCACCTCAATAAATACAATGCAAATATATACGAGTTTCCCTAAAACGGCGCTCTGTAAATCATCTTATTATTGATATTATCACTATCGAGATCCAACATGAATATATTAGAGGTACCTCACCTTGAAATCAGAATCCTCCGATCTAGGGCAGTAGGCCAAACCAAATGTTTTATAAACAAACAATTAAATGGGCCTTATATAAACATTTCTCGGGTATCACATTCCGCCAGAGGTTAACGAACCAGCATAATGTATTCAACTTCGGTTTAGTATTATGATTCCAACAGACATATACTTACCCTCAATCGAATACGCTATTAATATTATAGAGATTTAAATTTCAATTTTAAAGGATTCCATTGGACCCACAATCATAAGACAGATAGTCTTCAACCTTCAGATTACGCAATTCAACCCTTTTTCCCATTTCATACCTTTCTGAACAGATGGGTAACCTTACCTAATTCCTTACACGAGGGGTCAGTACCTTCAATAAAAAACCACTGCAAACAACAAGATCAGACAGTCCACCAATCCATATTTGCCCTGCGAAATTACACTTCCTCGGTGAGGTACGTAAACATTTTCTGAATTAAACAGCCCACAACTGTTTTTTTGAGGAGTGATTTTGATTCCTTCGACGGTGTCAAAGATACGAATTGCACGTGAGGAGGAAGGTGTAGTTTGTATTGACTTGACACGCTGGCGCGGCATTCAAACAATCGACCATTTGCGTATTTGTCATCGATGTCGACCTGAAAGCAAACATAGTTTTTACGAGGTAGAAGTTATGTCAGCTCTCAGAGGCGAGGAACGCAAGCCAATGATTATCCTACGAAGGAGACGAAAGGATCATCTCAAACGGCTCCGTACGCACTCAACGCGAGTAGAGTCATGATAAGGGAAGAAATGGACATACCCCTTCTAGAATCAGTCGAGTTAAAATCAAATCTGGAGGAAAGGAAGTCGGAATAATACTGGAAGTAACATGAGGACTCTGCGCTCTTTCATCTGGCGTGAAGGGACCCTTTCGTAGCAATGAAGTTCATGCAAGAGAACAAAATCAGGACTTAAGGACCATCCTAGCAAACGTAATGATTGAGTCTTTGTCTGGAATGTTGGTCACCAGTATCTATTTGGTTAGAGGAGGAGCCGACTTATTCAGGAAACAACATTCCCCAGATCCTCCTATCACCCCTCCTCACCTTCCCCTTCCCCAGTACATGTAGTGTATACTAATAACAATAATAACTTGACCATTTAGGTGCAGTACGACGACATTGAGAGCTTCGCAAGGAACCTAGCATGCATGTCAAAATTCACTCTTTCCAGGTTATGTTAAAATAACCCAATGTAAACCTATAGACAGGAAAAAATCGGGTAAGAAAACTACGACTTTGAATTTTATAAACCGGGTGACAATTTACTGTAGAATTAGCGTCAATGACATACTTACCCAAGTTGAGAGAAGGCGGGTAATACGGATAGGTTTGAAAAAAAAAACAAAACAATCTAAAAACGGGATTAGTTTATCAAACGGGAGTCTTTCACACTTTCCTTTAAAGAATCTGAGGTTACCACACACTACATTATTTCCTCTACATGTGTATGTGTATTAATTTACACATACAAATGTAAATACTGAAACAACAAATTACACAACGTAGTATATAGGAATAATGTGCAAAAAATCTTAAATCTTATTTACTGTGAGAAAATCGCAGGGGTTTAAGGAAAAGTTAGGTGTAGCTAGATACAAGGGTATATTGATCGAAGGCCAAAAGATAAGGGTAGCGTAGCCAGTAGATCCCGACAGCTAGTGTTAAAGGGAAAGAATAGAAAAACCAAGGGTAGGCGACTACGGATCATTACAACGGGTGCCGGGTAGCCCCACAGGTACATTACAGGAGGTCCCGAGACCCATAGAAGTTAGTAAAGGCTAGGGGTAGGTTCACTACAGGTTTGTAATACAGACTCGTAAATATATCTAGAAATTACGGCGTAACGCGGACATGAGGCGTAATTCTTCGTTACGTAATTATTCGTTTTTTAATATGTATGTAAAAAAATAATTTATCGCTTAAATGAAAAACATAACTTTGTGCGACAAAAATATTGACATTCACTTAAAAAAGGCGTCAAAAAACACGATTTCGCCAGTTTTTCCAGCAAAAATGTACATTCATCGCTTACCCGGAAATTAAATTTAGCAGTACAAACAGCCAGCCCACATAAACAGCTTGATGATTGATTTCAATGGAAGAATTTTACTGCTTTCTTCCGATTTCACACATTTTTACTTAACGGGACAACTTTTGTGACACTGTAACATTAAAATACCTAATTGACACTTACATTTCGTACATCTACATCAAAAGTTAAAAAGAAAAATTCTTTCTAAAAAAAATCTGAGTGTTATTGTTATAAAATGTTTTATTTTTTAAATTGTTCATTTTATTTGTTTATTATTGTTTATGTAATTACCGCAATTTTTTCACATTATCTCCACACATGAGGCACTGAGGAAAAAAATTCCCCCAGTTCCTACGTCATCATTGGAGATGCTACACGGAGAAAAATGTTATTCGAAAAAACGATCATTTTAATAGTGAAAACGGTTAAAAACGGGACTGAAGTTCCCGCCAATAAACATTGAAATACTGTTAATTTGTTCGTAAGAACTTCAGTCTCGGTTTTAACCGTTTTTACCATTAAAATTATCGTTTTTGCGAATAACATTTTTCTCCGTGTATGTGTAGGTTTTTTTAGGCATAGTAAGGAGATGAAGTTATGCGAAGAAAATAAGGAAGAGGGGTGGGTAGGAATCTGGGGAAAATGTGTTCAGGAATGACGAACTTATGAATCTGCGGGGCAAAGCCATGTGTCGGTAGAGTCCGGCCGGAGAGTTAAGGTCTTTCTCAACCAGTCTCTCCCGATCCGGCCCACCACGACGTAGGGCAAAAGCATCCTCCGCCTAATGACCTAAACAACCCCAACCCATTGAACCCGGAAACCCTTGCTAAGTCATCAAACGTCGCGAACCAATTGGGCTGGCTTATGGCAGGGGTGTTGGTTGTCCAATAAATGTTTCCCATACCCGCCGCTAAAATTGAGAACCAGAGTCTCAACCTGGCTATTCAAATCTGGTCACTGAACACGGTTATCGGTATTTAAACCAACGTTTCATTGCTGTAAGATGGTTTTCAGATTCATTTTTGTGCAGTTTTTATAAAAAAGACCTAATAGACCTACGTTTTCATTTCTGAATGCTTTTTAACACTTTTGAACACAATATATTTCCTCGCAGACATGCGTTTTAATCTTACTAATATTATAAGCGCGAAAGTTTGTATGGATATATGTGTGTTTGTTACTCTTTCACGCATAAACTACTGAATGAATTTTAATGAAAACTGACAATAATGTACCTCATACATCAGATTAAAATGTAGGCTATAATTTATGAAGCTAGCTATTTATTTTTTAAAGCTCCAATAATTATATTATAAATAAAAATTATTGTTTAATAGAATATGTCAAAATTTAAGAATGACATTTTGCAAAACAATGGTTAAATCAAAATTCTATTTTAGAAAATATTTAAATTATTGAATTTATTTGAAGTACTCGCCCAATACTTTGAATCGAATCAAGAATTATAGATACCTATTTACAATAAATAGGTATTACCTAAATGACTTTTGTTATAAACATTGAGATGGGACCTAGGAAAAGAAAATAGGCTACTCGAAGTATTAATCCTGCGCAGACGAAGTTGCAGGTCAGAAGCTAGTGTTATTATAATTAAAGTTGCGAGGTTGCGACTGTATTAGTTGTACATATGTGAAATGTAAACTCTTCTTCCATCCACAAGCAAATGCTTTTTAATGGAAGACCAGTATAGATTAACATGTACCATTTTTAAGATAAATAAAAAATAAAACAATAAAACATACAAAGTTTTTATTACTTGACATTAAAGGAAAAATATTTAACTGACCGACATCCATCAAATTTTTCCTCGCTATTCTTTAGTCCTTTCTCATGCTTACTTTTTTTTACAATATTTCGATTCCATCGCGTGCAAACACAGGGTATATTAATTTGAGAGTCCTCCGGCCGCCATTAGCTCCGCGGACTAATTTGTAAATTACAGGGATGGCGGGCACCTAGCCGCTCTCTTATTTCGTGACGTATGGGTGACGTTTCGCGGAACATCAAATAATTATTGGCGAAACTCCCGGCCACCCATTGGCGCCAAAACGGACGGAAAATGTAGCCAATTAAAGGGGAGGCTGCACACCCCTAGCAAAGGGGGGGATAGCGAATTCTGACAGATTAATTTCTTGTTTGACGAGGACAGGAGTGAGAGATTTACGTCAAATGACAGTCATTATACGTTCTGTTATGATATGAGAAACTACACATTCATACAATTTCTCCTCCGGATTATAAACCCTCACACTTTTGCTATTATTATTATATTTCACAAGTGTGTTAATTGCCCCAAACTAATGGAGCTTTGGAAAACCTCTTCGTTTGGAAATACCTCTTCGTTTGCGAATACCTCTTCGTTTGGGAATACCTCTTCGGTTGCGAATACCTCTTCGTTTGCGAATACCTCTTCGTTTGGGAATACCTCTTCGGTTGCGAATACCTCTTCGTTTGCGAATACCTCTTCGTTTGGGAATACCTCTTCGGTTGCGAATACCTCTTCGTTTGCGAATACCTCTTCGTTTGGGAATACCTCTTCGGTTGCGAATACCTCTTCGTTTGCGAATACCTCTTCGTTTGGGAATACCTCTTCGGTTGCGAATACCTCTTCGTTTGCGAATATCTCTTCGTTTGGGAATACCTCTTCGTTTGGGAATACCTCTTCGTTAGGGAATACCTCTTCGTTTGGGAATTGTCGTGTGAATGAAAATACATGACGATATTTAATACGAGCAATGTTTTTATTCTAACAAGAAACGTCGCTAAAAACATCTTCAAAAAAATTCTGTAAAAAACTTACTTAAACATCGATGTGTTTAACACGAACCTTGCTAAATTCACAACATTCATAAAAAATGACATTCCATCGAATGCCATATGTTTAACCAAAAACTTAATTTCATTGATTTCTTTTTTTTTATTAATTCCTCACATTTTCTCTTTTACTTTTATTAGTTTGTATTTTAATGAAACCTTTTCCTTAGTGATATTATTGATATCTTTTAAAATTTAAGTGTAAACCTTAGAAATATGTATATCATAAAACACTTTGTAAATTGAAGATGCACTTAATCAGAATTGTTTGTATTAGGTATATTGTTGCATATTGTTTTTTATTATGGTCCTGTATCTAAATGTCGTTATTGTATTGGTCAACGACATAAACATACTTATTCACTGTCATATATAAATGTATAGACTGTTTATAACGCAAATAAATAAAATAAAATAAAATAAACCGTTCATTTGTACCATACTCGTAGAAGTCGCCACTGATCACTATCCAAAGCATAGTACCCCTCAGCACAGGATCTCCTAGCGAGGAGATATTTTATATTTATATTGTAAATGTATCTTCTAAAAATGTTAATAATATGATATAAAAAAAGAAATAGTTTTTTATCTCTATTGCTATTTCTTATAATGTTCCGAATATTCGTTATCTTATTTATGTACATTGAATAACGAATTTTGTTTCTTTTGTTACAGGTATGTTTATCCACTCATACTGCAAACACTTGTGGTATGTAATCAGCACGTATCTATAGATAAGATAAAAATCTTCAAATAAGAAAAAGGAACAATATTTCTCTTTGAACATTTTCCTCGTAAGGTTTCTATCCTCCTAAAAAACAACACGAAGCCCCAAAAAATCACAACAGTAGTCAGTAGTTTGAGCATATTTATATGAGAAACGATATGTCTTTCGTGTGATAACAATTCCCGGCGCCTAGCGCCAAACGCCTCCTGAATACAAAGCCTATCTCCACCCTTTCTGTTACATGAGCTCCTGGTAGATGGATGTATTAAAATTATTTATTTTACCCGCGGCAAACCGGAATATATTATACTCGTATGTTAAATTCAGGTTTCCTTGTTGGCGCAATATATTACGGAAGGCTTCGTGATCTCTGACTGGAAGGATTATTATTATTTTTGGGGGGCCTTTGACGCCAAAACCGAGGGCATGTTCTTATATTACCGGAGTCTGTTTCCAATTAGTGAAACATTGAAAATGATTATTTCTTGTTTGTTTGGGACCATTAAGTTTAAAAAGTAGAACTGCCTTTACTCAATGGTTTATCGTGGAATAAAAGAACTGAATACACTCTGAATTATATTTAAAAAAACATATTATTTGGATCGGATAGTACGGTTTGCTTTGACGTCCATATCACTGAGAAAATAAGACTTCAAAATTAATAGGAAAGCATATAGAATAAAGCCATATTCAGATGTTTAAATTTGCGAAAATGATTCCAAATGTTTTGTTTAAAGTGATGAAAAATACTTTTTTTTCAAGAAAAAAAAATACGTAAAGAAATGCACACTAAAGGAATGAGGGATAGTTTATGTAGCATCCATAGTTTATGATCCTTGGATGACATTTCAACCACTGTTTTTGAGATAGGGTCAGTTGTGATTTATAACTAAATCTGTAGTGCAAGCGTAGCCATCCCGTGATGGAAACGGAAAATAAATCATTTTAAGCCTCCGTCAAACCATCTGAAGGTTTGGATAATTAATGTACCTGAAACTAAACGCTTTGACGCGAGTTTCACTATCTACTCCTACTCAAAACTCTTATTTATTGAGCCAGATTTAGATGGTTAAAGTTTATCTGGAAAAAGGCACGAAATTTCCTGAAAAAGATGAGTAATTTAGTACGGAAATAAGTAGGCGTTATTGCTTTTTTTTATCATCTCGGATGCTGTCGAATTGAATGATGTGCTTAGAGCCCATATCGATACTCACTCTTCTGGATTAATTCGATGTAATACCTTTATGTTTAAATATAATAATAATGTATGTATTTGGTTTCTATTTTTTGCTTTTACCTTTTTTACATGACAGCTGTTAGACTTTATTGAATGGTAGCTTGGCCATGAAGTACGAAATAATAAATAACAATTCTATTGAATCTATACAAAAAAAAAACATTCTAAGGCTATTATCTTTTAAATGTGGATTAAACGCCCGACTCCAATTTTCTACAATACTTAAAGTTTCTTACATTAGAAAAAATAAGACAATCTACTGACTTAAGGTGATTTTCAGAAGAATTCGTTTTCTATTCTTTCATAGATGGCGTGCATATATTACGTAATAAACGCCTATTACATGTTTTGCTTAAATCTTTCAAGAGAGGCTAACAAATACAATATTGGATTGAATAACCGATGCAATATTGTATTTGTTAGCCTTTCTTGAAAGATTTGAGTTTTTTAACTGACAAAACTATTTATTCGTATTAATATTGCTTGTGTACAGGTGCAAACAATTGATTATTTTCTTAATATTTCAAAGCATAACTTGTAAAAGGCGCTTATACATAAACTATTTATACGTACGCCATCTATGAAATCGTGGATTTTGAATTATTTTGACAATCACCTTAATAAGTTGATACAAAATTATTCACAAAAATAGTATAATAAAATAAATTTAAATTTTTTTCCACTTTAAATTTATTGACCGTAACCGGTTTCAACTTGTCAAAGCCATCTTCAGACTGGTAAAAAATATTCTTAACCTAGGGATTTTATACCAAACATATTAGTGAGGGGGGGGGGGGAGGAGGGGGAGGGGCGGAGGGTGCTCTACAGGGATTTTATTAACTAAAAGCTTGAAACCTCTCATTGTCTCAGTAAATTTAATTAATGTACCCAATATACGTTATTTAAGCGTCATAAAACTTTTAATTTTGAGTTATTTAATAACAAAATTTTCCATTTCAATCCAATGTCTCGAAGATGTAGAGTGTAGATTGTATAATGCCGTAGAACGTGACGATTTAGAAATCAGCTTTGTGTATTTAAAAAAAAACATGTGTTAATTTTATTAGCTATGCACTAATATAATGACATGGCTTTCTTTCTTTCTTCTCTTTCTCTGCAATATATACTTACCATGTTTTATATTTTATTTTGTTATCATTATTTATGTTTTTTCACTAGTAGCCTCTTCGCCTTATAACAACTAAACCTTGATTTACGCATGCTGTGAACATTTTAAATTGAAGTGTTAATATAATAATATCTCTGTAAGGCGCTCCGCCCACTGAGGCAACTGAAAACCAACTAAAACCGGCTGTTTTCTCTGTCTTGATTGGTCAAAAAGCTTGTTTAACCATAGACGAATAACAATCAGCTGACAGCTCGCAACTAGCAACGGCTGCCCAGGGTAATGAGCAGTGACAGTCGCAAGTCACCGCTTGCGTTACTATTGACAACGAGGTTTTGTGTGTTTGTGAAGTGTGCGGGCCATCACATTGTCATACAAAGACAGTTGGCAGTTGAGAGTTTTCAGTTGCCTGAGTGGGCGGAGGCGCTAAACGTTCAAAAACAATAAATAGGCAATGGAATAACTATGTATATTGAAAACACGAAGATACCTACCTATCATAAATGTCATTAAAAACAATAATATCCATGCATTCTATAAGAAGTTTAGTTATAATTTTTAACTTTTTTATCATCGTGAACAGACTTGAATAGTTTTACAGAATCCCATAATATGTTAATGCTTATATGATTTTTTGTAAGTGGAAACCGATCTCACAAAAGTTTCTTCTAACTGCACGAGGAGCTTGAGATAAAAACATTTAAGTCAAAGAAACAAAGACAAGTTGAGTAATCTCCTCGGTGGTTTAAATTTTAAATGCATTTTATGGTCCAGTTGACAGCAGAGTCCATTGTTATTCAAGTGGCTCTAAAACATTTCACCTTTCGTCTACGAAACTATTTATTCTCGTGGTTCCGAATAATAGTTTTTCTTATTTTAATAGATTTATGTAAGCGTGGATGAAAATAAGAAATATATTTTTTTTTTGTAAAACTGAATCGTGAGACAATATCTGTACTCGAGTCTTTATAATCATTCAAATATTCTACACCTGATAATTATTCCAGAAGGGTGACTCATTCATTGAACATTAACTTATTTTCTTGAAAACTAAAAAGAAATTGGGCCAAGGATATGTGATAAATTTATTAAAATCCACCAACATCGAAAAAGAATCAAAATAATTGGTCAGAGGTAAGATTGTTTTAAAGTTAATATTAATTGTGACGCTTTCGAGAGTCGGAGTATAACGGATAAAATAAAAGTTCAAAGATAATTACAATACTTCCTGTTTTCAATAAAAAAATATCATTTAAAGGTATGGCAAAGAATTAAAATAATTATGTAATTTATTCATTATAATATTTAATTTAAGGAGATCAATGAGAAAACGAAAGATTTATGAAAAATAAAGTCATAAAAAATAATAGTTTAATGGTAATTTTTAAATTTATGGTGATTGTCAAAAGAATTCATTATCTCTGTACCTTAAAGGATAAACCAAGTAAGTCCACTTTTTGGCGGTTTTGAGTTGAGTATCCAGAAAAATTCGCTGTATTTCATTACATTATTGGATGAAACAATAAAATCCATAAACAGTAACTGAGTTATCTAAACACAAAACCGAGTCCAATTTACATTACAGGAAAAATCAAATATATATTCATAAATTGACACATTTCCCTCAACAATAAACAGTAACTGAGTTATCTAAACACAAAACCGAGTCCAATTTACATTACAGGAAAAATCAAATATATATTTATACATTGACATATTTCCCTCAACAATAGCTAAAAAAAAATTACGAAATATACCGTTCACAGATCTTAATTATTGCAGTAAGTAAAAAAGTTATCGACCTTCAAACATTTAGTTCACAAACACAAAAATCGCTTTCCTGAACGAAAGTCCAAAGTGGACTTAAGTGGTTTTCATCCTTCAACTCTTTCATAGGTGGCGCGCGTATATTAATTTTACGTATAAACGATTTTTACAAGTTATGCTTTTAAATATTAAGAAAAAATAATTGTTTGCGCACGCACACAAGCAATATGAATATGAATAAATAGTTTTGTCAATGAAATAACTCAAATCTTTCAATAAATCATACAATATTGCATCAGTGGTTAAGAGGCTGGTTTAGGGCGGCCTTTTTTACCATTCCAGCTGGTCTCTCTCGACCCAACATCTTGCACCGCAGGGTTCGATTCAAACGTCCGTCATTCCTGGACATACTGACCATTAGATTCTTACCCACTATCTCATACCTTTTTCCTTCCCAGAACGTCTCCTTCCTTTTCTTCGCTCCGCTAAATAAATAGTAATTATAAAAAGGAGGTTTTTATTTTCAAGTTTATCGAGATATTATTTATTACACGCACGGAATTCGAGCCTTCAGAATAAGCGTATTATCACTTCCATGCAACGAAACTTTTGTTCAATAATACTATGGACACATTTGAAATATATTTTAATAACAATACCCGTATATTTCTCACGCTAACCCCTAAATCTTCCTTCACTTTCCCTATCCAGTTTTCCTAATTCAATTACGATATAAAATATTCATAATAATAATAATAACAAAGCATTTGTATAGCCCAGTTTTGTGATGTTTCACTTCAAGTGCATAACTTAATCTAATTTGTATAAACTAATTACTATTTATTATATTCTAACATAATATGTGTAATTTCAACCTGTAAACGTCATCCGCTATAACACAGGGACATCCCTAGCATTTCGAGAGAAATAATACTAAATAATGTAGATACAATTATTTTGCATGTGATAAAAAAATAAACTATTTCTGAATAATTTTAACACTTGTTGTGAACATTTCAAATTGAAGTGTTAATATATATGCACATCCATTTGGCAATATCATTATTTTAATAATTTTGACACTGTGTTAACGTCACATAAGCTTGTTTTCACGACAATTTAACGTAGGTAGACATAGGAATGACGTACGCCCCGCACCTGAGTTATTAAAAAAACAATAAATAAATAAAAAATTTTAACTGAATAATTTTAACACTTAAACGGGTAAAGTTTGAGTATCTCTGCGCCCGCTAAATGTTTTCAAGTCGTTGTCTATTTTTGATGAAGTGCAGCGTATAACCCGGTTACTCGGCATAATGGTATTAAGGCAGACATTGTGCAATTTTAATGGTCGCCTCTGCGCGATAAATCTTTTAAGGTTGCGATTTGGGGGACTTAAGCGCAGGAAATGACACTTCGCTTCTTGCTGTTATTGTTGCGACTCTATTTAAATTTTTCTATGGCTTCGCACAATCTCACTACTTAATTGCTTGGAGAATGGAAAAACCTTAAAATAAATTTTCAGATTTATGATTCACATTGTTAAAACTTTCACGCGTGAAAAAAATGATTTTGGTTATTAAACAAAAAAAATGCGGAAAACATTTTTAGACCTCCCATTTGTACCGATTTCTAACATAATATTTCCCTTGAAGGAATGCTTTTTAAGGTCTTTAATAAATGTACGTTATTTTTAAAGACGATCAAATAAAATTATTGAAAAGAATGCCCCGCAAATTTTAAAAAACATATTTGGTTTTGTTATAACAAGTTATAGATATGAAGAAATTCCTGTTAATTCTTTAAATGCTATTTTAGACGATTATCTTTATATATAAAATTCTCGCGTCACAATGTTCGTCCAATGTAAGCTCCAAAACTACTTAACCGATTTCGATGAAGTTTGGCTTTCTGTGTGTAATTTGGTCCAACTTAAAAGCTAGGATAGTTTTTATTTGGAGTTTTGAACTCAATATTTATTATTGCGAATTTAATGTTTGTTATAGGAACAATGATTTGAAATTATTTCTAAGTTCCACAAGTTTCTGACAGATGGCGGTGAGAGAGAGAGTTTATTGACACAACACTCGGTTATCTAGGTTAGGTTAGGCTAGGTTACGTACGAAATAACGTATACCAACAAATTATTCTTACATGTTCCCGTCAATAAACATTGAAACCCTGTTAATTGGTTCGTAAGAACTTCAGTTCCGTTTTTAACCGTTTTTACGAATAAAATGATCGTACTTTAGAATAACATTTTTCTCCGTGCAAATGTTCCATCTTCTGTAGAAGTATTTCATGATACAATATCTACAAAATGAAAGGTTTTTTTCAGATCGATAAATATAGCTGCTACATATACGCCCTGGTCGATCTGAACCTTCATCAGGGGTCAATAAAATATATTGATATACTTATAAGAAGTTAAGTTTCGGGAAATAGTTTTTTATATCTTTTATTGCTGTTAGTGTTTATGTATACTAACAGCAATATATCTTGTATAATGATCGCTTTAAAAACATTATCTATCTACAAACGTTAATTATAATTATCGTGGAGTAATTTTTTTATATTCATTGTCAGAATGATCACATCAATCCTATCATCTGGATCGTATTAATTTATTTGATTATATAATAATAATTTGATTTATAAAATAGACATATTTAAAAATAAAATAAAAAATAAAGTAATCATTACGCCGTTTCCTCGCAGTGGTTGGCAGAGAGGATGGATCGCTAACTCTATTTTGACAAACTTAAAATCAAAAATTTAAAAATAATTTTAATTTTCCAATCCATAAATCGACTCACGCACCCTCTTTTGTCATTCTGTTTTTTGACACGACATTGCAATTTTAGAAATTTTTGAAAAATATTTTAGCTTTTTGGTCAGCATTTTGATTGCTTTCAAAGAGATTTCACTGAATTTACTCGTGTAATTCGAAATAATTAAATGTTTAGTCTGAAATTTGAAAGCAGGCCTAGAAATTAATCACGTAGCCGGGTTACTAAATAAAGGAACAAGGCGTTAAATTAGAGGCGTGAAATTCTGCACATATATTATTACTTCATATCACCAGCCGCTCCGAGTTTTCAAAGTAATGCGGAACCATAGAATAAAGAATATCACTAGAGAAGTGCCTTCCATACAAATTTGAATAGAAACAAATGTTCCATTTAGCCCAACTGCTCTTGCACTCGCCTGAAATCGTAGAACTCTATCCCATTTGAGTTTCGAAAACACAGTTTTGTTTGGAAATAAAGGCGTCGATCAGGCAAATATTTGGATCACGAAACACGTCTAAAAGGCAAAAGAAGCGCCTTTTAGACGTGTTTCGTGATTATTCTTTATTCTATGTTCGCAACACATTTTTTTGTGTACTAATGACTCGCATAACACGTTAAATTCGATATTAAAGCCTCCGTTACTGCAAAACGTCTACTTGCCTACTAAACATTTCAGCTTACCGTTGGTTCTACGCTTTCATTTAGAATTAAATGTGCTCTTTGATGCATATTTCTTGAACCTGCAAAGTGTGTAAATATATATATTGTGTTTATTTTTTAACTCTGTTGAGCTTTAAAGTTTTCTGTTTATTTGTTTTATATAGGTATATTCATATGTGATTTTAGATTTTCACGGCCAAAAGTATTTTTGTTATTTATTTTTGGGGTGTTATGCCGTGTTACGCTATCTGCTTCTTTAGCCAACGTTTCGGACAACGTTACAGTGTCCACATCTGCCCTGATGATGAACACTGTAACGTTGCCCGAAACGTTGGCTAAAGAAGGAGATAGCGTAACACGGCAAAACACCCCAAAAATAAATAACAAAAAATGTACATTCATGTTTCTGCTTAAGCGTCATCTAATTACACTTATTTTGGCAATACTTTTAAAATTTGATTTTGATCGATGTCTCCAAAAAGTTCTTACTGTCCGAAACCAGTGGAACTATAGCATTCATATTTTGGGTATTATTGTGAGACTTGAGGAAGTTAGGAATCAAGAAGAGGAACAACATTTTGGTTTTCGCCGAATTTTTTTTACAATAGCTCCCCACAGGAGGCCCAGAGGAAAATAATTTCAAAAGGGTCAAGAGTGACGGACGTATGAATCTATTCCTAATTCCTTCCACTGAGGTGCAAGGCAATGGGTCGAGAGAGTGCTGCTGGAGAGGCCAAATCATCTCAACCAGTCTCCCTCGATCCACCCCGCCACGCAGTAAGTACGACAGGCGCAGGGCGGTAGGGCGTTGGACTTCCATTCCGAAGGTCGCGGGTTCGAACCCGGCGTGCGCAAATAAATTTTATTTAATTGATTTGAGTTATTTCACAATTATTATTTTAAATAATATATAGTACATATATTTGCGGCACGTTCCAGAGTGGAAGATACTCTTAGTATCGCCCTGGTGTAAGACTACCATTCAGAATTGAAAGGTTGCTTGAAATAGCTTTAGCCTTGTTTAGTGACTAGATTTGAATAGCCAGGTACCCCACCTTCCTCTTCATCGTCTCCTTCCCTTCCTCACTTACCTTCAGCCTCATAACATACCACAATTGGGGATGCAATAGTCTCACTGGCCTCAGACGGGAGCAGTTGAGACTCTTGTGAGGTGAACTTAAACAAAAAAAAAAAATCCGCTGCCAAGCCCGGATGTGGTGAAACTATTATGGCATGCTGTGAATCTTAAGGGGAGAGGAAGGAGACTGGTAAGATGAAGGTTGAGAAGTACCGATTTCTGCAAGATTGTCATCTCTCCAGGGTTTTAAGAGTCTAGAATTTTATTGTTATCTTCCTCTCAGAAATGAAAAAAAAACTAACTAACCATCACGCCGTTTCCCCGCAGGGGTAGGCAGAGAGGACGGACCGCCAAACACTTCGGTCTTGGCACACACTCTTTGCCTCATTCACATTCATACATCGTCTCATACATACTCTTCTATTTTTCTGACTCTTGACATGATTAACTTGATCGTGCCGTGTCTTTCTCGGACGTCCCCTACTTCTTATACCATTCACACTTGCATCATATATTCTCCTTACGCTCCTTTCTTTGTTCATTCGCTCTACATGCCCAAACCATCGTAAAATGAAAATAACTTTTTATTTTACGCTATTCTAATAAGTACGTTTTCATTTCTCTCTTCAATAATTGTCTTGGCTCCTTTCCGACTTGGATATCATTCGTATAAAAGTAGTAATCTTATTTCAGTGACATTTCAGGGGTTAAACCTTCCGAAATGCTTTATTAAAGTCGTGAAAGAATTCGTGCATAATGCATCGCGTCCCATAAAGCGAATGCTTGTGATATTATTATGCTTTCGTTGCTCCCAAATCATGAGAATATTATAATAAGGCTTACGGCAACAATTTCGCTGACATGAATTTTAAATCGCAATTTTCATCTGTTGTTGATGTAAAAGTTTTCAATTGAAATTTAAAAATCGTGATCACAATTTTGTAGAATTCAAATGTAAAGCAAGTTAAAAGGAAATCACTGTCAGGTGTTTAAGAACGGAACTCGGAACATGAACACGTATCAAATTTTTTCTTGTCAACTTTTTTCGAGTAATTTTTTACTATGTCATTGTACACGCAAATTATAGAGGGTGTAATAGCACGCACCCGAAGAATTTAAACCATCGATTCTTGAACAATTTTGCAGTATGAAATGTAGATGTCATTTTGCTGTCCGATAATATATTTTATCAATTAAAAACAATAAAAATATTTTTCCATCACAGGTCGCAACTCAGTAGTCAGAATAGCCCAGTCAATGAAGGAAAAAAAACACCCAAAATAGGAACTAATTCTCCGGAAGCTGAATTTTTCACAGATGATAAAACACCTTTAGACATGCATTTACAAAAAAGTCCCCGGTTTTCTCCTTTGTGCTTCCCCCCACCCCCCCTTGAACAAATTTTGCCAAGTCTTTCGGAAAACTTTAATATCTCCTTTATCACTGTGTGAAATCAGACTATTTTTCTTTTAGTTGCTAATTAGTTATTCTAAAAAATAGACACAAAACCTTCATTGAGTGGGTTAGAAGAGAAGCGCAACTATAGCCTAGCGGGTCACTTGATAAGAGTTGCGTCTCGTTCGTGCAGAACGGTAACTCACGAAACAGCGCGCGTATCGCATGATCCTGGAGTGGGATCAGTAGCGGAGGTGTGATTGAAAAATATTTTTTTTGTTTTTAAAATAACAAAAATATCATCGGACACCAAAGTGACATCCCCTCTTTTTTTTACCACAAAAATTCTCAGGAATAGCTAGTTGAAATCTTTCAGGTATAGGTACGTGTTGTTACACCCTGAATATCACGACTTAAAAATATGTAATATAGATTTGTTTGATGTTCAAAAAATCATTCTATAGCATATCTTTAAGTAACAATATATAATTTGGGAGGCGGGTATGGATATCTTTTTTGGAAAACCAATATCTCTGCCATAGGTCACTCCAACTTCCTCTCTTTCCTCTCCTAAAAAGACCCACAACTCAGCATCCCCAAAGATGACGTAGGCCCGACGGGAATTATTTTCTTTAGGGAGCTTTTGTGTGCAGCTAAAGATAAAAAACTGCTTTGAAATTTAAATGAAGTAGAGAAATTGATAGATTATTCTTCAATCTTCGCAAAATCACTTTGTGCCGACATTTTTAATTAAATGAAACAAATAACTTTGTTTACACCACTTTATAATCACAATAAGGAAGTTGAGTCCATTTTTTTATTATCAATGTTCACATGCAAACTTAAATATTAGTAGGTTTTTTTTTTTAAATAAATTTTTCATAACTAAATTAATTCTACAAGTTTGAATTTTATTAAGCCCGCCAAAATGCCCGGTAAGAGGCGGGAGTGTGTGTGACGTCATCTGTACCCTTGTTTGTATGAACAATAACTAAATATTTACAAAACCGGTGCACGCTTAATATGGACTAAAAAAATTAATTAAAAAAAATTTAGTAGTTAGATATTAACTAGTACTAACCAATTCAGTTACCGGAATTTGGAAAAAAGTGCATTTTAATGGTTTTTTTTTTGATAATTTAAAAACACGAAATTCATTCAGCATTTTTCACCGACCGCCGTGTTACGAACTATTGTAAGCTTCGTGTTTTCAATTGTTTTTATTTTTTTAGAGCATATTAAGCGTGTCCTGATTATGTAAATATTTATTGTTATTTTTCATATAAACCACGGTACGGATGACGTCAGAATTTTTTCGAAAAATCATGAAGCGTTTTTTAACATTTTTAAGAAGGTTTAATTAATTCTAAAAATAATAATATAGAAACATATTTATATTTAGAACTGATAATTTTATTAGTCAATTTTTTATTAGTCAATATATTTTTTTACTCAACTTCTTTATTATCGACATGTTTCGAAACCGATGGTTTCTTTTATTATTTTTATTTATGATCTTATTATCCTGATAAAGAAACAATCGGTTTCGAATCGGAGATTATAGGGTGGTGTACACAAAGTTATTTGTTTAATTTAATTGAAAATTGACATGTTCAGAAATTGATTAATACATGTTAATTTCCTAAAATTTTTAATCTATTTTCACCGGATTTATAAGAAACGGTCTTGGACAGAGGATATTAAAAATAATCGGCATCTGATCATTCATCCTCCCCCTCTTTACTTCACCAACCCTTATGCGCCTTGGCTAATCCATTACGGTACTCAAAATTAATTTCAATTTTCCTTTTGCAGAAGGCTCCACGATGGCGTTTTAATCAATCTGTAAAAATAAAAAACAAAATTGGATGGTCTTCTCACTGTTAATTAACTCTGTACCTATTTTTGTACTCTTAACTTATTCCGTTCATTTATTTTGCCAAACGATATTCGAGTCAGCGACCGTCTCCATCGGTAAATAGTTGTAAAGTAATTAAAGTCCCCATTTTACTCCATTTTCCTCCGCCGTTTCCCCTGCCCCTCTTTTCGTATACTTTTCTCCCAGCTGCGGTTGTCCGGGTGAACATTCTTGTCACTCGACTAGGGACACGACCGACGCGAGGGAGGAAGTCGTTCTTATATTGGACGCTTCTCACGAAGGAAAGGAATGAGAATCCCGGCGTAGCACAAGAAAATGGAGAAAAACCCGCGGCTCCGCGGAAAGAATACTCCACCACTGTGCTATCGGATAATCCCTGCTTCGTTTCTTAAGTCAACGTCTCCACCACCGCCAACATTCCTCAAACCCGTCGACAAAAACGCGGCACCTCTTAAAAAAGCGTCGCTAAAATTCTGAAGCCGATCGAATTTGTTGTAATTAGTAGTCAGAGTCTTTTTGTGCGGTGGTGGGAACGCTCGTTTTTTCGTTGTCCAGGGACCGCGTACAAAGACAATAAGGGGCAAAAGTCCCTTTTTAGACGGCGAAGGAAACTTTTTCACTAGTAATTAACTGGAAGGATTCCGATCTGATTTTTTTTCTCTGAAAGTCTTCCTGGATGTCACGCGAATTAAGAATTCCGAATGTACAGCCGGCGGGGGATTACGGCGTACATCCACGTAGTTCGGTAACTATGGCGCCATAAATGAGTTTCCACGGGGCTTAAATGACTAGTGAGTTACTGTCCTATCTGGGGACACGCGGCACAGTGTTATAAAAAATACCGATATCTTTGATTGTTCTCTTCAGGTCATTATGATTTTCATGTTTCCCTAGCGCTAACTCTAATGCATTCGCTATTAACCTGCCTACCCTGAAGCCGAAGTTTGTACGTAAACACATTCTGTATACTATATATAATATTAATATATATTATTTTATTTATATAAGGTTTTGGTAAAACTAGGCAGGTTAAAGTAAACGTTTTCCACCATATATAGTTAAATGACTTACGGCCGTTGTTTCCAACTTTTCGATCGATCAATCCGAGTCTCCGATCAGCTAAGTGATTTGTTTAATAACGTTCGATTCGCCTGTCAGTCGAAAAGTTTCGTTGGGTAGAGCGTATTTGTGCATTTGAGAAGTTTTGATCCAAAATTCAACAGTTGATCAATAGGATTGAGACTAACAAATCAATCAGAATATACACTTGGCTTGAAATAAATTTAACTGACCAGCCAGGTCATTTGCATGGGGTATCTTAGTTCCACTAGCTCCTGACAGATTTGAAATATTTTCGCTAATGTCATACATATTACGTAAAAAATATATTTTAATTGCTTTTGTAAAATACACCGGTCGGTGGCTGAGATGGCTTCGCGTTTGGGTAGCACCCAGGCCTCCCGTGCTCAATATTTCGGCTGGCTAATTCCTCCATCACGACACAAGCAACATTTTCCGCTTATTGTGGTGGTATTAGGAGATTTTCAAATATTTTCAGATTATTCGTAACCGGGGAATGTTTATGTTCCTTTTTAAAATTAATAATGTTTTTAATAATGTACAAATTAATGTAACTCATATTTTTGTATACATCATCTTGACAATAAGGCTGAGAATTCCAATTTCCTATCAATTTATAACTAGTGTCCCTTGAACACTATACTTTTCCAAGTTATTTAAAAAATATATGTAATTTTTATGTTAATCTCTGGATACTGCCGAGCCGAAACAATAATCAAATAAAATTCCATAGAAACATATTGAAAAGTATGCTCCGAAAATTAAAAAAAAAAAAACCCTTACGTTTCTGTTGTTTAACACATCAAGCTAGTGACACACACAGCATTAAAAGCACTTTTAACACTGTGTGTGTCACGTGTTTCATAGGCCTTAAAAATATTTATAGTGTTTCTTTACATGTTTCTTAAGGTATTATCGAGAGATTTTTTTCTCTATTTTAAACGGGTTGTGTTTTATTAAATATTTTCCCAATTTTCGCTTGAATATTATCGTTATTAATATTAGCGCACTCCTTCTAACATTTGAATTATCTCCTGTCTCCTTCTTCTTATTTTTGAGCGGGTTATAACCCAGCCTTAATCGCCCACACAAAACAACGACATCCTATAAGAAAGCGACCATCCTCAGCAAGAGCGTGACACGTCCCGGGATAATCCGTAATCTTTTTTGGAACACAACAGAGATTTCTACTGTATTAATGTGTGATTTGTGGCGGATCTCGCTCCGGCGGCTGAGCTCATCCCCCCTCCCCCTTCCCCCAACCCCCGGGGACACGCATCTCATCTAACTTTGTTTAATGAGGGATATACTTTACTTCTGTAGTGGGCCCGCGTACCCCCGGGCGTGTGTGATATCTTTGGCCTTGGGAGTTTTGTATGGAGATTATGTCGCTAGATAGAATAATCTCGTAAAGCATATTATACTCCCACCTTTGGGTGCCTTGCGCCTACCCTTCAAACTAAAAATAAATTAGTGCTATCCCTACAACCCTTGCAAATATAAAGAGAAAACATAAAATCGTTATGACATAAAAATTTTAAATTCTTTAATACCTACGCTAAAATTTCTAAGTGGTCGAAAGCACTCAAATCTTGTGCCGAGCGGGAGGGCTTAAGTCCTTCTCAAACCATGTCCAGATTCAAGATAGGAGGATTTTTTCAGTTAAATATTCACTAGGAATAACAGACATTACGAAACGGTAAAAATACTACTTTTTACGTATTAATTTTGGATTCATGGATTTACATTTATTATTTTTTCTACAAATTTCCTCCATTTAACATTGTTATTTTTAAATTTTATCATTCTCCATTTACTTAACTGTTTGATAATGATCAAATATGTGTGTTATTTTTATTAAATTGTAAAATTATTAACCCCGACACAGGCAAACCCTAGTGGGGTTAATAATTATATGCGAAGCAATGTATTTAAATTGTGAAGAAACAATAAATAAATAAATAAAAAATAAAAAAAAACATAACATTCCAGTGTTCAGAAAAATGGTTCTAAAGCCACCTGAAAAATTTGTTGCAATAATTCGATAAAACGAAACGTCTTACACATTTACTATTCCCAGAGAGAGATCTTACGTGACGTCATCTTTCTAATACCCTCTGTCTTTTTTGTTTTCAAACAAAACTCGTGACTAGGAAGAGGACGAATATTAATAAAGTCAGTACGAGCTCTCGGTGGGACTAGGTTATAATATATACATTTTACCGTGAATAATGAGAGGAACACTCTTCAGCCCAACATAAATCTTCTTTTTATTGAATGAAAGCGAAAAATGTTTCTTCTTCTTTATAATTTTTTTCCTTAAATATAGTATTATAGATGGCGCCACTTCCGTTTGAAAATCACGTGTGAGCGAGTGCTAAGTGTGTATATTACGGCAGCAGCTCCGAGGAAAAATGCACGTTCACGGACGACTCAGAACGGTTTCCATACAGTGTGGCGTTGGAGATTTACTCGGAGTCGGGTTCCTTAATTTGAACCGTACGGGCATTACCGTATTTATATACTTGATTAAAATATGAAAATGAACAAGACACAGGAAATATATATTACAATGATATATTATATTGATGGGAATAACCCTCAAAAGTTAAAAAGATAGTGTTCTTTTAAAAATTTGTTTCTAATCTAATTTACGGTACTTCCGCCGCCATGGAAGACCCACAGTATCGTCCTTGAGAGTTGAGAATCTCAAGGACGGTACTGTGTTTTTACTTATTACAACTGAAAAAAACGTATTTAAAACATACGGTACAGGTTCTCCTTGTGATGTGTTCACAAAACACTACTTCTAACCCATTTACATACTATTGCTAATAATTATTTAAAAAAATTAATTACTCTTACTTATTATTTCTGTAATCGGGAAACATGTGTACCTATTGGTGTACATGAAAATAAATTAAAATCGTTAAAGAAAACTCACTTTTTTACTTTCAATTGGAAGATTTTGGGTTTAATCTATGTATAACGATCTATGTATAAGGGGTCCGACAGACACAGCTATAAAAGCTCAAGCGTTATTTGGATTGGCCTACTTCAGCATGTCGCTCGTCATACATTCCCATTGGGAATGTACGGCAACCGATATACCGAAATACGCCAAACCAAATAACGCTTGAGCTTTATAGCTGTGTCTGCTGGCCCCATAATGATTAAATATGTTGTTGATGATGCTATAAATATTGAAAGAATATCAACATACAAGCTGTTTGCTCTCTTATATTTTTTCTTAATTATGTATATTTTGTATCTACATGTCAAATTATTGTAATTTCTATGTAAAAGCCGTCAATCGACGTTAAAAAATAAATAAAAATAACAGTTTTAAATTTTCCTTAACCATAATGTAGAAAACAAGGTCTTGACAGGTTAGCTCTGGTATTATGACATTTTCATCGCGTTTCTGTGTAGAATTTCCAGGACACTTTAATTATTTTCCAGCATGAGCCATGGAGGGGTAGGTCTTCCTATAGGAATTTGACTTTGATCTGCAGCCCGGAACAAACAAAGCAATGAAGTGGAGAATAACAATACCCTATTTTTAAATATTTTCAAACTCGTTCGAAGTCAGTTGGTTGCTTCTAGTATACATGATATAAATATTTTGTAATTATCAATTCCTAACCTTCTTTATTCAAATCGCACTGGTCTTACTGTCTTCCATTATTCCGGCCACATTTGCATAAAGTTAAAAGATGTTTTATTTCGTTCGCTGTAAGAATGAGAGGCCCCGTGCGCCTGAAAACTGCGCGCATACTAACTGCACAGCACTGCCGCCGAGAGTATTGCCGTATCTCTCCTGTCGCAGGCGCCCGGGCCGTAATATATGTCCGTACCATAATATTACTTATATATTATTATGCCGCTCGCATATGGCCGATATGCATAACCGGGTGTGCTTATTTCTCGTTGAACATTAGCGTGGAATTTGTTGAGGGGACTCTCAAGCTGCATTTTATTGATCAGAATACGCGTGATGTCATTAAATAGCTGCAGATCGAGAGATTAGTGTTGTTATCACGAGGATGAAAGAGCTATAAATGATTAAAAATAAAAATAAAACATTATGCATTTTCAAATATCATATGAAAATGTGGGCCTCACTGGGTATATTTTTACCGTTTTAAGGCTCCCAATTTACAATAAAAAGATAATATAAAATAATAAATTGAAATGAAATAAAATAAAACTGAGATGAAATCAAATGAAATTCTGTAAACAACAGCAATCGGCAAATGTTATGAGATAAGATTGTATACTCGTATATGAAGTGTGTATTGAAATGGTACTGTGTATTACGTATATGTGTTTTATTCTTTTACGTTATTATATTTTTGTGATATTGTCTTTTTAGTTCTATCCATCATTTAATTTTACGTCTGAAATGTTTTTTGTTTCCCTTTTTTTGTATGGAATGAAAGATTTTTGAATGATTTTATTGCCTGGTATATGTGGTGTCTCCATCCAAAACATTTTTTAAAATTGTAGTAATGAAACGACTATGGCATCCCCGATTTGGGTTGTATTGTTCGGCTGAAGGAAGTGGAGATAGGAGATAGTGTATCTGTATGTAAATAATATGCTACAATCCTTAATGCTGTTATTATGTTATTGTAATTTCAGGTTCAATTATTTAACTTTCTATATATACATATATATTTTGCTAAATTGTTTTTTTGTTTTTATTTTTTTTTTTGTGTAGATACATTCTTATTCTTATTGTTTTATTTTCTAAATCCCTTTCTACTAATTATTTCTTACTTATCTTATATAGAACCAACTTTCTAGTATTTAGCTAATTTGCACTAAATATTGTTATATTCATATGTGTTGCTTTTTTACAATTATTACAACTGCATTTTTATATTTAATTATTGTAACCAATGTATAAAATGTTCATGTAAAGGCCCATTAGGGCGTGAATAAATAAATAAATATGAGTAAGAGGAAGGTTTGGAATAACTACATTGGGGAATAACTTTTGAGAACTTGCATTTCTACCCTCATTAGAATGTAGACAAAAGTTAGTCACTGATTGTAATGAAAATGCTACGAGCTTTTGTGCATTTTTTTTTGTTTTTGAACCGAAGTTTTTTATACAGATTCAACGTATTTTATACAATTATTTATAGCATTTATACAGTAACAAAAAACACAAAGGAAAGAAACAGGATACACTGACAATATTCGCTTACTAACCATCTTTACGAGTAAGGAATAGGCACAATGAATGAAATTCCATATAACTCTATATTGTTTGGCATACTCTCCTTCCTTCAATCACATTCATGCATCATCTCTCACACACTATTATTCTGTTACTATCGCTGTAGTACTAGACCAAGGCTTCCTGGGGTGTGCCGGACTTCTCCTTTCTAGTAATATACCCTCCCCAGTCACTACACACACAATTAATTAGTAGAATTTTAATTAACAGCAGAAAGAACCATAGCTACGCAAAATTACCCAAATATAAAACTTTTTTACTAGTATAAATTCTTCACAAAAAATGTGAAAATATCTTGATATTTTAATTTAGAAAACATTTCTCTTCGTAAAGCAATTATTTATGGGAAGGACAATGAATCTTTTATTATATGAACACAAATCCCACTCTAGTCTCTAAGATTTGTGTAGGATGGCGGAAAGTAATTTTCTGAGAGCAAATAATTGTTCTCTCAAGAATTGTTCGTGAAATATTCATACATATTCTACACAGACACAGGTAGATAAATTAAATATACTCGAGCTTTTTTGATAATTTGATCTTCCCCGTTTTAGGTTGTTAGCTCGTAAGTTGGCTGCATATTTACACTACTATTTCAGACATTCGCGTTAAACGAACAATAACTATAATTTAAACATTGTAGATACTCGTATAATATACAAAAAATTATTTAATCTGTAACCTTATTTTAGCTTTGTTGGAAAATTTAGTAAAGATACAAATTCCTTGCAAAATGTTTGTGGAAATTTCTTATTCCGAATATTACATTGTATTTAATGAAATATCTAGTTACTTTCCCTTCTCCACTCCCTCCAGCTCACAATGTACCTCAATTAGGGATGCCATAGTCCTTTTGGCTTCGTATGGCTAGGAACAGTTTGTTAAAAAAATAAATAGATTGTTATTGAACGTTTTTTGGTCTATAAACTAAAGTCATGCTTTAATGAGTAAAATTAGTTTAAAAAATAAAGACAATGAAGAAAACAATGGTCTGTCTATGCCTGAAATTTAAATAAAATATACATTTAATGATTTTAAGGGCTATAGCTTAACCCTTGTCGATTTTACAGCTGCCTCAGCATATATTTATAAGTGGTTGATCCGCGATCCTTCCTGGAATAAGGAAAGATAATTAAAATTATGTGGTATCCTTGAATAATTTGCATTTGGTTTTTCATAATTTTATGCACAAAAATTTATACATTAAATAATAGTCTCTTTTTTATTGGAATCCAATTTAGTTCCTCTCTCATTTGATTAATCCTTGCGTATTTGCCTTTCCCCAGTATACATCTCATGGCTTTGTTTTGTATAACTTCTAGTTTGTTCAAATTACTTTCATTGGCCAAATATAACATCGTAGAGCAGTAGTCCAAATGTGGAGCAACGATAGTTTTATAAATGAGCTCCGTAGTGTTTCTATTTAATTTACGTCTTAGTCTTCTAAGAAAATTTACCTTTTTTGATACCTTTTTTAACACATATTCAAAGTTTGCTGTGAAAGTCAGTTTTGAGTCGAGTATTACACCCAGGTATTTGATTTCATTTACTTTTCCAATTTTTTCACCATTAATTGTCAAATTTAACCCTGTGTTACACGTTTTATTGCCTATTTCCAAATATTTTGTTTTGTTTACGTTCAGTTTCAACTTGTTTACTTTCAGCCATTTTGCTATATTTTGTAGGTCTTCGTTTATTTTGTTAATTGCTTCTATGTAATCTTCACACGAAATATAGATTAAGGTATCATCTGCAAATAGTCTAATTTTGCAATGTTTAATAGTTTTGATAATATCATTTATGTAAATTATAAATAGAATTGGACCTAATACTGACCCTTGCGGAACACCAAGGTTTTTTTCTATCGGTTCTGATTCTGAGCTTTCAATTTTCGTTACCTGTTTTCTATTCTGGAGATATTCTTTGAATAGATTCAGAGCTACTTCAGAAAGACCAATGTCTTCTAGTTTTTCCAATAGTATTTTCCTTTTGATATTCATTTTGCCTACATTCACAAACTTTGTTCGTCAAATTATTTTTTACAGTCTTTTAAGTGATGATACCTAAGTAAGTTCGTATTACTTTCATTTCAACGACTCTGCTTTGAAAAATCAATTTTGGTATTCTCCAGTATGTTATATTAATATATAAAACAAAGTCGGGTTAGTTACACCATTTATAACTGAGAACGGCTGAATCGATTTTTATGATCTGTGATTTGTTGGATTTGTCTCCGTCCCGATTAACAGAATAACTATTAAAACATCGGAAAAAATCACGGAAAAAATAATTATGAAGAAAATTATTTTTTTCATATATTTTGTATGGAACGGCTTTTCAAATAATGTGCGTTGGTCGACATAATTTGAACCAATTCGAAATGTCAATGGTGTAGTGTGCCGAACATTTCGTGCTTAGAGCTCGTACGCACTAGCGGCTGGCCGCCGAACGCGGTGGCGGCCAGCCGCTGTTGAACCGCTCGGCGCGGTTGAACCGCGGTAAGCAGAGAAGTGCGTTGTCTCATCATTATGAAAATGGACGAATTATCAAAATTAAATTTAATTTTATTTAGTAAAATATAAATACATATTTAATTACTTACATTATTAAAATCATTATTATTCCAGAACCAGAATCTATTTCACAAATAACTGAGGCGTGCTTTCCGTACGTTTTTGTAACCGACGAGGCATTTGCATTATCGAAGAATTGGATGCGCCCGATCAAAAAGGATTTGGATGAAACTAAAAGAACGTTCAACTATAGGCTTACTAGAGCAAGAAAATATATATAATGTAGCTTTGGTAAATATGCAAACAGATGGAGTATATTCACAGACATTTAAATGTTTACATTGATCTGGCAACAAAAATCATCAAAGCTACTTGTATCCTACATAACTTTGTAAGAGACCACAATGGTTATTGTTTCGACGACTCACTCACTTGCCCATTGATAAATAGGTTAACACAGGGAGTAAGAAGGAACGATACAAGTGCTTTGAGATATCGAGAAATGATTTCCGAGTATTTCATGACTAATGAGAAATTGGAATGGCAAAGAAATATGATTTAAATAAAAATTCATACATTTGTGTAAATTCGTTTGAATATGTAATTTTGTAATAAATACATGGCAAGTTTTTTTCCATTATCAACATATCGTTTTTTTCCATTATCAACATATCGTCTTCGTTTCCAAGCTCTTCCCATTGTTTTCGTTTTAAATCCCTGTTCTCGCGTATGATGCTCCTTCACAATTCCAAATGGCTTCTCGTTGTTGAGTTTCAACGATAAATTTCTCTGTGTCGAAATTCATGGCTGGGGGGACAGCGCATACGTGCAAACTCGGCAGCGTACTGAACCGCAACCGCAACCGCCTAGCGCGTACAGGCAATATGGCGGTCAGCCGCGAAGCGGGCCGCTGCCCCCTTTCCAACCGCCGCGGTTTAAATTTTTGGGCGGTTTAGTGCGTACGAATATGGGCGGTTGCATATTAAAATAAAAGTGCGGCCAGCCGCGTGGCTAGCCGCTAGTGCGTACGAGCCCTTAGTCAATAGCTTAATTTCATTTTTTGAACTTTGAGTAGGTACCTATTTATTTTAACTTAATAAAAACTTAACTTATTTCAGCTAATAAATTAAACACAACATTTATTGATTCTGAGGCGATACGAAGTTTGCCGGGTCAGCTAGTATAATATAATACTTGTAGTTACTACCCGATTTCGCCCGAGGTTTAGCAATCTAATTTTACATTACATTATTAAAATTAATCTTTTCCAAAATGATCCAAAGAAACGAAAAAACTCTTTCGAGAACAGTTTTTTTACATTTTGATTTTAGCAATATGCAGGAGGCTCTGAGGAAAATAATTTTCTTCAGGACCTGTATCATCTTAGAGAATGCTGTGTGGAGGGTCTTTTTAAGGAAATTAAGGGGTGAAAGTTCTGGGAAGGAAAAGGGTATGAGAGGTGAGTAGAAGTCTGGGGGTCAGTATGTCCAGGAGTGACGGTTGCATGAATCCACCCCTCAACTGCGGTTAAGGGCGAAGGGCCGAGAGAGACCGGCTGGAGATATCAAAAGGTCTTATTGGATACGGCAGATGCAATCCCTGCTAATTCACCAAAGGTAGCGAACCACCTGAGGTGACCTATGGCAGACGTGTTGGTTATCCAATAAATAGTTCTCCGGGCGTTTCGACCTTCGTTATGTTTTTGCGTCAATCAATATTTTAATTTGTTTTTCATGTTATACCACTGTGTACTTGTTCTTTTCTATTTTATCCCTTGACAATATTTCAGTATTTTTATTGAATTCCGACTACAGGCCACAGTTGACATTTCCTAAGCCGGCCGCAAGCCGATCGGAGGTGCTACCTCCGGTTTAGCGCTGCAATGTTTGCCCCGTGCTGCAAGGAAAAATGTGATCCTTAAAAGTCTGTTCAGAATTTCAGAATGCTTTCTACAAAGCCCCTTAAGAATTTCAGAGTTTCTACTGGTCCTATTTTCCAATTTTTTTAAAAGTTCGCCTACTTTGGCGAACTGAAACTTGGTGGCGATTTTTTATTAGATGAATTAGCCAGGATATGGGATTAAGGGGACTTATAAAGTTTAATTAAAAATTAAGATACGAAAAGATTGTCGATCTTAAAAAAATTCACTTCACTTAAAGTAACCTAGATATTAAATTGATTAACTTTAAAACCTGTCCTCAAAGTCTTTTTAAACTAATTTACATAATTTATTATGAAATGTATAAATATGTAACTAAAGTATGATTTCAGATTTTCACGGCCAAAAGCATGAAGCACGGTACAGACTCGAAGCTCACATACAAAGTTACTGTGTTGTAAAGTATCTTTTCTACTGACTGTTATAAAATATTTCTTCCTACGGCAGGAGAAGGGGCAAACCGGAAGCGGTCGAGAGAATATCATTTCTTAGTACTGGATATGTCAACTTGATAGCTCCGTGCATGCTCCGTGTATTCAAAATGACCCCCTCTCCTGTTTACGGCGAAGGGGGGGTCGCATAACTTTTCTGATATCGCGACCGTAGCGAATACGAAAAATAACGCCGATTAGCGAAGATTCAAACCGCATAATATTTTTACGTCTGGTGGGTCTATATGGCCATTGTATGGCGAGCGCTATTGCGTTATAAGTATCTTTTTGATGTGAGCTGCGAATCTTTCGCTACCTTTATCGTGATTTGTTTTTCGGACATTATTCCGTGTTACACTATTTCCTTCTTTAGCTAACGTTTCAAAAAGCATAGCAGTATTTAGCATCATGGCAGATGTTTAATCAAATAACTATTAAAACTAAAGAAGGAGATAGCCCAACACTGCATAATACCCCAAAAATAAATCACAATATTTATCAAAAATATTCATTTTTCCTATAGAATAAAGAAAAACCCAAGAATATTCCTGTATGCGTATTTATCTAATAAATACAGACGGGGTTTTAAGCCTAATTTGGGCCTATACTTCTAAACAAAACTGTGTTTTCGAAATTCAAATGAGGCGGAGATCTACGATTTCAAGCGAGTGAAGATTTTCGGAACATTGGTTTACACTAAAATATATATGGAGAGAGTAAAAGGGTTACAGCGGTTTATTATTTATTATATGGTTTACTTAGTTAATTATTACTTAAACATATGTACATTTCAAAATTCTATGGTTCACGATGTAGTGAGTCAAAATAGTTGCGTTAACATATAAAATCCAGACAGGCAAAAATTTCCTGATGACAGACTTCACCGTTGGAGAGATTGTTTTTTTTTTTGTTTTACTTCAGAAAACATATACATTTACGATACATAGATACCGGAAAGAGTATTTTTTTATTAAAACACCAATAATTGTAATTATTATTTCATACTTAAAAATATTTCAACACCGACGGAGAAGGCTTCCGTGGAAAAAATCTTAAATCTACAGGTGGGAGAAGATCCTCCTTCCTGGAGTGCTAGCACAATGAAATCGATAACTTTACAATATCGAATAGACAGAGGCAACTACCGATAATATTATAACGACTGACATTGGGTAGACAAAGGTTTGGTAAAACACGCTGGCAACACTGGAAAGATTTTCTATGTTGTCTATGTACATAAAACGTCAAACATATTGTGTCAAATGTCAAATTATTTTATTCAAACCTTAGCGGTTAGTATACATCAGTATACATTAACAACAAAATGAAAATCATCAAATTTCCGTTTTGATATATTTTAAAGATCGATTTAGGTGCATGAAACACAGAATATTTGAAGTGAGCATAATAAATAACATTATTATTACATTTCTGACAATCGGCTAGCACGAACGGGCAATAGGCAACGAACGATTCTCCAACTGTTTTCACATTTATTGGAGTTTTTTTTTATTTACAAAAGATTTGAAATTATTATTTTTTTCTCATGGAATTTCGTTGAGATGGACAAATACGCAACGGCAGGTTATATTCACCACAAATATATTATATCATTTTTCTTGTTTTTTGTTTGAGCAAACATTACAGCTTTTTGTTTTTTATCCGTTGCGGGTATAGGTCACGGCATATGTTTAGCCAGCATTTTGGCAGATAACCGTAATGGAACATCTTGTGACGCACGTGGACCAACTTCAGGGTGCGACGTAATATGATATTTTTCTAATAATTGTCTTATAACATATACTTAATTGATAATCAGGAAAACTAATATCTTTTGAACTAACGGTTTTGGGCATTATGTATGAATTCGGTAAATATTAATATGTAGGATGAAAGAAAACTTTTTTGTAACACTTAATTGATTTTTGTAGGGCATTTACACTAGTTATATCCGCTTCATCTCTTAAGCCCATATTTTTGTTATAATCTTCGATACAATTTGGATTTGAAATTATTTCTCCTCTTCTAAAATTTATTTTTGTTAAGCGTTGTTAAAATACGCATTTATCCTTTGTCGTGCCATTTTAATACTATCAGTTAACCAAAATAATGTGAGGCAATTTACCCCTTCTTCGATTTATTGAATTTTGATATGTGTTAACGGTTGTTTCGAACTGTTCCACATACGTAGGTTTGGTGGTCATGCAGAAATTTAAATGATATTGTATTAGTGTACCAATTATCTACATACAATTTGTGGCCTTTACCTACGTAGTCTTTTAACAGAGTGGTGACAATAGCTCCGGAAGCCCCAAGACATTGTTCGTCAGTAACATCCGTCACTTCACCACAATAAATTATTACATCTAAAATATATCCGTCTGCACGTTGCACAAAACAAATATTTTTATTCCAAATCGTTGGCGCTTGGATGGAATATACTCCTTAAACTTAAGACATCCTTTGAACTCTATAATGCTCTCGTCAAGCATAGATTTTCATACGGCACCACTGAGTCCTTAAAAATGTATCCAGTGTAATTGACAAGAACACGAATTTCATTTAATTTTTCTCCAGCAATTTGAGTAGCAGGATCTGACACATGCGTACAAAACTAAATGTAAAAATAGAATAAGAGCAAACTTTCAATTCAGGTATAAAAACACAAATCCACATTTCAAAAACATTAAAATAAACTTTTAGAACCACTCCACTTACAATGAGCTAACGCGTCATTTCTACAGACTCGACCAAAGTGGACTCGACAATAAAAGCGCGGGATTTTGAAACAAAATGGGCGAAGAAAAATGCATTCCTTTTTTGGATGCTGCTTTGAGTAGTGTTAACAATATAAATAATCAACTTTTTTGGGTGATCTCGCTAATAAATAGTTCATTATATTTTACGAAGTAATATTTAGCCCCATATACAGTTAGATCTTTGAAATATCATCCTTCGAACATTTACACCCGTGATTTGCATCTTCCGTTGTATTATACCGTTCCGACGTTTATATCGAATGTCCTAGCACGCTTTCACCGTTGCTAAAGAAACCGATATCGGAAGGAAAAAAATACTAAGTCGGTATAAGATGGCAACACTGGCACCTTTTTGATGAATTTACGTTACTAAATTTCAAATGAGCTATTTAAAAATTAAAAAATACTAATAAATTGACAATTTCGAATTGAAATACTAACTTTAATATACATCGGCGCTTCGCATTTACTTTTTGCGATTAGACGGGAGTTAAATAGTTGATACGATCCAAAGACATATTTTATCAAAGTTCGTATCTCGAAGCAAAATGAATAAATTGATCTCGTCTTAAATGAATGCATGTAAGTTTATGGATCGCATATACGATTTCTTTAAATACTAGGAGGTTTTTAGGTTAACCTCCATTAATTAATAAGTCAGTTAAATTGCATAACGAACGACATTATTTAAATAAAACTGCATATTGATATCTTATCTGACACTACGGAAGCCGCGCTAAAATCAGTGACCTTTATCTACCGACTAACGGAATAATCTTTTCACTGTGCTCGCAATTATTGCTAACTGACCATAGACAACGAATTTAATGAATTTCATATCTATACTTGGGTTTTATCGATGGACCATGCTAGGGTCACAGCCAAGATCGCATACGATTTGGCGAGCTTTTGTCAATCGTCGGTTGGATTATGTCTTATCAATAGGTGACTGTGCTAGCACATATTGATAAGTGACCAAAGATGACGGATTTTGTCAATGTAGTATAGATATAGGGTTATATCGATGGACCATGCTAGCACCCCTGAGTAACATTCGGTTTAACTGAATAGTTTATTGGCTCATGTGACGTTGTGGGATATTCGTGTCTCCATATAATCTAACGGTCGCCATTAGTAACAATTTCCTAAATCGCTTTAGTTGATCACATTTGGAAGTGGTTTTATTTTTCGCATGGTTCGTTCGGAAATATTAAAATAAATTAAAGATGTTTTATTAACGACTTTATAGTTTTTTGCAAATCTTTAAATTACAAAAAATCTATAAAACCTTTGGTTTATAGAAAGTACATAATTAATCTTAGTATATATAGTACATAATTAATCTTAGTATAGTACAAGGTATTTTAAATGTCCTATATATTTCTTATTTTTCAACATGTCGTAAAGCCAAATGCCATTTTAGAAACTAGATAAAATTACCTTTTAGATTTTTGTATTTTAAAACATACTTTAGTGTTAAAAAATTGCAGTATTTTACACATCAAACGTGAAAAAAATTGAAAAAAAGGTTACACCAAACATTTTCTATTAAAACGTCGAAAATTTTTTGAATATTTGAAATTAAAAAAAATACAGTCCTGTTATTTAATGAATTTGCTACAAAACTGTCACTTCTTTTTTTATCTTGTCATACAATTAAAAATTATAAAAAAGTTAATTAATAATTCCCCAAGAGTAACTGAAAATACCTGACATTTTAAAGTTATTTTTTGTAAAATTTAGTCCTTGATTCCTGTAATTTGTTTTTATTTTCACACGCACAATGCATTTATATTATTAAATAACATTACTTTTATGGAAGTTTTATTAAACTCAATCGGTAAAACAAAATTTTATAATTAATAACCTATATTTTTTATGTTCACAGAATTAAATTACGAACATGACGTTATTACCGGACCAAAACTAACAACAATAACACAAATAATAGTAATTGTTATGAGTCTAGTTTTTTAACTGTTAATTCATGGTGGAATTCCATTGTATTAGATATGAAATTAAACAATTTTTTTTCACTTTGTTCCACTTGTTTGTTTACACCAGGACCGGTTTCGTCCTACCACGGACATTTTCAGACTAGTAGTTGAAATTCTTATGCTACGGAATTTATACAAACTTAGGCAGGGGCGCACAACATTGTCTCTATATGATGAATGTTTGTATTTTGTTAATTTAAGGTATTATCAGTTATTTTGTTAAGTTAAGATACATATAGATAATTATAAAGTTTATTATTAAAATTATGAATGATGATACATAGTAAAAGGTTATTTTTAATTGACATGAATCTATATGAATCAGTGATCACAGACCTTTTCAATTATATAAATTCATTTTTTTAAATATGTACAGACTTTACACAACGTGCTACAGAAACAGCATTTAACGGTCGTTAAGTGTTTTTTTTTTTATTAGTAAGGCTGTAAATATAGATCACGTATGAAAGGAAGGGGTAGAAGGAAGGGGAAGGGGTAAGAGTGGGAGAAGTTTATTAGAATTAGGGATTTCAAAGTCATTAGAAGGGAAAGACCGGTTATGTGGGAAAAGATTCAGAAGAGGGTTTATAAAAAGTTGCTGCTTATTAATTATGTGTAAATATTGTATACTATATATTGTATATAGTGATGTAAACTAAATTATATATTGTATATAGTGATATAAACTAAATTATTTGTCTTTTTATTAAAATATTATTTTCTCTGATTTTCTGATTCAGGGGAACAGAGAAATGAGAGCGTGATGTCAAGGCTAAAATAATAATAATGATGTAGTACTGTGAAAAACCTGTCCCGTCAGTATGTGATTAATGTTTGTGTACAAATAGATTCGAGCTTTTCCAAGGACTCATAATATTCTGCTCGTCATGTGGGCCACCGGACACTCTCGCCGGTTCGTTTTGCCTCCATCAAAGTTTGCCTATACCTGCGAATTATTATATACATGCCTTTGGAATTAGTTACTCAGTGATGGATCACTATTAGTTGAACTTATTGTGGTTTCTACGGTAAAATTTTATTTTTGCCGTAAGTCCGAGATACATTTTTTGAAAAGAAAAACTGAAATAATTTTTTTTAAACTTTAACAGATATTCAATTTTGCAGCGAACTTTGAAAGTCAGTTTTGCATTGCAGTTATATTACCAAAATGTGTATATTCTTTTTTCTATATTTACATAAAAACCTTTTTTAGTCAGTGGTGTTATTTTTGCAAATATGTAGATTACCATGTAAAGTTAAATTTAGAGGTTTAAATTTATTTATATATATACAGGGTGTTAAGGTACGTACTTGAGTTACTTTAACCAGTGATTCCTGACATTTTTGATGTTTTTTTTTCCTTCCTACAAAAACATAAAAAATAGTAGGTTGTAAGTGGTGGGCGGTAACTCGGCTAAGTGACCAATAAGGTCATGTGAAAGAATTTTTTTTTGTTTGATTTTAAAGAAAAAAATATTGAAAAAAAAAAATGTCATAAAAAAAGTCACCGGAGACCAAAATTTCATTTACATTTTTTACTCCAAATAATGTCAGGAATTACTGGTTAAAGTAACTCAAGTACGTACCTTAACACCCTGTATATGTATATTGTCGAAAACGCAGAACTGTATATCCTTCCTTTCCTCCAAAGACCCTCCATACAGCATCCCCAAAGATGACGTAGGCCCTGAGAGGATTTTTTTCCTCAGGGACTCCTGTGTAAAAAAATGTAAAAAAAAGCATGCTAACCGGTTTCGGTACAGTGATATATTTTTATTTTTTTTATTTTTTTTATTTGTGAAAATTTTAATTATAACATTATAAATATATTTTATTTAACATTTATATTAAATTACTACTCTTCCATTTAAAGCATTTGCTTGTGTATGGAAGAGGAGTGTACATAGGTGCTGTTATTAATTATTACTTAGATATTTAATTTTACATGCTGTGCGCATATATGTATATGCGTGCTATAGTTGGTACATGTTATGATGGAAAATAATAAAGATATACAATAATTTTTTTTTTTTTTTGTTATAAAGTTGAATTTATATTTAATAGAAAATATTAATTAAAAATAATAAATATATATATATTTTTTTTATATGTAATAAATATATATATTTGTGATGTGTGTATTTTGAAAAAAGAGAGAATGTTATGGAGAATAAAAGATATTTGCAAGAATTAATTTAATTTAGGTTTTTTTTTTTTTTTAAGATTGTCTTTAAAATGTTTCTTGATAGAGTGCAACATTTGAATTTTATCATTAATGCTTCTGATTTCTTCCGGTAGTTGATTGAAATAGGTTCTTCCCTGGTAAGTATAATGGTGTTGTGCAAATGTGGTATTTAATTTTGGGCATAAAAAATATATATTTAAGACGAGTTCGGTTTTCAGTTAAAAATTGATATTTGTGTTTTTCTTTTATAATTTGAATTAATGAATTTTTAATATATAAATCTTTAAATGTAGGTACTTGAAATTCGTCAAACAATCGTTCCGTTGGGTAGTCCAAAGGTTTTTTTAATATAATTTTAATTATTGTTCTTTGTACAATTTCTATTGGAAGAAGGTTAGATTTATATACGGATCCCCAACTTATAATGGCGTATTGTAAAGTGGATTGAACTAAGGCATAGTAGATTAAATATAGATTTTTTATCGATAGAAAATTTCTGATTCTTAAAAATACATATATAAATTTTCTAATTTTTTTTACAACTTCACATATTTGTTCTTTCCATTTTAAATTTTTGTCGATAATTACTCCTAAATATTTGATTGTGTTTGTGGTTCTTAATATTGAGCAGTTTTGTAAACAGTAATTTTTATTGTGCGTTTTAGAGTTGTTATGAATGATAATGTTAAAGTTTTTAGGGGTATCATTTGTCTGTATTGCAAATTTATTTATTTATTTATTTATTGAATCTATATAATAAGGTTTACATTTTTTTTTGGCCTTGCCTGTCTCACTAGGAACTCCTGTGTCGAGACAGACTAGTTTACAAATATTTTCTAATTATAATATGAAGTACATTTTTCAATAAAGCAAAAATATTTGACAAAATTTTCAGGTTGGTAGGTAGTGGTAACAATAATGAGATATACGATTATATTTGGGTGAGGTGACTAATTATTGCACGACCTTTTTCGATGATCCATTGTTTGATCAGGATTTTGTATTTTTTAATATTATTCGATTGTCTTGTTTTGTCAGGTAGGTTATTGTATATTTTAGACGCAATGTATTTGAAATTTCTTTGACCAAATGTTGTGTTTGTTTTAGGTATTTGTATGAGTTCTTTGGTTTTGTGCCGCGTGTTTACAATATTTTGGGTATTTTTATAAAATGTATGTGTTTTATTTTTAAACAGATGAGTTAAGATAGTTTTTGTGTATATTTGTCGAATATCTAATACATTGAATTTGTTGAATATATCTACAGTACTTGTTATTATGGGAACTTTAAGAATAACTTTCATAATTAATTTTTGTGCCTTCGATAATGAATCTATAGCTGATAGTGTTGCACCTCCCCATGCGATTATTCCATATTCAATAATGGAATTACATATGTTTTATCAGTATTTAGTGATAGTAAATTAATGTCGAAGAAATTCTTAAGAGTATTTATGTCTTCAGTGGCTTTTAATATTACATTTTCCCAAGTTTTTTCGCTTATTATTAGTACCGTATCGTCGGCATACGAAGTAATTTGGCCGTGTAGGGGTTGAAAAAAAATGTCGTTAACATATATGGTAAAAAGAATTGGTCCGAGCACTGTACCTTGCGGAATTCCAAAGTCTGATGTGTCTTTATCGCCATTAATCTGATTTATTTTTACTACTTGTTGTCGATTTTTTAGGTAGCTTGAAATCCATTTAATTGCGTTGTATTTTATACCAATATTATTTAATTTTTTCATTAGAATCTTATGGGATATGCTATCGAAGGCTTTTCTAAGATCAATAAATATACCTGCACATTTTTTACCATTATCTAATGATTCGTAAATATATGAAGTTACACTGGAAATAGCGTCTTGTGTGCTAAGTGATTTTATAAAACCAAACTGATTTTTGTGAAGTATTTTATTATTATCTAGGAAATTTACCAATTGTTTTTTTACTATTTTTTCAAAGATTTTTCCTATATTAGAAATTAGACAAATTGGGCGATAATTTGTTACTAGATGTGGATCTCCAGATTTGTAAATAGGTGAGATTATTGTATTCTTATAGTTCATTGGAATATATACCATTTGTTAAACTTAAGTTTATTAAATGAGTGATGGGTTTTATTAAATAATGTTTCATAGATTTTAACAAGTCTGTAGTAATAGAATCAAAACCGGGAGAAGAACCTCCTTTCATATTATCTATTATTTTTATGATTTCACATTCTGTTGTTTTTTCAAACGTTGAGAGTATATTACTTTCCTGTAAGTTTTCATTTATATGGTTTTCAGGGTTTGAAAGTTTTTGTATACTTTTCGCAAGATTTTTTCCAACATTAGCAAAAAAGGAATTAAATACGTTTGCGCATTGTTTAGGCTGTATATTGGCGTCTATAATTTTGTTATCCTGCTCAATGTATTTTATGTTTTGTGTTTTTTTTGTATTGCCTAAGGCTAAATTAACTGTTTTCCACATTTGTTTATGGTTATTTTCAGAAGATAATATTTTATTTTTAAAATAGTCTTCTTTGCTTTTTTTAATATAGGTTGTTAATTTATTTTTATATTTTTTGTAGAAAATATAGGCTTTTTCATTTTGGGGATTTTTTAAAGTTGTTTTGTAAAGTTTTTCTTTGTTTCTGATAGATATTATAAGACCTTGGGTAATCCAAGGTTTTAAACATCGTAATTTTGATTTTATGTGAGTTGTTATTTCAGTTGTTGAATTTTTAATGTGTTCTGATAGTAAATTTTCGAAGTTAGTCGAGCATATTTCGGTATCGTCACTGTTTAAGACATTGCTCCAATTCTCCTTTTTTAACTTTTCAGAGAGAATGGCCATATTTATGGTGGATTTTTTATTTATTATATTATGTTTTTTATGTTTAATATTGTTATTATACAGAAGTAAGCATGAATGATGATCGGTTATGTCGGTTATATATAATAAATTGCTTATAAGTAGTATTGTAGGACTGAGGATAAAATACTTCACTTTGTAGTCTTAATTTATATTGTATTTTAATTTTAATTTGTATTGTTATTAGATAAAAAAAAAATCAGACATTATTTGCTTGCTTGCCTTAATCTTCAGTTTCACAATACCCAAAGCAATTATGAGGAATTTTATCAGCTCTTTGAAATTAACGGAGTTCTATCTACCGAATCAACAATGCTTCAAAAATATGATATTAAGTTTTTCTTATCATTTCACAATAAAACAATGTGTGGATAGAAACCATCCCCTTACAGTGTACAGACTGTACAGTCATATGGAACTTAAATGCGTTTACTATGTACTGGCTAAATTATTCAGGGGTAGAGGCGTGCTGGGGCATGTTTTCTAGAGGCGAAAGGGTTGAATATTGCTGGGAGATTTCGGATTTCAAACAGGATATATTTCCTCATTTTTATGACACGAACAGAAAATACGGCGGTAAATTATTACTCATTTTTGCGATCCTCGATGGTTTTTTGTGTGGAAATTTAAAGGTGTTTTTTTTTGTGCGATTTTCTAATGGTTTAGGACCGAACAAACTAAACGTGCATCGGTGAATTTGAATCTGAAGAAAATTTGGATTTAAATTAAAAATTTCAAACCAAAAAATATAATGAATCTTACCCGAATGTGAACATTTTTAATATATATATATATTATGCTAAACTTTTCTGGAAATTAGTTTACATTTTTGATTTTAATATTAATAATTTTATTTTAACACTTTAAGTTTGGAAGCTTTCAGATGACGTCAAGAAATAAAAGAAAATCTATTAGGGCGCATACAAAAGCTCTATATAAATAAAAAAAAAATTAAAAAAAACTTAAACTAGAATTTCATCTTTGAGGACGACACTGCAGTGTCTTTTTAAAAATAACCACGTAAACACCTCAGCACAGGTTCTCCTAGTGAGGTGTTCACGAAACATACAACATTACCCAACCACAGTTTCACCCTCACACACAACATTATTATGTATAAATATTAATTATCTAATATAATATGGAAAAAAAAAGTTGTAAATCAAGGTTTCGAAAAGACTTATGTGAGTTTTGCCAGAGTGGTAACATGGGTTGTTACAGAGTCTAGTTGATTATAAAAAAACATGCTCTAAAAGCGACCTGTTCTCTTACTGACTATTTACTCCCGCTGTACCGAAGGGGTTATTTACACTAACTTGACTGATACTGATAAAACAGCAATCTATTCCTTACGTTAATTGTTGTTTATTTTTATTTGATGCAATAATTTTACATATATTTTAAAACATTATTTGATCATGTTTGTGCTTTACCCGTGCGAGGCCCCCATTTTAAAATTGAATAAAATTCAATTAAAAAAATAGTATGAAAAATAAATTGAAATATAAAATAAGACTGAGATAAAATTTCTATACTGCAGAGTTCATTTATGTAAATAGTGAATAAAACGAGCTCTAGTGTGCTCCCTTGTGGAACTCCATATGTAATCGGCAGTGGCTTGCGTTAATAATTTTGACTTGTTGTGTTCTATTATCTTTTACTCACATAACTTTTCATTAGTTGGAGTTCCTTACCTTTCTTTACATTAATTTATTCATGTTTTCTAATTTTTTCAAATACGATGTTATGGCAGTCTGAATCGAAGGCTTTAGTTGCAATGCATTTATGCCCTTGATCTTGATTGCAATATATATAATCTATTACGAATGCCAATGCTTCTTTTGTGCTTATTTTTTTCTCCAGATCAGTAGATAATATGGCAGCAAGATGAATTGAATGTTTAACACGTAGATGAGGGTTCATTTAATCTGGTAATTGGATAAAATAGAACATTTACCAAACACAACATGATAAAATAGGTTAGGTTAGTCCTATTTTGTCACGGTTCTCCTTTGTCATGAAACCATCAATTTAATCATATTTCTTCTTAATACTAAGCCACATTTAGCTATTATTACACTAAATCTCATCTTGATTGATCAAGCGAGTGTTTAACATCTGTAATTTGTATTATCTCACTCCTCGCTTATCAAAGGCCGGAATCCAATGTCGGAGTATCGCCACGGAAACCCGGACATTTCCGTAATAATTAGCGGACCCATTGTGAATTAGGCCTTGCCCACCAGCAATGTATTGCCACCGAGGTACCACTGTAGGTATTTACTGCCAGTATACCAGAAACCGTGTAAATTGCTGATGGTTAATATTGCTATAGTGGACCATATACACGACGGGACACCTAGCTACCTACTACTATTTGAGATGTGATGATTTTAAATACAAATAAAACATAATATTGAATATTGTAGTGCAATTTTCTTAAAATTCCAACCTAATTCTAGATCTGAACAAGTATGTTGACCATCATTCTGCATGTAGGTAGTAATGAAAACAAAACCCTAAATATTTGTGAGAAGCAGCAAAATAGGGAAGTAGAGTGAAAAATATTTTGACCTATTAAAATATGTTCATGTAGATGACATGCAAACTTAAATACCAGTATTTTATTTTAATTTTAAAAGTTAGTTTTCATAATTAAATTATTTCTACATGTTTGAATTTTATTAAAGCCCGCGAAACCGGCGGCAAGATCATAATACCGTACGGCAGAGTTCGTGACGTAACCCGGTCCTTGATTGCGTGAAATATAAGGGAAAATATTTACAAAACTGGGACACGCTTAATATGGACAAAAAAAATAATTTTAAAAGTCTAGTAGTTAGATATTAACTAGTACTAATCAATTCAGTTACCGGAATTTCGAAAAAAGTGCATTTTAATGTTTATTATTTTAAATTTAAAAACACGAAATGTCATTTTTCACCGATTGCTTTGTTAGGAACTGTTGCAAGTTTCGTTGAAAAATTACATTTCGTGTTTTTAATTTATAAAAAAATAACCATTAAAATGTGACCATTGATAAAAAAAGGACTCAACTTTCTTATTCCCTGACAAATAGCTTTAGCGTAGTGAAAAAAGAAATCAGATTCGTCTGATGAAGTAATTTCTACCATGACCTATAAAGCTTTGAAAAGTAGGGAAAATTCCACGCTGTTTTATCCACATTTCTCAACTGTTGAATATTTGTAAAACGGGTTTGTATAATTAGTATGTTTTAATGATGGAAAAATAAATAAATTTATGTCCCTTATATTGCATTTTCAGCAATTAGCTGCATATACCGAGTAGCATTTACAGTCCATAGATATAATACGACTCGCACTGACACTTCCATTCCCCTCTCTACCCTCGACCTATCCCCATTAACATTACATTTAGGGTTAAACGATTTAAGCTACCAGGATGTGCAACACATGCACATCACGCTGAACTGTGAACACTACACATTGTATTCGACAAATGATAATGCATTGCAACGTGCCCGGCAATGACTTCGCTGGGAAACAATCTCGTTTTGCTGAAGGCTGTTTCAAATACAGTAATACGAAATCATAATTCATGTTAATTATCATTTAAATCCAATATTATCACACAGTAACCATACACGTTTACTACATTATCGTGAATTCACATACTTTCAGTGCACATTTATTGTTATTTCAAAATAATTTTGTGCTATATACAATTATTAATACCACGTGAAGAAACAATGAATTTGGATACATTTTTAGATTTTCACGGCCAAAAGAATTTTCGTTGTTTGTTTTTGGGGTGTTATGCCGTGTTGTGCTACCTTCTTCTTTAGTCGACGTTTCGGACAGCGTTGCAGTGTCCATCATCAGGGCAGATCCGGCAGATCCGTCGATGTGATCGAAAAAAACAATGAATTTGTTTAAATAATTATTTATTTTAGTGTATTACTAGCATATTACTAACAGTGTGGATGAATAATGTTACAATAGATGCAATATTCAATTATGATGTATTGCAAACAATGTAAATCAATTAAATATAATATTGAAAAAATATAATTTATTATAATATTCGCAAACGGAAAATTATGAAAAGGCTTCGTTTACTTTGACAAAAAAAGCGTAGCACGTATTTTTTATATAGAAAAGCTCGTTAAGATGTGTGTGTCATTACCGATTTGCATTTATAGTGTATTTTAAAGTTAAAACAGAAACTAAATGGAGTTGAAAAGATAAAACCATTGTTCAAAGGGATGAGGCTACTTAGACCATTTTAAGTAAAAACTTTATTTGGTAGATCTTTATTTAGTTATAATTTTTTATTGAGGATTACCAAAGACAATATATATTGTGTTTCCATTTCAAGGTCATAATGAGTACTTTCCAGGGAGCCGTGAATTTTGAAAACATCAGATCAATCTAAACAATTTGCTAATTATGTACAAATATAGGTAGAAAAATTCTTTGTTTGAATATTTTGACAGTTGGTGGAGGTGTTTAAACTTACTCAAAATGTTTCAGAAATAATTACTAATGTAGAATAAAAACCGTAAGATTTATTGCTATTCCCACCGCAGTGCAAACATAATGCGGCGCGCAAAGTCAGTACAGTACTGTGAACAACTTGATTTTTTTACTATTGCATTTGTGTGGTAAAAAACGGTCTTAAGATGATCCACTAGTCCTTGACTCATTCGGAATCGGGCGGAGCGAACGATTTTTGGGCGTTTACCAATAAAAACCCTAATCTCTAGCAAACAACAGTGTTTTGTTATTCCGCAAGTATATTTTTAAAGATCGAAGCGCCGCGTAGACTAAGGCATGTCCGTTTGCCCCGGGCCCTGGGCGTTCACTGAGCGACGGGCTAAAATCCTTCTGTTCATGGCATAAGGATGAAATTCGCACTTACAAATTCGTTGGGTACCGCCTATTTTTATTCACTGAAAAGAAACGTCGCCAAAATGCACTTTTTATTTTATTTTGTGAAGTTCAGATACAAATATTAAAATGTTTTCCGATCACTCTATAAGAAACTTAATTAGCTAAATTATTCAATAAAACAACACCAGAAAAAGGATTTGTAAGTAGGAGATTTTTCACTTTTAACCATTTTTATAGGTCAGACGCATAATAAAAAATACTCGATTACTTTAAAGGCCAAGATGTGTTCTACTCACAGTATTCAATTGAAGCATCTATATTATTTCTAAGCGATCAAATTTTCAAAACTAATACACAAGGTTTTATACGATTTTGCATTTTTCCGCATGTCTTCACCTTAAACCAGGCTTATGGCCGGTTTTACCATAATATCGGCCTACAATAATCTATCTGAGTAAGATGGAAATAAGTTTCGTAGATCTCCATTTAATTTTTATAATATTTTTAATTAAATAAATAATTAATTTTGATTTACATTGCTAAATTAACGTTTAATATGTAATAATTAAATTCGATGCACTTGTTTTTAATTGAATTACAGTTACACGAAGATAGCTATTAAGCAGTCGTGTTTTTTTTTTACCCTTTCCTTTAGTTTTTTTTACAATTGCACTTGTATCAAATAAAGGTAGGATTTAAATCATGAAGTCTTTTAAAATTGACAATAAAACTGATGTTTTTTAAGAACTCTCCCGCACAACATGCAACATGCGAAGAGGGAATCAAAGCTTTTAATCATTTTTCAAGCAATCAAGTTGCTGCTAGTTTGAAACTCATTTCGACAAATTTACTTGGAATCTAACATTAGACGCATGAAAAATACAAAACTGAATTATTTACTCCAAATTTCCATTTAAACCATTAAAACTTAGGCACTTACTATTTAAACGTTATGATAACAAATTAGTAAGCACTTATCGTATGTAATCTAGATTTAACCAAATTTCGGGTTAAAAACTAAATAATTCGTTTGGAAAAGTATCAAATTGGTGACCCCTAGATAGTGCCACGACCCAAAGTTCGCTACTTGTTTAAAATAGCTTAATGTTTACTCCATAAAACATTTAGTACCCTTTATACCGCTTTGATATTTCATGTTATCTTTTAAGGACATGATTTTGAAAACAAAGATGAAGATACATTAATTTGGGTCGGCTGAAATTGTTCTAACGCCAAATAATAATTTTAAACCGAGGAGTTTTGAACCATATAATTCTTTATTTAGAATTCGTTCCCAAGGATATTTGATAGCAAAGGTAAGGCTTGGAAATGATTTTGTTATCCTTGTCAAATGTGCTATCGTTTTTGAAATGGTGCTTGTTTTAAGAAATTAATGCAAATTAATTCTTACGAGAAAACTGGCAAAGCAAAGGAAACTAAGAAAATATAATTAATTTATGAGAGAAGCGATCTGTATTATTACAAAATTTCGCTGATAATTTTTTGGTATTCAATTTGAAAACTGACTGTGTGAAGGAAGAAGCATTGATTGAATAGGGGTTACACCAAAAAGATAAAAAAAGTGTTTATGTGTAACCTTATTATTATAGTGTGCATGTAACCTTTAATTTGAAAATTTTAGAAAGATTAACCTTTCTTCTTGTTCAAATTGTAATAAAATAGTTTTTAGGCGTGTTTGATTTATTTTCAGTTAATCGTTTACGATCATGACTGTTATTGAATGCATTATATTATATTATCAATGCAAATTTTAAGTGAAATAATACAGAACGGTACTATTTATATATTACATCTGTCAATTATTTTATTTTATTGCATTAAGGTTCTATTGTCAATTAACAATAATTAATATATTTTTAATTTTTGGATGTTAGTGTTAGATTGGATTGTTAGATGCACTGCAGCGGCTAGTTGAAATATTTCTTTCGTAGAATAAAGAAGAATACAAGACATGCTTTGTGGACGTGTGTATTGTTCCAAATATTTGGCCAATCAGGCCTTAAAAAAAGGTTAACGACGTCATGCGAGTGTAAGTGAAACAGAGTGCGTGTTAAGTGTTTCCATTCAAATTTGTGTAGAGAATACTTATTTATTTATTTTTTTCTTCTTTATTCTGTGATTTCTGGCGTACATTTTTTTAAAGTCAGACTTCTTTAGTGGCGTTACGACGGGTAACTCAAATCTTTTTTGGATGGAAGTAACATTAACGGAAATGACGTTCGATTTATATTTCATCGTATTAACTTCGTAGATGAGTCCGAAGCCTAGCAACGAATAACAAAACGTGAAAGCAAACTCAAACGTCAGACGTCACCCGTTTATTTTTGTTTACTAATGTATAAGGTAAGTTAAACAAGTTTTTGTTATGTTTTATTGATTATTATATGATTTAACCAAAGATCTCAGTTGAACTTTTTGATTTGTATTATTTTCAACGATGAATATTTACCCATTTTTCTCTCTGATTCTTGTGAATGCTATTAAAGTAAAAAAGTGGTAGTAGTGTGACAATAAAAATAGTGTTGTTTAAAATTCAAATGGCAGGAAAATTTTACCCCTTCGTCTATAAATAATTATAAACGAAAAAACCAACAACCTAATCATGTTCCGCCAGCTAAAAAAATTAAGTTTTTACTTAGTTTTTAGTCAAATAAGTTTTACTTCAACGGCGCGTAAAGAATAGGCGCACTCAATTTTTTTTTATGAATCCTAGTTTTGCTTATTGTTTGTATGTATACTTGCTACGATTGGCAGTGAAAAAAAATGATTTAATTTAATTCAAATGTAATATTTTTTATTGGTTAATTGCTTGGAACTGATTACAGTTTCCTCGTGTGCATCGGATCATCTGAAATAGCATCTCGTTACAGGAAGCTGCCACTGCGATTATCGTATTATCTTCAAAGCTATGTGTCTTCCTTTGTCATACTACCCTGCCCCGGAGGGGGGTATCTACATATTATTATCTACATATCTATCTGCAGATGAGCTTTGACGTACAAATTTGCAATGTTTATATACATACTAATATTTCATGTTTATCATATTATAAATGAGCATTACATTGATAAGCGCTAAAATAATGTTCAAACACAAAAAAAACGAGTTCTAACTGATTCATCTCTCATATTTTTTCTGTATTTTTTCAGGTTCAGATTGCTGCAAGTTTAGTCCGTAGGTCCCATTCATACTTTTTTATTTGGTGATCTGTTTAAAGTGTGTTCTTGATTTCTTCCAATAATCACCTTCGTTCATCGTCTGCAGGTCGGTCAGCACGTAGTCCATTGTTTCGTTGTATATTTATTATCGATGACTTATAGAAAACATTATATTTTTTAAATAATAGACTTTATTGATTACGTACATTGACATTATTAAGACAGATACCATAGACGACAATTATATGACAAGTAGTTCATCACTAGTCATGTGCAACACATAATAATAGTGATGTGACATCCATGAAACAATCACTAGTCTTAGCTTAAAGGCCTGATACCAGAAGACTGATTCTGTAACTTTTGCGACAGCGTAACGCGTGTTAAATCGACCGTATATAACACATTTTGAAAGTTTTCTTGTACATATTTAGGTATTCCGTAACGCGCTAACGAGCTAAATACTGCACTTGTGTTAAGATACTAAATCTTAAAACTAGCTGCCCTAATTATGACAGCGCGTAATCCTCGTTAAGAGATGTCAGTCACGTGAAAATTTGCGAATCGAATGTCTTCGCGCACAAACATCAAAATAATACGACAAATGGATATTCATTTATGATCGCCTAATAGGCTTATATATAGCAGATATGCTCTTTTTATATGACACTGAATTCTATAAACTGTGTATGGCAATCACGCACACGCGTGCATATATATATACATTTTTATGAAATTTGAATTAATTTAAGCACTTAATGCACGTAAATGTAGATATAAAATACGTTCGGGAAATAGCGCGGTTGAGAGAGTTGTCAACTCCAGTTACTTGGTAGGAAGTTTTAATTAATTTATTTATTTATTTGCGTTATAAACAGTCTATACATTTATATATGTCAGTGAATGAGTAAGTTTATGTCATTGAGCAATAAAATAACAACATTTAGATGCTTTAATGCTCAGTCAAATAAAAAAAATATTCAAAAAACGAGTTGGTAGCGCGGTTGATTCAGGTCACTGGGTAGGAAGGTTCAAACTCCAGTCAAACCAAAAATGAAAATAGTTTTTTTTAAGTTTTAAAAAACATTTGAAAAAAATATATTTTCGTAAAATTACTTTGTTTTTTTACGGGTTGTTTTTTTATTTTAATAAAGAATTATGGTAGATTCAGACTGGGTAGACGTACGTATGCATCGCTACGCCTAACAATATCTGGGCTACTTAGCAACCATAGATTTTCAATGAAAATTTATGTTTTAGAATCACATTGGCCACATGCATCGCGACGTGCGATGTCTGTGGCCATTTTCATAGAAAATGTATGGTTGCTAGGCATTGTTTGGCGTAGCGATGCGTACGTACGTCGTCCAGTCTGAATCTACCTTTAGTGTCGTTATTCATGACTCCGAACTCCGAATATATATATATATATACGTTGTTACTTATTTATAAATCCGAAGTGTCTGGATTTGAAAACTTTTTCTGTGAGGCTGTAGATCACCGACAGATATTAGAAATGATTTCTAAAAAAGCCAGCTCTTCGTATAGTAAATAAAATAATTATTTATTAATGTCAGGAATGAGAAAGTTTCGAATTTGGGAGACTTGCGAATATCTACGCATTATTGGGTACCTACCGCTGAGAATTGAAATTTGCACTAACTTGAAAATGGCAACCTTTAATTTGGTTAACCTATATGACCCTTATATAAATTGTAAAATATTAGTTTTTATTTCTTGTATTAATTACTAAAGCGGCTATGTGCTATACTAAGCTTGTCTGTGGGTTTTTTTAATAATTTATTCAAATTATATCAAAAATCAACTAATGTTTTATATTGGTGTCCACGAAAAAGGTAAAAAAAAATTGTCGTAAGGGCTCTCTAATACTATTATTTTTTCATTATTTTAACCCCTCAGGCATCATGTTGCAACCGACAAGAAGCATACGGACATAAGGACTCGTCTCACCTTGTCACATGTGGATGACATCAATGCATATAGCAATAATTGTGTGTCACATTACATTCCTACCTATGCTCATGCTTGCAGATGTGTAGATCGGTACAAGGAGATAATTCGCTTACAATACCGTATATTACGATAACACGTGTATAATATTCTGTGGGCGTCCTTTGAGAAATAATACTGTAATATCATTGGCTGAATTATGAAAGAGTTAGACGTATGTATTAAGCACACGCCCTGTGTAAATTGCCGTGGTTATTTATACCTTTCAACATTAGAAAAGTGTGCGTAATGTAGATGTATAATATTTAATTATGCAGAAGATGTTTGATGTGCTTTAATGTATAATTTTTAAATGATGTTGTTTTCTTTCGCTTTGCATCCCTCAGAAAACAAAAATAGATTATTTATAATTATGATTTATAAAGGTCACTTGATTCCCATGGGGGGAGAAAAGACCTTCTTGAATTTATTCTTGAAACTGACTTTTAGACTGTACTTATGTGTGTTTTATATGTAATATACTAATCAAGTATTTCCGTCTTGATATAAACATATAATTAGTGAAATATAAAAATTTCTGATTAAGACGTAATTTTTTTTTAAATGGCTCTCTTTACGTTTTTTCTAAATAAAATTATTAGAAACGAAAAAATAAAAACACATGACAATTTTATTAGACAAATATTTGTTATTAACTCAACGCTTTTTTGTCCATTCATTTTAAAATAATTAATAAAAAATTCACAAAATTTCATTCATTTTCAAATTGCAGTCGGAAACTTTGGTTTCATGAAAAATTTTTAGATTCCGTGGTTAACTTTTAGATTTAAATATAAAGTGTGGTGTTTTCTCTTTCGAAGACCGTTTAGATCAAATTTCTCACTATGACAGTAAGGGAGACACAATTATTTTCTATGACCTATATGAGCTGTTCCCTAAAACGAGCAAACTGGCCTGAGGAGTTAATGTTAGTTACATAAATAGGCAAGTATTTGAAATTATGTTTTTACTTAACTATTACAATTTCCATTAATACACAAGGTATGGTATCTACTTTTAAAATTTTATAATCTTTAGTAATATATATATATTATAACTTTTTGTGTTTCATTTGAACCAAGTGGATTTCCCTTTGACTGTGTTCAACCGGCCGGCTTGACAGCCGGCGTGGTCGAGTGGTAAGACTCTCGTCGCGGGATTAATTTGTGTTATTTCACAATTAATTAATAAAAATTAATACACATAAATATAATATATTTACGGCACATTCCAGAGTGGAAGATACTCTCAGTGTAAGACCACCATTCAGAATTGAAAAGTTGCTTAACATGACTTTAGCCGTGGTTGTGATTAGATCTGAATAGCCAGGTACTTCCCCACCTTCCTCTCCCCATCTCCTTCTCCTCCCCAATACCTTTAGCCTCACAACTATACGATACCATAGACTCACTGATTCTAGACGGGAGCAGTTGGGACTCTTAAAAAAAATATTTAAAAAATAATACCGCGATGCGTAGTAACATTAAATTACCCCACTTACTCTATGTACATTGTACACTGTAATTTCTTAGGAGCGCATTACGATTCCCAAGTCTTCTCCATTGTGTAGTGGTTTAATTTTTGGGGTTGAGAAATTTTTAATTCCCAAATCTTGTTTGTGGTTTTATAAATCTTTGAACCTACTTTGAAATTTGTGTGGTTTTTAAAATAGCTTCGAATATTTATATCTGTATTTATATGCAGAAGAAATAAAAGCGGTTCAAAATATGGTCCTTTGGGGATTCCTGATGGTTTATTACGAAAACGTGATGAGAATCCGTTGGCTTTAACTGCTTTCCTTGTATTTATAAACTTAATGTAAGAAGTATGTTTTCGTTTCATCAGAAATGGTGGGAATATTTGCTGCTTTATGAGGGGTAAACAAAAGGTTTCTCATTCAATGCGGATGTTAAACTTGTGCCCTGCTAACATTTAAAATCCATTAACGTAATTTCTTAATTTTACTTCTCCCGAGTCACATCTAAGTGTGATTAAAACCGTTGAACTTTATCGTAGAATTTGGAGTACTCCCTTTTTTCTTTACAAACCCCCCAATGACTTGATGAAAGTGATGAAATTTAAAGTAAATCTTCGGAAAAAATCTTCTTCAATCAATTTATTTAAATATCATTTTTCTGACTGACAAAATATATTATCGTAGGTATCAAAAATGCTATTGGTTTTTCTATTCCACTTATAACTGACTGGACCAGTTTCACCTAGCTGCGGACGTAAGCAGATTGGATTTCAGATGTCCGCAGCATTTATTCTTATACGTAAGTTGTGAAGGCATTTTGTACCATAATTTAAAAAAAAAGTATTTTGGTTTGATATGATTTGAGATTATCGTGATTAGATTTTAGGTAATCATACAGTGTTGCGCTTTGTCATTTTTTAGCCAACGTTTCGTACATCGTTACAGTTACGTTATCAGTGCAGATGTGCCACAACAAGATAATATTTTGTTTGGTCAAGCAAGAGAAACAGAAGTGATTCGACTGAAATTCTTCCTACAGTATCAGGATTAAAAGTAAAGATGTTATGTTTCTTAGCCGCGTAACCACCAACTATGTTCCAACTGTAGAAAATACTTAAATTCAGCTGAAATTCACATTTCGAACAATCTTTATCCTCCCCTTAGAAAGTTTCCTCGTTTCGCTAAATACCCTTTATCTAGAATAATTTAAAACAACAACCAGAAACTGTAGAAATGGGTTTCTCGCCAAATGCACTCCTAATGCAAGTTTGTTTTCTTTCGCGTTCGATACTTCTCCTCGGTGAAAGATGCGGTTCACTTTTGTTTTGTTTACGTGCAATTTTGTTGCACTTTTTTCCCCACCCCACCCCTACCACTTCTACCTTACCACCACTACGTCTTCTGGAGACGTTCCTTCTGCCCGGTGATGCAAAAGTTACCGCAGAGCTTAAAACGCTGCCCCCAAGATCCAAGATTTCCGCGAGTCCTTTCGTGAAATTAAGAGATGTGGATAGAAATTTTGAAAACTCAGTCCACCATTTTATTTATTATTTACTTATTTTTCGTAGTCTCTCTTAAAACAGTTATACATCAATATAACTATTACAATTGTAGAAAGCATAAAGGAAAAGTAAAAGAGAAATGATTGAAAGGTATGACAAAGATAGAAGTAAGCACATAACATAACGTATATAAAGGGTACAAAAGCACGTACCCGAAGTTTTTTAACCAGCTATTGCTGAGTATATTTGGAATAAAAAAGTACATGTCATTTTACTCTCTGAAGATTTTTTTCTTTTTTAAAACAACTGAATAGTCGGGTAAAGCCAAGTGGGTCAGGTGATAAACACTACGTCGCTTTCCAGCAGCTCGATAAAACACGAAACAGCGCGCGTATCACGCGAACCCGTCGCGGTGTATAGGAAGGAGTATGATCAGTTGCGACGTATGATTGAAAATAGTGTATCTGAAAATGCATCAATGTAGGATAATACAGGTAATAGGGAAAATTTAAATATAAATATCCTAAATAATGAATATGAATGAAAGTCGCTACACTGTATTTTAACCCCTTGAGCCTCTATTTTTTGCAACGTTTTTCTCTTAGCAAACTATTTAAATCGGATTGCGCAGGAAATATTTTAGCATTATATTCAATTTCAGGTAATCTCGCTGGTTTTTCGAACGTATTAAAAGTGCTGTTTTTGAAAGCAGGTGAAATACTCTTTTAGATTTTAGCATTACAAATCGACAGTTGCATTTATAATTATTAAAATTTTGAACGCAAACATAGTTTTTAAAGACGCTTACCAACGGTTTTAACGTGTTTTTATACACTTTACACGAAATAAAAAATATATTAGCCAAAGGTATTATAAAAGTTATAGTCTCTTGATTTTTTGTTTATATAAAAAATCATTCATAAAATTTGTGAAATATTTTCCCAATGCTAAATGTTGTTTCGTATATTTTTAGGGAGCGTCTTTTGTACAATTTATAATGCAAATACAAAGAGTTGTGTTCCTTTTTTCTATCACTTTTTCACCCCTATCACTCTAATATAAAATGAGATAGCATGACTTCTATGAGTCCATGTCAGGCTGGGACAATTATCTACCAAAGACTTAAGTTGAGGATTTGCAAAGCACAGTTGAAACTGTTAATTATCTACCACTTTGTTAACAAGATCATAATATTTAAGGTTGTGATTGCCTACTGATTTTATAAATAACACAAAAGTTTTGTAACAATATACGTTGATTCTGAAGTTCTCTTAGATTTCTCCGATTCACTGCCCAAATTTAAAAAGAGCATTATGTCAATGATATAAACTATTCAATGCGCATACACTTCTCACACCTACCAACATACTCACACATACACTCACACACATATACACTACGCACATCACCCGGTAATTACAAATAAGACATTCAAAGAAACATATCATAGGTACCCACCATGAAATATCATTTAATATATGTAAACTGTCTCATCACTGTAACCAATGTACTGTTTGTTTCTGTAATATAAAATAAATAAAAAAAATAAAAATAAATAATCCTATTATGTTGTAAATTTAAAGAGTACCAACTTGAAGACAATCAGTTTTTTGCGATTATTTATTTTATCGCATTTTCCCGCGTTTAATAAAGACTTTTGTACGTTTAGCTGCATCCCATGTAGTTCCGCAATCAGCCACCCACCCCCTCCCCCTGGTTATCGGACCTCCTCGAGAGTTGCACCCCTTCGCTCATTTCCTGCATTCGGTCCATTGGGATAGTGACGCGGGTGAGGAGTACTTTGCACTTTTCTTGTTTGCTTTAAACACCGTGGGATAACACTTTGTTGATTTCGATACCTTTATTTTCCTCCTATTTCAAATATTTCTTTTTATCTTATTTCATGTTTTCCACCTTTCTATAGAACAATATTTATTGAAAATACCCATCGCGTTGAATACGCGTAACGTAAATTGCATTTCAAAATAACCCAAAATCCCTTTATAAAACCAAGTTTTCTTTGATTTTCTCCTTTTCACAACAATTTTTTTTATTTCTGTAAATTATATAACTTACTACTTTCACTGAAATTCATTGAGATTTCACTGAGATTCATTTTTTTTTTACAAAAACTCCACACAGGAGGCATTGAAAAAAATAATTTCCCTCAGGGCCTATGTCATCTTTAGGAATGCTGTATGGAGGGTATTTCTATGGAAAGGAAGGGGAGGAAGTTCTGAGAAGGAAAAGGCTAGAAAGGTTGGGTAGGAATCTAAGGGTTCAGTGTATCCAGATTATACGCCACCAATACCTAGACAAACCTCACTCCATGAACCCAGGCACCCCTGCTGAGTCACCAAACAGCGAACCACTGGGGTGACGTATGGCGGAGGTGTTGGTTATCAAATAAATAGTTCCCGGGGCGACGGTACCCATACCGCCTCCCAAAATGAAATCATTGAGATTTCACTGAGATTCATTGAGATTTCACCAAGATCCATTGAGATTTCACTGAGAATCGATGACATTTCATTGAGATTCATCGAGATTTTACTGAGGTTGCTAACAAAGAGCTGAAAAACAATATTTTAATAATTAAATTAATGTTAATTTTTTTTTATTTATTTATATAAACTTCACACAGGAGGCCCTGAGGAAAATAATCTCCCTTCAAGTCTACGTCGTCTTTGGGGATGTTGTGTGAGAATCGTTTTATGGAGAGGAAGTTCTGGGAAGGAAGAAGTAGCGTGGGGTAGGTGGGAATCTGGGATGTTCATCCCTTCCACTGTGATGCAAGGCGATAGGGCGAGAGAGTCCGACTGGGGAGATCAAGTGGTCTCCCTCCACCGATCCGGCTGTTAACTGCATGAAGTGTAATTGCAAAAATGATATAGTAACATTCATACCTCTTGTTATACTAAAAATAATATTTTTTCTTATTGAACTTTTACACAATCCTGCATCGCATTTTACAACATTGACAACTTTTTGTCATTTGTTATTACATTTTTTATGTTTTACTTTTTAATTATGTTTATTCAAAACGTGATACATCATTTACAAAAAAATATGTTACAATTTTATATTATCTAATATCTTTGTATAAATTAATATATAAGATGTTTGTAGTGAACCTACCCCTAGCCTTACTAACTTCTATGGGTCTCGGGACCTCCTGTAATGTACCTGTGGGGCTACCCGGCACCCGTTGTACTGATCCGTAGTCGTCTATCCTTGGTTTTTCTATTCTTTCCCTTTAACATTAGCTGTCGGGATCTACTGGCTACGCTACCCTTATCTTTTGGCCTTCAATCAATATACCCTTGCATCTAGCTACACCTATCTTTTCCTTAAACCCCTGCGATTTTCTCACAGTAAATAAGATTTAAGATTTTATTGCACATTATTCCTATTTACCCCGTTGTGTGATTTTTTGATTCGGTAATTACATTTGCATGTGTAAATTAATACACATACACATGTAGAGGAAATAATGTAGTGTGTGGTAACCTCAGATTCTTTTGGAGTAAAGTGTGAAAGAATCTCGTTTGATAAACTGACCCCGTTTTTTAGATTGTTTTATTTTATTTTCAAACCTATACTCGTATTACCCGCCTTTTCTCAACTTGAACGGAGTGTCATTGACGCTAATCCTACAGTGAATTGTCAGCCGGTTTATAAAATTCAAAGTCGTAGTTTTCTTACCCGATTTTTTCCTGTCTATAGGTTTACATTGGGTTATTTTTACATTACGTGGACAGTGTGTATTATGACATACATGTCGGGATCCTTGCGAAGCTCTCAATGTCGTCGTACTGCACCTAAATGGTCAAGTTATTATTGTTATTAGTATACACTGCATGTACTGGGGAAGAGGAAGGTGAGGAGGGGTGATAGGAGGATCTGGGGAATGTTGTTTCCTGAATAAGTCGGCTCCTCCTCTAACCAAATAGATACTGGTGACCAACATTCCGGACAAAGACTCAATCATTACGTTTGCTAGGATGGTCCTTAAGTCCTGATTTTGTTCTCTTGCATGAACTTCATTGCTACGAAAGGGTCCCTTCACGCCAGATGAAAGCGCGCAGAGTCCTCATGTCACTTCCAGTATTATCCCGACTTCCTATCCTCCAGATTTGATTTTAACTCGACTGATTCTAGAAGGGGTATGTCCATTTCTTCCCTTATCATGACTCTACTCGCGTTGAGTGCGTACGGAGCCGTTTGAGATGATCCTTTCGTCTCCTACGAGGATAATCATTGGCTTGCGTTCCTCGCCTCCAAGAGCTGACATAACTTCTACCTTGTAAAAACTATGTTTGCTTTCAGGTCGACACTACTGGTAGTATGCAATAGTGCTACAGACTTATTCTCACGGAATACCACGCCGACGTCCCCTCCACATAACTTCGCAAAACTTGGGATACCTTCGGTCGAAACGCCTCCGTCAGCGAATCATACCCTACCATTCCAAGTGGCATTTTCTTTTTATTCTGTCTTTCATGCCTTTTCACTCTGCATGACCCCGCGAAAGGGATTAACTTCCAGTACCCCGCGTGATTGCTCAGTTACGTTGACATCCCCTATCGCATGATAGCGCAAGAAAAAAAGCCCTCTTTGTCTCATATCTTGTGGGGATATAATTTCAGTGACGCTATTGCATTCCCCAGTCGTGAAGTCTATATTTCGCAGGTCAAATTTGGATTTTGGAAGGGTTTGATTGAGAAAACATTACCGAAATAATGTTGATTTCATTTTTTGTAAGGAAGCCTGAAAGAAACTTGACATGATAATATTGTTGTTAGTAAACAATTATAATGTTTAAATCCAATTCTCCAAAGTTCATTTTTGAACTAATATCCAGTATGGTATGGATGTTCCCGTCACTCCCCTTTGGTTAGGCATACCTCAGAAAAAAAAACCTACTAATTTGGATGACCGTACGATGTTCAACGCGGCTACGATTTATGGCCGAGATCCTTTTTTATACGCATTCGTCTCGTCCTCTCTAGCACGCAAAAAAATATAAGTTCGTTGAACCCCGACATTGATAATAGATTTAATTTGGGACAAATCTCGTGATTACACATTGAGAATAATATTCAAAACACAATTATATCCTGGAACATAACTTCTTTTATCATTGGTTTTGTAGATGGGCAGATCCTCTCAGGTATCGGGACCATGTACGATCTGTAATTAATTAAAATGTTTTTTTCACTCACCTGAACGAAGCCTGATTAAGTGCACTAAATACCTGTGGAGGAAAAATAATAAAGAAAGAACCTTCCTATATTTATGATTCGGTAATTTAGTCCCCAGAAGTAGTAACACCCATGACTCTATGTCACACTTTTATTTGAGTTTAAGAGAATACGTAGGTTATTAATTATTATTTGTTAACATTTTTATTTTCTTTTGTTTTTTTTTTGGGACTATTAAAGATGACATTTATACGTAGGTATATGTTGATATTATTTTGAATATTTGTATTATCTTGATTATATGATATATTGAAGAAACTACAAGCGCGTAGGTATTGTTTATTATCGTTGAACAATTTGGTCATCGGACCTTTGACAGCGGTTCATTTACTCATTTTTGTCTTGTAATGAATTGGTTAAATATATTATGTCGAAGAATAATTTATTGTCAGAACATCACTGACTTGCAATGATTGAAGAAAGTATTTAGGTATACGTTGATATTATTTTACTATCATGTTTGCGAGGAGTTGAAGAAAGTTGGTACATGTAAGTTTTATTTTATATTATTATTATCTTGCGGGAGGTTAAAGAAAATATAAACTTGTGAGTATTACTTTATAATATTATTTGGTTTCGGAAGATTGGATAAATTATAACCATATAGGTATTTTATATTTTTATATACATTATACTTAATATTATTATTTGTTTTTGGTTTTGTGAAAGATTGAGCAAGGCATTATTACGTAGGTATTTGTAGGTAAATTTTGTATTATTGTTATTTTTTTTTGTTCGGCGCACATTGAAGGAATTTTAAATACGTAGGTGTATCTTTAAATGTTGTTTTGATATTATTATTTGGTGTGTGTAAGATTTAAGATGACATTAGTACGTAATTATTGACTCCGCTAATTTTATATTATTATTATTTTTGGTTTTTTTATAATTGAAATTAATTTTAGTATTTAATTAATCCACTCGCGGCGCACTCTTCCTACATTAGTAAACACCCGCACTGTTTAGCACTATTTTGTTCATTCTTTCTTGGATTATTACTCACAGCACTCGTTTTTATAATATTGATTAATTAAATACGAACGATACCAATTATTTATACACAAAAAATATTCAGAAACTTCACTATCAACGGTTGTCACTCTCCATAGGCCGTCTATCGACCCCTCGACCCCGACTCTTACTGCCACATGGTATTCAGCCCTTCGAATATCTTCTTAAAAAAAACGCCAGGTGTGGATTCAGGACGTACATCTCGTCTTTCGTTAGGGCGTTTTATAATTGAGAGTTCAGACTATTTCAACTTTCATTGATATGTTATTTTTCATGACTCTCTCTCTCCAAAATTAAATATGTCCGTTTTAATTATTTCTTTGTCTGGCCGCCGATAAGTGTAACTCACCCTTTTGATGCAATTTTGCTTTAAACTTTTTCTAGAATTCTGCAATCGGTCTTTCCTTAATAATCGGTAAATTATCTCGGCTAATTGTGACTTTACATCTGAAATAATTATCACTCTCGCACTCTCCCATTTATTTTTGTTTAAAATTTGCGGCAGGTAAAATTGAATTCAGTAGTATTTCGGCTTAATTCTCATGGTGACATGAAATTGTTTCTGTCATTTACTTGATTCACCACATTCCTTGCAGTTTCGTGCAAATAATTCATTTTCCGCGTCCGTAGATGTTTACAACTATTTTTTTATCCTTCGTCCCTTTTCATGATCAGATATAATATTCGTAAAACTTTGTCTGGTAATAACTAATATCACCTTATTAATTCAGAATTCATTTTCTTAATGCGTTCCAAATAGCTCTAAAGTCTAGTACGTACCTGTTTGACTTCATTTTTTGTGTACTCAAAAGTAAAATCTTATTTACTTTTAATCTGAGTGTGTTGTTTACCTTTTGAAAAATCTCGGTCTATAGCACTAATGCATAGATTGTGTACGTCGTTAATTTTAATTGGTTTTATCAATACTCCGTCTGTATTCTGTAGTGGTAATTTGGGCTTAATTACCCCATTTATTCCTCAAAACCATGTAAGTTTTTTTTTGTTACTAAACAAACTCTCTTCGACACGCTCTAGGATTTTAAATTTATGGTCGGTCTGAAGTGTCGGCTTACATTCAATATTGATAAATTTTAAACGTGGTATCGATTTGAAAACTTCGAGCTATTCATTATGTCATCACCTTTATTTACCCCAGCCCTTCTCAGATTGTGATTTTTCTGTCCTTTTCAATAGCGGTCGCTAGTGTAGTCGATTTGAAATTTCGTTTAGGTGGGAAAAATTTTGTATGAGCTCTTCCGATAAAGAAGATGCTTTTTTTTTTCTTTCGAACGTAGTGTTGAAGCCATCACAGCCCCCCTAGAGTTTTAAATCCAGCGGTAAACACGCCTCCTAGTGTTAGTCGATGGGATTAGAACTCACCATAGGTCATTTAATTCCTTCAATTTTCTACTAATGTTCTGTACCCCTGATCCTTGCTATTAAATCTTGCAGGGTTCCGTCCCATTTACTTCATGTGTTATTTGAAACTAGTTCCATTTTCCGTCGGCGATCTATTCGTACGTTCCTACTTGTACAAATCTTTCGCTCCCCCTTGCTGTCCTACTTCCCCCCCCTAAGATTGTATTCACCCCCCTAAGATTATATTCCCCCCCCTAAGATTTTACTCCCTCTTCTCTTGTATGTCGGTTTTTTATTTTTTTTTTTTATTTTTTTTTTTGTTTTTTTCTTATTTTTATTTATATCCAATTCGCCCCTGTCCTCCTACATTTTTTGTTGGATTCATTCATCTACTTGACTAGGTACCTGTTTCTAAACAAGACTGAACGTCAATGATGGATGGTTACCCCGGATGCTCTATTTTTAATTTGTAGGTGTGTACTTGAGAACGCAATACATTTTACGCGTAATTACTTCATGTATGATTTTAGATTTAATTGTCTTTTAATTACTAATTAATTTTTTCCTAGTTTTATATTTTTATTATTTACGTTTTTTAACATTTAGCAATGTTTAAATGTATAAGATTTATCGCGTACAATGATCTCTAAAAAGTTCTCCTTAATTTTTATTTTTATTCTTCAATCTTATCGGAAGTTGGATAGCACAATGTCTCTACTCATTTATTTTTATTTGACTAACTCGTTTATAATGTTGTGTCTAGACTGTAGTTAAAAGTCAGATTTCAGATATGTTTTTTTTTAATTCGTACCGTATTGATTTTTTTGCAAAACCCGACGCTATACAAATCGCCCAAATCAGTTTAGCTTATTTATTATTATGGTTTTGATTGATTTTTTTTTTGTTTATCTATTTTTATTTTGTCGGAATAATATGTGTGTATTAGAAGATGTATGAATGTGAATGAGGCAAAGAGTGTGTGCCAAGATCTGTCGTCTCTGCCCACCCCTGCGAGGAAACGGCGCGATGGTTAATTAGTTATGTTTTTATTTTATTATTATTTTTTTATGTATTAATTTTATCATTATTATTATTCTGAGTGACTATTTGATAATTTATTTTCTTTCTAAACATCTGTTCGAATAATTTTAACGGCAAGGACCCATATTTTTTGCTTCCGAGCACACAAACGCAAGAGTCATAAATCTTATCGTTAGCTCATTTTTTGTGCATTGAGTCGACCCGTATTTGATGTTTATTTATCTCCACGACCGAAATATTATATTATATCATTTAAGGTTCGGTTATTCAATTTTAGTTTAAAATATTATTTGTTTTTTCAATTTATTTTTAATTTCGAAAAGCTTATTATTTCCAATTTATTATTAGTTTCGAAAATCTTCCACTTGTAAAACTTTCTCCCGAGGTCACGGCAACAGTTGTAGTGAACCTACCCCTAGCCTTACTAACTTCTATGGGTCTCGGGACCTCCTGTAATGTACCTGTGGGGCTACCCGGCACCCGTTGTACTGATCCGTAGTCGTCTATCCTTGGTTTTTCTATTCTTTCCCTTTAACATTAGCTGTCGGGATCTACTGGCTACGCTACCCTTATCTTTTGGCCTTCAATCAATATACCCTTGCATCTAGCTACACCTATCTTTTCCTTAAACCCCTGCGATTTTCTCACAGTAAATAAGATTTAAGATTTTATTGCACATTATTCCTATTTACCCCGTTGTGTGATTTTTTGATTCGGTAATTACATTTGCATGTGTAAATTAATACACATACACATGTAGAGGAAATAATGTAGTGTGTGGTAACCTCAGATTCTTTTGGAGTAAAGTGTGAAAGAATCTCGTTTGATAAACTGACCCCGTTTTTTAGATTGTTTTATTTTATTTTCAAACCTATACTCGTATTACCCGCCTTTTCTCAACTTGAACGGAGTGTCATTGACGCTAATCCTACAGTGAATTGTCAGCCGGTTTATAAAATTCAAAGTCGTAGTTTTCTTACCCGATTTTTTCCTGTCTATAGGTTTACATTGGGTTATTTTTACATTACGTGGACAGTGTGTATTATGACATACATGTCGGGATCCTTGCGAAGCTCTCAATGTCGTCGTACTGCACCTAAATGGTCAAGTTATTATTGTTATTAGTATACACTGCATGTACTGGGGAAGAGGAAGGTGAGGAGGGGTGATAGGAGGATCTGGGGAATGTTGTTTCCTGAATAAGTCGGCTCCTCCTCTAACCAAATAGATACTGGTGACCAACATTCCGGACAAAGACTCAATCATTACGTTTGCTAGGATGGTCCTTAAGTCCTGATTTTGTTCTCTTGCATGAACTTCATTGCTACGAAAGGGTCCCTTCACGCCAGATGAAAGCGCGCAGAGTCCTCATGTCACTTCCAGTATTATCCCGACTTCCTATCCTCCAGATTTGATTTTAACTCGACTGATTCTAGAAGGGGTATGTCCATTTCTTCCCTTATCATGACTCTACTCGCGTTGAGTGCGTACGGAGCCGTTTGAGATGATCCTTTCGTCTCCTACGAGGATAATCATTGGCTTGCGTTCCTCGCCTCCAAGAGCTGACATAACTTCTACCTTGTAAAAACTATGTTTGCTTTCAGGTCGACACTACTGGTAGTATGCAATAGTGCTACAGACTTATTCTCACGGAATACCACGCCGACGTCCCCTCCACATAACTTCGCAAAACTTGGGATACCTTCGGTCGAAACGCCTCCGTCAGCGAATCATACCCTACCATTCCAAGTGGCATTTTCTTTTTATTCTGTCTTTCATGCCTTTTCACTCTGCATGACCCCGCGAAAGGGATTAACTTCCAGTACCCCGCGTGATTGCTCAGTTACGTTGACATCCCCTATCGCATGATAGCGCAAGAAAAAAAGCCCTCTTTGTCTCATATCTTGTGGGGATATAATTTCAGTGACGCTATTGCATTCCCCAGTCGTGAAGTCTATATTTCGCAGGTCAAATTTGGATTTTGGAAGGGTTTGATTGAGAAAACATTACCGAAATAATGTTGATTTCATTTTTTGTAAGGAAGCCTGAAAGAAACTTGACATGATAATATTGTTGTTAGTAAACAATTATAATGTTTAAATCCAATTCTCCAAAGTTCATTTTTGAACTAATATCCAGTATGGTATGGATGTTCCCGTCACTCCCCTTTGGTTAGGCATACCTCAGAAAAAAAAACCTACTAATTTGGATGACCGTACGATGTTCAACGCGGCTACGATTTATGGCCGAGATCCTTTTTTATACGCATTCGTCTCGTCCTCTCTAGCACGCAAAAAAATATAAGTTCGTTGAACCCCGACATTGATAATAGATTTAATTTGGGACAAATCTCGTGATTACACATTGAGAATAATATTCAAAACACAATTATATCCTGGAACATAACTTCTTTTATCATTGGTTTTGTAGATGGGCAGATCCTCTCAGGTATCGGGACCATGTACGATCTGTAATTAATTAAAATGTTTTTTTCACTCACCTGAACGAAGCCTGATTAAGTGCACTAAATACCTGTGGAGGAAAAATAATAAAGAAAGAACCTTCCTATATTTATGATTCGGTAATTTAGTCCCCAGAAGTAGTAACACCCATGACTCTATGTCACACTTTTATTTGAGTTTAAGAGAATACGTAGGTTATTAATTATTATTTGTTAACATTTTTATTTTCTTTTGTTTTTTTTTTGGGACTATTAAAGATGACATTTATACGTAGGTATATGTTGATATTATTTTGAATATTTGTATTATCTTGATTATATGATATATTGAAGAAACTACAAGCGCGTAGGTATTGTTTATTATCGTTGAACAATTTGGTCATCGGACCTTTGACAGCGGTTCATTTACTCATTTTTGTCTTGTAATGAATTGGTTAAATATATTATGTCGAAGAATAATTTATTGTCAGAACATCACTGACTTGCAATGATTGAAGAAAGTATTTAGGTATACGTTGATATTATTTTACTATCATGTTTGCGAGGAGTTGAAGAAAGTTGGTACATGTAAGTTTTATTTTATATTATTATTATCTTGCGGGAGGTTAAAGAAAATATAAACTTGTGAGTATTACTTTATAATATTATTTGGTTTCGGAAGATTGGATAAATTATAACCATATAGGTATTTTATATTTTTATATACATTATACTTAATATTATTATTTGTTTTTGGTTTTGTGAAAGATTGAGCAAGGCATTATTACGTAGGTATTTGTAGGTAAATTTTGTATTATTGTTATTTTTTTTTGTTCGGCGCACATTGAAGGAATTTTAAATACGTAGGTGTATCTTTAAATGTTGTTTTGATATTATTATTTGGTGTGTGTAAGATTTAAGATGACATTAGTACGTAATTATTGACTCCGCTAATTTTATATTATTATTATTTTTGGTTTTTTTATAATTGAAATTAATTTTAGTATTTAATTAATCCACTCGCGGCGCACTCTTCCTACATTAGTAAACACCCGCACTGTTTAGCACTATTTTGTTCATTCTTTCTTGGATTATTACTCACAGCACTCGTTTTTATAATATTGATTAATTAAATACGAACGATACCAATTATTTATACACAAAAAATATTCAGAAACTTCACTATCAACGGTTGTCACTCTCCATAGGCCGTCTATCGACCCCTCGACCCCGACTCTTACTGCCACATGGTATTCAGCCCTTCGAATATCTTCTTAAAAAAAACGCCAGGTGTGGATTCAGGACGTACATCTCGTCTTTCGTTAGGGCGTTTTATAATTGAGAGTTCAGACTATTTCAACTTTCATTGATATGTTATTTTTCATGACTCTCTCTCTCCAAAATTAAATATGTCCGTTTTAATTATTTCTTTGTCTGGCCGCCGATAAGTGTAACTCACCCTTTTGATGCAATTTTGCTTTAAACTTTTTCTAGAATTCTGCAATCGGTCTTTCCTTAATAATCGGTAAATTATCTCGGCTAATTGTGACTTTACATCTGAAATAATTATCACTCTCGCACTCTCCCATTTATTTTTGTTTAAAATTTGCGGCAGGTAAAATTGAATTCAGTAGTATTTCGGCTTAATTCTCATGGTGACATGAAATTGTTTCTGTCATTTACTTGATTCACCACATTCCTTGCAGTTTCGTGCAAATAATTCATTTTCCGCGTCCGTAGATGTTTACAACTATTTTTTTATCCTTCGTCCCTTTTCATGATCAGATATAATATTCGTAAAACTTTGTCTGGTAATAACTAATATCACCTTATTAATTCAGAATTCATTTTCTTAATGCGTTCCAAATAGCTCTAAAGTCTAGTACGTACCTGTTTGACTTCATTTTTTGTGTACTCAAAAGTAAAATCTTATTTACTTTTAATCTGAGTGTGTTGTTTACCTTTTGAAAAATCTCGGTCTATAGCACTAATGCATAGATTGTGTACGTCGTTAATTTTAATTGGTTTTATCAATACTCCGTCTGTATTCTGTAGTGGTAATTTGGGCTTAATTACCCCATTTATTCCTCAAAACCATGTAAGTTTTTTTTTGTTACTAAACAAACTCTCTTCGACACGCTCTAGGATTTTAAATTTATGGTCGGTCTGAAGTGTCGGCTTACATTCAATATTGATAAATTTTAAACGTGGTATCGATTTGAAAACTTCGAGCTATTCATTATGTCATCACCTTTATTTACCCCAGCCCTTCTCAGATTGTGATTTTTCTGTCCTTTTCAATAGCGGTCGCTAGTGTAGTCGATTTGAAATTTCGTTTAGGTGGGAAAAATTTTGTATGAGCTCTTCCGATAAAGAAGATGCTTTTTTTTTTCTTTCGAACGTAGTGTTGAAGCCATCACATGTTGATGTATAAGATAGTACATAAGATGTAGGTATGTAGATTTATTAGACAAGTTATAAAATAATACATTATTTCGATGGCGGGAATGTTATTTTGTGAAGTGGTTCTATATAGTGATTTAGGAGGGGTGCCCGGGTTCACGGAGTGAGGTTTATCAAGGTCTTGGGGGCAGATCACTTGGACACACACTTAACCCCAGATTCCTACCCGCCCCTCATACCTCTTTCTTTCCCAGAACATCCTGTCCTTCCCTTTCTTATAAGATCCTCTACGCAACATACCCAATTATGAAACAGGCTCTGAAAGAAATTATTTTTCTTAGAGCCTCCTGTGTAGAGCTAAAGAAAAAAGAAAAATCTACGATTAAGCTGGGCATAGAAGTGTGTATATTAAATTATCATTTTTTTGGATATGCTTTAAGATTTTTACCGCCAAAAGTATTTTTGTTATTTGTTTTTGGGGTGTTATGCCGTGTTACGCTACCTCCTTCTCTAGCCAACGTTTGCCGACACATCTGCCCTGATGATGGACACTGTAACGTAACCGTTGACTAAAAAAGGAGGTAGACGACATAACACCCCAAAAACAAATAACAAGAATATAATTTTTTTTGTTAATTTTTTCGATTATTTATGTAGGAGCTAATTAAATACACTTTACTTGCCGATTACTCACTTATTTAAAATAAGATTATGTTTTGTATATAGTTTTTCATACGGCAAACGTATTTTGTGTTCCTTCATTAATGGAAATAAATTGGTTTTAAAGGCGAAGGTACTTACGGGAATTGGCAGTGAGATGATTTCTCAGCGATGTAGTTCACTATGTTATTTAAATGATTTCACTATAGGATAATATGTATTTCGATGCGATTTCAATTGCGTTTTTCTCACATGCGGTTTACGAGTTCACGGCGTGACTGCCTTTCCTTCCGATGATCGCGAAGGAAGGAGGGAAGGGAGCAAAGAACCTTTCAAAGAATCATTGCCATAGAACAATAAAAATTTCCAACAAAAATAATTCGCCGGTTGTCACTTTTAATCGGCGCAAATAGATTATATCATAAAATATGAAAAAGCCCTTATGGGCATATAAAATAAATGTAGGTATGTTAGCTTCACCATTCCCGCCGAATGAATTTATCGAATCACCACAGTCAGTGTGGCCCATTGCCGAGTCCAATAAAATACCTACCCTTCCATTAATCAATAGACACCATTTATTTTTTATTAAGATTAATTGAATCAATTCTCGGTGGTCCCTTGTTTCCCGAATGTATCATTAGGCCCGGCCGGCCAGTCTTCTCTATATCAAATTCCAATCGCGCACGCCTCGGGAGGACTCTTATTTAAGGCGTTTGGAATGTGCGGGATGTCTGGTCGAACGGGTATAAACAAGGGGCATGTAAGGAAATGTTGAAAACTGAAAATTGAATCAATGTGTTATAAATTAATACGAATGTTTTTACATGTTGTAAAATTTGCTAGTTCGTTTGAATCAAACTCTTGAACCGCGAGCACTTGCATTTTAAAATTTGCACAACTTTTTCTTTCCTTGTTCTACCGGTATGTTAATGGAAGATGCTTCGAGGAACTAGCGTCATTGATTCCTTCGGCACCAGTGCACAGTCGAGAGGCCGGAAGCCAAAGCAGAAAATCTGTGTTTTCTCTCTTCTTCAAGACCCTGTTTCACTCCTGTTTTTCACATGAAGACCCTTGACACAGCATTCCCAAAGATGATACAGGCCCTGAGGAAAATTATTTTCCTGTGTGCAAAGGAAAAAAAATGGTTTATTTCAAATACTATGAAATTTTTTCATTATTCTTTCGTTAAAGTTCTGAAATGTTCGAGCCTTTTTATTAGTAATTATCGGCGAGTTTCGGGAATTCTCTTGTTAATTCGGAAATATTCGTGTTATTGTTATTTCGAGGCAAGCGGCTTAGTAATTGGCTCTGTGGGAATTGCTTTTTATGAAGTCAACAAGTCTGGTAATGATAATGATGATAATGTAGTCGGAATTGGGCGGCCGTGGAACCTTCAGTGATGGATATCCGATATGTACAATTGTACACGAACGCGTGTTAACGATGATGCCAGGGGTACGGGACGCGGTAGGGGTGAATTACTCACAGCGGGGGCGTGGAATTAAATATTATAATAATGATTTGCGTTGAAAAGATGTTATTTAGCTCTTTTTTTGTGTCTTTGTATCGTGTAAAGGGGGAATAGGTTAATGAAAATCCAAACTTGTTTATTATTCGAAAATATAAATAAAATAAAACTGCACCGATTTTCGATGTTTGTTTTTGGGGTGTTATGCCGTGTTGTGCTACCTCCTTCTTTAGCCGACGTTTCGGACAGCGTTACAGTGTCCATCATCAGGGCAGATCCGGCAGATCCGTCGATGTGAATTTGTTGTGAAAGTGTGTGCTTATTTACTTGGAAGCGATACCGTGTCGTCAGCTTCAATCCACTACGAGCTGGTAGGTATTTCAGAAGAAAGTGAACTACTTTGAAAGGGAAATTTTGAGAAAGCGCAGTATTTACGTTAGCCTGGGGCCCGTCCACGGAGAAACGTATCTAACTGCACCGATGTTTTAGCATATACATAAGGTTATCTATTTGATATGCCTGCTATCCAAATTTCATTTTTTTTTTTCAAATTTGTTTTGGATATTTGTTGAATGGTCAACAAAATGTTTCATCCGGATCGTAGAACCGGCGCTACAGCAAACTGACCTTCAAAATATAATAGATAAATTTTATTTAATACTCGTGCATCCTGCATGCACGACTATTTATTACAGAAGAAATAAAACACAATAAAAATATCATTATCAAAAACCGTTGAAGAAAAAGTCAAGCAATGTTGTACATTTTAAGGGAACTAACTTTATTTAGTGATTCCTGACATTATATGGAGTAAAACATTTGAACGAAATTACGGTTTTCGGTGAATTTTTTAAAAACTAAACAATTGGGTTTTCGTCCATATGTCAAACCGCCCAATCCCTCACCTCGATCGTACCTGCCCAGTACATACTGATTTTTCATGTTTGTTAAAAAAAATCTAAGATATCACCGAAACAAAAATTTGATTAACATTTTTTACTTCAAATAATATCAAGAGTCACTGGTAAAGTATTCAATTATATTCCTTCCGACCCTATAATTTCCAAGAAAGTTTATATATATGGTGGCGTCATTATCGTAACATTGTATGTGGTGGGATTTTTATTTTCATTTATTTATTTTATTTTAAATGCACATTTACAGTTAATGTAAACAATAATGAAAATAATAGCTTTTTAATTTGTTTAAAATTCAGATGAAAAATATCTGTGTCATGAAACAAGTAATTTTATAACAGAATCATTTTTCCGAACGGCATTCATTACCAATGTTAGGTCAGTTCTGTATCTCGGAACAAGAAAAGTCCTGTACATGCGTGCTCTCGCGAAGTTGTCGGGAACTCAATTATCTGCTGTTAATTATTGTGAAATATGATCTTTATTCTGTATTGAAATTTAACTTTGTATTTCAAAAATATTAATAAATATTTCTATTTTTTCAGGTAAACGGACATTCTATTTAACGAGAATTATGACCCTCCATAAAAGTGTAAGTTTTTTTCTCAATTTTCCTTCCTAATTTACAATACTGTGATTTCAATACTTCCTAATTTACACTACTGTGATTTTTGCAAAAACATTTTACATCGTCTCAGAAATGTATCAATTCATAAACGATAATGGAAATAAATTTATTCCTCTTGCTTTAATTGCATGACGTTTTGATGCTAAGCACAAATAAAACTATTGTCACGTCTGCGTACGGTATACGGCCGCTCACAACCCAACTGTTGTGACGTCCGCGTACAACGGGTTAAATAACACTAAACCTACTCATTTTCAACGGCCCGGCAGTCATACTTGACTGTTGACACGTCATAAACGACGTACGGCACACAGCCGCCCGCAATCCGACTGCTGTGACGTCCGCGGACAACGGGTTAAATAACACTATACCTAGTCATTTACAGTCGTCCACCAGGCATGCTTGACTGTGGACACGTCATAAACGACGTACGGCACACAGCCGCTCGCAATCCAACTGCTGTGACGTTCGCGGACAACGGGTTAAATAACACTATACCTACTCATTTACAGTCGTCCATAAGGCATGCTAGACTATGGACACGTCATAAACGACGTACGGCACACAGCCGCTCGTAATCCAACTGCTGTGACGTCCGCGGACAACAGGTCGAATAACACTATACCTACTCATTTACAGTCGTCCATCAGGCATGCTTGACTGTGGACACGTCATAAACGACATACGGCATACAGCCGCTCGCAATCCAACTGCCGTGACGTTCGCGGACAACGGGTTAAATAACACTATACCTACTCATTTACAGTCGTCCATCAGGCATGCTTGACTGTGGACACGTCATAAACGACGTACGGCACACAGCCGCTCGCAATCAAACTGCTGTGACGTCCGCGGACAACGGGTTAAATAACACTAAACCTATTCATTTTCAACTGCCCGGCAGGCATACTTGACTGTGGACACGTCTTAAACGACGTACGGCACACAGCCGCACGCAATCCAATTGCTGTGACGTCCGCGTATAACGGGTTAAATAACACTATATCTACTCATTTACAGTTGTCCATCAGGCATGCTTGACTGTGGACACGTCATAAACCACGTACGGTACACGGCCGCTCGCAGCCCAACTCCTGTGTCGCCCAGCAGGCATACTTCAACTATGGACACGTCATAAACCAATCAAATGAAACGTACAAGATAGGCGCATTACATTACAGAGCCTATTCGTCCGTATTTCAATTTAAATTATATTTGATCGATACTATACATAGGCAGTTTCCGTGAATATTCACGGTCAATTAACTAACAATTCACCACTTAACAGCAGACTTATCGATAAATGTGGTACGATAACTTATCACGATTCATGGAATCATCGATGCATTGTTCAAATTCTAAAGCAAAGCCAAGTTCTTAAGGCCATTCTAAATTATTAGTAATTACGAAATCAACTTGATTAGGTTCTATAATGTATCTACAGTAATTAGATAGTACATACACGGAGAAAAATGTTATTCGAAAAAACGATCATTTTAATAGTAAAAACGGTTAAAAACGGGACTGAAATTCTTACGAATAAATGAACAGTGGTTCAATGTCTATTGGCGGGAAAATGTAAGAATAATTTGTTGGTATACGTGAAATTACGTATACCAACCAATTATTCTCACATGTTAAAAACGGGACTGAAGTTCTTACGAACAAATTAACAGTGTTTCAATGTTTATTGGCGGGAAAATGTAAGAATAATTTGTTGGTATACGTGAAATTACGTATACCAACCAATTATTCTCACATGTTCCCGCCAATAAACATTAAAACCCTGTTAATTTGTTCGTAAGAACGAAAAATGATCGTTTTTTCGAATAACATTTTTTTCCCTGTAAAAATACATGAAACTAGATTAAATTCAATGAAATCTCGATGTCAAAACGTTCAATCGCAAGGAAATCGATAAATTGTATGAAATTAGTACGTTTTTTCTTGTTTCGATTGATTTATGGGCGTTTCTTACTGGAAGTACCAAATTCGTCAAGCAGTTCTCTTTCGTCGCGGAAGAACTGGCGGGAAAGGGGCGGCAAAAGGGAGCGGGGGCTGTGACGCAATTTTTAATCTCGGTAATTGAATAAGATCTTAGATCTGAGGCAATGGACGCAGGAGACGGGCGGATGGGCCGGGGTGGTGATGGAGCGAGGCGGGGGGAGGGGGCAAATTAATCTTCTGGGCTGCTTGTCCGTCCTAATATACGTCCAATGATCGTGATATTAAATTAATTTTCTAACCGATTGACGTTGAGTAATACTTATGGTTAATAAGGTTATTGTAGATAATATGACAAATGTGCAAGAATGTTAAAGCTTGTCCGTAAATTTTAAATAATTAAGTCAGGCAACTAAATAATATAAATATTATAAATACTTTTTTTTATATCTTCAAACTTCGCAACATCACTTTGTGGCGTCATTTTGAATTAAATTAAAACAAATAACTTTGTTTAAACCACTAATATAATCACAATCACCTACATGTTTCAAAACCGATGGTTTCTTCATCAGGGTATATATATAGAATGTCATTACTACCCTGACGAAGAAACCATCGGTTTTGAAACATGTAGGTGATTGTGATTATATTAGTGGTTTAAACAAAGTTATTTGTTTTAATTTAACTTTTTTTTTAAATTAGCTCCATGAGAGATTTAGGCCCTGAGGAAAATAATTTCCTCCAGAGCCTAAATCATCTCAGGGGATGCAGTGTGGCAGGTATTTTTAAGGAAAGGAAGAAGACGAAATCCTGGGAAGGAAACAGGTATTTAGAATGGAAAGGAATCTGGGGGTCAGTGTGTCCAGGAGTGACGAACGTATGAATTCGTCCCTTCAAGAGGCGATGGATCGAGAGAGTCCGGCTTAAGAAGTCAAACCTCCCTCAACCAGTCTCTATATGCAATATCACCATATAATTCTTAAAAGTAAAATCTGCTTTTGAATGAATAAACCTTTTTACATGGGAGCGCGAATTGCTCGCCACGTCATGAACAAATTTGCGAAGTTCAAATACGGCAAAGTAAGGTTCGCTTGTTTTGATAGTTTAATATTTTGTTGCCGTATTTAGTTAAGACACTTTTACAAATGTTTCATAATTTATTTACCCCAGTAAACAGTGACTTTTGCAAACGGCTTTGTGTTTCGCGTAGCTATGTTTTTTGATGACATTAAAACTGTCATGTCATAAAATCTGAATAAGCTTAAAATAAAGAAAAAATAATGCTAACCTACGGAATGTTATACGACAATTCGGTTTATTCTCTTTTTCACTTCTATTTTTACACGTTTTAATAGCACAAGCCACTTTTTTTGCCGTGTTATTTCGTAAAATGTACCGATGAGACCTCGACGCTGGCTCATACAATAATGATGACGTCATATTTTCTAGATTCGTGCGAAGTCATACGCGAGGCCAGCCGGCTCCATTGGAACCGGTTTAGGAGGGGAAAATAAGAAATAATACGCTTTTTTCACTAAGGGCAGGTCTAGTAATATTCATATGTCTATGATAATAATCCTTTTCGAACTGCTAACTTTCCATATTAAAGTTGTTGACAATGTGTTAAAATAATTCGCTTCAAAACACTAAATATCACTGTTCAACTTGTTTTTAACAAGTTAACATTATCCGTTTTCCGTTTATATGTGCAAGCTGTCCAATTAAAAGTTCGTTGCCCAAAGCTAATACTATCTGATCTACAGTGCAAATAAATTTCCCACAACTTAATTAAGCTCACGTATTAAACATGTTTTTGATTCTCTGAATATTTAAATACTGTGTCAGATATGATTTGAGATTCTCACAGCTAAAGGCAATATCGTGATTTATTTTGTTCAGTGTTCAGTCTTCATCATCATGGCAGATGTGTAATAGTAGAACTATAATTCGGAAGTTGATTGAAAAGTGTTTTGACTTAAAAAATATGTTCATGTAGATGACCTGCAAACTTAAATACCAGTTTTTTTTTTTTTAAAGTTCGTTTTCATAATGATATTAACTCTGCAAGTTTGAATTTTATTAAAGCCTTATATTATGTGTATTTTTCACACAATCAAGGACCGGGTGACGTCTTGAACTCTCCCGCACGATATTATACTATTGCCGGCGTTTTCGCGGGCTTAATAAAATTCAAACTTGTAGAATTAATTTAATTATAAAACCGAACTTAAAAAAAAACATTGATAAAAAAAATAAAAAAAGGACTCAACTTCCTTATTGTCATTCAAATTATTTTTACCGCTTCGAATGAAAGTGCTTACTATGTTTACCCCATTTTTAAGCGAATTAATTTAACATTTTAATCATTTTGAAAAAGATTATTATAACTTTCAGAAAGTTCATAATTTGAAGCAAGTGGATGACTAGATAGTTAAGACTTTAGATTGTTAATAACAAAAAAGGTTTTATATTAAATTGATCTTAATTAAGAGTACATAACGATAGCGGAAATTTGAAATGCTGTAAAGGACAAGAAATGAAAAAATGAGTTAAAGTGTAATTTTTCTTTTTTTTCTCTCTCTTTCGATCTGCGTTGTCTTATAGTCGTAGCTTCTAGGAAAATAAGTGTGTCATTTTCAATGTGCATTTTAAGGAAAAGAAATCTGAAAAATTAAAAATAAATTAAATCTGTTACTTTAGAAAAAAAAAAAGTTAAGTATTCTGAAAGATCTATTCAATGTAATTATAGATAAAAAAAAATGATTATAGGTCTAGAAAAACAGACTATTCTATTCTATTCAAAACTATTATTCTTTACAGGATTTCAAATTTCCGCTATCAATATTATTATAAGGCGTTTTTTCAAACTTTTGAGAAAAACAAAGGCGTTAGTGTTAGCATGATGGTTGGAATATTAATGTCTCGAAAGTTAAAACAACCATGGATGTTTTTGCTATGACAAAACATAGTCAAATATTCAAATAATGTTAACGGAATCGAAAGAATCGGTCACTTTCTTTCCCCTAACTTAATTTAGCGCACATTTTAAAATAATGTATCAAATTAATTGACTAAATATTTGTACCTTTGTCATTTAATTAATTTAAACGGATTTAAATAATTATTCTTATCGAATCCAATCGCTTCTCGCGTTCCCGTTTGGACTTTTCATTTGTTGTTTTTTGGGGCGATATTGTATGGTGCGAATTCGGGATAGCGTAAAAGGGGATGCATTCGAAGTGGGTCACTTGTACGCGAAAAACCTTGGAAAAACACGGTAGTAAAATGAATTTAGAGCCAAATAAAGTGCACACAAAATTTTATTGCACAAAAGTTTAGGGGTGCAATGTGAACCAATTGGCATTCATTGTATTTTATGCAAATTTAAATGGGAATATTGCGCTCTTTAATTGAATATTTTTCTTTCCAAATTATTTACTAAAATGCAGTTTATTTCAATTTAAACATAACACAAATTGGTCTACAATGTATTTAATTTATTATTTCGTGTTTCTTTGACATTAACTATGTATGTAACAATTTCGTAACATTTTGTTTTGAAGAGTTTTATTTCGCATGTACAAGTTACTTAATTTTTATTTACCTATCGCATTCTTCCCCTCCCTACTACCTCCAGGCAGACAATAAACTCAATTGGGTTATATGCCATAGTTAGGGCAGTTGTGCGATATTCACGTAATTTAAAAAAAAACAATTATTAGGGGATGTTACGAGGGGTGACAAATTCAAGAGAGAAAGGTGAGTATTGACTATCTGGTTTTCAGATCTACGCATGACATAAAACTTATCATGTCTGATAGATAGTTTGATAGATTTCCCCGTTAAAAGTATTTGTGTCTTATCAAAGCCATATGAAAGTTTCTCCTAAGCTATATAAGAGTTTCTCCCAAAGCTATATAAGAGTTTCTCCCAAAGCGATATAAGAGTTTCTCCCAAAGCGATATAAGAGTTTCTACCAAAGCGATATAAGAGTTTCTCCCAAAGCTATATAAGAGTTTCCACCAAAACGATATGACCGTTTCTCCTAAGCTATATAAGAGTTTCTCCCAAAGCGATATAAGAGTTTCTCCTAAAGCGTTATAAGAGTTTCTACCAAAGCGATATGAGCGTTTCTCCTAAGCTACATGAGAGTTTCTCCCAAAGCGATATAAGAGTTTCTCCCAAAGCGATATAAGAGTCTCTACCAAAGCGATATGAGCGTTTTTTTCTAAGCTATATGAGAGTTTCTCCCAAAGCGATATAAGGGTTTCTCCCAAAGCGATATAAGAGTTTCTACCAAAGCGATATGAGCGTTTCTCCTAAGCTACATGACAGTTTCTCCTAAAGCGATATTTTTTTTTTTTTTTTTTTAAAAGAAAGACAAACATTCCCGGGTTACGAATAACCCAACAATATTTGAAAATCTCCTACTACCACCACACTAAGCGGAAGATGTTGCTTGTGTTGTGGTGGAGGACTTAGCCAGCCGAGGAATCGAACACGGAACGCCTGGGTGGGACCCAAACGCGATGCCCACTGAACCACTGACCGGTCGAATATAAGAGTTTCTCCCAAAGCGATAGTTTCTACCAAAGCGATATGAGCGTTTCTCCTAAGCTATATTAAAGTTTCTCCCAAAGCGATATAAGAGTTTCTCTCAAAGCGATATGAGAGTATCTCCTCCCATGGGTTGAATTGAAAAAGTATGATGTTTTACCATTTGATACTTAAAACACCCACTCCAGTTCAATAAATTATTATATGTACGAGAATAGTACTCAATGGAAGCAGTGTTTATACGGATTCAAACGATGATGATAAGCGTTCATTGGAAACGTATAATTAAAATGTCAGATGTTTAATGGTTTAAATGTTGTTTATGAAACCAATTAACGTGACAGGTATAAACAATGTTTTTGCATGTCTGTTTTTGTCAGACCTCCGTAATAATTGGCATTTTGCAGGGGCATCTACAAAAGAACTGCCAAATTGGTCACATAATATAAAAATTTCACATTCATTATTTAGTCATTCGCTGCTACATTGTAATGTAATGAATCCTTTGTACTGTCGGATTTGCATTTAAAATTGAACGGTTTTGTGAACATAAATTCGGTAGCCATTCGTGACTGCCGATACCGGTGATATTATTACTGTTTTTTACTACCTACGCCCGTTTATTAGTTTGATTATGAAAGTTTGTTCACAGGGCAGAGTGCTTCCTGTTATTTCAATTCGATTTTTTCGAAACTTTTCAACCGAAGCGCATGATAGCCGTGATTATCCATAACTTGTTGAAATCCCCGGCGTTCAACAAAACATTTGTAAATGATAATAATTATTTTGACGGTATCGAAGTATATTAATACGGTGATGCCCGTACGGTTCAAATTAAGGAACCCGATTCCGAGTAAATCTCCAACGCCACACTGTATGGAAACCGTTCTGACCCGTCCGTGAACGTGCCTTTTTCCACGGAGCTGCTGCCGTAATATGCAGCACTCGCTCACATGCGATTTGCAAATGGAAGTGGCGCCATCTATAATAATATATATAAGGAAAAAAGTATGAAAAAGAAAAAACATTTTTCGCTTTCATTCAATAATAAGAATATTTATGTTCATCTTATTACTCACGGTCTTAATGTAAGAATATCTACTATTATATATCTACCTATTAAATATAAGTATTCTGTAGTGTAATTTTAATAGTAGTAGTTTTGCAAAAGGATGATGCCTTATAAATAGTCACCAACACTTAAACTGGGTGAAGCATAACGAAAAGCCGCCCGCAGGGCCTAGCAGCAAAAACCCGCGGAGCGGGTTTTTCACTGCTAGTTTGAAATTAATACCGAATTATTTATACAAAAAAAATGTATTTTTAAAGTAGATCCAAACATATTAATTAATTAAAAATTATATTGTGTTATGTTTTATTTAAGTTAAAAAAAATTTGTGCCTTTAATTTTTTTCCTGTCTGTGATCTCTATTTTTTTTATTTAATTTTTATATTGTGTGAATAATCAGTAAGTTGTTTCAGAGCGGATGACATATAGTTTTACTGTGTCACAGTACTTAAATGATCATTGTCCATGGGTAGTATCATAGTGAGATGTTAAGGGTTTTTTGAAGATCTAATTATTATTGAAGACATATTGTAAAATAATGTGCAGTTTGTGTTTGATGTTGTGAAAATAGACGATTTGGCGTAAAGTTGTCTAATTGATAAAATGTCGAAAAGCTTGCAATTTTTTTCAGATCTTCTATTATATGGTATGATATCGTACTCTTCCGTTTTTAGCGGTACCAATAGCTAGTAGCTACCGAAACTCGCGAAATGGTTACACGCCAATATATCGTGGAGAAGATTACTAATTTTAGGTACACGTAAATTTAAAAACGTATGGGGGCTCTTCTCAGTACATGCGTCAAAAAATAGAATTGTATGTAAGTGTCGTTGAAAATGTCGATGGTCAATGCAGAATCGTCAAGCAATCAAGACGCTCTGTTGATTGGCGCGTTCTGATTGGCAAAAGTCCTCTCTTTCGGAGCATAAAAAAGTACATGGTATCTCCCATGATCATATTTGTTGGGGACATATGAATTAGCCTCTTTCAACACAGGTGGATATGTAGTTTTCCTACTCCACACTTTTAAAAAATTGGTGTATAAAATATTAGCATTCTGTTTAAGTTTTGTTTACCGGAACAGTCGAGCAACATTCAAAATAAAAGCATTTTAGTCTGAAAGTTCATTAAATTTACACTATAAGTATCTTTTTCACGATGTAATAACGACATAACATAAATGCCATCTCTTTGTTGTCTTTCGAACGTCTAAATAACAATAAATATTTCGTAATCAAAATTTGTATTACGCAAAAAGCGAAATACTTTGACTCGATTAATATTAATTTGTGTCGAGTAATTAACTTAGTCTAAGGTCTAAGTAATAATATGTAATCATTGATATATTTCCATGCTATATTTGGCATCATTTCCTTTGAATTGGTTTGAAATATTATTAATATTGTGTTGTATGTTAGAGGTTCCAAAACCCAAATATAATTTGAATCAGTTGATTTGTTTATGGAGAAGAAGAGAAAGCTCAATTGAACATGTTTCGTGGTTTATTTAACCTCTAAACAGAGTTACAATATCATTTTTACTATGATGGGGAAAATTAAATATTAAATTATAATTGTAAATAATGATGCGAAGAAAATACAGATTCAATGATGAGAAACATTTTAAAGTACAATAATTTGGATCTTCTTTATTAATATCATTCTATTCAATACAACATTTCTGTAAATAATATTTTTTTAAGATAAGGCATAGGTACTTTCAAAGCTAGAAAACATCGTTATGCCGACATTATTAGAAATTGAGATTTTTATAAAAAAGAGACCAATGTTATTTATTCAATTCATTCTTTCTGTAAAAAACACATCATTTTAATCAAGTCTCTCTTGTATAAAAAAAAGTATTTGTCGTTTTTATTGGTCACAGAGTCACTTAAAAACTCGATCGTACATTACAAACACCAAGGCATACGGAGAAAAATGTTATTCTAAAATACGATCATTTTATTCGTAAAAACGGTTAAAAACGGGACTGAAGTTCTTACGAACAAATTAACAGGGTTTCAATGTTTATTGGCGGGAACATGTAAGAATAATTTGTTGGTGTACGTAATTTCGTACGTATGCCAAAAAATTATTCTTATATTTTCCCGCCAATAAACATTGAGAAACTGTTAATTTGTTCATAAGAATTTCAGTCCCGCTTTTAACCGTTTTACGAATAAAATGATCGTATTTTAGAATAACATTTTTCTCCGTGCAACTTGAACGTTGGAATACGCATGCTCCGAAGGAGCTACGTTTTCTGTTACGCAATTAAAAACTGTTTTATGTCTTAGTTGTAAGATTTTTGATTTTTTTAAACAAAGTAACGCACAATGGTTTAATTAACATGATATATGAAAATAACTGCCACTGAAGAAACTGCATAATCAATAGTAGCGCGTACACGCATTTAATCTCTTAAAATTTTGAGGAGGGACCTTCTTGTAGAAATTTCATGTAAAAATCTTTTTTACCTCTTTCATATAATCCGGGCCTCTTCAAGACCCTCATTTATAAATCCCTTCCTACAGCCCTTCCCTCAAACTGCCTCACAGCGCTCCCCAACCGGGTGGCGACAGAGTCCTCCTGCCTTTACTCCATACGCACAAGAGCGCTCTTACGAGTTGTTACATAAAAAAAACAAATTTAAAGAAGATTACACAATTTTAATTTTATCATGATATGTACTCACCGATAATTCGATTTGATTTATTTATTTTGTTAATCGCACAACTACGGAAAATGTTTGTTGGTAACCACGTTTTCATCAATAAATTGAAATATAATAATTATAATTATATGAATTGATAATACATAAACGTGGGTCAAAACTCAAAGATTCTTTATAATATTTTGCTGTATAGCCTACGGCGTTGTTTGTTAAATTTATCGCCGAATAATCCAATAGAACTGTAGACAGAATGGTGTATTAATATTTCATAAAGCGTTAGAATTATTATGTTTCACGTTTCATGATAATCTAATTACTCAAATGAGTAAGTACATGTATTAGCGTGTGAATTAACTAATAATATGTGCAGTTTTCTAAGTAGCCAGCAGGCCCGCGTATTTATCACAAATAAAATGATCACCAGGTCCCCAACTTGTCCATTACCATACTAAATTTGTACAGTGCAAACTACTAACGACACGACATAATGTATTCTGAGGCGATTGTGTCGACTTTCTCGAGTCTTTTCCTTGAAGACGCGAGTCAAGAGTCGAGACTCGAGAATATAATTCTATAATCTACAGAATCACGCCTGAGCTGTGGGGTGGCGTGCACCAGAGATATTCAAAGGCGAGAATTATATTTTCTACCACCATTTCATAACCTCCAAATTTGGGGGATGATAAGAACACAACGCACGCGGTTTTGCCTTTGACCCACTTCCGGCTTTTTTGGTACTTGAGAGGAAATACACGTAGAGCCTGCGTAATGAGGTTATTGTGCCACTTTAGTGTGGTTTTGGAAAATTACTGGTGTCAATGTTTTCAAGATGTCGAAAATTAAATTAATATATTATATTATTATATATTTCGTCATTATTCTAGTAATAAGACGTTAGTGGTGGGCGTTGTTGTTAATTAGAAGAAAAAAAACATTAACACAGTTGACGATCAAGGTGTTTCATCTATTGATATTAATCTACGAGTATATTAATAATTCGAATTCCGTTATTTAGCAATGCCAACGCGATGTTTTAGGCCCATTTTAAAATGTCAGATATTATTTAACATTTTTCATGGGACTATCATTAATTTGTTAATTGTCGCTTCAAAAAATATATATATTTTTTCTAATTCCAATAATTAAGATACACATTTCATCAATAAATAGTTGTTATTAAAAAAATAGAATAATAACGTGTTAGTAAATATCAAAATAAATTGAATTGGTTGAACCTGCACAAAAGCTGTTATGTGACAGTTTTGTAGGACTATCTATATTTGACGACGGCATATAACTGGTAATACGAAACACAGTTAGTTATTTGTTAAATAATAAGCCTCTTATTAATACTTACACTTAAGAGGCTAGACTTTGAACGACACGCGGAACACACGCGTCTGTCATTCTGTCCCGCTCACAATAAGCCCACGCACACTTACAATACATGCGAATGCGAAATGTGCGAATGAGACAACGCTCAAATTTACCTACAGAAATCGCTCGAAAAGGGGTTTATGGAGAATACACTTATCTACATCGAAACTTTCACGAAATTGAAATTTAAAAAAATAAATATTTTTAAGAAAGAAGAAGCTACGTCGGTAGCTTTTTATAATTTTATAATTCTTTATGAGAGTTGAGTTAGCAGCACTTTTTCCTTAAATAATATGTTTTGATAAATCGTACATGTTTGACAGTGAATGTTTACGTTAATACGAAACGCATCGAAAATTCGAAAACATACCGACATAGTTTTTACCCTCTAGAAGGCAGTATAAAAAAATATATATTCATGTTGTGCAATTTTCGATGTAGAAAAGTGTTTTTTCCCGGGCGTCCTTTTTGTATGGGCCGAAAAGCGAAGTCTATCGTCTTAAGCCTCCAATCAAATTTCCCAACCCCCACCGAATAGTAAGCTTAAAATGTTATTTTTGTGCTAGAGGAACTGAGGACTGCTAAAACAATAACGTTAATATTCTATTAAGATAATGTAACTTGATGGTTTTCATTAGAATTTAATATTATTTAACTTCATTTTTATCAAAGTATCATTGAAGAAGAAGACAACAATCAAAATCTAAATTAAGATATGAAAATGAACAATACACATAAAAATAATAAAACATAATGGTTAATAATAATAATTCATAATCTTCTTCTTCAATGATAACTACATTGATGGGAATAACCTTCAAAAGTTAAAAATAGAGTTTTCTTATTATCCACTGTAGCGACAGAGCAATTTAAAACTTTTTCTCGGATTGCTAAAGGAAATTTTTCCGCGCATATTAAAGAAAATCATACCTCCGAATTTGAATACGAAGACATAAAAACTGATTATAGTTCTATACAGCCAATGAATTTACCTAACTTTTGTCTATTATCACATACTCGTAGGATTTATAAAAAAAAAAATTATAAAATCTAGAGAATATTTGCCACGTTGTGGCAACAAAGAAATCCGAGGCTTTGGAAATAGTGCCATAATATGGCAAAAAGCGTTCGAGTGGTTAATAAAAAAAAAAATAATATTCATTTTTATTTTTATAAAAAGTCAATAAGTGTTCCATAAAAATAAAGGATATATTTATCTGAGACACTAACATAAAAATAAAGGATATATTTATCTGAGACGGTAACAAATACATTCTTTGAATATTTGTTTCCAATGAAAAAAGATATCTGCGAATAATATGAAAAAAAAAACATTAGTTCAACATAATATTGTTAATTGTGAAATTTTAAATATGAAATTGATAAAAACGACAGTCTCGTAATAGATCGCAATGGCTGAATTGGTTAGAGCGCCCGTCCCGGTAAGACATGAGATCTGGGTTCGTGTCCCGGTTGCGACCATTATGTTTTATTATTTTACTGTGTCTTGTTCATTTACATATTTTAATTTAGATTATTATTGTTGTCTTCTTCTTCAATGATATATTATTTATCTGTTCACGTAAGGAGGCGTTGTTGTAGCGATTATTTCCGACGCTACTCTTTTGTTACGAGAAATATTTCTCCACGCCTTTATTGTAAATAATTTATTAAGAATGTTCGGCGTTGTTTCCACCTTATGTAAATTATGTAGGTACATTACTGTTGGTGTACCTCTCCGCCGAGATGATGCATGGGAGATAAGACGGAAGATGAAATTATGATGAGGTAGGAAGCTAACATGGTTATGTTGGATACAACCGTAATACTGAGCAAAGTCGTTTGTCATTGTAAAATATGCTTGTTAACCAAAATGTGGTGCTTTCTCAAAAATATAAATAACATCTAATTAAAAAGAAGTTATGCTGCTAAAAGTATTAATGGTTTTCTTTTCACAGATCTGAACAAACAACTGATAAAAACTGAAGATTAAAAACGTTAACCATAAATTTTATTGTAAGTGCATGAAATTAGATCAAACGGGTTTGTTGTAGTTGATACAATAATATTATGAAATAATGAAGGCATTTGTATGGCACTGTGTAATTGATGCCTTAAAAAGTTGAATTTCAGTAAATTGGTTTGAAAACGCAGGCCTTGCTTAAAAAACGAGGTAGGGACGCTGTATAATTTTATATAAATAAATTAATTAGATTAAACAGTTGCGAGGACTCACACCTCTCCAAATAGATTTGTATGTTTTTTTATGAGAACTCGAATAATTAGTTGGAAGAATTATCCATAGATGTCAGTAAGGGCAAATTCCCCTTAGAGCAAGGAGTAATTTAATAAATAGCCTGTTTTTTAGGTTTTATTTCTCTCTCAACAATAGCTTCTTGACAAGTAAACAAATAAACTCCTTGGTCTGGTAAGGGTAGTTTGGGCTTCCTGATATTCACAATGTAATTGGGAATAGAGCAAATAAAAACACAAGTCCTTTTAAGTTTCCTGAAGATGCGTAATTATTTTACAAGTTCCTTCCTCCAAACTTTTACATTTGGTCCTTCGAGCCTACGTATTCATTATTTAGTAATCATTTTTTAACTATTTACCTACGTAAATAACATTAGACAGTTGAAGTGTTAGCAATTCGTTTTATTGCTTCTGCAGCGCTTGCAGAGACAAGAATCCCTTGAATTTCGTACATTTTGCATGCAACGCAATTTGAACATCTCTGTTGTAGTCTATTTACTATTGTGTTTGTACTTTGAAGCCACAGAATCCCGTAAAGTCTCGTGGTTTGGACCTTGACTCTGTGTTTCCTACTCTCTGATCTCTATTCTCTACTACTCCCTGCTACCCTATATCTGTAGATGTAGATCCCCCATGAATACCGCTCTACATAAATGTATTATTATGGCTTGAGCCGCGTTAAAGCCTAAACTTAAACAGCCCGAAATCCTAGCGAACTATTCCACGCACGGGAATATAAAGGGCCAAACAGTTTATTCACTACCGAGGCTACAGTTAACTATCATCATGCTCACTTTTAACAAGTGTCTTTCATCTTAACGGACTTCTTGGACTTGCATAGATTAAACTTTAATTCCTAACCAGAATTCTGCTTGAGGCTAACAATAATTTAAACTCTACCACGGGATAGGGATGCTTTCTCCCCGTCTACATTTTAAATGTTAAGTGTATCAATTTAAAATGCACATTTTTACTAGAGTCATCATGGCAACACAAGGGGTACTTTAGATTATACAAGATTAGATCTTTGAAAATTTAAACCATGATCTGTTTCCTAAGTAAAATTTGGGAAATCCGAAAGATTTCCACTGAATAATCATTATTTTGTGAATATCGTATCTTATGATTCTTAGAATAGGTGCAGACATAGAGAATGGTAGTATTACACACGGAGAAAATTTTTATTCTCAAATACGATTATTTTATTCGTAAAACGGTTAAAAACTGGACTAAGTTCTTACGAACAAATTAACAGGGTTTCAATGTTTATTGGCGGGAATATGTATGAACAAATTATTATTATTAATTTTTATGGGACAAATTTCGTACGTATACCAACAAATTATTCTTACATTTTCCCGCCAATAAAAATTGAAACCCTGTTAATTTGTTCGTAAGAACTTCAGTCCCGTTTTTAACCATTTTACGAATAAAATGATCGTATTTTAGAATAACATTTTTCTCCGTGCGTGTTTAGTTCAACGTGCATGTTGGAAAAGTGAAGAGTACCTTTTACTATCTTATCGATGTGGAAAACGAGATCATACAAAACTCTTATTGTAAAGGTGAAAAATAAAAGAAAGAAGGAAGATACACCGGCTTCAAAAAGGGTTTTAATATTATTAAATTTGCATGGATAAGAGTTTCATATGCTTAAGCTCGGATAAGGCTCAGCTTTTATACTAAGCAAATAAGGAATCTACGAAGAATGTAAGAAGATTAACTGAATTATTATAGAAGGAGGCATCTTATTAAATCTGAGAGAAAACGGGATTTAGTTCAGTTTATTCAGAGGTTTAAAGTATATAGAACAACTTATAATGAACACTACGGTGAATTACATAGCTAAGCATACTTGCTTTTAATTGCTACATAACTTTAAAATTATTTAAAAGGACATGTATCGCATAAATTCTGAATAGTCTTAACAAACGTTTAGCTGACATCTCCTCTTCCATATTTTAATAATTGTAAGGTCTCTTGGAGGAGTTTTAATTGCCAACATAATTGCTTGGGAGTCATTCCCGATTGTTTCATAATGAATAGATGTGAAGTGAGTTCGTTGAGTGAAAGTGAAGTTTAGTGAAATAAAATAGTTTTCTCCGGCCCTATGCCCCCGATCTGTCTGAAATTTTGGATGTACGCTTAGGAATCGCTTGCAATTGGCTTGCACAGGAATCAACATCAAAATATGCAAAAAGAATCACCACCGTTAATGGATATAGCAACGAAGTTAACGGATAACTTTACCCCCGGACACCCTGTATTTGCAGCTTGTTCCAGAATGGAAGTTACTCTCGGTATCGCCCTGGTGTAATACCACCATTCAGAATTGAAAAGTTGCTTGAAATAGCTTTGTCCGTGTTTAGTGAACAGATCTGAATAACCAGGCACTTCCCCAGCTTTGTTTCCTTCGTATCATTCCCTCTATCCCTCCCTACTATCTTCAGCCTCACAACATACCCCAATTGAGGATGCCATGGTCTCACTTTCTCCAGACTGCTTGGAGCAGTTTGGACTTTTGTGCCGTATTAACATAAGTCGGTTATAATAAATAATACGAGTACCTAATATAATAAATATTCATTGTGGTCTTTTGAAATATTGACTTAGCTACAGGTTTTTTGTTTTTTTTAAAATTGTTTTTCAAATAAAATCACGCTTTGTTTAGTCAAAATTGTAACCCCACTCCTTTTAGTTCTAAAAAATCATCATTATTTTGTTTTAGCGATTCGTAGGGAATCGTTCCCACAACCCTTTAACCAAATCAAACATGCGGAATATTATCGTAATATATTGGGGGTTGAATATTGGTATGTTTTCACATGTTGAAAATGAGGAGAGGGGTGAATGAATAATACGGGATTGCCACACGGTAGATTCACCGTCCATCATGTTTAGCGGGTATTGACATATCGGATATTACATTTATGCTAAATAACTTCAAGTCGAAAACAGATCCTGCTTTTTATAACCCTTCTGCGAGCTTTCAACTCACAAACGCGCTGATGATGTTTTTAATTATAATTATTAAAAAAGAACATTAATAATCACTCTGATTAAATGACAGTGAATATGACATTAATAAGTTTTATGCTTGCTTTATTATTGACCGTGCGTAGCAGTGTCCTGTTTTATATCAGCTATTTTCATTTAATCTGTTTATTTGTTTGTTACGTTCCCGTTCCGATTGAAGATGGTGACCTTGTTGGATACTACGTTGTTTTCCGCCAGGTTTCGCATATTCGTGGTACCTGCTGTGAGGTGGTCAACTGGGAAGGTAATTTGCAATCAGAATGATCTAAGGTGGTCCAATGTTATGTCATTTTATTTAAACAACATTTACAAAAATTAATATAACGTTGAATTGGACCACAACAGGTTCTGTAATTTCGATTGTAAATAACACCCCAAACATCCTACCTCGTTTTATCCATAGCTTACGGTATACTCTGTATACCTTGTATAAATATCAATAATTAATTCATTTAAAGTTTTTATCCAGGGGCTATTTCATCTTTAGGGATGTTGTGTGGAAGATATTTTTTTGAAAAGGAAGTAGAAGAAGTTCTGGGAAGGAAAAAGAAAAGAGGGGTTGGTAGGAATCTGGGAGTCAGGAGTGACTGACATATGAATCCCACCGCGGTGCAAGGCGTTATTTCTTGAGAGTAGTGTTGGAAAGGTCAAAAGGTCACCCTTAACCAGTCGCTCCCAATCCGATCTGCCACGGAGTTGGTGGGCAGATACATCCGCTGCTAAGATCCGGACAAACATCACCCTATGAACCCGGAAGCTCCTTTTAAGTCACCAAACCTAGCGAATCACTTATAGCAGAGTTATTGGTTATCCAATAAATGGTTCCCGGGGCGGCAGTACCCATATTCGCCTCCCAAATTGTAGTAAACGCAATTTACATATAGTGTTATCAAATTATGTGTTATATTTTTTATAAGTTCGGCGACCACGTAGAATTATTGTAGTCTGAACATAAATATAAATATAACGGCCCATTAATTATGATAATTTTCCTTTTAGGATGATCATTAATTCGCTAAACTCATATGACTAATTCGCCAGGTACCTTGCTTCTGTCCCTGTCCCTGCCCTGTGCCCGTCATTTCGACCCCCGCCATGGATGGAAATGGCCTAAGGGAATAAAATGAAATAAAACCGTGCTAAGGGTAACTTTGGTTGGGCATAGGTCCAGCTGCACGGGTGGAAAACGATGGTAGGCCTTAGTATGCTGATAAAACAGCTCTTTAAAAAAATAACTTAAGATTTTCCGGAAAATTCGACAAGTGTTGCTCGCAACATACGTTTTTTGTGGTCAAGCATTGTGTCTTATGCTTAGTTGAACATATGTAACTCTCTGTTTATTTTTATATTTGCTCCACACAGGAGGCTACGAGGAAAATATTTTCCCTCAACGCCTTTGAGGATGATATATGTATGGAGGGTATCTTTAAAGAAGGACGAAGAGAATGTTCTATGACGGAAACATGTATGAGGGGTTGGCAGGAATCTGGGGGTCAATTTATTTGGAAGTGACATCTCTCCCACTGCGGTGCAAGGCGATGGGTCGAGAGATACAGCTGGGGTAGCTAGGAGCTACCCTCAACCAGTCTTACTTGATCCGGCTTGCCACGCAGTATGTGGCCGAACGCATCAGCCGCCTTATCTAGCTAGATAACCTTACTCCATGAACTTGAGAACCCCTGCTAAGTCACCTATCGTGGCGAACTACATGGAGTGACCTATGACAGGGGTGTTGGTTATCCAATAAATTAAAAAAAATTAACAAAAGATAACCAAGTTTTTTAAACAACAAAAATAAATGATTATAAATATAAGTATTAATACGAAAATAAATATTACAGATGGCTATTTAAAAAATAAATGGTTATTCATAATATTTAATTTAATTAATTAATATAAATTTTAATACATTTTCGTGAAGTCAGCCTACTATGGTTCTAGGGGTGGGACATCGGGTATGGCGAGTATATTTACCCATCTTTATATGCGGAGACCCTTTTAATTGCTCGGGGCTACCTCCTACCTCCCCTCCTCCCACTCTCTCCGCACCTACCCTCCCCACACCTACCTAACCAGTTACCAGCCACCTTCCCGCTGATTTTGCGGGGAATAAAACGATACACACTGATCTTTTTGTCCGCTCCAACCTGCCACTGGATAAACGAATTTCAGATGAATGACTCCAAATAACTTTTCCTGCCGTTCTTTCGGATTTGTCCTATATTAAAAAATATCCTGTGTTTTTAAATTGTTCTAAATGGGTTTAACCTTTTTTTAACTCACTGGTCATTATTCAAACTCTTTTAAAAAAGGAATATCATTTAACTTTGTGTGGGGTTCATATTCTGATTTTTACTGGTGTTTAAATTTCAAATAAAAATAATAAAAATCACAAAGTAACTGCTTCATATGAACAAGTAATTAAAATGCCTATTTATAAATTTGTTAAAAGTGTTAAGTTGCGCAATATTGTATGCATTTAATATAAATAAATCATAAAAAATATATCATATATAAATCAAAACAAATAAAAAATATATAATAACACCCCTCCCCCCCCCCATACACACAAGCCCTGTTTTTTTATGGGGGTACATCAAACATATATATTATATAATTAATTCGTGTATAAAATGTATTTGTAATTTATGTATCTTTTTTGAATTATTAATAAAAAAATAAAATTAAAAAAATTGTATTTACGAACTTAAGTTTTTTTTGTTGGTTATAAAGTAATTAGTCCTACCAACATCACAAAATTACGTTAGTGATTGACTCAAATTATGTCTTATATACATCTTGCTACCATAGTCTGATCTGAATGTCGTAAGTCATCTTATGACATAAGGACTAACATATTAACATATTACTAACATATTCCCTGCGGGGAAACGGCGTGATGGTTAGTTAGTTAGTTAGTTAGTTAGACTAACATATTTTTTCTAGTACAAAATACTTACCTAAGTCACAAGATAATTCTTATTACAGAATAGTAAAAAGTCTTAGTTAACAACAAATAAATTTTTAAGTATGTTGGTACACAATTTGGTATACATTAAATCATAGTTTTCCTTGACTCAATCTACGAAATTTACTTATCCCATTCTGTTGTTTCTCTACCTTGCATGGTAGGGTATCCTGCTTTTATCAAACTCGTATTTGATTTTGTTTTTGGTTATGTTGTTGATTTTGTTTTTGATTTTGACTTTGATTTTGTTTATGATTTTGTTTTGGATTTTGTTTTAGATTCAGTTTTATAATTTTATTTTTTGCTTTTGTTTCAATTGTTTCTAATGCTTATTTAGATGTACTTTGCTTTTTAATTTTAATTTTTGATTTTGTGTGAAAAAGAGCCAACTAATTTTGTGTGAATTGAATGTAATTTATGATTTAGATGTACTTTGTTAATAAAAAAAAATCATGTAAAAGCCCAGCAGGGCGTGAAATTCAAATAAATAAAAAGATTTATTAATATATCTGAAAGAAGTTTGAATATGAAGGCGAATCTTCTTAAATTGTATTCTTAAAAAAAACTTTTCCTTTGAACTTTTACGTTCCAAAAGACTTAAGATCCAAAATAACCATTGAAAAAATAGAATAATGACAAACAAAAATAATGGTAAACGGTAAGCATGCATAAATTTTCGACCAATGCAGGTGGTGTTTAACAACTTCACGAATAAACTGATCGTGAAACATTACAGAAATGTTCACAGATCTCATCAATTGTAAGGGTATTACAGAGAATGCCAGAAATTAGTCCCTTTTAAATCAAATTCTAGACGTATTGACTCTTTTTTACAAAAAAACATAAATTGATTTTGAAAGATTGTTATTTTATCTGGTACATGCAGTTTTTAAATTTTGAAAAACTAACGATTAATATACTGAGGTTATACCGTTGGTCGTTGGCAGATTTGTTCAATTTTAAAACGATAGATTCTATTAAACAACACAAATTTCAAATCATATAATCATACAACCAAATAAATCAATACATTAATTATCTAGTCAACACAGTTTTTAGAATTTTAATTTTAGTTAAATTAAAATCATTAAAAAATAAATCCGAGAACGTGTTTTGTGAAAAATGTACCTCAGTTTGTCTATTTATTTAAGGTCTTACAAACTAAAATATTTCAATTTTTTTTACACTCTTATTTTGTATAGACACTATTGAAAAATCATAAATACTTATGATCAAAAAAATCATAAATATAAATACTTATGATCAAAAAATACTTTCAAGAAGTACACGATATTTAATAATTTATTTATCTCGTGCGTTTTGAGCATTTTTATTGCCTACTTGAATGTAGGTATATATTAAAGCAATTTTTGAATGAAATAAATCGATATTAAATTTTTAATTTAAAAAATTTGATACGGGGAATAATCGATCTTTCTCATTGGAACCTCCCTGTACAGTTGCAAGCATTTTTAAACTTTTATTCTCAGCTGCTGGTCAATCGCTTTTAAGGCTATGGCTGCGCGGCCGGTTTTATACAAAACGTAGTTTTGGATTCGAGGCTAAGATGCCCAAACAAACTGAAAAATTATTTTTGTAAAATCAAAAGGTTTGTCAAATGTCTATCTCGGACAGGAGCTACTTTATTTATTTTTTGTTTAAATTATAAAATATAGGCTATTAAACATTTTAATATTTTATGATTTTAGACGCAAGTTGGAAAATTATTTGCGAGTAAATGCAAACATTTAAAAAAATTATTTTACCTTTTTTTTTTAAAAAGGATAAAATATAAAACTAAATATATATTTTTTTTGAAACCATTTTGATGGGTTTATTTTTGCATGAGACGATGTATGAATGCGAATGAGGCAAAGAGTGTGTGCCAAGACCGAGTTGTTTGGCGGTCCGTCCTCTCTGCCTAGTTAGTTTGTAAAAAATATATACATATAATGGTATATAATTATTCTCACTAATTTCTACTGGTATTTCATCATAAATACAATCCCTGTACACCTGTACAGTGTACACCTGTACAGTGTACACCTGTACAGTGTACACATGGTTAGTGTAAACAGGTTTTGAATGGATTTAATTTTTTTCTGGTTGTCATTCTTATTAATTTTGCATTTTTCATTTCGCTTCCGTCCCATTTGAATATTAAATAGTTAAATCTTTGTTTAACCTTTAACTAAGTGAGCTGTGAACAAATTTGATTATGATTTGAAAAAAAAAACTCTACCGAAGATTTCATTTTCATTTCTGAATATTAAATAACTTTTTATTTCTATTTTTTAAATGTTGGTTCCGCTTCTTTAGGGTTGGAAATACTTGCAGAGAGCCGAAAACCCTTTTTTGCAGGATTTGTAATGCCTTTTCCGGCGGAAAGGCTTACTATCTATGTGCGTTTAATTTGTATAATCCTACAGTTTGCCGACTGCGACGGCTCACCTTTTTAAGGTCTTCGCTTTGTCCTTGAAAGCCTTTTTGACCGCCCCAAATTATTAGTGACTCTCTTTTGTCCAAGATCGTTTCCGTTAACTTGTTTTTGCAAACGGTCCAGGTTTCCAAGTTAACAACCTACAATTTTGATATTTTATTGTGCACCGAGGACATATCCATTTTAACCGATATACTGCTAGAAATTATTAGTATTAATTTTTTAAATTTTAATTTTTTTATTAATGTACTCTTATTTACTTTTTATCTAATGTTATTATTTGTATATTTTTAGTATCGAATGTATTGCATTGCACTACCCCTGCATACATTTTGGAATAAACAATTATTATTTATTATTATTAAAGAAAAAATAAGCTCTTATTTTTTCCCATTATTTTTACATGGTACGTTATTTTAAGCTAATGCCAGACAAATTTAAAAGAAATCTTTTTTTTTTCAATTCTTTTTTTATGTAAGAATTTTAATTTTCATTTCACATCTTTATAATTCATTAATTCTGTTATCGACGACTCTTCTAACGAATGGTATAATTGTATCGTTTGAACGATGTTTTTGTTAATGTTTTTCGTAACACGAAATTGCATTTGATTTAATAATACTTACGTTTTCATATTTCAAAACAAACAATATCTTACTAATCTTATGAAGGTTTCATGTTTGAATGCGGTAAATGGAATTTTAAAAAGCGGTCCGGTTTTAATCTAATCTCGAGATCAAATAAACTTAATTTCTGGGCACACTCGAGACCCCAAGGTCACCCGAGGTTGACCTTTTCTGTTACCTGTATAAATTGACGGAATATTTAACTCTCCGTGCAAATATGGCATACCTACCAGCAGTTAAGATAATTAAATTCTTCTTAAAAAGCTAAATTAATAATAATTGTTTCTGCGTTTTCCAGATTATTATTTATTTTTAGATGTTCGTACAAAGTTGAGCTCAAGGGAAATGTTTTTAAATTCAACGTCCACAAAGGTTTTTTTTTACAAACAGTTCTAATTAATGTTACATGCACACAATCGTAACTTCGCTCACAAGGGGAGAGAAGAAACAAGTTAAGCGCAAACTTTTTTCCTACCGTGATTTTTGCTTATTTTTGTATTTCATGCTCTCCTGATCCCCAAACTTCTGATTAAAGGATGTTCGAAACTAAAAATTATAAAAAATTTAACAACTTTCCTAATTGTTTGTGTGTGAGCACTAAATATGTGTTGTGTTAAGAAAAAAGTATTTTTATAAAAAAATTGGAATATTTTATTAAATTTAAATAAAAAACACATTATGTAGTACAACACTTTTAACGATCGAATTCATGGCAGTCAACCAGATTTTCGCTTTGCCATAGCTTCGTCAGGTCTTATATGTATATCAACTAATTATAATTAATTAACGAAGACAATATTAGTGAAACTCAATCGAAAATCTGAAACAGAAAAAAACAGTAAAAGATACGGTCACATCTGTGACTCGAACTCAGTACTTTACAGGCCGCAACTCTACCAATGAGCTAATGCGTCCCTACCCGATTCGGTCATATTTAACTGTATCATACTTCGACTGAACTACCAAAATTATCTTCATTTTCTTAACTCATATTTTTATTAGCTGCTATCGATATGTATCCAAATCTCTCTATCTTTTAACCCGCGAAATTATAACCATTAAAAGGAAACTAGACAACTTTGCCCGATCGGATATTTATTAATTTTATTTTACGCCCAGAGGGCATTTACATAACGGCAGTACACTTTAACATGAGAAAAATTATACATATCTACATATATGAAATAAAAATAAAGGCAACAAAAATGTAAAGTACAGTGAATAATTAGGATCTTACACATATTCGATCAATAATTAGTTATCTTGACTTATTAACACAAACAATTAGGATCATAGGTTTTCAATTTTCAATCCATTTAAAAAAAAAATGTCCTTTTTAACCAAGTGTATGAATCAATACTAATAAAGTATTCCTTGACATACCTACTACCTACACAGGAACATGTAAGAATAATTTGTTGGTATACGTAATTTCGTACGTATGCCAACAAATTATTCTTAATTTATCCCGACAATAAACATTAAAACACTGTTCATTTGTTTGTAAGAACTTCAGTCCCGTTTTTAACCGTTTTTACTATTAAAATGATCGTTTTTTCGAATAACATTTTTCTCCGTGTACTACGTCCCCTCACAATCACAATACATGACGTATATTTAATATACATCGTGCTATATTGCTGTTCTTTAGCTAGCACCTCTTAGAAAACCATCCCTTTAACACTAGCTTTCTTTAAAATATTTGATTTTCAATAAATTAATTCTTGGTATTATTGTCCCATTTGCTAATTAGCCACGTCCCTACACGATACACGACGCGTACATTAGGCCGTATTGCTATTCCCTAGGCAGTACTGAGCACTAAGCACCCCCCGATAACCTTCCCTTTATCCATGCACAATGTAAGTATGGTATATAGCTATCAGCGGGTTTGTGTCTGCCGCGTCAAGGGGACCCATCAATAAAGACTTAGCCGGGCGGCGCTACCAGTACCTATGTACACCAGCTGAGGTAATTTATCATCGTTTGGCTGCGTGCACCCGCCAGCCCTGTGTTCTGTGTGAACTCACATCTGTGGGCGGCGCCCTGTGTACGGTGTTCCCTGTATCTGCACTGAAAAAGTAAACGATTAGTAGTGTCTTGTGGACGTGTTCGTGTGTCCGAAGTAAGATCATTTAAATACATCTATTTGATTTTCGATTTTGTTTTCGTGAATAAATACAAATCTTAGAAGTCGAAATTAACCTACTTCCCGATACCCGATTGAACTAAAACTTGGCATGTAGTTTTTTCTCGATGATAATACATTCTATCAACTGGTGGCACTCAAACACACATACGCGCATACACACGCGTACGTACACGCATATCTCTGAAAATGGCTACTAGCCGGCCAGTGCATCTTAGTCGTGACGTTAGAAGAAACACGAAACTGTTTCATACGTAATAAAAAGAGATTGAAAAATGTTTTCACGGTTCGATTTTTATTTAATTCTGATAAAATTATACAAATACTTTTAATAAATTGTATAAAATCGTTTTGCAAAAAAAAAAAAAACAACCGTCCAGAGCCGTTGAGCCTATAGGGGTTGTCGTGTTGTGAGGCTGAAGAGAAGGTAATGTGGAAGGTTAGTTGTTTGTTTTGGATATGAGAATATGGTTGGTTCCTACCAGGATGTCATTTATCCAGTTCCTACCTTTCCTCAACCATCACCTTGCTGGAAAACTGTTTGAAATTTGTAATAATTGCAAGAATATTTAAGTTCGAGTGTACATAATATCGTTTTTCGTGTTCGTTTGAATTACTTCTAAGTATCACGCTGGAAATTTATAATATAAAAGTATGTGCTCCTTTGCAGAGTTGGTACAATAATGGTAAGTGATTTGTCATCCTTTTCCTTCCCTTACCTTGGTGTCCTACATACTATCACTCAATTCCATCAAACATCATTTCGTGTAAAATATTCCATTTTCAAGTATATTTGTAGCTGTATAATACGTATGCAGTTTCAGATGCGACAGTAGGAGATGGGGTAGAGGAAGGTTGGGATGTATCTTGTCACCAAACATGACTATGCCATTTCAAACAACATTTCGTCGTTGCACATTTTATATGAACAATGTGACGATTTTTACAAAAATTAGTTAAATATACCTACAGTTATTTTTCTTTTTTTTTCTCCATCTTCTACAATATGAGCCTTGTATTAATATCAAATATTTAAGGCGATAGACAATAAACCATGTGAGGACATTCAAAATAGTACATAATATATATATATTTAAGTCACATCCTCTGCATACCACTACACAATTCGATTGCCTTGGTATGTAAGTAATATTAACATAATTTTGTGATGTTCTAGCTGTCAAATTTGAATTAATTTAAAATAAATATTTTGATAATAGTATGGTATTTAAAATTATGACAAAAACTGTAAAGAATATGAACCATGTGACAAAAACTGTGCATATAATATGAAGCATGTGAGAAAAACGAGTTAAAATTCAATTTTATGGCGTAAAATTATTAATGTTCGCCATAAATATATTCTTATAATAATTGAAATATATTTTTCCTACTTTGTCCATAAATAGAATTGTTTTTTTCCGTTTCGTTATTTTTTAACAGTTTTTATCGATTTTCTCAGATTGTACTCAGTATCAGATGCTTCATATTCTACATGTAATGACGATTTAGATTCTGAGTTGGTGTCAATAGGACTATGCTGAGAGTATCGACGACTCTGTGAGCGTTTATCATTCATAAATGAGAGTGGTTATAAAAGTTGGCAACTTAGTAATAATTGTAAATTGCCCTCTAGAACGTTCTGTAAATGCATCAAATATATTTTTTTTTTAATTTAAAAAAATGTAATAAAACCCAGTTGAATAAAACATAAATTATTTGTTTTCTCACTTATACCATTTAACACATACATTTGATTATCTGTAACCTAGAAGTGAAAAGGCATGTCGTAAATTAACAACAGCCGTTTTCTTTCATTTCTGTACCTTCGATCATAACATGTTAAGGGATTATCATTATTTGTTCAGCGGTAGGAAATTGGAATTTTTAGGCATTTTATTTCGCAAAATCGCAAGTCATTCTTAATTGTGAAATGTGGTTTATTTTTATGGAGTGGAAAGTATTGAAAAATTATTGGTTGGATATAATATTTAAATATTTTTTTCCTGTTGAGTAAATAAAACATCGAGTATGAAACTGTTTCTCATATTAAGTATGATAAAGTATTATTAATCAAATACGAAGCTTTCTTTTGTTAATCTTCCAGAAATGTATAGCTTAATTTTTGTAATTAGTATTATATTTTCTCAAAATGTTGGGTTAATTCCTCTACTTTGATTTATTTAAACCAGGTTATTTGTTTTTTTTTTCAAAATCACTTGTACTATCTGTTTTCTTTATTGTTGTTGGAAGTGAATTATAGAGCTAATTGAAGATGTATTTGATTTGACTATATTCATAATGTCACACATAAAAATATTATCTAAAGATAGCGGCGATTTGCATAATTTTCTAATGTGTAGTAGGATCGAGTAGGAGTAGGTGATATTGTGAAATATCGTATTGTTTAATAAAAATGTACAATGTCAGGGAAAATTTCTCCCTCTTCCTGTGGCAACTGTGCATAAAGGTGCATAAATAAGTAGATAATATTTTCTACCCTGTGTTCGGACTTCCTATTACTGACAACTCTAGGATACTGTGAATGGGAAATTATACGTTTTGCGAACACCTCACTAGGAGAACCTGTGCTGTTCACGTGGTTGTGATTAATATAATTAACCCTGACAATTTTGACCGCTCTTATTGGACTATCTTGTCATATTGTTTGACAATTAATGTCATATTTCAAAGCTCCGTAGCTCACGATGGGAACGAAGTTGCGAGTAAAAATTAGTAATATTGACCTAGGAAATCCAGAGAAAAATTCACCATTAGGTTGAGAGATTTTGCTGATGCTACACAATTTATCTGTTTTAAATATAAGTTTGTGTTTAAAAAGCGCTGTAAATATTTTTCACTTGTTTTATTTACAACTGGTTGATTTTTTTTACTTTAACGATCGTATTTTCTAATAAAACTAACACATCAACATAAACTAATTGTGATCAATATTTACAGGTACCTAATGATTTATTCAACATATATTTTTACTTACGGCATAATGTGGTGTATTTTATTTATGAATATTTGATATAATGTGTTGCTTAATGTATCGTGTTACCACGCACTTCGGTTGGCTTCAAATGATGGCCTTTTTGTAAGTATTTTTTCATAAAAACCTAAAAAAAACTTGAAATAGATATCGCATCGATTTACCATATTTCTTTTTACGAAGAAAACGTGTAAAACCGCTTCACAATAATTATCATACAAGCTTACTACTTTATTCAGTTGGTAATTTATTTATATACGCCTATTGAGGCTTTTACGTACGTATAATATTTTTTACGAAAGTATACAAGTAAATAGTGCAGGAAACGACACGTGTACAAAAATAAATATAAAATATTTTTTTTATTAAATTTGATCCACACAGTATGTAGGTACAAAATATAGAAAATCCAAAATATTTTTTTTGCGTTCAGCCGACAAAATACTCTTTGTGTTAGTCAATTTAAATAGTTTAATCAAATTATTCCCCTACTTGGTGAAAAAAATTTCAATAAGGTATGCTTATTTGCTTATATACTAAACTAGTCCCAGCGAAAGCTCGTACGGACGTCATCGACCCTAGTCCTTCTTCCTTCTCATGCGTTTGCGAATAATGACGTAACGTACGATCTCTCGTTTGGATTAGTATACATAATAATAAAACATTTATTTGTCCATAGATCATTAGCTTGTTACACATCATCATAATATTTGACATAAAACTATTGAAAAAAAGGTTACTGCTCAGCTGTACATTCCGGACCCGGACTGCAGCTGGTTTCCAGTGGTACCTATAAAAGACAAATGTATTTTTATTTATATATAATAAATAAATAATTCAAGTAGAATAAAAAAAATCCATTTAAATCAAATCGTAAACATAATCACTAACCCAAATAGGCATTTTTAAATAAATATTTACAGGTATTTAAGAATATCTTGCCAGTTTAAAATAAAGAATTTCAACAATTTATTATTATTATAAACTGATATTAAATAAATAATATCCTGGCATTTAATGTCCAACGTTAACCGAAAGTGTTGAAATCAGTTCTCAGAATTTGCTGAAAAATCTTCAAGGTCTCGAATTTATTCTCGATTTGAAAATGTTGTTAAATCTTAATATATAAAACAAAGTCGGGTTAGTTACCCCATTTATAACTCAAGAACGGCTGAACCGATTTTTATGATCTTTGATTTGTTGGATTTTTCTCCGTCCCGATTAACCGAATAAATATTAAAATAAATCAGAAAACATCACGGGAAAAATAATTATGAAGAAAATTAATTTTTTCATATATTTTGTATGGAACGGCTTTTCAAATAATGTGCGTTGGTCGACATAATTTGAACCAATTCGAACTGTCAATGGTGTAGTGTGCCGAACATTTCTTGCTTAGTCAACAAATCAACTTCATTTTTTGAACATAGAGTATTTATTTTTACTTAATAAAATATTTTTTTTTTTCGGCTAATAAATTAAACACAACATTTATTGATTCTGAGGCGTCACGAAGTTTGCCGTGTCAGCTAGTTATTAATATATTAAAACATACGAAATTCTCCTAATTTTATTAAAAAAAAAAACCAACACGATTAACGATGTATGCAATATTAGATACAAGTCATGGGAAGAGGAAGGGGGAAGGTTGACAATATTTTCATCAAGGTTTGGAGGTGATAAATGGGGATAGATGACACGCATTGTTTCATACAATCTAGCTAGACGTTAAAACACAGACGACGTTGTTTCGCAGAATTTGAACAATTCATCAAATGTCAAAGTTAAAATTCAAGTTCTGTATTATCGAAGTACTATGAAGAAACCGGCTCATTCTGATTTAATAACAGAACTTGAAAAACAAATAAAATCAAGTCAACAGGAAGAGATTCAATACAAAATAAACTTGACAATAAAGAATAACATATACATGAATCATAAACACAACACAATTAATAGAAGCAACACACTGAGATCTAATCTTTGTTTATTTTTATATTAGGGGTTAAAATTGCAAAAAAAAAAATAATGTGAAACATTAAGAGCCATTAGGCTGAGAATAAAAGTTTAAAAATGATTGCAACTTTACAGGGAGGTTCCGATGAGAAAGATCGATTATTCCCGTATCAAATTTATAAAATAAAAATTTAATATCGATTTATTTCATTCAAAACTTGCTTATATTATGTACATATACCTACATTCAAGTAAGCAATAAAAATGCTCAAAACGCACGATGATAAATTATTAAATAGGTATCGTGTACTTCTTGTAAGTATGTTTTGATCATAAATATTTATGATTTTTCAATAATGTCTAAACAAAATAAATGTTTAAAAAAATTCTGAAATATTTTAGTGTGTAAGGACCTTAAATAAATAGAAAAACAGGGGTATTTTCGTCACAAAACACGTTCTCGGATTTATTTTTCAATGATTTTAATTTAACTAAAATTAATATATTTCTTCAAACTTCGCAAAATGCATTTGTGGCGTCATTTTTAATTTAGTAATGACATTACTACCCTGACGAAGAAACCATCGGTTTCGAAATTAATTCGAGGTAATTGTGATTATATAATAGTGGTTGATACAAAGTCATTTGTTTAATTTAATTAAAATTAATATATTTCTTAAAACTTCGCACAATCACTTTGTGGCGTTATTTTGAATTAAATTAATATAGGCTGAAAAATATGTATACTAGATTATGTATTGATTTATTTTGTTGTATGATTATATAATTTTAAATTGGTATTGTATAATATAATATGTCGTTAAAATTAATTTGGAGAACAACGACGAAGCGAAAAATAGAAAAAATTATCATTTGGAGTAAATTTTTTTATGACTTGTTTTTATTGTTTTAGTTCAATATATCATATTATACAACAATTACAACAACATGGTATTTAGGTAAGGTACCTACCTACATAAACGAGATTATGTGTGAGCGATTTTTACATTTCGTAATATTTTAATTTTTTAAATAATAGAGGTTTTCTAATGTGTGTTCTATTTATAATAATATATCGGTGTTTATTCTTTACATAAAGAAGTAGAAAAATGTTTGTTGGTTCACTTTGCTTTAATTTCTTCTAACAATCGAGGGATAAATCTCACTTTGTTTCTGGCAATGATCCGTATGTATCTGAACGTTGCATCGTTATTTTGTGTAGCTAAAATCGTCCCTAAAAGTGTCCCCGAGCCGTACATTTTTCCCAGTGACTCAGTTAACTAAGAATAAGTGAGTTTCCCCTTTGCACGGCACGTACGTGTCATTGCCAGTTCGCTTCCCGTTCAAACCATTAATTCCGGGGTCCCTTAAGTACGCTTTGTAATTATTTGGAATTATTTCCGGGTTATCATGCCGTTACTATGGGCAATAACAGAGGTGTATAAATGTCTCCCAGGGGCATGGCTTTTGGGTTCAAGCTAACCTCATTATTTTATCTGTAGTTTCGTGTCACCCGATTAATTACTATTGTTTTGTTTTTTTTTTCGTGTAAGTAATTTGTAGTCGACGTTCGTTCAACGTGTGGATTATTTATTTTATTTGAAGTTCAATTATGTATTTATACACATCTTTTATTTGAGTTGTCAACAGTGCTTTAAAAACTTTAATAACGGGCATAAATGATATTCAAAAAATGTTTTCCGAATTTCAGTTTTTTTTATTTTATATTTCCATTAATAAATCATACACAAATATGGACTTTCACCATTCTTTATAAATGGTACTTAAATGCTTCTTCTATTTATTTTAATATTTCTTACATAGCTATTAAATATTCAAAAAAAAGTTTTTTTTTTTACTTGATACCTGGAGAAACTGATTTATGTTTACTATTAAAAGACAAAGAGATGGTTCGTTTAGTTAAGTCTTTTTTTGTACAATAAGCTATTTATTTCGTGAAATCGTAAAGTATCCGTCTTTCTTTCCGAGCGTAACACTATTGTAGAATTTTTGATTAGTTTTCAGTATTTTCGAGAGTTGAGACGCTCAAAATTTCACCGTAGTTCTAAGTGACAAAAAACATGGACGTCAACAACTTACACAAAATAAATAAATTAACCTTGTGACTTGATCTACCTACTGTCAAAGCTGACAAGTTATTTCATAATTAAATTTTCCCACCCGCTTTCGTTTATAATCGTCGCTTTTAAAATTGTGTCAAAGTATATCGTCCATTGTTATTAGCTCACTGCCTTCGCAGGGCCACCCCTAAAAATAAAATTAGGGGTGTACATATTAAACCGTGATGTCTTCTACAGTTTACACATTCAAATTTTGACAACGTTTCAACCCTCTTGAAATTCTAAGCACACATTAAAAAATAACAGTTTGGCAGCCAATTAATGTTTTTGGGCTCGTAATAAACTGAATTAAGATGGTTATAAAATACAAAATAATAATGTGGGGTTGTTTTTACATCGTAGAACACGTTGCCTATTTGTTTTAATAAAAAAGTATTAAATTTGAAATCCAAATATATTGAAGCTTACAATCTAACCATCACGCCATTTCTCCTCAAGAGTTGGCAGAAGGCAGAGAGTTGGCCACACTAAGATTAAAACACAATCCTTGCTTTATTCCCATTCTAAATTATCAATTTGGGAGGCGGGTATGGGTACCGCTGCCCCGGGAACCATTTATTGGATAACCAACACACCTGCTGTAGGTTTGCTAAATTTGGTGACCTAACAGGGGTACCCGGGTTCACGGGTTGAGGTTTGCTCGGGTCTTGACGGCAGATGCGTCCGATCGAGAGAGATTAATTGAGGGAGGTTTTTAGACCTTTCCAGCCGACTCTATCGACCTTTCTATCCTCCTTGCACCGCATTTGGAGAGCTGGATTCATACGTCTGTCACTCCTGGACATGCTGACCCCAAACTCCAATCCACCCCTCATACCTTTTTCCTTTCCAGAACTTCCTCTCCTTCCTTTCCTTAAAACGACCCTCAAAACGGCATCCCTAAGATAATGCAGGCCGTGGTTGAAATCATTTTTCTCATGGCCTTCTGTGTAGAGCTAATGTATCCTAAAATAACCCCTTTTGCGTATTAGAATCTATAAATACCTATTTCTAACATTATGTGTTATATAGGTTTTGGTTTAAAGTTTCTTGTCTTTGTAGGCAAATTAAAACCATGTTTATATCAACATTTATAAAAAAATCCATTTCTTTTTATTGCCGCGCCTTATATTTATTGTTTTAACACTCTTGTACATTTTTATTTCTCTTCCAAACACTCGGCTGTCGTAATAGGTCCGAAGCAACGGGCCGTAACGCCTACAGGCCGTATAACGGCAGTAACCCGTTTGCGAATTGTAATATGATGAATCTTCGGGCAGTGAATAACGGATCCGTTACGGCGCCGTTACACGCCCGGGACCGTTTGGCCATTTGGCCACGTTCTCTCACCCCCGATGTAACGAACTCAAATACATGGGGTTTGTAAAATAATTTTGTTACTCATTGTAAAAATGTTTTATTGGGTTAATTATTTAGTTATTTTTTATTATTTACTTGCTGACCCGGCAAACTTCGTACCGCCTCAGAATCATTAAATGTTGTGTTTAATTTATTAGCTGAAATAAATAATGTTTTTATTAAGTTAAAATAAATAGGCACCTACTCTAAAAATTAAATTGAGCTGTTGACTAAGCACGAAATGATCGGCACACTACACCATTGACAGTTCGAATTGATTCAAATTATGTCGACCAACGCACATTATTTGAAAAGCCGTTCCATACAAAATATATGAAAAAATTTATTTTCTTCATAATTATTTTTCCCATGATTTTTTCCGATGTTTTAATATTTATTCTGTTAATCGGGACGGAGACAAATCCAACAAATCAAAGATCATAAAAATCGGTTCAGCCGTTCTTGAGTTATAAATGGTGTAACTATCCCGACTTTGTTTTATATATTAAGATTGTGTTAGTTTATATAGCATGCATATAAACTAATAAAAACAAGATAATATTTTATTTTGTAACTTTAAATATTTTTACAATAAACATAACATTTCCTTTTAAATACATTCATTCTTCAGACTTTCAGGCATTTCATCATACATTTTTATGAGTTTTATGCGAGTAAATTTACCAACGAGTAAATTTACCAAGCTTTAAAAATATGTGTCATAATAATGATACTGTGTAGGTTGGTTGTTTTCTGAGAGGTTAGTAGAACCTCTTTCATGCAGATGGACACTGCAACGCTGTTCTAAATGTCGGCTCCTGAAGAAGAAAATAACCCATCACGACTACAAAACCACTGAAATACGATAATTTGGTGTGCGAGAATGGATACTGCCGCCCCGGTAACCATTTAGTAGATAACCAACACCTCTGCCATACGTCACCTCAAGTGGTTCGCTGCGTTTGGTAACTTAGCAGGGGTGCCCGGGACCATGTGGTGAGTTTTATCCGGGTCTTGGCGGCGGATGCGTCTGTCCACCAATTGTGTGGCAGGCCAGATCGGGAGAGACTGGTTGAGGGAGGCCTTTTCACTTCTCCATCAGGGCTCTCCCGGAACATCACCTAGAACCGTGGTGGGAGGGATGGAATCATTCGTCCGTCACTCCTGGATACACTAACCGTAATATTCCTACCCACCCTTTGTACCATTTTTCTTCCCAGAACATCCTCTTCTTCCTTTCCTAAAAAAACCCTTCACTCAGCATCCCCAAAGATGACACAGCCCTGAGGAAAATTATTTTCTTCAGGGCCTTCTGTGTGGAGCTATTTTAAAAGAAATAAAATAATTAATTTTAAATCACTGAAATATCACATCGCGTCTTTAAAACCACTGAAATACCTCATAATGACTTTAAAACCACTGAAATACCACATCGCCTCTTTAAAACCACTGAAATTTCACATTACAAAATTGAAACCAGTAATATCCCTTATTATAAATTTGACACCACTGAAATACCAAATCACGTCTTTAAAACCATTAAAATCCATTAACGTGATATATACGAGTATGTATATTATCCGCTTGGATCTTAAATCGCATCGCACATATTATATGATTTAGTATATTTTCATCTGATTTTGGTCATAAATATAAAATTATCCAAAAGCACATTTTCTGTTTTCTTACAACCTTGACTTTTGACCCTTGCATAACTGATTCGAATACATCTCTGCTTGATGAAGGTCATCTTTTGTATGTAAGAACGAGGACCAAACAATTTGCGTAAACCGACTCCGAAAAGAGATGTTGGTATTTTATGAACACGCTGTACATAATTTATTAGATCCATAATAGGGGCTTAAATTACCCCAATGGCTTCTGCCTGCACTCGTTCATTCCACTTAATGTGTCGCCGTGTTGCTCTGATTCACGCGAATTCCTCTATTTTAAATTAGCTCCAAATAAAACACATTTTCATAAACATTTTTAAGTAAGCACCTACTCTGCTTTTTAATAAGCCTACCCACAAAACGTTTCATTTTGCTGCACCTACTTATGGGCTCTTGGCTACTAATAAAATTATAACTGCTGTTTTAAACAGTGTATTGATAAATGGAATTAAGTGGTTATGATTTGAAAAACTTTAATTTCTTATTCAACGTGGTAACACGCTTATTATCCACAGCAATTTATATATAAGTATTATACTTATTTTGAGTTTCGCCGTTAGATTTTTTTGAGAGTACAGTTTGGACACCATTATAATAATGGGTGTCCAAAAAGGTTATCGGGTGTTTGATGGTTGAATACTATTTAAAAAAAACGAGTGTGATTTAGACCACACGACTATGTAAATACTTCTTTAGCTCCATCTAATGTATGTCCATATATATGTTTATATGTATAAAATATGTACATGTGTATGCATATATTAATTTTCTACAAATATTTATTTAAATTTACTATCATTCGCTTCGCCCAATCAAGCCGTGCGCATCGACGTCCGCTCCCCCCCCCCCGCGTTTTGCACGTCACTGGTATTTCAAAATACTGACTGAAATATTTTATGCACTGGCTATGAGAGGAAGAGAAAAAGAAAATGTGCGCGCGCACTGCTCTCTCTTGCTTCTACAGTGAGTCCGTTTTCCTCGCAACGCATTTCACTTTTCGTTACACATTCGCCAGTTTACTCAGTAGTCAAGCGTGCCTAAAGAAGTATTTACTTCAAAAAAATATAAATAATCAAATAGGTTGTTTATTTTGTACTTACAGACAATAAAATGGACATTTTTTTAGAAAAAAAAATGGTGTCTAGATGCCGAACCTCATCCTGCTGACACCCCTGTAACCTCAAACAAAGATTTGGTAATTTTTGACACATTACTCCAAAAAGGGTTTTTGTTTTTTTTTTACATTTTTGACACATTACTCCAAAGCGGGGTTTTGTTTTTTTATGACGTCATAAATGAGTTGTGCGGGGTCGTGGGATATGGATAGCGTCGTGCACTACTTCGTGAAGATTCAGTAGCAATGGAGAGATGCATCACGTTTTTTGCGTGTCAGCCTATTTCTTACCTAAACGGTGATTGTATTTAGCAGATTATTCCAAAAAAAGGCACTCACAGTAAACAATGAACGTTACTGTGAAATGCTGAGACATTTTTTGGCCCTCACTACTCGCCATACTTCCGACTTAGCAATTGCTGCGGTAAACGTATTATTCCCGAAAAAAGTGATTTCCCGTAGAGGCATCATTAACTGGCCTCGCAAGAGTTCCGATCTCAATCCTCTTAACTATTTTCTGTGGGAATAACTGAAAGGTAGGGTATGCGAGAACAAAACGACGTAATTGCCGCAATTGCAGCACAATACCACATCAGAAATGTCAGCAGTCTCGCGAATAAAGTGTCAAAAATTACCAAATCTTCGTTTGAGGTTAGAGCGGTGCCAGCAGGGTGAGGGTCGGCATCTAGACATCATTTTTTTTTTCTAAAATATTTCCATTTCATTGTCTGTAAAGACAACATAAACAACCTATTTGATTATTTATATTTTTTAAATTTATTCAACACCTGATAACCTTTTTGGACCCCCTTTATTAAGATCCTTTACTAATACTTTAACGCAAGTCGCGTCACCTACGCGCAATTGTGTGAGCGTCCATTTGAGGCAGATCATTGACTAGTTGACAGCGGGCAGCAGTGCACGTGTTAAAAACTTGTCCAAGTGGCCACATTTTGACCAAAACTATGGAAAGTTTATATGATCCATCATATACCCGAGGATCTTATAACGGTGAAACTACTTTACCTACTTCCACCATCTTTTATAGATTCATATTTCAAATCACATTATTCATCTCTTCCTTCTTTTTTGGGTGTATTTAAGTATAAATAAATAAATAATTTGAACACCGAAGAATTAGATAAACGTTTTCAAGGCTTGCTCCTACTTTATTTCCAGCACGTCGCGTCGGTTCCTCCTAATATAAAATAAAATATAAATTGCCCCGTCTCTAATTTCCTGCCAAGACAATAACGGGCCCAGAGGTCTTTACTTGAAATCGTATACCAGCCTCAATAAAAAGCACATTTTAAACTCCAAATTTCTCCGCGTGGGTCCTTGTTTTGCGAATTAAGATGATAAGAGACGGTACTCCCGAAGTTTCTCCAAAGCTTTCCAATAATAAAGCTCATTTTAAGGGTAGTCATGAAGCTTATGCAAGACCGCTGTGGAGGATTCAGAACGACGATGCCAAAAGTATTCAGAAATCTTTACAAATCAAAGCGTTCCTTAGAATAACGTATATATTTATGACTTTATATTATTTGACTTTAATGTTGTTGTATTAAAGATTCAATTAATACTTTTAATATCGCTGAGGCGTATGTAAGGTAAAACTGCGTACGAACGAAGCATTAATAGTTAAATATCCGGAAAGAATATCAGTGTAATAAGTTTATGAAAAGGTCTCTTTTAATATATTATGAAACAACAGTGTGTGGAAAAGGTAGTCGGGGACGTTCTCATAAAAGATTCCAAGTCGATATTTAAAAAATAACGGTTGGGATGGGCTGGGCATGTACAGAGAATGCCGGACACACGCGTCCTAAAAATAATTATGACTGGACACCCAGGTGGAAAGAGAAAAGTGGGAAGACCCAGACTGAGGTGGGAAGACGAGGTAAGAGGGGATGCGGCACAGCTTCTACAGGTAACAAACTGGAAGTCAACTGCTGAGGATAGGAGGAGTTGGAGGCGAGTGTTGCGAGAGGCCAAAGCTCGATATGGGCTGTAGCGCCATCGAAGAAGAAGAAGATATAAAAAATAATAACCGCCTATTTTTTATGAATGTGAATGAAGCGAGCAGCGTGACCCAATTCGTGGTTGTTTGAAATTCCATTCTCTACGCCTACCACTGTGAATAACTAGCGTTAAATTCGTAAGATTGTTCACCTTTTATGTCTTACTTATATCCATTTGTGCCCTCAATGCCATAGGAACTGAATTTGTTTCTGTAAAAACAGTTCCCCAGTGACCTTTGTAACCGATCATCTACATTTATTCTACCTTTCAATGGAGCAAAACGCGGGTAAACATTAATGTTTACGTTCGATCACCAGATATAGGAGGATACGTTTGAAAACCGGCACGCAGAAAATTGAATTTGTATTCCCACCCTTTTGAACATGTGAGGAGCTCCTTGCTCCCTGTTTTGTTATAAAATTGCAATAACACGAACTGTGTGTATTTTGTCCGAGATGAAATCTGCGGATGTTTTAACTGGCTTTTCTTTAAAATGTATGTAATTTTCTGTTTTGTACCTAAAATCTTTGCAAAAAATGTAGGCAAATAAAACAAACCTTATTCATTACATCTTTTTGAACTTCAGTTTTATTGAAGCGGAATCTTAAAAATTAATCCACCTCCCGACATCCAATTGAGCTGAAACTCTACATATAGACTTGTTGTCGATGACAATGCATTCTATCGTTATTATTATCTTACTTTTAGTGGCAATCACGCACGTACACGCAGATATACACACATTTTTCTGAAATTCGAAGAAATTAAAGCACTTGAGGATTTGGCCCGGTTGATTCCGATCATTGGGTTGGAAGGTTCGAACCTTAGTCAAACAAATAAAACAAAACAAGTTTTAAAATATTTTCGAAAGTAGATTTATTTAAGTTGAGATTTTTTTCTCTTAGTAATTCACTATCTTTTCCTAGGTATGTCTCTGTTCATTTTTCTCCCAGTCCCCAGACCCACGTAGTACGTATTATGGACACTGGAAGGAAGAATATAATTTTGCAACCCAACAAAGACTAAAGCTTGTATTGAGTTTTATTCTAGACATTTTTTTTCTTGTAATATTTTAACATATGTACTTATTTTATTTCAAACATGTACAATGTGACCTTAGAATGGGGTACCCCAGTAAGGACACCTTATTTTTTTTAAAAGTGTAAAAAAAGGATATATAAAAAACATTGTCAATTCACATCTTTGCTGATCTGCATCTAGGTTGCTTCCACTGGGACGTCACTTGGTAAAGATGTTTAATGTCTTTTAATCCAGTACCAATAACACCGGAATAAAATGTGGAATTTGTGCGGCTCGTAAGATTTTTTAAGCTAAATTTTAACTTTTTTGATGTTTACGGTTTTTATAGGTTATAGGTATACAATGTAAAGACTAGAACTAAATCTTTAATATTTTGAATGTGTTTTACGGTCGACAGATAAACGCAAAAACAATCCTCACTTTTCTATGCACAAATGTAAATAAATACTATGAAAGAAGATTAAATACTTGCTGTACACAAAACAATAACAAAGACTTACTACAAATTCCTGTAACACATGCTACTTTTGGTCAACGAATCTTTCGATACCTTGCGACAAGGCTTTACAACATTCTTCCAGATATAATAAAAAAAGTGAATAACTCAGGTCCGGGGCATACGTCATTCCTATGTCTACCTATGTTAAATTGTCGTGAAAACAAGCTTATGTGCCTAAGCGGTTAACAAAACAATTTCAAAATTAACGCAAGAAAAATGGATCAAAAGTAATGAATGATACGGCCTTTACCGGTGCACTCACCCAAAATTTGAAATTATTATTTCAACTAATCTATTGCGTGAATATATTTCATTGAAGAAGAAGATAACAATAATGATCTAAATTAAAATATGAAAATGAACAAGACACGGAAAAATAATAAAACTTAATAGTCGCAACTGGGACACTTACAATCACAATCACCACCCTAAGTTAATGCACTTTACCCCGCACAACCTGTATATACGTGGTCTGTTCGAAAAATAAGGTGACTTTTCAAATTTCTCGGGCTACGTACATTCGATTTTCGATATTTTTCTTTCTTATATTGGTAGGTACACATGTCCCCAACATATTTTGACATTACCAGCCACTTTGCATTGTTAGTTTGTTTTTTACAGATATAAAGGTAAGACGTGCTTTGGTGTGGTTGGCAAATTATTGCAATCGAAAAAAATGGATCAAAGGATTTTTATTAAATTTTGTGTGAAAAATAAAATTAAGCGCTTCAATTCCTTTAAAATGTTGACTGTGGCATTTGGAGAGTCTACTTTGAGCAAAAAAATGTTCAAAAGGGCTACAAGCTCTTCACAGAAGGCCGAGAAGATGCCCGACGATGCCCGCCCTGGACGCCCAGCAACCAGCACGTCATCAACCGATGTAAACGTTGAAGCCGTGAAGAAAATTGTTACAGACAATCGTCGAATCATTATTAGAGAAGTTGCTGATGATGTCAGCATATCGGTTGGCTCATACCATAAAATTTTTTGAAACAATATGAAGAAAACGTCCGGATTTGTGGCAAAACAATTCAATATCATGGCTTTTGCATCACAATAACAACACCGTAGTCATGCCAACGTATTCACCGGACTTGGCCCCCTGTGACTTTTTCCTGTTCCTAAAACTGAAAAGACCCATTAAAGGACAGAGTTTTGGCACAATTGAGGAGATAAAGACCGCATCGCCGGAAGAGCTCAAAGCCATATCAAAAAGCGCTCATCAGAAGTGTTTCGAGGATTGGGAAAAGCGCTGGCACAAGTGTATTTGAGGTACTTTGAGGGTGACAAAATAGATTTTATTGATGAATAAGTAAATATTTTTCGAGAAAAACAAAAAGTCACCCTATTTTTTAACAACCCTCGAATATATAAATATATTTTTTTTGTTAACTTTTTGTACTTATGTAATTTATAAACTATTATAAACAATTAACACTGAACATGTTTTTTTTTAAATTATCAATATTTTAAATTTTCTTCGATTAAAAAAAAAATAATAATAAAAACGAGTTTTTACACCAGTATGCAATGCAGAAATACTGAAAAAGTGATACTTATGTATGAACGGAAATATTTAAGATCTCATCTGCTCCTTAGTGAAATATCATTTTGTTTGACTTTTGATTTACGTTCCAAGAAAAAAAACACTTAATAAGAAATTCTAACAGAAATTAATGAATTCTGCGATCTTTGATAAAGCCAATAAGCTTAGAATATTATTTGCATTCAAATTCGAAATTGTACAACCCCGCCGTTTTTCAAAGGTTCAGGAAATAATATTCAAACGGAACAGCCGTGGAAAGAAAAATCATATTTCAGCAATGAATAATCAATTCCTTTCGCTGGACTTAATCTGCCACAAAGAAAATTGAGGTAAATTGAGAGAAATAATTTCAAGTTTTTTCGAGGGAAATTTTCATTCGAATAAAGAAATTTTTCTTTGCAACATCTGCTGCTCTCTTAATTCCGGTGGCTTCAATTGACAGTAGGTACTTCTTTTATTTCTGCAATTTTAAAAATAACTGCTTCTATTATTTCTGGGAAATTTGAAGGAGTGAAAGATTGAGACCTTTTTCAGGAAGCATGAATACCTCCCGGTTTATTTGTTTTAAGCTGTGACCTAGAATTAATATTTCCCCTCGTTCAATCAATCTTATATTAATCGAATTGGGTGATAAATTTGCAGAACAGCTGGAGCTTCGCTCGTCTCTTAAAAAGCTTTATATTTTATTTAAAACATTTCATTAATTTTTTTTTCTCAAAACGTATTTTATGAATTATTAATAAATTTAATCTTGAAGACAATATTAGTGAATATCAAATGAAAATTTGAAACAGAAAAGATTCGCTCGTATCTAGCAATTGAACCCAGGGCTTTACAGGGGCCCTGCTTTAACCGCTGAGTTTATTTGATCCTTTCCTCTTCGGTCATATTGTGAATGAATCATTGAACTTCAACCAAGATCTACCAATATTATCTTCATTTTCTTAACGATAATAATATTATTAATATTTTAATTGTTTACGCACCAGACTTTTATGTCCGATTTTAGTTTTCCCCATAGGAAAAACTAAACCCTTTCACACACTTTTCCATAAAAATGATCATCTAGTAAATCCACGCTATGCAAGTGTATTATATAAGTATAGTTAATACAAAACAATACAAGAACAACATGTTAACCTACCAGACTATTAAATGAAAAAATAATTCACCGACTGCAGATATTTTCATATCAGAGGGTTCGGCTCGGTGGAATTCCTAATTTGACCGATAAATCCTACTGATCCCCCAATATAAATATTTAAAAACAAGTTTCGTAGTCCTACATGTATTTAAAATGATTGATTTTTGCATTTTTATATACAAATTCTTTGACAAATCTAGTACGCCTAAATTTTTAATGAGAGAGCTAGGTATAATGCCAGTAGCCGAAATAACAAATGGTAATATTTTTATAGTCTGAGAATGCCAAATTCTTTTAATTTCATTTCCTAAATCTGTATATTTTCTTATTTTTTCAGAAACAGATTTTTCAATGTTGTAGGAATTTGGAATAGACATCAATGATATAAGTTTTTTTTTAAATTTTGTCATGTAAAACTATATCGGGTCTATTATGACTAATTGGTATGTCTGTACTATTGTAATATTACTGTAATATTACAATTTATTCATATAATATTATTCATAATTAATATTATTTTTTTCTTAAGCTAATAATGATGAAATAGGAAAACTTTATAATATTCTCTTGAAGTTTTGAATTAAGAAGCATATCAATGTTTTCTTAAGTGCTCGATATTTATTTAAAAAATAAAATGAGCTTTGTTCATGGAATTATCAATATCTTAATTCGATTAATTTTCTGTGTCAATTTTACTTAACGTGACGTTTTTAATTTACATTTTTTTCATGTCTTTTTGTATAGTCTAATTTTCCAGTTAGTTTATTCTGAATTAAGTAGGTCAAACCTCCTTTTTGTACAGGTATTTAGGGTAATCTAGAATCTTAACCCGTGATCGCCAGTCGCTTTATTCTTTCCCGTGAAATAAATACTGATTATATCCAAATTTAGTCGATGTTCTCATGACTTTTTAAATGGAGTAAAATCTTGAAGGTAATTCCTAAGTCGAGTTATATGGATTTATAAGTTATCTTAATTACTTTTAACTTTTAAGACATGATTTTTGTAAAATGAATACTGATTTCATACAAATTTTGTTGATAGGTAGACTTCTCGAAAGGCGTAATTAAATTAGGAAAATCTTGAAGGTCGAGTCGTATGGAAACTAAGTTGCCACACTAGATTTTTTTATTTTTTATTTTTTTTTTATTATTTATTTATAACATAATATAATATCATTCACAATTATAACATCATTTCATTACATATCATTCTTCAATTTTAGTTACCCAATTAGTAAAGAAATAAAATAGATATTGTCGTAGTTTAGTCTAGACACATTTTGACTTACGGCAGTGTTGTTCGAGTAGTGCGAAATATAAAGTAAAAAAGACTTTCTTATGATAGTTATTTATGTATTATGATAAACGCTGTAAAAACGGCTTAGGTTTTGATACCAGTTTAGAATTAGCATTTAAAAACCGTTATCACGTGATATTAGAGAAAACTTTTAAATTTTCCGCTAGAATAAACCACGCTCGCTTGAAAAGGGGAAAAAACCACTTGCCGCCCATTTTAAAAAACACGGACGCTGATATTTAACCAACGGGTCTTTAGCATTCCTAGCCAGTTATTTATTGGTCATTGATTCCTCTCCCTAGCGCCCTTTTCCTATTTAATCCAGTTCGCCCACCCTTACAACCTTACTTACGAGCAGGACGCCTAGGGATGGTAAGCAGGGCTGTGAGACCGATAACTTTATATTTGAGTTTGAGTTAACTTATGTCATTTATTATAATATTCATTTTTTTTTAAATATCACGTAATTAGCTCAAACAAAGCCAGGTAACAATAGTTTTTACCTGGCTTTGCTTGAGTTTCAACAATTATTTTTTCGTTGAAAATTAGAATAGATGAAACGAAGTAATATTTTTACTTATTTACCATTGAATTTTCAAAGTTCTTGAACTCTAGATCTAGAGGACGAATCGAGCTGAAAATAGTTGCATTTATCAAGGAATTCGAAACAGAAAGCTTTGTGAATTTCATATTGCCATATGTCACCGTTTAATAGATTTTTTTTCTTCAGCACTTATTTTTACTATTTTGTGTTTTGAAATACGTCATTCGGCTGCAGCTTTAATCTGATTTATGCATTTAGTGCAGAGAATGTATGTAGTAGAATTACAGTGGCCCTAGTATGGATCCTTGAGGAACTGACTGGTTTATTCTATTGACTTTACTGTTTTTATCTCCTATGCTATTGTTTTCTACTTGTTTATGTCCACTTGCATTGTGCTAGCCAATACGGTGGTGGTCCATCGGTGTTTACATCTATCTAAGTGTACATTTTAAGTATACCGATCGTGATTATCAATTAATAATTATAACATTATTAATAACTACGCCGATGTTGGTGAAAAAAGTTCATCCCTGATCGCGGTATTTTCTTGCCGGGAAATTGTTTTACTCGGCAACATTGATTGAGCGGTTTGGATAGAGAGTGAGATGGGCGCCTTGCGATCGGAATTCTAATGTGGTCCACCTCCTGCCTCCCTTCCTCTGCCTCCACCGTTCTTCCGACCCGGCATTGACTTGTAGTGATTTTCTTCCTAATCTTTAGCGTTGTTCGACCAACTTTCAGAGGAAGATCTCCTGGCTTTGGATCGGCCGTGATTTCAATGGGTTTATAACAAATACAACGAAACATTTAAAGTTGTTGTGGAGATAATGTTCTGTAATGTATGCACCGCGAATTTTTCGCTAATTGATTCAAGTTATTTTCGTGTTAACCGCTTGGACACATAAGCTTGTTTTCACGATAATTTAACGTAGGTAGACATAGGAATGACGTACGCCCCGTACCTGAGTTATAATAGTAAATTGGTTTATTTTTTGTATTTGAGATAAACCGAAAGAAATGTATTATCCGTGTCCGTGTGACCAAAGTTCAATAATTTTGGTGTACCGTTATGTGCGAGTAATACAACTCTGATGATCGGTAGTTTTGCTAATTCTATTCGTTTAGATTACGTGCCCCATTAACTATCATCTTTTTTACAATGGATAACTAATTAGACTTAATGTCCAGTCTAACTGATGCGATGTTATAATCTGGAGCAGGGGAAATGGTCACTGAAGGTGCTTACCTGTAGATCAGATGTGATCGGCTATCTTCATAACCTTTCGGGTATTAGACCCGAACTGGTGATAGTTGTCTCTCTCATATAGTACAACTACTGACATCTTTTGAGTCACTGCACTACATATAATACATATACTCACGACTCTTGTTGAGAGATATTGAAACCACATACACTACAGTAATTTTAAATATATGACCGGTGAAACTAATCAAATGTATTTTCAAATATCGAAATTCTTCGAAAAATTGAATGATCGGTTTTATTGGCTAGTTTTAGTACAGAAATCAGTCTTCTTTTAAATCGGTATTCGGGTATGATTTGGATAATAACTTATAAATGTCAACTTCAAAGAACGTTAAACCGCATAATGACTAATGCTCGTATGGTTATGTATTCAAATTATACCGAAGCTAGTCGAAGATTTAAAAGATTTTACACAATATACGCGATTTTCCGAAATGTCAAATGCGATATTTTTACCAAATTCACCGGAGAGCAATTCTGCGTCTTGGGTTTAATGAAGAGCAAGCACCGAAAGATTTACGAGAAATTTAAATACCTTCCTCTACCTGCGCTGAGGCTGTTATTTATTTTATTTAAAAAAAAACCTGTGTCAGAAAATCCTTCATCCTTGTGCAAATTCAACTGAGGAAGTGACTTAACATTCTGTGTTTAGTCGGGTGTAGCATTTGGAAAGACGGTCTGTTTTATACTCTCTGGCAAAAGATTTTTCATTCCGAATAATGTTTATACGCGCAAAATAATGGAAGCGATTGAAGAATGAGAAAAAAAAAACTTGATTACATTTCTCTTTCAGCGAACGATCGAACATTTTTATTTTATTATTTGAATTCTATTGTGCTTTGATTTATCGAAAGTCTAAATTTGCCTTTGAATATAATATTTACGTTTAAATTATTTTAACAATGTGCCCTGCTACAACTGTAAAGCCATTTTACCAAGTTCACCAGGTCAAAATTATCAAGGTTACGATATCCAGATGAAGTGCCCTAAGTATATTTTTGATAATGAAAAATCTATGTCACATGTATATTCCTTCTCGGTTCTGAAATATTTTTATATTTGCTTTCACTTTTAAATTCACCAACTAGGTTGTTAGCTTGGAGATAAGCTAACTAACTTACTAACCATCATGCCGTTTCTCCGCAGAGGTAGGCAGATAGGACGGACCACCAAACAACTGGGTCTTGGCTACTCCTTGCCTCGTTCACTTTCGTACATCGTCTCATACACGCTCTTATATTATTCTTGACTCTTGACATGGCCCGACTCAAGTATGTGGTTCTCTTAATCTTGCGATGTCTTCCTAAGGCGTCTCCGACTTCTTCTGCCATTTGCGTCATATATTCTCCCCACACTCCTTTCTTGGTTCATTCACTCTGCAAGCCCAAACCATCTGAGAGTCCCTTTGTTAATCTTAATCATTCATCATCACATGTATTAATATGAATAATATAAAAAAAACAATTATATCGTATTTATACTACTCATTAAAATCATCAAAGTTGTAACTACGTTAAATATATATTATTTAAGTTTTGATTGATGTAAGCAATGGAGTTGGTAACCGTGTCAATAAGCTAACGAAATTAGAGTCACATAAAATACATACTTTTAAACTAGCTATTACTTGGTGATGATTATATTAATTAAATGAAACAATATAACTTTAACAAACGGATTGCAATCTTTAGAGCACAGGCGTCGGGTAGGAATGCTTTCCTTGTTCTACCGGTATTTCAATGGAAGATGCTCCGAGGAACTAGCCTCATTGATCCCCTCGGCACCGGTGCATAGTCGGGAAACACGCCAAACGCTCGCCCAACATATGTACACGGTTGACATTTGTCACATGAGAACGGGACGCTTCTACGACTCGTTCTTGTGTTCAACAGCTCGGCTGTGGAACGATTTGCCGGCCTCTGTGTTTCCTCCTTCCTATAACATGGGTCTCTTCAAGACCCACGTTCACTCCTTCCTCTCCTCAAAAAGACCCTCCTCACAGCATCTTCAAAGATGACATAGGCCCTGAGGGAAATTATTTTCCTCAGGGCCTCCTGTGTTGAGTTAATGAAAAAAAAAAAAAAATTATACCCACAGATTTATTTAATTAACGCCGACCGGTTTCGGAACAACCGTTCCTCCCTCAGGGCAAACATATAGTGATTTGACAATCACAAAACAGTGGGAGGATACAATTTATTACTAAGTGTTGTGGTAGGGATGGGGGCTAGGAATGTATGAAGAGTTGTGGGAGGGAACGGTCGCTAGAAATTAATGAAGAGTTGTGTGAGGGAACAGAACGGATATCGAATGGGAACAGATTTAAGATTGGGCTATAAGTTAATATAGCCCAATCTTAAATCTGTTTATAATATATACTTTATTATACTATATACTATTCTATAAGTTAATATAGCCCAATCTTAAATCTGTTCCCTTTCGAATCTGGTTTAACAGAGTTATATTGTTTCATTTACATATAATACAGCTCGTGTCTAGTTTTGTCTCTCTCTACGTAGGCCGAAGACCCGTAGCTTTCATTGTGCACATCTAAGAATAATATATTTTCCCCTCCTTCTAAACTCTGCGTGAATATAAAATTGAGTCATGTGCGCAATTAAAACCGATTCATAAGTCACAAGAGATTTTCATAGATAATCTCACGGCCTCTAGCTTTTAAATTATAAAAGGACGCGTGTGCTTGTATCCTTATCTCCTTCGCATAAATACCTAGTTGAATCTGCATTAACAATTAGTTATCTTATTTGCATACTTTGCTAATTAAACTGAACCTGTTCTTTGTGAGAGAAGTCTCAGCGGGCTTTGTGTAATGGCACATGGCACAGTTAAATTAAGCTGCAGATAAAATCTGAATCCCAGAGGTAATAAAATGTTTTTTATTGTGTTTTGATTCCCAATTTGAAAGCAAACAGAACCACTAAGGGCAAACTAAGAAAATTGAACTGAGATCCAATTTCCTGTTTCAATTACAATGGGTAATAGCTCATAGGGTGAATTTTTAAACGAATGGTCCTCCGTAAAGATTTTATTACGTTTTGAAACAACGTCATTTTATTTCCAAGTTAAATACAATTTTTTTTATTATTAAATACAACATATTATTATCATTGCGCTGGAGGTTAACTGAGGAACATTTTACTGGAGGTTGCTAACATCATTTGTGTCATTTATTGAGAAAACGCTGTTGGAACGTTAAGAGGAACGTCTTCGCAGCCCTTTTCATACAAAATTTAATTTTAAATTTCAGGCCGAAATATTTAACCAAACTGAAAAATTATTTTTTTATAAAAAAATCTAGTACGAAAATGTTTTAATTCATAAAATGTGGGTTGATTTTAATGGCAACCAAGGCGATTATTTGTTAGTTAATGATAAATATTTTTTAAAGAATTGCTTTACTATACAAATATGATGAGCTATAAAAATAAATAAAAAATATCGTAAATACACGAACATTTAATAAATTTAAATCTAAGTATTATTCCCATTGAATTTTCCACCGTTGGCTTAAGAGTTGGGTAAGGCTTTGCAACAATGCGAGAGTATTGTGTCAAAATTCCAAGTAAATCGGAGCATAACTAACGAAGATACAGCGTTTCAAGCGACCGGCCCCTTTCGATTTTCGACCGGATTTTTGAGTATAAAACTTTAAATCGATTTCCTCGCAAACAAATTTTTGAAGTTTGTGAACATCATAACTTAAAATCTACTTGACCGATCCATTTGAAATTTTGTACACTATTTCTACAGATAAATCAATAGGTATTCAGACAGAGTTTCATTTTTTAAATTTTTTTTCCATTTTATAATAACAAATTCACCTTTTTTTTTAGCAAAAATCGAGTTTTTCACTTCAAAATGCTGCCAAAAATAAAAACCGAAATCAAAACTCCCATGACTACCTAAGAAAACATATCACCTTTTAAACATGATAATGTTGGTAACGAGTAAATGATCTGGTAACGAATTAATGTTCACCGCATAACAACTTTTTTTCGTGGCGACTCCGGAGATTCGCTCTCACAGACTTATTTATTAATATTTTTATTCAAATTTTTTTCAAAGGTACGTCAAATGTTATACTTTAGCATATATATATGAAATAAATAAACCAACATTATTCATATCTGAAAAAAACATCATGCAAAAATATGCCTTTTTTCGCCTATTAAACCTTACCCCCCCTCCACCCTTAAACTAGAGAAAGGACACTGCCACATGATATTTTTATAAAACACTCTCTTCCCCCTTTCCCACCCATAATTCATAATTTTCCAGCATAATTTTGGTACTTCTTGCTAAAATTTTGATACTTTTTGCTAAAATTTTGATACTTCTTGCTAAAGTTTTGATACTTTTTGCTAAAATTTTGATACTTCTTGCTAAAATTTTGCGCACTTAACGTTCAAAATACGAAGAAAATTACTGAATACATAAATATGTTTTCGAAAAACTTTGTGTAAAGCCCGTGCAACGCAGATGAATTTTTTTTTTAAAGTTGAATAATTTCACATTTCGAATATTTACTTCTATATTTTAATAATATTAATAATCATTTATCTTTTGTTTCAGGTAATTGCCCCAAGCATCGCTTTACATTCGAATTTTCATTGAATAAACTGGTAAGATTTGTCTTTTTTCGAAGAGTATGAAGGTATAAAACGGTATCAAATTTTATTAAGGCTTCATTGAATAGAGGGAGGTTATTAAAAAAATTTAGAATCCAGAATATTTTCGAATAAAAGTTTGTTACATAGGGAAAGTAATTTATTACAACTCATTAAATTATATTCTATATTAAGTTTAATAAAAAAATGTCGTTTTGTAACTTTCCAAAGTAGAGCGCATTGTATTATATTTGCGAACTAAAATTTCATGAAAGTCATGCAAATTGAATACAATTTTCCTTTTATAATACAAGTATTCCCGGAGAAGAAAGTTTGCTGTTTAGGATAAACTTGAGTTTCTTTCTTGGCGTGCTTGAGTATATTACAATAATTTAAATTACATCGCACGGCGTACTTTTCTTTTGTGTTTTTACTACATTGAATTGAGTAACTCGGAATATTCCGTACAATTCAATTATAATACACAATTCGCGTGTGCGAACTTGTCGAAATTACTTTCACACAAAATATTGCGAACAGCGAAAACGGGATAGGCTTTGATAAAAAATACAGCATAACAATTTGGTCCTTGCGATAAAGGGAATTCTCTCCATTTAATTTTCGTGCTCGGATTTTCAAAATCGTTTGTAAGGAGTGATAATTAACGTGATTTCCACATATTTGTGAAAATTAATTATTATCTTTCCTAACATTAACGGCCGTTGTCTGCGACCTTTTCCTGGTGATGGCCAAGTTAGATAAAATATGGCAACTAAGGTGAATCTGTTTAACTTAGCGGATAACTCCTATGTATTGGACGAAATATTGATATTGACGGCCGGCTTGGTCGAGTGGCAAAGCGGCTTCGAAGGTCGCGGGTTCGAACCCGGCATGCGCTAATAAATTTTATTTGATTAATTTGTGTTATTAGAAAATGTATTAAATAAAAATAATATAGTCTCACTGTCTCCAGATGGGAGTGGGATTATTATGCGATATTCATATAAAAAAAGTAAAAACAAAATGGCGTCAAAGTTAAACTTTTTGATGTATAATAATACTTTTGCAATCGAAATCTTTTACAAAACCAAAAAAAAATAAAACTTTGCTGATATTTCGACAGAGTCTAATGACAGTTTGTCAAACTTTTGCATTGTTTTTTTAAACTTTAACTCCACATGTGAGTCCTTCAGGGCGTATGTCATCTTTAAGGACGCTATGTGGGTTTGCCAAGTTTTATTGGATACCACGTACGTAAATATCCTTTGACTATATATCCGTTTTTATCTTGAATGAGGTACATATTATTATAAATAATATTTTTTAAAGAGCTTTTGGGTAATCTAAATCAAAGTCATATTCTTCAATACAATTTTTAGCTAATTTAGAAGACTGCGATTGAAAAAATGAACTTGAGTAAGAAATCCGTGCCTTAAAACAATGATTTTAGTTATTTCTAGGCTCCCCCTTCTTCGTGGAATTGTTTCAAATAACGACCGAGACGTTAACCCAGTGTGGAATTTAATATTTTACCTAATGAATAGATATATAACTATTCCACAAAATTGTTTTCAATAGGATTGTTTATTACACGAAACGAGTTGAGTATTTGAGCCGAAATTAGGCTTAAAAAAACATTGTGAATTATAAGACGCGTCTTTTATTTAAAAATTTTACAAAAATGTTTCAATAAACTTCAACTTTAGTAATTTGACAAATCTGTGCTTTTGTTTAAAATTCTTGTTGTAATGAGCTGACATAATATCTTCTTTTTTATGTGAATACCGCAGATTCAGATAATACAAGAGTTTCAACAGCTCCCATCTGTAGCCAGTGAGACTATGGTATCCCCAATTGGGGTATGCTGTGAGGCTGACGGTATAGGGTAAATATCTGAATATTCAGCTATGGTCAACAAATACGGCTAAAGTCATTAAAGTAAAGTTATAATTCTAAATTCTGTCTCACTTCAGAGCATCTTCCACTCTGAAACTTGCCGCAATTATATTATTTATTATTTTTAAGTAATGAATGGTGAAAAAACACAAACTATTCAAATTGTGCATCGAATATTAAATAAATATGGAAGTCGAAGTTTTTTATGTGAATACCTAATACCAGTGATTTTCAATAAAATCAATATAAACTTTAAACTTGAAAAAATTACAGACCATGCCCTATATTGATAAAGATCTGGTTGATCAACGAAAACTTCATGTATCTTTGAATATCTTACGTAGCTGCCTACATATCTCATTTTAAGGAGGGAAAATAGAGATATTATATGGATGTTATCTAATATTACTATTTGATCTATTCTAATGTTTCCTTAAAACTATCAATGTATTAACAAATATTTCCTTATTTATAATATTAAGAATGTTTAGTTGGTAGAACCTACAGACAAGTTGCCATATGACAGCTTTGTGGGACTACCCTTATTTTGTACAAATGTTTTATATCTTCAAACTTGAAAATGTTTTATATATTGAACAAAAAAAAATAAAAAAAATGTAAACATTATAATTTCACAAAAATTACACTATAAATATTATCCAAGCAAAATGATAATTATTTCTTAATTTAAAATGATAATTAATTTACATGGTAGAATAAATTTCGATAATTATTACAGACGTGGTTTATAACGGAATCATTAAAATTTTAATTGAGCTTTCGGTGCCACAAAACTTTGAGTAACGGCTGTTAAAATTCAGTTTTCATTAGCACGTTAACATTTTCAGCGATCTTTTTCTGAAACAATCATTAAAGTGTGCCTAAAAGTGAAATGTGTCTTCTCTCTCTTTACCTACCTCATAAACATGTGGTTTATTGAGAAGTGTTAAACCTCCTTTCTCCGTGAAAGGATGTAAGCTATAACCCAGTCAGCCGAGACGACTGTCTTTTAACAAATAAATTGCCAAAATAAACCCTTATGATAAGGCTCTCGACTAGCTATCCGAAGGTCGCAGGTTCAAAAAAAAATACTGGATTGATTTTTGTTATATCACAATAAATTAATCAAAATTATTATTTTTTCGTAAGAAGCAATCACTTTGTGGTTAGGCATTATATTTTTAATAAAACAAACACTTAGTATTTTACCAAGTATATTTATTATTTGATATATCGACCGGTTTCGCTCCGACCGAGCTTCATCAGGATATAATAATAACTAAATCTAAGAATTGGTCTCTGTCTAATTATGTTTCTTTTGGAATATACTTTCTCCCTCTTCCACTCAACCTATATATAAGAAACAACTCTGTCTTAGTATTTAGTTATTATTATATCCTGATGAAGCTCGGTCGGAGCGAAACCGGTCGATATATCAAATAATAAATATACGTGGTTAAATACTAAGTGTTTGTTTTATTTAAAATAAAATTTTAAATAAAACAAATTATTGTATTTAATTATTGTATAATTTTATCTTGTATAATAGATCCAACTTTCAATATGTCTATGATTACCAGTAACTGTTGTTTATAAATGTAAATGTGATACACATATATTGTAGTCTCCCTTCCACTTATTGATAATCCTTTTTATCTCTTTCTAAGAATTTGTCTCTGTCTAATTATGTTTCTTTTGTAATATTCTTTTTCCCTCTCCCACTCAACCTATATATAACCAACAACTCTGTCTTAGTATTTAGTTATTATTATATCCTGATGGAGCTCGGTCGGAGCGAAACCGGTCGATATATCAAATAATAAATATACGTGGTTAAATACTAAGTGTTTGTTTTATTTAAAATATAATGCCTAACCACAAAGTGATTGCTTCTTACGAAAAAAAAGATAAAATAAAATTATTATAATATAGTGAATTTGCGGCACGTTCCAGTGTGGAAAATACTCTCGGTATCTTCCTGGTGTAAGAGCACCATTCCGATTTGAAACATTGCTTGAAATGACTTAAGCCGTGTTTAGTGATCAGATCCGAATAACCAGGTACTTTCCAAACTTCCCCTTACCCATCTCCTTCCCTTCCCTACTATTTTCAGCTTCATAAAATACTCCTTTTTGGGGATGTCATAGTCTCACTAGCTCGAGACTGTAGCAGTTGTGACTCTTGTGCGGTATTCATACAAAAAAGCATTTGTCAGATTTCTATCTGTATTCTTTGTTAATCTTTAAATAGCTTTGTATTGTTTATTTTATACGTTATAATAACGGAAGTCACCTAACAAAGTGGTAGTTTTACATGACATAAATTAGACCTTTTTGAATAGCCCGGAATTCACTAGCCGAGGTGAAATTTATGTTTCCCTTGGAAGCTACTAAATTGTGAGGTTTTTACATAACCTCACTAGTGTGTAAGATATAATCTGGAGGTGGGATTAATTCGTTGGTTTTGTACCTAAGCAACATTAAGAAGGATGCCCTTATTTTGTCTGTGAGGCACAAGCTGTTTAATGATAGGACTATCTCCCGAATAGGGTACAGGGTCCGAAAAGTACTATATTATGCGCCGCTCCAAATACAGCCCTACAAGTTGTTCGGCCAAGAATAATAATTAACACATCATCTGTTGTTTTGTATTTAATTTATAGAAATCATAAAGTATTTTTTTTATGAATTTTATTTGAATCAAATGCTTTGCTAGGTATTTTGGTTTTTGACGCGTGTTGTTGTTTAACCTTGCAATGTTTAAGCTTTTGTGATATTGTATATTGCGTTTCCACTTTCTCCTTTAAGCAAAGTTTTACCAATTTGCTTTATATTTTCTTTACATGTTCGTTTTACACAGCAGGCTCTGAAGATGATAAATTTCCTAAAGGTCTATTATCTTTGAAGATGCTATGTGGAGGATCTTTTTGATAAGAGGAAGGAGTGAGCATGGTCTTGAAGAGACCGAAGTTGTGGGAGGGAGGAGACACAGAGGCCGGCAAATCGTTCCAAAACCGATAATTTCAACTCAAGAACGAGTCGTAAAGCGACCCAATCTCGCGTGACAAATGTCAACCTTATATCTATGTTTGACGCGGGTTTGGCGTGCTTCCCTACTATGCACCGATGCCGAGGGAATCAATGACGCTAGTTTCTCAGAGCATCTTAAATTGAAATACCTGTAGAAATGTGCAGAAACGGGCGGTCCGCTTGATAGATTCTCCTGTCTTAACAAACGGATTGCAATCTTTAGAGCACAGGCGTCGGGTGGGAATGCTATCCTTGTTCTACCGGTATTTCAATGGAAGATGCTCCGAGGAGCTAGCGTCATTGATCTCCTCGGCACCGGTGCATAGTCGGGAAACACGCCAAACGCGCGCCCAACATATGTACACAGTTGACATTTGTCACATGAGAACGGGACGCTTCTACGACTCGTTTTTGTGTTCAACAGCTCGGCTGTGGAACGATTTGCCTCTGTGTTTCCTCCTTCCTATAACATGGGTCTCTTCAAGACCCACGTTCACTCCTTCCTCTCCTCAAAAAGACCCTCCTCACAGCATCTTCAAAGATGACATAGGCCCTGAGGGAAATTATTTTCCTCCGGGCCTCCTGTGTGGAGTTAATAAAAAAAAAAAAAAAGAACAAGGACAGTATGTTGTCCTCTAAAGATTGCATTCCGTCTGTTAAATTAGGAGAATCTATCAAACGGACTGCCCATTTAAGCACATTCGCCCTAAAAAATAAATTGTAGGAAAATAGCAATGGAAAGTGCAACACATTTTACTTAAAAAAAGCCTAATATTATTTGGAGTAAGAATCTTATCTTACAAATATTATAAACGCGAAAGTTTGTATGGATGTACGTATGTTTGTTACTCTTTCACGCAAAAACCACTGAATGGACTTTAATGAAACTTTACAATAATATAGCTCATACATCAGAATAACATAAAGGCTATAATTTATACCCAAAGCTTGCTATTTTCCATGTATTAAAATAATAATTATTGTTTAATAGAAAATGTAAAAATTTGAGAATGACATTTTGAAAATCAATGATTGTATAACCAAAATTCTATTTTAGAAAACATTTAAATTAGTGAATTTATCTGAAGTACTCACCCTTGAATCGAATCAAGATTTATAGATATTTTGAATAAATAGGTTAAGAGTTTTGTTATAAACATAGATGGGACCTACGAAAAGAAAATAGGCTAATCGAAGAACTAATCCTGCGCAGACGAAGTCACGGGCAAAAGCTAGTATTAAATACATCACAATTTGTGTAAAGTAATCCCATCATGGTAACAACCGTACGATGATTTTCTCAGTGGTTTTCTTTTATAAAACGTATTTACTATGCAAGTATTGATATTTGTCTGTTTAAGGTACAGAGCCTACAAAATGTGATCTCATTCGTCTAATTTAGTTGCTGTACCCTGTATGATGTGCCTGTCTAGAATGTTATTGTTGTTATATGTTAGACGGTCGTGTATAGAAATAGAATGTCCTACCTCCAGTTTCACCGGATTTCCTTCCTCGTGAGGCTCCCGTTCCTAATTCAGGTAGACATCCGCACGAACAAAGAGGCGAAGCACCTATTTCATATGTATGAGCTCGGTTCAATAAATATTTACCTGACATAACTCGCTACTTCACGGGGTGGGCCTGGGAATACTTCAGATTTCCGGACATATATGCATTATTCCCGATGTTTTTTATTTTCAACCCTTTTGATTTTCTTGTGAAGTGGGTATATTTCGTTTTTCACTCGATTTTTTGTTGCACGAGTTGTGAAAGAAATAGGCTCTATATATAACACGTTGAACAATTTGTTTTGATTTCAAGCGTTTACTTAGACAGCTTTTTGCCAAAAGTGTTTACTTAATTTGTGGAATAAGAAGTTGTGAATGTCCAAGGAAGACATACGATCAAGTGAATCGATGCGTGGATCGGGTAATTTCTATTTTTTGTTTTTATGTGAATACCTCACAAGAGTTCCAACTGCTCCCTTCTGGAGCATGTGTGACTTTGGCATCCCCAATTGGGGCATGTTTAACAATTTCCCAATCCCGAAGCAATGACATCGATGTTCAACTGCATTATACGATCAAACTTAGAATACGCTTTTTCTGTATGGGCCCCATACCAAAAAAAAAAATACATAGAATTATTGGAGCAAATCCAAAAAAAGCTATCTTTATATGAGAATATAAAAATGGCGCTTACCCGCGATTTATGCATCACATGGATTTGCTCTCTGAAACGCGCTACCAAAGTCACCAATGTAGAAGGAATGGGACCCTTTCAGTAACGGCTTTTAAAATTATAAACTCTTTCATTGACAGCCCATACCTCTTGGTATGCTACAAATTATTCGTACCGAACAACTACCCCCTGGGTCGCCACCACGACTTGCTCTGTATTCCACATGGCAGAACGGACGTTCTGTCCCAGCATAGCATAACAAGATGACAAGAGGTATGGTGCTGATAAATGATATCTCCAGGTCTCTTGACATTTTCAACATTAATTAGCCTTGCAGGTTTCAAGACTAATTTTAAACTGTAAAATATATATTATTGTAAAATTTTCATTTATTTATTAGTTATGTATATGTCGTGTGTATTGTAATAGGTTTTGTCAATCTGATTACACATACAAAAATTTTGTTAGGCTGAAGGTTAGTTGGGAGTTAAGGGAAAATGGAAATGAGGAAGGTGGGGAAGTGGAAGGCGGAAACACAATTCGGCAATATACAAGTTTCAATTCTTAATGGTGGTCTTACATCAGGGTGATACTGAGAGTATCTTGCACTCTGGAACGTGCCGCAAATATAGGTAATACATATTATTTTGAATTATTAAGTTGTGAAAACACAAATCAAAAAAAATAAAATATTATCTGCGCACGTCAGGAGGTTTGTCCCAATGTCAAGAGTAAGTGATTAATCCGATTGATTTTAGATTTAGCAAGGCCTTATCCTCTAGGTAATAAATTATGTATTTATTTATTTATATTTCACGCCCTGTTGGGCTTTTACATGTTTTTTTTTAATTAACAAAGTACATCTAAATCATAAATTACATTCAATTCACACAAAATTAGTTGGCTCTTTACACACAAAAGCAAAAAATAAAATTATTAAACTGAATCTAAAACAAAATCCAAAACAAAATCATAAACAAAATCAAAGTCAAAATCAAAAGCAAAATCAACAACATAATCAAAAACAAAATCAAATACGAGTTTGATAAAATCAGGATACCCTACCATGCAAGGTAGAGAAATAACAGAATGGGATAAATACAATTCGTAGATTGAGTCAAGGAGAACTAGTGGTATATTCAATTAAATATTATTGATCTTTTTTCCGATAAACATCTTACTATGAGGTGTTTATACTTAATAAATGATGTGTCAAACATATCCGCAATGTCCTTATATTCATTTCCCAAATTCTGAATTCGGCGAATTGGAGTACACAATTGTGATTCCGTGTTGGAGTTTTCACAATAAAATGGAAGATATTGCCTCGATGTTGGTTTGCGAGGTATATGGAAAGAAATCAAGTATAATAGTTCAGGGCTGTCAATAATAAATACTATATGGTGACTCTTACATAGTTACGTTGTAGAGGTTGGTTTAAAAATACCGCATCAACTGCCGAAAGCCAGTGGGATAATGGCATTCCCAATTATTTTTTAGACTGGAAGTAGGCAAGGGAAGGAGATGCTGAAAATGAAGGTGCGCAATTACCTGGACGTTCAGATTTGTTCATTTAACACGAAATTAACCATTATAAACACCTATTAATAAACGGTGGTTGTTGAATGAAACACTAGTATATATTGAATCATTTGGCGGGTAAGAGGTAACCCGCCGTAGCTCAGTGATTTAAGAGCACCTGAGCGGACGTCAGAAGGGCATGAGTTTGAGTCCCGTCGGCGGCATGTATCTTTTCTCGAAAGATTGTTTCATTGTGGATGAGTGTTTTAGGCTGATAATAATTATTTTAACCACCATTTATGTTTTGGATGGTTGTCTTTCAGTAAGACGATACTTAGACTATTCCAATGTCTTTACAGACTTCAAACATTTCACGTAAACTCGTTTAGTGTTTCTGAACCTATCACCTCTAGTTTTTCTTAAACTTGATCGTTTCGTTTCTCCGGGGACCTTCCTACTCTTCTACTTCTTTTTAAAGCCATATATTATCCTTCCTTCGTTCACCCACTGTATGTGAACGTGTCACTACTTGGGAAACTTACCTTACCTTAATATTATTCATTACGTTTACAGTAGCTTTCCATTCCTGCATCAGCTTTCATACAGATTTTCTCGTTTACATTTCAGTCATATGTAGTTTTAACCAAACATTTTCACCAGAATATCATTTCTGCTGCATTTTCTTGCAATCTTAAGAAACCCTGTATGTAACCAATTTATTAACCTTAAAGTTTGGAGGCGGAGGTCCTGATAAAAATAATTTACGTTAGGGCCTATTTCATCTTTGGGGATGGTTCTTTTTAGGAAAGGAAGGAGATGAAGTTCTGAGAAGGAAAAGGGTATTATGAATGGTGGGTAGGACACTGCGGGTTAGTATGTCCAGGAGTAATGGACGTATTTTTTTTTTACATTAGGTCCACACAGGAGGCCCTGAGGAAAATAAATTCCCTCAGGGCCTATGTCATCTTTGAGGATGCTGTGTGGAGGGTATTTTTAAGGAAAGGAAGGAGGAGGAAGTTCTGAGAAGGAAAAAGGTATGAGGGTTGGGTAGGAATCTGGGGTTCAGTGTGTCTAGATCATCCGCCGCCAGGACATAGATAAACCTTATCCCATGAACCCGGGCACCCCTGCTAAGTCACCATACGTAGCGAACCACTTGGGGTGACCTTTGGCAGAGGTGTTGGTTTTCCAATAAATGGTTATCCAATAAATTGAAAATATAATAAATAATATAAATACATCCCTTCCATTGCGGTGCAAGGCGAAGAGTTGTGAGAGTCCGGCTGTTCAAAGGGTCTCCTGAAGACTTGAACAAACCTCACCCCAAGAACATGGGCACCCCTGCTAAGTCACCAAACGTAGCGAATAACTTGGGGTATCCTATGACAAAGGTGTTGGTTATCCAATAAATGGTTCCCGACGCGGCGGTACCCACACCCGCCACCCAAAATGGTAAATTTATGAGTTTACGTTTATTTAAATATGTTTTTGGGTTGTTATTTCAAGATGATTCAAAGTTTTTGTTATTCCAGCTGAATTCTTATCGTAAATAGTTCAATTATCCACCGCATTACCCAGCGCCAAGTCGTACCTTTTCTTAGAAAAGAACTTTCAAGTAGGGTACTATTTAGATTCTTGAAAAAGTTGTTACTAACGCTTAAATAAAACAGAAATTCCTTACGAAGTTTCCTTTAAAAAAATAAGCACATTAACGTACTCCATCAAAATAAAAAATCTGTTTTTATTAATTCAGCCAATTTTATTTGAACACGTAGGATATTTTTATGTCATTTTTATCAATATAATTTTGCACAAAAAACAATATGTTCAAAAATTGAGAACATATTCTTACTTGAATCATTTGGGCTTTATACACGGGTTGTTACACTTGGATAAAATTTATATTTTGTGTAAAATTCTAATTTAAAATGGTGGCGGCCGTCACCTGGCATCTATATCTGCTATGGATGTATTTCTACAAAGAAATTATAACGGAACAAAGAATTTCCTTTTTTTCACACAACACGTTTTATTATCAGCTAAAAAACAAATATCTTGTGTTATTATTATCGGAAAATAATATTTTTTGTAAATTAATCGTTACATTTTAGAGTCTCTCTACAAAATACACGTATATCAATAGGAATGTTCTTTCTGTATCAAAATACCTTATAAGATTTTAGGAAAACATAAAGACATGGACGAGTATATTAAGGCAAATAATAAAAACTTCTTTGTTCTATCGTCTGGAGGGCAAAATGGTTTTTTACGGTTTTCTAAAAGACTCGTGCAGTATTTAATAATTTTTTTAGATTTGTAGAGCCATGTGAAAGGAAGAAAAAAGAAGTGACACGAGGATGCACTTGAGTCGAATACCAACAAATAAGCTTTAATAATTGGATAATTTGTATAGCGCCGTTTTTGTGAGAAATCACCTCAAGGGCGCTGTACATTTTATTATGAATTCTTAAGCACTATCTAAATCTATTATTTACAAATAGATACAGAAAACATATTTACCTGGTAGATCACTTCCGATAAACACACTTTAATTAGAAAGTTTATGCTTGGAGAAGATACGACTTTCCACGCGGAGGACACTATATTTTAAAACATTTTACATTGCATCATTTTACATTTGTTACCCATCACTTTTCATATTACATTTATAAGAAGATTACTGCCAAAATTCGAGCTAAATAAATTGACGTTATTTTGAAAGACTGGAGTTACAATATATATATATATCTTCGTTCTGACTTGTCTATTAAAAAAATTATATTATTATTAGAATATTATATTATTTTTTTGTTTGTTTTTATCTTGGATGGTATGATGTTGTTGAATCATGGATGTCGCTGTTTTGGTATACTACATTTATTTTTTTTGGGATTTAAAAATTGTTGTTTTAAACTGTACTTTGACTTTGCCGATGGTTTTCGCTTTTCCAAATCTTTTGCAAGAGTAATCCCTTTTTTTCGAAAAATCTTTAATTTTTTTTTATTTATTAACCAAAAAATACATTTAAGTCCATTTTTTTAGGTATATGCCACCTCACTATTATTTTTATTTATTTATTTTAGTTATTTTATAGTTTAAAGCCTATCGTGAATTCTTCAGAGATTTATAAGAACTAAATAAAAATAACTCAATGTTATATTATAATTTGCCCATTTCATGTGTTTACAAGAGCTTTATTGTTTTAACTTGCTTATTTAAAATTCGCAACCGCCTACATTTTTTGACATTTTTGTTTTTAAAAAAACAAAAGATTCGAAATTCATAATATTTTTGAACAAATATTGACGGTTTCCGTAGTAGAGTGACTACGAATCCGAATGTTGCGGGTTAAATTCTCAACGTACCTACGCAAGTTAAATGTCATATATGTTAATTCACAATTTGTAATATACTATACTTACATATATTTGTAATATATATACTTACGACTTCCAGAGTGGTAGATACTTTCAGTATCGCCCTGGTGAAATACCTCGATTCAGAATCGAATCGTTGCTTGAAATGGCTTGAGCCGTATTTGGTGGACACTGAATTGCCAGGTACTTCTCCACCTTCATCTTCCACATATCCTTCCTCTCGCCACTTCCTCACAATACACGAGTGGTTGGGACAGTTGTGCGGTAGTCGCTTAAAAAAGACATATTTCACAGTAAAATATTTGTATATATTTAACTCTTTGGGTGCCGGAAACGCTTCGATAGATGCCTATAGGCACAACGCGTTTGGGTCCACCCAGGCGTCGTGAGTTTAATTCTTCGACTAAGGCCTCCATCACGACAAAAGTAACATTTTCCGCTTACTATGGTGGTACTAGGAGACTTTCAAATATTGTCAGGTTATTCGTAAGAAGGGAATATTTGCCCTTTAATTTTTTTTTTATCAGAACACACTTTCTTTTCATGGAATTTTGCCTTGTGAAAAGTGTTCGTAGTTTACTAATATAATTATTAGATTAGCAACAAAATAAACAATGAGATAACAATCCATTTAAAAATAGCAACATATTTACTAATGCGTCATACTTCAACGCGCCCGCCTAATGCGAAGTTCGGGTGGTTTGTTGTGTGTTTCATGTATTTTTTTTATTGTAATAAAATACAAATTTAGCTGTATGGAAAATGTAATAAAACTTAAAGAATATTATCGTATTTCATCAACATATTTTTTTATATCGAGAGAGAAAAAAACATTTCTCTTTATCTGTAGCTTTTCTGGAGAAACTACTCATAGTAGAATATAAATGTACTATATTTATAAATATATTATATTATAGTAAGACTGTACAATTTAAAGAAACATGTATTTTGCAAAATCAGGTAAGTAAAATAAAATAAACTATAACATACATAATTATTATTTTAATACCAATTGTACACCGTATTTTCCTACATTTGTAAGATCACACTATTTATAGGATTTACCTACAGTTCCACCCGTTCTTTTTGGTTGTATAGAAATTAAAATGTATTTAACCTCAATATTCATGTAACTATGTATGTTTGTATACATTTATGTGCCTCTTGTGTCTGTTATGTCTGTCTTGACACTGGTAGATATATTCTTGTGAGACAGGCATCGAAAAATCCCATGTAATTAAACTTTATAAAGATAAATAAAATAAAAATATCATGAACCATGTATTATTAGGTCGCGGGAGTTTGGCGTTCCCGCGAAGGTTAACGCGGTGTGAATTGCTTATTATCATACATGTTTTCGGAGCATCTATGAAATAATGAAAGTTTGCCTGATTAATTGATTAATACTGTTTGTTTTACTTATGAAAACATTTCGCCGCCGTAAGATGGCTCCGCTTGAAGTAAGAAAATGTTATTGCAAAATTAGCAATTCATTTGATACTACCTGAGTGGGAGCTTAGTTTCCCACAATTCCCTAATTGAAGTATCTTACCCTGCTTAATCGAAATATTCCCGAGAATTGTTCCGGGAAAATTATATTCCGCCGTAATTTCCCCAAGAATAAGGTGCGACTCACGGTTTTCTTACTGGGAAGCAACAAATGTTCCATTAAAGAATAACACTAGTGCGAATTACTGCGAGAATTTACATAAATAGTTGCTTTGATACGCTTTTGCTCTTAGGTTATTAAATGCTTTATGTACCGAGCCCTCCAGGCTTGAATTAATCATTTTAACTTAAATTACTTGCGACTATCGTACTTCACGATTCTTTAACCGTATAGTAATATCTCCTAATACTTGTTTCAAATAATGCGTTACGATGTGTAATTGAATAAAATCAGTTATTCATGTATTGAAATGCAAATATCCAAATATAATTAATTTTGCTGTCAAACCTAAAAACTTTTTTAAAATTGGTTCACAATGTTTGAAAATTGACATCACAATTAACGAAAATTCGAAGAGGAAATTTGTGTCCATGTCAAGAGTCATTTAAATGCTTTCAATTTGCAAATGGTGCTATTTAATTTGATTTTCAAGTTATTTTATTAAATGTATATTTAACTATTTTGTGAAGACGGAAATGGATGAAGTTATAACCCAATCTTTTATTTTTTTCCCATCTTTCTCTTGTATTTAGATCTCAATGTAGTTACTAAATAATCGTTAGGTTTTATGGTAACTCTTTAAAAAATTTCAAAAAATATAGGCATTTAAGTACATTAAATATTGAAAACAAATGCGAGAGTTTAGAAAAAAATACCAAGGAATTTTCAAAATGTTGGAATCGCAAAAATTTAATAATTTTCGAGAAATAATTAATTAAGAAATAATTTTCTGTAATGAAATTCTGAATTCTGGCGAAGTTAATTTCAGTAGAGGACAATATTCATTATATTTTTTAAGTCGTCCATTGATATAAAAACAAAAGAGTAAACAGATGATTAGTAAACAAAAATATTAAAACATTTAAATTAAGCCTTGCAATTTTAAAATTATTTAACCACTAAGAGTAGGTATGTATTTTTTTAAAATAAATAAATGAAACAGTATTTATTTCTTTTTTAGAACCACTTATATATTTTATTTACACCAAGCGGTTTCAGAACGACCGTTCCTTCCTCAGAGCAAACATAAATATAATTCCTGAAAGTAAGTTTTCCAGAAAGAAAAAATACCTTTTGTCAGAAAACATGTGTTTGAAAAATCGAAAAATTTCCTTCGACGTCTACTAAAGGCGCATATTATGTATTTAAGTTTTATAAAAAAAAATAGTTGCCATCAAAAGTTTTTGAAAAATTATATTTATAACCACTATTATTTTCTACCACAGGCTAAAATTTGTTTAGAACAACTCACCCGATTACTCGAGATTTTTTTACAATCCGATTTTTCAGCGAAACTAACTGTACTGAAGAAATAAACGCACACTGTGAACAGTTGATATTATAGAATAATTTATTTTTATAAATATTGAATATTTCTTTAGCCCTGTATTGTAAAAAATATTTTTTTGTGTGATAGAGCGGCGCAGGGAGAGTCGGTCAGATCGTCAATTACACTTTTAATTTAGTTGTAATAGTTAATTAATATAGCTGCGTCGAGCCACGTACCCCAAAAATTTGTGAGGTAGTCGAAGATTTTGAAATTTATCCGTTTAATTTTATTTTTTTAAAGAATGAAAAACATCCCGGGTTGCGAATAACTTTACAATATTTAAAAAAAAAATCACCTACTACCTTCACAGTAAGTGAATAACATTGCTTGTATCGTGGTGCAGGACTTGCCAGTCGAGGAATTGAACTCATACCGCCTGATGGGATGCCAACCACTGATCGGTGAAATTGAATGCGTATTGGAGATTTTAGAATTTTTTTTTAATCAAATTTATTAGTTCATTTACCACGGAAAACTGCCCTTTTTAGTTGGAAAACACAAATGTTGTATTAATCAAATAAAAATGCATCTTAAGCACCGATGACACGGGGCTAGTTTACAAGCTACTAGCCAGCGATTTCACTGGCGAATTCACTATATGCTAGTAAACGACCGTCCGTGGTCGAGTGGTAACAACCCAACTCCCAATCGGAAGGTTGCGGGTTCGAACCCGGCGTGCGCAAATAAATTTTATTTGATTAATTTGTGTTATTTCACAATTAATTAATAAAAATAATATATACTACATTTGCGGCACGTTCCAGAGTGGAAGATACTGTCAGTATCGCCCTGGTGTAAGACCACCATTCAGAATTGAGACGTTGCTTAATAATGGCTTTAGCCGTGTTTAGTGACTAGATCTGAATAGCCAGGTACTTTCCTACCTTCCTCTTCCCCATCTCATTCCCTTCCCCACTTTCCTTCAGCCTCACAACATACCCCAATTGGGGATGCCATAGTCTCACTGGCTCCAGACGGGAGCAGTTGGGACTCTTGTGAGGTATTCTCTATAAAAAAAAAAAAAACTTCGTATTGTTCACAATCTGCTAGCTAGTAAATATTATTACATTAGTGAATTCGCCGGCTAGTAGATTGTAAACTCGCTCAATATACTCGAGGCTTTACACGAAAACCAATTAAAATTGCAAACAAAGCAAATTTCATTTTCCGATCTCTAATGGTAACTTTTATCTACCAATATCATAAAATAGAATACGAGTGCGTCTAACCTTTATGCGTGGTTGAAGTCAAACATATTTGACTGTTGTGGCAGGTATTATTATTATAACGGTACAATTACTGCCATCTGTGTTTGTTTTTATTTTCAAGGGGTTCTGGCCATCGCTAGAATATTTTTATTATTTTCTGAAACTTGGATGAAAAATCAAGAGTGAATCTAATATTCATAATTTTTATTATATTTCTCAATATAATCGACCAAACACAACTGCCGATGTTGATCTGTGTAATCATCTACATCATGGGTCGGCAACCTGCGGCCCGCGGGCCGCATGCGGCCCGCGAGACATCGTGGTGCGGCCCGCGAGATTCTCGCCGCAACGCACATGACGGACGATATTATACACAATCGAGTGAAAGGAAGCGAGAAAGGGAGCGAAGGGATAGTGAAGTTGGAGCGAAGGAGGAGCGGGGGGAAAGAGAAGGAAGGCAAGAACGCCACACGCACCTCGCATCATTCCGTTGTCGACCGCCAGTAACACTACTCGTTCGCTCGCGCTGCGCTAACTACCCACCCACGCCGGCGTGATTAATCAAAGCCACTTTCCAACCCTCTCCTTTCCCATCTCCTTCCCGGTGACCCGACAGTTGATCCACCAACACTTGATCACCGGACACTTAACCTCTTGACATTTGATCCCCGATAGGCTCCCGAAAGTTGGTCCCGCCGAAATTTAGTCCTTCCGACATTTGGCCCCTCCGAATTTAGTCCTTCCTATAATTTCCCCCCCCCCCCCCTAAAACTAAAATATTTGTACATAAATATTGTATGTATACCTACTGCAAGTGCGGCCCGCACTGATCCCCATGAAAAATATTTGGCCCTTTTACAACAAAAGGTTGCCGACCCATGATCTACATGAACGAATATGTAGATGAATGATGACATGAATTTATACAGATGAATGATACACAGCTACACCACCAGCTGTTTTATTTTATTTTTTATGATTAACACCTCACAAGAGTGCCAACTGCTCCCGTCTGGAGCCAGTGAGACTATGGTATCCCCAATTGGGGTATTTTGTGAGGCTGAACGTAAGCGGGAAAGGGAAGGAGATGGGGGAGGAGGAAGGTGGGGATGTATATGTATATGCATAGGTAGATTCTTTCAGGTAAATGCTTTTTATGTTCTGTACTTTACATATTATTTTATATTATACTATATTCTTTTATACTCTGAAGTCATTTACATTCCTTTTTTATATTCTTTAATTTTCGTTTTTAATTTTTTTTCCATTGTTACAATCTTTTTTCATTTTATTTCTTTCGTTTTTCCTCTGCTCTTTATATTATATACGTAAAAATATGTGGATGTATGCATATATAATGTAATAATGTGTATATTTTATGTACCTGTTTCAATTTTCTAAAAAGTAATTGTTAAACCATTTATTGGATAACCAACACCTCTGTCATAGGTCACCCCAAGTAGTTCGCTACGTTTGGTGACTTAGCAGGGGTGCCCGGGTTCATGGGGTAAGGTTTATCTAGGTCTTAGCGGCGGATGATCTAGACACACTGAACCCCAGATTCCTACCCAACCCTCACACCCTTTTCCTTCCCAGAACTTCCCCCGCTTCCTTTCCTTAAAAATACCCTCCACACAGCATCCCCAAAGATGACATAGGCCCTGAGGGAAATTATTTTCGTCAGGGCCTCTTGTGTAGACTTAATGTAAAAAAAAAATGAATAAAGAAACATAAAAAAAAAAAATTGAAAAAAATCATCGGACTGCAAAATGACTTCTACACTATTTACTCCAAATGTGCGTTGGAATTGCTTGTTAAATCCTTAGGGTACGCACTGTTACATCCTGTGTACCTGTAGACGTATCAACGCACTTTGTGAAACGATTTTTGCAAAATGATGCATAAAGGTTTCATATTTATAATTTGAACAATTCAACAAACTTCAAAGTTATTCAAATCCTGTGTATTACCTGTAGACACATCAAAATGTTGCTATTTTTGCGCATGTTCAACTGTTCTATTATTCAGAATGTTTTTAATTTTGATTGGGTCAACCGAAACTGTACAAAAACAGTATTAATGCATGAAACTGCAATTACTCACTGATATTGGGGAAATTCCGTTATTGCCAGACCCCAATTATTGTGCAAACAGACATAAGTTCTGGTTTTGTCCGATTGCCGCAATTAGTTTTATGTAAAATAATTAATTCAATGCGGTTTCGTGATCACATCCCTTAAAAAAACATGTAAACTGTGAACATTTATTAAACTGCTTCGTGTTATGGACCTTTGATAAAAGTTTTCGTACTTATAAAGTTTTTATTTATTTATGTGTGTTCACATGTAACTGTCGTGCTTTGATTTTGTTATTTTAATAAAATTAACGTGCCAGTAAAGTTAACGGCGAATACCTGTTAGCCCTAAAACAGTAATAACTAATAACATTCAAGTTAAAACGATGAAAACTTTATCAAACGCAACGTATTTTGTTTACCGTTGTTTACAAAATAAATTACGCAAATTTTTATTTCGTCTGTGACGAAACTTTCTCGATCTAGAAATTTGCCTGTAGCAAATTTGTAGTTTGAATTTAAAAGTTAGGAACACCGAACCGATTTAAACCTGGAGAGCAGATGGACATCGAAATGAGTGTCAGGAGAGTAATTAAAATGCAATTTAATGGAAAATGTAAGTAAAGAATCCCAGAAGATCATGCCACGATTTAGTGAGTATCATTCAAAATAATAGACGAGCTTTATGTAACGTTTTTTGCAAAACGATGTATCAAGGACCGGAAGTTTCATATTTATAATTTGAACCATTCATCAAAATTCATAGTTATTCAAATTCTGTGAAAGTCCTGTTAAAGATCTGTTTTTTTTTTTTTTTTTTTACATTAGCTCCACACATTATCAAGTACTGTTAAACAATCGACCCATGATGTAATAATTTTAGAACTTTCACAGATCTTTAATTTTACCATTGAAATTGTATTTATTATACAAATTTTATAATTAATATTCAAGTTCTATAAAAGTCCTTATTCAAGCTCTGTTTTTGTTCAAATACTGTAAAAAACCGGCCTTTGATGAAATAATAACAGAACTTCATTAGAACTAGAATTTTAATTTTATTTGATAAAATGTTCTAGTTATGTAAAACAATCCGTTTTAAATGTATACCAATAATGAGTTATTCGAACTTCGGTCCCAAATGCCTAATCCTTCGGAGAAATGACGTGATGGTTGGATAATTAGCTTAGTAACTAGTTAAAAGTAATTAATATTAAGCTGTTGTTTTCGTCCTTCTAGAATATAATGTGTGCCATTGTAGAAGAAGATAACAATAATAATTTAAATTAAAATATGAAAATGAACAAGACACAGAAAAATAGAATAAAATAGACTCGAACCCAGAACCTCTCGTCTTACCGAGACGTGAGTTTTTTTTTCCATTTCAGCCATTGCCGCCATAAAACCGTCACATTTGTCAAACACATATTTCATATTTTAGAATTATTTTTTCAATATTATCGGCGGCTACCTTTTTCATAGGAAACAAGTGTTCAAAGAACGTATTTGTTACCTAGCGAATGTATGTATTTGAACCATATATTAATTATTGTACAAATGTCGTATAATAATACAGCCGATTACTCACCAATTACTCGCGCAATAAAAACACACACCCGCTACAAAAAATTACTACATGAAAACATTTTTCATGATTCCTTGCTTACATACAAAACTAACATAAATTATTTTAAAACTTCTTACACGCAATTTTTCATTAAACGTGTATTAATAGTCAATTACAATTCTTGCGCACATAATTCTTGATTTTAAAATTAAACGCTTTCTTACTTTTTATTATTATACTCATTCATTCTCTTCTTATGCGAAATAATCTTCTGATATTTTATGGACTTAACCACTCAAGCGCTTTTTGCCACATTATGGCACTATTTCCAAAACCTCGGATTGCTTTGTTGCCAAAATGTGGCAAATTTTAATTTTTTTTTCTTTTTATTAAAACAACCGTATAATGTATTGTACATTCTAAATATAACAAAATAAATATTCTCTAGATTCTTTAAAATGTTTTAAGGTTAAAGATTTAATTATATTTTTTTATAAATCCTACAAATATGTGATAACAGACAAAAGATAGGGGAATTCATTGGTAACATAGAACTATAATCAGTTTGAATGTCTCCATATTCAAATTTGGAGGTATGATTTTTTTAATGTGGGCGGAAAAGTTTCATTTAGCAATCCGAGAAAAAATATTTTAATTGCTCTGTCGCTCCAGTGGTTAACGTGGTAAGTTCTATAACAATGTAATAATTTCACTTGTACCATAATGTACTGTGTAAGTCTTAATAAACAAATAAATAAATAACACTCTTAATAAACAAATAAATTAAATTTTAAATAATTAAATTAAATATATACATAATGTTATTGGTTATCCGTGTCTTAGATTTTTCTCTATAATATTTAAAGGTGTAAAGTGTAATATACGAAGCAAACGAGCTGCTTTGACGGATAGATTATTGGAAGAAAATCAGGGATTATGAGGAAAAAAACAATAAAGAAACAGTGGAGGGTTGATGAAGGTATAAGATTGATTGAGGTTTGAGGTTAAGGGTAGAGGTGATTGTGATTCGTAAATGATTTAAAAGTGTAATTCTGGGATAGTAAACACAAGAGGAAGAAAGCTAATTTTGATGGTGTTTCTTACGAGCCGCTTACACGGGTTAACAAGGTAAGGGTAAAAATTGTATTCACTGTTTTAATTCATAGAACTTTTTAGTTGTTCTGAAAATCGCAAGAGTTCTAACTATCTGAAGCCAGTAAGACTATTGCACCCCCAATTGGGGTATGTTCTGAGGCTGAATGGGGTGGAGAAAGGACGAAGATGGGGAGAGGAATATTGAAGAGTACCCGTTTATTCAGATCTGGTCACCAAACATGACCAAAGACATATCAAATATCGATTTTGAATGGCGGTCTTGCACCAGCTCGATACTGCGAGTATACCTATATTTGAGATGCGGTTACGGGTACTGCCGTCCGGAAACCATTTATCGGATAACCAACACCTCTGACACAGATCACTTGGTGACTTAGCAAAGGTGACCGGATCATGGTGAAGTTTGTCCGGGTCTTGTCACCAATTGCGTGGGTTCCCTGATCGGTAGAGACTGATTGAAGGAGATCTTTTGATCTCTCCAGCAGGACTCTTTTGGAACATCGCCTTGCATCCCCGCAGGGGGAGGGTTGAATTCATACGTCCGTTACTCCTGGGCACACTGACCCCGAGATTCCTACCCACCCCTTATACATTTTTCCTTCCCAGAACTTCCTTCCTTTTATAAAAAGATCCTCCACAAATTTCTAATAAGACTATCCCCAAAGAAAACATAGAAACTGAGAAGAATTATTTTCTTCAGAACCTCGACCAATGTGGAGACAATTTAAAAAAAAATCTACCACTGTAAGAGAGCACGTTATGAAGTAAATTGCTGACTGATTTGTAAATATAATCGTTGGTATAATTTGACCATAATAAATATAAAAAGAAGAATGGATGATGTTTTATATGTTAAAACAAGTTAAGATTATGAGAATGAATCCTGTAAGTGAATTGCAAAATTAATTTTATCGTTATAATTCATAGAGCGTGTTATGAAGTTCGAGCAAAATTTGCGCGTAAGTGCAAAGTTGGCACACTCTTGGCTTCCGACTCGTATTAAGTAATAATTATCTCATAATCAGATTTGAATAATCTGTTGATTTGGTGATATCTCGAGGATTTGTTGGACCTCTTACATGTATTACAATTAAATACCTACCCATTGTTCTAAAAAAATACTGAGTTTTTATTCATGTTTCATGGGTAAGTCTGTGAAATTTTTACCTTATTTTAAAGGAAAATGAAAAATCTTTCCCAGTCTGCCCTGTATTTATACTTTTTATACATATATTTTATATTTTTATACCCCCATACACACAAGCCCTGCTTATTTATGGGAGTACATCAAACATATACATTATATAATTAATTAGTGTATAATTTGTAATTTATGTATCTTTTTTGAATTATTATTAAAAAAAAAAATGCCACAGTTTCTACAAATATTCAAATGTTTTCAAAATGTATTTTTCATAATATTTGGTAAGTATTTATATTTTTTCTTCTTTTACGAAGTTCCCGTTTGATTTAATTGCACAAACTCTCGACACAAAACCAAATGCGTTGATAATTCATTACACTACTGAGTTTATCGACATAAACTTGGTTATTATTGATATATGTTTGGTTATCAATTTATTAATTCATGGGTATGGGTACCGCCCTCTCGGGAACCATTTATTGGATGCCTAAGGTCACCAAAGTGGTTCGCTACGTTTGGTGACTTAGCAGATGTCCCCGGGTTCATGGAGCGAGGTTTGTCGCGGTGGATACGTCTGGCTGACTGCGTTGCAGGACGGATCGGGAGAGACTGGTTGAGGGAGACCTTTTGACCCCTCCAGAAGGATTCTCTCGGAACATCGGTTTGCACTGCAGTGGGAGGGATAGATTATTTGAAAATAAATAATGCAAAATCATATTATAGTTCGTGCATAATAGAAATAGTTCATTTTCGACAGATGCATTATTCAATGAATCTACGTTATTTAGTCTCTCTAAACTATTTATACTGCAAACTATGAAATAAAGGAAAAAAAAAAACAAATTGATTCGTCGCTCCTGGACACATTGACCCCCAGATTCCTATACACCCCTTATAACTTTTTCCTTCCCGAAAATTTCTCTCCTTTCTTTCCTGAAAAGACCCTCCGCACAGCATCCCCAAATATGACATAGGCCCTGAGGGCAATTATTTTCCCCAGGGCCTATGTGTGGAGCTAATGTAAACAACAAAAAACTTATTAACTAACCTTTTTTTTACTTAGGGGGTTTCTCACCATCCTCCCAGTAGCTTATCTACCCTAATAACGAATATTTTCGATTTACGATTTACGGTTTATTTATTTATTAAGTTGGAGTTTATAATTCGGCACTCGAACCTACGAATAGTGGCTATATATTGGATAAGTTGGCCGAGTTTTCTAACCACTGCGAGTATTTTATTTTTATTTTTAATAATATTCGTTATTAGGGTAGATAAGCTAACGGGAGGATGGTGAGAAATCCCCTTAATGAGTTAAACTTCAAATTATAATATTTTAATTAATGACGACAATATTAGCAAAGCTCTATCGAAAATCTGAAACAGAAAATACAAAAAAGATACGGTCACATCTTTGACTCGAACCCAAGACCTTCGGCTTTCCAGGCCGCGGCTCTACCGACTGAGCTATGAGTCCCTCTCCGATACAATTAAATATGACCGAATCGGATAAGGACACATTAGTTCAGTTGGTAGAGCCGCGGCCAGAAAGCCGAAGGTCCTGGGTTCGAGTCCCAGATGTAACCGTAAATTTTTCTAATTTTTCTGTTTCAGATTTTCGATTGAGTTTCGCTAATATTAACTTCATTAATTAAAAAAAAATATTATTTAACGTTCGTTAAACAATACGTGTTCAAACGAGTTCGCAAAAAAAAGAAAATGCCTTCATAAAGTTATCCGAAGCTCAATAATCTTATAACAACTAGGTATATTCGTGATTAACGAGGAAACAATAGTAAATAGGGTGTTAAGAATAGATTTGGTGGACTATTCACCAACCTTCCATTATTCAGGTAAGATGCCAGATTATCACCACAACAAGAAAAAAGAAAACTCATCCATGATTGTATGAAATTACGTTCGCCATTTACATAATAACAAGTTAATAATCTTATCTTATCTTACTAACATTATAAACGCGAAAGTTTAATTGGATGTATGTATGTTTGTTACTCTTTCACGCAAAATTTACTGAAAGCATTTTAATGAAGCTTTACAAAAATATAGCTCATACATCAGAATAACATATAGGGTATAATTTATAAAGCTAGCTATTTATTTTCAAAATATTGATAATAATAATTGTTGTTTAATAGAAAATGTCAAAATTTAAGAATGACATTTTGCTACACAATGATTGTTAAATCAAAATTTTTTTTTTAGAAAATATTTAAATTAGTGAATTTATTTGAAGTACTAGCCTAATATTTTGAATCGAATCAAGAATTATACATATTTTTAATAAATATGTTAAGAATTTTGGTAAAAACGTAGATGGGACCTAGGAAAAGAAAATAGATTACTACGCAGACGAAGTCGCGGGCAGAAGCTAGTCTTACTAATATTATAAACGTGAAAGTTTGTATGGATGTATGTATGTTTGTTTATAATAAATTTAGAAGTGTAAACAAAACAGCGCCATAACTAAATTGGTGACCGGATAACTCAGAATGAATTCAACTCAACACCTCCTTTGAAAAGCCATTAAAAGTTATGAAAAGAATATATAAAAAATTGGCTCATAGTTTATGTTAGGGTAAGTGGTATTTAATTTTTTTTCATAGCTTTTAACGACATTTTAAAGAGTTATTGAATTGAGTTGATTCTGAATTGACATATAACCAATTAAATCTATGATAATCGGTGATAAGATTTGATAGAAAAAAAGCAACTCAAAAAACTAGCGTAAAGCTCTCAAATTAGCATTAACAATTTGACGGGCGCTATTTGCTCGCCGTGGCAGACATTATATATGTTTTAAAGGCTATAAAGACGTACTCTCCGGAAGCCAAAGAGAGTCGTATTGGGAAAACTGCAGACCAGGTGCAAACTTATTTAATTTTTGAATTTCGGCAGAGTTTCAATTTTTTTATTTTTTTTATATGAATACCGTACTAGAGTCCCAACTGCTCCCGTCTGGAGCCAGTGAGACTATGGTTTCCCCAATTGTTATATTTTATGAGGCTGAAGGTAGTGGGGAGGGGAAGGAGATGGGGAAGAAATTGATGGGGAAGTACCTGGCTATTCAGATCTGGTCCCAAACACGGCTAAAGCCATTTCAAGCAACAATTCAAATCTGAATAGTGGTCTTACACCAGGGCGATCCTGAGAGTATCTTCCACTCTGGAACGTGCCGCAAATATACTACATATTATTTTAAATAAATAAATTGTGATATAACACAAATTAATCCAAAAAAAAATATTTGCGCACGCCGGGTCAACGCATTTATCACCAAGCCAACACAATTAGAAAGAAACAATTATTGCCAACATTGCGTCTTTTTTTTAAGGCTCGGCCTTTAAAGTTACTCTCCCTCTTTTTCTGACGGAAATTAATATAATATATACCTTAAAAAGGCTTTCGACGTGGTTTTTATCAATATATTATTAAGGAAACTAGCCACGTTTAATTTCTCCACAAGACTTGTATTTTTTGCCTAGGGTCATATTTTAACTGTACACTTCGGCTAAGAACTACAAACATTATCTTTATTTTTTAACACATATTTTGATTGACTGCTATATCTTCATGTATGTTTGCAATATTTTTCCCGAACTAAATGTAATCTAGATTGTGCCTTGGATGAATAAATCCATTTTTATTTTAATGTTCGACATCTCTTGACTTTTCTGCAAGTCTAGGATGAATATATAATTTATTTTATTTTTGGATAATAAGTAAAACCTCAAATTGTAATATTTATTCACTGAAGACAGACAATATTAGTGACTCTCAAACGAAAATTTGAAATGGTGAAATTGAATCCAGGATCTTATTATTGCTGAGGCTCTGCTATGCGTAGGTCCAAGTTTCAATTCCTAGATGCGACCCTATATTTTTTTTATTTATCTGTTTGAAATTTTGGTTTGGGAGTTGCTAATATTGCCTTCAATGAATAAAGATTTGTTTTTTTAGCATTTCATGCTCACTGTTACAACGGTACTTTCTAAATAAATTAGAAAAGGATATATCTGACGTTGTAATTATTATGAATACAAATAAAATAAAATAATTTAATCCTAGACTCTAACGCATTTGATACTGACAACGTGAAAGGAAGCTTGTTTGTGTATCTCATCTTTTAGCACAGAAAGGTCCATACTAGATTCAGACGAGATTATATTTAATTCTCTTTGCTTAATCCACAGGATAAACGATTTCACGTTAAGTGCCCGTAGTATCAATACACGTGTTCCTCAGATTGAGAATTTTGGAGCTTTCAGCGCCGCGTGTGCTTAGTGAGAGGGCTTTTCGTGATATGAATGTGTATACAATTTCGCTGAATTTGAAATAATAATGCTGTAAAATTATGTTTTCTGTTTTATTGGCACAAAGGTACTTTAATTTTTGTGGCATTGTCTGGTGCTTACCTATGTATAAAATCTTTACACAAAAATCCACATATGTAAGATCAATCAGAATGCTTTGGCCCACATATTATAGTGATGGTACTAGATGCGACATATTTGAAAATATCACTGATAAGACATTTTCAAGTAAAAGGTTCGTCTGAATAAATAAATAATTCTTAATATTTTTTGAAGAAGAATATACCACTAATTATCTAAACAAAAATATGAAAAAGAACAAGACACAGAAAAATAAAAAGATAACGGTCGTAACTGGGACTCAAACCCAGAATCTCTCGTCTCACCGGGACAAACGCCTTTCCAATTATTTAAACGTCATATTTTTCAATCTCATATTTCAAATTTCAGAATTAACAATATTATTTTCGGATGTTTTTTTTCCATATTATCGGCAGCTACCCTTTTCATTGGAAACAAGTGTTCTATGAACGTGTTAATAACTTTTGTGAAAAATAATTAATTCGACAATCAATTCACTTTACTTCGGAAATCGGTTAGAAAGCGGAATATTGCCGCAGAAGAAGTAATATATGTAGATGATTGGTAGTTTTGAGAAAGTTCTCGAAATTGTTTACACGTGAACTAATTTTTACCATGTATGTGCACTCTGTTACTCCAGTCAATATTTCACATCGAGTAATAGACATGATTAATTTTCTCTGATTTTTCTGTCACGTGTTATTAAATGCGAGATCAACATTAATTCCCTCAACGCCCCATAGCATGTAATTATATAGGATATCATATCCATCTTCAACTACTTATTTACCCATTTCCAAAAGTATACCTGATCTACGTATTTTCAAAGTTAATTTAACCGGCAATACGTAGCACCGTAGCCAGTTAATTATAATGAAGAAATTAGTATCGAGTTTGTTGTTTGTTACGATAACAATATATCACACCATACTCGAAATAAATTGCGAAGACGTCTGCCCCTAAATTCAGTGTCAGAAAAGTTCTTGTCCATAATTTAAATTGGATATTTATGCCGTAGTTGGGTATGAAATATTAAATTCTCTCCCCCGCGGGCAAAACCTGATCTGGCAATGGAATATTTGAAATATTACCGAAAGATAAACTTGGAGCCTTTAGGATTATTACCAGATTACTTGGTCCTGTACAGGGACGGAGAGGTAATCAAGGTTGGGCCGCCAAATCGATTACAAACGGCCCTATATTTACTCGCCAAGAGATAATATATGTGAAATTTCAGTTGGTTTTCTAATATATTAAATAGTTACACATTCACTTGTAAACTTAATAACCGACTTGCAATGATAAAAAATGTTCCTTTCTGTGTTCTTGGCTCGATTTATAGAAATTTCTTGAAAACCGTTAAAATTTTTAGCTGTCTACGTAAAAATATTGTCACCGTTACTGTTGTTCGAATGTAGAGTTGTTAGAGCCTACCTTGGCAATGAGTTGGGACAGTGCAAGAGAAAAGTTGTTAGAATATAAAGATTATGGGCTAGGTATTGTAATTGTCATACACACAAAACAGTTGTATTGTGGATTGGCTTACACAGAAAGCCTTCTGTAATCCTAGAAGAGTTCTGGGTGATTCCCCATCCCCTAACTTGGTTTATGTCAAAGTCCTTTGCACCGATCGACCACAGTTAAGGTGTCTAAACACTCCTTTGCGTTGCTTCATGCCTTGCCTAGCAGAGGAGATAAGTCGAGATATTATAGTGTATTGTTTAATGTATTATCTATGTGTGTTCTTTTGCAATTATACCAATAAATGTATTGATTTCGTATTTATACCATTGCATTCCGCTATGCGCATCGTTGTACGCCCGTCGGGTGGAGCGATACTCAATTAATTGTAACATTTGATAATTTTTATTAGACCTTCTTGCCCGTCCCTGGGGAAGTTGATAATGTTGCCTTTACTGTTCATGTAACTTTTGTTGAAATATGCTCAACAGGTTTTGCGGTTGACGTACGACGAAAGTCTGGCTGGAATTTAGGCTGTTGTAATGTTCTATGTCATATTTCGTATGATTTACTGAAGAGAGTGTCGAAACATATTAAAATGCGAGCAGATGACAATAGTTTCCAAGAACGGAAGTATTAATTATTAGGAAGTTTTGTCGTTGTGTCGCGGTTGTGGCTGCCTTTAGACAAGACCCACTAGATCACGTTCTTACTAAGGGCGCAGTATAGCCCAAGTTTACATCCAAAAAGCCATAGAAGCAGGCGCGAGGCGTAATCAACAATTTGGTGTAGGTCGGGCTTTGGGTATGTAGAAAAGTTTCTTTTTGGTTGCTGGATTACTTACGCATAGGCATTTAGAGGCTCCAAAGAGAATAAACACCCTTTTATCACAAAAAGGGTAATGCTTCGTTTATTGCTTTATAGTGCTTTTATAGTTTGTTTTCAATAAAAAAAATGTGTAGTTGATATTTTGTTTGAGGTAAGGCTATGTACATATATACAATCTCGCTTTGGTCTGAGTTTATTGCGATTTGTACAGTACTTTGAAGTATCAATAACTTTGAAAGAACCTCGCAGATCAATGTCGTCCTTCCCTTAAAATACATTTTTCTATTCTCTGCAGGTATTCAGGCCAGCGCTTGGAAACGAAATAAAATATACAATGGTTTTTTGTGCGCCCTTGGGTATGCATGCAATACACATCCGGTTAAAGATATGCAATACCTTTGCAGAAATACAAGTTACATACTTCAATATAAAATACCTTAGCCTATAGATATCAAAGGTCTCGGAAAATCGGAATGTGATATATTTTCAAGGAAATCTACTTTTCTTCGACAAATTAAAAACCTACGCCAAAATGTAAAACTGGAGCGTGTTTATAAAATCTTCATTAAAAGTATGCTGAAAAATAATTAGGTACCTATGTCAATTACGGGTTTTAACCAAAACGCCCGAGAAATATTTTAATATTATTTTTTTATGAACTCACATTTTTAGTAGCCATATTTCCATGAAAAAAAAGTTTATACTGTAAAAGAAAATATAAGCAAATAATATTGTACTTCAAATTAATGAAAAATAAACTGCGAGACTTGTCATTTCTCCAGGCATTTCTCGATAAGGTTTACACGACTATGCCTCATTAAGAGATTTTCCTTAAGGTCATGGCCTAATGAGCCGTATCAAGTTTTATCCCTTCGACCTCTTATTATTATTATTCGTAAGGTTGTTCATCCACCCTCTCTTCCTCCTTTATTACATCTGCTGTGGAATATTACCCCGGGAAATATAAATAAGGGGTTTCACCACATAACCCTGGAATTATTTCGGGAATATTCAAACGTCTTAATTAATAATATCTAATATTGGAAACCCCATAAGGAACTTGGTGTTTGCCTGAGATTGGTCAGCTTAGCAATCTATTTTACTCACTGGTTTTGAATATTCTACATTAATACATCTTACTAATATTATAAATGCGAAAGTTTGTATGGATGTATGTATGTTTGTTACTCTTTCACGCAAAATTTTCTGATTGGATTTTAATAAAACTTTACAATAAATTATCTCATACATCAGAATAACATATAGGCTATAGTTCATAAAGCTAGCTATTAATTTTCAATATATTGAAAATAATAATTATTGTTTAATAGAAAATGTCAAAATTTGAGAATGACATTTTGCACAACAATGATCGTTAAATCAAAATTCTATTTTAGAAAATATTTAAATTAGTGCATTTATTTGAAGTACTCGCCTAATACTTTGTATCGAATCAAGAATTATAATATTTTAAATAAATAGGTTAAGATTTTTGGTATAAATGTCGATGGGACCTAGGAAAAGAAAATAGATTACTCGAAGTACTAATCCTATGCAGACGAAGTTGCGGGCAGAAGCTAGTAGTACAATATTTTATGACGTTATGTTGCAAAATTGTTGGAAACCAACAGTACCATTTTTAAATCAATCTGTTTTTAGATAAATTAAATGATAGAAATATTGAACGAAGGGTAAATGCAGGTAATTCCAAATATCATTAAATTGAACCGAATTTCTTAATCACAATAGGACTGAACGCCGTTGGCGGTAATCAAAAAACTGTCCTCAGAAGCGAAGCTAGCAGTCCACAATGTAGTGCTGGTACGTGCCCTCGTGGACGGCAGTGAGGCATGAAACTAGCAGAAGAAGGATGAAAGTAGACAAAATGCGTAGAAATGAGATCTATGAGGCATATGTGCGTTAAAACCATGTATGATCGTGTGAGAAGTGTGGAGATCCGCAGAGAATGCAAGGCTGATGGAAGCATAATGAGTAAGATTTAAAAAAAGACGTTAAAATAGGTATATTTATATATAATGTGTTGTGTGTTTGTGGGTGATTGTGTTTTATATTGTTTTTGTGTGTTACGTGTATGTTGTATTATTTTATGCTATGAAATGTTGATAATATTATTTTTTTTGTTGTTTAATCCATTTTGTAATTTTGTGTCGAAATTTATTTTTGTTTTTTTCAATTTTATTTTCAAGTGTAAAGACTGTTGAATGCTTGTATAGCATGATATTGGTAGTGTCTTTGTCCAAAGCTTGTATTTACCGTCTATTCACACTTATTACTAAATATATTTTTAAAGTAGATTTTAGGTTTCAAATTTGGTCAATTATGCACAAAAATTTATAATTCTTTAATATCTGTCGGATCATCTTACTTTTTGTACTCTAAATATTCTCAGGAAACGCTTGTTAAAATTCTTAGGGTACGTGCTGTGATATCCTGTATATATATACATTAACTTGTGTTTTCTGGGATGTACAATGTTACGCCATTTATTAAGTCATTATATGGTGACTATTAAACTTATCATGTAAGTTTAAAAAAAAAAATATATATATATATATATACATAATGTATTACGACAATTATTTCGCATAAAACGTGTAAAATCCCAAACGAGCTACTCGGAATCCTTTTCACTCTTCAAGTAAATAATAATTTAAAAAAAATATATATTTCAATCATACAAAGGTAACAATTATCTTTAAAACATTTTATTAGCGTCGTTCCATGGAAAAGTAAACAATTTTTTCGGCTTCCTAGCTTCGTGCCTATTGAAGGGTAGAACTACGAAATACTTCGTAACCCATTATTTTTATAATTTGTTTTTTTTTGTGGTTTGAAATTCCTTCAACATCGTACTGCTAAAACTAATTTGAAATCCTTTTAACGTTTATATTTGGGCCATCGATTGTTTGGCGCTGACAATAATGAAGGCTTTCTCGACATTAGTGTGTCATTATTTCCTTAACTAATGGCCGCTCGTCTCGTGTGAGTCAAGCTGAGCACAATCAACATTCAACGGCACCTTGTAAAAAAAACAAAGCTTTCTTATATTTTTAAATAGATTAGTGTTCAACCTTTTTAAATACGCCAAAATTTATCGGTTTGCATATCATTTTAACTGTTATCATTTTACAAGGGTTTTATTTCTGCCACAACCATTCAAATGATTTACTGTGTGGATAAACTTCAGAATTTTGTTACTAAGTTATCAAACTTCTTTGTCTTTTTTGAAGGTTCAGAGGAATGGAAAAGAGAATTGTGGTCAGCTTAGGGGAAATGAAAAAAATAAAGGTTTTAATGGCAATTACTTAATAGCAGCAATCATTTTGTTTATCTATGAGATAATGCTTACTTCGAATAATGGACGTGATTTCCCTAAAACAGCATAGGAAAGGTAGCATTTTATTATGATAATAACGATCGTTTTATTGCTATTACGTTTTATAAACATCGTAAAATGCTAACGTGAAATTATGATGCGAGAATACCCCGAGATTCAAATGTGAGCTTTTTATTAATGAAAAATATGCGTTAAAGTTCAACCAATATACTAACCACAGAATACAACATGTAATATATTGTTTCGATTCAGTGTAAGGTTTTATTTTGATTAACAATTTTCTTCATGTACGTATACAACAATATGTCAATAATAATGACAATACCAATTCGTTTTAAAACTGCCTTACATCAAGCATAGATAACCAATTATTTATATTAACATGGGTATTTTAATACGTGTAATTACTTTATTTCGAACACTTAACCATGTACAATGTGACCTTAGAACGGGGTACCCCAGTAAGGACACATTATTTTATAAAAAAATTGGTAAATAAAAAAATAAATATGCAAAGGTGGCAGATATTTTTAATAGCACAGAAAGAACTTACTAAAAAGTATTTCACATGTTTTTTGAAAACAGTTATTAGTTTTAATATTTTTTTAGCCATATTATAAATTTTAGTTATATTCATGAATATCAAACATCTATTTGACTTACACATATTGACAGGTAATAATGTACATAAAAACGACAAAATTTTTTTATGTTGTTAATTTATTACAATTTTATTTCTTGTTTTTTTAATCGTTTATTAATTCTGTTTAATTTTTACAAATCAGAATAGTAGAACTTTTCATGAAATTAAGCTTGCCGAGAAAGTAAAAAATGCTTGTTTAAAGTGGCCTAAAAACTTCGAAGCCTTTCGTATAAAATGTTGAAAACTCAAACGAAATTTTCACTGACTTCAATCCTCCTACACACAAAGTGTACCGAGAATTTTGTTGGTTTGTTTTGCCCTAAATGCTCACTTAGCTGGAATAAAAGTTCTATTGCAAATTACATCAGCTCTACCCTTTTTTACAGATACGATATATTTGTAATACAGTTGGATTCGATGTGAAACCGCATAATAAGATCAACAACCCTTATAATCGTATTTTCCCGGAAACACCTTGCGCTTTCACCATTTTCGCTTTTTTCAATAAAACAGTCGTTTTGTTTTATTTCTCGTTTTAAAATCAATTTTCCGCTTTAGGTTGTTGGAAAGTTATATCGCTTTTGACAAATGCTTTTATTATCATATATTTTTTAAAATTGAAAGTGTGTACATGTGTTATTACGTTTTATTAGGTATGTATTAGTTTTATTAGGTATGTATTTTATTAGGTATTTATTAGGTATGTATTAGTTCCTATCTAGGCAGATTGCCTGTTTTAAGGAACCAAATGCTTTAGAAATACAAAAAGAAATTATGCTGCAATTTTTAATATATTTAATAATTATATCTAATGATTTTTATTTTAAATAAATGAAAAGAAAATACTTTGTTTTAAGTCACTTTATTTTTATTTAACGTCTACCGGTATCGGTACATCCGTACCATCATCAGGACTGTTACAAAAATAATGTCTAAAAATACATTTAAATATAAAATAATAATACAATTAAAAGTACATTTTTGTAACAGTCCTGATGATGATACGGAGGTACCGAAACCGGTAGATGTTAAATAAAAATAAAGTGACTTAAAACAAAGTATTTTCTTTTCATTTATTTAAAATGTCAAGTCACAATGTGTTTGCTTCTTTTGAAAGATTTCCATTTTCATGTTATTTAACAATTACAGGTGAATTTTTATTGGGGGATTTATATAACGGAAGAGTGACATCGTAATTCACGAGATTAGTAAAATATTAAGTTTTTTTTTTAAATTTTGCTTCCACACAACATGCTTGGAGAAAAATAATCTCCCTCAGGTCCTATGTCATCTTAGATGATGCTGTGTGGAGGGTCTTTTTAAGGAAGAAAGAGGAGAGGATAATTTGTAAAGGAAAAATGTTTGAAGGGTGGGTAAGTTAGGTTAGGGACCTATGAATCCATCCTTTCAACCGCGGTGCAAGGGGATGGGTCGAGAGTCCGGCTGGAGAGGCCAAAAAATTTCCCTCAACCATTCTCTTACGATCCTGCCGCCAAGACGCAGATAATCCATTGACCACCACAACACGGGCATGTGCCTAGCGTGATGGTCGTAAAATTCTCAAAACATGTAACCAGCAGTTAATAAATAAAGATTTTTTTTTTTTAAATCCTCGCCCTGTAAACCCGGGCACCAAACGTAGCGAACCACTTGGGGTGACCTATAACAGGTTAATATTGCCTTGACGTATCCTTCGATGAGAGAAAATTGGTTGCTCGAATTCTCATTTATCAGGGTAGGTGGTACAGGGTAGCCTATTATATAACACCTGACCCCCCGAGTCCTGCTAGAATTCTAAGAAGTCCTATTTAAATTTTAATCATAATTGTGCTTTTCTAAAGGCGATGGAAATAGCAGCAAGTAGCGACAAGGACGGGGCGTTATTATAAAATTGCTAATTGGAAAATGGAAAGGGTTGTTGATTTCCCAATGGACTTTAGTAGCAATAATGTTAGAGTGAGGTTTGCATAACAATTTATCATGTCGGAGGTCTGCTTCGTTTCTCAGGCTCAATTCTCGTTTTAAGATGAGTATTATTATACATATTATTCATAATGGGAAACGAGCCGGAGAGTTCAATATTAAAAAAAATTACAATAAATTTATTTTCAGTTTCAGAAACGTTTATGTTATCTTATTATTAAATCGTGTTACTTAATAACATTTTTGAAAACAATGCACTTAAATTATCGACCTTCGATTAGGAAATTGTGCACATTTTCTTTTTTGTTTTATTTTTTCCACAAAACTGGCTAATCTCTTTACGAATAAACGTGTTTCAAACTTTACACATCTGATAATTTACCATTCATTATTATTTCTTTATCAGTAAGTAAACGCGTTTATTAGGCCCCTAGTCACCAACCAATCATCCATCCACCAATATCTTGAAGGGGTGGGCAGAGCGGAGACTGCTACACAACTCCGTTTTGGTTCATCCTCCTTGCTTCCTCCACATTCAAACGTAGTGCTATTGCTTCTTAGGTTTCCGAGAAATTTTCCTGCATATACTTACTCTTCATTAAATAGTCTCCTAGCTTCATTTTGTTTCAAAGAACCTATTTATATCAGGCTCCACTTATGTTTAATATTCTGCCAATACTTGATTGAAATTAATAATAATGTTCTTTCTCGTGCGCAAATTTGACAGCCGGCGTGGTCGAGGGGTAAGGCTCTCGACTCCCAATCCGAAGGTCGCGGGTTCGAACCCGGCGCGAGCAATTAAATTTTATTTAATGAATATTTGTTATTTCGTAATTAATTAAGTAAAAATTACATATGGTATATTTGCGACATGTTCCAGAGTGGAAGATATTCTCAGTATCGCCCTGGTATAATTCAGAATTGAAACGCTGCTTGAAATGGTTTTAGCCATGTTTAGTGACCAGATTTGAATAGTACTCCCCCACCTTTCTCTTCCCCATCTCCTTCCCCTCCCCACTACCTTCAGCCTCACAACATACCACAATTGGGGATGTCATAGTATCACTAACACCAGACGGGAGCAGTTGGGACTCTTGTGCGTTATTCCTATACAAAAAATTAAAGAACTTCAAATATAAATTTTTATTCAAAACTCTGCCGAAATTCAACAATTAAATATGTTTGCACCTGGTCTGCAGTTTTCCCAAAACGACTCACTTTAGCTTCCGGAGAGTATGTCTTTATAGCTTTTGAAACACATATTAAGCCTGCCACGGCGAGCAAATAGCGCCCGTTAAATTGTTAATTCTTATTTGAGAGCTTTACGCTAGTTTTTTGCGTAGCTTTTTTCTACCAAATCTAACGCCGATTATCATAGATTTAATTATAACGCTGTTTTGTTTGCATTTCTAAATGAAGAAACAAACTGGTAACTTTAAAATAGAAGCAGAAAAATGCTTTGAGCTTTTATTAAAACTTTTATTATGGAATAACCTTAACTTCGCTGTAAAGTAAGTCTTGTTAACATGCAAAAAATCACCCCGTTAAGTTTCATTGTACCGGCTAGAGCTTTAAGCTTTGTGTTTAATGTACTTTTAAAAAATACCAATGTAGTGTCCAGGTTTTGCATCGCCTACTATTTTGGTGAGGTGTGCGCTTGAATCATTTATTACGTAAAAAAATTGAGTTATTTGTAAAAATAACTCAAAATTGCATTTTTAAAGTTATATAGAGGGTGTTAAGGGACCTACTTGGCTTACTTTAACCAGTGATTCTTGACATTATTTGGAGCATAAAAGTTAATAAAATTTTGATGCTCAATGACATTTTTGACTTTTTTTTTATTTTAAAGAGAGAAAAAAGTCACTGGAGACCAAAATTTCATATACACTTTTTACTTCAAATAATGCTAGGAATAACTGACATGAAACATGCTCGACCAAAGAAACTAAAATATTTAATATTTATGTGTTATTTATACTATAAACTATGAAATATATAAAAAAAGATTTGGGAAATGCCTAAACATTTGGATATGTTTACCCAACGAAATTAAAACCCTCTCACGGAACAATTCGTTGATGAATATTGTTCTGTGATTAATATGATACTATGTTTCTTTCTAAGGAAATTTGCATAATTTAAATTTAATTACTATTGCATTTTCCTGCTAATCCCCGTTCTAATACTAGAAACATTACAGAGCTTGGCTCTAAATTAGCATATCGAAACCACTTGTAATCACCTCGCGTCGCCTGTGATGCAATATCTAAATAATATTTGATTTAGCTCCCGTGTCCATAGCGCCGTTCCGGCAGAAAGCCCCGGAATTAATTGCTACCCCTTTCCGGCAGCTTTTAATCCACGGACGCGGTAGGGCCGGACGTTGCGGCGGTCTGGCCGGCGGCGGCGACGTTCGGCGTCGGGACTCGGCGAAGGATCCGACGGTGTCACGACGCCGCTGAAGTGTAATCCAGCCGAAGCGGTGGCTTAAGGAAATTGTTTAAAGTATTTATAATAGTTGGCTTTGACTCGCTAAGCCATTTTTTGAAAATTTCCTTCATCCATTGAACAGACACAGAAGGGGTTAATTTTTATTGAGGGGTTTTTAAAATTACCTCACTACCTCGAAAAATCTTTCCAAATTTGACATCCCGTTTTTGCACAATGTAACGTTCGAATTTTCGTGCTATATTTTTTTAATAGGTGTCCATTGTTTATTTATTTCATTTTATTTTATTTTTTATTTAGACGCCCATAGGGCTTTTACATACCAAAAGCAATACATGTTTTGATTAATTAATTACAGTGAAGAGTTATAAGTGAATAAAAAACAGGTGAGTGACAGAAAATATTAAGACACATAATATAGGTTAGATAAAATATGAGCTGACAAAATGTAGGTAATACAGAATATAAATAAAGTAAAAATAGATAGCCTGCCAACATCCTCCAAATCAACAATAATAGGTATTAATAAAAATGTATAAAATTGTTATTTACAATAGTTTATTTAAGTAGAAATAGTTCGCACATACGGCGTTTAAAGTTTGCTAAATTCAAATTATTGTCAAATACATCAATATATATAAATAATGGTTACCAAGACTATGTAACCGTTGTATTGGGGAATGCAATTTATAGTTAGAATGAGATGTGTGTATATAAACTGTTAATGTTTGTCTAGTAGTTCGTGTAGGTACATGTAGATTTATTAAATGCAAGAGTTCACAGAAATCAAATTTAGAGTTTAATAATTTTAATAAAAAGGTTAGGTCGGTTATTTTTCGTCCGTTTTCTAAAGTTAAATATTTAAAATATTATCAAATTTACAAAATTTATTAAATTTATTATTTATTATATTTATGAAATTTTCAAAAATATATTAAATTGTCTTTGAATGTTAGTCTTTATTAATTATCTTTGTTTCTAGGTAGGTAAAGTAGGTTACACGGAGGAAAGAATATATACTTAGTTGTGTCTACAGTGTGCTTACAGATTGAGACAAAATATAAAATAGAATAAAGAATAGTGGATAGCACGAAATAAAAATATATTTTGACATAATACATAGAGAAAGAGACAGTTAATGTGTTCACAATGGGTTACCATATTATATCGAAAGAGACACAGCATCTTCCTGAAGAGGTGATTAAGAAATGATGAGAAACATACTTAATATTGAACTAATGGATACATTTAATACATAGTTACTAGTTACATATGATTATTACACAATTGCACCTGATTTTACACATTCATTTGATGATGCTTATGTAAAGTGAAACCGGTCGTATTATTAAATTAAACGAATTACGTGGTTCTGAACAAAGTTATTGTTTTATTTCCAAATTTAATAGGTTTATCTACCAAATTAATGTTCACCTGATCACGTGCGTTAATTAATTGAAAATTCGTAAAATATTTCATGGCGTACCTATACAAATTTTAATTTTAATTAATTAAATAATTATAAATAATTCATATCGCATCCATACAATACAAAAAAGCGCAAAAATAATATTCAAACCGTAACGACATTTTTTTTATAACGTACATTTTTTTGATGTGGAGCATTCCTTTGATTCGAGGAAGATAAAGATTTCTAGAATGAAAAAAAAATGAGAAAGTAGAGTCAACCCTTTGTAGAGTCAACCCTTAAAAAAATATTTGAGACCGCGGTATTAATGGGCTTAACCCCTCTAGTACATACCTACCCTGTTATTATATAGGTTTGAGGTCTGGTCTTTGCTCCTTTGTCGGCTGGCTCATTTTAATAATAAATTTACCCAGCCTACTGGTCACTTCACAAGTCTTCGTATTCGTTGTTTGGATGGCTTGAATTATGCTTGAATATAAAACTAATTACGTTTTTGACCCTTTTCTAGTTCTTTTTCATTTCAGTATTTTTACAAACGAAATCGAATAAGAGCTTTTATTTTTTAATACAAGGTAGGATTTGTCACATGTGAAAGAATTTTATTTAAAATTTTACCAAATCTTTCTAGAAATTATATGGCCCTAGTTGAAATGTGAGTAGAGTTATATAACACGTGTTAAAATGCCTTTCTTTGGAATCAAGATTTCAAATCTGTATTTGTAATTTCTAAGAATTTTCTAAGCTATTCCATAGATTCGTTAGATTTCCTTTTTAATTATTTATATATAACTGTGTTATTTTTCAAAAGGTTTGGAAAAGTACTTAAATGTTGTATTTTAACAAAGTTGAGTCTATCATTAATTTGAAAAATACTCCCCTTTTAAAAAGTGTCCTGATTGAGGAACAGCATGGATCTAAATCTGCTTCATCTACCGCAACACATTTACCTTCCTAATACCTTTGGAAGAAAACTCACAGGTGCACCAACTTTTCTTAAATTATCTCAAAGCCTTTGGTGAAATTAATCACTCAATTCTAATAGCCGAACTTCATGCTATCGGTATTAGAAACCCTTTATTTCGCTTTCTTAAAATCTTATTTATTCTATATGCCCGCCTCCCATACTCAATTTCGGAGGCGGGTATGGGTACCGCCGCCCGGGAACCATTTATTGGATAACCAACGCCTTTGCTATAGGTCACCCCAAGTGTTTCGCTACTTTTGGTGACTTAGCAGGGGTGCCCGGGTTCATGGGGTGAGGTTTGTCTAGATCTTGGCGGCGGATGATCTGGATACATTGAACCCCAGATTTCTACTCAACCTTTCCCTATTCCTTCCAAGAACTTCCTCTCCTTCCTTTCCTTAGAAATACCCGCTATACAGCATCCCCAAAAATGACAAAGGCCCTGAGGGAAATTATTTTCCTCGGAGCCTCCTGTGTGGAGCTAATGAAAAATATATATATATATATATTATACATTTATGTAATGGGCATTAAAAATTCAACTCTCTACTAATTATGGGTAGCATTATCCACTGTCAGTCTAGTTAAGTTTCAGGCTTTGAAATTTTTGCTACAAGTTTAAATTTAATGATTTCTGTCGATCTTTACTGAAATAAATAGGTACAATCGAAGAATTTTATTATTTAATAATGTCTAAATCATGGATTCTGCTAAAGCCATGTGAAAGCTTTTAGTTCAATATTCTCTCTAATGTATATATTCATGTGTCTTTGCTTCATTGGCTTTATTTATATTATTATTTGTATACTGTGCCTTCTATGATAGCGTTTTTTCATTACGTGTCGTCAATAAAATAATAGTTTGCTAATAACAAAAATACTTCTGGGTAAATTAGACATATTCAGGTTATTGCATAAAATGCTATAATTAAGTTTGGCTCGATTTTCCGCTTGTATTTTTACGACAATATGTCGATTCCGTCTATAATACAGACGGCCCTTACCTTCCTTTTACATCCGCATCCCTATTCAAATATCGATTAATCCCGCCTCCATTCTTTCTGCCCGTCCCTCCTTGCATTCTTCCCTCTCCAATAACATCTGTTACCGAATCTAACTTATCATTGGTTTTGAATCATCCGCATTAGAATTTCAAATTGAGCCACCGAGACCCTATTAGCTAGTCATTAGAAAGAACTCGCTCCTTTATTCCTAGCGTATTATTTTTCATTTGCTTCGGTTTTTTTTGTCTTACTACTTTATTTTTTCACTTCTTCTATTATTTTTTTTTAATATTTCACGCTGCAGAAAATGGTTTTGCGAGATCCAATTTCAATGCGAATGTCATTGCGGGAAATGGAGGTTATTTTTTGTCTGAATTGCGAGAAGTTTTATAGCCTACATGTTTTATGTCTGGCGGACGAGTACCTACATGAATGACTGAAATAAATCGTGAACCATCTGATATCTGTGCTGATGATCTCTAAAAGATAAAAATATTATTATGGAATTCTTTTTTTGGGATGATAAGTTGAAACCACGCTCAAAAACTGTACTTGACCAATGACAAATACAATAATTTTTATAAAACTGGAAACAAGTTTGACATAAGCCTATGGCATTCCAAATATTCATACAAGCTTAGGGTCATGTTTATCCGATGAGGTCCTGTTGTTGGCTTTTGAATAATATGTGCCTTCGATAATAGAAGTTGTCGCTAAACGAAATGGCTAGCATTTTTTAAATTTAAATCGTCATTTTCTCCATAATATAACTATAGCTCGCAACCGTAGTTTCAACAATTCCCATTTTTTTTCCAAAATAAATTTCCTCACTTATTCGAATGAGAATCGGATATTGTTCTCTTCCTTCTAATCTTTTTAAAATTCACGCCTTTCACTCCCCAGATTGTAAATTCTGTAGTCTATAAGTGGGAACTTTAGATCGCATATTTTTTGGTTCTCCCTCTCTGAACAAAATATATCCTCTCTTCTATCAAGCCTTATCAAAAATTGCCACCCCTCCATTCAATATCTCATCTCTTCTAAGTCTGAACTCGACTCCAATATTCAGTATAATTTTGAAATTTGCCTATTTAAAAAAAAAAAATCTCCTAGAACATTCCAGGGTGAAAGCCAGAAATAATTGGAAAAAAAACTATAGCTCGTGCACATGTGTATATGTTTTTCTATCTGATATAAACCGTACTTTTTTTGACATCTTAAGTTACAGAAAAAACAAGTCATTTACTTATTGTAGTGAAGTTATTTTCCACTGAAAATTCTGCGATCGATGCCCACATACAGGAATACAAATATGATTGGATTTTTTCCTATTATATATTATTATGAAAACAGAATTTACGATACATAGACATACAAAAATAATTCGCCGCCTGTGTATAATTTTATTTGTAATTTCTAATATTTGTACATTCATTTGCAATGTTTGTCCAATCATTAAAGACAATATTAACGACTCTCAAACTAAAAATGTTCAACAGGAAAATCAGAAAAAGATTCGGTCGCATCCAATATTTTAACAGTTGACAAACGTCACGCGTTTCTACGTATCGTTTTTAAGTTAAACATCTCAACTGTGGAATGATTTGCCGACCTCTTCTTTTTTTCCCTCCACAATATAAGTCTATTTAAGTTTCTTCTCTCCTATAGGTTTATTTAAGACCAAAGTTCACTTCTTCCTTCCCTCAAAAAGACCCACCACAACGGAATCCCCAAATATGACATAAGACAATTAAATTAAAATTATTTTTCTCAGGACCTCCTCTGTGCAGTGAATGTAAAAAAAGAAAGACCAAATAAATTGAATAAACCCAGTGCAGTCCAACACTCCCCCTGCGATATTTTGTTTCAACTTTTAGTTTTGTTATATCTTGACTCTTCGATGTTCGTTTGCGATGTTATCGGAGATATTGAATTTTCGCCATCATCTCGAGTACCTCGGGGACGACCTCTGGGGTAAGATACGACTCGTAGTTTCTGAAATACATCGGGTCTTGACCCAAAAGTATTTTCTTAACTTTTTTAAAGTATTCGTAGAAGAAACTTATTTTTAAAGAGTAACTGAAAGCGACTGAAACTGTGTTAGCACGGTCACTTAGTTTAAATTTGATCATATGAAATTTAAAATTTCATCAAAACAAAATTATTTGGCTCTGGAACTTTCATGATATCAATACGGAATGAGTTATATATAGAATAACATGTTAATAATTGGTTACGCTGAGTTTCTTCAAATAAAATTTAAAAAAACTGACGTAACAAATAATATATAACAATAAAGTATATAAATTTGTTTTAGACCATTTTAATTTTAATTACACTCTACCGGTTTCGGAAGAACCCTTCCTTCGTCGGGAGAATATTAAAACCAACCTATGATACAAAATATTGATAGATATATACCAAACATTTAGGTGCTGGAGTGGGAGGTCAAAGAGGGAGGGGGGTAGTTGCGGGAAATCCATCAATAACCGAGCGGTTTATTGGAAACATATCTAGAATGGGACTAAACGATAAATTAATTTGGTTATTCAATATATTAGCGTTATTTTTTAGGGATTTTTAAATTTCAAGTGCTTCCAAGTTATCCAATTTTTTGCTTTTATTATTACGGTGAAGAATTTCAACCCCCTTTGACCTCCCACTCCAGCACCTAAATGTTTGGTATATATCTATCAATATTTTGTATCATAGGTTAGTTTTAATATTCTCCTGACGAAGGAAGGGTTCTTCCGAAACCGGTAGAGTGTAATTAAAATTAAAGTGGTCTAAAACAAATTTATATATTTTAATATAAATTATGGCGAGCAAAAAAGTTAATGCTTATTACGAACATGTAATAATATATAACATTGTAAACCTTGCTAATGTACAAAATGCTCTTATTTGGATCTGGAAAAAAGAATTTTAAAATGCGATTAAGTGTCAGATTGAAATGCACTTCCGAAGCACTCTTCGGTGTCGGGAAATTCGATGGTTTCTGCATAATAAATGCAGTGTCAATTGTCGGAGCCGCTGTTAGTGGCACTCGAGGGGCTCCTAACCAAGCGACGACGGCGTGGCGAATTAATAACGAACCACTCTTCTTTTGTCTACTAGCGCTGGTAAATTATTATTGTACATTCTTCGTGTATTGTGCACTATATCTGCTTCACGTCATAACTATTGTTTGTTTTTCTTTTATTATACTCATTGTTTTCATGTTTTTTTGTCTCACGGCGAATCGGTCTATAATCTATAACGAATTAGTGGAAGGGGGATAACCGACTGTCGTACCACTATTTCTGAATCGTTATTTTGAAATTTATTTTATATGTGAATTTTTCACAAAATGTATACAAATTGTTTTTACATGTTCATTCATAAAGAAAAATAATTATAACTTTTCCCCACCATAGAGTTTCAAAGATTTTGTGTTTGGTGAGGGAATTCAAGCTCAAATAATAATGTTATTTAAGTAATAATAAAATATTGTAAAACTATAATAAAATAAAATATTACAAAAAAAATATCGATAAAAGAAGAAATTGATAAGAAATATGGATTCTTAAAGTTTTTTCAGGTTATTTTTCAATTTAAGAGCGATTGACCAGCGGCTGAGAATAAAAGTTTAAAAATGCTTGCAACTATACAGGGGGGTTCCAATGAGAAATATCGACTATTCCCCGTATCAATTTTTTAAAATTAAAAATTTTATATCGATTTATTTCATTCAAAACCTACATTCAAGTAAGCAATAAAAATGCTCAAAACGCACGAAGATAAATTATTAAATATCGTGTACTTCTTGTAAGTATTTTTTGATAGTAAGTATTTATGATTTTTCAATAATATCTAAAGAACATAAGTGTGTAAAAAAAAAGTGAAACTGGTCGAACCCAGATGTATTATGAGAGTACAGTGCTCGTATGAGACTGACTTAATAAAAAATAAATAAATGTAATGTACATAGATAAATAATAAATAAAAATAAATGCTTAGCAACGTTAGCCACGACAATAGCTTTGTATTATTTGCTTTCTGATTTTTTTTATTATATCAGATAGAAAAGAACTAGCTTTGATCCCAAAACATATAAATATTTGATAATAAGTATATTAGATAAGGTAATAAATAGACTGTCAGTGAACCATGGGATATTTAGTTAAATAAACAGGATATTAATTCTCAGACAATAAAAATATTACCATTTGTTATTTCGGCTACTGGCAATATACCTAGCTCTCTCATTAAAAATTTAGGCTTATTAGATTTGTCAAAGAATTTATATATAAAAATGCAAAAATCAGTCATTTTAAATACATGTGGGATTACGAAAGACTTTGTAAATATTTATATTGAGGGATCAGTAGGATTTATCGGTCCAGTTAGGAGTTCTACCCAGCCGAACCCTCTGATATGAAAATATCTGGTGTCGCTGAATTATTTTCCCATTTGGTTCTCTGGTAGGTTAACATATTGTTCTTGTATTGTTTTGTATTAATTATAGTACATTTGCATAGCGTGGATTTACTAGATGATCATTTGTGGAAAAGTGTGTGGAAGGGTTTAGTTTTTCCTGTGGAGAAGATTTAACCCTTATATAAAATGTTTTATATAATAATTGATAATCTGCTTATTTATAGATGGCGCTAATTGATTTATCTGAGGAAAAAACCTATTTGCAAGATCGATTTAAAATATTTGGATTAATTATTAGGTTTTGCCTGTACATACGGAATATGAATAAATAGTTTTGTCCGTATACAAACTCAATTCCTTCAATAAAGGCATACAAATATAACATTGAATTGAATCACCTATTATAACATAATACAACATTTGTGTGCCTTTCTTGAAATAATGGAGTTTACATATATATATATACGGACACCACTTTTTTTTCATATACATATTGAGTACGTACGGCACCGACAAATAATTACTCTTAATATTTCAAAGAATAACATACAAATAGTGTTTTTCTTAAAATAATTTATTTATTATTATACGTGTCGTGTTGGTAAAGGAAGTACTGGACTTACTTTAACCAATGATTCCTGTCATTATTTGGAGTTAAGAGATATAAAATAAAATTATTATGTATATTCAAAGATATGAATGTGGAATGAATATTTTAAATGTGGTGTGCTATTACAAAATTACTAATTTAGAAGCTATATATGTTTTTATTAATTTATACAGAACACCTTAATTCTGCCTGATTAATTTCCTTCGTTATTGCTTAGTCCTTTCATGCACGCAGTGCTGTGAGCTCGTAAACAAAAATATGTAATTAAGACAAACAGGATCTAGAAACACATTAATCTTGGTTAAACTGAAGGCTGTGTATTTTTAATAAACATGATTACTAAAGCGCTTGCTGAGCGGCGTTGTTCTCCTTGGCAAATTTTCATATGATGCCTCTTCCTCGTTCTCGTTTCATAAACAATATCCTTAGAAAAATATTACATTTTTCATCTGCAAAGCCAACCTACCTTTCACATTTCACGAGACTTCACTTGCATAGAGATAACGCAATACAAATTTTCACATAAAACATATTTTGGTGTTGGTTATTAAAGTATAAATAGGACTAGCGCACACCCGTGAAAAATCACGGAATATTCTAAATTCGTTGCAAATCAGTTCAAATGTTAAAAATGACAATAAATAATTTTCTGTAATTATTATATTTATTTTATTACTTTACGCCTTTGGGGTTTTTACACAAAAATATTAAGTATAAGTTACCTTTATTGCTTGTCTTGAACCAAAAGCCAATCCGACTTAATTTAACCAGAGTAGCACGGAAAAATAGAAAACCAATGTAATTAATTAAAAAAAAAAAATAAGCCTTCTTTAAAATGAAAAAGCGCAGATCATTGAAAAATCACTAAATCCGAATTTATTTTTTTAGATTAATTCTAAAAAATACTGATGGCACACACAACTCAGAATAGAATTTATTTATAAAATATTTTTTTGATAAAAAGTATTATATTATTATAGGTAGGTACATACTTAGAGCACCAAAAAAGTGCTAAAAAGAATCTGGTATTGTAATACATTATGGGTACTTAATCGATATACCGCTTTATTACAATCAGTTCCAATTTTAAACATCTCACTTATTTCAAAGCTAATCTGAGTTATATACAACCTAAATTAGTATTTTCAGTATATTATTCTGTTTGTATCAAAATTTATTAATATTTCATCATTTCAAAATTAATTTATTTAGTCACAAAGACAATACAAGCGACTCTCAAACAAAAATTTGAAGGGGGAAAATCAGAAAAAGATACGACTGCATGTAAGAATTGATCCAACGTCCTTAGCCTTGCCGGAACTCTGCTCTAACCTCTGAACATAATCGACACTATCCCCTTCGATTATATCTTCATTTTCTTAACGCATATTTTTACTGGCTTGCTATCTTTATGAATGATTGCTTTCACCCCGAACAAAATGCAATCTAGATAGTGTCTTGGATTAATATATCCATTTTTATTTTTGTGTTGACAACTGATTTGCCTATTGACTGTGTGATCTATGGACTTTTCTGCGAGTCTAGGATGATTTTTAAAAAATATTTTTTGGAACAACTTTTTTAATGTGAATATTTTACAAGAGTACCAACTGCTCCCGTTTGGAGCCAGTGAGACTATGGCATTTCCAATTAAGGTATGTTGTGAGGCTGAAGGTAAGTGGGGAGGGGAAGGAGGTTTCGAAGAGAAAGGTGGGCAAATTCCTGGTTATTCACATCAGTAAACACTAAAGCCATAATAAGGCAACGTTTCAATTCTGAATTACACCGGGGCGATACTGAGAGTATCTTTAACTCTGGAACGTGCCGCAAATATACTATATATTATTTTTAAATAATTAATTGTGAAATAAGACAAATTAATCAAATAAAATTTATTTGCGCAAGCCGGGTTTGAACCCGCGACCTTCGGAATGGGAGTCCAAAGCCTTACCCCTGGACTACGCCGGTCGTAAAATTTATAAAAATTATTTAAAAAAAATACTTTTAGCTTATACTATAGGATTTTAATGTCATGTTTTATTATTTGTTTCAGGTAAAGAACGATTATCTATGCCTACTTCAGTCCAACGTTGTGTCACACCTCTGCAGCTTCTTCTGTTGGAGGAATGTAAGTATTATAAATACTTGTATTGCTTTATGCGATGGTAGCACCTGTTGTCCTGAGACAGTATGTCTAACTAACTAACTAACCATCACGCCGTTTCCCCGCAGGGGTAGGCAGAGAGGACGGACCGCCAAATACCTCGGTCTTGGCACACACTCTTTGCCTCATTCACATTCATACATCGTCTCATACATACTCTTCTATTTTTCTGACTCCTGACATGGCCCGACGCATCTGATTCACTTGATCGTGCCATGTCTTTCTCGGACGTCCCCTACTTACCATTCACACTTGCATCATATATTCTCCTTACGCTCCTTTCTTTGTTCATTCGCTCTACATGCCCAAACCATCTGAGTCTGTCTATGGCACCAATATTATGATATTCTATTAAGGCAGAATGAAATGACATATTATGAGAAGGAGGAAAATGGAACGAATGTTTAAAGTACTTACCTGCCTATTTGATATTCCGATACCGTTACTTATAAAATTAAAGCTATTTTAAGCGACAAAATAATTCTGAATGGTTATTCCACAATGGTCATAAAGTCGCTAGGAACATATTATTATGCAATGGAGAGCAAGCATACAATTATTAATTTCCTGGAGTTGTGTTGGTAAAAACATCATTTGTACGGTACTATTCGTCGCCCAGATTTGATCTCGCTACATTTGGCTCCAGAGTCGAGAATCTAACCACTATGTAACTGAGTATTTCAAATTAATCATTTCATCTACCAAATAAAAGTTAGCTTTCGTTATGTTCATTCCACTAACATACCATCCCGCCAATTCGCCGTAAGATGGCCTGCCCAACAACTCGGTATTGGCATACATTCTTTGCTTTAATCACAATCATACATCGTGTAATACATACCCTTCTGATAATCAGACTCTTTACATGGTTGAATCAACTCTTTGAATCACTTTCTCGGGCGTCCCCAACTTATTCTATCACATTATTATTTGTTTATTTAAATCACTGTATTGTTTCATAGTGCTTTCACACAAACGAAGTATTGAATTCCGTAAGTCTAAACTTGAAAGAAAAAAAGAACCGACTTGCACAATGTTATATTTTAATGCTTTGTATCTGCTTTAAACTAGAATCTAATTGGCTTCATTTTCACACCCTGTTTATCTAAAACAAACTCCGGCAACAAAAAACAAAAGGTTTCAGATTTCTCGAGAAACGTACTTTTATTGTGTTGGCGTTGTCAACTCTCGTCAGTCTAATAATACGGTAAGGGCCGTAATCGAATTTCGCAAAGACTAGGGGAGTTATTAGCATCGAATGCCTGGGATATCAAATTCCATTTATATTGCATGCTTTGGCGTTCTAAGGGCGGGTAGGCTGTAAGCTGCGAAGGTCTGAGTACAATTAATATTATATTTGTTGGGTATTACTCCTGGTAACGGAAACTATTACGCGAGTTTTCAAAGTTTATTCGACAATAATGTATTGTGTTAAAATGCCACCCAAGACTGATGCAAAAAAAAATTGTTTAGTAGTAAGGTTTTTTTAAGTGAGGAAACTTTTTTGCTCAAAATTGTGAAAGTCAGTCGACTGTCCAGTGCATTTTAGTTCATCCCTTGTGAGTTTTAACTTACTAATTTACTAACCATCACGCCGTTTCCCCGCAGGGGTAGGCAGAGAGGACAAACCGCCAGAGTTTTATTTTATTAAAAGCGCCAATATAAGTCAAATATAAATTTCATCGTTTTAGATTATGCTGTTAATTTACTAATAAAAATTATCAAATTAAAAAGACATGTCATATTTTGCTGATTTATTTGCTAAAACCATATAAAAATTAAGACTGAAAATGTAATAGCTGTCTTTGGTCGAAAACTTCTGCAATATAGACAGTCCCGATATAACAACCTCATTGAATTTCACATACCTACGAGAGTAACTTGTTCCAAAGTCCTGTTTAAATGCAACAACACCAGGACTGAGAATTCCAAAAACTCGCTTGTACCTAGGTTGCATGCAGTTAGTAATAGATACGCAGGTGTGTTGGATATATTTAACTGCACGGAAAGTAGGTACAAGAGGGCTATGCTATCATATATTTTCAACCAATATTAATTTAATCTAAGTTTACCTTATTTGTACTATAAAATTAGTACGTACTTATATCTTTTGCTCATATCTCATATGTCATTTCACAATCAAATGCCACAATCAATTGTTATTCTCTTTTTTTGTTTTTTAAACCGTTTAAACCGTTGAAATTAAATAAATATAAAATAAAAGTTTTAAGTAGAAGTTAAGACATGCGAACATGCATACTTTCCTGTGCCAGATATAAGTTCTGAAATCCTAGTGATTGGTATTACTATGTGTTTGGGAATCGACAATCTCTAGGTTCGTCGAAATTACAAGTTACTTTACTAACGTTATCGTATGGTTTACGATGCATATTTAACTGGACCTAACGTCGTTGGATGTTTTGAGTAATTCTGAAGCCAGTGATCTCGACACTTTTTTTTTTTTATAGAGAAACCTTACAAGAGTCCCAACTGCTCCCTTCTGGAGCCAGTGAGACTATGGCATCCCCAATTGGAGTATGTTGTGAGGCTCAAGGTAAGTGAGGAAGGCAAGGAGATGGGGAAGAGGAAGGTGGGAAAGTACCTGGCTATTCAGATCTAGTCACTAAACACGGCTAGAGCCATTATTAAGCAACGTTTCAATTCTGAATGGTGGTCTTACACCAGGGCGATACTGACAGTATCTTCCACTCTGGAACGTGCCGCAAATATAATATATATTATTTTTATTAATTAATTGTGAAATAACACAAATTAATCAAATAAAATTTATTTGCGCACGCCGGGTTCGAACCCGCAACCTTCCGATTGGGAGTCAAGTGTCTTACCACTCGACCACGGACGGTGCCCAGCTATCGATCGTATATCATCGGCTATTTCCGTACTCGTTCGTGCATTAGACACGAATGGAGACAGTTGCCACTCTACCAAGGTATCACTTAACGGAGATCTGTTGAGACACCTCAAAACAACACATAACTATTTAAAGGATATTTAAACTACACAAATAATCCAATACACCACATCAATATTATCTGTTTACATCGTAGATGATAATACTGAACCATTCTATTATTTTACAAGTTATACGTATGAAAAAATTCCTAGTGTTTCTTTAAATGCTACTTGACACAGCCCCCAACACATTTTTGCTCTTTTTCAAACGAGTCGTCCTTTATTAAACATTTTCACATTTTCACAATTTTCGCATGAATTTTATGATTTTTAATGTTAGCGCGCTCGCTCTCACGTTCGTATTGTCGTATCTCTCCATCTTCTTCTTTTTGAGCGGGGTTACGCGGCCTTAATTAAAAACTATTCGTACAGTGTTATAGTGTTCTATCTTTCCTGAAACATATTCAGAACCCAATAAGTTGTTGGAGTTGTTGCTATCAGCATAGCTCAAAACCCCAAATAATCAGAGAAAAACCAACTTGATACATTTACCTTAAGGTCCGATTTATTATTACAATATTAATTGATAAATAAAATATTTAAAATCACTAGTATTCGTTACTGAGTTTCTCAAAAATGAACAATCCCTATTGTCAAGTAAATTTTAACGGCCCTTCAGCACCGCCAGTTACTCGCGAAGGCTTCGACGGATATCCGCGGGCTGGGTTTATTTCGATCACCTCCAGGGACCACATTTCGCTACCCGCTAGTTTAGTTACTCTAGCTAGACGGCTAAGGGTGGGGGAAGGGGTGGGTTGAATGTTTGGGTATTTTCATTTATGAAGGGGGTATAATTTAAGTTTCCCGATTGTTTTTTTTCTTCACCAGATTTACAGGAACGGGTTTAGTTTTTCCTATGGGAAAAACTAAACCCCTTTCATACACTTTTCCATATAAATGATCATCTAGTAAATCCACGTTATGCAAGTGTATTATATAAGTATAATTAATACAAAACAATACAAGAACAACACGTTAATCTACCAAACTATTAAATGGGAATATAATTCACCGTCTCCAGATATTTTCATATCAGAGGGTTCGGCTCTGTGGAATTCCTAATTTGACCGATAAATCCTACTGATCCCTCAATATAAATATTTAAAAAATCTTTCGTAATTCTACATGTATTTAAAATGACTGATTTTTGCATTTTTATATACAAATTCTTTGACAAATCTAATATGTCTAAATTTTTAATAAGAGAGCTAGGTATAATGCCAGTAGCCGAAATAACAAAAGGTAATATTTTTATAGTCTGAGAATGCCAAATTCTTTTAATTTCATTTCCTAAATCTGTATACTTTCTTATTTTTTCAGAAACAGATTTTTGAATATTACAGGAATTTGGAATAGCTACATCAATGATATAAGTTATTTTTTTAATTTTGTCATGTAAAACTATATCAGGTCTATTATGACCAATTGGTCTATCTGTTAGTATAGTTTTATCATAGTAAATTTTAAAGAAATTGTTTTCTAAAAATGAATTTGGTTCGTATTCATAATATGGTACTATATTATGACAGTCAATCAAGTTATGTTTAATTACCAAACTTTGGTGAATTATTTTTAAAACCTGATTGTGCCTAAATGTATACTCAGACGGCGCTAATATAGAACATCCTGATATAATGTGTTCTATAGTTTCCGGAAAAGCCATACATTTTCTACATAAATCATCAATTTGATTTGGATCTTTGATAATATGCTTCCTATAACTTTTGGTGTTAATGACTTTATCTTGAATAGCAAGCATAAATCCTTCTATTTCTGCGCTCAACTCTCCAATACTCAACCATTTGTTTGACGAAAGTTTGTCAACATACGTTTGGTTGAGATAATTGAAGTGTTTTGCGTGAATAATTTTATTTGACCAGGAATCTAATAATTCCTGATTGGTATTTTTAAAAATGTTGGCATTCTCGTCGTATAAATTTAAAGGTGAAATATTTCTATTAAATTAAATATTAATATTATTATTAAACTATTATTTAACATAAACGGGAATAGATAAATGTTTTTGTCTGACTACTCACAAATATTTTGATTTCAGAGGCTATATTGGTTACATACACCCGCTTCCCAATTTTGTTAAATAAGATAACATTATATAACTTTTGTTTTAAACATTGAATACACAACAGGAAAAATAACAGTAATAATATTGTATAATTGCAAATTGCAATTGCCGAATTGCAAATAAAAAAGCGAATGTATATATATATATACTTGATGTTATTTCTGATTATTTTTCGATATAATTTCTCGGTTCTTATTTTGTTCAATGTTTGCCTCCTGTGTACCACTGTAAACATAATTATCATGTTACACATTCTTGTAAAAGCCTTCTACGGCGTATAAATAAATAATAACAGAATATATTAATAATGTTTAATGTGGGTGTGTTTATTTAATATGAATACCGCGCAAGAGTCCCAACTTCACCCGTCGGGAGCCAGTGAGACTATGGCATTCCCAATTGGCGTATGTTGTGAGGCTGAAGGTAGTGGGGAGGGGAAGAAGATGATGAGGAGGAAGGTGGGAAAGTACCCGGATATTCAGATCTGGTCACCAAATACGGCTAACGCGACTTTAAGCAACGTTTCAATTCTGAGTAGTGGTCTTACACCAGGACGACACTGAGAGTATCTTCCACTCTGGAACGTGCCGCAAATATGCTATATATTACTTTTAATTAATTAATTGTGAAATATTTATTTGTGCACGCCGCGTTTGAACCCACGACCTTCGGATTGGGAGTCGAGAGCCTTACCGGCCTTCAAGTGTACAAGTTACGCTTTGTTAGGTCGATATTAATTGCTAACTATGCAGATTGACTGTTCCAAGTAACCAAATAATAACGTGCTTTTTTGGGTGTGATGTTTACTTAACTGTTCATAGAACTACTAGTTATTAATTTGTTACTAGTACATATAGATTTGAACTGTTCATAGAACTACTAGGCATTCATTCGTTACATATGTACTAGTACATATTGATTTCAACTGTTCATAGAACTACTAGTTATTCATTTGTTATGTATGTACTAGTACATATAGATTTACTGTTCATAGAACTACTAGTTTTTCATTTATTACTTATGTACTAATAATAATAATAATTGGATGACTTGTATAGCGCCGTTTTTGTGAAAAATCACCTCAAGCGCGCTGTACAAATTTCAATAATTTCTACAATCTTACTTCTAACTACACACTAGAAAATATAAAAACCTATGGCTAAAACAATGGATGCAAATCCACCGGTTCTTTGATCAGCGATACAAAACTATATGTACAATGCATCTGAACAACCAGCGCGGTGCAGCCCAAAAATGTAAATGTACATGTATTTTTTTTATTATTATTATTATTATTATTATTATTTTTTTTTTTTTTTATTTTTTTTTTATTTTTTTTTTTTTTTTATATTTTTTTTTATTTTTTTTATTATATATATTTTTTTTTCAATGAAAATGTACAGGATGTTAAGTCAGTAATTTTTGTGGACGTTATGGTTTCGCATTCGAAAATGGACATTGGATCGAATACGCTACTCTGGGAGTGCTCTGGAGCGTCGGTAAGCGTCGGTAAGCGTCGGTCTGGTTTGACTTTCATACTCTACATAGAAAAAGGTAAATTGTCTATTAATGTTTATGGTTCACATCTGACATTTACGACAAAGAGCCCGCCTTTGTCTATTAATGTTTATGGTTTACATCTGACATTTACGACAAAGAGCCCGCGTTTTTCTACATCCAAACATAAATATTATTAATTATTACTATTACCACTATTAGAGGCAACGATGGCGGTAAGTTTTATGATTATTTATTTATTGTTTACGTTCGCAAATGTAATTTGTAAGATATCGGAACATTCACAGAAATGATTAGAATATAAAAGATATTATAACCTGCAATTTGCTTTGAACGATGTGTTTTACATGTCAACACATTACGTTATCTTAAAATTACATGTAAAACATCACTATTTGTAGATTTCTTTTCAATTGATGAAATTATTCAATTAGATATTGTGTACAAGTAATTCATATACTGCCCAACAGGCAGTTGGGCAGTATATGAATTGCTTGTCAATTCCTTCCTAAAAATGTAATTTGTAATTGGTATTTGAAATACCTTATGCGGAGGTATTTTGTAATCAGTATTTCAAATATTTGTGGCTTCAAAATACATTTTCACAAAAACATTAAGTGATAGATGGAAAGTAAGCTCCTCACATAGACTAAAAACACTAGAATCCAGAGCAATATATGTGTTATTCTTTTGAGTTGACAATACTGCACGTCAAAGCAAGAGACTTGTCAATTGTCATTTAATGGTTTCACAGTATTCATTCATACGTATTATTTCTAATTTGTGATTCTTAATTCTGTTATTTTCACGAAACTTCTATTTATAATAAATTGAGTTAATGGGTGTCACAACGTAAGATTAAATCTGGAATCTGGGCGTCAGTATATCCAGGAGTAACGAATGATTCCTTCCCTCCCAATACGGTGCAAGGTGAAGTTCCGAGAGAGCACTGCTGGAAAAGTCAAAAAGTCTCCCTCAACCAGTCTCTGCCGATGTGGCATGCCAAAGGTTCTGAATGTATTTTGTAATTTTTATTTCAATTACACCAAAGCATGTATTTTGCCCAGCCCGGACTATTGCTAACCGCATTTAATGTTGTTTAATTAGTTTAATGATAACATTTCATGTAGTTATATAGTAATAATAATATTTATAAATAATTCTTTTACAGACTAAAAGGGCTACTAGTGAGCAGATGGATGTTCTGGTGTCATGGCTCGGAGATAGGCCGGCCATGGCATCAGGGAGGTGTGACGGGTTAGAGGCTCGGGTAACCAACAAGAGGGAATGGGACGAGTTGGCCCAAAGCCTTAACGTCATCAGGTTTGGGGCCCAGAAATCGGGCGACAGATGGCAGCAAGTACGTATTTAATAAAATAAAACTATTGAACCTGAAACAAATACCTTACTTAAAATAATCTTATTTTATGGGTTTCTGAATAGTAGTTTGACTATTTATCAATTGTTTCAGACATGGAGGGACCTAAAAACAAATGCCAAGAAGAAGGCATCAAATATCCAAGTGGAGATGAACCGAACGGGAGGTGGATTGGTGAGATTCCCACCTCTCACCCCACTTGATGAAAAGGTCTTGGCCATCATGGGTCGCCTACCCATCGATGGAGTACTGGGAGAGCGTACGCTATACGTTGTATGTTTCAGATCATATTCATGCACGTTTATATTTTAATATTGATGGTGAAAAATCTAATATGCAGTTTATTACTTTCTTGTAGACTGAACTTGAAATCGATGCCCCGACTTGCCAGGTTGTTCCTCAATCGCCTGGCCCGGTGCTTGAGGAAGTTATCTCCACTGGGCCGGTGCTGGCCGAGATACCCGCAACGCCTGGGCCATCTGGCATCAAAAGAAAGGCGTGTAACCAAGGACTGTGTAAGTACTTACGATGAAATGTGCTATGAAAATCTAGTCTCCTTCATGGAAGCAATCTTCCGAATAGGCCCTCCATTGATATGTTTGGTGTAACTCTAAGAGCTAGTACGCACTAGCGGTCAGCCGCGTGGGCGGTTAACCGTGCGGGGCTGACTGCTTTTTTATTTTAATATGCAACCGCTTATATTTCTACGCACTAAACCGCCGAAAAATTCAATCTCAATCCTACTAATCAAGTGCTAAGCCAAAACTTTGGCTAGACACTGCTCAATTGCACAACTATGCTTTTACAATTACACAAGCTTAAGCACGCCTTAATCTAAGGAAGCCGTCCGATTAGGCCTTCGATTGAACCTCAATTACACATTGGCAGTTATAGTCGCATGTGGAGTTCTTCATAACATATGCATCAATCGTGGGGAGGAACATCCACAAGGTTGGTCCATGGCGTTGTCGAAGTTCCCAACATTGTGAGACATTATTGCAAATAATATGTATGTATGACTACTACTCGTAGTTGCTTGATGGGTATGTTTTTGACCCTGAGATCTATTATGTGTGTTACTTATTTCTTGTGTTTTCTATTTATGAAAGTAAATTGGTATTGTTTTAGAGTAGACTCGTTTAATGACATGATATTAAGATTGATGAAAATTTAAATAAAAAGATTAAGTTAACAAAACAATTATCAATTTTTAATTTCTTTAAATTGATCTCACAGTTGGATTTCCGATTGGGCCGTCTTTGTGACCCTCTCCTTCGTCTCCTCTTTAACTTAACCAACAGATTGCAATCTTTAGAGCACAGGCGTCAGGTGCGAATGCTGTCCTTGTTCTACTAATATTACAATGGAAGATGCTCCGAGGAACTAGCGACATTGAACCCCTCGGCACCGGTGCATCAGGGAAATTATTTTCCTCACCAACCTCCTGTGTGGAGTAAAAAAAAAGAGTAAAATCGTATTTAACAAATATATTTATAAAAAAATTACATAAAAATATTTTGCTTTCAGTTGGTAAAAGAGCCATCTCCTTCGACCACAGGTACCTTGTTGCCACTGAGAACATTGAGAGGGAAAAACTTCTTCTGGAAAGAGATAAATTGAAATTGGAGGAGAAGAAAGTTGAGAAGATGGAAGAGTTCGGTGCGGCCTTGCTGGCCGGCATGGGCGCCATGCTGGCCAGCATGGCGGCCAAGCTGGCCAGCATGGACGCCATGCTGGCCAGCTTGGCCGCGCAGAGGCAAGAAGATGCGAAATTCAGAGATGACATTTTAGCTGAGCTGTTGAAACGGAAGTGTAAGATATAATTTATTTACTATTTTGTAAGCCCGCGGGCTTTTACATTGAGTACATAATGATTAAAAAAAATTATACAAGGGTTGCAAAATAAAATGTAAGCACTTAAGCCGGTTCCTCAGTTGTGCCTTGAAGAACCGTAAGTGGGAGATGTCCAAAGACCCTAAGGAAAAGGCTGTACTATGTTAGACATTATAATGGCAACATATTATACTATTATTGTAATTTAATAATATTAACGTAACATTTGTATAGCGCAGTTTTGTGATATTTCACTTCAAGTGCGCTTAACTATAACAAGATTTAAAATAATCCTACAGTGCTCCATACAAGTCCTTACAAAATATTGATAAAGTAATTTTAAGAGGGTATTACCAGAGAATACTGGAAATTAGTCCTTTTTAAATCAAATTCTAGACGTATTGACTCTTTTTTATAAAAAAACATAAATTGATTGTTATTTTATCTGGTACACGCAGTTTTAAAATTTTGAAGAACAAAGTGTATTTTTAATATACTAAGGATATACCGTTGGTCGTTGGCAGATTTGTTCAATTTTCAAACGACAGATACTATTAAACAACACAAATTTTCAAATCATATACAACAAAATAAATCAATACATAATCTAGTCAAGACAGTTTTGAAAATTTAAATTTTAGTTTAATTAAAATCATTAAAAAATAAATCTGAGAAGGTGTTTTGTGACAAAAATACCTCAGTTTTTCTATTTATTTAAGGTCTTACAAACTAAAATATTTAAAAAAAAATTTACACACTTATTTTGTTTACACATTATTGAAAAATCAGAAATATTTATTATTAAAAAATACTTACAAAAAGTAAACGATATTTAATAATTTATCATTAGTGCGTGTTTATTGCTTACTTGAATGTAGGTATATATTAAAGCAAGTTTTGAATGAAATAAATCGATATAAAATTTTTAATTTAAAAAATTTGATACGGGGAATAATGGATCTTTTATTCTCAGCTGCTGGTCAATCACTCTTGAATAAAGAATATACAGAATACGAGTATAGAAGGCAATGACAAGAGAACAAAAATTAACAATAATAGTGCTGTTATAACACAGGACAAAACAAGAACATTAAAACTAAAATATATTATTATTTATCCAGCGGTTTTGTCTGACAATTAACTACATGAGGGGTTTAAAAGCAAGAACGCCACTCTCCACATTACTGTTTACGTTGTACTCCATTACATTGTACTCCATTACTCTCGCAATTTAAAAACAGATGAGGCAAAACTGACAACATTGTAAGTTTGAAGCCTCAATAATGTAGATGACAAAGAAGTATATAATTTATGTATGGGTGTAAACAATGGGCAAGCAGATAAAATAAGCTCAAATGCCAGAACCAGAGGATGTGATTATTGAAAATGAATTTGGATAGATGGTTAGAGATACTCAAATTTGGCGATTGAGAGTATCAACAAGCTCACGTTGAGTTATCCGACCTTGCCTGAGGGAATCGTTACGTTGATCAATAATATTATTGACTTCTCCAAAATCATCTTCAACGAACAAATCCTCTGGTTCTGGCATTTCAGCTTCAATATCTTGAACTTCTGGCATTCGAGCTTCAATGGCCATATTGTGAAGGACAGCACATGCATTGGCTATCCTCACTGCCATTACTGGCGTGTAATGTAAAACGCGATGTTTTAAGAGACAGCGCCACCTTCCTTTTAAAACACCAAAGCAGCGTTCTATGCAATTCCGGACCCTGCATTGCATTTTGGTGTAATGGTCTTCCGGTGATCCAGGTACCGCATTTAAGATGGGAGTCATCATGTATGGCCTTAAAGGATATGCTGAATCACCTGAAATATTCAAATTATTACATACATTTAAAAAAAAAATTATTAAAAATTGCATACTTTAACAAATGACTTAACACCATAAAAGAAATTTACCTAAAAGCCAGAAAGTTTCTCGGTTATTTTCTGCCAAGGGTGGTTTTAAGGCACTCATTTGCCATATATGCGCGTCATGCGAGGCACCTCCGTACCTCGCATCTATCGCAATTATTTTAAGGTTGGAATCACAAATCTGCGGGGTGGAAAATTAAATAGTATGATATATAATAAGACTATATTATATATTATTTTCTACGTATTTCAATAAACGAAATATTTATTTACCATGAGAACATTCATCGAGTGGAAACCTTTTCGGTTGAAAAATGCCTCTTCATGGACTTTTGGTTTTATTATAGCTATTTGGGTTCCATCTATGCATCCAATAACGCCCGGAAACTGATATTTCTCATAAAATCTGAAAAACGTACAATTTTTATGACACAAATAGACTTACATAGGTACTAAACTATCAATATAGTTTTTTTTATTGTTTTAGAAGAAGCTGAGAGCTGCCCTTGCCAAACGGGAGATTCATTTTATTGATAAGTATGAATACAACATTTTGTTCGATTAGAGTGAATATGATATGATGTTCCACTTTCACCTCCCCCCTCCCCTCTTCCGCTGTCCCCCTTCTCTCGACCCCCGTCACACATTCCCCTTCCCCCTCCCGCTCATGTATTTTTAGAATACATGACACGTTATCAGGACCCATTCCCCTTCCGCCTCCTCTTCCCCTCCGAGTTTCCTTCCCTTCGCGTGTTCCACTTTCACCTTCCCCCTCCCCTCTTCCGCTGTCTCTCTTCTCTCGACCCCCCTCAAGCATTCCCCTTCCCCCTCCCTCCCGCAAGCCCCCTCCTTAATTCCCTTTCGCCCATCCTGCCTTTTTTTCCCTGCCTCTAAACTCCATAAAATACACCCATTTTTCAAACAACTCGCCTTTGACCTATTTCAATTTTTATGCAAATTTCATAATGCCAGAGCTCTTTATTTTGCTATTCTTGACGGAGACAAATCCAACAAATCAAAGATCATAAAAATCGGTCCAGCCGTTCTTGAGTTATAAATGGTATAACTATCCCGACTTTGTTTTATATATTAAGATTGCAATTTAACCGTGTACTTAGTTGTAACATCTCTCCTTTACTGTATGTGTTCTAAATTGTATTTAATGAAACATTTTTTAAAATTTAAAATGAGGAATTATACAATTTGTCCAAATAGACATCTAGGTTGTATTAAATCTTCAATTTACCTTTGATGTAATTAATAAAGTAACGATACGTTACAGAGAAAAACTTGCTTTTATTTCTTTGATAATTGTTGTTTGTGAATAATGAATGCATTTATTTTTGTACTTTTCTAATTATTTTGTTATTTTGCTTTCATGTTCTCGCTTCATCTTCTGAGTCATTTCCTCTGTTGCTGAGAATCGAGACTCCTACTTCAAAAGCCCTGATGAACGAGGATCATTCACTACTCGCGGTTCTTCGCCATCTTCCCAGATGCCGTGATACTTGGCCCCTCCGACATATTGATGTTGTTATATTATGTTATGTTATATTATGCATATATGTAAAATATATTGCCTAGGTTTTTAACGCTGAATCTCTTTGCGGAGGACGTTTTTTTTCTTAACGTGTCTACACAGATTTTCAAAGCTTTTCCTAGAGCGTAGAAGCATGGACTTTTGTGGAGACTTGTTTATATTATAAATATAAAAATATAACACCACATATACAATTTTAGTTGTTTTTGTAATTCTTATTGTTCCTCCCTTCAACCTCGATAGAGACGATATGCTATAAAATTAATATTACTGTAATCGTAATAAGACTGACCGTTTTTTGCCTGAATTTCCAAAACCACACTGCACTGTGTTTCATCATCGTTATGAAATTCAAGTAAGTGTAAGAAAGACAGAGCAAAGTTAATTGGGTTAGAACCAAAAGGCACAAAGTCAGTGGTAACTACAAACCTACATGGAAGGCATTTGTATAGTCCTCTTCTATTCTATGACTAGTAATTTTTTTATATTTTTTTTTATTTAATTTTATTTAGGAAACAGTTTTACAAAAAATCATTGAACATAACACTCGTGACGCACACAGTGTTAAAAGCGCTAGCGTTATTTGTTATGGCGTATTTCATGGGAATGTATGGCGAGCGATATGCTGAAAGAGGCCAAGCCAACTAACGCTTAATAATGTTGAATGTTTTCAATTCGGTTAATATAAGTTTGGTATTGAGGATTCCAAATGACAGGTGCAAATTCGAGATGAGATCTTACGTTTGCCATATAAAGTAGTTCAAGTGTAAAAGGTTTATTGAATGGTTTTGTGACTCGTAGAATGAAGCCCATTTGTTTTTAGGCTTTTTCTAAAACGTTTTCAATATGATTTCAGTAATTTAGAGATTTTTTCTACTCGTTGGAGAGGAACATGGTTTAGACGGTAAGTATGGATGATTTGGTGACATTTACGTGAAAATTTTATCACATTACATTTATCTATGTTTAGAAATAATTGAATTTCTATGCAATATTTATTAATTCTATTAATATCTTGTAATTTGTTACAATCATCTGCTGAGTTTATGTATTATATATTTAAATCGGCCTTAGACTATGCCTGTGTGTTAATATAATATTCATGTTGATTGATGTGTTCATTCCTCGACACAAGGTGATGGAGATATGACATAATATTACGAGTACATAAAATAATTACACATTAGCCTGTTGTCTGAATATGCCTCAATCAAGATAATTAACAAAATATAATAAATCTGAACATACCCTTGTTTGACAGAATTCCTTTGTTGCTCGGTACTTGGGAATCTGATATGTCGACCCATGATTTGGTTAATAGCCGACACGATCTCATTCATGTGTCGGCTTACAGACTTTTGCGATAGACTAGAATGAAAGTCATTTCCTACTATTTTTTGATACGACCCTGTTGCAAGGAACGACAGTGTCGTTAGAACCTTAAAAATAAATAATATATTATAAGTATAGCAAATACATCAAAAAATAAGATAGGCAGAAAGAAAACAAGACTATAACTGTTTATTTCATGTTAAAATTTCGATTTTATTTCCGGGAGTCCTGGGGACTCCACCAGGTAAATTATGTATGTATGAAATCACCGGGTAAATCAAGGGTTAAGTGAAATGGATTAAGATATCAATTTATTCATAGAGGAATCACGTAAAGCCAGTTAATAAAAACTATTTATAAAAAAACACAACAACAAAGCAAAACCTTAGCAAACGCCATCTCTTATGCCATTTATACAACAGACGAAGCCTCGAGTAGCACCACTGTGACCTGCTTTTAACATGTTCATACCTCAATTTACCGTCCACCATTATTCCAAGGTTGTGCGCAGCGTCAACAAAGGGAACGGTGGCTTCATGTATTTTTACAACATGTCCTCCATTCCTTACACATGATATTTTTTGCTTAGTTCCCATTAATAAAGCAACAGTTTTTTGAGGATTGAGAAGTAATACTCCCGTGCCCAAGTGCAAACTCTACGTAGATCATCCGTTACCATATCCACCGCCAGATGAGCGTTACTTATGTCAAATGATAAATATTATTGTGTGTCATTTGCGACATATAGTATTTAATAGATTGCATTATGTCAGCGGCATATATAGCAAAAAACAATGGCCCCAGTATCAACCCCTGCGGTACCCCTCGCGTTATCTTTACACGATGAATGTTTTAGAGCCCCATTGATTTCCCTGTAAACTGTGTGCTGAGTTCTATCTTTGAAGTAACTCTGAAACCATTTTATTGTTTCATCGTTAAAACCAAAGTAACGCAACTTTCAAACAAGCAATGGAATGCTCAATAAGTCAAAAAATGTAGAGAAATCTAGAAGAACTAATACCGAGGCTTTGCCTGCATCATTGGAGGTAAGAATATCGTCTGTAATGCATTGCAGAGCTGTTGTGCTGTGACCTTTACGAAACCCCGATTGATGACGAGATATAATCCCGCAAGTTTCAGTGTTGACTATTGGTCAAACACAACTTTTTCGAGTACTTTGGATAATGCTGGTATTATGCTGCTCGTTCTGAGATCACTAAGACTAGTGAAAAATTAAATAATTTCATATTCACTTTGAGTTCCAAGGGCACTGCGGTTGTTCGTCTACGTACAGGGAGTATTGGCCGCAACTCCTCACACAAAGCTCTGTATAGGTCCTGGGACAGCCTGTAGTTTGCCACAAATAATGTGACAGGAATAGTCAAAGGGTTTGACAGATCCCTTAACTGTCGTCTTTGGACTGACTCATTTCTCAGCTCTTCCCTGCGCAGAACTCTATTTAAAAAATGCAGACGCAAATAATTGTCCATTGAAGATTGGCTGTGGCTAAAATAATATTCATAAATTATTAGCAGACCCGCACCCTTTTGGTACATAATAATATAATAAAGGAAAATATTTCCTTAACTTCCTAAAACAAACAACTATTTTCTAAGGAGAGGTTATGTCACAAAATTCCATTTTTATTCAAGCTAAAATTTTCTTATAAAACGAGTCTTTGCCGGGTTGGTCTACTGCGAAAGTTTCGTTTCTATCGAAATACGCACAAAATACTGAAATAACCCAAACTAAGAACTATTTTGTGCATTTAAAAAGTGGTTTCTTATAGTAATTGCTGGAACGAAGTGCAATTACAATATTCTGTGCCTAAAAGTGCGGCGATTTAGGTAAAAACATCTACCAACCCGGTTGATATGTCGTTAATTCGAAATAAATCATATTACTTACCTTAAAACCACTTTAAAACAATTAAATTCGTTTTTATTAACTTCAAGAAAAATGTCATTCGGCGATGTGTCAACTCAAAACGTTAGTAAGGATTCCAAGCCGGAGGTCTGTTGAGCTGTTTTGTGAATCAGGAAATGAATGCGTCTCAGACTCACACATGGGACGTAGAGATTACCAAATTCAACGAGAACTGTCAAAACACAAGGAGAGACGCCCGGCGTCGGCCGAGAACGAGACGTATAAACGTAGAGACTACCACTGATTGCGAAACTTTGCGAAACTGTAAAAAATATGGGTGTGTGCGTAAAAAAACGTAGTCACGGATGTTTGTGAGAGGTACTGACTTCGCACCCAGGACCATACTTACCTGGTAGGTCACTTGAGATTAAAGTTAAAAGATGTTTATTTATATACAGTTTGCGCGCAGAGGACATAATAGCGAACACATGTTGTTGGAAAAGTAATTATTTGATATATATTATGTTATTTAATGAACGTGTTTGGGAAAAGCAAAATTAATTAATGGGCGGTACAGAGTAGTACATGAATTTTATTTATTTTCTTAAATGAAGTCTCAGTCTCTCGTTAAGCGACGGATTGCTGTGAAGGCTTCGAATGATGTTAATCTAATAAGAAAATAGATTAAGATAAATTATAGGCAATACATAATACAAATAGATTTATTAAATTTAAGGGTATGAGAGCCTAAATAAGTAGGTTTTTAGTTTTGACCTAAATTCTGTTGGGCTTGTTATGCCCCTTAGTTCCGGAGGGAGTTTGTTCCAAGCCTTAGGCCCAGATACTTCGAATGCACGATCTCCAAACTTAGTATTTGGCTTTCGTTTAGGTTCTAGCAGTCTACCTAGAGCTGATGATGTTGCTGATCTAAGGGTTGACTGCCTTGGACCAATGTTTTCCGGGACGCATAGTTCAGAGATGTAATGTGGGGCCATTTCATTGATGGATTTAAACACCATCCAGCACAGTTTGTACTGGATTCTTTACTAGTACATATATAGATTTAAACTGTTAATAGAAATACTAGTTATTCATTTGTTACTTATGTACTAGTACGTATAGATTTGAACTGTTCAAATAACTACTAGTTATTCACTTGTTATTTATGTACTAGTACATATAGATTTAAACTGTTCATAGAACTACTAGTTATTAATTTGTTACTTATGTATTAGTACATATAGATTTAAACTGTTCATAGAACTACTAGTTATTCATTTGTTACTTATGTACTAGTACGTATAGATTTGAACTGTTCAAAGAACTACTAGTTATTAATTTGTTACTTATGTACTAGTACATATAGATTTAAACTGTTCATAGAACTACTAGTTATTCTTTTGTTACTTATGTACTAGTACATATAGAATTATAGCTTATTCTCATTATGCCTAGCAGCCTACCGCAATAGTATTAGCATTGTCGAGAGGCCCACTTACTGAGTATTCCCTCCCATACGTCAAGTCGTGTGGACAAACTCCTGACAAACGAACGTCGCGCATCTACCATCCACTGCACCGTGGTGGTATTGGGTAGTTAGTAGTGTTGGTAGGTGGTGGAACTGGTCGAGTGGTTGCGTCGTCGACTCCGAGTCCGAAACTAATTGTGTTCGGATCCTCGCCGGCCGTGGCAAAGTGACAGGTACTTAGTCGGCGTTTACAAGGGCCGGCTGAGCCATTTAGGCGAGTATAATGTACGGGTGAACTGAACACTCCATTTGGCTTTCGCACTTGACGGGCAGCTGGAAAATTGATTGTGTTTAGCGTCTTCAGGGTTTGGAGATTGTTAAATCGATTGATTTCATTCAATCGACGACACGGAATACATATATTGTGTATTTCCGTACACCGTTTTTCGAAGAAAACTAGTTTGAATTTCAAAATCACCTCAGTTGCCAAAGTTCTAACTGACATTTTTTTTTCAAAAATCACCATTTCTTTTGCTCATTTCTAATTTCAAAGTAATTTTCAGAGCCATTTGTTGTATTTCTATTGATACTTGTTGTAGTTCAAACACCGAGTTTTTAAAGCTTCCATTTATTTTAAGGATCTAAAATCACTTTGAACCTTTTGCAATTACTATTTTGTTTGCATCTGACATTTATATTTTTGACGAGGCGCGGTGCGCAGAAGAGTTCATCACTTTAGTCGGATAGGATCACCCCGAATGCATAAGGTTCTAATTGATTTTTTTTAAATGACCTTTGAACGTAAAACCATTTTTTTGATAATTTTTACAACCAAAATAATTTCTCAAAAGAAGCAAACACATTGTGACTTGACATTTTAAATAAATGAAAAGAAATGTGAGAAACTTAAAAAAAATAAAGTGACTTAAAACAAAGTATTTTCTTTTCATTTATTCAAAATAATTTCTGTTGTCTTTCTGTAGATACTAGTATGTCGAAGTTCTAACATCAAGTTTTTTAAGCTACATTTATTTAACAAGGTTCTAACATCACTTTGAACCTTTTGCAATTACTATTGCCCGCACTAGGTACTATTTTACGCTGTTATGATACGGGTGACTCAACAACAATCCAACGTCGCGGGCGCACAGCAAATTTATCTGTAAGTTTGTACCTTACACGAAGAATTTTTAACAGGTACGTCTTTTTGTATGGGAAAAAAGTTGGAATTACGAAATAAGTCATTTTTATTTTTTACTTATATTATCATGTAGAATCACCCCCCAAAAAATACTGCACTTTACCCCTGGACACCCTGTATATAAACATTGCCGACTTCCAATTCAAGCCAACCATCCAAATAAGTTATCTCACATTTTCTTTGACCTTTTTGTCACACAACTAACTGATCGTTCGTAAATTAACAAACACATGATCAAATACTGTGCACCCGCATTATGTTGGATGCCTGGTTTAAACAACATTATTTAACACCGGTAACGAAGCATTATAATATTATGAAAAGGTGTGCCGAATTACTCCATCGTAATTCAAGAATAATCGAGGTATTTTAATTTATACACCTCTCCATTGTGACCCGACAGATTACGGCTTACAATAAGCCCCCGAATAAAGGCCGTATCAGGTACCAGGGTTGCAGAAAGCACCAGGGTAACATAGGAGCACTACATAAGTGTAGTGTTAGTAGGGGGCTAGGAGATCGTTTTACTCTCAATCCTCAGTTAGCCACACGCTAACGCCTGTCTTGTCAACGCTGTGTTTACCTCCACAGTCACTCTGTCACCCTATTAGCGGCTCCTGCATGATTCCACACGTTCCGGCGCAATTTGCATGGCAATTTCCTAAGTTTCAGACAAAAGCTATTATCTAAATCCAAGTAATGCCGATGTTTTGTGACTGGACGTAGGTATACGATGTGCGTGGTTCTGACGCTTATGATGTCCTGGTGCTTTGGGTGAATATTACAGCTATGTGCTTTATGTATTTGAACCTTACTTGGCTGCACGGAGAAAAATGTTATTCTAAAATACGATCATTTTATTCGTAAAAACGGTTAAAAACGGGACTGAAGTTCTTACGAACAAATTTCAGTGTTTATTGGCGGGAACATGTAAGAATAATTTGTTGGTATACGTAAATTCGTACTTATACCAATAAATTATTTTAACATTTTCCCGCCAATAAACATTGAAACACTGTGAATTTGTTCGAAAGAACTTTAGTCCCGTTTTTAACCGTTTTTACGAATAAAATGATCGTATTTTAGAATAACATTTTTCTCCGTGTGTGAAGATATCGAAATGCGTTTTTATAATATAATAAATTAATGTACGAATTTAGAGAAACCGTTTAATTAAAGATAATTCTTCGAAAGACATTAATTTACCTAAGTAGGTAACTTTAATAATTCGAGTGAAACTTAGAAACGCGCATTAATAGAATGAAGGCCACGACTTGTGGAAGATTTATTAATTATAAATTATGCTAACTACGCCGTTTATTTTATTTTTGCCTTGATTTCGTTGCGAACTTTTCCGCGTAAGAAATACACCCTGTCAGCTCACAACACAGGCTAACGCGAAACATCTGTTTATTTTTTCCCTCAAAGAAACTTTCACTAGGTAAGAAGTCGTTTAAAATCTACCCTTAACAGAGTTAGGGTTGGTGCTGTCGCACGTTTTAAATTTGTTTAGGATTTTCAATAAGTTCATTGATTTGATATTACTGTTTGCGTGTTGCCTAAGTTTTATGCAGAGACGCTTACTTGAATGCCAAATTATTTTCGGCGAAATATAATTTAAACTGTTAATTTGAGTAAATTTGTTAATTTATGGATTTGTTGTTGTTAACGAGCGTTATTAGTTGTGTTTTGTTGTTGCATCGTTAGAGGATTACGGTTTCAATACCAAGTTTGTTTTCGTTTGAGTTATTGATTAATAGATTAGTATTTTGACTGTTAGTGTAATGCACAATGCTCATTGATATCTTGTAGATATTTCTAACCTTTATCTCTGTTATTTTAGAATCTTGCATTATAACGTACAAAACACGCCAATAATGAAACGCAATATATAAGATGAAAAACATGTATAAAAACACCTTGACTGACCAAAATAGTCTATTAATTTTCCAGAAGTTTAAGTCCAAAAAACTACGAATTATTCAACACTAAGTTTCCTGTGATTAAAATAAATAAATATAATATTTTACTTCTTCAATAATAATTCACTTTGTGTTCAATTCATTTTAATTAAATAAGTGGTATACAAAGTGATTTTTTTTAAATATATATTTTTAACTGACAATCTCTTGTCGGAATTATCCAAACTGTTCAATATCACGGAGAAAAATGTTATTCTAAAGTACAATCATTTTATTCGTAAAAACGGTTAAAAACGGGACTGTAGTTCTTACTAACAAATTAACAGTGTTTCATTGTTTATTGGGGGGAAAATGTGAGAATAATTGGTTGGTATACGTACGAAATTACGTATATCAACAATTTATTCTTACATGTTCCCGCCAATAATCATTTAAACCCTGTTGATTTGTTAGTTAGAACTTCAGTCCCGTTTTTAACCGTTTTTACGAACAAAATTCTCGTATTTTAGAATAATATTTTTTCCGTATGGAAGTAATGAAATATGAATACCTTTTTTAAGAACCTTAAGCTCACATACATTATTTCCATCATGAAATTTTTATTATTGTTTGCAAAGAAAAATGTGTTCAAAACCTGGGGAAAGCCGTGGTTTTATAGCTTGTATATTAGAAGTACTGTAAATAAGTTAAAATCACGGCTTCTGAACATCATAAAATCCCAATTACAGTTTTTACTTTACGACAGTGTGAGATTGATTTGCATATCGTGTATCAAGATAGATAGCCCGGACCCGGCAACAATGACTGGCCTCTGAGTGAGCTCCGTATACAAATTAGATGCAAATTTGAATTAAGCGAGTTGGCTTTATCAATCGGGGCTAATTGCGACCGGCCATTTTGCATACAGGCCAGTCGCTTGGCGCTATTGGTCCGGTGCCGCTCGTGCACCCTGTAGGTGTATAGGTACCTACGACTTTAATTCTATTCGAAGCTCGTAAAGCGTGATACCATTTACAGGAGATAGTAACGCCATAACCCCTCAGGCCTCTCATACATATTTTGTCAGAAGTTAAAAAGATTTTACCTCCACCACGCAAGGCACGCCCGTGTTGTGGTGTTCAAATAAAATGATAATAAACGTAATAATTCTGAACGCATCTGAAAACTAAAAACTGTATTTGAAAGGTGATTATACACTTTCAAGTTTTTAAATTCAAAATTAACATAAATTTTTCAATTTTTTGTATTTGTTGGGCATTAACTATGTAACAATTTCTAGACATTTTGTTTTGAAGAGTTTTAATTTTCAATATACTATCGTTACTTAAATTTTAATTTTTCTGCTACCGGTTTCGATAAAAATTTCCCGCATATTACCAGATTACATTTATCCAGTCTTCTATACTAATTCTAAAATAAAAAAATTAATTAATAACAAGGATGTTTCTAATAAATTCGAAAAAACGGGATATACACTTTATAATGTAATGATTGTGATGCCCAGTACGTAGGAATGACTACTAGAAATTTTAGAACTAGAATCAGGGAACATGAACTCTGTTTACGAAATAATAAGTATTCTGAATTCGCCAATCATTTAATAGAAACAGGCCATAGCTTCAACAAGGAAAAAACCAAATTTAAACATATAAATATAAATTCATACTTTAACTTGTGCGCTTTAGAAACTTTAGAAATAAACAAAAAAAATAAATCAAAAATTAATTTAGTTAAAAAAATAATAGCACCCTTCAAATCTCCCCTTTTGAATATGTTCCCATGTGAAATTGACCCCGCCCACTGTTCTCTCCTCCCCAAAATCACCCCTCCCACTACCCCCACCTAATAACATCTAATTTATTTCTGTAGTTGTTTTAAATTTTAAGTTTAGTTTTAAGTTTGCTGGTGAATGGCACGGATGTGTCGAAACCGGTAGCAGAAAAATTTAAGTAACGATAGTACATTGAAAATTAAAACTCTTTAAAACAAAATAATTTTTTCATGCAAACACAAAGAGTTTTAAAAATTGGTCGCCCTACATTTTATCTAACTTAAATTACTCACAACAAAAAAAAAATAAAAACACACTAATATTTTATTAGACAAATGCATTATAAGTATTAATGTCACCTTATTTTTTTTGTCTTTTTATGTAATGAATAATTAAAAATAATAAAATAAATAATTAATACAAAATCACTAAATTTCTTACATTTTTAAATTGCGTTCAAAAACTTTAGTTTCATGTGTATATATATATTATAATTTTTCTATGGTAAACTTTTAGATTTTAATATAAATCGTGGCGTTTTCTCTTTCTAACGCCGTGTAGATTACGTTTCTCACCATGTCAGTAAGAGACACACAACGATTTCTTTGAGACATATAAGAACTGTTCCCAAAAGCGAACAATTTAACCCGAGGGGTTAATAGAGCATTATCCAATTGTTGGTGGTTCAATGAAAAGGATCGATTTAATCCGCATTCAGTCAGAAAGGAGATTATATCGCATGAAGGGAAAGGGTTTGGAAGAAGAAGTCGGGGGGAAACGGGGGACAAGTCACGATCAAGTGCATCAAATATTAATTTGAGACGGATCAAGTCAATAGCTAGTATAATATACTTTTTTTTTACATTAGCTCATACTGGAGAGGAAAATAATTTCCCTCGGGACATATGTCATCTTTGGGGATGCTGTGTGGAGGGTATTTGAGGGCTTTAGGGATGCAATTTGGGAGGCGGGTATGGGTACCGCCGCCCCGGGAACCATTCGTTGGATTACCAACACCTCTGCCAAAGGTCACCCCAAGCGGATCGTTACGTTTGCTGTCTTAGCACAGGTGCCTGATTTCATAAGGTTGACGTTGTGCGGGTCTTGGTGGCGGATGCCCACCACAAAAGTCCTGTTCACAACAGCCAGTGAGACAATGGCATCACCAATGCCATAGTCTCACTGGCTGAAGGTATCTGGCCAGGGGAATGAAATGGGGTAGATGAAGGGTGAGAAGTACCCGGCTATTCAGATATAGTCACCCAACAAGGTTAAAGCCATAGTTTCAATTCTGAGTGAGTAGTCTTACACAAGAACCACACTGAGAATTTTTTTCACTCTGGAACGTGCCGGAAATATACCTCACATTTTTAATAAATTATTAAATTGTGAAATAACACAAACCTCACATTAACTTGCTCATTAAAAAAATACGTAAACTATCTTTCATTTTTAAAACGATAAGAAACATCATGTCACTAAAACAATTAAAAATTTTTTACTTCGCCCTTCGATATATCAAAGCATTTTAACTTACGGTATTTCGGCATGGGGGGGAGCCGCCGTCAAATATATTAAGCCACTGAAAACAACCCACAAAACATTAATTAGGAACATGCTCAAAAAATCTTATCTGCATCCAACGGAAAACCTCCTTATTACATAAAAATGTTAGATATTAGGAAACATTAAAAAGATAATTCATAACAATTGCATAAAATCCTCACCATGCCACATAACTCACCCACAAAATACTAGAGCAAGATCACACAATAAATTCCAAATGCATACAATTAAATCAACTTTTGCCAAAAAGCACGAATCCTACCTCTCACCTCTAATATTCAACACCTTCTTAAAAGAAACCACTTACTCCATCACTGGTAAAAATCTAAAATGGCTATATAAAAAATGTAACATTTGGCTACTACACAAAAAAGAGAATGCATCACCAAGTTAATGCTAATCTCTTCCTAATCGATAATTTCTCATCCTTTATTTACACGTCATGTTTTATTTCCAATTATAGAAATTTAGTCTTTCTTCTTATTGATTTATTATTCTTGCAACTTATATTTTCATGTTTATTTTCTGACTATTTTCCCTTACACCTTTTATCTTTTTTAATGTTCTAATTATTACCCGTCTCAGAACAGACAAGGTCTAGTGAGGCGGGTCCCTTACTTGTTATAAAATACTATATTACCTTAATAAACGCCCGGGTTGCCGGCAATGAAATTGAATTGAATTGAATCTAATAAAATTTACTTGAGTTCGCCGGGATTGAAACCGCAATCTCCGGATTGCTGGTCGAGAACCTCGTCCCTTGCTAAGGATCCCATGTTGACGGGTAAGGTTCCGAGCCCTGTCGAAACGAAACACTTTGCTTTATTTACGGTGATGGATGCTATGAAACTGTATAATAATATTTATTAGTGTTTGTATTTGGTACATGTTTATCTATGTACTTCAAACATCAAATTTAAAATCGTGGTAAAAAAATTGCGTTCTTGTATATTTAAAATGTTTACGTCAAATTGACAACGCGTTGATAGCAATAAGCTTCTGGCGCTGCTGGTGTGAATGGCCGTGGGCCAACTCCCTTGTCAACAAGTGGTCAGCGGCTAATCTTTTTATTATCGTCTGAAAGCGGTTTTGTATGTAAAAACTCACTTTTAATGTCAATTCTAAAGTTGTAATATCAAAATTAGCTAATTTCACTATATTCACCGTTGGCGACTTTTCCTGGGCATTATCCAATAATTGGCTTAATTTATCATCGTTAACCATTTGCTGTTATGTTCTGTTAAATGAATTAAATAATTTAGTTTCTTATTAAATAAAATTAAAAAAAAACCGCATATTTTTTTTTCAATACAACTATAACATATTATAATTGATTAAATAAATTATATGTTTACTTTGAAAACCTGTCACTGAGACATGGTATTTTGTATTATTTACACTTACCTCTATTTAAAAGACAGACAAGAAGTGTACATGTTCATCGAATTTAAAGATAAAAAAAATATTTAAAAAAAAAGGTTTTAAAGTGTATTATTTTCATTATTTTGCAATTATTGTTCTTTTTCATTTTCTCTGGACCTTCTTTACTGAAGTCGAACATCAAGTATAAAATAATGAAGATGCAATATTATTAATTATTTTAATATAGTTACTTTTCCCATCAGCTGATCGCCAGTTTTTTTGACAATTTACAAATGATGATTAATACATCTAATTTTGAAAAATATTTTTTATTATTTTTTAGGTGGTAGATTTGAGTCGAATCCAGTTGCATTTACCATGCTGAATGCAAGTAATGCAACTGGATTCGACTCAAATCTGTATGGGATATCTGCCTTTAAAATTATTATAAGCAATAATTATTAGCCTGAAACAATCATCCATGTTGAAAAAATCTCCCGAGAAAAGATACGTGTCGCCGACGGGACTCGAACCCGCACCCCTCTTATTGCCGGTCAGGAGCTCTACCATTAAGCTACTGCAGGTTATCTCCTATTCGCCAAATGATTCAATATATAATATTTTAATTAATGAAGATAATATTAGCGAAAGTCAATCGAAAATCTGAAACAGAAAAATCAGAAAAAGATACGGATACATCTGGGACTCGAACCCAGGTCCTCCGGCAATCCGGGCCGACGCGCTAACCAACTGCGCCAACGTATCCCTATCCGATTCGGTCATTTTTAACTGTATCATACTTCGACTGAGAACCACCAACATTATTTTCATTTTTCTTATCGCATATTTTTATTGGCTGCTACCTTTATGTGTGATTGTAAGATTCAACTCGAACTAAATGCCCTCTAGATAGTGTCAGGATAAATTTTATCACTTTTTATTAATATGCGACATCTATTGACTTTATCTGCAAGTCTAGGATGAAATATTTTTATTTTTATTTTTAACTTTTTAACTTAAAGAGTTAAACCTCAAATTATAATATTTTAATTAATGAAGATAATATTAGCGAAAGTCAATCGAAAATCTGAAACAGAAAAATCAGAAAAAGATACGGATACATCTGGGACTCGAACCCAGGTCCTCCGGCAATCCGGGCCGACGCGCTAAGGACGCCGGAGGACCTGGGTTCAGATTTTCGATTGACTTTCGCTAATATTATCTTCATTAATTAAAATATTATAATTTGAGGTTTAACTCTTTAAGTTAAAAAGTTAAAAATAAAAATAAAAATGATTCAATATATGCCTAGTGTTTCATTCAACAATTATCGCTTATTACATTTTTTCATCTGCAAACTGTACCTATAAAATAATAAAAAAATATTTTTTTAAACTAGACGTATTTATCGTAATTTATAAATTGTCAAAAAAAACTGACAATCAGCTGATGGGAAAAGTAATTTCTGAATGACACAAAAGGCAAAAAGACGAAACCTTTCTTTGTAATGACCTCTGAACCCCAAAACGTATTGACCCAGGGGTGTATGTTTTCTACTCGTTACTACCCTCTCGGGTCAGTCAGGGGCGTAGCTCCGGAGAAAGGTCTTTCGTCATTCGGCTCCTGCGGAATGGATCGCAATTTGCAATTGAGATGGAAATTATGCAGTGCTTGGCTAAATTGGATGGTCTGCCGGGACGCATGGATACACCCCTGTGTGGGCCGCTCGGTGAGCGCAAATTAATGTTAAATGGCTTTTCTATTGATGCCGTCGGACCTGAATACGCCCCTGCTCGAGCTTATTTATTAACTTGCTGCCTACTGTGAATGTGCAAATTACTTATTATTTACGGTGACCCGACTAAAATATTTGTATAGCGCATTTACACTCAAAACGCCTTCAGATATAAATATTTCGTTTTGTTGTACGGCATTATATCCTCTCTACACACTTACTTTATGAATGACGACGAGCAGCAGAAAAAATCATTTAGGGGGTCAACTGTCCGAGGGATCAACTGTCCAAGGGATTAACTATCCGAGAGTTCAACTGTCCGAGGTATCAACTGTCCGAGGGATCAACTGTCCGAGTGATCAACTGTCCGAGTGATCAAGTGTCCGAGTGATCAAGTGTCCGAGGGATCATTTGTCCGAGGTATCAACTGTCCGAGGGATCAACTGTCCGAGTGATCAACTGTCCGAGTGATCAAGTGTCCGAGGGATCATTTGTCCGAGGTATCAACTGTCCGAGGGATCAACTGTCCGAGTGATCAACTGTCCGAGGGATCAAATGTCAGATGGATCAACTCTCTGGGGGTTAACAGTCGGGGGTTCAAGTGTCATGGAATAATTTTTTACCATTCTTTGTAATCGCACTACTAGTTTTACGGAGTTTTAAACAATATTTTTCTTATAACAAAATCAATGACGTCATCGTTCTGGTATCTTCCGTCTCTTTCGTTTTCAAAAAAGACGCGTGAGATGGAAGAGGATGCACGTGGATGACTTTCGTACGAGAACTCGCTGGTTAGTTTACTATGGCTTATGAGGGGAATGAAAAATAATATTACGACTACTTTGAGAAATCTTAGATGGGCGAATTTCCTGACGCCAGACAGGAGTGTTAAGGTTCTACTTGCATAATATCTGTAATAAGCGTTTAAATAAGAAAATATATTTTTATTATTAAAACTTTTTTAATAATAAAAATGACAATTTTTTACGGGGCGTTCCGCTGTCATCTCTTTTTTCAATCAACCTTTCGAAGATGTCAGTTTCTTCATCAGTGGGGCACTAGCAGGACTTATTAGGAAATCCGATTGTTGAGAAATTTGAACAATAGGTATTTTACAAAACTTTTGCTGTCACTGTCTCTCTTACTCTCCTGAATACGAAGCGAAAGGGACAACTGAACCCCAGGCTGATGATACCTAAATAAGATCATCAAAATTGAGATTTTGTATTACCCATTTTTCTCCTCCATAACTGGAACGACTTTTAATTTTTTTTTTTATTAACTATATAAGAAGAAAATACTTTATGTCCGTACGTTTGGCTTTTTAAGAAATACATTATCTAGTTTGTATATTGAACGTCTGTTTGTGGCGTTCAGACCAGGCAATTTTTGCAGGTTACTTTCTCAAGAAGTAACTTAGCCAAAACAATAAAACAAAACCTACCGACACGCTATTGGTCGATATCTACATTATATTAAAACATATTTGTAGTAGTGTCAAAATCCAGAGATGAAATTGAGGAATACATTCGTACGGACAAAACGCCGCCCGGTTTCCCCTTAGGTGTCAACATACGAATTAAAAAAAAACAAATACAACTGAAAAAAATTTTTAAATTTAACGATGCGACGACTGATGTAACTACCAATACATTTAAAACAAAATTACTATTAGTACCTTGTTGGTTTAAGAAGTAACTTGTTACACGAGGCTGACTGGATCTCGCAAGTTCAGGACGGTATATACCGGAAGTAGGTCTGGGTTTAAAAGGAGAGTAAAGTAAGTTAATATATCCACAATAGGAAATTGTTTCGAAGATACGCAGGCGTGATTTCTAAAGGAATCTCATAAAGCAGAAAATATATTATTCCTGATAAATTTTCTGAATTTGTCTATTTCCATTTTATTTTACTGTCTCGACCTTACTAGGTCCTTGACCCAGTTACTTTGCTTTGTTACCAATGGGTTTTCTTTATTTGCTTACGACATATTGTGTCAGTTTTGTAAGGTTCATAAAATTTAAATTATGTTCATGAAGTTTTATCATTTACAGAATTCAGTTAGCCGGAAAATACATGTATTGACTTTAGTAAGTACATTTATATTTATTAGTTGACTTTAATACATTTCTGACTTTAATACATTGGTTGACTTTATTACATTGGTTGAATTTAATACATTTGTTGAAAATAAATTTATAACAGTATAAAGATTTATAACCAGACCATGAACTAATATAAAAAATAATAACATAAGATAATTTAACATTTTGTTCATTTTTTATAAGAAAAACTCTCTTTTTAACTTTTGAATGTTATTTCCATCAATGTAATATATCATTGAAGAAGAAGATAACAATAATAATCTAAATTAAAATATGAAAATGAACAAGACACAGAAAAATAATAAAACATAATGGTCGCAACTGGGACTCAAACCCAGATCTCACATTTTAGCGGGACGCCGCTCTACCAATTCAGCTATTGCGTCCTATTATAAAACCGCCGTAATTGTCAAAGTCATATTTCAAATTTCAGAATTAACAATATTATCTTCGACTAATGTTTTTATGTTTCCACATTATTGGCAGCTACCTTTTTCATTGGAAAGAAGTCTTCAAAGAACGTATTTGTTATCCAGATAGTGTCTCAGATAAATATATCCGATTTTATTTAGATGGAACACCTACTTGTATTTTTTTTTTAAAGTAGGTAATTGTTAAAAGATCCCGTTGACAAACTGATATCAATCAAATATGATTAAAGATTTTCACAGCCAAAGGTATTTTTTTGTTTATTTAGGGATATTATGCCGTGTTACGCTATCTCCACATCAACACATTTGCCCTGATGATGGACAATGTAATGTTGTCCGAAACGTCGGCTAAAGAAGGAGTTAGCGTAACGCGGCATAATATCCCAAAAATAAACAACAAAAATGATATCAATCAGTTTAACGGGACTTAATATAAAAAAAGTAAAATAAGAAAGAAAAATAATTTAAAAAAACAACAAAGATTTTTTGAAATGAACTCCATCTAAACAATTGCAGTCCCGACTGATAAGCCATAATCTCACCTTTGTATCATAGTATTATAAGTGGGTATTGTAAAAACTCTTCCCATCCCTTTAGTTAGAGGATTAAGTATAACAGGCGCAATGCTCCGTTAGCTGGCGGCGTCATTAACGTTGTTACCCCCCCGTAACGGATTGCAGCGCCTTGTAACGGAAGGCTGTATCACTGTACCGCTGTACTACTTACCCCGCTACCTCCGTAGCCCAGTGCCTACTGCCAGTGTGAATGTAGTACGGGACTGAAGGCATCGCGGCCACCGTGTCGAGAATGTTACCGGAAGTAATAAAAGAGAATGAATATGCAAAGTTTTAAGCCTAAGAGGGAAGTTTTTGTAGTTAACGGGAACTATAAATTCTAATACTTTTTCATTAAGTTTTTTGTGTGTAAATGTGTTCACGTGATTATGGCACTGATGCAGGAATATAATAAAATTTATGATTTGCAAATTCTTATACTTGTAAAGTTGTAGATAAAAGATATCTGCTTACGAAAGATTATTTTTGAATGCAAGTTCATTTTGGAGCGTGTGTGTAAGAGTGTGTCGACCTTCAAACATTTAGTTCACAAACACAAAATTCGCTTTCCTAAACAAAAGTCCAAAGTGGAATCCCGTGGTTTATCTTTTAAGGTCAGATATTTAGAGCCAGCGAGGAGAGATTAAATTGGGAAATTCTTATAATTCCGGAAACAATCTCTCCTCACTAACGAGATCTTCAATATTGCCTGATTTTTTTTCTTGAAATTGTTATCTGTAAAAAAATATTCCTAATCATTATTTGTTAATATCCTATTTTGGTAAACATTACATTGTATACTTTCTTATATGTATAAATCTAAAATTTGTATTGTAATACAAATAATACTAATAAAAAAATATATGTTAATTTTTATGTAGATAGTTGTTTCGCAATACAAGATTTTTTTAAATTTTATTCAGAAGCAAACGTAAAATTCCAATATTCTTTATCCAATGGTGAGAAAAGCTTAGTTTCCATTTGTAGTTATAAATTTGATCTGATAAACAATTCTTAAATAATCTTTTGGTTTTTCGTTGCAAAGAGTTCCTAGGTTTAAAGTGTGCTCATAATTTATTCAACGAAATGAGTTTTCTTGCAGTCTCATAATATTATCTCCTAATCAACGTACTTTATTGCCGTAGGTACAACCTTTCCTATAATTTTGCTATCCTAATAAAATGCTTAAATATATGGGAAAGTAGTTGTTGATGCAACCTCTCCTGTTTCAAACGACTTATGAGCGTGTTGAAGTAGCCAGTATCTTTGAGAGATCCTATCGAGTAACTTGACTGTCTCGAGAGCTGAGAGTTGCCATCAGCGCGCAAGCAGTAAGCACTCTTTCAACAACAAAACAATTTTCATCTCCTCCCCTATCTATGGCATTAACACATCAGCGTCCGCACTTTATTTTCCGATCGTAAAAGTTTACGGCTCGTATTTTTACTTCGGCATTAATGTGTTAACAGGAAGTACACGCTGTACTTATAAAGTTTTTATTATATTTTTCATAACATCTTTATTAAACTCCCCAGTTTTAATTATGTCGTCATTTCCGTCAGTTTTCACTTAAAAGGTTCAATCTTTTGCGCTTCATTTTGACACTATCTTTTTAAGGGTTTGTCTCGCAGAAACTTCGCACATCTCTGGACCGCTTCATTTCGCCAGCAGTAAAATAGTAAAGATTTAAAAAATTCGGTTGAGTGTAGAAAAGGAAACGAGAAAAGGGTTATGTCTCTGGATATTAAATATTGAACATTAATACTCCTTTAAAAAATGCTCACCGCTAAGGGAATCGTTCGAGATGGTAGTCTGCATACATATTCAAGTAACCACTCGAACTTCGATAATGTAGTAAAAATACTGAAATCATGAATCTTGGATATTCATGTCGGCTCCTCTGTGGAAATTTGAATATGAAAAGAGAATATGGCGTCTATCCTCAAATAATTATATTCACACACATTTCTTCTTTGTTACATTTGAGCTTTGGAATCGTTCTCTGCCGATCTTTATGTAAATACGACTTTAGAGCGGTCATAAACCATTTTTCTTATCATTCGCACTGAGGGTGGTACTGTTGGGAAGCAGGAATATCCAACCTTTAAAATAACCCCTATGAAATATGTTTACAAATCGCTCTCTTGAAAACTTGATCCTGGAAAAACTTATGGTCACTGGCAAAAATAAAGGAAAAATTTTATACTTGGTTTAAAAAAAAGGCATGCACATTAGGTAGTATCCATGGTTCCATGATAGTTGTTCCACCAAATTCGGCCTCCTTGCATACATACAATACGCAGTTGGATTAGGGAAAATAAGGTATACCTACAAAATAAAACTTAGTATCGCCGAAGGGGTGTGCAGAGAGGATATACAGGCGAATAACAAAATTATAAAAACATATTTTCATTCAAATGCATCAAGGATAAAACTGCTCGTATAGCATCTGTGTATTCCAGTGTATAAGTATAAAAATCGACACAGTAAATAAATTATTTTGATAACCATACAAACTTTTATCATAAGTGGTATTTTTAAAGTTGATTTTAGGTTTGAAATCGGTAAATAATGTGAAAAAAATTGTAATTTTATTATAAACAACAGTCTATTACATTTAGTGAGCACATAATTTTTGATTTTGAAACGTAACTTTTTCTTTAATTTTTGTTATTATTAGTTAACCAATGTTTGATTTTTTTCATTAGTTTCATCATAATTAATTTTTAAAACCCAGGCGAAATTACTTAATGACATTTTAAAGATTTACGTAATAGGTACAAAACCATGTAATTTATTTAACTTACCTTATTACAAATTATATTTAATGTACTGTGTATTTTTTATTAAAAAAAAAAAAAAAATCATTTAGGGGGCCTACTGTTGGAGGAACAACTGTCAGGTCACCGGAATCCATAATTATCCCGTGAGGAGTGAATAAACTTAGATCACCAGTTCAATGAGCTTGGGGTTACAACCTGCAGCAAGGAGGGAAATACACAAGAATAAAATAAATTTTGGTTTAAAACCACTTTATTTTAACACATCCCTACCTGTTTCAGAGGTGCCTTTTCTGAAAGTGCTCTTTCTGAAACCGGTAGAGATGTGTTTCAATAAAGTGGTTTAAAACAAATTTATGTACTTAGGTGCTTTTTACGAATACATATAAAAATAAATTTTCCTTCTGTATGTCGTTTAGGTTACTCTCTTCATAGACAGCCTCCGAGAGGAGATAGCGCCTAATGGACACCAATCTATGTTCGAATGTGTTTTTAATTTTATTTATAATAACTTTGGAAGGTTATTCCCATCACTGTAATATGTCATTGAAGGAGAAGATAATACTAAAAAATCTAAACGCAAATATGAAAAAGAACATGACATAAAATTAAAAAAAGGGTCACGGTCGCAATTTATTTATTTCGCTCTTAAATATTGCAAATATTTTATTAAATATTTGTTTTCAGCTTTTGCGAAGAAAAGGTTACCTTACATATTTATTCGTTAAAAAAACTTTGCGGATAAGTGTTTAGATAATTGGTTAGGTTTTATCTTACGACAAAATTCCCTGAACAATATTAAAATGAATGGTTTTTTCACTTGGGCACGAACTGTCTCAGCTCTGGAACTGTGATTTGCCGATCACTGCTCTGGAGCCTCCAAAAAATGTATGACCTCGTGACCCACTAATTTACGACCTTTTGACCTTATTTGCGGAAAATGAATGGGGGGGGGGGGGTTATTTGAATATCCACATGTGCGTGCGGCATCCATAAATCTTAATTAAGAGACGGACCGAGAATTACGAAACCGCAGTCAATTCTAGTGACCAATAAATAGCTACTCACCAAAATTTTGACTGATTATGAACTATTTCAACTAGAAATCATCATTATGAAGATCTGTACCATACAAATTTCTACCCACATCTTTATATATAAAAATCTCTTGTCACAATGTTCGTCCGAGGAAAACTCCGAAACTACTTAACCGATTTTGATGAAATTTGGCTTACTGTGTGTAATTTGAAAGTTAGGATAGTTTTTATCTTGATTATTGACCTCAATATTTATTATTATTTTTTATATGACAATTACTTTAAATTATGTGTAAGTTCCATACGTTTCTGACAGATGGCGGTCTGAGTTAATTTATTAACACAACACTTGGTTATCTAGGTTAGGTAACCATCAAGTAGATGGCGTTGTATTTTTTTAGCCACAGCAACGCGTTGGCGGGTCGCCTAGTATTCTTATGAACACTATTATTGTTCAATGTACGATCCTACGTACCAATATACGTATCAATACTTTAAAAATATATATTTTCATGTTTTAAATTTTTTTATTTAATGTGTAATGTCTGCGCTATTAACTAATTTATTAATTACTAGTAATTTATTTATTAGTACATAATTTACTGTCTTTAACGGACAGACCTGAATACTGAATAGGTATTACTTAAAAAATTATTAAAAAATTCTATAAAATAGAAAATTTTTAACGCGTAATATATATTTGTATGTAAGTGCTGTATTTTATATGAATTTTGGCAACCGAAATGCCAACATAACCCCACTGGAGCGACAGAGCAATTTAAAACTTTTACTCGGATTGCTAAAGGAAATTTTTCCGCCCTCATAAAAAAAATCATACCTACGAATTTGAATACGGGGACATCCAAACTGATTATTGTTCTAAAGAGCCAATGATTTCGCCTATCTTTCGTCTATTATCACATCTTCGTAGAATTTATATAAAAAATATTATAAAATCGTTAACTTTAAAACTTTTTAAAGAATCTACAGAATATTTGCCATATTTTGTCAACAAAGCAATCCGTGGTTTTGGAAATAGAGCCGTATTGTGGCAAAAAGCATTCGAGTGGACAACATCTTTTCTATGATGTGTCTCAGTAGATAAATATATTTTTTTAATATTATCCTGCCCAAGAGTCTCTTATGCCTGGAACAACTTATAGATCAATGTAAAATGTGTTTGACGAAAACGAGGATAAGATTTATAAAACAAATATAATGCTGCGCGTACATTTTTGATACGTAGCCTTACACAAATACATATAAAGTTTCCATTTTAAGGACTGGTTTCCTTGATAGCGCAGTTTAAATGTCGTCACACTCGCCACCTTTATTTTTATATATTTATTAACTTTATATTCAATAACTTTACATATTTCAAACATTATTTGATAATGAGGGCCTCACTGGGCCATTTATCCATTTTGAGCAATAACTCCACACAGGAGGCAAAGATGAGAAAAATATTTCTTCCTTAATGGTACCGGTTTTTCATATAAATCCATATATAAAACGTGTCCCATGAAGATGTGTAAATAAAGTACACAATTAGTTACATAAATGTTAAAATTCTGTAAATAATAAGTCTAGTTTGTAAATGCTGGAGATATTTCGTAGATAGCGTATTTCGGTTACGTATCGTAATTCGGTTACGTATCGTAATTCGATCCTTAATCCCAATACCGTGAGACACCCATGAAAAAAGGAAGTCCCTTTTGTCACACTTTGGCTTACGAAACGAACGAACCTCTCAAGGAATTTTCCAAATTGGGAACAAATTCGAGATACCAAGTAAAAAGGGTACGACAATTATCAATGATGAAATGTAATGATTAGTACTGAAAATTGAAACTTTTTTATAAATTATGATATTTGCTTATTATATAGGTTTACACAGATTGTCTGGCGATAATTTATGAAATCATTTTTAAAGGCTTTAGTAAAGATAAATTGATGGAAAATTATGAACTCTTACTGAAAAATAGAAAAGCCTTAACACCTTCCTCATTGTATCGCATATAATGAATGATTTTGTACTTTTGATTGTGTGAGAAGGTACTTTAGTCACGTTTGTATTTTTAAATATTGTTTTTTGTTTACCCACGTTACTCGTTGACAGTTTAATCGCGTTTGGTGGCGTAATGGAGCAACGGAATTAGATAGTGACCTAGTATAAATTACAACCCCTTGACCACATGATACACCCTTGTTAACATCTTTATAAAGGAGACCAATAAAATATGTCGCAATATCTCCTTGATAAGGGACGCAGAGGAGAGGCAATACAGGGGGTGGAGTGAGGTAAAAAAGTATTTTGATATCTTTTATATTATAACTAACTAACCATCACGCCGTTTCCCCGCAGGGGTAGGCAGAGAGGCCGAACCGCCAAACAACTCGGTCTTGGCACACACTCCTTGCCTCATTCACATTATATTATATAACACTCTAATTCAAAGAAATCTTGTCGTTGTACAAAAAGTCGTAACGTTTTTGTTTTGCATGCTGTGGTCATTCTTCATCATATTCATTATTTACATATGGATATAAAATAAAATTCATTCGTTTTTTGTTCGGTAATATTATTAAGCTTATATTGTTTCATTCAACAATTATCGCTTATTATATTTTTTCACCTGCAAACAACCAACTTTATTTTTATATGAGAAAGGCATGTAAGTGCTAACTCTCTCACTAGGTGGCGTCGAGACATTATATCTACATTTTTTGGTGAAAATACTTTAACTCGTGAAATATTGATTATTTTTTAAATTGATAAACTAATGTTTAAGACAAGATTTTTTATGCATAGCACAAAGTTGTTATGCATAGCACAAATTGTTACCCTTGTTGTTTGCAGGTGAAAAAATATAATAAGCGATAATTGTTGAATGAAACACTAGGTATATATTGAATCATTTGGCGGGTAGGAGGTATCCCGCCGTAGCTTAATGGTAGAGCTCCTGTCCGGCAAACAGAGGGGTGCGGGTTCGAGTCCCGTCGGCGACATATATCTTTTCTTGGGAGAGTTTTCAATGTTGATGAGTGTTTCAGGCTAATAATTATTGTTTATAATAATTTTTACCCTTTGTGCTATGCATAAAAAATCTGGTCTTAAACATTAGTTTATCAATTTAAAAAATAATCAAATTTATTAATTTAATAAACGATTAAAACCCGACAAAACCAAAACGGCCCGTGATTGGCACGGACACCAAATACGCACGTCAACAAAAAACAAAGTACTACTGTCAGTAATGTGTCAGAAGCCGGCCGACGCTCATGACGTCAGATGATAGCCCCTCCCCAAAAATCGTTTTAGCGGTATTTCAAAAATGGGAAACTTAGACTCGCTCTTGAAAATCTATTCGTCAACATAAAAAAGCCATAATCATCGTAATTTTTTGCTCAATTTATAAAAAAATTAAAAATCGGAAATACCCTATTACTTTTATCATGCGTCGTGTATCCCAACATTGAATTGTTTCCTACAAATTTTGTCTACTTATTTCAGTAACAAACTTTGAGGTTACACAAAGCTTTCGGTCCCTTTGTTTACGCATATATGCCAAGCATCTACTTGCTCAGTGGTACACGATACCGGGTACAAACACAGTACACGCCCATTTGTATCCATTACGCTCCCTGGCAAGTGATCATAAACTGTAAAACGGAGAAATCACCTTTTAATCCCGCAAAATGGACGAAGCGCGACACCCAACTGTAAATATAATTTTATTGTATGTTCGTTAAATCCGTTGACAAACAAAACAAACAGGCCGAGAGAGTGGGGCGCCCGAGCGACCTTTTAGCAGTCATAAATAATCATTAAAAACGTATTTGTGAAGCGAAGGCGTGCGTTTCTTTCCGCTTCCAGAGACACACGGCCTTTGTTCGTTTCTTTCTCATTTTTCAATATATGGTAACATTGCCAGTAGACCCGACGTTTAGGTGAAAAAGGACTCTGCGTTATTGGGACAAGACAGAACATAAATTTTAAGAATGTATATTTTAGTTAGTTTTTCCTTTCTTATTATGATGGTCAAACGCGTCTTGTAGATGTTTCGAACGGTCTGTTTCATAAAAAAAATAATGCAGCATTGTTAAATTTTTTTTTTTTTTTTTTTTTTTTTTTTTTAATTTTTTTTATTTATAAAAGAAAATCATAAGTCTTTAATATTACATAATTCTTTGGCTAATTACAATAAAAATAGTTTTTTTAACGAAATCTACCCAATTCAATAAAGAAAAACATTTCTCGTGTTTGAATTGGGGAGTAGTGCCATTACAAAGGTAAGAGAAAAAATAAAATACAAGAAAAAATTTGAGGTAACAAAATACATAAACTTATATAGGATGTTAACAAATATACATTGATAGTGGATTGATACCATTCAGTAGTTCATTATTTGTTTTTTTGATAATTGAAAGGTCCCTAAACGCCAATTCTTGATGCGTTTCAGCTGTATATCAAATTGTAATAAGTTGACAAGCTAACAACATGATAATTAATTATTATTTTTAATTGATTAATGTTTAAGACAAGATTTTTACACATAGCACAAAGGGTAACAATTATTATTGTACACGTGTTTCAGGCTAATAATTATAGCTTATAATAATTGTTACCCCTTGTGCTATGCATATAAATCTTGTCTTAAACGTTAGATTATCAATTAAAAATAATAACTAATATTTATTAGATATGAAGTTAAACAATTTTTTCACTTTGTTCCACTTGTTTATTTACACCAGGACCGGTTTTGTCCTACTACGGACATTTTCAGACTGGTAGTTGAAATTCTTATGCTACCAGCACCTTTACCTTTCAACTACCAGTCTGAAAATGTCCGTAGTAGGACGAAACCGGTCCTGGTGTAAATAAACAAGTGGAACAAAGTGAAAAAATTGTTTAACTTCGTAACTAATACACTGGAATTCCACCATGAATTAACAGTTAAAAAACTAGACTAATTAATATTTGACAAGTTAAAAGTATTTCACCAAAAAATGTGGACATATTTGTCTCAACGCCACCTAGTGGGAGATTTAGTACTTACAATGCCTTTCTCATATAAAATAAAGTTGGTTGTTTGCAGGTGGAAAAATATAATGTGAGCTTGTGCGGTATTCATATATAAAATAAAATAAAAATAATTTCCTCTTGATTTTTCACGCAAGTAATAAATAATTATGTGTGATAACAATTTTGTTTTTGGTTTGCATCATATTGCACCCGTCCACTCTATTTTGATGAAAAATCCTAAGCACAATATTAGTTATTCATACTCGTACATCATTTTCCCATTACCGTATTTTCCGGGAAAAAAACCCCAATAGCGCCGTTTTAACACCCTTGGTAATCTGATTGTACGTGATAACTGCTGTAGCATCATATCCCTCTGGTAACACGGGACATGGCGTGATAGAGTATATAATCTCCTGTTCGATCATGTTCGGTTAATGGAAAAAAGACACTACCTAGACAAGGATTTCCATCAATTTTTTATTCTTAAATGGTTCCATAACAAAACAGAAAGTCGAATAAGAGTTAGGATAAAAACTCACCTAACCTAACCTTACCTAATCTCTTTTGTTGTATTTTTTCGTCAATAACTAAGTACTAAATATTCGTATTTAACCATTTCTAGAAAAGTTATTTTTGAAGAGTTTATTTCGGTAGCAAATCATAAAAATTGAGTAACATGTCCACCTTATAAAATTAAACTCACATAAATCTAATCTAACCTTACCTCTTGTTTTAAATATTTTGTTTTATCCGGTTAACTCTTGTAAATTCACTTAAATTTTCCAACCTACCTATTTCTCTTCTTCTATACTTATCTCTTTCAACTCCTTGATGTTTCCAATGTTGGGAGTAATATGAGTTTCTCTCTAGATTCTAACGCAAATGTGTTTTGATCTCAACATAAGACAAGACATTTTTTTTCTCAGAACAAAAAGAGCCGTTGTAAATCTGTTGAAGATGGCTCGAATCTAATGACTCTAAATCATAAAGCAATCATTTTCAAGTTTCATAGAATACTCGAAAATCCAGTCGACTCAATTACTTACAGGTATTTCCTGTGTACGCCAGACGCCACATCTCTGAAATTATGAATAATGCTCGTCCGTAGATATTCCCTGAAACCATTCGCCGCAGACAAATCAAATCACATTTGGCGTATTCAACGAGAAAGACAAACCATAAATCTGTCGTCTTATTGACATTCCCAAACCGCAGACGCAAATTTGAGTTGAAAACTCTGAACAAGTTGATTTTATCGATCTCTGGTGTGAGCGGCCCCTAATGGGTCGGTTCGCATCTCAAGTCTTTGGTTGTGATCTCCACTATATATCAGAAAATTGAAAACTTTTCAGATATGGGCATGATTTTATTATCATTACAACGATTCTTTAATATTCCTCTTTTATCTTGTGCTGCCAGATCACTGACCTTGCTTCAATGCTTGATGGCTGTCGTAAAAGAAAATAGTCTTGTTATTAAAATTGTGTGTTAAATGTTGGCGTTTAAGATAACACTAATAATATTTAGGCAATACTTAAGTCTTAATTACCTTCTTAGTTAACGATATTGTGCCTTCATAAATATTCTTCACTTTAAACTCATTAAGAGTTATTATCTTTAACTTTTGCTATGTGAAGTAAGTCTTGAAAATAGCTTTTGAGTGAGTCAAAAGCGGTATCGAAAACCCGTTTTCAAAGTAAAATCGGTAACCTTACTACTTCAAGAACATTATTTTCAAACCTTATTTTCTAAATATAAGAAAGAAACATACAACTTTTGTTTGCGCTCTTTTTTTCAATTCCGTCCCTTTGAAACTTTGACGCACTTCGGGGATGATTTTTTCTTCCAGAGGCGGTCCGGGACAAATAAAGTGGACTGTCCTATAGGTTTTTCTCTTGTTTTGATGATAGGAATATTATTTAACAGATCTTGTTTAATTTCTACATTTAAGTGCAGAACTCTTATATATCGGTTGTAATAATAAATTAACGCAAAAAAGAATAATTCTCTGTCGCATTATAAAATCTTCCTAGAAAAACAAATTAAAATTAAAAACACAGTTCTAGTTTTTTCTCCTATTTTATCATAATATGCTTATCATCCAAGATTATTTTTAATAAGAAAAAATATTTCTGTGATTGTGGTAAGAAGCATACTCACTTTATATTACGACGTTCTCAATTATGAATTTTTATTATGAAATAACATTGAATTTTCAGAAAACCTAAAAGGTGTTGTAATTTTTTATTTTTTTTATTTCTTTATCATTAAATTGTTAGTTCATGTTTTGGGAATTTTACGATCACTATAATAGGCGCATGCCCGTGTTGTAATGGTCGATAACAGTATTTTATTTTTATTTTAATTTTTCAGAAAAAAACCTCTTTAAATGCATGTCGTAAAAGACGCACTTATTTTCCTAGAAATATTTCGACGATGCAAATCGAAAGAGAGAAAACATTGAGAATAATGACAAATTTAACTCAATTTTGGATGTATTGCTTTTCACATTTCCGCTTTCGATATAGTTTTGGGAAATTGGCTTTGAGAAATAGATACTCGAAGTCGAGTTCTCAAAATTTAACTGTACAGTCGCTAGGTTAATAATACTATCAGATTATTCACCGCTGTCCAGAATGTAGGGACTGGTCAACATCAAAATGATTTTTATCGGTTACTAAACAAGTGAAGAAATATTATAAATGTTTCGACTTTCAGCCAAATCTTGACTTGACTTCTTTTTTCTAATGTTTATTTTTGTTTTTGTCTTTGCTTTCAAATAATATCCTACACACGTATAATTTATATATTTTTTAAATTTCCTGTCATTATTTTATAAATTGGACGTAAGTCGGTTGATACATAAATAAAAAATCCTTTTTGCATTTCTGGCTCCAGTGCGTTCTACAAAAATCGCCGCCCAAGTCCGGTCGCTCTGGGCGGTTAGGTCCTTCATTGTTTGCCGCCCAAACGCGCCCTAGGACCTCAAGTAGGATATTGTGCCGCCTTGAATGGCCGACACAATGGCGTGAATAGAACTTCACCAGAGAAAGGATGTGTAACAAATAGCCGGGAGACACAATAAGACGGAGTTTTGGATCTTGACATATTGATCCGAGAATATTTTGTGTACAACGCTGAAGATGTGGTTTTTAACTCGCAGTATTGAACCATTTATAATGTACAAGGCTTAAAATATTTCTAAGTTGGGTCTTTCTTTAATGTTTGTTCTTTTCATTGACCTTTAGAGATATTTTTAATTAATGAACAGTTTTAAAAAATTGCTCTGATCGATGGCTAATAATTTAAATGGATTATTAGTTAGAACTTGTATTACATTATTTAATTCTTGTTTATTGTTTCTTCATAAGGTATTATTGTTAATATTTAATTTCATAAAATAATTAAAAAAAACACAAAATAATATTTTTATTTCATTATTTATCTTCACACACACGGCACAACGTGTGCCATAAACATAATAAATTTTTTCTTATAAATAGTACAAAAAAATAAATAATTTAATAGTTTAAATATATTTAAATAGTTTTAATGTAGATAAAGTTAAAAGTAAAAGGTTAAACAAAGTAAGGAGTCAAGAGAATGAGTAGTAAGTTAAAAATAATAGTTAAAAGGTAAGAAATAAAATTTTAAAATAATACTGTTACATTATTCTTTCAAATATTGGTTACCTATGTTTTCAAAATTGCACAAAACCAATGCTCGGTAGGTACCTCTGAAACGCATCCCGGAAGCCTGATCTCGAACCTTTGACCTGGAAGATAAATGCATTTCATCTCAACCACCAAAATAATCCCCCCGATTGTGAAATGATATTCCATCTGTGAGATTTACTTCCTCTCTATTTCTCCTTTACTAACTGAAGGATTGCGGTACCTGATTTCCGGGGCGCAAGATTAAATCTGATTTCAGGTATTCTACGGAATTATTATATGTTCTGAAATGTGGAATTTTATAAAAAAAATCTATTCAAAATTGCAATTTTTTATCGATTATTTTGAGATTATTTCGGGATTAATGTATTAAAGATTATTTTCGATTGTTTATTTATTATTTCTCCTTTATTGTTTTTCATTTTATTATTTTTAAAGGTATCCATAATTGCTGTATAACTTTTCGGGATTCTTTTTAATTTTCACGAATTATTTCGGAGTTTAGTGAGTCATAATGACACGAGTTCAGAATACTAAGTTTTTAAATAAAATAAGTATAAAATATAATCGTGACAAATATTTGTGTGCACTGTTAATATATATATATTATGTGCACTGTAATTAGAGTAACGATGTCCTATTTTAACTCGATCACTTTGGATTTCATCTGTCCATAAATTTGTTTGTTTTCCGCACCCGGCCAATCGTGTCAAGATGGTAGCCGTGTTTGATGGTACATTTCGTCAACAACATTACGCGAAGTCTGCTGTTCACCTATAGTGGATCTTTTTGTGTACAGCAAAATCATTCGGATATCACTGGGAATAGAATCTCTAAAAATGCCAGTGTAAGATGATCGCTAGAGGTAAAAAAAAACTTCCTACAATTAAAGTTGTTCACTACTTATTAACTGCTGTTTATATACTTGAAGCTGTTTATTTACCAGTTGAGTACCTATACTAAACAAGAAGTTCGCTTTTATTTAACAAGCTGTTGTATGTACTGTGTGGGGGTACTGCAAATTCTCGGGGTTTTCAGTTTTATTTTTCAATTCAAGCACGTATTGTTGGTGTTATTAAGTTAATTTTGTTCAAGTTTTATTTGTTTGCCTCACGCTAAAACATTCTTCCAGGTGTTTATAAAAAAAGAGTTAGGTTTTTTTTTTGGTTGGTGTTATGATTCTATTGCTACTGTTCCATGACTTCATTTATAAATAGGTTTGAAAAAGTAACCGTCATTTAATATAATATATTATATTATAACCTATCACGCTTGACGAACTTTTAACGTATTTGGGTTATAGTGATCTTAAATATAAATCAAAAATATGTGCTTCTCCGCAGAGATAGTCAGAGAGGATAGACTGCCAAATAACCGGTCATAGTGGTGTCGAACTCTGATACCATCAGGCTGTTTCTCCGCAGAGGTAGTCAGAGAAGATAGACTGCCAAACAACCTGTCATAGTGGTATTGAACTCTAATACCATGGCCTGATGGTATTAGAGTTCGATACCACTTAAAGCGTAGTACTGTGACAGGTTGTTTGGCAGTCTATCCTCTCTGACTAGCTCTGCGGAGAAACGGCCTGATAGTATTAGAGCTCGATGCCACGACTGAAATCATAATTATATAATATAGACTAGTGTACGCGATTTAATTACGAATCAAAATGTGCTGTTACTGTATTAACCTTTGGGAATATAATGCAAGCTATGTATTGTACATGAATTTAATATAATAATAAGCATTAATATAAAAAAATATATACATGACCAAGCGAATGCACCGACAAAAGCTACGCCATAATTAAGTTCGTCACCGTCACAGCAACACGAAGCGTAGGCAGAGCAACGAACGCCTTGTCGGAACCGGTATAGGTTTTGTACGGCGATTTCGCACAACAAACCTGTTCCATTTCAGACACCGCCGTGTTTGACATGGTACAGGATTTGGAAATACGCAACCCGGCGTGCGCAAATACAAATTTATTTGATTAATTTGTGTTATTTCACAATTAATTAATTAAAAATAATATATAGTGTATTTGCGGCACGTTCCAGAGTGGAAGATACTCTCAGTATCGCCCTGGTGTAAGACCACCTTTCAGAATTGAAGCGTTGCTTGAAATTGATTTAGGCATATTTGGTTTTTAGATCTGAATATTATAGGTACTTTCCTATACTATACTATAGGTACTTTAAGGTACTTTCCCACTTTCTTTTACCCCATCTCCTTCCCCTCCCCACTACCTTCAGCCTCACAACATACCCCAATTAGGTATGCCATAGTATGCCACTGGCTCCAGAGGGGAGGCGTTGGGACTCTTATGCGGTATTAGTATAAAAATAAATAAAAAAATCGTGTCCTTAAAAAACGATATCTACATTTTTAATTTATTTTTTATTTTTATTTTATTTTATTTGGAAAACTTAACAGTTATAATATTTTATTATCTATGATAAAATATATGTAAGTTATTTAACCAATAATAGGTTTCACTGAGGTATTTTAATTATTTAGTGAAAATAATGGATTGTGAAAATTGTCAAATAGTCTTACCGCTTTTTTTTATTAAACCCGCTCTTGATAGCTAAACTGCCGTTGCCACCAGACCAAAATCTCTGCTCTGAATAGCAATTTTTTTTCACCCGACTCATTGTTTTACAACTTGATGCAAAGTGTTTTGCGCCATTCAAAATATTAAGAAAAACACCTTTACAAAATCACTGGTTTACGGCCGAAACTTCCGACGATTATCCCCGTTTTACATTCCCAGTGGCTCTCATAGGTTGACACCGGCCTCTTTTTTGTGTAAATACGCGCCCGCCGGGGAAGCATTACGCCCTTTGTTTATGCTTTTTACGTATCTTCCGACGATCCTCCTTCCCTAGGGCCCAAATATGGCATATAACCATATGGCCGCCGTGACGCACCGTGCTCCTGCCCCATAAAAAGGTGGGTCGCGATGGAATAAATCCTTCAGTCCTAAAGTAACGAGACAAAAAAATGGAAGAGGCGTCCCGAGGAATATTCTAGCTAGCGCTATCGAAACCTTGTTTTACTATGTAGTGGGTTAATCATAATGCGTTTTATGAGCGCTCGTTTTATCTCTACATTGGCCTACTCTTGGCTGTCCATATTTTATTTGTGAGCAAAGCTACTTGGTGTTTATTTTGAAAAACTGAGCACTAATTTCAACAATGACAAAAATTTATTGTCATTGTTGTCTTCTGAAGCCCGAAGTAAAACACCGGTTTCTATTTTCTACAAGTCTTAGCAGTTACTATCGGCTTCGTCTGATTTTGAACAATATTTTTTAATCACTTTTTTTCATATACGTTTTTAGATTTTCACGGCCAAAAGCATAACAACAACACGGCATAACACCCCAAAAACAAACAACGAAAAAAACCTTTTTTCATTTTTTATAGTTATACCTCATAAGAGTCCCAACTGCTCCTGTCTGGAGCCAGTGAGACTAAAACATAATGGGGATGCACCTAGAAAATAAAAACAGAATACAACCCATCTAACTGTCTCGATCTAACGCATCATTATTAGTAGCTAAAGATAAATTAATTTTATTATTTTAAGCCGTGGGTGGTTTAGAGAAAACGTTCCTACGTAAAATAATTTTAAAAAATACCCCGTCTTAGACAATGTTGGATGTAAATGAGAAAAAAATATAGACTTAAACATTTAATTTGGTTCAATTTGGTAAGCGGTTATGGGTATCGCCGCCTCGGGAACCATTTGTTGGATAACCAACACCTCTACCATAGGTCACCCCAAGTGGTTCGCTACGTTTGGTGACTTAGCAGGAGTGCCCGGGTTCAGGGGGTGAGGTTTGTCTTGGCAGCGGATGCGTCTGCTCACTAATTGCGTGGCAGACCAGATCGGGAGAGACTAGTTGAGAGGGGGCTTTTGACTTCTCCATCAGGGTTCTCTTGGAGCGTCACCTTGCATCGTAGTGAGAGGGATGCAATCATTCGTCTGTCACACTGCCCCCCAGATTCCCACCCACCCTTCGTACCTTTTTCCTTTCCAAAACATCCTCTCCTTCCTTTCCTAAAAATAGGAGGAAGTGGAGATAAATTCTGGCGATGCTCCGTGCTCTTCTCGTTTCCTTTATCGGAATCCCCCACTGTACATTATTTCGGATAAACATATTAAATTATCATAAACATGGTGGTTCAGTACAAAAAAATGTTCGCTAGATAAGATTCATAAAAAACAAGGCATAAATAAAATATTTCCGAATCAATACATTACAGTATGATACTTTTACGATACACATAAACTTTCCTTGTATTATATATATAACTATACCAGGAGAATATAAGGGTGGAAGGACGTGAAACAATAATGTCTCGAATAACACAAGAAGAATTAGGTTGGTGAAATCGCCTTTCTCTCGTTTCCTTGATTCTGTTTCTTATGTTTTTTGGTTTTTGTTGCACAAGGAAAAAATACGTTATTTTGCTATTTTCTTGTGAAAAGGTTCGACTTCTAAGCGGTAGGTATAAGTTTGTTGTTCAGTTGTAATATTTCTAAAATAATGATATATATTTGCGAAAGAGAATTTTTTGCAACGAACTCTTTTTTTTATTACGTTGACTCTATGAAAGCTTCCCGGGGCAGTGGTAACCGTACGTTAATTTTAAGGTTTTGGTTTAGTTTTAGTTGGTCTAATATAATCAGTTATTAACAAGAATATGATAATGAGTCTAGGTTTTTTAACTGTTAATTCGTGGTGGAATTCATTAGATATGAAATTAAACAATTTTTTCTCTTGTTTCCACTTATTTATTTTCACACGACTTCTCATCGTTCCCTAGGACAACTGCAGACCTCAAAAGTACAAACGACAGTTGATATCGAATATATTAAGGACACTTAGTCATTGTGAACTGTCACCTATTCGTTTGCGATCTGCAGTTGTCGTAGGGAACAATGAGAAGTTACCGATAGTTATCCTATCGATCGTTATAGAGCAAGCGTGCTAGGGCCTCAGGACCGGTTTCGTCCTACTACGTCCACCAGTCTGAAAATATCCATAGTAAGACGAATCCGGTCCTAGTGAAATTGAATAAGTGGAACAAAGTGAAAAAATTGTTTAATTTTATATCTAATAATAAGTAAGTTACCTGAAAAGTACTTATTACATTATTCCAATAATTATTTTATTTATTTATTTTATGAATAATTTTGTTTTGAACGGTGTCCTTTTCAAAAGCTAAAATGAGTCAATGACTACAATCTAACATTACAGTTACCTTGTGCTTTTCCATAGTAAACTATGTCGGTAATTCCCAGCACGATTGTGAAATTGAGCGAGTATTTACAGCTTGTCATTTCTTTAGCTTGAATTATTTCATACCGCTGTGCGTTGTCGTTTATCCATCCGCCTTTTCATCCATCGGTTGTTTCTCTCAATTTTACTTATCACGTCAGCTGAAACTCAACCCTAAAATTTATTGCCCCTAAAAATGTTTGATACATGGTGAGGCAGGATCATACACACCCGAATAATACTAAATAAGACTTGAATGATATTTTTAAGATATGATATGAGAAAAATATCCAATAATAATTAATCTCCCAGGTAAGATCCGGCAACTAATCAGATTTTTGGAACACATTATTTTCAAAACAGTTAACAACAAGTTTTTGGTGTGGGAAAAATATGAAATGTCACAATGAGAATTCGCGAATGTATTCACAAAGCATTTCGGTCAACAAAATTCAATAATGTTTTGTCGTGTAATATGAGGTTCCCGAGATATAACCTAGAACCTAGACCTTGGGTTAATAATGCGGTCGATAAAAACAAAAATATTTCTTTTTAGGTACTTCAAATAATTATTTTTATACATATTAATGAGGGACTGGTAGAGGGATTTTGATTCTTTTGATCTCTCCAGCAGGACTCTCTCGGAACCTTGTATCGCAGAGGGATGGATTCGTTCATCCACCACTCCTGAAAGCACTGACCGCCAGATTCCTGCCTAATCCCCATTTTTTTCCTTTCTAGAATTTCCTCTTCTTCCTTTCCTAAAAATACCCTCCATACGACTCCCCAAAGATGACATAGGCCCTGAGGGGAATTATATTCTTTAGGGCCTCAAGTGTTGAGATGTAAAAAAAAGTTACTATATTTATTTTCATTGTCAATTTTTTACTATCCGTTTATTTTTCCAACTCTCTCTTCCCCGTCTCTCATTTCACTAAGCCTTACAACATTTCAATTTCAAATACCATAGTTCCACAACCCCTGTGCAAATTTATTTTGAAAAAAAAAATCGACGGAACACTCAAAGACCGTGTACGTCGTTTACAGTTTGAAGCACTTCGGACATACATCATAAGCTTACGTCATAAAATATTACTCTTGTGACGGTGCGATCCTTCTTGCTTCTCCGTTTGGGGGTAAATACACACCTACATCAAACTCTTTGGCACACATTCTTCCATACCATACAGTATTGCTGAAAATATGACTTTGATATTTCACACAAATGGAAATGCCGATTTAGCAATCAAACAGTTTCGGTAATATGGTATTTGAATGATTTCTTTTGTGCCGCTTACGAACAAAGGCTAAGGTTGTATGATTCTGAAAACTAAGTTATTTATAGAGATTGATTCTTCTTCTTCGTAATCATAAATATGTACTAATTTTAGTACCTCACTGTGATCTGAGTGAAACGGTGTTGGTATTATTTAAGTCATTTCTTGAGCTCGGTTGTTTTGTACGATTCCATGACAGTTGTTTCCCCGACAATTGGATCTCCAGCGTACGTTTATACAATATGCAGTCGATTTATGGAAAATACGGTAGAAGGGGTGTGCAGCGAGGATGTAAGCACCGCCAAATGATTCCCCGACAGTTGGCTCTCCGGCGTACTTTTATACAATATGCAGTCGGTTTAGGGAAAATACGATAGAAGGGGTGTGCAGCGAGGATGTAAGCACCGCCAAATGATTCCCCGACAGTTGGCTCTCCGGCGTACTTTTATACAATATGCAGTCGGTTTAGGGAAAATTCGATAGCAGGGTTGTGCAGCGAGGATGTAAGCGTCAAGCACCGCCAAATGATTCCCCGACAGTTGGCTCTCCGGCGTACTTTTATACAATATGCAGTCGGTTTAGGGAAAATATGATAGACGGGGTGTGCAGCGAGGATGTAAGCACCGCTAAATGATTCCCCGACAAGGCTAAAACTACTGTATTTACCAGCATATAATCAAAAATGTCAATAAATTCATGTAATAATCATACCAACTTATTATTAAGGTATTTTTGAATGCGATTTTAGGTTTCAAAATGAGTAATCCGCAGAAAATGATGCTTTTAACGTAAATATAATTTTGGGAGGCCAACTACTGGGGGAACGACGGTCGGGTCATTGTCTTATACCGTTGTTACCATATTATGGCGTTGCGTAAATTAATAATATTATATTTATGTGCGTTGTGCGTAATAATATTTCTTCATCATATTATGATGAAATGGAATTCAACTGTTGAATAAGTTTATAAGTTTTTGGATTCTCAAGAGCTCAATTCCGATATCTTATTGCGCAGTTATTCCAAAGTAGGCGGATATGTCCCCTGGGGCGGGAGGTTCTGTCGGTGGCACCAAGTTAAGGGGTGGTGTCAGTGGGCACTAGAAACTATGCGGAATGCTGACCGCTCATTGAGAATTTGACCACTCCGAGTGTATCTTACATAGAGAATGCTGCATTATTACACTTGATAAGGGTATTGTAGGAATCTGTGGTAGGAATACAACTGATAGTTTTATGTTTAAATGATAATGAAATAGAGAATAAAGTGTTAACCCCTCAGGCCTCGACCATATTTTGTCCAAATCCAAATACCTAAATGAAATATTTCTGAATGTATATAAAAACAAAAAATTGTTTTTGAAAGGTGATAAAATACGCTTTTAGGTTTTATTAAATATTGAAATTTTGTACACAAACATAAAAGTTTTAAAAATGATAAAACTTATTTTTTTGTAACTAAAATTACGGTTGACGAAAAAAAACACATACGTATTTATGTAATTAGATAAATGTATTATAAAGTTAATGTTACCTCAGTTTTTTGTCGTTCCATATAAAATGAATTTAAAAAAAAAAGTTTCTTTTGTGGTTTACTTTTATATTTGAATATAAAGTATGCTATTTTCTCTTTGTTTAAGTGTGATTATATACGTGGTATACCATGTGATTTGTTTTCACTTAATAAAATATGATTCATCAAAAAAGCTATGAACAGCGAGAATTTCGACACTCCTCTGCAGTTGTTGAAGATTACACAATGTGTACAAGTTTTTCTGCTCATATTCCGTTCACGGTTTGATTTTTACCTCCGGCAAGGATTTTTTATACCGCCCAGATGCTGGCTGTGTTTTTATGCGAATATTTTCTGAAAATTCAAATGAGGGGGGAGTATTTTCCATGTCCGCATCACTTGGCAATTTTAGGAGGTGCGGGGACGGGCAGAAAGTCATTGTTGCCATTTCTGTGCCATTTTGTTGCCTGTCTGTTATATTCTAGGTTATGATTTTATCAATATTTTGTAACGCACTCGTAAGGAGCAAGCACTATAGGATTCTTTTTAAGTTTATTATAGTTGCGCATTTGAAATAAAATAACACAAAAATGCGCTTTAAAAATGTTACGTTATTATAATTATTTGTTCACACTCCAAAATTTTGTGTAGCACGCGTTTAAAAGAATAAAAAAGTTGGTTTTTTTTAGACAAATATGCGGTTTTTAATTAGCTGTCTATATAATTTTTCTGATGCTTCAATGATTAATGGGAGCAGTTGGAACTTTTTTACGGTAGGTATTCACACAAAAACAAAACATCTTTCGAACAGTAAGTTCTGATATTGCTATAATCCCTTCATAAGTTAAAATCTATAAGCAAAGCCATGGAGTGCTGTGGGCATTGAAAAAGGGTAACTGGCCAAAAAGAACAGTGAAAAACCAGACCACTTTTGAAACCTAATATAAAGTCATGAAAAGTGGCGTTAAAAAAAAGGTCCACTGGGTTAGGTTAATTTTTCATTACACGATACTTCTAGGGGGACGGCGCAGCCCTCTTTATACAATTAAAAATATATATATCTGAGACCAAAATACTTAACCAAACTGAAAAATAACTTTTTTAACCAAAAGATATAGCAAATATCTAGTACGGGTGTGTACTACTTTATTTATTTATGTTTCATTTTATAAAATATCGTTTATTAAATACATTAATTTTTCATGATTTTGGGTACAAATTTGTTATTATTTGTGAGTTAATGGTTATGATATAAAATATAATTTGATTCATTTGTTATGGAAATATGATGAAATAAAAAAAAAAAAATTTTAAATTTTTTTAGTGGGCGTGAATGCAAATTACAAACGACTGATTTAAGCTGTCAACGTAGATTTTTCGTAGGTATATAATTTAAAATTTCTACCGGCACAAATTTTTTTAACTATGTTTATTTTTTTATTTTATTATATTAACTCTGTCGGTAGGGTATGATCCTTTTTTTAAATAATCATGATTAACTCACAAAAAATGCCAAATTTACCTCGAAATCATGAAAATTGATTTCTTTTAATTACCTTTATTTAATAATTTAAAACAAAATTTAATAAAATACCACATATTCGTACCAGATATTTGCAATAGCTTTTGATTTAATAAATCATTATTCAGTTTAGTTGAGTATTTTTCCTTAAATCCTCGTAAATCCTTAATTTTTTTTCAGTGTTGTGTCGTGGAACCACGACCTTGGGCTCTTTTACAACTTACCGTCTGATGGCAGAAAAATCACGTTTATCGAATGATGTTTACGCATTTCGAGTGATTTACCTGATGTTGTATTGTCTGCTATATATTCATTAAAATACGATTTTCCAAATATTGATAATTTTTAATTTCTTTAAATATTAACAGTCACCCGCCGCCGCTGGTTATAATCCCTGCAAAGAAAATTCTTCCCGACTACGAAGTAAAAAAATATGACAAGCTTACAGCTGGGTGGCTTCATTGATTAAATTTCTTTCCGAAGGGAGAATTTAAACGGAATAATGAAAATTTCTCTGTGAATAATGCGATAGATGTAAAAGAAAAAAATACGTCACGAATAATGAGCGCCGTTTTTCGCATTTAAATACGATAGCTTTTTGCAAAGACACGTTCCTCGTGCCGCCACTGGGTGCTTGGTGGTGTGATTTTTTAAAGGCAGGTATTCTCTTGATTTTTTATTCCTCTCACTATTATTTTATTTGTGACGTACCTACGTGGCTGCAAAAAAAACACATTGAACTCGTAGGGTTACGCTTATTTTATATAAAGATTGGTTTAGTTGTGATTTGTCAAAGTACGAACACTATGTCATTATTAGTGTAATAATTGAGATATTTAAATCAATGCTGTGATATACTTGATGTTACTTTAAGAGGTTACCCATTGATAGTACGTAGCTGTCGATAATGTAGTAATTGAGACTAAATTAAATACTATTGCAACATCAAGGCCCAGGATCATTTTTACTCGTACTTTCTATTCCTATTGTTTTCTTTTACTGATAAAGTTCAAAGTATTATAGTTATTTATTTTTGGGGTATAATTTGGAAAGCGGGTATGGGTACCGCCGCCCCGGGAACCATTTATTGAATGACTAACACCTCTGCCACAGGTCACCTCAATTGGTTCGCTACGTTTGGTGACTGCCCGGGTTCACGGGGTTAGATTTGTCCGGGATTTGGGAGCGAATGCGTCTGCCGACCATCTGGCAGGCCGGATCGGGAGAGGCTGGTTGAGGGAGACCTTTTGATCTCTCCAGCCGGACCCTCTCGACCCATCGCCTTGAATCGCAGTGGCAGGGATGGCTTCACACGTCCATCACTCCTGGACATATATATGTATCTCCAGATTCCCACCGACACCTTCCATTTCCTTCCCAGGACTTCCTCTCCTTACTTTCCCTTAAAAAACCCTCCACACAACATCTTCAAAGATAACACAGGTCCTGAGGGAATTTTTATCTAATGTAAAAAAAATGCCGTGTAGCGCGACCTCCTTCCTTCTTTAGCCAATGTTTCGGTCAGTTTTACCCCTTTTGCCCTTCTCCGTTTTTATACTGCCTTTTAGAAGTTTTTAGCTGAGTTTATCCAATTATTTTTTAACGTAAATGTTGAATTAGGTTACGTGTGCAAAAATTTACGTTAAATACCATTAGCCTAGGTAAGTTCTGATCATGCTAACATATAAATAAAATACTATCTAAATAAACCAGGTTTATGGTCTATTTCTCTTACGCTAGTTAATACTCTGTTACAAAACATACAGTCAAGTTATCTACCATGAATCTTTTTACATTTCAAATGCAAGTGCCGCTTAGGTAGTTTTAAATTGTTTATCAATTTTGAAAAGTTCGTAGGTTATGTTGTTTAAATTCTAATGATGGGAACCGAAAACAAGTGATACTGTATTTTAAAGAAATCTATGCGGATGTACTGCTAACTAAGTATGTCTAAAGCGACCAATTTTTTAAATTTTCTTACAAGACGCTGAAACTTTTTATGAGGAAACTTTTCATATTATTAAAGACGGAGAAGTGGAAGGGTAACGTGGCAGCCGCCTATGACGGGAAATGCCGTATAATTGCTATAAATTACAGTGGCCAAGCCTGCAAAGTTAAAACGCTCGGAACCGGAGCTTTTGTTACTTTTTTAAAAGTGAAATATGTGAGCTTAATGTGTCCTGGTCTTTATCGCGGTTGGCCGCCCCTAAACTTTTACTGGTGCGCCAACTACATCCCGGGAAACTAGGGCTTTCTTAAATGGTACCTACCAAGCTAGTTTTCTTCTTTACAACCCACTATATTCCTCTTTTATACGTCTAGTTTTATGGCAGAGTTTATGGTTTTGATTTTAGTTTAATTTTAGAGAGTATTCAAACCCGTTTTGGCAAAGACAAAGGATTTTAAAGTTAAACTCCATCCCAAAAGTTGAGGACAGGAGAATAAATTAAAATTATGACATATATTTTAGGCTAGTCTCCTGGAATCATGGATAATTCTTTGGAAATCCGAGATCTATGTCCCTTGCGATGAAATTCTTTATTATATTATAATTTTAGTGGAAACAGAAAAGTATTATTACATTTTTGAAGAAGAAGATAATACTAATGAATATTTTTGGGTATAACCTTCCAAATTTATTATAACAAGAGATCTTTAGACTTTTAGAAAAGGACGATAGGTGTCCCATAGGAGACACTATCTCAGTTACAAACCATTTTTTTAGAAATTTGTGATGATTAAAAAGGTAGCATCAAAAATATGAGAAAAAATGGTCGAAGATAATTATTTAATTCTGAATTTGAAATATGAGACCGACAAAATAAACTTCAAAATAAGAAATACAAATGGCCGAGTTGGTTAAGGCGTTGGTCCCGGTAAGACAAGAGATCCTGGACTTGATTCCCAGTTGCGACCATTCCCTTTTTATTTTTCTCTATCTTGTTATTTTTCTTATATATATATATTTTAATTTTATCTTTATTCATTAAATTGTTAGTTACATGTTTTGAGAATTTTGCGACCACCATGCTAGGCACATGCCCTTGTTGTGGGGGTCCAATTTCTATTCGTCGAGTGCATTAACACGTGAAATATAAAAGAATATTAAAGAATACTAAAGAGTATTAAAGAACATTAAAGAATATTAAATAATAGAAAATAATATAAAATAATGTAAATGGCTTTAAAGTAATATAAAAGAGTTTGGAAGAATATAGTAGAATATAAAAAGTATAGTACATAAAAATCATATAAATATATGAAAGAATATAAAAGTGTGCAATTAAAAAAGTATTAAATCAAAGTAAGTACTATAGAGTGAGCAGATAAGGAAGGATTATTATTACTAGCGTATTAATAATACAGATAATGAAATTTTATGTTTTGTTTTATTAGTCTTATCTTCTCCTTCAATGATATATTACATTGATGGGTATAATCTTCAAAAGTTATTATGACAAGAGTAACTGAAATCAAACTAAAACTGGCTGGTTGCTTGGGTTTCCAACCAAACTTCTATCACAGCACTACTCAATTTTACGATTTCAGTAATTATCTCAGCTTGTTTAACCATAGAACAATCAGCTGTCATAGTAGTTATCTGTCGCTGTCAAATTGGTACCGGCGACTTAAAAACAAAAAACCTTTAAAACTGACAACAAAACTGGCGCAACTATGGCAACCAGGAACTGGCGCGTCGCCGGCCGTGGCAACTAGCAGCGCGAGTTGCGAGTCACGTCGCGTTGCCATTGAGAACGGGTTTTTAGTGTGCGGACCATCACATTGACATACACAGGATAACGAATTGAGTTGAAATTTTTTTTTTTTAGTTGACGATGATCAGATGGACTTATTCCAATAAAAATGGAATATTTATAATTTGTTTGGAGTGTTATGAAAATATCATAGACATATATGGAAAATATACTATTTATTATTGAATGTCAATGTATAAATATGGTAACAAAGACAACTTAACAAAATGATGTGGACTCGACAAGCAGCAGGGTAGGACTAATGAAAATTTTATTTTGAAGTATTATTTTGTTTCATGTTTCAATATTTGAATGAAATTTAAATTCCTGAACTAGGTAGATAATTTCCAGCAGGTAGCTACATTATGATATAATTCAATATCCTTAATATTAAAACAATTATTATGAGCAATAATTATTAGCCTGAAACACTCATCCATATTGAAAAAACCTCCAGAGAAAAGGTACATGCCGCCGACGGGAATCGAACCCGCGCCCCTCTGATTGTCAGGAGCTCTATCAGCTGCTGACCGGCAATCATGGGGGCGCGGGTTCGAGTCCCGTCGGCGGCATGTATCTTTTCTCGGGAGGTTTTTTTCAATATGGATAAGTGTTTCAGGCTAATAATTATTGCTTATAATAACTGTTACCCTTTATGCTATGCATAAAATCTTGTCCTAAACATTTGTTTATCAATTTAACATAACCAATATAATATTATTTTGCAACATGACAAATAAATATGACTGATGTAAATTAGCACACTTCTAATAAAATCGTTTAATTAATATGTATAATGTGCGTTCTTGTTTCGTGGGATAATGTAAATGCAATAACTTTCCTTCCATGTTATTTTAATTTAAAGATTCCATGATGCAAATGTCCCATTTCTCATAATTTTTATCATACGCAATATTTTTTTATAAGTCTTTCCCGCAGATATTTTTTATGGTACGATAGAGCTCTATAGAAAGAATGAATGGTTGATTGTGAAAATACTTTTTAAAATACTATTTGTCTTATTTAGGTATATATTGTACCCCAAGTGAAAGAGATCTTGCCAAGATCTTATGTACTTTATTAAAAAGTATACTAACATTAAATTACTTGAACCCCGCTGGGTGACGAATTGTACCAAGAATCATTAGCCGTAGGACCCGACCGCAACGGATGACAAAGCAACACAGTTATTTTAAACAAACTGTACAGCAATTTGCAGAGAACCAGTATACGACCATTGTTCAAATTACACACATAACATAAGAAAACTGTTGTTATTTTTAGTACTGTGTCTTAAGTAGTGAATGCTTTTTCTCTTAACCATACTATAAGTACTGCTCCTACCTTTTATACTATTATTCGTTCTAATATGTGTTTGTTTATTTTTGCTGTTAACCAATTATTGCCTAAAGTCACACATCAGATTAAAAAAACCATAGTATTTTTTTTTACTACCAAATAGCAATAATGTTTTTCCAAATTAAAATGTTCTTTCGAAATTTTCCCCATATAACGACGGTCTCCGTGTCGAAGGGTAAGCTATCCGAAGGTCGCGGGTTGAAATCCTGGTGAGCGCAAGTATAATTTAATTGAATGAAACAAATTACTTTGTGTAAACCACTATAATCACGTGTCATAATATCTACTTTCAAAACCGATGGTTTCTTCGTCAGGATAATAACATGAATAAAAATAACAAAAGAAACAAACAAGTACAGACAAAAAGAAGAATAGACAAAAATATTAAAGAGGGTGGTGATTAATTACCTTAAAATATCATAAAAAAAAAACAATTATAAAAAATTAAATATAAAAAGGATTTTAAAATATGTTTACATTTAAAAGAAAAAAATTAACATAAAACTTAAAATAGGTATTGGACTATTAAGGTCAGTGTAAGGGGTTGGGTGGTCACTCGGCTGAGTGGCCAGTAATGAGATCGGAAAGAAACGTTTTTTGTTTGGTTTTGAAGAAAAAAAATGAAAAAAAAAAAACACGTAAAAAAGTCACAGGAGACCAAAATTTCATTAACATTTTTTACCAGAAATAATATCAGGAATCTCTTGTTAAAGTAAGTCAAGTACGTCCCCTGAAAAACCTAAATATATAGTGAAACAAAATATAAAAGAGAAAAGTACAGTGAGTAATAAAACAGAGTGGTGAGGTAACATGAAATTAAAATATAACATAGTTACAGATACAAAGAAATAGATAATTTAATGGTTACAGATACAAATAAATAGATAATGTAATGGTTACAGATACAAAGAAACAAATAATGTAATGTACGTTTTTAGATTTTCACGGTTTCATACGAAGTTATTTGTTTAATTTACTTAATTCATAATGACACCACAAAGTGAAGTTTGAAGAAATAAAATATTTCAATTTTTTTTTTACACACTTATTTTGTTTAAACATTATTGAAAAATCATAAATACTTATGATCAAAAAATAATTACAAGAAGTACACTATATTTAATAATTTGTCATCGTGCATTTTGAGCATTTTTATTGCTTTCTTGAATGTAGGTATATATTAAAACATGTTTTGAATGAAATAAATCGATATTAAATTTTTAATTTAAAAAAAATGATACGGGGAATAATCGATCTTTCTCATTGGAACATCCCTGTACAGTTGCAAGCATTTTTAAACTTTTATTCTCAGCTGCTGGTCAATGGCTCTTAAGGTATAATAATAATTTCATTAGTTCATGGGAAATATACCTAATATTGGGCATTGGACACATTTAATTGATTATTAACAATATATATTTTATTTCATTTCGATTATAATGTCACAGCACAAAGTGTCTGCTTCACATGAAAATATAAAAATAATCTCTTTTTTTGCTGAAAAGGCTTACTGTCAAATTTATCGAGTGTTGAATGAGTGAATAATTACGTTAACGTATTTCATATATCCGTTTACAAAGAGATTTTTAAATTATTAATGACTTTGAGAGCTTTTCATTGTAACACGCATGCTGCAAGTACCTAGTAGTTACGTTAACAAACTAGTGACATGATCGTTATGTAAAAAAAATTATGTGACAGTTTCTGTAATGGTTTTAAAATGATATATTGAGTTTTGCTGTTCAAAATTTTATTCATGATAATTCAATTGTTCAATAATTACTGTCATTTAGAATTCAGAATATCGGTTTTACACTTCGTAAGGGAAGCGAAAAAGCAATTGGAAAATATTTAAAAAAATCAAATGTATTAATGTTTTGCGGACTTTTTTCAACTTAGCATCTTACGTACTACCCATATTTTTATTCTCTGTATCATTTTTTCCACTCATTTATTTGGGTCCAGTCCTAAATAAGGTTGTTATAAAGTTATTCTAATTATTACAATGAATCCCATTACATTTTAGCGAAGCTAGCAGTCCACAATAGAGTGATGGTACCTTCCCTGATGTATGGTAGTGAAGCATGGAACTGGTAGAGAAGAGGAAGGATGAAAGTAGACTGAATGCTGTAGAGATGAGATCCCTGAGGCGTATGTGTGGTAAAATCATGTATGAAATGTGGATATAAGCGTAATGAGTAATTAGTAATATTAAGAAAGGGACCCTCAGATGGTTTGGGCATGTAGAGCGAACGAACGAAGAAAAGAAAAGTAAAAGAAAGGAAAAAGAAAAAAAAATCGAGTGTAAGGAGGATATATGATGCAAAAGTGAATGGAAGAAGAAGTTGTGGACGCTTGAGAAAGACATGGCACGATTAAGTAAAGCAGAAGATACTTGAGTCGGGTCATCTTAGAAGTCGGAATAATAGACGAGCATGTATGAAAAGATCTATGAATGTGAATGAAGCAAGGAGTGTGTGCCAAGACCGAGTTGTTTGGTGGTCCGTCCTCTCTACCTACCCTTGCGGGAAAACGACGTGATGGTTAGTTAGTTAGTTTTGTAGACAGAAATATTACAATGAACTGCTTTCCATTGCCCTATCCTACTGATCCCAATCGTCTGAAGCCAATTAGACTACGGCATCCTCAATTGGGGTATGCTGTGAGGCTGAAGGTACGGAGTAGGGAAAGAAGAAGGTGAAGAGGATGATGGATATTACACAGCAAATCAGATCTGGTCACCAAACTCGACTAAAGCTATTTCAAGCAACGTTTGTTTGTTATATACATGGTGTTAATCATCGTACTTAACTTACTTTAACCAGTGATTCCTGACATTATTCTAAGTAAAAAATGTAAATAAAATTTGTGTCTCCGGTGACATTTTTGAAGTTTTTTTTTTCTACAAAAACATAAAAATCTGTAGGTATTGGGTAGTTAGGGGTGGGGTGAGGGTTGGTTGGTTACTTGGCTTAGAGACCAGTGACGACATGTGGAAGATTTTTTTTCCTTAATTTTGAAGAAAAAGTTTAAAAAAAAAAAATCTCATCAAAAAAGTCATTGGAGACCAAAATTTCATTTACATTTTTTACTCCAAATAATGTCAGGAATCACTGGTTAAAGTAACTCAAGTACGATGCTTAACACCCTGTATATTGTTGTGCTTATTTAAAATACTACTTGTTAAGTAGTGACACCGTTATTTGTTGTCGTCGATCGCACTTCTACGGTTAACCTCTCCATCCAGCCGGATAACGCCTAAAAAATTCGAGCTGTTTAACTTGTCATTTTAATTTTGCTGCATTTTGTTCGCAAAGACGAACACCTATCGAAATTCTATCTATTTCAGATGAATGACACCCAGTTGGTCGCAACATGATTTGTACATACCTGGGAAAGAGAATTTGTCAGAAAAATGCTTGAAATGGGATAGTTTAACAATATCAAAAAAGCGCTATAAGATAGTCATGCCTCGAGGCATTTTTTCGAGGTCCCCGAATCGACTGGGAAAGGGATTGACTTTGATTATGACTTTTATGTAAATAAATGTTATATTATTCGTCAATATAACAGAATGTTATACAATAGGATTCAAATGCGCGAAGTACTATCATAATTAAATAAATAAAAATATTAACTTATAGCCCAATCTTAAATATGTTCCCTTTCGATGTCCGTTCTGTTCCCTCCCACAACTTTCCATTAATTTCTAGCCACGCCCCCATCCTTATCACTTAGTAATAAATTGTACCCTCCCACTCTTTTCTGATTGTCAAATTATTATATGTTTGCCCTGAGGAAGGAACGGTTGTTCCGAAACCGGTCGGCATTGATTAAATAAATCAGTTGTTTTAACAAAGTTATATTGTTTCATTTTAATTAATTAATTGCACTTAAACATTCATTAATCATTAACAAACCGTTTAGTTATTGAACTATTTAGGAACACTGAAGTAATTATTTTATTGAAAGGTGTTTAAATTGCTGATCGTAGATATTCACGTCTTATGTTCTCATTAAAAATAATGTCTTCAGTCTCAATTCTTTCAGACAATAGTTTTCATAAGCAGATGAAATTTTCAGCCGTTGACAATTTACTTCCCGTGAGAATATCCTGTTTGACTTTTAATATTTCAGCAAAGAATAAATCCTTTTCATTTTGAATACAAAGAAGTCTCCGCTTCGAAACAGTATATTGCACAATTTCACCATTGCTTTCGTACATCATATACCTCGATTCCTAGAACTGTAGAGATTCCGTCAAAATCATTGATTTATTCGAATATAAAACATTTCGTGAATGTGGTTCCGTCAAAATCATTAATTTCCTCGAATATGCGAGAACACTGCATATTTGAGGTTCCGTCAAAATCCTTGATTTACTCGAATACAAAACTCGAATATAAATCATTGCACAAATGAGATTCTGTCAAATTCGTTGATTAATTTGAATATAAAACATTGCTTTCGTCAGGTAACGTCAAAATCATCGATTTTCTCGAATATAAAACATTGCATGAATAAGTTTCCATCAAAATCGTCGATTTACTAGAATATAAAACATTATATGAATGTTCTTCCCCGCAAAGTGGTATACTTTTCTTCATCTCTTTTCGTAGTTTAGTTTGTTCCTGGATTTTACATCAATTATATACAGCGATTCTAAATTAATGTACCCGTGTTTTGTATCTTCCGTATCCTAAGCCATTATTCCAAGGAAAGATGTTCGTATTTCTCAAAACACTACTTATATAATTATAATTATAAAGAGAGCTACGTTGGCAGATCGCTTAATGGAATAGTTTTCATAATTATTTGAATCCAATGAACCGTATTTTCGATATTTCTCCCATTGACTTAAGCTTTGAGCTAAACAAATTAATCTTCCCATAAAATCTGTTTCGTAAAAGCTGTTAATAAAGCAGAATCCTTTGAGTTTTCTTTGGTTGATCTTCGGATTCCCTTTCCTTTTTAGTATTTTGATTCAGACGTTTGAATTGAAGTCTTTTACGGGTGAGCTATTGCTGCAGCTTTTGAGATTTAGGGTTCTAGTTAATCTTATTCCACTATGAGAGAAACTTGCTCTCAGTTGTATTTAATTTGAGAAATTTACCATTTTCTTAAAACAAATGAAACTGTCGTGGCTTTCACCAGCGCAACGGTAGTATTTCTTATACGTTTTAAAAATACAATCAAAGTTATTCCTTTTCTGTATGATGAAGCGTATTAAATATATTACCTTTCTGACTGATATTATACATATAAGTGGTTACAATGTCTCGATTGCAGTTTACATCATCAGCGCTATAAATTTTGCTCTTTCTTTTGCGCCTTCACTCATTTTGTCCTTTTGTTATCCTCTCCTCCAACTCCTTATGCCAAATGTGTGGTTTTAACCTCCAAATGCCATTCCATATTCCTAAGCTGAGTCAGTATTATTTCGTCCTGCGGGCTTTGTATTCTTTGATAGTCGCTATAACTTGCTATCTTCCGTTCTTACTGCTTGAAATATATTGCCTAGCAAAAACGTTATTTTTTCTTTAAACATAACAAACTTATTTTGTGGCACCGTTAAAATTTTAAATTAAACACACCCTTTTTACCTTTATACTTTAACCACTTTTATGTTTCAAAAACCACCATGTTTCGTAAGCAATGCTTACTTCTTCAGGATTGTATGTAAAGTGGTTAGAAAATAAGTGTCTGTTTAATTTCATTATAATTTTAATTAATTATTGTTTTTGGTTTTTGCACTGAGGAGCTTTCTGTTATATCATCATTATGCTCAATTTCTTCGGTTTTTCACTTTTTAATAATATTTCATTTTATCTTTCACCCTTCAAATCATAATCATCTTAAAATTTAAATCTTTCAATGTTCAGTTATTTATAAGTAAAGTTTTACAGCAGACAGCTTTTTCAACATTTCCAAGAAATTCATTTAAAAGAACGACTATACTAGTGATAGCGAGATATGATATTTGACGTTATTCTTCTTAGTATCTTCTGTCTTTATCATTTTCAAACAATACTCTTGAGAATGAAGGGGACGAACGTCGATGACGTCTGTAAGAGCTCTCGCTGGTACTAGTTGATATGTACTGAATGTTACGCTTTTCTGCCTTAATTTGTTTTGTATTTTTTTTAAACACATATTTTTTAAATATCTGATAATAATTATTAGAGGTTATTTGAAGTTTGAATAACTTAGCTCTTTGACGTTTTAATTTCTTAAATTTAAAATTTGTTCACTTGGAAATAATCGAAGATTAAGGGCTTATTATGTCCCGTACCTGAGTTATTAAAGTGGTTCAATTATTATTTACATTTATTTTACTCCAAGCACATCATTGAAGTTGTGTTAGGAAAAAAATCGTTATTTTTCAAGTAAATGTTATGATTTGAATTTTTTAACCTTTTCAATAATAAATGATTAAAGGTAAGTATTTTACTTGAGGGTCAAACGTTGTGATTTAATATTAAATTTGTAATTAACCAATGCATTTTTATTTTTTTTCAGGTAAGGTGACACACTTAAATTGGCGTTTTTGATGTGTTTGATTTTCCTCCCGTCAGGTGAGTTTTTTGTCGCTTCTCTTCCATGTTGATACCTGTGTGATTAAAATGGTTTTATGTGAATTGAGCCTGTATTTAAAATCAGTTATTTAATTACCAACAACATTTCTAATGTATGATTGATGGTGACCGGACATCTTACAACTTTATCAGTCATTTGAAAATTCAGTAAAAATGATTTAAAAAAAAACTTGTATAAATAGGTTTACATTACGTTAGGTTATGGGATATTTAAAAAATCTTTATTTTTAATGTCTTTTCAAAGGGGTGTTGAAATGCCGCTTTTTTGAGTTGTCATTGAACCACGATTGATTTCTTCACTTGCACATCGTGAATAGTAAAATAATCTCTCATTATTCAATCAAAACACTTCAATTCTAACCATCATTTGAGCCCGCCTTGGCCTTCCACCCACCTCTCTTTCACGCCACGACAGTAAACATTTAGTATCAGGAAAATTTATTGGGTGTGAATTCGATTTTTTTTATCATTTGGGTCTTTATCTTTTTTTGTTTTTACAACGCTAGCTTTTTATTTGTGAAACTCTTTTGTTTTACAGATTTTTTATTTGACTCTAATGGTAGTTAAATTTGTTCTATGAAATGATATTGTGGTGGAACATTAAAACTTCCCGTTTAATCTGCCCTGGAAGCTGCAGTGCTTAATCCGCGAGCTTTTTTTGGTTTCGCGCCAAATCTTGCTTAATTTTTGAACGGGGAAAGGCCGCGGCGGAAAACGGCGTGTAAAAGCGCGATGGATTATATATATATATTTTTTTTAATATGTATTTTGCGGTCCACCTCATTTGGACCAAAATTGCACAAGCTGGTTGAAATCCAAGCTATGGAAAAGGGTTTTTTTTAACATAAATTGAAATTAAATTAAAAAATTATCACTGTTTATTTTTTTTTATAATTTAACATAAATCGAATTGAACACACTATTTTATTTTATATTTTTTTGTTAGAGTTGTTTATGAAAATTGAAGTCATCTTTTATGTCAATTATTATTCAAATGTTTTGTTTACGTCAGATATGCAATTGATAGTATAGACTTTGATCAAACAATCTGATAATTAAACAACTTCTTTAATAGTTTTTTTTAATTAGATACGTTTTTAGATTTTCACGGCCAAAAGCATTTTAGTTGTTTGTTTTTGGGGTGTTATGCCGTGTTGCGCTACCTCCTTTTTTAGCCGACGTTTCGGACAGCGTTGCAGTGTCCGAAACGTCGGCTAAAATAGGAGGTAGCGCAACACGGCATAACACCCTAAAAACAAACGACGAAAAAAAGTTTTTTTAATTGTTCAAACAAATCCCAAATTCACTTTGTGATGTCATTTTAATTAAATGAAAACAAAGCACTGTGCACACACGACTTATTTAATAAAAAATATCAACATAATGTTTCAAAACCAATGGTATATTCGTCAGAATAAAATGAAAATCATTATTTATTTTTTAAAGTATTTTAATTTTACTCTTTGAAGAAATAATAATTATAATTTTAATTAGATAATTTTGGTGGTGATCTGTACGAAGCGATTTGTTTTCATTTAATAATAAAATAATTATTTACTTTCTCTTTTTTTTCTACAAAAGACAACCATTAAAGTGTTTTTTTTCTTTACAAAATATCCCTATTTTCTTTCTCGATACTTCTCGTGATTAATATGAAATACGATATGATCTGTTAAACTTTATAAAAAAAACATTTACTTGTATAATCTTTAGATATATATATATAAAAATCTCGCGTCACAATGTTCGTCCAAGTTAAACTCCGAAACCACTTAACCGATTTTTATGAAATTTGGCTTACTGAGTGTAATTTGGTCTAACTTAAAATATAAGATTTTTTTATCTCGATTATTGACCTCAATGTTTATTATTGCGAATTAAATGTTTGTTATTGTTGTTGTAGGACAATGATTTGAAATTATTTGTAAATTCCATGAGTTTCTGACAAACGGCGGTATGAGTTAAATTATTAACATATCACTTGGATATCTAGGATAGGTAACCATCCAGTAGATGGCGATGTTTTTCGTTAGCCACAGCAACGCTTGGGCGGGTCAGGTAGTATTTATATATATGCATAATATTTAGGACTAGAGCCATTATTATTAAAATTTTCTTCATCTATATAATGCTGGTTGATATAACTTGAAAAGAAACCACTTTAAATAGAGATTACGTTTTTTTCTTTTCGATTTTTCGTTTCAGAATAAATGAACGCCACCAAAAAACGTCTGAAACGATGAAAATGGTCCTGAAATTCTGAATTTTCGCGGTATTTGATTTCATAAATTATGATTTACGCTTGCTTTCTCGTCGCGTTAGATTTATGCCTCCACGTTTCTCTTTCGATGTAATTTACGAATTTCAAAAGTACCTACTTCAGACAATGTGACAAGTTATTTAATGGGAAATTGAACAGACAGGCTCGTTTGAAAATAAATGCGAAACAAAAATCTGAAAAAATCTTAGCTCCGAGCCAAATTTGTTTTTGTTTTTTTTGTACTCCCACTGAAATCTGCGTTTTATTTTGTCTGTACTTTTTAGTGTAATTATTTATGATGAATTCTTCGTTTTTTGTTAAAATTGTCAAGCAAGTTATTCGGTACTAACTTAAAGCCTCTCCTTTGTAATTATTTGCAACAAGTCGTGAAAAACTTGAAAAATGTTACTATAAAAAGATCTCAACTTACCAGGAAATAAATAATTGGTTTGAAGATGTCTTGAAGTACCATGAAAAAAAATATTATTTAATTTACATGGTTTTGAAATGCCTTGAAATAATTAATTACTATACAAGCACGCTTGTTTGTCTTGACGAACCTATGCGGAACTTTTTACAATGTTTTATTAGCCATTAACATAAAAAATCTTACCCCCCCCCCTCAGTGTTGGCAAACCTTGTAAGATTGCCAATTCTATTATTAATCTCCTTCTGACTAGCAAAATTCAAATCCAGATGCCGGATATCCCCTGGTTCCTCCAGAATCGTAAAAAACACGGGATATTATTGATTGTATGTTAGCACAAAATCAATGATCAATGTACCCTTGAGAAATCATGAAATATCACTTAACTTGTCAAAAAAAGGCCCTTTAAGCATGGAGAAACCGAAACCAAACTAATACTAATTGGCAAAAGCATAGGACAGTTCGTGAGGCACAACCATGGCAACCTGGCAACGGAAACTAACTGGCCGCGGCGACCAGCACGGCGGGTTGCGAGTGACTGGTTGCGTTGCCGTTGACAACTGGTTTTTGATAAGTTGCCTGGCGTGTTCGGACTTCCATTGAAATACATGATAGCGACTTTTTTTTTAACGACAACTGTTTTTTTTCAGTTACCCCGTGAGCGGGTGGACTAACCCTGTGGTGATCCGTCTCGACACCCTACCCGCCGCGGATACTAATTTGTGACGATCCACCCTCCTGGGCTACCCGGCACCAGTTGTAGTGAACCTACCCCTGGCCTTACTAACTTCTATGGGTCTCGGAACCTCCTGTAATGTACCTGTGGGGCTACCCGGCACCAGTTGTAGTGATCCGTAGTCGTCTATCCTTGGTTTTTCTATTCTTTCCCTTTAACATTAGCTGTCGGGATCTACTGGCTACGCTACCCTTATCTTTTGGCCTTCGATCAATATACCCTTGTATCTAGCTACACCTAACTTTTCCTTAAACCCCTGCGATTTTCTCACAGTAAATAAGATTTAAGATTTTATTGTACATTATTCCTATTCACCACGTTGTGTGATTTTTTGATTCGGTAATTACATTTGAATGTGTAAATTAATACACATACACATGTAGAGGAAATAATGTAGTGTGTGTGGTAACCTCAAATTCTTTTGGAGTAAAGTGTGAAAGAATCTCGTTTGATAAACTGACCCCGTTTTTTAGATTGTTTTATTTTATTTTCAAACCTATACTCGTATTACCCGCCTTTTCTCAACTTGAACGGAGTGTCATTGACGCTAATCCTACAGTGAATTGTCAGCCGGTTTATAAAATTCAAAGTCGTAGTTTTCTTACCCGATTTTTTCCTGTCTATAGGTTTACATTGGGTTATATTTACATTACGTGAACAGTGTGTATTATGAAATACATGTCGGGATCCTTGCGAAGCTCTCAATGTCGTCGTACTGCACCTAGATGGTCAAGTTATTATTGTTATTAGTATACACTACATGTACTGGGGAAGGGGAAGGTGAGGAGGGGTGATAGGAGGATCTGGGGAATGTTGTTTCCTGAATAAGTCGGCTCCTCCTCTAACCAAATAGATACTGGTGACCAACATTCCGGACAAAGACTCAATCATTACGTTTGCTAGGATGGTCCTTAAGTCCTGATTTTGTTCTCTTGCATGAACTTCATTGCTACGAAAGGGTCCCTTCACGCCAGATGAAAGCGCGCAGAGTCCTCATGTCACTTCCAGTATTATCCCGACTTCCTATCCTCCAGATTTGATTTTAACTCGACTGATTCTAGAAGGGGTATGTCCATTTCTTCCCTTATCATGACTCTACTCGCGTTGAGTGCGTACGGAGCCGTTTGAGATGATCCTTTCGTCTCCTACGAGGATAATCATTGGCTTGCGTTCCTCGCCTCCAAGAGCTGACATAACTTCTACCTTGTAAAAACTATGTTTGCTTTCAGGTCGACACTACTGGTAGTATGCAATAGTGCTACAGACTTATTCTCACGGAATACCACGCCGACGTCCCCTCCACATAACTTCGCAAAACTTGGGATACCTTCGGTCGAAACGCCTCCGTCAGCGAATCATACCCTACCATTCCAAGTGGCATTTTCTTTTTATTCTGTCTTTCATGCCTTTTCACTCTGCATGACCCCGCGAAAGGGATTAACTTTCAGTACCCCGCGTGAATGCTAAGTTTACGTTGACATCCCCTATCGCATGATAGCGTAAGAAAAAAAGCCCTCTTTGTCTCATATCTTGTGGGGATATAATTTCAGTGAACGCTATTGCATTCCCCAATCGTGAAGTCTATATTTCGCAGGTCAAGCGGGATTTTGGAAGGGTCTGATTGAGAAAACATTACCGAAATAATGTTGATTTCATATTTTGTAAGGAAGCCTGAAAGAAATTTGACATGATAATATTGTTGTTAGTAAACAATTATAATGTTTAAATTCAATTCTCCAAATTTCATTTTTGAACTAATATCCAGTATGGCATGGATGTTGCCGTCATTCTCACTTTGGTTTGGCATACCTTAGAACAAAAAAACCCCTACTAATTTGGATGACCGTACGATGTTCAACGTGGCTACGATTTATGGCCGGGATCCTTTTTTATACGCATTCGTCTCGTCCTTTCTAGCACGCAAAAAATATAAGTTCGTTGAACCCACATTGATAATAGATTTAATTTGGGACAAATCTCGTAATTACACATTGAGAATAATATTTAAAACACAATTATATCCTGGAACATAACTTCTTTTATCATTGGTTTTGTAGATGGGCAGATCCTCTCAGGTATCGGGACCATGTACGACCTGTAATTAATTAAAATGTTTCTTTCACTCACCTGAACGAAGCCTGATTACGTACATGTGGGGAAAATATTAAAAGTAAAAAACCTTCCTGTCACTATGATTCGGTAATTTAGTCCCCAGAAGTAGTAACACCCATGACTCTATGTCACACTTTTATTTGAGTTTAAGAAAATACGTAGGTTATTAATTATTATTTGTTAACAATATTATCGAAGATGACATTTATACGTAGGTATTTGTTGATATTATTTTGAATATTTGTATTATCTTGATTATATGATATATTGAAGCAACTACAAGCGCGTAGGTATGTTGGCATCATTATTATTTTCGCGGAAGATCGAAGGTGACATTTGTATGTAGGTTATTTATTTTGATGTTGTTTTGATATTATTATTTTGTGTGTACAAGTTTGAAAATGATATTTGTACGTTATTATTGACTAGACTAATTTTATATTTCAAATCAAAATTCACGCGATGCACTCCCTTCTATTTTTAAAACACAAAGTTATGTTATTATAAACTCACTGAAGCTAAGTATTTCATTCACTTTGATTACTATTTTGGTTTTGATAATTCAAATTAATTTTATTATTTAATTAATCCACTCGCGGCGCACTGTCATTCACTGCAGCTAATTTTCAATAGAGTATTTTAACAAGCCGAATAATTAATTTATGTACACGAACTATTGCTTCTCACGAAGTCACAACCTTAAAAATTCTTTAATATTACGATGGATATTTTCTCCCAACATTAACAAACACTTGTCACTGTTTATCACGACTTTTTTAATTCTTCGGTGGATTATGTCTTATCACTCGTTTTTATAATATTTGATCAATTGTTTTGTTAAATACGAACGATCTTATCACTGCTAGCACTCTATAGCCTCGTCTTCCTTCGATCCTCGACCCTCGACTCTTACTGCCTACCGCCACATGGTATCCAGCCCTTCGAATATCTTGTCCAAAAAAAGGTGCCAGGCGTGGACTCAGGACGTACATCTCGTCTTTCGTTAGGGCGTTTTATAATTGAGAGTTCAGACTATTTCAACTTTCATTGATATGTTATTTTTCATGACTCTCTCTCTCCAAAATTAAATATGTCCATTTTAATTATTTCTTTGTCTGGCCGCCGATAAGTGTAACTCACCCTTTTGATGCGATTTTGCTTTAAACTTTTTCTAGAATTCTGCAATCGGTCTTTCCTTAATAATCGGTAAATTATCTCGGCTAATTGTGACTTTACATCTGAAATAATTATCACTCTCGCACTCTCCCATTTATTTTTGTTTAAAATTTGCGGCAGGTAAAATTGAATTCAGTAGTATTTCGGCTTAATTCTCATGGTGACATGAAATTGTTTCTGTCATTTACTTGATTCACCACATTCCTTGCAGTTTCGTGCAAATAATTCATTTTCCGCGTCCGTAGATGTTTACAACTATTTTTTTTATCTTTCGTCCCTTTTCATGATCAGATATAATATTCGTAAAACTTTGTCTGGTAATAACTAATATCACCTTATTAATTCAGAATTCACTTTCTTAATGCGTTCCAAATAGCTCTATGGTCTAGTACGTACCTGTTTGACTTCATTTTTTTGTGTATCCAAAAGTAAAAATCTTATTTACTTTTAATCTGAGTGTTTTGTTTACCTTTCGAAAAATCTCGATCTATAGCACTAATTCATAGATTGTATACGTCGTTAATTTTAATTGGTTTTATCAATACTCCGTCTGTATTCTGTAGTGGTAATTTGGGCTTAATTACCCCATTTATTCCTCAAAACCATGTAAGTTTTTTTTTGTTACTAAACAAACTCTCTTCGACACGCTCTAGGATTTTAAATTTATGGACGGTCTGAAGTGTCGGCTTACATTCAATATTGATAAATTTTAAACGTGGTATCGATTTGAAAACTTCGAGCCCTTCATTATGTCATCACCTTTATTTACCTCAGCCCTTCTCAGATTGTGATTTTTCTGTCCTTTTCAATAGCGGTCGCTAGTGTAGTCGATTTGAAATTTCGTTTAGGTGGGAAAAATTTGTATGAGCTCTTCCGATAAAGAAGATGCTTTTTTTTTCCTTTCGAACGTGGTGTTGAAGCCATCACAACCCTAAGAAATTCAAACAAAATAAATACTTTTAAATAATCAAATTATTATTTAAAAGAAAAGGATTAAAAATCTACAATTTTCAGTAGAAGGTATTTTATTGATTTATTGTTTTATTTTTTTTTTCTAATTTGAAAACGGCGCTTAAATTCAAAGCAGATCTAAGTTCTAGATTTCATTGAACCAGAATAACGTAACCGAAATTAGTGTTTTTGTTTGTGCAGAATATATAATATTAGTACACATATTAATTTAATTTATATAATTTATTTCTATTCTTGAACATACATTTTACAATGCATAGTAGTTGCAGATTTACATAGTAGTCCTTTTTTTTAAAATTCAGTAACTGGATGTAAAAAGGTATGTAAAAAGGTTAGTAGTAGCATATTGTGAACACTTCACTAAGAGAACCTGTGCTGAGGTGTTCGCATGTTTTGGATTAAGTGTTTTTTCTGTTGACGAAATTTAAAAAAAAAACAGTATCTTCCTTGATATTGTCGAGAAGGGCACTATGTTTCGACCCATTGCGGCAGTATCGTATACATACATTTATGACAAAATTTAATAACAACAATTTACAGAGGACCTAATCCAAATAAAATAAAATAAAATAATTTAATCTTGTCAAATCTAACGTACTTAATTATTGTATCAATACCAATTAAACATCATCTTTTTCTACATTTGTTAAGACCCAATCCAATCACCGTTCTTTTTTAGTGTATAGAAATAAAAATGAATGTAACCTCAATAATTATGTAACTAAGTATATACACATCTATTTACCTCTATATCTGCCTCGACACAGGTATATTCTAGTGAGACAGGCATAAAAAAATCGCATTATTTATACAAGTAAAAAATAAAAATAATAAAATAAAAAAACAAACAAAAAATTACTTAGTACGATAAATATTGTCTTCAAAAGCAGATAAGTATATTTTTCTATGGACCATACGCCACTGGTGTATATAATACATTGGCAATATTGCAAATTGTAAATTACACATCGTGTATTTATAATAATAATACATGATTTAATACGAACCGAGCGCTTTTAAGCTGGATCCGCACAAACATGTTACGCAAAGGGAGGGCTTATAATTAGGTAAACAGTTCTGTCGCCCATACCAGTACGGGCCGCTCGCGGATTAACAACGGTTATATGTAACAGTCGTGGTTCGGGGAGATAAAGCAAGAAAGAAGCCTCGCGGAAGGGGGTGGTAATGTTTTTTCTCCGCGAATTTCTCCGAATATACGCCATAAATATTATACAAGTCACAAATCACCCACACGCGGATCGTGGTACAAAGTGTTTGCGTATTATAACACACAGATTGCGGTGCGAGAATGGTTCCGTAGTTTGCTCGCTACAAAATAAATTACGTTTTTGATAAATTTTGGCTTTTTGTTTTTTGTGAGATTTATGTTTTATCTTTTTAGCCCCTGGATTTTACATTGCATTTAGGTATGTATATTTTAAGATATTTGCCCGTGGTGCAATAAAGGTAGGTATATACTTGGTCGACGTACGAAGGTACGCTATTCTACGCATAACGATATCTGGACTACTTAGCAACTATTCATTTTCTATGGAAACATAAGAAACACATACGCCACACGCATCGCAATGTGTGACCAGTGTTATTCTGAACCATCTATTTCCATAGTAAATGTATGGTTGCTGAGTAGTCCAAATATCGTTATACGTAGCATTGCGTACGTACGTCGACCCAATATGTACCTATCTTAACTGGTGTAATTTAAGTATATAATCAAAAATGTAATAACCCAAATATATGGAGAACCCTAATAACAATAATTACCATAGTGCTATCAATATTTGTCTATCAACTACCAGTCTGAAAATGTCCTTAGTAGGACGAAACCCATCCTGGTGTAAATAAACAAGTGGAACAAAGTGAAAAAAATTGTTAAATTTCATATCTAATATCTTAACTTGTTTTATTTTCTGTTTATAAGTAATCATTTCTTTTTTATCTGCCGGTCAGTGGCTCAGTTGGCATCGCGTCTGGGTCCCACCAAGGCGTTTTGAATTTAGTTCCTCGCCAGGCTTATCATCCGTCTCGACACAAGCAACAATTTCCGCTTACTGTGGGGGTAGTAGGAGATTTTAAAATTATTGTCAGGTAATTCGTAACACATAAAAAAAATAAGCGAGATGCAAGAACAAAAATGTTCTGTGATTTTTTTTCGTCTTTTTTTTAACTCGCCACTAACAAGTTTTCAAACATAACGAATGAATTTACAGAAAATATAACTTTTAATGAGGCTTCCAAGTATATTTTTCACAAACTTTCTGATATTAAATGCATTCTGTAGTCAAATAAAATTTTAAATATTTTTCCCTATAATTAACTCTAATAATAATAATGATATAATGCTCCTCTCAAAAAATACGCGCCTCTTGACTTTTTGTATTAAAAGACTAAGATAAAAAAAGATTTATTTCGTGTAAAAAGTATGTAATACAGAGTGGTCAAAACGAAAAATAATTTCAGTGATTAAGACAAAGGTCGAATAAAGCCTTGAAATCAAGAAATATTGCAACCATGCTACTTTTTCGACTTCTTGGAAAGACTTTCCAATTTTTCACGGTTTGCTGCAGTCCCTGGTTGATATATTTTTTAATTTATATCCTGACGCGGTTGATTGTAAGTTTAAAATGCTGAAATCCTGTTTACAACTGTATTCTGTTACAAGGATGGAACCATCTTTTGTAACAAAAATATGTAAATTTCGTGAAATAATTATCAGTGTACTGATTTTAAAATTTGTACTAAAATATTGTCTACGATTCTTTTCAACATTAATAATTTGTTAGTACGGCATGAAATTGCTTTAATACGTACTTACGAATCTTGCAAAACATTTTATAATTATTGTAATCGGAATGTGGAAATCGAAATAGATATGTTTTATTAGAATTTATTAGTATTTAATTCTATAAATAACAACATGTACTAATGCCAACTAAACCCGCCAATTTGACTGTCCTAAAACAGGAAACTTTCCTAGTAGGACAATCAAAGCTTCCTTACAATGTATGTATATTTTTTTGTATCAATAAATAAGTAAAAATTTAAAAAAAAAATACTGTTATGCAATTTTTAGGTTATTGCAACTGCGTCAGTTCTTTAATAACTTAATCTCCGCCAAGAGCTATGATTTCTTGTTTAATGTTTAAAATTACTAACAAACTAATAAAGCCAGTAGGTAAGCCATAATGCTATCCAACTCTTAAATTATATCTTTCAGTTATTTATGTGATGCAGTAGTTCAAGAATTAGTACTTTATTTCTCCGATTCGAACATTTTATATGACCAGCCCGCAATAGCTTTCTAAATATTTTTTATAGCCATCGTAAATAGGTTCCCCCTATGACAACATTATTTAAGTCGTCTAAGAAAAAAACCTATAAAATAACTTGAAAAAGTACACGGCAAAGCATTGGAAGATAAAACAACAATAAATAATTTATGATCCCTGCGGAGTCATCATTTTTTGCTTGTCTCAAAACACAATTGTTTGGCATAGAAATTACTACTAATTCTTGTGTATTTATATACTAGCGCAAACCCGTGAAAAATACACAGGGATATGAAGAAAATTTTTTTTACATCAGGATCAATCGATTCAAACGCAGAAATTTTCCTTTAGAATGCACACTCACACACACGTGATATTCTCATGTTTTTCTTCCTCCCCCCCTGATGACTGCAGTTCAATTTTCCATCTGCTAGTAATAATAAGCTAGCGTCTGTACGGTTTATATTTAAGAACCTGACTTCGAGTACATCTCTGACGCCTCGCCTTATGCAAAACCATCTTCGTACATAAAGTTTGTTACTCTCGTCGCCCGCGGGGCCTAGTAGACCATTAACTCGTGCCCCATTAATATTTATGAAGCTATTATTTTTTCTTCAAATATATATTTTTTTATACATTAGCTACACACAGGAGGTCCTGAGGAAAACCATTTCCCTCAGGGCCTATGTCATCTTTTGGGATGCTGTTTGGAGGGTCTTTTTTAGGAAAAGGGAAGCAGAGGAAGTTCTGGGAAGGAAAAAGGTATGAGGGATTGATAGGAATCTGGGGGTCCGTTTGTCCAGGAGTGACGGACGTATGAATACACTTTTCCCACTGCGGTGCAAAGAGATGGGTCGAGAGAGTCCAGCTGGAGAGGTTAGGTCTCCCCCAACCAGTCTCTCCCAACCAGGCCCGCCACGCAGTAGGTAAGCGTTCGCCGCCAAAACCTAGATAAACCTCACCCCATAAAACCCGGGCACCCTTGCTAAGTCACCAAACGAATAATGTATATAGGCTGTTTTTTAAGTTTGATGGAACTTACAAAATTGGTTTAGCAGCTGTCACGAGGAACATTGATTGATTATTGAATCAATTAATTATTTAAGCTAGATATTTTGTACAATACCTACTCTTCGAGTATTTTTAAAAATAAGATTTTACAAATTCACATTCTTTAAAGTTATTTGTGTATATCAAAGAATGCTTCTCTCAAAATGATATTAATTTTATAACAGATCTTATACAAGAATTCTGCTTACAATACTCGACGATTTCTTTTTAAAAAATCTTAGCAACTCGCAGAGATATTAAAAAAAAAACTTGCCATTCGTAAGCGAGCCAGACACAAAGACAAGTTCTCGCTATAATTAGTTCGCGGAACTCTGCGAAATTTCTCGTAATTCAATTAATAGTATATCTTATGGAAATATTTTCATCCCCAGGATTGAAAACATGCCACATTCCACCTACCACCCTGCATTGGTATTCAACACGGACACCCCAAATGAAATACATACTTCGCACATTCGTAGAAAAGTGTCGTAAGTCAACAAGTTATTTTACAGGATCCCTCCTGTAAAATAACTACGAATAAAAACGAATTTACTGATGAACAAACGGTTTGTCGAAAAGAGATACTTGCGATATTTTACGGACATAAAGTGATCTAACATAAATATGGTTTACGTGGGGCATAGATAATTACAATCACGTTACTTTTTAGAGTTAAAACGTAAAATAGAAAATTTTGTATGTGCTTCTACTTGGTTGATGGAGAAACAAGGTTTACTTCCTACGCGTGGTAATTGCCAACCTCTGAAGTATTCGAGAAATTCCCTAGGAACATTCAGAAGACACATGGTATTAACTTCGAAGCAGTAATACAATTTAATTATTCTGCATCACATGTAAGTAATTTTGTGATGTAAATGTAAGTAATTTTGTGTTTATCCACACGGAGAAAAATTTTATTCGAAAAACGATAATTTTAATAGTAAAAACGGTAAAAAACGGGACTGAAGTTCTCACGAACAAATTAACAGGGTTTCAATGTTTATTGGCGGGAACATGTAAGAAAAATGTGTTGGTATACGTAATTTCGTAGGTATACAAACAAATGGAAAATGTAAATTTGTTTTTACAGGAAAATGTAAGAATAATTTGTTGATGTACGTACGAAATTACGTATACCAACAAATTATTCTTACATTTTCCCGTCAATAAACATTGAAACACTGTTAATTTGTTCGTAAGATCTTCAGTCTCATTTTTAACCGTTTTTACTATAAAAATGGTCGTTTTTTCGAATAACATTTTTCTCCGTGCAACTGCGGATATAATGTGTATGTATAGACTATGCTTCTAGATTTTTCCTTCTTTAAGTTCAACCGTACGATAAACTTTATATTTCACACTTAAAGTCTTAAAATATAATAAATCAACAGATCCTTGAAAAATTTCCTCCACAACAACTTCTAGCGTGGACGAAAATTACTATACTACTTTCTTATAATAACACATTTTTTTACATTGGCTCCATACAGGAGATCCCGAGGAAAATAATATCCTCCAGGGTCTAGGTCATCTTTGGGGAAGCTGTGTAGAGAGTTTTTAAAATTAAAAAAGAATTAATTAAAAATAATATCTTCTTACTAATATTATAAACGCGAAAGTTTGTATGGATGTATGTATGTTTGTTACTCTTTCACGCAAAAACCACTGAATGGACTTTAATGAAATTTTACAATAATATAGCTCATACATCAGAATAACATATAGGCTATAATTTATACCCAAAGCTTGCTATTTTCCACATATTACAAATAATAATTATTTTTTAATAGAAAATATCAAAACTTGAGAACGACATTTAATAAAAAAATATTGTAAAACCAAAATTTTATTTTAGAAAATATTTAAATTAGTGAATTTATTTGAAGTACTCGCCTAATATATATGATTATATAAACAACTAATACATATGTGTGATTTATAGTTGGTTGTGTATGTGTTGCAAAAGAATGTAACATTTTGTCTAGTATTCCTTATCGGTACATGGAGTTTAATAGTAGCAACGATGGCAGGGCTGTCAATTAGGTTGTTCATTACTTTGTATAATAAAATTAGGTCTGAAATGATTATATATATGTGATTGTATATTTGGTGATTTAATATTATTAGAAGTACTTTCATCTGTAGGTATCTGTGGAATTTTTAGATTTGTGCTTGCTCAAAGCCAATTTTTTTGTAATTAAACGCAAAAATATTAAAGTGAAATTTGACAATTAATGTTTTATAAGTGCGACTGCAAATTCCTTTTTTATGACTGCCGGCGATGCCCCACCATCGCTGGGTATTTTCTTTAATTAAACAGACCACTTAAGATACTTCCATCTCAAAAATAACTAAACTGTCTCAAACAACCTTCTCCTAATTTGTAAGGGGGAAACGTCATTTTTCTAGAGTTGGACGAAGAATAAAGAAATATCTCTCTTAGTTTATGAGAAATAACCCGACAGCACGCCACCCAGCAAAATATAATTAAACAACAACAAAATTCAATTTATCTGTCAGTGAAATGATATCATCCTTTTTGTTTGTTTGTTAATTTTATTTACTCTTCTATTTTTGCCTTACTTTTGATTTTAAATTAACTAACTAACCATCACGCCGTCTCATGCATACTCTTCTATTTTTCTGACTCTTGACATGGCCCGACTCAAGTATCTGATTCACTTGACCGTGCCATGTCTTCCTCGGATGTCCCCTACTTCTTATACCATTCACACTTGCGTCACATATTCTCCTTACGCTCCTTTCTTAGTTCATTCGCTCTACATGCCCAAACCATCTGAGGGTCCATTTCTTAATTTTACTCATTACGCTTACACCAGCCTTGTATTCTTTGCGGATTTCCACATTTCTCACACGATCATACATGGTCTTACCACACATACGCTTCAGGGATCTTATTTCAACAGCATTCAGTCTACTTTCATCCTTCCTCTCCCAGTTCCACGCCTCACTGCCATACATCAGGGTAGGTACAAGCACTCCATTGTGGACTGCTAGCTTCGCTTCTTTAGGCAGCCTTTTGTTAGCGACAGCGGCATTCAGTCCTCCATTAATGGAGTTACCTGCATTTGACCTTCTTTCGATATCTCTATCAGCCTTCCCATCTCTAGTAAACATACTGCCCAGATACACAAACTCATCCACCTGCTCCAAGTATTCATCGTTCACAACTATATTGCACACTGTTTTCGTACCCTCTCTTTCAAACACCATGACTTTAGACTTACTTACATTCTTCTTGTGATTTTACAGCCTCCAAAATGGCAAGATATAAACAGAAAGGTATGTAAGAAAAGATTTCGAATGGATACAATTACTTTGTGGTTATAAGGTTTATAACAAACATTTTCTCAGGGAATAAACAAATTTCTTGTTTCTTTCATTTGGGATCTCTTCCCCTTTCTTCCTCTTGCCTGGATTACATATAAAGTTATTTACGAACACATTTCTGTAACTTGTAACTCATTTAGCGGGATTTTGTTTTAAAATACCCATTGGCACTTTCTGAGAAGTTCTGTTCATAGGCATGGAAACACTTTTGTATCGTCCTTAAAGTTTTTAGCTAGTAATTGAAATATATAAGATGAAATATATACCCGTAGGATTTAACTAGCGAATCATGAGCATATTTGAAAAGCAACAAACTTGATTTTGGTGGCCAATGAAAACAATAAAAAAAACCGCCGGATATAGTAAAGCGGCGGGTCAAGTGATAAGCACGCTGTCTCATTCCAGCAGCACGGTAATGGATGAACCACGAATTATATGAAAGGAACGAACAACAGTGTATGGAGTGTTTCTCGCCATTTGCAGTTGCATCATTCTTTTCCCATAATTAGTGGTTCGGTTCGCAAATGTAGATGCAGCCTTACACAAGAAACAGCTCGCTTATCACGTAGGGGTGGTATCAGTGGCGATACGTGATGGAAAAAATATTTGTATTTTTTTTTTTTTTTGAAAAAAAATATCAAGGGATTGCAAAATGACATCTACATTTTTTACTCCAACAGTGCTCTGGAATCGCTGGTTAAACTCCTTCGTATAAGTATTGTTACATCCTATATGTATATGTATATGTGCATGTATTTATGTACGTAGATGCATGTATGGCTATGTATATGTATGTTCATGTCTGTATAGATGTGTCCACCTATACACATACATTATACATGTGTGCTTGCAAGCACACATATTAAAAAAGAAAAAAAAAGTTATGTACATTTTTATAATCTAATGCTAATGTACTTTTTTTCTCCTTTCTATTTTCTACTTTTTATTATAATTTTTACAATATTTAACATGATTTATACTAATTCATGTTTACACTAGACTTCATATTTCATACAATGTAACTATACTATATTGGTCACCATGATACAGGCAGCCGCCTAGTATGGTGATTTAATATATCAACTTTATGTAAATGTCACAATTATGTAACATGTATTATATAAATAAATAAATAAATCCTGTATAAATATTAGCTATATTCGTTCAAGATTCAAGGTATTAATTTTTTTATTTCAAATATGTTCTTGGGCCTTACTGTCATATTCAAAATTTAATACTGCATTTAATTCGCTCTGTTTCAGAACGTTTTTTGTATTTTCTTTTTTGTGTCGAATCCGCTATGTAAAAAAAATACGTTTGTAGATTTTGTTCGGAATAAATATGTGTATCTTCTCAAATACTCTCCCGGATATCTGCGTTTGACATGTCTAACATATATTTAAAGGTCTCCTCCACAGGCCTCCATGTCGCGAACACTACATTTCGTGGAAATGTGTTTTTTGCTACTTAATACCCAAATAAAGTTTACGTGGAGGAGAAAAACGTAGGCGCTTTTCGGTGTCATATACAATATTATGTCACAGAGTAAATAACGAATTACAAAACCACCCTGAGTATATTTGCAAAGCCCGGCGATTTTAATGGTTTCTTTTTAGACTTGGGACGCGGAACCCGAGGCTTTTGAAGATGTTGTGACTACGCCGGTGACCTTGTTTTTGTCCCTACTATATATGTATTCCACCCCGGCCCGTATTGTAGTTTACCCTTCCTATGAAAGTTTTTACTCGGCTTTTTGTACCATAGGGGCTCTTTTTGTTTTATGGTAAGGTTTTCCCACCGTGTATTGTTTCGCGTCTTTTTTAGGCAAGACATAAATTAGTATTTTTTCAATGTATTCTATCTGCCAAACGACGATAATTTTGAGCTGTTAGCTTTCCATATTTTTACAATATTTAAAGCACTTCTTTTTGAAAAATGGTAAAGACAAAAACCCTTCCATGTAACGTAAAGTGCTTTAGATTTACAGATTAAACCTTTGTTCAAAGAATATTCATATTTGTACTGAACCTCGTCTAACCGTTATACAGCGATATGCCTGATATGGTTTGGGCCAAAAGTAATGTCGTGATTAGTTTTTAGGTTATTACGCCGTATTACTCCGGCTCCTTTTTTAGCCACGCGTTTCGAATATTCTTACAGTGTCAATCATTAAGAAATATGTATAGATTGTAGGGAAACGTGCGTGGTGTATACCAGGGGTGTTACGGATATTCGCATCCACATCCGCAAATGCGGATTAGTTGCATTGATTCAGACATCTGCATCCGCATCCGCATCAATTAATGCGGAGCTTTTACGGATGCAGACTCATATCTGAGACAATCCTACAGGTTTCGTTTGGATTAATTTAGTTGTGGATATGATTCCACGTAAATCAATCACAGTGTTCGTTCACCATGTTTATCCAAGTTTATTCAAGTTGCGTGATGGTTAATGAAGATTTCAATGTAAATATTAAGTGAAAAAGTTTTAAAAAAACATGCTGCCACTAATAAAAAGCAGTATTCCATCTCTGGTCTGGAGCCCCGATGTACCTGAAAAACACCCTCGACTCTGTGCAGAAACGGGCGGTCTAATAGGATTCTCCTGTCTAAACAAACGGATTTCAATCTTTAGAGCACAGGTGGGAATGCTATCCTTGTTCTACCGGTATTTCAATGGAAGATTCTCCGAGGAGCTAGCGTCATTGATCCCCTCGGCACCGGTGCATAGTCGGGAAACACGCAAAACGTGCGCCCAATATATGTGCACAGTTGACATTTGTCACATGAGAACGGGACGCTTCTACTACTCGTTCTTGTGTTCAACAGCTCGGCTGTGGAACGATTTGCCGGCCTCTGTGTTTCTCTCCTTCCTATAACATGGGTCTCTTCAAGGCCCACGTTCACTCCTTCCTCTCCTCAAAAAGACCCTCCTCACAGCATCTTCAAATATGACATAGGTCCTGAGGGAAATTATTTTCCTCAGAGCCTCCTGTGTGGAGTTAAAGTAAAAAAAAATAAGTATCTGGACTTATTTTTTATTACTATTTATTAAATATAATTCACCAACTTTAAAAATGCTTATAAGTAAGACTAAAAACTGTTTTAGTTTAGTTCTTAAAATATAATTAAATAAAACATATTAAAATTTAATCGATTTTCATTTATTTATGTACTTAAAAATGAAAAATCTTAAAAAAATTATGAACTAATTTTATTATCATTCTTTGTACACTTTCTGTAGATATTTAAAGTCGTACTCTATTCTAATTTCGGTAATCTTTAATTATTTTTCAACTCGTAAACTGATTGCATTTTAAATGTCCATAAAACTTTGTGGAAACCGTTTTCTCGGTACGCCGCCCCCGCGCAGACTTAAGCCACTCGTATAAGAGCCACACACTTTTAGGAATTAACTTTTTACTATTCCAGTTTCAATTCAGAAGTGTGGCCAGCGCATATGGTTCGCCATTTTCAATTACTCTCAGTACCTACTTATTATAATAATGGCGTTGGTTAACATCAAGTGTATTATTTTACTGACTCCAGCCACGCATTCCACTTGAAAAGTCGATTATTAAAATGTAATTACGTATTTTTTGTTCCTTAGTGTTCAAACGACTTTCTTTTGAAAAAACTTCCAGATGCCTGATACTTAATGTTTACGAACGAGGTACATATTATTTTTTTCAACCCATTAACCAGCAGCCGAGAATTGAAATTTCAACTTGCGAACGTGTCCTTGCAACTGTACAGGGCGATTCCGACGAGAAAGATTGATTATTCTCCGTACCCAAGAGTTTAACTAATAACTCAATATGGACTTTATTTCATTCAAAATTTGCTTTTATACATACCTACATTCAAGTAAGCAATAAAAATGCTCAAACGCGTGATAATATATTTTTTATTATCGGGTACTTCTTGAAAGTGTTTTTTGATCATAAGTATTTATGATTTTTCAATAATGTCTAAGCAAAATAAAAGGGTTAATTTTTTAAAAATATTTTAGTTAAAAAAATTTAACACATTTATTTTGAAAATTTCCTTAAATATGGGCATTTTCGTCACAAATCACGTTCTCGGATTTATTTTTTAATAATTTTATTGAACTAAAATTAAAATTCTGAACTAGATCTGATCTGTCTTTACTAGATTATGTATTGATTTATTTTACTGTATGATTATATGATTTGAAATTAGTCTTGGGTAATACAATATTTCGTTTGAAAATTTAACAAATTTGCCAACGACCAACCTTACTATATTAAAAATCAACATGGTTTTTCAAAATTTGAAAAATGACTTTACCAGTTAAAATAACAATCTTTCGAAATCAATTTATGTTTTTTTGTAAAAAATAGTCAATACGTCAAGAATTTGATTTAAAAGTTACTATATAAACAACGACCATTATTTACTAACAAACAGAACTCGATTTGTTGCACAATTTTTTTTCAATATTAGAATTTAGAATTATTAAATTTATCGGTTTTTTCGGAAAGCTCGTTGTTTGGTGCTGTGAGCTTCCTCCCAGTACATCTTTCAGCATGAATGTGAGCAAAACTAATTTATTAACCCAAAACACTACGTGCAGGAGAATAAAACACTTGTGTAGCTGTATAAAAAAACTTACTTTACTCAGGTCAAATGGTTATGTATACTACACGGCACGGCGTAAATACCGTGCGAAAATACTAGGTATACAGTTGTTTTATCCCTGCACCATTCAATTTGAGGGAGTTCCTTTAGGTTTCTCGTATTTTTTTCCAAAGTACTCACAACATGATATCTTTAAAATACCTTTACTCTCGCCTTCAATTACTTTTATTACGAAACAGAATTCATTTTATGAGTGGAAACACTTCTCCTTCGGAACTCTTAGATGTTGAGTGGCCTCGCTACATTTGTACGTTTGTGGAGAGAATGGACGAAGGGATCAGAATCAAAAGTGGAAAAGTTATTTTTTTCTACGTTGGCTATAAGCATTGGATAATGGATGCTAAGATGATTAAATGCAGTAGTTACCTACGGCAGATTGTAAAACAAGCAATTAAAGGTTTAAATGCGCATTAAGGGTAGGTGTAAAAGAACCAGACGTGAAGTCCTTAGATATGTTTTTATGTTTTTCAGCGCTCATTGTCTTCAGACGAATAAACAGTAGATAAAATTGTTGTTTTATTTGACTCGAGTCTAGTTATCTTTCTATTCCATACAACCTCTAATGTAGATATCTATTACTGCATGCCCACCACACTGAAACAACTACTAACTACAAATATTTCTACGATTATCCACAAATAAACATATCACAGACTGGATTAAACAACAAGGCATTCACTTCACTCAAAACATTATAACTACTAATCAAACATAACCCCACCCAAACAAATAAAAAATTAAAACTTTGCTTACAAAATCTAAAATATTCCTTCTTTCTTTTGAAGAAAATTATTTGTATAACTTTAACTGCTACCAATTTTATGTCTACGATACGGTTTGAACCACGCTGCCCTTCTTGACAATATCGAGGAGGATACTGTTTTTTAATTATGTCGGCAGAATATCTCGTAATCCTAAATATGCGAACACCTCAGCACAGGTTTTCCCAGTGAGGTGTTCACAAAATGCTACTATTAACCTTTTTACATACCTTGTTACATCCTGTTACTGAATATGAATTTTTTTTGTACTACTATGTAAACCATTGTAATTATTTGTTAAATGTATGTACAAGTATAGAAATAAATAAATAAATTTTTGTGTTCCATTTTTCAAGTTATTTTTATAAATCGAAGGAAGCTTTACTCCTAGATATAACTGCATAGTATGTATTCCAAAAAAGTTCTGCTCCCTTGTATCCCTTTTCTTCTGACCGCCTGCAAACTCATGTTGTGTTTAGCCATGCTTCAACATTAAACCTCCTTTTCCGTATTTCTTTTTTTATTTATGACCTCCGAGAGAAAATTAAAACGGACCATCCGACCTATTAGGGGTAAAGAGTGCGTGCCATTTCGTTTGATCCTTGCCGGCTATTAATTCATCTCCCGCGTAATGAAAGAATTCTTATAGCCTCGGGCAAGGATAGTATGAGACAAGGATTGATTTGTCAAATTAGAGGGGCACGAGGAAACTTGTATTGCGAATCGTCCGTGTGATTAAATTCAGAGGAAATACGTTTCATATTGATGCCCCCGGCTCTTTCATCCTATTATCCTAACAATTGAAGATTTGAACATCCTAGCTACTGGCTACGGCTACCTAACAACGTAGGTTCTGATTGATGCGTGTCAAATGGAAATTAATATTTCTTTCTATCTCACAATCAGCCGTATACTTAAAACGACTAACAAAAAATCTAGAATTCTTCTTATGCGAACCTATATTATTACTTATATTATTAATGAAGACTATGTTAGTGAAACTTAATCCAAAAATCTGAAACAGAAAAATCAGAAATAGATACGGTCGCATCTGGAATTCGAACCCAGAACCTTCGGCTTTCCGGGCCATTTCTACTAATTTTTAGCTTATGTGTCCCTATCCAATTCGGTCATATTTAACTGTCATAATTCGACTGAGAACTACCAACGTTATCTTCATTTTCTTAACGCATATTTTTATTGGCTGCTATCTTTATGTATGATTGCGTAACATTCCATTTCGCCTGTCTTTTTCTAAGGCAAGTAATCTAATTTTTAAAATTAATATTGTTTCTATTTAAAAAAAAATGTGATGATTGCGAACTTCGTGTGAAGTTTATAGATATAAAAACGTGCAATTTGGAATACTTTAATATTTGAAAAATAAAATGACACTCTATTAGAAATTTTAGAAACTTTATGATGATAAATGGTTATACTAAAAGAAAATTCTATTTATGCATTTATGCCTCACTGAGTTTTTGTAAACCGAACCAAATTAAAAGTCACCATTTTATATTGCCCGTCTGGTAAAAATCTCTTTTTGTTTAAAAAACCACACAACCATTAAGCCGTTGTTAAAAAGTTAAAATCGCAAGTTATAAAACCCAGCCATAAGCCTAAATGATATTTTAAATTTAAATTCTGATAACTTCTCGACAAAAGTCGTTACAGTGTTTGTGCTTACTTTCGTGATACTGCGATCTTTGCCGGAATGTTTTACAGCCCTTAGTGAAATTTATGTGCCTTCTCTGGGGATCCTGCCTTCTGTTTGTAATATATTTGCGTATTTTTTAATGTAAATACGAAACCGTGTACTCGACTAAGGCAACTGAATTAAACGTTTCCCGGGCGTAGCTCATATTATTGCCGGAGAACTAGAAGCATTTGTACTGCTGACGTGGCCTTAGACTTAATTAGACCACCTTTCTCATCTTCTGCTTTTTTTTTTTTTTTTTTTTTTTTATACAGAAACCTCACAAGAGTCCCAACTGCTTCCCTCTGGAACCAGTGAGACTATGGCATCCCCAATTGGAGTATGTTGTGAGGCTGAAGGTAAGTGGAGAAGGGAAGGAGATGGGGAAGAGGAAGGTGGGAAAGTACCTGGCTATTCAGATCTAGTCACTAAACACGGCTAAAGCCATTATTAAGCAACGTTTCAATTCTGAATGGTGGTCTTACACCAGGGCGATACTGAGAGTATCTTCCACTCTGCTACCCGGTTCCCCTTCCCGGTCCCGTTATATTCGTTAGCATACATTTGCCAATTAGGCGTTAATAATTTTTTCACGGCACATTTAACTGGGTCGCCTTCTTTTTTAAATAATAAAAATTTGTACATGATACGTTTTTAGATTTTCACGGCCAAAAGCATTTTCGTTGTTTGTTTTGGGGGTGTTATGCCGTGTTGCGCTACCTCCTTCTTTAGCCGACGTTTCGGACAGCGTTGCAGTGTCCATCATCATCGTCGGATCTGCCGGATCTGCCCTCCTTCTTTACCCGACGTTTCGGACAGCGTTGCAGTGTCCATCATCATCATCGGATCTGCCGGATCTGCCCTGACGAAGGACACTGCAACGCTGTCCGAAACGTCGGCTAAAGAAGGAGGTAGCGCAACACGGCATAACACCCCAAAAATAAACAACGAAAGTTTTGTAAATATCTGAACAACTGTTAAATTATATTGTCGCTTCTCAAGAATTTCTACTAATTAATTAATTATTTAACTTATTGGAGAATCCTTCATCATGGCAACCACTCCATATTCTTAGGAAAATATCAGAACTCAGAATTACCTAATTCATTTTTTTTTTACAAAATGTAATTTCTATTAGCACTATCATTCGTTACCACTTTTCTGTTAGAAGAAACTCTCTATAAAGATCCTTGTTTCGTCCATACAACCATTTGACAACCGTCCGTGGTCGAGTGGTAAGACACTTGACTCCCATTCGGAAGGTCGCGGGTTCGAACCCGGCGTGCGCAAATAAATTTTATTTGATTAATTTGTGTTATTTCACAATTAATTAATAACAATAATATATATGTTATATTTGCGGCACGTTCCAGAGTGGAAGATACTCTAAGTATCGCCCTGGTATAAGACCACCATCTAGAATTGAAACGTTGCTTAATAATGGCTTTAGCCGTATTTAGTGACTAGATCTGAATAGCCAGGTAGTTTCCCACCTTCCTCTTCCCCATCTCCTTCCCTTCCCCACTTACCTTCAGCCTTACAACATACTCCAATTGGGGATGCCATAGTCTCACTGGCTCCAGAAGGGAGCAGTTGGGACTCTTGTGAGGTTTCTCTATAAAAAAATAAAAATGTATCCTTAGAACAAATTTTATAATTTTTTTGTCAACAGTAAATAGTCGTTATGTTACTGTATTAATAAGTCTCTTTAGTACCGCAAGTCGGAATTCTTTTTTTTATAGAAATCCGCCAAGTCAGTTGGTAGGTATTACATATTTATTTATGATAGTAATAATATGTTATATGATGTTTCATCAGAATCACATTACCGTGGTAACTTACGAGTTCATTCAAATCAATTCATCGAAAGCAAATCTATCGACAACGAGAGGTTAGGTTAGGCTGAACTCTTTTCGATAACTCGTTTTCGATAAACTCGCCGTTAATCCACTACCGTAGATATGATATCGTCGCATTAATGCCTAATACGTAAATTTTACAGGAGGCACAAAAACCTCGTAGTAAAAAAAAATGAATGGCGGGTCATTGTTTTTATTTATGTTTCGAATATACAATATATTTCGAAATTCATTTTCAATCATTAAATTTTTGTAAGTTGAGGCTTTCTATTTCAAATCGGAGTTAGGAAGTTTACATAAAAAACCGAGAATGGAGAAAGGTACGTATTTTACAAAAGTAACATACTTTTCTGCGAATAGTTGGCAGTTTCCTAATTTGTGTTTATCTAAAAGAGTTTTTTTTTTTTAAATTTGCGAGTTTTACTAGTCGAGGCGGAACTAATTTTAACATCAGATGGCATTAAAAACGTATTTTCTTAAAATTTGGACTTACGCAGTCTACGAATTAATGCGACGATATGTAGTTTGTAGATTATTACCATGTTTGCATATTGTTTGAGGAGTAGTGTGTTTGCTCGGTTTTTATCTGCTTTTGCATTTTTCTCCCTAGCGCTCGAACCGGTATCTTGTATCTGTTTTACAAGAGATGAATAAGATTAAAAGTTGCAACGAGAGCGATTTAATACTGTGCTTTCTTGGTGGGTAGACTGGAACGAAGTCTCGTCATGATGCGATGTGTGCATAATGGTAATTGAAGTAAAGAGATGGCTTGCCTGTGTACATAATTTGTAGCGTCCTCGGTTTTACCGTATACGAATTTTCAATGCTTTAGCATTTTAAAATTGAGAATGTCTGGATATTTGTTGGAGAGGTTCCCAAGCATTTCGCTTTAAGTAGATAATAATAATAATACTTCCTTCACGTTGCGTTGAATCATGTATCAACTCGTTTAATATTCTATGATTATCATCACAATCTTTTTAGTTGTAATGAGTGTTCAAATCGAATGAAATATTGGAATTCAGTAAGAAAATCATCAATAAAAATGATAATCTAATATATAAAAATATCGTGTCCCGGTGTTTGTGGTCGCGCTTCTCCGAAACGACTGGACCGATTTTTATGATTTTTTAAAAATATTTTTAGTAGGTATGAAAATAGGTCGTAAAGTATATTTCATACTGCTAGCTCTGGCTTTATGAAATTTGCATAAAAAAATTGAAATAGGTCAAAGAGTTTAGTGGCAGAGAAAAATTCGTGTAGGGGAGGGGAATCCGGGAGGGGGGAGAGAAATTAAGGAAAGGGGGGTTCGCAGGAGGGAGGACAAGGGAGAGGGGAAGGCGGAAAAGGTGGAAGGTGAATGCGTGAGGGGGATCGTGAGAAGGGGGACAGCGGGAGAGCGGAGGGGGAAGGTGAAAGCGATACGCGGGAGGGGAAGGAGTCGCGGAAAGAGAAGAGGTGGCGGAAGGGTAACGGGATGAATGGGAAAGGACACGCAGGGAGAAACAATGTCTTTATTTGAGTAGCATTGCAGCTAGTTCTATTTATATTATTAATTTGTCATCAACCTTTTGAACCAAATAAAAATTTAGGCTGGCCAGGCAGTTTTCGAATTTTTCTTTTGGGGTTATTCCTAGGTACTTAAAACAAGATACATGTTCGTACGCACTATAATACTTCGTTTACATGTTGGTATAGATATAATCACAAATATGTTGTTGTATAATGTATTAAGTAACTATAGGTTTATTATGTTTGATGTTCTTCTATTGTTATTAATTTTTTTTATATTTACTATTTAGTTTTGGTTTAATATTTTAGTTTACTTGCATTAAATGCTTATTTTTATGTTTATAAAAATCTTTCTTTAAACATTATTAATTTGTTTTTCTCTTGTCTAACTCCTCTGTATATTATATTATTATGGCTGTTTATGTTAAGAAAATAAATAAACATGGAATTTCAAACTAATAGTAAAAATCATGTTTTTTAATTTAATTTTGAATAAATAGTTCTTATTATTTAAGTTATTATTATTTGTTTTAAAAAATCAATCATTTATAAAAAAAGTTCTGTGGGATAAATAATAATTTATTAACAGGAAATTAATCGCAGTTAATTATAAAACTTAAATGAATGAATAGGGAAGATGAAATCATCATTTTCATTGTATTACAAAACAATTAAGACCAATTTAATTATCTTAAACTCGATTCCAAATAACACTTTTCGCATTGCAACCTGATTCGTTTTTCAATACTTTTAAAATTAGAGACAACAAAGCACATAAAGGGAGAAGTCGAAACTAATTGAAATGGCTGCCTAAATTTCCACTATCCACATGTTTGATAAGGGTCGTTACGCAGTCACATACCACTGATATGGGAAGCGGAAAATAAGAAATAATGTCTACCATAAGATGAAAACGGTTTGACGTAAAAGGATCTTTCAATCTGGAGTGATTTGTTAGTTGAAATTTCTGATATTATCCGGAACTGGTTCGTAGAATTTTCTTCTAGAAACTGTAAAAATAGAAATAAATTGAAACAATCTACAAGTACAAAGTAGGTATCAAAACTTTTCGGATAATATTTTGAAGTCGAAATCAATTATCTCTATATATTATTAAAGATTAAAACCTGTTTTGAATATATTTCTAAAAGAAAATCTAAATCTGTACAAAAATACTCTTTTGAATGGCCATATTCATTTTTTTTATGTTAGTCTGGTAACAGAAAAAAAATCACTTCTTGTGATGGTGAATGTACCAGTTATAAAAAAAACTTGCAATATGTAATATTAATCCACAAAGGACGCCCTGATGAAAATAATTCCCCACAACCACTGTTAAGCCCCGGACAAACCACACCCTATGAACCCGGGCACTTCTGCTTAGTCACCAAACACAGCGAACCACTTGGGATAACCTGTGGTAAAGGTTTTAGTTATCCAATAAATGATTCCCGGATCGGCAATACCCATATCCGCCTCCCATGTTAATTAACTAATTTATATTTTCAACTTAATGAGTTAAATCTCAAATTGTAGTATTTAATTCATTTTACAATATTAGCAAAACTCAATCGAAAGTCTAAAACAGAAAATTCAGAAAAAGATATGGTCACATTTAGGAATCGAACCCAGGACCTTAGCATTGCCGGGTCGGTGCTATACCAACTGAGCTAATGTGTCAGCTATCCAATTTGGTCATATTTAACACTATCATACTTCGACTAAGAACTGCCAACACCATCTCGATTTTCTTAACGGATATTTTTGTATATTAAGATAGCAGTCTTTATGTATTCTTCTTCCTTACACTGTCCCAACTCGTTGCCTAGGTAGGCTGTTGGGGTCGGCTCTCCTCGTTCTCAGGTTGTAGCTTCTTCGGTTCTGGGTATCGCTTTCATCCAGGCCGTTTCTACGTAGGATATTGGAGCACTGAGTCATCAAAGAGTTCTTTGGTATTCCTCTGGATAACTGTCGATATTGGCTGCTATCTTTATGTATGATTGCGAAATTCAACTCCTGGGTTCGATTAATTAATTTATATCTTATCATCATAACTGGATTAAAGTGGGAAGTGGCATGACTTAAAAAAGGTACATGGTTGAATTTATTTCTGGTTTTGTTAGCATAACTATCTTTTTGATAATTTGAGGGTTTTTTTCCGTAATCTGTTATCGTTGAATAAAATAAGTACAGTTTTCAACAAAATATTTGATTTAGTTAGTCTAATAATGGCAAGTCATCATGTATCTGCTTTTTTACATGATTATTATTAGTTGTTTATTTGTTCTAACGGGACCTCTCCTTAACTCCTTTCTCCCTTACTTTTCAATGCCTCACCAAAATAAACAACCCTGTTTAACGATACACCCACAAGATTAGTGAGTTTTCATTCAATGCAAACACACGTTAATTTTCACTCTAACTAGGCACCGTTTTAAAAGCCTTCTTTGTTAAACTCTGTGTCGGTGTGACGCAGGCATTATCCCTGCCTTCTAAAGCGACGTCCAATTTTTGATTTAGAAAGCAGTTGTTTAAGTCGTGTGACTTAAACAAATGCTTAGCGTATTAAAAGGTTAAGAGTTTTAAGGTTACCCGATCGAAAATAAGCTTTATAAGAAAATATAATTTTTTAGAAGGTTCTGAAAATAATGGTGAATTCTCTGAATTAATGTCACCCATCCCACTGTACAAATAACATTTCAGACGTTCTTAAATTTTTTAGGTTTTTTTTTTGTTTTTTTTTTTATGAATTTCTTTATTATGCTTTTTAAATACATTTCTTTGAATTTCACTTTAGTTTTGTTAATTGAATGAATGTATGAATGAAGTAGAATCTTGGAAGAGGAAATTAACCCACATCCCGATATCCTATCAAGTCGAAAGTCGACAGACAGACTCGTTGTCGATGACAATGCATTCTATCAATTTTTGTGGAAATCACGCACACACACACTCGGACATGCACGCATTTATCTGAAATTCAATGACATTACAGCACTTAACCCTCCAGGCTTTTTTGTTCGCTTTTCGGATCAAATCATAGAAATCGTCGTGTCTTCCTTACTACCATAGTAAGAAATGTGATACAAACAGTGTTAGAAAGAGAAACACTACTCTTTATATTTAAATATAAAAGTTAATTACAAAATACGTAAAATGTAGACCTGTATTAAGCCTAAGTTTTAGATCAAGGTTTGACAAAAATTAACGAAATTTTAAAAGTTTTTAATTAATTTTTTTTCCATAGAACGACAAATAAGTAAGGTGAAAATAACAATGACATGCGCAGAAATTGGAGTGGGGGTCACGAGCAATGATGACCCGAATTAAGAAGCCAATTGTAATATATTAATTATTGAAGAATATTTTAGCGAAACTCAATCAAAAATCTGAAACCGAAAAATCAGAAATAGTTACGGCCACATCTGGGACTCGAACCCAGGACTTTCGCCTTGCCGGGATGCAGTTCTACCAAGTGAGCTAATGTGTCCCTCTCCGATTCGGTCATATTTAACTGTATCATACCTCGACTGAGAACTACCAACATTATCTTCATTTTCTTAACCCATATTTTTATTGGCTGCTATCTTTATGTACGATTGCAAGATTCAAACCAGAACTAAATGCATTCTAGATAAAAATCAGAAATAGATACGATCACATCTGGAACTCAAACCCTGGACTTTCGCCTTGCCAATTGAGCCAATTGGCAAGGCGAAATATATCGGATAGAGACACATTAGCAAAGTTATCATGAATTTGTTTCTTAATTGATTTTAAAACACGAATTTATATCTCACAGCTGAATAGAACTGCTGCGAGTATCGAACTCAATACATCGACTATAAATAATACATTAAATAAGCTTACGATTTCTTATGTACAAGACATACTTTGACAGATCTATTTTCATTAATTATTTATGTTAGAATATGTAATCTAATCTATATATTTTCTATTTTTTAAACATTGCATAACTAACTGAGAATGACGCTATCAAATGAAAATTCATTTCTAGTTAGATGCTCACATAAAATACAGTAATAGGTAGATAACTCGGCTCTAGGGATGAAATTTATTACTGAACCCTTTTAACCCTGGTTGCTATCAAATTTGTAACTGAAATTTTGCATGCTGAATTCATATCAATGTCGATTCCGTTGCTACTAAGTGGGGGTTGTAAAAACATCCCCTCCGGCACTGGGTAGTTTCTCACCCGAGGATCTCGCAACGGGTTACCTTGCTGCTATTTGTTGTCCGTAGTGGTTCGAGTTGTTCCTCTGTTATATTACCTAGTACTGTATATTGTAGGTAATTTGTTCGTAGTCTACGGATATTTATGACTCATAATTAATTCACAAAAGCTGTATTTGCCTTTTCCCATGCTAAAACACGCACTCAAAGGAACAAAGCCGAAATATGTGTTCAGATCACAAAAATAACGGAGAAATTCGCCGATTCTAAATGTTTTCACCTAGTTAAAGAACTATTTGAAAAAAATATCACTTGAATCATGTTGTGCGAAACAGACAATTTTCTGGTTTTAATAATAAAGCTTATTGGTTTTTTTTTTTAACAAAAATATCTAACTAATTAATTAACCAACCATCACGCCGTTTCCCACGCAGGGGTAGGCAGAGAGGACGGACCGCCCAACAACTCGGTCTTGGCACACACTCCTTGCTTCATTCGCATTCATACATCTTCTAATACATGCTCTTCTATTATTCCGATTCCTAACATGGCCCGACTCAAGTATTGGTGCACTTGATCGTGCCATGTCTTCCTCGGGCGTCCACAACTTTTTGTTTAATTTAGTTACTTTTTTTACATTAGAGGCCCTGAGGAAAATATTCCCATAAGAGCCTATGTCTTCTTTGGGGATGCCGTTTGGAGGAAGTTCTGGGAAGCAAAAAGGTATGAGGGATGGTTGTTGGATTAGCGGATGTATGAATCTATCCTTCCTACGGTGCAAGGCGATGTTCCGAGAGTCCTTGTGGAGAGGTCAAATGGTCTCCTTCAACTAGTCTTTCTCGATCCGGCCAGCCACACAGTTGGTGAGCACACTTATCCCCCGCCAAGATCAGAATAAATTTCACCCCATGAACTCAGGCATCCTGCTAAGTGACCAAATGTACCGAACCACTTGGGGTGACAGGTTCTCGGGGCGGCGGTGGCCATACCTTCAATCTACAACCAAAAAAGACCTACAATCAACGGCAAGTTGCAAATTAACTAACAATTCTCTGAAATCTTTATTATTTAAATAAAAATGGTTTAGACTTCCGTAATCCCTTCGAAAAGTAATAATAAAAATCCTGTACATGGTTTATGCCTATGAAAAAATACATGATTATGTTCCTGCATTTTGTTCTCCATTTCGCTACCCTGTTATCTAGTGCGTTTAGATATTCCGTATTTCGTTACTAGCTCCAAGCATTTATATTATTGTACCAGTACCACACAAAAAAAACATTTATGAGGAAATAAAATAAATAATTATTTATTTCCCTTTTTATATGCAATGTGGTAATGTGGTGTAAAGAAGCTCAAATATCCGAAAGAAAAATATTGAAAAAAACCTCCTTGAATGTATTTTTTATACAGTAACGCAAATTTATTCAGTCTACACGACACCATTATACTTCTGGGAGCTTTGTATCTCTTTGATAGAAAAAGATCCCCCAAAACATACGGCCCACATGCCGGGCATTTCGCTGGAGATGCCATGAAAATGATACCTCCTAAAGAGTAGGGAAAAATAAAATCCTCAGGCCGAAAGATTCTACGTGACGGCCCTCCGCGAAACGTGCCTACGGGAAGGATGGAAAATCCGACTAAAATTAATTTATATACGGAAAATTCACAGCCGTAATCCGTTCAATAAACATTTACAGAATTGAACCTTAAGTATATGCAAATTAACTGAAGCGGGAAAGAGCTTGGGGAGCAAATTTCATTACACTAACTCGGGCTCCTTTTGCGGGAGACGGAACTTTTCCCGTCGTGAAAAACGCGCTACAGGAATGTTCATAATTATTATTGCTGTATTCGGACGGTGAGGATTTTCTTATAGGGAAGAAAGGAGAAGAATTTATTGAACAGTTTTTGTAATAATTTTGTAATAAAAGACTAAAAACTCTTGCTTTCTTTGTATAATATTAGGTGGATGAAGGAAGGGGAGTGTAAAGAGAGTATCTGAAGTAGAAGTCGATCCAAAATGCTTTAAAATATTTGTAAATAACGGAAAATAAAGCTGCCGGGCAGGGTAGTGTAATAATTTGTAATGGATCTAATAAATATGCAACCTTACTACAACCATAGCAGAGACTTGATATAAAGGGTATGGTACTATCTTGACCTACTTTATCGAGTGATTCCTGATATTATTTGGAGTAAAAAACTTAAGACATAAAAAATCAGTAGGTATTGGTCAGGTAGGGACGAGGTGAGGGTTTGGGCGTTCACTCAACTGGGTGAATAGTGAAGAAAGATTTTTTAAATTTGATTTTGAAGAAATATAAATAACATCAAAAAAATCACCGTAGACAAAAATTTCATTCTCATTTTTAGTGAAAAATAATATTAGGAATAACTGGTTAAAGATAGTAAAGTGCGTCCCTTAACACCCTGTATACAATGACTGGTCGTGTGAATTAGGTCGGTTACAGTGCTGGACCGACCGTACGCACGCGTATATTACGCAGTGCGTACTACGAGAATCATCGGTCAAGCGCGTGCGCATGCGGGCCGTCGGTCGACCGACGCGCTATGAAAACAAATTATAGCGTTTAGGCACGATCGGGTGTACATGATATCTACGTCTTTTGTTCCTAACACGTCGACGAAGATAGTAAGGAACAATTAAACTATTCGTAAACGTGTCTATTTCGCGTACGGCGTCCGGTCAGTTTGTTGGTCAGGAGAGCACTGAAGATATAAACTGACGGTCGATTTATGCGTATCGTCAGAACGGAACGTACCGATGGTCGGTCGAGCACTGTAACCGGCTTTAGAGTTTCGTGTGTCGTTAATATATATTTGATATGTGCGAGTGCACTTCTGTTATTCTGTGCTTCAGTATTGCCCTGATGTTAGCCAACCTCCGATAAGGTATTAAAATAAGTCATCCAAACTTTAACCTGTTTGTGTATTTAAACATAAAACTAGTGAAGAAAATTTGAACGCAATATGTTAAAAAAAAAAACGGTTTAATTTTGCGTTGTACACAAATCATTTAAAATCAAAAAATATTTACCTAAGAAAACAAAATATTTTCCAACAAACGTGTTTCCCTTCGCAATTTACCCTGAGCAGGTGAGTTCATTGAAGAGGCGGGTAAGATAAGTAGACGAGATAATATATCTCGTTCGTGCTGTACAAGAAAATTAAGTAGTACATTGGAAATAATGAATGATTTTTTTTCCTTTTTTTATCTTAAAGACGCGTTTGAAGCAAAACGAAGTTTCTATGCACACTGCATACACCATAACGTTATTATTAATATTTTTAAATACATTAGGTATTTATTTATTTATATTTATTTATATATTTATTTATTTCTTGTCCTTTTAATCTTGTCAAAACATAATATCAGAATTCAAGCAGAAGTTTTTGCTAGTTAAAATTTAGTTTAAAAATAGGTTAAAAATATAACCTGCCTGATTTCTTCTGAAAAAGGGATTTAAAAATGTTTTTTGCTTTATACTTATAAGTATTTAAGTCACCTAACAAATGAATTAATTATTTTATTGAGAAAAAAAACCGTCGTCCAACCTTTAATCGGTTTTCTTGAAGAATTCAACTCTGTGCAATCTAATTATTATTCTCGCACTACTGTATTGAATCATCTATGGTATTTGTTAGACGATTATATTACTTGTATTCCAATACTTTACAACTCTTTCACTTTTCTTGCAATGTTTTTTGAACAACGTCAATGGCAAAGGTGTAGGAACCCCGTTCTTTAAATCTCACCTTCAGGGTTTCGGTTTATAAGATATAAAAGTTTGATTAATTTAACTTACACCTGCCTTTTATAAATATGCGCATTAAAGACATGATTAATAGTGGTGTTTGTTTTTGAAATAAGAATATGCATAGATCCTACCGGGATGTAATTTATCCAGTTCCTACCTCTCCCTAAACACACCTTGCTGGAAAAGCATTTTGAATTTAGAACGTGACAAGAAAAGAAGCAAATTTGGGTACAATAATTTTTGAAAAACTGAAGAAGATTTAAGACCACCTTGGACAAACTTGTTGTTTTTCATGTTAATAATCTCTTTTTTGAACTAAAAAGGTAGTATTTGACCATCTCGAAAGTAAACAATATCTTTTTGTACTTTGGACGTATTGTTGTGGCGGTAATTACTTCGTGGTATCGCGGTGTAACTATAAATTGTCATTGTTTTGTGTGTGATTGGTTATCCTTCTTCCTTGCAGCCCTAATTTCTCCTACATATAGTATCACATTATTTCGTTTCGTTTCATTGTTAGTATTTTCTGTCCATTTACAAATTCATCTGAAACTTTAATTTGTAAGCAGTTTCAGAAACGGTTGTAATAAAACCAAGTAGGTACCCCTGATTTTCTTACCTCTACTTTATACCTACCAATTTGGAAACCGTATTATTTAATGATATTATCAAACGAAGAGGGCAGTTCACCGTAAACTTTTTATTTGTCAGTAATTAAGGTCTTAAAATGAACCCGGATATTTTTGCGGTTTATTTCCAGATTGAAGATCGTTCATTTCTGCCACGACATAAGCCTCTTCGTTATTTGGGGTTAATTGCGTTGAGTTCGCGGAAAAAGACCGGTCCTTAGTAAATAATATTAAAAGAGATTGGAAGGGCAAAAAATGTGACGGAACGGTAATAAAAAAGCCTGTCTTCAACTTGCCTTTTTTCTTGATTGGAAACATAATATAAGGTTTTAATGGAAGTGATAAAAAAAATCATTTCTACTTTTTTATTTATGATTTGTTTTATATATAATGGTAATAAAGTGAAACCGTTGTTTGCCATGTCTCCCATATTTAGTCCTTCAATATTAGTTATTAAAACGTGAAGATTTCGTTAAGTATTTTGTGATAATTTTTTTTAAGTATTTCTTCAGCTAATGAACAATATACACCCATTGTCTGTAATGATACTCCAGATAAAAACGGTGATCGACACGTATTTTTTGGCTTTTATATGTTCCTGCTTATAAGATATTCTCCAAATGAAGTCTTTCCGGCTTGATAACGGTAGGTATTAATAAAATTTAATTGAACAATCTTGCTAAATGGTTATACCTCTAACGCAGAAGAGGAGATGGAAGTTTTGAGGACCAGCCTACATATTTTTTTCTGTCATTAGCTTTTTATGGAGGGTGGTAAATTTGGATTTCGGAAATAATGACATTCCGAAATGTCTCTGTATTATTGTTTTTATTAGTGTGCCATTCAAATGCGAATTTGGTATCTGTTGAACGATTATTGTTATTGGTGTTTTATTTGTCCCTTTTCTTATTGTTTTTATTGGAGTTTTGTATGCAGACCGTCGCCTCTGGGTTCTGGGTATAGTATCATCATCATCATCATTGACACTTTCAGTTTTTTGCTACAATGAAGTCTCTTCGATTGTTTTCTTCTCCATTTGATAAAAACAATGCCAAGCCTTTTTCTTAATTTATTTTTCTCGTTAATAGGTTAGGACGGCTCTGTGCGGTTTATCAGAGCTGTTTCCATTGTCATATGCTTTTTGAATTATTTTTAATTAAAATCTTATCTAAGAAAGCAAATACTTTGTGGCTTGACATTATACCAAATGAAACTAATACTTAGTTTTAAATCACTTTATTTCTCGATTTATATTCGTCGACCAGTTTCGGTTGGACTCAACCTTCATCACGACAATAATATATTATTGTGTGTTTATATATTATTGTCCTGATGAAGGTTGAGTCCAACCGAAACCGGTCGACCAATATAAATCGAAATAAAGTGGTTGAAAATTAAGTATTTGTTTCATTTGATTTTTAGTTACTTTGATTACTTTTGTTTACTTCGTCTGTAATGTTTTTCAATCTTATTTATTGGGATTACTTGATATATGTTCGCCAATCTCCAATAAAGCTCCTTGTTCGTCGAGATTACAAGTTACTTTATGTAGGTTATCGTGTGTTATACAATTAATTTTTTACTGTACTAAACGTCCATTCTAATGGGTGCTTTATGTAATTCCGAAGCCAGATAACTCGACACTGAAGATGCCTAGCAGTCAACTTTAAGTCAACGGCTATTTCCGTAATCGTTCGGATATTAGAAACGAACGTCGACAGTTGCCACTTAACTTAAATCTGTTAAGACACCCAAAAACAACAAATAATTACCTATAATAACTACATATGTTGAAGGACATTGAAAATTCATACATAATTATATACACCACAATATCAATCTGGCAGAAAAACAACATTTTGTAATCTTTCAAATACATAGATAAATTTATGCTAACCGTTCAACGAAAAGCCATGATCATAAAATACGACTAGAACTGCCAGCAGAATTTTCATTCTCGCGGATAATTTTCAGCATATTGCTTCATTATTAATCACACTTATTCATTAAAAGGGTCGTTACATTGGCATAAAGTTACCATAATCTTGTTCCGCGGTAAAACACGTTTTTGACATGCATTTCCCATACATGCCATTCACAATGCCTCCGCTATCCCGGCCTAATGTCGGCTGCCGTCCATGTTGCATGGCGTGACCTCTGGCGGCCTGTGCTGTAATTATTATTTTACTTTGACATTTTCCGATCCATTCGATAAAGGGTTAATGTGTTGAATTCGTTTGCGATAGTCGTGTCAACGTGATCAAACTGATTGCTTGCACTAGTTGCGATATTAGATCTAATTTACTTTGGAGATTGGAATTTTAAATAAACTCGACGAATAAATTATTTTTTTCCGGATGAACGTTGATATTTTATTTTTTTAAATTTATTAACATTATTTTTTTTACATATTTCAACATTGAGTCCCGTTAAACTGATTAATATCAGTTTGTCAACGGGTTCTTTTAATTATAAATTTTTATAAAATTTAAACAGGTACATAAAATATACACATTATTACATTATACATACATACATCCACTTTTTTTTTACATATATAAAATAAAGAGCAGAGGAAAAACGAAAGAAAGAAAAAGAAAAAAGATTGTAATAATGGAAAAATCATTAAAAACGAAAATTAGAAAACGGAGGTTAGTCCAAAAAATTCTTTCACATAACCATTTCTTTAGCATACATTTCCTTCTGAAAGTCAATTCACAGCTTTTTATTGAATTGGGTAACATGTTGTAAATTATTGGTTTTTGTTCGTATTCAGCTTTGTTGAATAATACTTTTACTAAGGAATATTGTAAATTTTGCACTGAAAGAAGATCTGTTTTTGTTGAATGTCCCCAGGTAGTTATTCCATATCTTATTAGGGATTCCGCCAATGATAGATATATTATTCTAAGGGTATTCAGTGGAATAAAAAACTTCAGTCTATAAATTTGGTTTTTAAGGATTTTGTGTTTTGAATGCCCTTGCGTGTGATACACATGAAATACACATGTACAATACGTACATGTGTATTTTTAAGGTTTGGATACAAGAAAAACCAAAATTAGGGTAATAAAACACTGCAAATTTTAGTACATCACTAATTTGTTAACATGAATACCCCAACTGGTTTCAAAATAGCTATGGTTGCTACGCGGCAAAATATCTGAATTCAGTTACAATTCTGTGTATTGACAAGTTGTAATGTTTAATTTGATTATTAGCCATCACAATGTTATTTATAATAAATAAAATTTTGCTCTCCTGAGGATATAGTAGTATTTTATTTACTCGCCACTTAACCATTTATTATACAGGGAACCATTTATTGGATATCCAATACCTCCGTCGTGGTTTACCTACCCCACGTTTTTCGCTATACGTTTGGTGACCAAGAAAAAGTGATCGAGAGAGACTGGTTGAGGCCTTTAGGCTTCTCCAGCCGTAATCCCTCGACATATCGCTTTCCACAGCAGTTGGAGGGATGGATTGATAAGTCCGTCACCTCTGGACACAGTGATCCCCAGTTTTCTACCCACCACTAGTATATTTTTCCTTTCCAGAACCCCCCTTCCCTGTAAAAGACCTTCCACACATTATCCCCTAGGATGACATAGGCCCTGAGGGAAATTATTTTCCTCAGGACCTCTTGTGTGGATCTAATGTAAAAAAGTAACGCTTTAAAAGTTGCAGAATATGTTAGGACTTCTTAAACTTGTTTTTATAGTGAAAAACCTTATATAGCAACATTATGTGTTTTAAAAGTTTATTTTATTTTCATTGTTGTTTAATTATCGGAATTATGCTGACCGTTAGCTGAAGAAGATGCTTAGTTAAATGCATATTTTTATTTTGCTGCCTTCGATTATTTTCTCCGAACCCTAAATGAATCTTCCGCCACCAACCTGTGGGCCTCACCTCCTCTAACGATGTTCTAATCCACGAACCAATTTGTAGTAAATAGCTCCTCGCTCCGATGAGTTGAGTTTTCGCCAATCTCACCTCAAATCAAACACACTGGTCAACCAATGGTCTGTATCAATGCCGGGGATTAGCAATTGGAGCAACAGATGAGGACTGGCCATCTTATGGATACCAGCGGCCGGGGACTACCTGATCTTTCAGTACATGACAGGGTGACTAATTTATCACAGTAATCAGCATTTACTGTTTTGTTCTTACAAATTTTTTTTTTTTTTCATTATTGTTATCAACACCAGCTCAAATGCCCATGTTGTAATTGGGCAGGCTGTTCGCTGTGCAGATGGGTTGATGTGTTCATAATAAATGTACCTATATACAGGGTGTTAAGGATCGTACTTGACTTACTTTAACTAGTGATTCATGACATTATTTGAAGTAAACAAATGAAAATGATATTTTGGTCTCCGGTGAATTTGTAGATGTGTCTTTTTTTTCAAAGATCCCAGGCTAGGGAGAGACGAAAAGATCCCAGAAGAGACAAGAAGTAGCACGAATAGAAAATAAGATACAAGAAAAGCTACGAAGGAACAGGAAGATCCAAAAAGTGCCGAGAAGAGGCAAGAAGAAGGACGGCATAAAGAAAGGTATTCACAAAATTATAACGCTTAATCCATTCCTTTATCCCATCCTAAATACCAATATTGGTTTATTAGGTTGCCATGTACACCTGTCGATTAAACTCCAACCGCCTTCCTATCCTCAGAGCACTTGTTACTAGTCCTAACAAATCAGTGCCCCCTGGTGTACCGGTCTCACCGGGACAGCATTGCTCCTGTCTGGGGTGGTAAAATCGTATCGTATATCGTTTTTTACTTGGTTGAAGCTCAGCGACAATCGGTATGCTTCTATTTCAAATTTTATTTTGTTTAATTTTCTTCCTGGAGGACCAAATATACCAATACTCACTCATTCACAATAATTATTTTAACTCCATTCTCCGAGTCTCATGTCATCTCCACCGCCCCCGGTCTTGTTGCTTTTTTCACCAATGCTCTTTCTCTAGTTGTTTTTTTTTCGCCTGCCATTGTTCGGCTGGTTCAGAGTTCATAGTTCCGTGTCGCAGCGCCGGAGAACTTGTTTAGTCGTACGTGAAGAATGCATAATGCCCGGTACCGGGCACTCTTTGGCGTATGGGTTAGACTTAATGTACCTGTTTTTTTGGAATAACTTAACGAGTAAAACCTCAAATTGTACTGTTTAATCATTAATAACAGGCTTCCTGTTTAATCATTGACATTGAAAAATACCGTCAGTTAAACTGGAATCTAGGTTACGATAATGAAGTCAAGGTTACGATATACCTAAAAAAAGTGAAAATATTACGGCAGGTAACCGGAAAACCGGAACAGTGACAAAATGGAATATAATAAAATATTTGATTAGGTTTGGTTGCAATCATTCTTATTTTTTTGTAATGTTCTGTTTTGTCATGAAACCAACTAAAACATATTTGAAATGTCATGATATTATATGCACTATGTTGTTTTGTCCCTAAATATTTATGTATTTAACATGGGAGAGTCGAACGAAAACGTCAATTAATCTAAAAACTTCGGCAACCGGTGCGAGGCTTTGTTTATAATTTTTTTTTATAGTGAATGCCTCACAAGAGTCCCAACTGCTCCCGTCTGGAGCCAGTGAGACTTGGCATCCCCAATTGGGGTATGTTATGAGGCTGAAGGTATGTGGGGAAGGGAAGGGGAAGGAAGAGGAAGGTGGTAAAGTACCTGGCTATTCAGATCTTTTTTTTTTTTTTTAAAGAAAGACAAACATTTCCGGGTTACGAATAACCCAGCAACATTTGAAAATCTCCTATTACCACCACACTAAGCGGAAGATGTTGCTTGTGTTCTGATGGAGGACTTAGCCAGCCAAGGAATCGAACACGGAACGCCTGGGTGGGACCCAAACGCGATGCCCACACAACCACTGACCGGTCTATTTACTAAACACGGCTTAAGCCATTTCAAGCGACATTTCAATTCTGAATGGTGGTCTTACACCAGGGAGATACTAAGAGTATCTTCCACTCTGGAACGTGCCGCAAATATACTATATATTATTTTAAATAATTAATTGTGAAATAACACAAATCAATTAAATAAAATTAATTTGCGCTCGCCGGGTTCGAACCCGCGGCCTTCGGAATGGGAGTCTAACGCCCTATCGCTAAATGAGCATGGATTTTTTTTCATCTCAGTATTCTAATATGCAAATTTCGAGACCACTGACGTGTACACATTCTAAAAGAAGCTTCCACGGTTCGTCCTGCCTAGATTATGTATTTGATAAGTTAATAGTTAGTATGTAGGTAGTCGGTGGGTCGGTGCGGTGCGATCCTAACTCGAATTTGAAACTGTGCTACTTTCGACCCCGCGATTGCAGTAAACGTAAAGTTCTCTGACGAAGTTGCAACCATAAAATAAAGTTCCCATTATTGTTTTACTGCTTTCATTATCTCTTTATTATTTTCAACTGAAAAGTTCCACTCGAATGTATTTATCTTCCCTCGCATATAAATTATACATCTGGGGGGTTAATGCTAGAAGTGTCTCTGTGACTTTTTGGAAATTTGATTTAGGCACCATAAATTGAGTGGTTTAAAAGCAAAAACTCCACTCTCCAAAAGTACTGTTTTCAGTAAATCACAAAAAACCGATCATAGAATACTTCGCATTTTTCGTGTGATTTTTTTAGTAATAACATAAAAAGTATATTCCAATGTGAATTATTATAATAAAAATGTTATAATAATGTTTTTTTATGGCTTGCAAGTAAAGGACGTCTCACTATAGCAAACATATGTAAAACCAATTGCACTTAGACAAAAATACTTAATTACGTACGACCTAATAAAAAATAAATAAAATAAAAAACAATAGAATCCCGTCAAATAAACTAACATAATTATCATTTTAATATATATTTCTATCCATTTATTCCATTTCCAATTCATTTTACTATAATATCATTTTAATATATGTATGTAATATCATGATATTTCTATCAATTTATTCCATTTCCAATTCATTTTACTGTAATATCATTTTAATATATGTATGTAATATATGTTTAATAACCTTTCCTGTGATTTGTAAGATTAAACTCTTTAGAGAATTAATTCACACTTCCAATCAACTGCCTTTTATTGTATTGAACCTAAAATGTAATTAACCTTCATATTCAAATAACCATGTTTGTATACAATTTATGTAATTCTACGTCTGTCTCGACACAGGTTTACCCTAGTGAGACAGGCATTGAAATAAATAACATGTAATTATAATATATGTATAGATTAAATAATAAAATAAAAAAAATGTGTTCATTGGTCATGTTGAATTTATTTTTAAAATAATTTAAATGTGATTGGATTTTGTGGAGAGTGGTGATTTTTCTTGTTAATTGTTGTGAAGAGTGGTGATTTTCAACTTAACCCTATTTTCTTTTCGACTTTTCCATGATTTGCGGTTGATTTTTCTAGAGATCTCAAAAACCATATTGTAGCTACGGACATTGCACATAGATTGGGCATTTGTAACTCAATTTCGTCATTTTTGGAGAGTGGCGTTTTTGTTTTTATACCCCACAAGTACTCTAAAACTATATTTATTTGATTGGAATGACTACTCTTTTCAGGTGATTAATAAAATTATAGTCTATCTAATGTCGAAATTAAAAAATGAAAATTTTCGAGCGATACACAAAATTTAATGTATCAATGGGTAAAAATACAGCCGTGGTCACCCCTATATATTCCCGTTATTTTGGTGCCATAAATAATGCTTTGGGGAAAAGCCTTTACTAACGGATGACTCCATGGCAGAAATTATGGCAATAATAAAAATTTCATTTGTGTGTAATATAATATTTCTCCCTCTTAGTCATTTGAAAAGAAAAACACATAATTATGTATAAATACTTAAATGTTTTCCCCTCAAGGCAAAGACAGATAACTGATACTTTGTTTAATAAAGCTCATATTACGTGTACCAGACGTGGTGAGGTACACAAGAACTATAATTAGGCTGGAGGTCCCGATCCACGGAGGTACCAAATGTAGCTCCCTTCACCACGTGTGGAGGGAGAATGCTTGCCGCTGTAGCGCTGGTCCGAGTGTCCTAGTGGCTGTTCCTTTGACGAAGCTGGGTCTGGTCCAAAGAGTGTGAGGTAATCCGAGGTCCAGGGTAAAGCGATGGTCAGTGAAGGAAAGAGGCAAGTAGAAGTAAAGTCGGAGCGAGGTAGAGCGGGCAGGGCAGGAGAGATGTTGTCGTGTCGGCTGGTAACGTGAGACTGACCTGAGAACGGCCAAACGGGCCCTATATATAGCGGGCAGCAACACCGAGTGCGTTGCCCCTGCTGGTAAAACACTCTCTGCGCTCCTCGCCCTACCCCCACTCCGACGATTTATTTATTAAAACCACATATATGTTACAAACTTAATTACCTTAATCTAATAAATACAAAATAACAAAATCACATCAGTACGTCCGTCACATTACGAAAGAATTTTTCGAACAAGCTAAATTAAATTTTTGTGAGTAATTTGAAACATTGTTAATTTTTCCATAATTAATATAAGCTCAACGCTTGTATTCTAAAAAAATTAATTGAATTATTTTTAAGAACATTTAAAAATATTTTATTCCTTCGTGTCATTTCCGTCCGACTTCTCTTACTCTTTCTCTTACTCTTACTTCTTCCTCTTACTCTTCCCGCGTTCTCCCTCCCCTCTACCCCTCTCCCTTTTTCGCCACCGCCCCCTTTCACGCACTCCGCTTCCACCTTATTCGCTTCCCCTCTCCACGTCCCCCCTCACGCGAAGCCCCCCTCTTTAAATCTCCAATCGACCCTCCCGCATACCCCTCCCCCCAGCCTTTTTTCCCTGCCGCCCAACTCCATAAAATACACCGATTTTTCCAACAACTCGCGTGAACTTTTAAATTTTGTATGCAAATTTAATAACGCCAGAGCTCACCAGTATATAAATAGAAGTATTCAGTGGAAGTGGAAGATACTCTCAGAATCACCCTGGTGTATGATCGCCATTCAGATTTGAAATGTTGCTTGAAATGACGTTTAGCTGGTTTTGGTAACCAGACCTGAATAGTTAGGTACTTCCCCACCGCCGTGAAAACTCTTCTGCGGCTTTCAAGTAAAAAAACCTCAGATTTTTTTTTTTGTATAAATAATCGTATTCTTCGATCTTATGATACGCAATAAGTTTCAATCTTACTTGTTAGCAAAGATGTAATTATTTAATTTTTCGAAGAAAATTTCTTGCGAAAGCTTTTTTTACTTTGTGATGGCATTTTTTATGAAAACAACAAATACTTATTTCAATCACTTTATTTATATTTAGGTACCTAAACAATCTAAATGTTTCATGAACGATGTAATTATTTCATTGTCATTCCCAGTGCTTGTTTCTTTTGTTAATTACCATGATTAAAAGTCAAAATGCATATTGCGCAAACAACCTCCTCCCCTTTCTACACAATACATAAACACAAATATCAAAGTGTCTCAGTATTAATAATTTTAACTGCGAACATCTTTCTCTTTGTCTGAGCTCATATGAATAAATTAAAGGAATTCATATCTCCGTGCTCGTATATTATGCAGTAATCACAATCGCGTCTCTGATACTAATTCTCGAAATCCGGCATTTCCGCGTAGATAAACCGTGCATATTTTCTCACACATGGGTGGGATTATTCTATCTAAGGGCGCAAAAGGAAGAAATGTGTTCCGGGACTTACTCGTCTGAAAAGCGGGACACTGCTTGTATGTGATGTGAATCCGTAATATAATTCCTCTATACGCCCCCTCCCTCCTGCACCGTGGGGAGGGGATCTGAACAGACTCGGATCTGAAATTCTTGAGGATAAAGTGTTAACATGAGACTATTGCGTCAAAAATGATCTGAAGGTGATTGCTGTAGGTAGGTATCCATTTATTTTATTATTAATATTCTATTTTATTTATTAAAGTGGAGACGGCTTACGGTTAGTTCCCGTGAGCACTCAAGCCTTGGGCCCATTGTGATATCTCCCATTTCACCACGCCTGTCTCGACAAAAGAATTCCTTAGTGTGACCGGCATAGAAAAATCATTTTGTACTATATTTTATCAAGATAAATAAAATCCAATCCTTTAACAGTAACCCGGTCCTTTTGATAAGTTCACAGGGGTTGTCATTGGATATTTTTTGGATACATCTCCTAGTTCCACGATGTGTCTTCTCAGGTATCTGAGTCTTGTTTCCATCAGGACGGCACATTGGCACCATAGGTGAATAGGAGTCTCTCCATTCGAGATAGTAGTGTTCCGTTAGTACCTAATCCTACCATTTCGCTCAGTGTGTTTTGGTCCATATTGAGTAGGATTAATAATTTAAAAATAGCTTTTTATAACAAAATGTATAATGCACACGTCAAAATGATGACACCAATTGTAAAAAAAAATATTTGTCAAATAATTAACAGTAGGTAGAAAATAAAAACGAAGTGAGCTTTCAAGTAAAAAAAATGTTATGTGTCGGATATACTCACTATGTGTACCTTCTTTTTTGTGCGATTGTCACTATCGGTAAGGTAGGCTAAGATTGACGTCCTCCGTGGTCGAGGGATAAGGCTCTCGACTTGCAATCCCGAGGTCGTGGGTTCAAATCCCGGCATGTGCAAGTACATTTTATTTAATTAATTGGTTTTGTTTCACAATCGCTTGAAATAGCTTTATCCGTGTTTCAGTATTAATAACAAATGACCAAATTTGGATGGCCAAATGCTTTCCCATTTTTGTATTCCCCATTTATTCCCCCTTCTCTCTACCATCAGCCTCACACCATACTCCAATTGGGGATGCCATTGTCTCAATAGCACAAGATGATTGGGAGCAGTTAAGACTGCTGTATTCACATAAAAAAAGGTTCTTCAACTGTTTTAAACTTCTTGAGAGAATTTAACATAGGTATTGGGTCAACATTTTTGAAATGGATTTAACGAACGGTAACGCTTTATAAAAAAGTAAGTATGTACAATACAAATATTATCGTAAGTTTTGTAATTGACTTACCCAAAGGTGCCATTTAAAATTGTTCTTCATTAGCCTCTTGGCGTCCAGTTCTGGACATATAACCATGTCTACCTCTCCATGGTGTCTCCACGTGTCTCCGCGTGTCTCCAGTTTTATAGACTTTTGGTGGCTCCAACCTTTTTCCTTTATTTATGATTTTGGGTTTCTGACGGCTCATCGATTTATTAGCTATGCTGCGTACCCGGAATAGTCCCCTGTAATAGTTACACTTGCAACTCCGGTCTTTAAAATACATGTGTTTATTTATTTTATTTAACGGATTATAAAGTTAGCAATGTAACATGTTCTTTAAAACAATCCGTCACTATAGGCAGGCAGTAGCTATGGTATAGGCTCCCACCACCCGCCTAGCGTCTAGCGCCTAGCGACATCTTCCTATCTCTCAATACACACACTTTTCTACTTTCGTACGAGGGACGAATTTGAGAGCCACTCGGAATTGGCTTAGGAGAATTCAGATGGATCATCCAAATTCGAATAAACTTGCGCTCCAGACGTAAATACGCGCGAAGTGAGGAGACAGAATTATTATTTAAGAGCGGCACTTCTATTTATTGTAAAACGGGAACCGCCTTCGACGGTTATCGGCGATGTGTTTTGTGCTCACAGAATTTAAACGATACATCAAATTTAAAAGTTAAAATTCAACATTTATGTTTTTGATACTGGGTGAATTCCAATATAATAATATATTAAAACAGTTTTAAACTTTCTTCTACTTATTTTATGTGACCGTTAGCGGTTTCAGCTTTATAATGTCAACTTCCAGGTTTTGCTATTATTTCATCACGGACCTTCTGTTACTGTTACACAAGTAACACTTTTCTTTTAATTCCAAAGATTAGTTTTAATATAATAATCAGTAGAATTGTGCCAATATATTATAAATAAATCATTGCAAATGCATTCAGAGCCGCTTGAGCCACTTGCATTGCAATAAATTCAAACCTCCCAGTGGATGATGCTGTTATATCTACGTCACGACTTTCTAACCAATCACCGCTCCGCCCCCTCTTGTTAAGTACATTTTATACAAACCTTGCGTGCATTGAATCAAAGATCAAAAATTACAGAGCGGCCATTATAAGTAAAGCATAATAGGAATAAATATTCCGTTTCCTTTTAGAGTGTCTGCAAAAAAATTCACGCTTTTGCGGTATATCAAATTAGTCCGCTGGTGATAAATATTCATAGTGGTCGGGAATTGGTTAAGATTGAAAAACCGACCTCCGGGTGCAAAGTAAGCCGATGCGAAATATCAATTTTTTTCAAATGAAGTATTTATTGCACACAAATGTATGCATAACCAATTGCTGCCAAAGGTTTTAAATTTTTCTTCGCGGAGTGTTAAGAAAGGGGTCTTGTTGAATTTCGTCAACTTTTTCTGTTTTTAGGTTCACATAGTATGTTTATTAGATTCTCAACTAGAACTAGTATATTACTTATATGTGTAGGTTCACTGACGATGGTTATTAATGCAATATACATCCAAACTTATTATTTCTTTAATTATTTGATAACCAAAAATACATAGTTACATACAAATACTTTTTGTTTGTATAAATAAACCACTTCGCTGGGCTGGGCTTAGTGATGAAATTTAATTGATTTTTAGTAAGTATGTTAAATTATTAGAAAATTAGAAAAAAATAAGGATTTAAAATAAATGGGCAGAAATGAAAGATTTAAAAATAAAGAAAATAAATAATTGTATTTATGGGGAATATAAAAGAAATTAAAGAATTAAATATAAATTTATAAAAGAAATAATAATAGAAATAAAAATAATATATACGAGAATTCAAAATTTTCGATGGTATTATTTATTGTTCATATTTTTGCTTCCCTGGCCTTACGAAATAAAAGTATTTGCTTGTGAAAGTACTTAATCCTTGGGATTTTAAAAAATTTAATTTAAATTAAATTTAATTATGGGAGATCGGTAAATTATCCTTGGGAGGATTGGAAAGTTTCCCAAATCCTTGGGATATTTGGAAATTACCTAATTGAAAATTATCCGAAATCTTTGGGAGATTGGTAAATTATGAATTATTTGTCAATATTTCAAATGTTACTTTATTCAGTCTTTGTGGAAAACAGAAGTTTCTTAGCTCTTGTAGATAAACCTAAAATCTTAACCTAAAATAGGCATCGAAAGTTTCATAAAAGTTTTTACTAGTTTGGAACAACCGCTAGCAGCCCTAAGACAATGTTTATCAATGAATTCGACAATGTTCTTTTTTTTCAATCTTCCAACTACCTTTTTTAAATATTAACTCCACACAGGAGGCTTACAAAAATGAAACTATTTTTAACATTTATTTATTCAGTACACCAATAAACCAGCAAGGGTCTCTTTGAAATGATTTACCTGTCAAACAACTGAAAAATAAAATCAACATTGGTTTTAAAATTTCTTTTTAAAGTTTGTTTTCACAATGTTTTACATTCGGAATATTGCATTTGAGCGAGTTTATAAAAACTGGTAGTCTATTTGTCGACTCGTGCAATAATTAAGCGTATTGTGTTGGGAAACAAATAACGGAGCTCTTGGTTTGAAATGCAGGTTTATGCAGGGGTTGAAAGGTCGCAGGCTGAACTGGAGTCACTTCATTTTATTGAAAAAAATTATTTTTATTTTCGCTGTGTTATGACATTGTAGCTTGTTATTTTATCAACAAGATAGAATGGAGTTGAGTGTGATACCAACGGAATCGACGTTTGGAATATTTTGAAGTAGAAGTAGCCTAGCCATGAACGCGTATTAAATATTATTAAAATGTTAAACGTAATGACCGTAATTAGATACTTGCTTTTGATGGACACTATCTACCTATTATATTGAATATTATTGTAATCTATTGGCTTTCCACGTGTTCTATAAGTCGGGGCCAGGACTTCATCCATAAATCTCTGCTAGAAAGTCGAAGCATAAATATGTTACAATTTGTCGACTCTTCTGTTCCTAATATCAATGTTAATTGGTAAAAAGATAGTCGGGCGTGTGCGGCCAGCACTATTATTTTCCTCTGTTACGATACGGGCCTGTCACAGCGTCGCCACAATCGCGCCTGGCAGGCTCACTGCAAATTTGTCAGGAGCAAAGGTAATATATACGTCTTTTTGTATGGGGAAAATAAGTTGGAATTTCGGAAAAAGTTGTTAATCTTTTTTACTCCTCCCATCATGTAGAATCACCACCCGAAGTTAAGGCACTTTATCCCCGGACACCCTGAACAATGGCACTACTCCCTAAATCAATCACGAGAAATGTTTTCGCTATTGAGTTAGGTAGTTTGTTAACAAGAAATTTCTTTATAGAAATTAGTTTTAAGAACCGTTTTTTTAAATCTGTTATGTTTTTGTATTTTAAATAATGATAATAAAAATGTACGATCATTATACCAGATTCTGTGGAATAGCTGTGCTGCAATTCTGAATGCCCTGCAAATCCATAGTCTAACGGAATCATTACGGAACATCCCGTAGATGTTCTATATATCCGTTGTTCACTAAACAAATCCCACTAATGATCATTTGCTCCACAAAACTCGCAGCCATTATCACTGCTTTTAGAGAATTAGGAAAACCAATACTGTGGCAGAATGACTGAATATTTGCTGTATCACACTGGCATTATATTTAATTTAACCATAAACATCATTAGGAAAACCAAGGAAAACGTGATATTATGTAAATAATTAAATATAATACATGGAGAAAAATGTTATTCGAAAAAAACGATCATTTTATTAGTAAAAACGGTTAAAAACGCTTAAAAACGGGACCGAAGTTCTTACGAACAAATTAACAGGATTTCAATGTTTATTGGCGGGAACATGTAAGAATAATTTGTTAGTATACGTAATTTCGTACATATACCAACAAATTATTCTTACATTTTCCCGCCAATAAACATTGAAACACTGTTAATTTGTTCGTAAGAACTTCAGTCCTGTTTTTAACCGTTTTTACTATTAAAATAATCGTTTTTTCCAATAACATTTTTCTGCATGTAAACACTAACTATATTCGCATAGTTGGTAATAGTAGAACGGATGCTTTAAACATTTGGATTTCTTTTCATTCAAGAGCCTTTGCGCGATGTTAAAAATTTTACTGTTTCACAGAATTCATTACCATTTTATTTACATGGAAGAATATTAAGAATTTCCTTCCAGAAATATCACTTTGAAACCGATCTACTGTGTAAATAAATTTACATCAAATATTTAATTTTGAAAGTGTATTATGGGAGTTAAAATAATTTAATACGTTATGGTCGGATATAAATAGTGTAAGTGAAGAGTATTGGTTTCGGGTTTTGCCGAGTGTCGGCGGAGATACCCGAGGAATTAGCTCTAAAACCAAGCGTTTCCGACAGTATTCAAAATTAGACAAAATTAGTAGACAAAATTCAATATTAGTAATAGTTGTATCTTTGTATTATTATTGACTACTAATAAAAGTCTAAAAGTGCACGAAGTACCTACAAGTCTTATTATTAAGTATCTAAGAGGATTTCAACGAGATAAGGGAGATATTGGCCCCCTTATCAAGGAGCAGAATCAAGAGGATTATCGTGATAATTAACACACGATAGTTAACATCACATTACAGTAATATGTGTTACTTGAGCAGCCTGTATAAAATTTTGTATTTTTTTTTTATTACTTATTTTTATTATTTGTGATTTTTCTGTTTTTTTAATTGTATGTATCTGTATTTAATTGTATGTAATTGTAGATTTTTTGTAATTGTGTGTCTCTATTTGTACAATAACTGAGTTTTTATAATTGGATGTTCTCACGTAAGTGCGAACATCTGCGCCATCTCAGCAAAAAACCCAGTATAAATAAATATATAAGTAACACATATATAATACAATGTAATACATAAGCCCTAACTGAGGTACGGTTATGGCGAAACCGCTTTGATTTTATTTCATATGAATTCACTGTCCGGAGCCAGTAGTACTACAGCATCCCCAATTGGGGAATTTTGTTAAGATAAAGGTAGTAGGGGAGGTTGGGAAGAACCTGGCTATTAGGATTTGGTCACCAAACACTTTGGTTTTAAAAGTAAACCGAGGAAAAGATGAAAAAAAGGTATTTTACCAAACTGTTGCTGTCACTGTCGCTCTTACTCCACCAAATACTGACGAAAAGGACGAATGCACCGCATCATCAAAATTGAGGTTTTGTATTCCCCATTTTCTCCTACAAAAGAAGAAAATACTCGATGTCTGTACATTTTGTTTTTATTTTTATTTTTTAAATACACTGTCTAGTTTGTAGTGATCCGTCTCGACACCCTACCCGCCGCGGATACTAATTTGTGACGATCCACCCTCCTGGGCTACCCGGCACCAGTTGTAGTGAACCTACCCCTGGCCTTACTAACTTCTATGGGTCTCGGGACCTCCTGTAATGTACCTGTGGGGTTACCCGGCACCCGTTGTAATGATCCGTAGTCGTCTACCCTTGGTTTTTCTATTCTTTCCCTTTAACACTAGCTGTCGGGATCTACTGGCTACGCTACCCTTATCTTTTGGCCTTCGATCAATATACCCTTGTATCTAGCTACACCTAACTTTTCCTTAAACCCCTGCGATTTTCTCACAGTAAATAAGATTTAAGATTTTATTGCACATTATTCCTATTCACCACGTTGTGTGATTTTTTGATTCGGTAATTACATTTGAATGTGTAAATTAATACACATACACATGTAGAGGAAATAATGTAGTGTGTGTGGTAACCTCAAATTCTTTTGGAGTAAAGTGTGAAAGAATCTCGTTTGATAAACTGACCCCGTTTTTTAGATTGTTTTATTTTATTTTCAAACCTATACTCGTATTACCCGCCTTTTCTCAACTTGAACGGAGTGTCATTGACGCTAATCCTACAGTGAATTGTCAGCCGGTTTATAAAATTCAAAGTCGTAGTTTTCTTACCCGATTTTTTTCTGTCTATAGGTTTACATTGGGTTATTTTAACATAACCTGGAAAGAGTGAATTTTGACATGCATGCTAGGTTCCTTGCGAAGCTCTCAATGTCGTCGTACTGCACCTAAATGGTCAAGTTATTATTGTTATTAGTATACACTACATGTACTGGGGAAGGGGAAGGTGAGGAGGGGTGATAGGAGGATCTGGGGAATGTTGTTTCCTGAATAAGTCGGCTCCTCCTCTAACCAAATAGATACTGGTGACCAACATTCCAGACAAAGACTCAATCATTACGTTTGCTAGGATGGTCCTTAAGTCCTGATTTTGTTCTCTTGCATGAACTTCATTGCTACGAAAGGGTCCCTTCACGCCAGATGAAAGAGCGCAGAGTCCTCATGTTACTTCCAGTATTATTCCGACTTCCTTTCCTCCAGATTTGATTTTAACTCGACTGATTCTAGAAGGGGTATGTCCATTTCTTCCCTTATCATGACTCTACTCGCGTTGAGTGCGTACGGAGCCGTTTGAGATGATCCTTTCGTCTCCTTCGTAGGATAATCATTGGCTTGCGTTCCTCGCCTCTGAGAGCTGACATAACTTCTACCTCGTAAAAACTATGTTTGCTTTCAGGTCGACATCGATGACAAATACGCAAATGGTCGATTGTTTGAATGCCGCGCCAGCGTGTCAAGTCAATACAAACTACACCTTCCTCCTCACGTGCAATTCGTATCTTTGACACCGTCGAAGGAATCAAAATCACTCCTCAAAAAAACAGTTGTGGGCTGTTTAATTCAGAAAATGTTTACGTACCTCACCGAGGAAGTGTAATTTCGCAGGGCAAATATGGATTGGTGGACTGTCTGATCTTGTTGTTTGCAGTGGTTTTTTATTGAAGGTACTGACCCCTCGTGTAAGGAATTAGGTAAGGTTACCCATCTGTTCAGAAAGGTATGAAATGGGAAAAAGGGTTGAATTGCGTAATCTGAAGGTTGAAGACTATCTGTCTTATGATTGTGGGTCCAATGGAATCCTTTAAAATTGAAATTTAAATCTCTATAATATTAATAGCGCAATCGATTGAGGGTAAGTATATGTCTGTTGGAATCATAATACTAAACCGAAGTTGAATATGCTGGTTCGTTAACCTCTGGCGGAATGTGATACCCGAGAAATGTTTATATAAGGCCCATTTAATTGTTTGTTTATAAAACACTTGGTTTGGCCTACTGCCCTAGATCGGAGGATTCTGATTTCAAGGTGAGGTACCTCTAATATATTCATGTTGGATCTCGATAGTGATAATATCAATAATAAGATGATTTACAGAGCGCCGTTTTAGGGAAACTCGTATATATTTGCATTGTATTTATTGAGGTGAAGGTCACAGGTGACGAAATGACGTTAGTGCTAGGTATTTGAGATGACCTAGTTCTGGCTGTTAAGTACCGTTGATAGGTAAAATCTATGGTTAGGTATTTCAGAATGACCTACTTCCTGTATAGGTACTTGGATGGATAACCTATATTCTCAGTTAGGCATTTTCGTTTTATTGAAAGGTGAAGGTCACAGGTGACGAAATGACGTTAGTGCTAGGTATATTTGAGATGACCTAGTTCTGGCTGTTAAATACCGTTGATAGGTAAATTCTATGGTTAGATATTTCAGAATGACCTACTTTCTGTATAGGTAATTGGATGGATAACCTATATTCTCAGTTAGGCATTTTCATTTTATTGGAAGGTGAAGGTCATAATTGACGAAATGATTTTAGTACTAGGTATATTTGGGATGACCTACTGCCGGATGGTAAGTACCGTTGATAGGTGAAATCTATGGTTAGGTATTTCAGAATGACCTACTTCCTGTGTAGGTATTTTGGTGGATGACCTATATTCTCAGTTAGGTATTTTTGTTGACCCAATTTCTAGTTAGGTACTTTGTGATGCGGCTGAACATACATCACGCTAACCTGTGGAAAAACGATCTATAAAATGTTACATTTTGTTAGTGTCAATCATGCTATTTCGCAAAAAAATCGTAGACACGTACAACTGCTGCAAAGCTCTCCGGGGTCTGGAAAATGTTTAATATTGAGCACTTACCGAGATCTCTCCAAATTACCAATTTTCCACTGGGAATACAACAGCTTGGCAATATTTCACTGTGTTTATCTTACCTTAAAATTACAAAATTTGTGAATTTAATTTCTCAATATTTCTCCCTGATCTAAGAAAATATAACTATTTCTAAGTGACTACCTCCTTTGATTACATTGTACTTAATGTTCAAATTCTAAAGTTTTCTAAATTGTGCAATATCCCTTTCCGTACTTTTTATGACATTATTTAAAGTTATCTAACGTGAAGGATTTATTTAAATTTTCGAACAAAAAATGGAGTCCGTTTTCCTCTCAAGTCCGTTGTAGTATATTTATTTAAATTTATTTAATTCGTGAACTTAATCCTCCTTCCTTTATTTTTATATCAATAATAATGCACGATGTTTACTATTGATTTATTTTAATTATTTGGGATTTTTCTCTTTTCAATCACATTTAAATAATAACCGCGAATAATTTTTAATTTTCACATAATTTTATCAAATTAGATAATTATTATTTTCCCGAACGCCTTCCTATTTCACAATAATAACCGAACTCTGTCTATCAATACTTTGATTATTATTTTATTTAAACTTTAAAATAAACTTTTTCTACACTTAGATGTACGCACTTTAATTTAAGCACTCGGATTTATTTTAAACTTTATTTTTAGGCACTGCTAAATATTTATAAAACTAATCACTTTTGTTATTTAATCTTTAATTTTTATATATTTTATAAACTTCACTGAAGTGTTGATCATTTTGGGGCACGATAATCTTTTTGTTTACACTCACAACACCCTTTTTATTTTTATTTATCACCATTTTTATAACTAAATTAATAAGGTAATTATTTCCACTAAAACTTTTCCGTTTAAATGCAAGTCACTTTAATTGTTAGCACTAATAATTATTATTTAATTCAACTCTTTTACTTTCACTTGATAAGAATAAAACCAAATTCTAAAGGAAGCTCTAAGTGTTGAAAATTATTTTGAACGAATTTATAACAACACTCTTCAATTATGTAACTGGACTTAGAACTTTTGATCTGTAAATTTCACTTTGAAAGTTAGCCGTACGTATGTCGCGTTATTGTAGATAATCCTTCCGTTGTCGAATCAACTGTCATTCTGAGCTCGTCATCAGCATTTATACCTCCCTCCTCTCCAGAACATCTTAACTCCATTTGTCCTGGCATAAAATAATGATTCCTATCAACTCGTAATTTTTTGAAATGGACACATTATTATCGACTGTCTTGACTTAAGTCATTTTGTTTCGTGAAGAAATATTTTTTAGTTGCAACCCCCCTAGCTATTTCAGTCACTCGCGGAATTCGGATCCGGACTGGTAAATATAATCAACTATTCGCCCAACCTTTCTGAGAATACAGATCAAGTGGATATTTTATTTATACATATAAAATTTATTTTGTAAACGAATATGTCCATGATCGCGGACACAATGCGAGCCTGTCACTGGGTGCAAATACGCTATTTTCCCGTTGATTGAGTACATCTCTCTTCACTTTCAAATTTTTTGATCCAAATTTTAACTGAAATACCTTCAGACTCTTTCAACTTTATAATCGATCATTTAGTTGCACATTTTTCCTTCGTTTTTCGCTGAATTTTACAGCAAAAATGGCTTTCGCCATGCCCATCTATGTATGTATTAAATTTCTTTCTGAAACCGGTAGAATACCTATATTCGTCATTATGTGCATTCTATTCACCCTCGAATCGTGCTAATTTCGATGTGATTTAATTTTTTGGCACCATTTTCTGATTTTAAAAAGGGTTTCCGTTCTATAAAACATTTTTCCCTCTTTCCAAAGTGATTTGCCATGTATTCAAACGCTTTCCAATAATTTAAGGGGAACTTAATTTTGTCAAAGCATTTTTTCTTCCATTTTCTTGCACCTTCACTACAAACGTATCACCAATTCGACCCCGTTTAAATGTCATCTTTAATTGTTTTATTCAAAGTACGTAAGTATTTTGTTTCACTCACCCTGGGAAAAGCATTAATATCCATTAAATATCTATGTTTATCATTCGATTTGTTTATATCCCAGGACTCCGCTATCTCTGTTTACGTTACGTATTATTTTAATGTGTTTCCTCTGTTTAGATTATCTCATAAGACCAATGTATTTTTTTACGACCTCTAAAGCTATAAAAGGGTCCTTAATTGCTAGAAATCATGTTCAAATTTTGATGTGTTTATGTTTTGAATTCGTCGGCGGCCGATAACCTTTTATATCCGAGTTTCTCCCTTGTTAAATCACATGTCTATACTCTGGTTTTTCCTTTAAATTTCATGGTTCCGTACGTTCAACCATTTCCTTCTATTTTCCAACAAAATTGGCTGTCGGTTTTCAATAATATTATAACCCTCGCATTAAGATTAAAGCTGTTTTCAGTGTTTTAAGCTATCCGCCATCTGTCGATAAAGTACGAATTTTCCTTGATTTTCTTTTCGATTTGCCGTTCCTCTCGACTCACTATACCATATCAACTCTCATAATTGTATATTTCCCGTTTTCTGATTTATACAAATCTTAGTTCGGAATTCTCGTTCTGTCTCGCCTTTTACGTCAATTTTCACCAATGTTCGTAAGTTTTTTAACACCTCAATCATTGTGTGTAACTTTTCCTTTATCGTACTGACGCATTTTATACATCTGATTTTCATAATCATTTTACGTGAACTTTTTTTGTCATCTCGGAGGCAGTTTCTTCCCGTACTTCAATGGTTAATTATCCCTCTACTGCACTCGTATTGTAAACATTTGCTAGGGTCATCGTTCCGAATGCACTGATCGTGTGACTTTGTTTATTTCTCCGGGCATGAACCCTTATTCGATTTTAATAAATCTCAAGGTTGGATCCATTAGTTTCTTGAATTATGTCTCAAGTCCAAAGTTCAAAGTGGTCTTTCATATATTGTCACGCCTCCTGTTTCTTGATTGGATAAAACTTTTCTGTGAGACTCCACCCTTAAAGTTTTAAATATCACGTTTTTATTTATCGACATCTTTCGATGGAAGGAGAAATCACCATAATCTTGTTGTTTTACAGATCTCTCTAATAGTTTGTTGATTTATCGCAGGTGTCGCTATAGTGTCCGATTTGAACTTCGTTTGGGTGGGAAAAAAAAATTGTATGAGCTTTTCCGATGAAGAAAATCCTCCTTTTTTTTTTCTCTTTCGAAAGTAATGTTGAAGTCGTCACAAGTTTGTATACTGAACGTCTTTTGGTGGCGTTCAAACCAAGCAATTTGAACGATTTTTAAAGGTTCCAAACTCCTATAAAAAGTAACTTATCAAAAAAAGCAAAACGTACCGACACGTTAGTGGTCGATATCTATATTATATTAAAAAATATTTACAGTAGTGTCGAAATCCATAGAGGTAATTAAAGAACACGTTTATACAAACAAAAGGCCGCCTGATTTCCTCTTAAGTTAAATTAATTGACACAACTGTAAAAATATAAAAAAAAAAAATTGGGACCGTATTGAAAAAATTATGTTAATACATAAATAAATAAATACAACTTATTAGTAGCTGAGTGGGAAAACGCATCAGGTTCACCAAGCTTCGCGACTTGGGTGTCTCCTAGATAAGTCCTCCATCATTGAAACAATGTTTTCCACTTATAATGTTGCTAGTATGAGTTATTAAATATTTTATCTTTTCAATTTGGGAGGCGGGAATGAGTACCGCCGCCCCGGGAACCATTTATTGTATAGCCAAAACCTCTGCCATAGGTCACTCCAAGCGGTTCGCTGCGTTTGGTGACTTAGCAGGGGTGCCTGGGTTCATGGGGTAAGGTATGTCCAGGTATTGGCGGCGGATCATCAGGACACACTGAACCCCAGATTCCTACTCACCCTCATACCTTTTTCCTTCCTAGAACTTCCTTTCTTTCCTTTCCTTTAACATACCCTCCACAAAGCATCTTCAAAGATGATATCCCTGAGGAAAATAATTTGCCTCAGGGCCTCACTAATGTAAAAAAAAAAAATTATGGAGTAAATCCTTGATTTGGGTTATTTTTTTTGGATTGCGGTATGGATATTTCAAGGCCTCCTTTTTGAAGCTAAAAATGTCAAAAATATAAAAAATGTTTTTAGAGCATTTTTCAGACTTGCAACTCCATTTATTCTTCTTTTCAGTTATTATTCCTATCCTTTGAAAACTTAAAATGCACGCTTATCAGTATGCACCGTGTAACATCCAGGAGCGAGCAGAAAGAAATCGTAATAAGCACCTTTCTCTGCAAAATTAACTGCACAGTATCATGTAATGGGAGCAAATTGCACCTTGCCATAAATCTGTGCAATGGAGAAATTGGCTACACCAAGTCTTGCCACTTTTAAATTTCATTAAATAGAGAAAAATGAAAAAAAAAGCTTATAATAAATTACTGTTGTGCATTGTGCGAAAACTGGAATATGAACTATAATTACACACTTTTTTATTGTGATTTAGTTTATTTTCGCGAGAAAGAAATTTTCATGATTACTATATCGTTCGTGGCAATCATCGCATTACCGTTCATGGTATATATTGTAGTTTTAGCAAGGTGGATAGGATAATGATTACGGTATTTGATGTGCTTAAGACGATAGACTTCGCTTTTCGGCCCATACAAAAAGGACGCCCGGGAAAAAACACTTTTCTACATCGAAAATTGCACAAAATGAATATATTTTTTTATACTGCCTTTTAGAGGGTGAAAAAACTATGTCGGTATGTTTTCGAATTTTCGATGCGTTTCGTATTAACGTAAACATTCACTGTCAAACATGTACGATTTATCAAAAAATATTATTTAAGGAAAAAGTGCTGCTAACTCAACTCTCATAAAGAATTATAAAATTATAAAAAACTACCGACGTAGCTTCTTCTTTCTAAAAAATATATATTTTTTAAAATTTCAATTTCGTGAAAGTTTAGGTGTAGAAAAGTGTATTCTCCATAAACCCCTTTTCGAGCGATTTCTGTAGGTAAATTTGAGCGTTGTCTCATTCGCACAGTTCGCATTCGCATGTATTGTGAGTGTGCGTGAGCTTATTGTGAGCGAGACAGAACGACAGACGCGAGTGTTCCGCGTGTCGTTCAAAGTCTAGCCTCTTAAGTATTAGTTATACATATTTTGTATTTATTATGATGATGGCCGGTGTATTCCGAAGGTCGCGGGTGCCAATCAGCCGTGTGCAAATAAATTTTATTTAATTGATTTGTGTTATTTCACAATTAATATATAGTATATTTGCGGCACTTTCCAGAGTGGAAGATACTCTTAATATCGCCCTGGCGATTCACCGCCATTCAGAATTGGATTGGCGGAGACCACCATTCAGAATTGAAACGTTGCTTGAAATGGCTTTAGCCGTGTTTAGTGACTAGATCTGAATAGCCAGGTACTAGCCCACTTTCCTCTTCCTCGTCTCCTTCCCTTCCCCACTTACCTTAAATAATAATAATAATAATTGGATAATTTGTAGAGCGCCGTTTTTGTGAGAAATCACCTTAAGGGCGCCGTTGGGGATGCCGTAGTCTCACCGACTCCAGACGGGAGCAGTTGGGACTCTTGTGAGGTATATACTATAAATAAAATATATAAAAAAGTGTGTTTTTTTAATATGTTTTCAATGTTAGTTTTCAATTGTACAATATTTAATCTTACATCTTACAAAACTGATCAATCAGTTTGATTTTAAGAAATCTCTCATAAATATCTCTCACTAATAAAATGTGGACCTAACTACTGTAGCGGTAACTCTTCACGTCACAGTACACGTATATATATATATACCCTATCGGTTGACTGCTTGTAATTTTGAAATGATGTCAAAAATAAATAGTTATTTTTTGTGGCTACCAACTATTTGTTGTAACTCCGTGTTTTTTTTACATTAGCCCCACACATGAGTCTCTGAGGGAAAAAAAATCCTTCAGGACCCTTGTCATCTTTAAAGATGCTGTGTGGGGAGGGTCTTTATAGGTAGAGGAAGGAGAGGAAGTTTTGGGGAGGAAAAGGGTATTAGGGGTGGATAGAAATCTTGGATCAACGTGTTCAAGGGTGACGGGCGTATGAATCCATGGCTCTCATTGCAGTGCAAGGCGATGGGTGGAGAGAGTCCAGTTAGAGAGGGCGTATTGCCTCTCCTGATTCTGTCCGCCACGCAGGAGGAGAACAAACGAATCCGCCTCCAAGACCTAGACAAATCTCATCCCCTGCACCCGTTCACCCCTGCCAAATCACAAAACATACCAAACTACTTGGGGTGACTTATGGCAGCGGTATTGGTTATCCAATAAATGGTTCTCGGGGCGGTGGTACCCATACCCACTTCCTAAATTATGAACTTATGGTTTTATCAAAATCTTAATAAAAAATTACGGGTCCAACAAAACACTTTCAACTTTATTGTGATAGATTAACGATGTAACCTGATATCTTATTTAGCAGGCAGTTGGAAAAATCTGGGCCTCGACCTTGAGTTTCCCACCTTATTTATTATACGCTTGGACTCTATAATATAGACAGCTAAACTCCATCTTTGGGTAATTTAATATATTACTAACTATCTAATGCCATCTGTGTGAGAGCTCATTTAACTTACACTAATATCTAGTATATTACACTATCGACGTGGTTCCTAAGAGTTATGAATATGGGATACGTGATTTAGTAGTGAATTCAGAATTTCAAAAGGTTATACTGATAATATATACTCAAATAAATTCCATTCGGCAAAGAGAGAAGTTTTGCAACAAACTAAAGACCTTTCTGAAAAGTTGTTGAAATGCCTGGTTTAAGTTTCAATTCTTGCGAAATTTTAAATCGCAACTAATAAAATTAATGAATTCTCCGAAAACATCCGCTTTCGCAAAGTTCCAGAATGATTTTCGCTAATTTGGATGACTTGAAATCATCCCTAAAACTATTTCCATCGCGATTCTATCTCACGGCGCTAATGGCGGCCATCTCCCGACCAGCCGGGGCCGTGCTGGCTTTAAACTTGGCCAAGATACGGCGTTAAATGAAAAGATAAAACTTGGAGGGATTTGTTCCACTTTGCCAACAGACTCGTGGAGGTGTGCCGTGGTGTGGTGTCTGTCGTATCGTTGCGGTGGAAGAATAGGCAACTTGGTATATTTCAATTCTTTTTTTCTTCATTTAAAGTTGTTAAGAAAATGATAATTTGGTGTTATTACGAATTCAAATCATTACATTGATTACTGTGTGTCAGTTTTACAACATAAATATATTTAAATCAATTAACTAGCATAATGCGGAAACAAGTTTATTTATTTATTTGAGACACAAATAGGATATTTATAGAACATTCTTGTTGGTAATATAAAACAAAATTAAATACAAATATAAATATCCCTAGACTAATGTGTCTGCAGTAATCATATTTGCATGTACACAGAAACAAACACATAAAAAAAACAATGTCAGTATTTTTATACTTAACTAAAAAAACTTAATTATAATAATAAAAAAGAAAGAAGAAAAAATCTAATAAATAGAAAATGTTTATGAAAAAATAATAAAACAACAAACAATCTTTTATTTTTACTTTTTAGGTTCACAAATTGTGGAGATACTTCTTGAAACAAGTTATATTATTTACAAAAATATCTATGATAGTGTGTGATTTATCAAGATCATTGTATGATCTAGACATTCTAGAAATAGGATTAAAATATCCAGTACTATTGGTAAAATAATTCGGTCCAAAATATGTTAAGGAATTAAATTTAATCCCCAACAGTACTATTATCTAGCTCTTTAATAAATTTTTTTAAAACTCTGAAAAGTTATGATAATAATTTTAAAATTATTTACTCAAATTTCCGCGAGAATATGATACTTTTCATATTTGAAAATATTGTTCATTATTAAAATTGAGTTGAAAATCGACTACTTCTTCTATCGGCTTGCGTATCGTAATAATTATGACTGATGTATCACGTCAGTCTTAATATCTACTGTTTTTCGAAACTTTCCATTCGTGTTTTAATAGTTTTATCACAAATACCTCAGTGTATTTTATCTGTCACTTGCTTTTCTTACGACAGGATATTATAACTCCGTTGTGGCCTCCAGAGCTAGCTTCCTTTGATAACTTTTTATAAGCGACTACTGCACCCAGTTCCCTATTAATTACATTGCCTGCGCCATACCACCAGTGTCCTTATCAGCCCTCCCGGTTCTAGCGGGACACTCTTTCTTCCGTCATCAACGGTGAATTCTCGTTCTTAGTGGACGTGTTTATTTTCAAGAAGTACTCTGGCTTTTGTTTAATCACCCTACTTTGCCAGAGATACTATTTTTAATTTGTGTTTTATTTATTTATTACGTTTAAAATAGACACACTTCATGTGGTCTAATTTAAACATCGATACATTTTTAATTTTTAATTTACACTTCTAATACTCAGTACAGACATAATTTTTACACTTTTATTTGAATTTTCTTAAACTAGATACATTTTTAATTTTACTAGAAACTATGGCTATACATTTGGATTCGTTTACACATTAAACAATTCTTTGTTTTTGTTTTCATAATTTTTTTAGTCTGATGTTTTCTTTCTGTCTAATTTGGTGTGTGGGTGTGGAAGTCTTTTTTGTTTATCTAAAGTTAAAGTACATAAGTTGGTAGTAAATTGTTAAAGCTTTGTAGCTAAAATTTAAAACGGAGTGGAAAATTCTTTATTTAAGACTCATTATATTATCTAATTCCTTAAGCATTTTCTATATCTTATCTTATAATATATAAAAAAAAGTCGGGTTAGTTATAACCCAAGAACGGCTGAACCGATTTTTATGATCTTTGATTTGTTGGATTTGTCTCCGTCCCGATTAACAGAATAACTATTAACACATCGGAAAAAATCACGGGAAAAATAATTATGAGGAAAATTAATTTTTTCATATATTTTGTATGGAACGGCTTTTCAAATAATTTACGTTGGTCGACATAATTTGAATCAATTCGATCTGTCAATTTTTTTTATTATTTTTTATATTTTTTTATAGAGAATGGTGTAGTGTGTAGTGTTGTGTGCCGAACATTTCGTGCTTAGTCAACAGCTCAATTTCATTTTTGAACTTAGAGTAGGTACCTATTTATTTTAACTTAATAAAAACTCAATTTTTTTCAGCTAATAAATTAAACACAACATTGTTTGATTCTGAGGCGGTACGAAGTTTGCCGGTCAGCAAGTTGTTTTATATTTATTACACTTTAAAATTTGTCTCCTATTCAGGAATATTTTTATTTTTTTAATATACTTAATTTTAAAAGTAGGTAGACAGGTATCTACTGTCTTTATAATACCGCAGTGAAGTTTTCGTCATTTCATTTCCAAAATCGTAGGGAAATTTATTTCAATATTTTTTTATTTTTTATTAATGCTTAAGCCTGTACAAGTTACTCTTCGCTTCTAGAACTAATTTGAAGTATTGCCAGGAACCGAATTATCTCGCCAAAAGTGGCGAGGAACCGAGGTATTCGCGGTAAGCTGTTAGTATGGTAGCGAGCACGGGTGAGCCCGATACTGTAAAGGCTAACGTTGAGATAATTAGCTGTTTAAATGTAATTTAAGTGTCACAGTTAAGGTAACGATAAGAAAAAAATTCACATAATGATAAATATGTAATTTTGTATTTCATATTTTGTCGCGAACGCTATAAAACGTTCCAATGAGACTGCTGGATTTATATTGCAAGCCAATATTATTTGTTTATAGTTTGGCGATGTGTATATTTAAAAGACACCTGCCATCTATCGGTGCTGCAATTTTCAGTTTTGTAATGCTGTACGAAGAAGCAATAAGTTATTTTTGTAAAGCTCGGTGCAATATGAGGAAATGTATGTGGAAACAATTGCGAATTTCGTTGAAGAATCTATCAGTCGACAAAATGCAATGCAAGCTCATTCTGCCCGAAGAGTTATTAATATTTGCCTAGACACTGTTGAAAGTTGGGGAGAGTCGGCAGTTCCAGCCATTATGCCCGAGCTACATGAGGTTAATCTTTCAAGCTAGGATAGCAAAGCCTAGTAAGCTAGTAACTCTGGCTAAGCGACGACCTCCATGGTCCATGGTTAAGGCTCCCTAATGGCACTCAAATCCCGGCGCGCGGCGTGTGCAAGATAATTTTATTGGATTGATTTATGTTATATCACACTTTCCAGATTGGAAGATTCTCTCAGTATCGCCCTGATTAAGCTAACATTCAAAATTGAAACGTTGCTAGAAATGGCTTATAGCCGTATTTCTTTACCAGATCTGAATTGCCAGGTACTCCTTACTTTCGTCTCAATGTTCCACTGGTTCTAGATTGTTGGCAGCACTTAAAATTGTTGTGTGGTATTCGCATAAATTATAAAAAATAAAAAGACACAACTAGCTTTGCTTTAACCTAGTAGACTAATGTGGAAGCTTGTAAGCAATCGTCTCAAGCCAGGATAGTTTAATAGGAAGTGGTTCTATTATTTGGGCTAGTAGCATATAAGTAGTAATCCCACCGTCGAAGTAACAGTCCTGGGTTTGTGTGGCCGGCGAAGCTAAAATATCAGAAGATCGGCTAGTAAGTGTACATTAATTTTTTCCCTATGGACGTGTTGTTACCTTAGTTATTGCAATGATACTGGCTTCAATTTTCCTAGCTTCGCGTAAACCGCTCTAGCATGTGCCGAGCAAGGGTAGCAAGCTAATATGGCGTCATATCATGGATTGAAATACTAGCCTTGTGTGGCTCGGGAATTAGCGGTACTCTCAGTATCACCCTGTTTAAAAACCACCAGTCATAACCGAAATATTGGTTACTTGAAGTTCGGTCCTTAATGCTCCAAACTTCCTGTTTCCCATCTCTTTCACCTTTCCACATTTTTCATAAACATATATATCAATTTGGGGGTAACGGACTGGCTCCTTGCAATTGGAACTTCACTTCCAAAACTTCACTTTTGTGCGGTAATCCAAAAAAACACATTGAACCAATTAGTAGAATAAATCCGGTAGGATTTCAAATTAATAAAAAAAAATCATTAGCTTTATTATTCGATAAAATTTTAAAGCGGTAGCTATGAACGTATGTCAAATTCCAATGACTGCCTTAAAAATAAATTATCAAGTTTCATTTGTCAATTGAATTGACATGAAAAAATGTTACTCACCTATAGTTCTGTTTTTATTTGATCATTCATTGGTTGTTTGATGAACAAATATAAAGCCTTGTCCCTTAAAGTGAATGAATTTTACCGACGAAATGATATTTTTCCGATAAAAATAAATTGTGAAAAATGATTAAAAATAAATGTTTGGATAATATTTTGCTTGTGGATGCAATAATTATTTTGTTTTCGATTGAATTGGTTGATAAATTGTATTTTTTATTTTAATATAATATATGGATGTACTTATATGCTACTTTTATATTTACATATTATTCTTAGGCGAAATCAGACAAACGGCTACAGGTTGGCTCTTCAAATTAAGTTGTTTTATAATGGTCTGTTTTATTAATCTTTTAACATGAATACACAAGTGAAACATGTTTATATTCTCAGTGTGCTTTCTTGCTTCCCCACTAATGTAGGTAATAGGCAACAAATTGGAAACCAGAGTGCAGAAATGCTCGATTTCAGCGCAAAAATAATTTTTATCCATTCGGTGAATATTTTTATCAGAAAGAGAAAAAGTTAATCAAGGGAAAATATCACAAAAAATCTTAACCATTATGTTGTTTTTTTTTTGTATAGTTACTTCTTGAATGAGTTTATACATTTCTAGTGAAAAAATACGATTTTATATTAGGTAACGCTTATTTTTTTGTTTGTTAACCACTTGGACACAGAAGCTTGTTTTCACGATAATTTAACGAAGGTATACATAGGAATGACGTATGTCCCGTACCTAAGTTATTGTAATTAACATTTATTTAAAATTATTTTTAATTTAGTAAAGGGGGTACTCTGATCCAGCCGAGTGTATATTCCAATGCGTTATTTTTTTAATATATAATTTATTTTAGTTTTTCTTTTGTTTCATATTCTGTACAAGAAAAAACACTATTAAAAATTTGACTTGAATATCTCTATATCGCGGTTGGAATGTTGGAGTCGAAATGATCTGAAACACGAAATTTAAAAAAAAACCGCTTTAGTATGAATATCGCTTGCGCATGAATGTTTGGTATTCATAATGTAAACCAATTCGTAGTAAATATTAATTAAAAAAAGTGATTTTACATTAAGCTTTGCTTTAATCATATTTTGATTTCATTGTGGGGATGGATATAAATGTAATTATAATAATTATTTAAATATTTAACTAACAAATCACAATGATGAGGCAATTCATTATTACTACAGAATACAAACCTCAACCCGGTTATTCGAATTTTCTTTTAGAATGCCTCCCATATTTTGGGTCGGGTATGGGTACCGCCACCCCGGGAGCCATTTATTGGATAACCATATTTTTATCATAAATTTGCCCAAGGTGATTTGCTCAAGTGATTAGTTACATTTGGTGACTTAGCAGGGGTTCCCGGGTTCATATGGTGAGGTTTGTCCGGGTATTGGCGGCTTATGTGGTGGGCCGGATCGGGAGAGACTGGCTGAGGGAGACTTAACCTAGACCTCTCCAGCCGGACTCTCTCGACCCGTTGCCTTGCACCGCAGTTGGGGAGATGGATTCATACGTCCGTCACTCCTGGGCACACTGACTCTTTGATTCCTGCCCACCCCTTATACCTTTTTACTTCCCAGAATTTCCTCTCCTTAAAATACCCTAAATACAGCATCCCTTAAGATGACGAGGCTCTGATGTGGGGTTAATGTAAAAAAAGAAACTCACGCCTTCACCTTAATTCTCATATTTAGTTACATATTTTATTCAAAAAATATATTGTGGTCTTCTAGGTTTCCCCATTTCCCATGGCAAATATAATAAAAACATAGGTTTTGCTAGATTGCAACACAATAATTCTGCCCCTTCTCTTACATAATTCTGTCCTCTTCTGAATTGGATTTTCATTTTATTATCATCACAAATTTGGCCGTCCCACTGTTTCGCCCCACTATTTTCTGTGTTTTTATATTACCATCTGCGTTATACGTTCATACTCGCAGAACGCTTCCGGCTACAAAATAGTAAAATTGTCCGAGGGTTTCAGATTCTAGAAGTTACATTTGAGTGAGAAGACGTTGTTCCTTTAAATTAAGTGTATACACCTCGTTCTTATTGTAATGTACATATAAATAATCTTACAAAATAAATCAATAATCATGTATTCTCCACACTGAAACAAGTTGCAACTGTAGTCAATAATCATTAATGTTAAATACATTTATAACTATGTGAGAGTTGGTAATGATTGGGATATTGTAATTGACTGACTTACTTTTTGTCTTCTCATATTCCTGTTGATAAGATTCGTTCTGGTGGCCTTGGGATCTGGTGGTATTCACTACACAATCACACGATATAAGAGATTCAAAATTATATATTATACAGAGGGAGTACCAAAGGCCCTATCACACTCGCTCGATAAGATCGTTATGATCGGTAACTTCTCATCGTTCCCTAGGACAACTGCACATCGCTAACGTACAAACGACAGTTGATTTCGAATATAATAAGAACACTTAATCATTGTGAATTGTTACTTTTTCGTTGGCAATCTGCATTAATGCTAGGGAACGATGAGAAGTTACCGAAAGTTATCCTATCAATCGTTATCGATCGAGTGTGCTAGGGGCCCAGGTGGTCACCGCCCGGTTTTCTTATTATGGTCGATATTAATATGCCTAGAGAGAATATGTTGTTCATTGCACAGGTTTCATATTCATATTCCAATTAGGTAAATTGGCCACACACGGTCACGCAGTACTTGGATGGAAGGTTGGGTGGAGGAAGGAGGGTGTATAGAGTTGCGTCAACAGCAACCATAGACATAGAATAAAACTTCTAACTAGCTACAATATTTGCGATCTTGGTGTGAACGTTTAAAAAAAATAGCCCGTTTGATTTTTTCCACGGGCTTTTTTCTTGTTACTCAAAATATTCGTTCAGAGTCAGTGTTTTATACTACATCCCAAAAGTCCTGGAGGTCGGTAGGTGAGGAATATAGGTAGAACCACCTCGCACAATCCTTTGCCGCCCTGTATTCTGCTATTTAAATAATTCATTAATAAAGCAAGTCAGTCCGCCCAGCTAGCGGGAGCTGTGTTTGCTCTGGTGCCGGCTATCGCTTGGGAATTTGCAAACTTACTTACTCCACTGCCTCTGCACTTCTAGCACTTTTACGTAAAGATAAAGGCTTCAATAGGAAAACTTCCCCATGAAAAAAGCTCTAAATGCTTATTTTCTATAAAAATTATTTTTGCACCTTTTCTGCCTTTTTCTGAAACTTTTCTGCTTGTTTTTTTTTACATTAGCTCTACACAATAAGCCCCAAGGAAAAAATCCTCCAGGCCTTGTTGTATTTGGCTCTCTGGGAAGTAAAAAGGTTTGAGGGGTGGGTAGTGTGTCCAGGAGTGACCGAGTCCAGCTGGAGAAGTCAGAAGGCCTCTCTCAACCGGTCTCTCGATCCGGCCTGCTGTGCAACAGGTGAGCTGATGCATCTGCCACCACGACCTCATAAGCCTCATTCCATGAACCCGGCCACCACCGCCAACTGATCAAACGTAGCGAAACACTAGGGGTGATTTATGGAAGGGGTGTTGGTTATATATATATGGTTAAATATTGTATCATATATATGGTTAAATATTGTATCATTAGTTAAACGATTTTTTTTCTTCCTTTTTTACTCTTATTTATTTATTATTATTTATTTATTTATTTTTTCATGTTCTCTATAAAACAGTTATACACCAATATATATCATAGAGAAGATTATAAATTACAAAGTACACAAGGGCAGTTTTACTACTTAGTGACATTTGCTAAAAGATAGTTGCTGAACTGTCTGTAAGTGACATTGAAAATGTCGATGGTCAATGCAGAATCGTTAAGCAGTTGAGTCGCTCTGTTTATTGGCGCGTTCTGATATGTAGAAGTCCTCACTTTCGGAGCATAAAAAAGTGCATGGGATTTACCACGAGTATACTTGTTAGGGACGTAAAAATTAACCTCTTTTAATATAGGCGGATTGAGTATGATACCAGAGATTAGCTTAAAAAAGTGTTTACCTAAAAATATTTTTCTGCGGGCTTCTAAGGTGTTGAAATCGAGCATCCCTGTTAAGAACAAGGATGGATAAAGGAATGGATAGTACGTATATTCCCTCATATACAGGTAACGCAAAAATCTTTTTTGTACTTTTTCTATTTCTAGGATATGGTTTTGTTCAGAAGGGGCCCAAATAATGGAACTATATTCCAGGATGCTACGAACAAGTGCTTCATATGTTCGACGTATTGCAATTCCATTAGTAAATGATCTCGCATTACGAAGAACAAATCCAAGCATTTTGTTGGCGCGGGAGACAATGTCAAATATGTGGGATTTGAAAGAGAGATTTGCTTCAAAAATCACGCCAAGGTCTCTAATCTCATTTTTCCGTGTTAATATATTTTTATTAATCTGGTAGGGGAATAGAAATGTATTTTTGGATCTTGTAAATGTAACGACATTGCACTTCTGGATGCTGAAGGGTAATTTGTTCAGTTCCGACCATTTGACAAGAGAATCAAGATCATTCTGTAGAATAATGGAATCTATGTAACTTTTAATAGCTCTGAAAAGTTTGATATCATCAGCGAAGAGGAGATATTTTGAGCGGTTAATGGTCTTGCCTATATCATTAATGAATAAAAGAAAGAGGAGGGGTCCTAAATTTGATCCCTGGGGGATCCCGGAGTTGGTTTTGTATTCGTGAGAAAATTGGTGTCCGTAACTGACATACTGACGACGATTGAGTAAGTAGCTAGCTACGAAAGCGAGAAAATTCTGAGAGAATCCGATGTCACTCAATTTTTTTAATAAAATATCATGGTCGACTTTGTCAAATGCTTTCTCGAAGTCTGTATAAATCACATCGACATGTACAAAATTTTCAAAAGATTTATTGATATATGTAGTAAGATTCATTAGGTTTGTTGAGGGTGATAGAGTAGGGCGAAATCCGTGCTGATTCTTGTTGAGTGAATGTTTTGTTTGATTATATATTTGTGAATAAATTATGGTTTCCAAGAGTTTTGCGGGTGCTGATAAGACAGCTACAGGTCTATAATTATCGATTGCTGACTTTTTGCCTTTTTTGTGTATAGGCGTGACTTACGTTACTTTCCATTTTTCAGGAAAGATATTATTACGAATTGAAAGGTTAAAAATGTGCTTTAGAGGTTGAATAAAATAATTTGAATATTTTTTTAGTGTGATGGGTGGTATAAAATCTGGGCCGACAGAGTATTTAGGTTTTAGCTTATGAAAAGCGGCAACAATATCGACATCGCTAATTTCGTGAATTTGTATAGGTAAAGCATTGTGTGACGAAGAAGCTATAGAGGAAATATCAAGTTTGGGAATACTGTCGCTAAATACTGATTCAAAATATTTTGCGAAGCCTGCTGCTATTTCAGAATATCCGTTATATTGATGTTCGTTAAAATTCATGTGATTTAGTTTGTCACAGCCGCGACGTTTATCTTTCATGTAAGTCCAAAATCGAGTGGGGTCAGTTATAATACTATTCTCTGCCTCTCGTGTAAAGTCAGTGTAGGCCTGACCAATTAACTGCTTGATTAATTTTCGTGTTTTTTTGAAGTTCGTTAAGGCATGTTCAGATTTTGTTTTTTTCCAAAGATAGTGCATTTTATTTTTCTCTCGTATGTGGTGAATGATCTCTCCAGTAAACCATTTTGGATATTGTTTATCATCTCTGAGCAAATGTGTGGATCTTTTCTTTAAACAAAGGTCGAAAATGTTATTAAGCTGCTTATAAAACATTTCGACAGCCAGGTTTACATCGAGGCAGTCATAATGATTCCAGTCGTGTTGTTCTAAGGCATTTCTAAGTGTATAATCTGAGCTTTCGTCGAAAATCCAACCCATGTTTATGTCCGGAGGTAATATGTCATGTATTTTATGTGATTTTGTTATGTAATCGAGTGTGAATGAGAGTGAAGGGTGATTGATGTCTTCTTTGACTAGTGGAGAATCATGGCGATGGATAACAGCATTTTCAGGATTTATATTACTTAATACTAAGTCTAACATGCGGGTATTAATGTTATAAACAGTGTTTAGTTGTGTCAGATCATAAAAAGAACAAAAATATTCAAAGATATCACTTGGGTTTTTCCCTGACGAGAAGTTAAAATCACCGAAGATAATAATATTTTTTGATAATAGTTTTGCACTTTCACTTATGATTTTGTCATAAAATAATTGATATTGCTCTGATTTTGTATTTGGAGGAAAATATACTACACATATATACATCATGATATTTTTATGCGTTACTTTCACCCATAAGTCTTCACCTTGGGTTTCTATGAAGTCCAGTCTTTCTGCGTATGAGTGGCTGTCAGCTCGGAGGGCTAGGAGAGTTCCTCCTCCACGACTGCCTCTATCTTTTCTGAAGACGTGGTACAGATTTCCGAATAGTTCCGACGAATAGGTGCTAGAAGTTAGCCATGTTTCCGTGAGAGCAATCAGAAGTGGTTTCTGACACATTACTGTAGTCATAAAATCTAAAATTTTGTTATTAAGGCTTCTGACGTTTTGATAAATACCATTAATTTTTGTTTTTTTGGTTTGTGCCGGTGTCGGCCGTCTTGGTTTGGGGTCGTGGCTTCCGAAATGACCATTCTTTGAAGGCCACATTCTTGGGCCAGATCGTGGGGTCCATGAAAAAATTGAAAGATTTTTCCGGAATCCCTATTTTAAATGAAGCATAACGATCGTGCCTCGTAATAAGTTTTTCAACTGTAAATTCTAAATCGGGCTTCTTCTTTTTAAGGAATGAAGATATTTGTTCTTCCTTGGTAGTCCTATGAAACATGAAAACATGTAAATGTAAGTTCTTCGGGATGGTTACCAAGTTGTCATCGACGGATCCTGTCCCTTTGGAGATTGGTCGAGACCGGAGTCGTCTACCATTGACGAGGGCATCACTGTAGGATTTTATAGGCTGGGTTAACAGTTCGGATGTGGGGGGTAGAGCAGTAGAAGAAGAAGATGCTGCTGCAGCAGACGTGGAAGTATCTTCCTCCGATTTACCTTTATCAGCATTGAGTGGGGCTGGTGGATCCACCTTAGATCTGCCGGACGGCTCCATTCTATCATTACAGAATAATGCAAAGACAGACGCTGTAGAAGTTGATGCAACAGGGGTTGGACTCTTATTAAAAATTTTCCCACTATTTTTCCCGCCTTGGGAGCCTTTCGTAGCTTGTGAGCGGGTTATTCTTCTTCTGGTGTTCAAATTTTCGTCTGCATCATGAGTAGAAGCCGGCTTAGAAGACGGGGTGACGTGTGGGGAAACCGAAACGGACGTACAAGGCCTTGTAGTGGAAGTAGTATTGACTCTAGATGTAGATAAACGGGCATCAGTTGTATTTAGGTTGATATTATGCGAGATATTAGCTGCGGGTTCTGCTGTTGAAGAAGGATTTAAAGGGACGGCAGGTACGGCCGATGCTGACATAAATGTGACTGGTTGATGCATCTCGATCCGCGGCTGGGCAGATGAAAAAGCAGGACTGTTCGCTGGGACTGGGCGCTTGACTAAAGCGTCCATTTTATCTGAAAAACCCGAAAGTGCGAGAACTATGTCGTTGAGAGCAGATTCTCTGCCTTTCATTGTAGCGTGCTGTACAGTTAAAGTTAAATAATCACTTTTAATTTCATTAATAGCCTTTAAATATTACCCTTATGTGTCCCTAGTTAAGAAGGCATCAAGCCGTTTCTGCTACCAGCATTAAAAACCTGTTTATTGGAGGTACACACCAAATTTGAGCTAAATTGACCGATTGGTTATGGAGTTAACGTGATTGCTAATTTGTGAAAAATAGTTTTTAGAAAATTGCCTTTTAATATGTTGTACCATTTAATGAAATATATCTAAATTATATTATTGATACTTACCGGTACATCAGCGATACCAGGTCAACAAGTATGGAAAAATTAAGCTAATTTTGGGTAAACGGTCACGCTCACGACACACCAATAAACATCAGTTCATATTTAAGTGCAGTCCAGCCTCGGTTACAGCAATGCATGCTGGAATTCCATATCACGTTTCTGCCACCCGAAAATAATCAAACGTACGAAGTTTCGTTTGATTTGTAGTGTTGCTGTTTCAAATAGGTACCTACTAAGTAGTAGTTACTGGCATTGTTTCTAGGTTACCGGGAAGTTACCGAGTAAGATCAACCTACCGCATCTTCTGTAGAATTCTGCTGTTTCACTGCGTTTGTCTAACTTTCCCTAACCCTTTGCACAACTAGTCTAAAGTTTAGAATCTTCCCGCCTGCGCCTGTCCATCAGCCAATCGCGTGACTGGAACGAATCCCGTCTCCCTCCAAGTTTCACCCACCCCCGCAGTTTCGTTACTCCCGCGAATTTAGAAATTTACAGAGTTCTTGAATGTTCTGGAGAATTTCGAATGTTCCCGCGAGTTTTGAGTGTATCCCCGCTGGAAAGCACTATGTTAATTAGACAGTGACCGCCGCCTTTAAAACGCCCCGGACTCACTTTTGTTTGAGTTTGGGAAGTTTTATTAATGTTTCCGACTCTTATTGTCGAATCTGCTTCAAATGAATATAGTTGCCGCCCACTCTTCATTCGCTCACAAATTTAAAGAACTACCACAAATCTGAATCCGAATTGAAGTAGACAAAATTATTGTCACATGTTCATGCAACCATATATCAATATTATTCTTCTTTTAAAGCGTCGCGCGTCGTGGCGTCCAGCTTCTGCTGTTTGTGTATATTACCGAATCATTGTTAACTTCGCCTTGTTGAATTGAGGCAAGAAAATCAAATACACATTCGCCTTTCTGGCTTCCCTCTCACTTGGTTTAAACAATCAGTCGAGATCCATTCCCAAGAGTTGCCATGCGTGGAGACCAATTTCTCAGAAGAACTGCTAAATGTTGCCCGAAGGTAGGTTGTCAATCCAAAACACCAGCAAACACGAGGATCCATATCCTCTCACAATAATGTCAAAAGGAATGGAAATAAATTGTTCTTGGAAGGTTGAAGTTTAAAATATAATATGTACCTAACAGTTGCCAAAATTTCTCGCCTTTATTTACGTGACACTTCACAAAATATCTCCAGGGGCACCAATTTCCAATCAGTAACTTTGTACGGAGGGGATATTTATATTCTTTGTAGATTTATGTTTATTTACTTTAGAGAAAGAAACTGGCAGACAAAATTAAAAAAAAATCTATTTTAGTACGTTATGGTTTTTTTCTTGTTTTCCTTTTTATCGTTGGGTTTATTATTATATGATGTTCTGTAAAACACCCAGTAGGGAGTAATTTGGTCTATTATAAATTAAATACAATTTTTCCAACAATATATAAAAATCTAGTACAATTACTTTATGAACATGTCTCATACAATATTTCTTTCCTCTCTCTTTCTGAAACATTATTATCTCCCTCGCTTTCGCTCTGCGGGTATTTTGGACCGTTGTTTATTTTGATTTGTCTAAATTAATTTTAGGCGCAGAGGAGAATCCCTTTAGAAATCAGAATGTCGATAAATTTCCCGCCCGTGAGAGGGAAAACATCCAAAGAATAATTAAAATTTACACGCTAAATGTTATGCGGGTAATTCGCGCATCTGATTCTGCCTTGAGTAACCGCTTTAATTTTAGACATATTATTTTCATAAATTTGTACCAAAGTACTATAATGTAAACCCAGGACTAAATTTATGTTCCCAGAACGTCCATAAAACATACGAACAGTTATTTAGGATTACTTTTACGAAAATTTATCAAATGTTTTTTTGAGAAATACTGATTTGTTTTTCCGCTTTTAATTATGTGTATTTTCATAACATTTTTTAATAGTGATGAGATTATTTTCATATACGAGTACTTTACTAATAAAGTTAGTATCGCCCCGGAAAAGGACACATTGTATAAAACATAATTTGAACCTAGTGACCAGATCTGAATCATCACATTAAGCTTTCATCAATCTTCCCTCTCATTCCTCTCTTATGAAAAAAAAAACACAAGTCAAGATAGAAATTAATGATATTATTTTTCATAAGAGACATTCTTGATTAACTTTTTTTTTAATATAGTTAATAACCTCACAAGAGTCCCAACTGCTCCCTTATGGAGCCAGTGAGACTATGGCACCCCCAATTGGGATGTTTATGAGGCTGAAGGTAAGTGGGGAAGTACCTGGTTATTCAGATCTAGTCACTAAACACGGCTGCCATTTCAAGCAACGTTTTAATTCTGAATGGTGGTCTTACACCAGGGCGAAACTAAGAGTATCTTCCATTACTATATATTATTTTAAATAATTAATTGTGAAATAACACAAATCAATTAAATAAAAATTATTTGCGCACGCCGGGTTCGAACCCGCGACCTTCGGAATGGAAGTAAAACGCCCTACTGCTGGACTACGCCGGCCGTCTAATTTAATCACCCAGTAAGTAGAGAAAATGATAAAAACTATTGAAAGTTTTGTATAATTTAATTGAGGACGTGTTGTTTCAAAATTTTTGTACAAATAATAAATAAAATTTAAGTTTTTTTTTTTTTAATGTTTTTTTTTAATGAAAGACAAACATTCCCGAGTTTGATTTGAAAATCTCCTACTACCACCACACTAAGCGGAAGATGTTGCTTGTGTTGTGACGGAGGACTTAGCCAGCCGAGGAATCGAACACGGAACGCTTGGGTGTGACCCACACGCGATGCCCACTCAACCACTGACCGGTCTAATTAATTTTTAAAGTTTTTAAATGTTCTATTCAAGTTCTATAAGTATTTCCATTTTATAGGGCAACACAAAGCAACAATGATATAATAACAACTTGAATAGATCTTACACAGAGCTTTCAAAGTTAACTTAAATTTTTTTATGAATTGTTCAAATTTTTTGAAACAATCCGTCCTTAGTAACAACTGGAAATTGTAGGTATTTGTTGCATTTTTAGTGAATTTTCAGTTGCTTTATGAAAGTGTCTTGGATGGAGCATTTAGGTAAAAAATGTTTAAAATTTCTCATATTATCTGAGTACAATGAATAAAGTTTTACCTGAAGTTGTAATTCCGGACATTATCGCAACCAATATAATACCCTCTTGAGTCTGGTGGTAGAAACGTTTGAAAAGCTCCCTTATATAAGTTGCAGCAGATAGGAGAGCCTGCGACAGTGCAAAAGTTTCCCGTAAGTGCGATAATTAATCTTATTTTTGGCAGCCAACGGAGCGGCAAAGCGATAAGGTTATTTCGTATTAATTTCTTATTTTGGAATTACGCTTTGATGGAATCCGGGGGCAAATAACCTGGCACCGGGGAAAACTGGAGCTAACTAAGTCTAAGATAAAACTTCTAAGATATATCTTCCAGACGTTCTAATTTCTGTATCGCAGTAGTTCTAGCGAAACTTCAGTTCTGGGATTTAATTATAATATATTGTGGTGTTTAAGATGATGATTATTTCGTTATCTGCATTCAACGCATGGGCATTTATATAAATAATATTTTCTAAGGAACATTCTCTTACATAAAACGTGGATGGTTAATGGAAGACATTGTTTATAAGTCATGAGGTTCTAAGTTCACAATGATTTAGCATTTTTTTTAAATTGATCTCCACACAGGACGCCATGAGGAAAATAATTTCCCTTAGGGCCTATGTCATCTTAGGGATGCTGTGTGGAAGGTCTTTTTAGGAAAGATAAGAAAGGAAGATCTGAGAAGGAAAACAGTGAGCATTAGAGATGAGTAGGAATCTGGGGTCAGTATGTCTAAGATATATAGAAGTATAAATCGATCCCTAGAAATGCGGTGCAACGCGATGTGTTGAGAGAGGCTGGAGGGGTCAAAAGGCCTCCCTCAACCAGACTCGATGCAGCCCGCCAACGAAGTAGGTAGGCAGACTCACTCGCCGCTAAGACCTCACCTGGGCACCCCTGCCCCTAAGTCACGAAACGTAGCAAACCACTTGGGATGATCTATTGCAGAAGTGTTTGTACCCGTACCCGCCTCCCAAAATGAGAAAATAGGAATATCATAAAATATATTACATACGTAGGCATCAGTTTACAAAGTGTCAAAAACATATATATTTTTTAATCGCATTAACTATGTACCTTTTTAATGTATTCACTTGACTGTCCAGCACCGATTCCACTGTAAGAAGTGCTCTCAATCTATAGCCTCCCAAAGGCTCCGTCCGCCGTTTAAGTTAACTGAATCTTCGCCGCTGAAGCTTCCCTGGAGATGCCGCTTGAGCTTTTAAAGCTCGGCCGCAGGGAGCTTGCAATGCAGTCCAGGAATGAAATGTGAAGAATAGAATATAAATTGTTTAATGTAGTCTCTGCATTCATTTCATTATATCTGCACCGGAAATACCACGTATAACTGTTTAAAAAAATCTAAAATATAACGAGATAGCTGTGAATTCAAATATGTTTATACAGTTCCACGAACGTCGTTTTATGCTTTACAATTAGTATTCAAAGAAGATATTTTATTTAATATCGTATCATTCGGAAACAACAAATCTTAGGCACGAAAACATGTTACCGATTCCGATATGTAAAAATTCTTTCGGTCAGCAAAACTACAAATACCTTGAAACAAAATTATTTAAAAAATTACCAGAAAAGATAAGGTCCGTTAATAATAACTTTTAAGAATTCAAAATATAACAAAAAAATGAAAATTTGATCTAACAAAAAAAATATAGTTAAAAATTTAAGAATCAAAAATTAAAAAAAAAAATAACGACAATAATAAAAAAAATACTTTTTAATACCTATCTCAATAAATAACACCCAAACATGGATTTTAATGGATTTACATCATAAAATTAAAATTTAGATTACGAAAGTACATAATTATCCATTATGTATCCATTATGTTTATAACATATTACTTTTTGAATAAACAAATTTCTTGAAAACAAAAAAAAAGATTAAATCACAATCTTCGAAACCCACACTGAGGTGACCAGAGATGAAAATGGATTTTTTTTTTCAAATTAGCAATTAGGAATGTTGATGAATGTAAATTAATAATTTTAATTATAACGATGTTTTTCTTCTTCCTGTCATTGGCCGTACGTACTCCGGTGTACCATCGATTTTGCCCCTTATGTATAAAGAAATTGTATCAAGGACAAGGTCAGAATCGCTTGGGCCATTCTCGTTCTTGACGTAACAAAATACTGCGTAGCGTCTAGCCTCTCGGTATAATTTTAATAAATTGTCTATGATGTAGCGAGCATGAAAGATGGCCGAAAAAAAGGCCGTCGCATCAAAATATGGACGCAGTTGGTTTAGAAACTCTATATTCTTTAATTGTTTTTGATATGAATTCATTGTGGAGATAATAGATTTCTGGTATTATCAGAAAGGTCGTTTAATCTACCTACGTTATTTTAATGTAATTTTTATAATATATCACAAAAGAAGTATTATAAATATTGGATTCGCAAGAAATGTCAATGAAAAAAAATGTCGTAATGAAAAAATACATTTTTCCTATGCTGGCTTCCAAAAGGTTAAAATCATAAAAAATAAAAACTTCGACATGTCATCACTGGTCACTCGTCCAAGTAACCGCCCTATCCTTGTCCAGTGTCTGGTACTGATTTTTTGTGTTTTTAGTTGAAAAAAAAAGTCAATGGAGACTAAAATTTCGCTTACATTTTTTACTGCAAATAAAGTCTGGAATCACTATTTAAAGTAAGTAAAATATCCGTATATATATATAGACTTACATTCATTTATCATACATAACATTTCGACTACCGTAATATGAGCATATGCCTAATCTAATAGTTGATAATCATGTATAAACCTTCATACGATAAACTTGTATTAATAAAAAATATTTTGTTGCAACCGGACATAGTAACTTTAAAGTGATTCATATCTGTGAGTACTTCCAGCTAATTCATGCAAGAGCTTTTGAATAACACATTTAGAAATCTCCAAAGCAGAATATATTCGCATTACTTCCATATCAGCTTTATGCTGACCGCGGCACCAGCGACCAGTAGTTACTATGTGATAGCCACGGCCGCTACTAGCGCTACTATTGCTACTATTGCTACTAGTGTTGTCGGACAAGTTTTAGGATATTTTAACCGGAGTTTGCCCCGAGCGCGGCTGCGGCCGGGAACTTGGCTCGGACGACCGTACACCCCTTATCTCAAACCATTCCACTGACTGTACCAACCCAGGCCACTAGCCACTGTCTGCTGATGCGCTGCGAGTGTGCAGAGAAACCGCGGCTTCCCTGATCTCTCGGGAGCAGACCAAGTTCCAACAGGTGGGGAATATTAGATTTCATCTTAATATTTTGGCAGATGAACTGCAAGGGTTCAAAAGGCGAGTTTATTATATAATTTATGGTGTTTACTTTGTAGCTTTTTTCCATTCGTTTTACGTTCCATGTTTTGACACTCGTACAAGAATAATGCAAATGAAAATTCTTCTATGATTAATTTTCTTTGTAGATTTATGGCTGTTTACTTCAGAGAAAGAAAACTGGCAGACGAAATTAAACATTTTTCTATTTTGCAATGTTTTGGTACATTAAGGTTTTTTTTTTGTTTTACTTTTTATAGTTGGGTTTATTAGTATACGATGTTCTGTAAAACACCCAGTAGGGAGTAATTTAGTCTATTATGAACTTACTTTACTGTTTCAGGTTTTACAATGTGATAATAATAATAAACTTGATATCTACTAATCATGCTGTAACTATATAATGTACTTGCTTACTTATTGTAGGTACTCCTTTGTTAAACTTACCATGATAATGTAACTACATGTAAAACCTGCTACTCATTACTCTATAACTGCATACTTATATTATAACCACCTACTTTCTTTATACTTTATTGTGTTATATAATAATAATAATAATTGGATAATTTGTAGAGCGCCGTTTTTGTGAGAAGTCACCTCAAGGGCGCTGGAGCAATACTATCCTATTATAATACTTTTTAAAACTTACCAAGACAATGCAACCACGTTTAAAGGCCTTCAAGTTGTTAATAAATAAATTTGTGAACTTTCAAGCTGATTTAGTTACAGATTCCAAGTCCAACTGTTTAAAAGTATTATAAAAACATTACAGTTTGCAAAGTGAAAATATTGACATTTATAATCATAAACTGTAAACATAATATGAAAATCGAAAATCGCATAAACAATAAAAACTGTTCAAAAACTAACTCAGAAGTTAACAAATTTTCTGTATCAAATTTATGGAAATTTATATATCACTTCTTTCCACGCCGTACTATGAATTAAATATTATTTTTCCATTGCTTTAAATTATAAAAAAAGACATGAAAAAAGTATGTAAAACTGGGGCAAAGCTGTAAATGTAGTTTACTGCTAGAAAATTATAAACCACGAAGTTATAACTCTAATATTATAAATTCATGGGTTGATATTACATAATAGACATCACACACGAAAAAAAACGTAACAGTTTTTACTATTTTTAGGTATTTCCAAGGGTTAAATAAAAATAATAAAGGTCGTAAGCGGCATTCAAATTACAGGCGATTATGAGCCTAACGGTCTGCGGTGTTTGCACCGCACCGCCACCGTAAATCACCGACACGTCCGCGGGTTTAGCCTACTCCGCCGCCGTCGCCGCCGCCCCCTCCGCCGCCCCCGGCGATCATAGCCCCTACATTAAGTATATTCGATTCGTACCAATTGTTTTCCACGCTCACGATTGCGACCGTTATTGTGGACGTCTAACGACCGACACACCGTTACTGTAATCCTACGAGGGCAAAAGAACTGTTGAATCTCAGTAGAGGATGAAGCACCTCGTTGAACAAATACGAAGTCCTTTCTAAACGTAATGTGAATGATATTCTATATTATTTATTTCTCATCTATATTTTCTCGTTCCTTTTTATTCCTTTTAATGCTCGGTAGTTCAAAAAGAAGAAGAATTTTTTTTTTTTTTTTTTTTATTATTATTGAGTTAGTTTATACTACATGAATATAAACTAATAAGCACAATGTAACATTTCATTTGATAAATTTAAATATTTTTACAGTAATCATAACATTTCTTTTTAAATACATTCATTCTTTCTTCATTCTTCATAGTTTCAGGCATTTCATCATACATCTTTAGTCCTCTGTACATTATGCAGTTCTGTGATTTTGATTTCTTCATTTGTGGCAATCGAATTCTGTTTATATTTCTTGTTTCATAGTTATGAACGTCTCTATTAAAAACAATTTCATCCTTAAAGTATTTTGGCATTTGGTTTTTCATAATTTTATGCACAAAAATTAATACATTAAATAATAGTCTCTTTTTTATTGGAATCCAATTTAGTTCCTCTCTCATTTGATTAATCCTTGCGTATTTGCCTTTCCCCAGTATACATCTCATGGCTTTGTTTTGTATAACTTCTAGTTTGTTCAAATTACTTTCATTGGCCAAATATAACATCGTAGAGCAGTAGTCCAAATGTGGAGCAACGATAGTTTTATAAATGAGCTCCGTAGTGTTTCTATTTAATTTACGTCTTAGTCTTCTAAGAAAATTTACCTTTTTTGATACCTTTTTTAACACATATTCAAAGTTTGCTGTGAAAGTCAGTTTTGAGTCGAGTATTACACCCAGGTATTTGATTTCATTTACTTTTCCAATTTTTTCACCATTAATTGTCAAATTTAACCCTGTGTTACACGTTTTATTGCCTATTTCCAAATATTTTGTTTTGTTTACGTTCAGTTTCAACTTGTTTACTTTCAGCCATTTTGCTATATTTTGTAGGTCTTCGTTTATTTTGTTAATTGCTTCTATGTAATCTTCACACGAAATATAGATTAAGGTATCATCTGCAAATAGTCTAATTTTGCAATGTTTAATAGTTTTGATAATATCATTTATGTAAATTATAAATAGAATTGGACCTAATACTGACCCTTGCGGAACACCAAGGTTGTTTTCTATCGGTTCTGATTCTGAGCTTTCAACTTTCGTTACCTGTTTTCTATTCTGGAGATATTCTTTGAATAGATTCAGAGCTACTTCAGAAAGACCAATGTATTAAGATATTAAGATATTAAGAATAAGATATTAAATGGAGATATGTTAATACGAAGTCAGAAGTACAATGTTAGAAGAAGCGCGCTATTATTTAAAAAAAATGACTATATTTATTGTGATTGTGAAAACTTATTAATACACAACTCGTTTAAAATACAATAGCAAAAATCTTTCGACAAATTTTAAAATGGCATTAAAAAAAAACTGTAATTTTTTTCTATAACATGTTAAATAACAGATTGAACTAAATGTGTTTTTAGTACTTTTTTGGAGCATACTTAAAAACTTGTGTTCAAGGGACACATGTTATAAATGTAGCTCTGGGAGGTACGTGGTTTATACCTACGTTAATCGGAATTGAATTGTATTGTATTTTATTGTTGTTATGAAAATTGTTTATTCGTGTAATTTGAACGTTTAATTAGAAAAAAAGGTCGAAAGTTGGTGTAATCTTGGCCGAAACTAGGAAGTAAAAATGTTACATCTTGAGATTTCTTGCAAAGAGGAAGCCACGAGCCAAAAAAAATATACTCTTAATGTGTGTGCCTATCGCCACGAATATAGATAATAGGCATAAAAATCGCTTGGCAAACCGAGTCTAGAGGTCAAGCACAATTTAAAGAAAAAAACATATTTTGTGAATAATTTTATAAGAGAGGGAAAAGTTTAGTCAACTGTCACAGTTCATTTTATCCATAAAATCGTAATTTTAAAAAGCTGTTTGGTATGCGAATACAATACATACATTTCTAAGAAAAAATTTTTTTTTTGTATTTTTCACTAGAATTTTCATAAAGTAATTTATAATTTTATTTTAATTCCATTCAATGGAAACGGTAGGAAAAGTTTTAATTTATCCAAAGCATACTTTTTATGTTTATAATATAAACCGATTCGTAGTGAAGATGAATCTAAAATATTGATTTACCATTAAGTTTTGCTTTAAAATTTATGTCAGATAGTCGAATAATAATATTAATAATTGGATAATTTTTAGAGTGCCGTTTTTGTGAGAAATCACCTGAAGGGTGATTAAAACGACAAATAAGGCATAGTCAGCGCCCTTGAGGTGATTTCTCACAAAAACGGCGCTCTACAAATTATCCCATTAATATTATTATTATAAGGTGACAAATAAGGCATTACACTAATCACGACCTCGGAACTTTGGTGCACACATATATCTCACAAAAACTCTCCCAGTCAGTCAGTCACCGTAGTGACATATCCCGTGTGTTTCATTATGCAGGATTATACATATTTTATAATACATATGTACATCTAACGGGCACTTTGCACGTAACGGCCGTTAGCGGCGAGCCGGCCGTTTCGCCGTTAGTGGAACGAAAGTCGCGTGTAACGCCGCGTTAAGTTTTTCTTTCAGGCCGAAACTGAAACCAACGATGAACGTTATTGCTGAATGTCCTTTTAAAGAGTTGTACCTTTTCGTGTACTAAAGTAATTTTGTATTATTTTTTATTTAATATAATATTTTTATTTATTAGATCAATTATATCAGGACTGGCTGAAAAGTGCAAACCCAATCTGCCACAATGCAAGAGACATAATAACGTATATTCGTTGAGTTGTCAAGGAAACATTACATGTATCTTTATTCAAGAACAATGAAAATATTCATACTGCAAAAATGTTGATGATGCAAAATATTCATTTTCATATTATACATATCTTTTCACAACCCACGACATCTTTAAGTATGTAAATATCAGTTTTCGTTTTATTTAGCATTATTATTTATTTTCATTAACTCCAGACGGGATACTTTGAGGGATATACTAGAACAAAGAAAATTATTGGGAATGCTGTGATGATTTGTTTAATTTAATAATTTTTTTTGTAATTTAACTGTATTTATTTATTTATTTTATTTATTTTTATTTAAACGCCCATAGGGCTTTTACATACATAAAGCAATACATGTTTTGATTAATTACAGTGAAGAATTAGAAGTGAATAAAATACAGGTACAGAAAATATAAAGACACACGATATAGGTTAGATAAAATATGAGTTGACAAGATGTAGGTAATACCGAATATAAATAAAATAAAAATAGATAGCCTGCCAATATTCTACAAATCAATAATAATAGGTATTAATAAAAATATATAAAAATGTATAACATGTTTTTACTAATTAATTTCATTGTTAAAATTTATTTATAGGATAGTACGGATGATTAGAAAGTTTTTTGTATTTTGCCTGTATACAATCCATTTTGGACGTATTCTTCCAAAAAAGATTCAAATTACCACATTGACACCAAGATCTTTTGAATTACAAATTACGCTCTCTAAGCAAGTATATTTTGTGGTTTATATTATCATTAATTTAAGAACCGCTCGTATTTTAAATTACAATTTTTGAATAGCTAAATAGCAGCTTGTATTTAAAAGTATTTTTCTTGAATGGCTGTAAGTATTATGTGAAATCAACAAATCTTTCTAAATAAAAAGCCAGACCAAGGATACGCCAAATTGATAAAATTGAAAAAAAGGGTCTAACTCCGGGTAATTTAGTCCAATCTGAAACTATCAATCTTTGATTCTCGTCCAAGTTTTCAGGACTAGTCTAAGTCATCAAATGACACATCATCAATTCTTTCCTCCTCCATCTCAGAGATCCCATTTCCCTTATATACGAGCCCATCTATTTTACGGTCGGGTGTAAAGCCTTCCAGGCACCCCATGTTAACTGACGTCGACAATTATTGGCAATAAAACCTCCCCGGCAGTACCGTGGAGGGCAATGTAGACATGGGGATGTCTTTGTGTCGTCGTGGTCAACTTGCTGTTGTTTATTTAATCATACGGGGGTGTGTTATGTCAAAGGTTATGGGGGTAACTACAGTTAAGCTCGGAACTTAAGAGCTTGACGCAAAGCTTTCTTACTCGAGATGTTGTAGAAGGTTGTTAGCGTTTCATCTACCCAAATAAAATATTTAAAAAATTGTACGCTTAAATTTTGGCAATTTACAGTAAACCAGGTTTTTACCCTTGTGATAATATTAATATGCTCGTATACGAATAGTTTCACCGAAATATCACATTTTTTCTTATTTATCAATTTAATATAGGTGATTTACCAAAATTCTATCTTGTAATACCTCATTTTATCGATTTTTTAAAGATAAAAAGTTTGATCAAAGTTTTTTTCCTACTTGGGCAGTCAACTATTCGATTATTATACAGGGTGTTAAGGTACGTACTTGAGTTATTTTAACCAGTGATTCCTGACATTATTTGGAGTAAAAAATGTAAATAAAATTTTGGTCTCCGGTGACATTTTTGATGTTTTTTTTTTTTTTTTTTTCTACAAAAACATAAAAAATAGTAGGTGTTGGGTAGTTGGGGGCGGGGTAAGTGGTGGGGCGGTAACTCGGCAGAGTGACCAATAAGGTCATGTGAAAGAAAAAAAAAATTGTTTGATTTTGAACAAAAAAAATTTTTGAAAAAAAAAATATTGTCATGAAAAAAGTCACCGGAGACCAAAATTTCATTTACATTTTTTACTCCAAATAATGTCAGGAATCACTGGTTAAAGTAACTCAAGTACGTTCCTTAACACCCTGTATACATGATGTCCGGAAACTCGTAGTAAAAGTTGGACAGTGATGAATATTCATTGAAAGTTGACTTTGTGGCATAGTTTTTTTGATTAGAGCTTTTGTTTTCAAGTAAATCAAGTCCAAAGTTAGAATATTTTAGGTCAAATTTGAAAACAATCGGTCGCTAGGGGTTAATATTGGCTGGTCAATGTAAAATCAAAAACCAAAATGCTCAATCGAAAAAATAACTTATATTATTTTCTCAATTTAAAAAAATTATTTACTAATACCTGATACTCAGCATTTGTTGCAACACAACTTAAATAATGAAGTTGTTTGTCCCTGCGTGTCATTTCCCATTCGTCTCCGTTCCCACCTCCTCTTCACCTCCCACGTCTCCTTCCCCCCCCCGCGTTCCCCTTTCACCTTCCCCGTCTTTCCCCGGAGTCTGAAAAATCAAAATAAAGTTGTAGGTACATTGACTCCATCAACTTAATGTATAAAATTTGAACTCGCGGAGTATTTGACCTCCCAAGAAATTGAGAAAAACTAAAAAAATGTAATGTATTTTTACATAAAGAAAATTGAGTAATTATATTTATAGAGAAAACGTTAATTAAACGTTATCACTGTCACAAATGTTTACATCTTGCAAACTTCCCCACCGTTAATAGTAAAATCTGTTTTTGTTTATAATTTACCATTCTAAATTATCATAATTATATTTGTCTTACCTTGTATTAAATGAGTAACGCGCGTATAAATAACTAATCAAATAATGAGTCTGCCATATCTCCGCCCATCTTTCCAGGCATTTGTCTTGGTAATGTACTGATTGAGCCTAACCCCTTTAATCATAAATTAATTCCGGTTGATAAAGTAGGGTTCCCATTAAGGGGTCGAAAAAGTTACCGAGAATCGATCTTTTGTCATTGGACCTTTAATTACCGGGCGTCGTAAAATATGTTGGCTGAGCGATAACTTAATATAGTGCTTTAATGTAATGTATATTTAATCTGGCGCCTTCGGAATTCATATCCCTAGCTCGGATTACCCGAGTCATCAATAGGACATAATCTTATCAGTATTATTTTTACGGTACTAGTTTTATGCTGTCAGTTTGTATTTTGTATGTGTATGTAAGGCTTGCATTCCATATACGCATATGCGCATTGCCTACCCTGCTCGCATAAAAAGATAAACATTATTAAAATGTACAAACTTGTTGCAATAAATTAATCTATGCTTCTTTTATTAAGTTTATTATTAAGAAATTTACATTTCACTTTAAATATGAGCAAAGGTCCATCTACGCCGCGCGTTAATCGTACTGGCCTCACACTACATCGTGTCAAAAGCAGAAACTAAGTACACCAAATGTTGCTCACATGAATACTAAATGTTTACTTCATACTATACAAAATATGTTCATGTGTGTTGTGCGCGCATTCAAGAAATTACCCGTTTGGGTTAGTGTATAAATAGGCAGGGTCTTTCAGAGCAAATTATGGTATTTTTTCATTGAATTCGCTGCTTTCTTCTGCCTACCCTGACTACTACTTTTATTTTTAACTTAGGTAATAGGTAAAATCTCAAATTATAATATTTTAATTAATGAAGATAATATTAGGGAAACTCAATCAAAAAATCTGAAACAGAAAAATCATTAAAAGATACCCTCACATCTGGGGTTCGAACCCAAAACCTTCGGCTTTCCGGGCCGCTGTTCTACCGATTGAGCTATTGTGTCCCTATCCGATTCGGTTATATTTTACTGAATACTTCGATAATACTAATTAATCATATATAAAGACGGCAACCATTAAAATATTAAGAAAATGAAGATAATGTTAATCATTCTCAGTCGAAGTACTCGTATGATACAGTTAAATGTGATCGAATAGGATATGGACACATTATCTCAATCGGTAGAACTGCGGCCCGGAAAGCCGAAGGTTCTGGGTTCGAGCCCCAGACGTGACCGTATCTTTTTCTGATTTTTCTGTTTCAGATTTTCGATTGAGTTTCGCTTATATTTTCTTCATAATTTAAAATATCAAAAAGATGTATTTAAAAAGTATAAACGAACGTTATATATGTTGTTTTTTTTTAAACAAGAACAAATTTCAACTTTCTGCCAATAGTACTTACTGCATGTACCAAACATATGTCGGAATCCTTTAGGTTTTGATTTTGATTAAACAATTCGCATGTTCTTCTGATTAGATAGATTCCTGATACTAGCATTAAAATTTTAAGCGTCCATCTAATGTAGAATAAATCATTAAGCCTAGTTACTCTGGTTAATATTTAGATGTTTATTAGTTAAAGTAAGTCAGGATATTTGATAACGTTGTTGCAGATTTTATACATGGTCAGGAGGTCAATGTATGCTCGCCGGTTAGAGAGAGTGGAAAAGTGATATTTCGGTAGCATATTTATATACATGTATCCCCGTTTAGCTCATACTATAAATTGAGGCACTGCAGAAATTTATTTTGGATTCTTTCAATATTGTCTATAGATACCGTAAATAATATATAAAAACGATATTGTATTAACTTTAATATTTTAAAAAAGTTGCATTTGTAATTATATATAGTCATAAGTAACTAACTAACTAACTAACCATCACGCCGTTTCCCCGCAGGGGTAGGCAGAGAGGACGGACCGCCACACACCTCGGTCTTGGCACACACTCTTTGCCTCATTCACGTTCATACATCGTCTCATACATTCTCTTCTATTTTTCTGACTCTTGACATGGCCCGACTCAAGTATCTGATTCACTTGATCGTGCCATGTCTCCATGTCATAAGTACAGTATTAAAATAACTGAATTCCATTAATTTGCTGCAATTGATAATAATTTGTTCGCTACTTCTTCTTGGCCTTGCACTAAATTTCTCGAGTTGATAATAAATTATTTTTACCCATTTTTGTGTTATTTAAATACTTACAAAATATGATTAAGTGTATCCCGTGGCATGACTTGTAATGTTTGTGACGGCACACCAATGATCGTATAGGTACGTAGTACGTAGGTGCGTACTTTACTGTACCTACATATAGGGGATACGTATATTTAGATAACAAGGGAATTACTCACAATATTTTGTAACATCATTTTCTTGGGCTTAATACATTTTCTTTAACAAAAACATCCGGAAAATGGAAGTAAACCTCAAGGATTTTTGTTTATAGCGCCGTTTTACGGAGGAATCACCTCAAGGGAGCTTTGCAATGAATAAAAATAATACGGAAATTTAAATAGAGCTTTTGCAGAACAGGGATTGAAAGAATCCAAAACCAATAGTATAATTATGTGCCTGGCTAACTTACAAGTCAAATAACGTAATCTTATGACTTAATCATATGAATAACTATAATCAACTATGATTCATCTAAGTATATAAAGCCCCTCTCGTTCACTTCCCATATCCAAGCAAATGAATATCTTTACCTACTGATACGTTTTTAGATTTTCACGGCCAAAAGCATTTTCGTTGTTTGTTTTTGGGGTGTTATGCCACATCGTCGTATCTGCCGGATCTCCCCTGATGATGGACACTGCAACGCTGTCCGAAACGTCGGCTAAAGAAGGAGGTAGCACAACACGGCATAACACCCCAAAAACAAATAACAAAAAAAAAAAATCTATACCTACTGTTTATGTGTTAAGATTATTTGTTAGTAGTAGCCAACTATGACATTTTCGAGGATAACATGGGCACCACCGCCCCGGGAACCATTTATTGGATAACCAACACGCCTGCCAAAGGTCAAACTAAGTGGTTCGCTGCGTTTGATGACTTAAAACCCGGGTTCCTCTAGGTCCTGGCGTCGAATACGTTTGCCCACCTACTGCCTGGCGAGCCGGATCGGAAGAGACTGGTTGAGGGAAACCTAACTTAGACCTCTCGACCCATCGCCTTGCACCGCAGTGGGAGGGATGAATTCATGCTCCCTCACTTCTGAAAAGGTTGACTCTTATATTCCTACCCACCCCCTTTTGCTTCCTAAAACTTCCTCCCCTGCCTTTCCCTAAAAATAGTTTCCACACGGAGAAAAATGTAATTCTAAAATGTTATTCGGACTGAAGTTCTTACGATCAAATTAACAGTGTGTCAATGTTTATTGGCGTGAAAATGTAAGAATAATTTGTCGGTATACGTACGAAATTACGTATACCAACAAATTATTATTTGTTCTCGCCAATAAACATTGAAACCCTGTTAATTTGTTCGTGAGAACTTCAGTCCCGTTTTTAACCATCTTTACGAATAAAATGTTCGTATTTTAGAATAACATTTTTGTCCGTTCACATTCATAAAGATGACATAAGTCCGAAGGGAAGTTTATGAATGATTTGTATAAATAATTGATACGATATTTATGCTAATTTACACCACGAAAGAGAACTGAAGATCTGTGTACTAAAAAGTATGGTACATACATATATATAGATATGCTTTCACTTGTAAGTGTTTGCGGTATGGTGTAGTTTTATATGGATCATTAAAGCCTGTCATGTTTTATCTTCCGAGGAAATGTATAGGCACTTAAATAAACATAATAATAACATAATCTTAGAAAGATTCGAAAGTGAAAAAATACAAAAGCTTTCACCAGACCATATTTCAAAATATTCGCACAATTTTATCCAAATATTTTTTATGCGTAAGATTCGCGTTCTTGTTTTCATGAAAAAAAAAATTGTAAATTATTCAACGAAAATAAATTCTCCTATATATAAGAATGTCCAGCTTTGCTATTTTACACTGGTACGCCCTTCGTTCACGGAGCTACTTACAAGCGACTTAATCGCCGCTACCCGCTGCCTGTCATATTATTTTGTTGGTGCTACGTGGAAGAACAGCGTTAATGCAATGTAATGATTTATGTATTATGTAATAATATAAATGTAATTTAGTATGATAAATCATAAATATTTTTTGTAACATTTTTTAAAAAATTTCAATTAAGGAATTTTTCAATTTGTCCAAAGAATTTCATCGTCCCAATGACAATTCTTTTTTAAACTTTCTTCGGGTCGGTAGGTACCTACCATAATATTGATATCTAGTAAGTACCTTGAACGGTACCGGAACGTAACAAACAATTTACGGACAAATGAATTGCAAAATGGTCGAGTTAAAACAAAAAATCCCTGAATTCCGTCCTCTCTGATTCCTCCCTCCTACAGCCTCGGTCTCAAAATTCAGAGCCACTCTGTTTTTTCGCCAAAAAGTCCCTTGAAAAAGCAGTCTTCAAAGATGACGAAGACCCGAAGGAGATTATTTTCCTAAAGGCTTCCTGTTTGAAGTTAATGTTCAAAAAATTAGATAATTTTATTTTTTTTTTTTAATGTTTCTTTATTCTTTGAATAGTAAATATAACATTTGTGGATTTTATGGCTGCCATACTAGGCACATGCCCATGTTATGGAGGCCGATATATAGGTATAACATGAATCGATAAATGAGAAGTAATGAGAAAATTATTTAAGATGTGGCTAGTAAAGACCTCGCAACCGCATAAATCAATTAAAATATGTACCTACACCTTCCATAACGCCGCGTAGAACGTACATCGGTGATGTGATGCTTGTGAAGTAATAAATTGTAAGATTTTTCTTATTAAGCTTCGGAATACTCTTGAGTTGCTATTTTATCTCCTTTACTAATTTAATTAACGATCATTGGCAAAAGTGGACTTAGTATTTAACTTAAATATTTAATTTTTGTTGTTCATTTTTGAGACTGGAGATTTTTTAATGACGCCTATTTAAGCTGGTGCGTATAAATAGCCCCAAACAAGACGGGCTTTCTACCCTTAGAAGTTATAAACATAATTATGCATGCGGTATATTTTTTCCTCAAGGATTGTGATAAGATTTTTCCTAAATGAGTATAGAAAAATGCACTAACCTGAAAGTTATACCTTCCTGCAAATAGTTAGGCACGTGAACATCCATGTAGTTTGGAGATCAAATTGGCACCTTTCAAAATTATTACGTTTTTTTTTTTAAGTTAATTCGGATCTTCAACTAGACCTGACGGAAACCGAATTCAAGATGAATACCTAGCAAGTTTTTGAATTTAAATAAAAATTGTAGGTACAAGATAGCAACAATCATGATTTTAATTTTCTTTGTCCAATGCAATGTCATCTAATTGCTGTTCAATAAGCAGTAAACAGTTTGTGCTTCTTTAAATACATAGAGGGATGAAATAATCCTTGAGGTTTGTAAAAAATATTAAGTAATTTATAATTAATCAACTGACCTAATCAATAGACATTATGGACCGAAACCAGTATCTATCATTTCAAACCTTTTACATTAAGAAAACTATACGAATACAATATATGTATCCTTATATACAAAATAAATAATAAACTCATACATACAAACACAGAATTCATTAAAACATCCCAAGTACACAAAAATTTTACACGATAATATACATTTAAACACCATTCATACTAACTACGGTAAGCAATCAATTAGTTATGAGGGGGGCAATTTATATAATTGCCTTCCAGATGATATTAAAAACGAAAAATGTGTGTGTAAATCAAAAAAAAAATTATTCATTTATATTCACAAACAACAATATAGTGAAAGTGAATAATATTGTATATTGTATGATAATATAATGTAATTTAATCTACTGCAATGTAATGTAATTTAATTCAAATTATAGCTAAGTGAAAATGTTATTTTCTTTTTTTCTGGAATAAAAAACCTATTAAAAAAAAAAAACCTCGGCGATATTTACTGCATTTTTCGATTGTTCATATATTGTCTTTTGTGTTTTTCCAAGGATGTTCAAGACTGCGTAATCGTCTCAGTATCCCAATCTTTTCAGGAAAGTCTGTTATAGTCTGTTATACTTCCACGTCTTGCCTTTTCGAGAAGTCCAAGATTTTCTTTTTACAACAAATTCATATTTTGTTACTAGCTTCGTCCTGTACGTTTCATTTCATTTTTGCTGCAAGAAGATTAGTTAAAAAAAATATATTGTTATTAAAATATATTTAGAGTAAACAAGCGTGACGATCTTTTCTTTGGGCTGTGATATTATTTATCGATTAATTTAATGTCCTATATTAAAGTTATTGCTCTCTTACGGCACTATTTTCTATGGAAATAGTCAAGGTTCATTGACAATAATAATTAAACTCTCGTTTATGGAGACGTGAGATAACTTTTAACGGAGATAATAACGGTTACTTTTCCCTATTAAATTACCGATTTTTATCCGAAAATGTGCCCATAAAGATTGTTATGAAACGCCATAAAAAACCTCGTAATCCTTGGAAGGACAGACTCGACTGGATGTTATTCGATCAAAAATAAGTTTTCTACATTTTCTAAATTTGTTAGAAATTATGCTTCATCGAAAAAATAAAATATTCTTAAGAATTTTAATTTAACTTCTTTTGAATCCTTCAATATTCTCACCATTCAAAATATTTTGTGATACTTTTTTTTGACTTTATTTATAATAACATTTTTCTTTTCAGGTATGGATTATTTTCTACTAAGACGCGTCTTCGTGGAAGGTAAATAATTACATAAAAATTTCTACTGTTTTTGATATAACGTATATGTATTTTTTATAACTACACAAAGGATAGCGATCTTGCAATAAAATTGTTGTACATTTTTATAAAGCGCCGTTTAGTAATGTAATCACCTCAAAGACTCTTTGATTAATTTACTAAGCAAATTGTCAATTACCCACTTACTTTCCGGCAACTGCAGTTTGTAAGGGCAATCATCATAAATCGCTAACGCTTCCTTTGACTAGCACTTATCTCGTTACAAGAGATCTCACTTATGCGACACTATTTAAGTACCTACCAAGTGCAACACGACGAACACATTACTACAATCTGAGACAAATCGCGTTCTGCTAAAGCTAGACGGATCGCCTAGACATATTTTTTTAAACATTTTACTGAATGTTACCATTTTGATATACGTATCTTCCAAAACATTTAGTGATAGCATAACGTACTTTAACAATAAATAAATAGTTAAATGAAGGATAGTTACCTACATATGTTTCCAAGATAATATTCACATTTAAGACGAAACCCGGTCGCTGATAGTTACATACGTTTCCAAGATAATATTCATATTTAAGACGAAACCCGGTCGCCGATAGCAACATATATTTCCAAGATAATATTCACATTTAAGACGAAACCCGGTCGCTGATAGTTATATATGTTTCCAAGATAATATTCATATTTAAGACGAAACCCAGTCACCGATAGTTACATATGTTTCCATGATAATATTCATATTTAAGATGAAACCCGGTCGTCGATAGTTACATATATTTCCAAGATAATATTCACATTTAAGACGAAACCCGGTCGCCGATAATTACGTATGTTTCCAAGATGATATTCACATTTAAGACAAAACCCGGTCGCCAATAGTTACATAATGTTTCCAAGATAAAATTCATATTTAAGACGAAACCCGATCGCCGATAGTTACATATGTTTCCAAAATAATATTCACATTTAAGACGAAACTCGGTCGCCGATAAATTTGAACAATGTGTATTTTATGCAACTGTTGCTGTTACTGTTACTTTTACTCCCCAGAATTCTGAGCGAAAGGGACAACTGCGCCTCAGGCTGAAAATACCCAAATACAATCGTCAAAATCGAGGTTTTATATTCCCCATTTTTCTCCTTCAAAGCTAGACCGATTTTTAAGTACATTTATGTTTTATAACGATTTTTTCTTTTTAATTTGTCTTATTCATTGAATTGTTAGTTACATGATTTGAGGATTTTCGATATATGAGATGTAATATTAGATATGAAGAAAAAAAAAATCTTTTAAAAAAATACATTTTCGTTTTGCATACTGGACGTCCGTTGATGGCAATGTTAACGATTTTTGGAAGGTCCTTTCTTATAAAAGTAACTTATCCAAAGATCAATACGTGCCCTCACGTTAGAGGTAGATATCTATATTATATTCAAAATATTTGCAGTAGTGTAAAAATCCAGAGAGGAAATTGGGAATTAGGTTCGTAAGGACAAAAAGCCGCCGGTTGGAAAAAACTAGCTAGCTTCAGTTGCAGCGTAGCGGCAAGGGCTTTCGAAATTTAACCTCAATATTTTATATCAAAAGTTGGGGGTCAAAGGCGATAGCAGGACGATATAAATTTATATCCACAAAACATGTTTTCTCAGGTTTTCAAAGTTTCTTTCAGGAGGTGAGAGAATCTTTTAAAATTAATTTAATAATTAATTTAAATATGTTATTGATGTATATGATAATGTAAATTTTTTTCTTTAAACATAGCAAACTTGTATTTTGGCACCATTTCCGGCAGATCCGTCGACGGATCTGCCGGATCTGCCCTGATGATGGACACTGCAACGCTGTCCGAAACGTCGGCTAAAGAAGGAGGTAGCACAACACGGCATAACACCCTAAAAATAAACAACGAAAATGCTTTTGGCCGTGAAAATCTAAAAACGTATCCCCCGTTGAAGTTGCTTGGGAAAGAAGTTGGTTTTTTAAAATAAGAAACGTGGTTAAAACCAAAAATTCTATTAATTTAAAAATAATCTTTTTTGTTTATTTTTAAACTCGTGTTTTGTATTTACGAGCTTAAATCAGAACAGCGATAAAATTACAAATTGCGTTCAGATAATAGAATTTTTCGAGAATCGACATTTCAAGAAATTTCCGAAAGTTCGCGAAACACTTGAGAACATACTCAATCACGGTATCATCTATAAATGAAGAAAATGATGGATATGTATTATATCTTATTGTACGAGTTCTGTTCCTCACTTATATAAAATACTAAATATATCCTTTATACGAAATCATATATGTAATTGATGTTACTTTGTTGTCACTGAACTAAGTCGTTGCTTTTATTTGTGTTCATTTCTTCTGAAAAGCAAATATATAAGTATATATAATCTTTTTTACAAATGAAAATGTAATTTATTGTTTTGGAAATAGTTTTCTCAACAGCATTGCTACCTGGCGAACTATTTGTTTATTTATTTAAGAAACATACAATATTTATATATAAAAATCTCGTGTTACAATGTTCGTCCGAGGTAAACTCCGAAACTCCTTAATCGATTCTGATTTACTTACTGTGATTTTGGCTTACTGTGTGTAATTTGGTCCAACTTAATAGATAGGATAGTTTTGTTCTCAATTATTGACCTCAATATTTATTATTGCGAGTTAAATTCGGTATGTTTGGTGACTTAGCAGGACTGAGGTTTGTCTAGGTCTTGGTGGCGGATGTTTCTACTTACCTACTGCATGGTAAGACGGATCGGTGGAGACCGGTTGAGGGAGACCTTTTTACTTCTGACTCCAGCCGGATTCTCGACCCGTCACCTTTCACCTCAGTGGGTGGGATCGATCTGGATATACTAACCTAAGATTCCTACCCACCACTCATTCCTTTTTTTCTTCCCAGAACTTTCTCTTCTGCCTTTCCTTATAAAAAAAACCCTTCACACATCATCCCAAAGATGATATAGGCCTTGGAGCTAATGTTAATTTTAAAATAACTTCACCATATCTCCGTATTATATTATCATTTTAAATTCTTTTTCTATCGAAACAAGCGCACTGTCTGCCCTGATGTAAGTAGACGTAAATACGAAATCGTCGTTTATTGTGGTACCAAGTTCTTAATATGTATCACATTAATACATGTTATCGTGCATTCCGGTCAACTGTTTACATCCTTAAATTAATTTCTCAAATAATATTAGATAGTTTCCTAGATCTTGCAAAAAAAAAAATAGTTTATAAGTTAGCTCAAAAGGGAAAACCCGTAAATAAAGTATGTCAAATCTAAGGTTTTATTTTAGATTCGTTTGAATTCGAAAAAGTAAATGGAAAAAATATAATCCAGGGTAAACAGTCTAAATTCGAAAAACTCAAATTCCTGTTTTGAACTAAAAGTAGTCATTTTCTTACCTGCAAACTTAGCATTTAGTTCGTGTAGACTTACTTTTTGATTAGTTTGTTTTGCAAAAAAAAACTCCGATTACCTGCGTATTTGTTTTCAATTAGAAGCACATCGCTTCTTATTTGAATTTGATCTTTAGAATCGGATTATGATATCTTACTAATATTATAAACGCGAAAGTTTGTATGGATGTATGTATGTTTGTTACTCTTTCACGCAAAAACCACTGAATGGACTTTAATGAAACTTTACAATAATATAGCTCATACATCAGAATAACATATAGGGTATAATTTATAAAGCTAGCTATTTATTTTCAATATATTGAAAAAAAATAATTACAGTTTAATAGAAAACGTCAAAATTTGAGAATGACATTTTGCAAAACAATGATTGTTAAATCAAAATTCTATTTTGGAAAATATTTACATTAGTGAATTTATTTGAAGTACTTTCCTAATACTTTGAATCGAATCAAGAATTATACACATTTTAAATAACTAAGTTAAGAATTTGGTATAAACGTAGATGGGACCTAGGAAGAGAATAGAAATCGAAGCTAGTATTTCATAAAACAAAATCACATAATTACGAAACTTATTAAACGTTCCTCTGCTGACCTGCCTTAACTTTTTTTTACACGTGAATCTCATGCAAGATTTTCAACTGCCCGAAGCTAATGGGATAATGATACTTCAAACTTGATTGACTTCCAAGATCTATTTACTATACACTTTTCAAAGTAATATTTTGTTTCTGCTTAGCGGTCTTAACGAGAAAAGGTTTTGGAATGGGCCCCAAATATTATTTTGTTTGATTACATGTATTTTTTGCGAGTCAAAGCTATTTCTTTTGATATCTAGATCCGGAGCAAATGGTCTTAAGAGGGTTGTTACGGGGTTTCTCTGGTCGCCAATTGTCAGCTCCAGCTACCCCAAACAAGCCCCAAAGCCAGCTCAAACGGGAGCAACGGGCACCCTCCATCTCAGGCGTGGGTCGCAAATGAATGCTTACAGATCTCCATCCTCCTCGATCACCTGGGAAATCAATACTCTACGAGACTCTCCTGCCGGAGCAGATTGACAACAAGATATGTTTAAATAGATTCATATATTGACAATTCAGAACACAGTATACAGGCTATTTCAGTACAGGGCTATACAAGAATGCATGTCACACAAACCTAGCTAAAGTGTTTATACCTCGTGATCTCTGCATCGAAACTCTCTGAGTTATGGTTTTTACGCGGGACCCTATCGTATTTTTACAGACACATTGAAAGAATGGGAAATCTGGTGTTCAGCTTACATGTGTGGGGGCGAAGTCCTCCGCTTCCAGCACGTTCGACAGTCTTCCTGGGGTCCGCGAACCATTATAACACCGATGTTTGACAAAACCGATTCTACATTCCAATGCGGACTAATAGTAACATCGTGGCTTAGAAGTCAATTCGGCTCATTCTGCGGGGGCCCGAAACAGAGCGTGATTCTCGACCGTGTTTACGTGCGTCTCAGCCAGAGAGCAACTTTCAACTGCGGTCGGGACGCCGCGGGGAGTAGGAGAGGGGAAGTAGGGGATGCAGGAAACGGTGGGGAACGGGAACGCTGTGGCGAGTCTCAACCGGCCGCGGCGATTGTTGTTATGTATATTCTACCAGCTATAGGGCGTTCCATAACACTTCCCCCCGCGCTTGGAAAAAAAGCGACGTGGCAATGGAGCTGTAGGGAAAAAAAATCCTCTTATGCTTCCATCGGGGATTTGAGAGGTTCGTTGCTTGAGAGTTGCCTAGCTAGAACATACAGTTTAGGTCACAATGTTTGTAGGGAAAGGGTAGGGGTACATACAATGTTTGGAAAAGACAACTTTGGGAAAAGTACATGGTGTAGAACAACATACAAGGATATGCAATTGAAAAACAACAATACATGGTTATGCAATTGAAAAAACAACAGTACATGGTTATGCAATTGAAAAACAACAATACATTTGTACAAGAGCAGAGAAAAAAATGTGACTCTAAGGTTTCATTGGTCTGGGAGCTAAGTTTGTGAAGCGTGGATTTGTTTGGTTTCGGAGAATTTCGAAGAAAAGGACGTGATTTCACAGATTCTAAGGATTACATTATCACTGCAATCAGACCCATTTGAGATAACACTCAGGAGTACACTTAGGCCTTAGAAAACACTTGATTTTGTCGAAGACGTTGAAGTTCACGAAATGGAGACTGTGGTTGCTGTGTCGCGACTATGGTTACAGAGGTCATTGAAGAGAAGAGTCCAGTATCTGCAGGCATGCCAGTACGAATCCTAAGTGTTATTATGGTACACACGGATCGTATATAATAGTTATTGAAGCATAATGTAGCTCAAGGTAACTTGTATTGGTACGCATTCAGCGAATACTGGAGGGTCAAGGTAATAATGGTTTACACAAGACGATATTTGCGTCACTGCATGACAGGCAAGAGACGACAAAGTTGGCATTGATAGCAAGAGTAAGAACAAACCTAGGAGCTAGCGTGCCCAAAAGGTAGTTCAGAGTGTCATAATGTATAGTGGGACAACTCAGCTTGCTGTGGCATGACAAAACAACATACATATGGGCGGTATGGTTTGTGCTTTCAGAAACAAATGCGTAGAGAATGGCAGCAGGAGGGACCTTGTAACCACAGCGCGTGCTGTCAGGAAGTGAAGCTCAGCTTGGCTGTTGGTGATGACATCCGCCTGGGCTTCTTTTTAAATCCGGGAGAAATTATTATTAGAGCAAAATTCTTGAAGTTTACCTGCCTAGGGACCAATGAAGAAAAGGTTTGGAGAGAAACAAAATGTGTCCAAATAAAGAAATAAACGAGGTTTTAACCAACCGACCCAGAGAGTGACGAAGAGAGAGATTCCTAACTAAATTGTGATTACATGAACATTATCCTTTACCAGGATGGCTTGGCGCTTGCCGGGTGACAATATGTCTTGGTTAAAAAACAACCGGCCCTCTATGGCCTATGTTAACATGAGATGGTAACATTTTCGTAGAATTTCAAAGAACAAGACAAGGAATCGTGAACTAGTCACGGCAAAGGGAAACCAATTCATGAATAAAGGTTGTCAAAAGGAGACAGACGGTACGCCAAGTGCATATCGTACATATCCAACATTCATGAATGTGTTTCGTAGAATTGAGAAGAGAGAAAAACAAAAAAATGGTGAGACGTATGCAGAGATTGAGGGGGAAAACCTGTAGATAACCGGACAATTACCTATTCGAACTCCAAGTGAGGGCGAAATATGGTCAACGACAGATTTTTCACTTCATAACATAAGTCTGAGAACATGGGGGATGGGAGGGAGGAGTGGAGAAAGGAGACGAGTTACGAAATTTGCTAGAGATTGGACTAATTTCCAATTCAAACTCTATGTGAGGATGAAACATAATCAACCAGCAGATTTCCTGACTCTTTACATTTTAAAAAAGGGATGAGGAGAAATTTGAATACACCTTATATCAAAGAGGCTAATCTTTCGCGTGTATTGGGCAAAAGATTAGGAGTCATTTTAAAAACTTCTACATGATTGTGAGAAAAGACAGACCCTCGCTCCAATTTCACAAACCTGGGGGTTTTCTTATTCGTTCCCCAGACAACGAGTTAGGTGGTTTTGTGCTCAATCGATTAACTCCCACAGCACTATGCCCCATAGTTAGCAGTGAAGCTACTAACTAGTCCTTTTGGGATAGTAGATATTCCTGGGCTTCTTTCCTTTTTGCAAAGAAGTAAAAAAACAGGAAGTCCACGGGCATTGGCGTTGAATAACAACAAAGGGTTGTGGACTACATCTCGTAGATCGCACACAAAGGGTTTGATATTATTTCGTTCGCACGACTCATGGTAAGTATTTTGACGTCTCCACGTATAGTGTACAAAATATGCAAATACATGCAAGATATAACTCAATTATAGACAGAAGTCAAAGAGTTTATACAATGCCTCTTAAAGAAGATGGCAAAGCCGATATTATGTCGTTCGCACGAATCGCGGTAAGTATTTTAACGTCTCCACGTCTCGTGTGCAAGGGTTGTACACAATTATACATAAAACGGTACTCATGGCAAGTAAATGACACACGACCAAAACAGATTATACAAAACGGTACTCATGACAAATATGTCACACGACCAACTCAATAACATTTAGCTATGAGCAAAAGTGATTATGACGAACTTCTCGTATCGCGGCAGGTATTTTAAGGATCCCTCCTATAATGGTGGATGTTCTAAGGATCTCTCCTATAATGTAACATGGTTACGTTTAAATACAACACAATAAACGTTAACAATGGTCGTTTTGACACAATTTATAAAGATTTGTTAGATTAACTAACTCTGTAGCTCAAGAGCGTACGATAGAATAACAAGGAGGTAAGCAATTTATGTTACTTCATATGTTATAAGGGCGGGGTGATGACAGGGTACATTCCTGTTTACACCATGTGACAACAACGAGAACGGACTTATAGTTTTACACGCTCTTTGTTGTGGCAACCTACAGTGAGGAAGACCAAGGAAAGGGACCAAATATGGTTTTACATACCCTTTGTGCAGTTGCAAACCTACCAGGTTATGGCGGAACTGGAGATGAGTGCCGATGTTTGTAAAACGATGATCAAACAAAACATTGATGATTTACGTTAAACTGTAGTTATTTATGTACGGAAATCAAGGTTGCCGTTATTAACCTTTTCCGAAGGGGTTGAAGCATGTAATACAAGACATACATGTTATAATAGTAGAGAAAAGACAAATCGAGGACTTCTTATAACAACAAAAGACCGAGTATTTGGTTTTACGTACTTTAGTTGAAATGAGCCCATGAGGATTTGCATAAGGGTGGAAAGACCAATTTAAAGGTTTTTCCTTTATTTATATACATATGATTTCAAAATGGACGTGTCAAAATCCAATTTGTTAGCAAAGAGCTCGGGTAGGACGCCATCAATTTTTAAGAAAAATTGAAAACTACTATGCACAAGGAATGTGATTATGTGAGTAACCACTTATCTTTACCATGATAGGTAAAAATATGGAGCGTGTTAAAATGGTTAACTAGTCCTGGTTCGTGATTTAACACTTTGGAGTTTACCAAATCCGATTTTAGAACGACGCTCCAGTACTTGCAGAACATAATTTTCATGGAAAAAGAAAAAGTTGAAGAGGTTCCTTCCGATATGATGAAAAACAACAAACAAAAATGGTGAAAATTACAATATTGCATGACATAGCAAAGCGTGCCATGGCATGAACGTTGCGTAGTGTGAGGGATTGAGAGGCAATGATTGGGTTCATGACTTCCCAAACATTGTGACTCGAAGGGTGTCTCTGCTCTAAAGTGATCAATTTTAGAACAGGTGAGAAAAGAGAAAAAAAATAAATAAAAGGACGTGTGAAACAAAATTACGGTGGTTGCCAATTCAAGAACATGAACGGGAGCAAACTACACCGTGGAGTGTACATAAATTTACAAAAGTGATTTTTTAAACAATATTCGTTTTATCAACGAAAGGGTGGACATGTAATTGACACTTTACACGCCAGCCATTGCAAGACTTGATGTGCTTACAAAAGGTTGTGGTGATACACACTGGATTATTTTAAGTTTGCTGAGATGGTGGGGGCAGTTTTACTTGACTCCTCACTTCCAGACTTTACAATATCCTTAATATGGTAATTACCAATGTGTTTACCAGACGAGTCGGACAGGGAGTACACTAGATCTGATATTTTTCTTAGAACTTTGGCCTTCACGAAACGTGGTGCCAGCTTGGCAGAGAAATACATGGCTCCTTGGGAAAGTGTGTTGTTCTTTCTCCAAACTATGTCTCCTGTATTGAAGGTGACATGTTTCCTACGTAGGTTATATCTGTCCGCACTCTTTTGATGAGCCAGGAGCAGAGCATCAGTGACTTCACTGTAAATGGCCGACAGTTCTTCCAGACGGTGGGCATAGTCCGCGGTGGGGTTGTTTGTGGTGGCGATTGACGTCGGAAAGTTAGTGTCCCTATGTAGAGAGCCATGGACAACTTGTTCCATGCCGTGTTTTAAGAAGAAAGGTGTGTAGCCAGTGGCCAGATTGACAGTGTTGTTCATAGCAGCCTGAATTTTATCTAGGTTTTTACACCAAGTACGTTGATCTTTATCAACTAGAATAGCCAGAGCTGTGTTGATTGTCTGGTTATAACGTTCGACAGTGTTATTTTGGGGAGTGTACAAGGTATTATAATAAATGTCCTTGATTCCGTATTTGGCAAGAAATTCTTTGAATTCCTGGGCAATAAACTGTTTTCCGTTATCAACAATTACGGTCCTGGGTGTTCCGTAAGGTATAAAGATGTGTTTTTCCAGAAGTTTGATGATGGCGGACGCGTTGGCTCTTTTTAAAGGGAAGATCCAACAGAATTTAGTGAAAACATCCACTACACTAAGTATGTGCATGTGTCCGGCATAACTTCGAGGAAAAGGTCCGACGAGGTCCATTGACAATGACTGTAAGGGTCTGTCGGCACGTTTGGGATTACCCATTAGGCCGGCAGGTGCTGCCGTGCTATGTTTATAAGCTTTGCAAATTTCACATTTAGAGATGTAATTGCGAACTTGCTTAAAGAGACCAGGCCAGTAATACTTCAAGGAAATCTTTTTATACGTCTTGAAATTTCCTGGGTGTATGGAGTCGGGAGCACTATGATTGTCAATAATTATTTGTTCTCTACCTTCGAGGGGAACGACAAGCTTCCACGAGTAATCTTCGAGGATGGATAGTGGTACCTTGCAATTACGGTATAGCTGTCCTTCTTTTATGATAAAATTAGGAAACTTTTGTTGATTATTTTTACAACCTTCAAAGATTTTCAAGTACCATTCATCTTTTGTAGATGGGGGGGGGGCAATTGTGTCAACATTTAATGAGGCCAGTTCAATTCTTGAAAGAGCGTCAGGGACAATATTGTCCGCGCCTTTACGGTGAACAACATCAAAATTGTACTGAGACAAACGGGAGGCCCAACGAGCGAGTCTACCGGAGGGATTGCTTAAAGAGATCAACCATTTCAAACTACTATGGTCTGTGACTACAGTAAATTTGCTACCGTCTATGTAACCGCGGAAATGGTGAACAGAATCCAATACAGCCAATAACTCTTTTTCGGTAATGCCGTAGTTTTTCTCGTTTTTATTTAATGTACGGGAAAAATACGCTACGGGGTGTTCGCCGTCAGGGAACTCTTGAGTAAGGACTCCACCGATTCCTACATTGGAGGCATCCGTGTGGAGGGTAAAAGAGAGTGCGAAATCCGGGCAATTCAGAACGGGAGCTTTTTGAAGAGCATTTTTTAAAGTTGTAAACGCTTCTTCCGCTTCAACAGACCAACGGAAATTGCTGACACCTTTACGGATGCTGGTAATTTTATTTAAGGGGGCTGCAATAGTGGAAAAGTCTTTGATGAATCTCCTGTAATAACCTGCAAGTCCAAGGAAACCTTTGACTTCCTTCGCGTTTTTGGGTCGGGGAAAGTTTGCCATGGCTTCCACCTTAGCCGGGTCTGTTCTTAGACCTTTTTCGTCGACAATGAATCCCAAATAACGTAGACGAGACTTACAGAATTCTGACTTCTTCAAGTTGATGGTTAATCCAGCGAACTTGAGTTGTTGAAAAACCTTCTCCAGCACTAATAGGTGTTTTTCAAAGGTATCGCTGACGATGATAAGGTCGTCAAGGTAACAAAACAGGCTGTTATCGACTTCAGGACCGAAAAGTTTGTCCATCAGTCTTTGCAACTCGGCGGGGCTGTTCTTTAGACCAAAGGGTAATCTTTTAAAATGGAACATTCCCCTACCGGGTACAACGAAAGCAGTTTTTTCGCACGATTCTGCGTCCAAGGGTATTTGCCAAAAAGCTTTGCTTAGATCAACAGAGGAGATGAACTTGGCATTACGCAGCTTGTCTAAGGTTGCGTGGACGTAAGGTAAGGGGTACGCGTCGGCTTCCGTGCAAGAGTTTAAACGTCTACTGTCGAGACAGAAACGTGCAGAGCCGTCTTTTTTAGAAACCAAAAGGGTTGGGTTGGTCCATGCACTTCTGCTGGGAACCACCACACCCATTTTTAACATTTCATCAAGTTCATTTTCTAGAAGTTTAAGTTTTTGGGGGGCTAAGTTGTAATAACGTTGCTTTATGGGTGGGCCATTGGTTTTAATATGGTGTTCAACCAAATTTGTCAAACCTAATCCACATTTTTCGAAAGATATTGATTCGAATTTGTTGACCATTTCCTTTAGTTGGAGAGATGGTCCGTGCTTAAATTTTCGTGAGGTATTATTGTGCGGATTTCACTAATTTGAGCAGCAGTGGAGGTTTCGCCAGAGGTATTAAATACTTGGGGAGCAACGTTAAAAGCCTTCCAGAAGTCAACGCCAAGGATGAAATTCTGGGATATGGAGGGCACTATTAGAAAATTGATTGTAACTATTTTATCGTTACACTTAATTGGTAGGGCAAGGGCACCGATGACTTGCTGGGAAACATTATCCGCAGTCGTCAGGTGTGTCGATTGGGGCGAAATTCTAAAATCACTGTTAACAAACGGCAGGTGAGCATTGTTGCCCAGGCAGCTGACAGATGCACCACTATCAAGTAAACCGGAAAAGGGTACATTGTTAACAGAGAAAAAAGCATAGGGTCTCCCATCTTTAGCTTGTTTGCAACAAACCGAAGAAACATTTAAGGTCTGGTTAAAATATTTAATGTGTGATAACCAATCAGTCCATTCTTTAGACCTTGGTTCAGAATGGGTGCCTGAGAGGTTATTATTTAGTTTTTTGGCCTCTTCATGTAGAAATTTGGTGGGGGCTTGGAGAGGTCCACCTGAGGTCTAACATCGCTTGGGTTTTGTAACCTTTCAGTGTTGTGCCTTGATTTTTTGAAAATGTTGCGCAGTTCGTCGCGCGGAGGAGAGCGGTCCCTAGAGTGATGCCTCTTGAAAGTTCGGGGTTCCTTGGATTCCAACAGCCTCGCCTGCTTGAAACAAGTAGTGGCCAGATGGCCCACTTTTTTGCAAAAAGAGCACACTTTTTTGTTGTCAAATTCTGGCTTCAAACCAGACGAGCGGCTTGGCACCACTATATTATTAGGCATATTCTTTATGTTTTTTCTGTCCTGGTACGATTCCAGAAGGAGACAGACTTCGTTTAATTGGGCCAGGGATGCAATTTTTTGTGAGGTAATGATGTTCTCGTATTTGCTTAAAAGGCCATCAGTTATGACTGGTAATAGTTCAGCTTCCGAAACAGGATGTGAAAGTTTGATGTTAATGGATTCAGCCCTTTCTATGAATGATGCCACGGGTTCATTTACTAGCTGTTTGATAGATAGTAAAGATAATTTGATCCGGTGCTGGGCCTCCGTCTTTCCGAAGCTGGAGATTAGGGCAGATCTGAGTTTATTCCAGTCCTTGCATTTAGTTTTTTGAATGCGGTGCCAGGGTATTAATTCTGGGGAGATGAGTTCTATAAAGTTTTTCCGTAGAATCTCGAATGGGATATTTTTAATTGTAGCCGTTTCTTCAATACGGTCTATGAAATCCAGCACATCGGAGACGCCATTATATTTGACTTTCCAGGGTGATAAATCGTAAGTTTTATCTTGTGTCAAGGTGGGTGTGACGTCCTGTTTTATCAATACTTGCGGCATAAGTTCTTTGTTAGGGGCAAGATTATCCAACATTTGCGTGGCTGAACACGAATTATTTTCGCTTGCGGGAGCGAGGTTTACTCTCCTAATGTACTTTTTGTTGAATAGAAGTGCATATGCTTTTAATGTAGATTTGGATTTGCTTGATGGCGAGAGTCCTCTATCCTTTAAAGCAGTTTGTAGGAGTGCCTTGGATAAGCTGTGCACGTTGGGAATTATGCCCAGGTTGGATGACGCAATAGCTTGGTTATTATCCATTGTGAGTTTCCCGGGTGGTGAAAAAAAATTTGGCCAGGGGTTTCCTTTAGAAAACGCAAAATTAATTTTTGTGAGGCACTTTTCACTTGGTAATCACTAGTTGGCACTTCCAAAATAGTTATAGAAAAACTGTGTTTCACACTACAATTTAGTATACATGATACCAAAATTCTTGTCCAAGGAAAGAGGAAGTGAAAAAAAAAATTTTGCGTGGACAGACCTTAGTGGTGAAAGTTTTTTTGTTTCACTGACCACTTTTGGGAAAATTGTGAAATTCACAAGTATTTATTTATTTTTTGAAAATTTGGCCAGGACTGACCCTTAGAAAATGGGTTTTTTATTTTCCACAAATCACTTTGAACTGAGAAAGGCACTAAAATTCACAAAAGGCACTTTTCTGGCAAATAGGGGATAACCTTCCGGAAGAGAATAACTGAATATGGAATTTGATACGTTAACCATATTAAAATTATTTTATTTATTCATGGGACCAATCATGGGTTTTATTATTATTTCATTTTTCACTTATGTAAGGGAAAAACACAATTCACTATTCACTTATGTAAGGAAAAAACACAATTCACTTATGCTGAAAAAAAAAATTTACGGTGCCTACAACATAGAATGGGGAAGAAAAATCATTATTTTGTCCATTTGGTGGGGTATAAACTGTATCAGTTTGACAGACAAGTGGGCCTATTGGTGTATTGTGCAGAAAAAACGTAGGTTTGAGATTTCTAATCAGAGGATTCACAAAATGATTGTAGTTCCAGAATCAAGTTTATAAAAATCATTTTCATTGCCAAATTTGATTTGGTTATGCGAAACGTTTTGGTTATAAAAAACGCATAGCAACCAGTAATTGTTTTGTTCGACGGGTTTTTTCCGTTGGGTTTTGGCGCGAAGTTGACCGTGGCTCGTTAAACAAGGGGTTACGCATGCGCAGTCAACCTCGCGGTCAAAACGGTTGGTGTTTTTTTTTTAAGCGTTCAAAATGGCCGTTATTCCAACTGCGATGTATGTATCCGATTTACACATAGATTTCTGTGGTTTTTTTTTCACAGAATTACTGTTCACTGGGTGTTGAGCAACAAAAGCATAATTAATGTTTACAAAACAATTCCTATGCGGGGAGGACCTCGACAAGTTTTCATTCCGCATAGCGACCGGGATAGAAAAAAAATTGGAGCCCCACGTTATGTGCCAATTGTTACGGAGTTTCTCTGGTCGCCAATTGTCAGTTCCAGCTACCCCAAACAAGCCCCAAAGCCAGCTCAAACGGGAGCAACGGGCACCCTCCATCTCAGGCGTGGGTCGCAAATGAATGCTTACAGATCTCCATCCTCCTCGATCACCTGGGAAATCAATACTCTACGAGACTCTCCTGCCGGAGCAGATTGACAACAAGATATGTTTAAATAGATTCATATATTGACAATTCAGAACACAGTATACAGGCTATTTCAGTACAGGGCTATACAAGAATGCATGTCACACAAACCTAGCTAAAGTGTTTATACCTCGTGATCTCTGCATCGAAACTCTCTGAGTTATGGTTTTTACGCGGGACCCTATCGTATTTTTACAGACACATTGAAAGAATGGGAAATCTGGTGTTCAGCTTACATGTGTGGGGGCGAAGTCCTCCGCTTCCAGCACGTTCGACAGTCTTCCTGGGGTCCGCGAACCATTATAACACCGATGTTTGACAAAACCGATTCTACATTCCAATGCGGACTAATAGTAACATCGTGGCTTAGAAGTCAATTCGGCTCATTCTGCGGGGGCCCGAAACAGAGCGTGATTCTCGACCGTGTTTACGTGCGTCTCAGCCAGAGAGCAACTTTCAACTGCGGTCGGGACGCCGCGGGGAGTAGGAGAGGGGAAGTAGGGGATGCAGGAAACGGTGGGGAACGGGAACGCTGTGGCGAGTCTCAACCGGCCGCGGCGATTGTTGTTATGTATATTCTACCAGCTATAGGGCGTTCCATAACAGGGTATTAACAAAGAATACCGGAAATTAGTCCTTTTTAAATCAAATTCCAGACGTATCGACTATTTTTTACAAAAAAACACAAAATTGATTTTGGAAGATTGTTATTTTATCTGATACACGCAGTTTTAAAATTTTGAAAAATAAGTGTATTTTTAATATACAAAGGTTATACCGTTGGTCGTTGGCAGATTTGTTCAATTTTCAAACGATAGATTCTATTAAACAACACAAATTTCAAATCATATAAAAATACAATAAAACAAATCAATATATTATCTAGTCAACACAGTTTTCAAAATTTAAATTTTAGTTCAAATAAAAACAAAAATCATAAATACGTATGATTAAAAATACTTACAAGAAGTACACTACATTTAATAATTTAACGTCGTGCGTTTTGAGCATTTTTATTGCTTACTTGAATGTAGGTATATATTAAAGCAAATTTTGAATGAAATAAATCTATATTAAATTTTTAATTTTAAAAATTTGATACGGGGAATAATCGAACTTTCTTATTGGAACCTCCCTGTACAGTTGCAAGCTTTTTTTAACTTTTATTCTCAGCTGCTGGTCAATCGCTCTTAACCGCTTGGCCACTGAGATACTTTATGTACCCTCTGTGAAAGTTCGTTTGCTCCTATCTGCCGAGTTTGTAGACGTTGCACCAGTGCATTTACTTTCATCATGCTACCCATGCATTTGGACATAACAGCAAAAAATAACTCATCATAGTTTAGTAAGAAGCATTTGTATTAGATGCTTACAGAATACTGAACTAGCTAATGATAATCCCATCATGCTAACGATTCGGGTTCAGGCTCCGGGCCACGGCTCAGACTCCCAGCTTCAGGTAATATCCATTATGATAATTAATTTCTGCTAATGCAGTAACCAGAAACAGCTGTACGTAGCTACGGCAGTTATGGCGCATGGACCTCTCCGTCTGCAGGGGAAAGTTTCGACTCTGGTTGCGACCACTTTGTTCAGGATTACACTAAATCCCGAAGGGGGAGATTATTCTCTGAAGACTTGCGACCATAACTCGTGCTTTACATAGAGTCTTAGTCCGACTTGGACTAGAGTTGTATGTTAATTTAATTAAGAATCAGTACGTTTAAAAATATGTATGCCATGCATTAAGACTTGAATTTGCTCTGCTGATGTTTAAATTTCTAGCTAACGTCAAGTTTTAGAGCCTGCACTACCAAGCACTAAAATACCTGCATAAAATATAAAAAATATACGATACCTACGTACCTTCAAAACAGTATTAGATGTATTTTCTTTAAGAAACAAAACATTTCTTCTTCTTATAAACCCACTGATATTAAATTATTTTTAAAAAACCTTCTTCGTATTGCCTTTTTTGGAGACGGTTATTATTATATTTCCATGCTTTTGTAGATCCAGGTAATAACCAATAATACTTCCGTTTTTTCTTTTTTAAAAATCTGTTTCCGATCTTTTTCTGTCTAACAACCTTCACCATTTTAAGGTGACCTTTTCCCATCTATACCAGTCAGCGGAACTCTTCTGTGGCATTAACCTAAAAATAAATTTATTCTATGTTTTCCAGAGGTCAAACTACTCTCAATACAAAACCTCTAAATACATTCGGTGATGTGTTCTCGTTGTTTATGTTGTACATAATATTTGGATACCAAAATAATAGTATGTTTTCCTCGAGGCTTGGATGTTTATCTCGAAAACAGCAACCCGGAAAACACAGTTCCATTGCCGTGAAAACACACCCCACCCACCCCTTAGCCGGTGTGAAACCTGAAATCAGAACAATAAATTAGATATTTAGAAACCTGAATTCAGAACGATAAATTAAATATTTGAAGGAGTTATTCTGATTAACAGGAATTTATAAATGTTTCTTCGTTATGGCTTTACTACCGATCTCCGCTAAACGTTTTCTTATGTTTAATTGAACTATTTATCTGCATTTTTTCCAGATACTTGCATTTGACAAATATGGCATTTTATCTGTATGTTTTTTTTTACAGTTAAATAGCATTTTTAAAGTTCTCTACCAGAATTATAGCAAACTTCCGAAGATGCTTCATATGCACTCATTTTCTGCTCTAATGTTAAGATTTACATCCATTAATTATTTATACCTTCTTTGCCATGACAAGTTTAATGTTGATATTGTTCAAAGTGATAGAGATTCACGGTTAAACCCTGTTATCGGTAAAATAAGTTGTAAACTTTATTAAAATGTTTTAGGAATATACCTGTATTCTGTAATACTTCTGTAATTAAATGTGTGAAAATTCGTTCACGTTTGTTTGAAAGTGATTTTGTTTAAAGTTTTTATTACTCACTACCACATATTTAAATATCTGTAAACACAAACTAATATGGAGTATATGTATTTCAAGCAACGGGAATACGGAGCACGATGTTCAACTCATTTATTATATTTAAATTAACAAATTTATCATATTTATATTAACAATTTTGTTGTTTTTCTCAGTCCTCCTTAATTAGGAGAAGGGGTTGTGTGATGAGGCGGACAAAAGTTATTTAATTTCATTTTATCAAGTTCGCCTTCTATGTCGTTTTAAGTGCTGTTTTTAAGGTTAATTACTTGTTTATTTTTCAAAGCGGTTCTAATTCAAATTATATTTAAGTGTTATATTTTCATGAAATTTATTGAAATCCTAGCTTAAACACGTAAAAAATCTCGGGATGTTGTAGTTTAAGGATTTGTGAAGCTGAAAATATTTATAAAATACTGGCCTCAGGATCATATCTTATAAAAAAATGTTCAGATATTTACCATTCGAATGTGCACCGTCAGTTAACTTAAAAAAAACTTTATTCATGTTTAGATCTGTCAAAGATTTAGGATCTGTCGAATCTATCAAAGAAAAGAAATAAATATTTTTAAATATAGAATTATTAATCATTAAAAATAACCTAGTATTAATAGGTAGGTACTTACTTTATTGCTTGTCCGATACAATTTAAAACTTCATTTTAAAATTAAAATAAAATCATTGTTTTGAATATTTTTTTTATCGTCTTACGCAAGAATATTTCACATCGTGCATTCATGCACAGAAAACCGAAATTAGTATATATAACAAAAAACGTCTTATTTCGGGCTTTCTTTAATAATAAAATTATTAACTTTTGTATTTACGAGAAGGAATCAATTATCATTTGTCGTATCTTTTGCCAAAATGATTATGTAATAAATATACCAAATTCCTGTGGGCTATCTACAAACCAACCTTCAACCCTAGCATATATGAATGTAATATACCTACCACGTTCCTATGTATCTTTGTACTGTAGATATGCCATCTAGCCACATATTACGATGAATGTAACATGCCAGATCCCATATTATATCAGGAGGTATAAGTCAGTAGAGTGTAGAGCAGGGATTCCCAATGTGGGCAATTACGCCCTCCTAGGGGGGCGTATGTGAGATTCTGGGGGGCGGTGGTCGCCCCGATGGCAAATTAGGACGGTCAAAGATTCCGAGGGGGCGGTGTAGGGCTGAAAATGGGTTAGAGGAGGTCAGAAGGATTAAGAAAAAAAGACATTTTCCTAATGAAAAAACTGAAGTTGCAGGTACAACTTTGCGTGAATCTTGCATAATATTATGAGCAATTCAATTAGTGATTAAGTTCTATTGATGGATTTATAATATTTTTAGTTTTTGTAATACTATTCAAGAATCCTTTTTTAGATTTTCACGGCCAAAAGCATTTTCGTTGTTTGATTTTGTCGTCGGATCTGCCGGATCTGCCCTGATGATGGACACTGCAACGCTGTCCGAAACGTCGGCTAAAGAAGGAGGTAGCGCAACACGGCATAACACCCCAAAAACATGCAACGAAAATATTCAAAAATTGTTCTAATAATGTATATATATATATGGAAATGAGTTTTTTTTTTAAATTTAGAAATACAGCTTTCCCTTGTTGTAAATAATCTCAGAATATTGAAAATCAGCACATTTCCTCCGTTAAAATCGGAAAATGAGGCTTGTACAATGATGGATGACTAGATTACGAGATAGTCGACATTGAACTAGACATTGCATGATTTTACAAATGCTACCCACCATAACTGTTGATATTACATTTATAAGAAGATTAGTGGCAAAAGTACACATTTATTTTGAAAGACTGGAGAATTTAGGACTTTTAAGGACGGGAGAATTTTTATAAAATGTCCTTGAAAAGCTTACCAGTTCTCATTTGTTACATCTTAATCCAATTTGTTATCTACATTCGCGCCCTGTGAAGTTGAAGGTGAAAGGTTTTTGACTTTCTGGATACGACTCTCTGAAACTGTGAGTTTTAAGTTTAGCTATAAATTCTGCCGAGTCTGTGATAATTCTGTGGTATTGCAAAACATATATGTATGCTATTTGGGGGGCGTTGAAGAAATATTAGAAAGTGGGCGGTAAGTCAGATAAGGTTGGGAACCTCTGGTGTAGAGCAACGCAAGCCGATGTGTATCTATTCATTTCAGATTGGTTTATGATTTGTGGCCCTGGGTCTCAGTTCTACCTCTTTCTTATATTTCCACATTACACGCCACAAACTGTTTGCACCGCGCCCACTTCCTCTTCGGCTTCTTCCTCCTCCTTCTTCCTACTCCACTACGCCGACCTTCCTTTTCACATATATTTCTTCATCTCTACCTCCCTTTCGTTTCCTGCCAGAAGATCCCGGTAGCGTAATGATAGAGAACACCCCTTCGACTCAACTTTATTTCTGACAGAGGGCCATTTAAAAAAATAAACATGAATCTTTCTAGAGTTCAGACATCCACGCTACCCTTTATTTAAATTTCCATTTGTTTATTAATTTTAATATTGTCTTCGTTGATTAAATATTACTATTTGAGGTTTTACTCATTATGTTATTGGACTAAAAAAAAAATCATCCTAGACGTGTAGAAAAGTCAATAGATATCGCACATTAAAATAAAATTTGATGTATTTATCCAGGACACTGTGTAGATTGCTTTTATTTCGGGTAGAATCTTGATTTATAATACGTAAATATGGCAGCAAAAAATATGCGTTGATAAAATAAAATTAATTTACTTAAACATTACGTAAGTTGATACGGTCGAATTAACTCAGTGGTCAGGGCACTTCCCCGGCAAGGAAGAGGTCCTGGGTTCATTTCCTTGATATGAGTGAATCTTTTTCTGTATCAGATTTTTCGTTTGAAAGTCGTTAATATTGTCTAAAAAATTTAAAGATAAGTGATGTTTTAATTTTTATTTTTAGAAAAACTTATTGGGTAAATCTCCAAATCGGAATAGTTTACCATTGAAGACAATATTCGCCACTCTCAAACGAAAATTAAAACAGAGAAATCACAAAAATATTTGAGTTCGAGATTCGCTGATATTGCCTTTAATGACTAACGATTAATGATGTGTTTGTAATTTTACTGGGGAAAAAGTCGGCTTGTAAAGATGATACAGAATCTCAAAAAACATGAACATGAAAATGGAACGAATGTTTAGTTAAAACATTTTAATGATATATTTTCCAAGAAATAATTTAGAGGTAGCGTACCAAGAAAGTAAATGTTAAAACAGATAATTACCTGAACAAATATTTTTTTATTACAACCCTTACTTGGCAGGGTAAAATAATTACGTAAACATGGCCTATTTCGTTTGTTATTTTAAACACCGTTGAAAACTGTAATTATTTATTATTTTTTAATAAAACCCTTACAGCGGGGTTCAAAAATTCTGCTTTAAACACAGCCTTGTTGAAAGTAAAATAAATAACTTTGACACGACATGCTACTTACTAACTAGAAATTTCTGTATTTTGTAAGTTAATGCCTTATCCGCGTTTACAGTGTATACATATTCTGATATATTCGCTTTTTAATAACAGTGTAATCATTTCAGGTTTCACAGGCGAATATTACCGCTTTATCAAGTCGGTCTATTTTCAGTCTAATTCATTTATTTCCTATCCGTTGTACTGTACAAAAAAATTCTTTAAAAAAAAATTAAATGTGTATTTTGCCACTATGTTCTAAGAATCAAAACGCCTTCAGCTAATGAATTAGATTGCTATCGGATGCATGTTAGTATTTTTGGAATTCTCGGTGTTTGCTAGATTTTTATTACTACCGGTATTTCCTGTATGGTGCAATAAAATTGTTACTTCTTGTGATTATATGGTGTGAGAAACTGAACGTATTTCGTATGATTTATGCGGTTTTTGAATTTATGATTCCTAGAAAAGTGAAAATAAACCGTGACACTGATTTAAAAGCTTCCTTTGATTATACATTTGTGTTTTCGACCGTTTCGATGTTATCAAAGAAATGATAAATTTCACGTCAAATATATGAAACGACCGGGTTTTTGCATAATATCAAAGTTAACACTCTGTAAAGTATATTTTTTCTTCCCATTTCTCAGACAAATAATTGGTACTTCCACCTTGTTTAAAAATAAAATCCGTTAATTATAAACTTGTTTTTAATGTGTCATTAATTTGGATGAAATGATTCTCGATATCTTTTTTTAAAATTTATTTATTTTGTACATCTTACAATTTTGTGCTGCTCTTCCATTAAATGAATTGGCTTGATGATTGAAGAATGTACTTTTTGAAAAAGGATAATAGATGAACAATAATACATGGTACATTTTTATGTAATCGTTTACATTTCAATTCAAATTATGGATATAAAAAAAAGTAAATATAGTTAATATGGTTACATCGTTATCATGATTATGAAATTAAAAGATATGAATAAGTATGTATTTAGTAATTATGTATTATTATTTTATGCTTCTGATTTCATCTGGTAATTTATTAAGAAACATTTTCTTTTGTGTGCATAAATAATGGTGTGTAGCAAAAATAAATTAAATCTAGTATGATTTTCATTTATGACTTATTTATTTTATAATTTGTTATTGTAATTTCTTTATCTTAACTGTTGTAATTGTTTACCTACGATATCTACATTACATTTTTAAAATTAGATAAGGCTTATATGTATAATTCTATGTAGTAACGAATACTGTCAGTATTCATGTTATTATTAACGGAAATTTTAATTTTCCAACTTAAATTGAAATTGGTAATTTTCACAACATCGGCTACAATTTATTTCCCTATAGCCGAGGCGATAGCGTCAGCCGTCAGTTGGTTGTTTTTGATGTTTACTTTGAATATTTGAGAGGACTTGACACATTGATGGTATTTAATTTTTTTATATGGTTATGTTTTTTTTCAACTAAAAATATTAAAAAACTTAAATATATTACATCCACGCATTCTTTATTTTTACAAAATAGAGTTAAAGTTCTTTAACTACATAAATTTAACAAAAAAAACCATATCCTTTATTCTCCAATAGAAGTTACCTTCATCTAAATACTGCGACTTTTCTATTGAAATACCCGTTTATGTTAGCTGGGATCACCCATAACCAAAAAATATAATTTTTCTTGTTTATCTACTACTTAATTAATGATTATACTTTTTGAAAAAGGATAATAGATGAACAATAATACATGGTACATTTTTATGTAATCGTTTACATTTCAATTCCAATTATGGATATAAAAAAAAGTAAATATACCTAGTTATTAGGTTACATCATGATTATGAAATTAAAAGATATGAATAAGTATGTATTTAGTAAGAAGAAAACAAAATAAAATTGTAATGGTGGATAAAAAGAGAATATTATATTATATTATATTATATTTATTATATTATAAGTATGATTCTCATGAATAAATAGGGGAAGCAGTTTTTTGTTAATGATTTCTCTAAAACATTTTTGGATAGGGTTCGAAAATTATGTTTTATTATTATTTTATGCTTCTGATTTCTTCTGGTAATTTATTAAAGAAACATTTTCCTTTGTGTGCATAAGTAATGGTGTGTAGCAAAAATAAATTAAATCTAGTATGATTTTCATTTATGACTTATTTATTTTATAATTTGTTATTGTAACTTCTTCATCTTAACTGTTGTAATTGTTTACCTAAGATATTTACATTACATTTTTAAAATTAGATAAGGCTTATATGTATAATTCTATGTAGTAACGAATACTGTCAGTATTCATGTTATTATTAACGGAAATTTTAATTTTCCAACTTAAATTGAAATTGGTAATTTTCACAACATCGGCTACAATTTATTTCCCTATAGCCGAGGCGATAGCGTCAGCCGTCAGTTGGTTGTTTTTGATGTTTACTTTGAATATTTGAGAGGACTTGACACATTGATGGTATTTAATTTTTTTATATGGTTATGTTTTTTTTCAACTAAAAATATTAAAAAACTTAAATATATTACATCCACGCATTCTTTATTTTTACAAAATAGAGTTAAAGTTCTTTAACTACATAAATTTAACAAAAAAAACCATATCCTTTATTCTCCAATAGAAGTTACCTTCATCTAAATACTGCGACTTTTCTATTGAAATACCCGTTTATGTTAGCTGGGATCACCCATAACCAAAAAATATAATTTTTCTTGTTTATCTACTACTTAATTAATCTACCAATAACGCGTATTTCAAATATGATTAAACATGTTTTTAAAACGTTTTGCAACTTTTGCACTGTGTAAAAATTAGAAAATGATTAATCTACAAAAATGGTAATCCCAAGATATTTAATATTCTTGAATTTATAATCTGTACCGTACCGTATTCAAATCGCTTTGAATCGAGTTTCCAGCGCACAATAAAGGCAGCTTACCACTCGTAGTGTCGAGTAGGTACTCTCACTTCCTATTTTGGGAAATATGCTGATGTGGCTATGGAAAATGCTCTACTGTAGAATCTAGAATCCCAACTAAATAATATCGAGTCTATAATCTATTCCGTGGCAAGCGTATTGTTTAATTTGCATATCCTTCTATTATACAAATGTTTGACTTGAAGGGGCGGCGACGGTGCTCCCTTAAAGTGCCTTCCGGCGGAACGGGGTGCGAAGGGGTTGAAAATAATATATTCTTCAGTGTAAACCGTGTGGTGGAATTTGATTAAACTTATCACGCAATATTATTTCATTATGTGCTATAATTATTATTACAATACAACAGTGCCGACTTTTTATTGCATTTCTACTTACATTAGAGATTAACTTTTAAAATGGATTAATTTAAATCACTAGAAGTGCAGAAGGTGTATTTAATGAGTTAGTGACGACATCTGAACCCACAGGCAATGGGCGCGGCAAATAATATTTTTAAAACGTGTATATACGACACAGGTATGATTTTAGATTTTCACGGCCAAAAGTATTTTTGTTATTTATGTTTAGGGTGTTATGCTGTGTTACGCTACCTCCTTCTTTAACCAACGTTTCGGACAACGTTACAGTGTCCATCGTCAGGGCAGATGTGTGATGATGGACATCTGCCGTGTGATACACATCTGCACTGATGATGGACACTGTAACCTTGTCCGAAACGTTGACTAAAGAAGAAGGTAGCGTAACACGGCGTAACACCCCAAAAATAAGATACAGAACATAATAAAAACAATTGAAAACCAAATTTTTGTTTGGGTTTCGCTAACATTTCCTTCAATGATTACGTATTACAATCAGTGGCGGCTCGTGAATGTTTGATGTGCTAGAGTGCTAATATTTAAGAAAAAGTGGCATTATTGATGTTGTTTTAGCCGAAAAAAAAAATATATATATATATATATTTTTATTTGAAAATCTATTTTTTATATGAAGATATTCAGGAAATTTCAATTTTGCGGTGCGCCGCACGGATTTCCTGAAAATATTCATACAAAAAAGAAAATTTCGGAAAAAAATAACTTTTTTTTTTCGGCTACAACGACATCAATAAAGCCATTTTTTTTAATATTAGCACTCTAGCTCACCAAAATTCACGAGCTGCCACTGATTACAATTAGAGGTTTTACTGATTAAGTTTTTCCGAAATCAATTAAAAAATATATTCATCGTAGACTTTTAGAAAAGTCAATAAATGTCTCACATTAAAATAAAATTGGACATTTTTATTAAAGACACTTTCTAGATTGCATTTAGTTCGGGTACAATTTTCCCATCATACATAAATATAGCAGCCAATAAAAATATGCGTCAAGTAAATTAACATAATTTTAATAGTTGTAGTATGATACTGTTAAATATGACCAAAGGGGATAGGGTCGAGCTCAGTGGTAGAGCAGAGCCCCGGCAAGGCTTAAGGTTCAATTTCTAGAAGAGACCGAATCTTTTTCTAGAGTTTGGTTTAAAATTTTCGTTTGAGAGCCGCTAATAATATTTATTGTCTTCAATAATTCAAGATAATATCTCTTTTCACACATCGAGTGAAAGAATAGAAAGAAGGGTAAATGCAGGTAACTTCATTAATGGAGGACTAAATGCGGTTGGCGCTAACAAAAAGCTGTCCAAAGAAGCGAAGTTAGCAGTCCACAATGGACTGCTTGTACCTAACCTGATGTATGGCAGTGAGGCATGGAACTGGCAGAGGAAGGATGAAAGTAGACTGGATGCTGTTGAAATGAGATCCCTGAGGCGTAGATGTGGTAAAACCATGTATGATCGTGTGAGAAATGTGGAGATTCGAAAAGAATGCAAGGCTGATGTAAGCGTAATGAGTAAAATTAAGAAAGGAATCCTAAGATGGTTTGGGCATGTAGAGCGAATGAACAAAGAAAGGGGCGTAAGGAGAATATATGATGCAAGTGTGAATGGTATAAGAAGTAGAGGACGTCCGAGGAAGACATGGTACGATCAAGTGAATCAGATACTTGAGTCGGGCCATGTCAAGAGTGTGAATGAGGCAAAGAGTGTGTGCCAAGACCGAGTTGTTTGGCGGTCCGTCCTCTCTGCCTACCCCTTCGGGGAAACGGCGTGATGGTTAGTTAGTTAGTTAGAGTGGACGAATCTCTCAGTATCGCCCTGATTCTGATTCAAAGTAACTGAATTTAGTGATCAGATCTGAATAATCCGGCGCATCCTAGCCTTTCTCATCTTCTAAACCGTTAGCTCCTCTTATTTTTAATTTTAACGGCAATTCAACTGGTCGACTGTTGATACTTTAAAAAAATATGTTTTCTGCGTTTTTACTAATTTTACTGATTTAACCGCTGAAAAGAATTTGGTACACATCTTTTGTTGATTTAAAATCCTTACGATCCCTAATTTATACGGTTCTTTTATTTGTGAACTCTGGGAGTGGAATAACTTATCTTTTCCCCCAAAGATTTGAACTACTAGATCGTGTAATTTATTTTCAAGCAAGGTCCTTCTTTATTAAGACCCAAACGGCCTTGAAGGACGTTGAATCGTAAAATATATTTTTATATTTATCCAGTTTCGGCATTCCTTCGAATCATCCGTATGAAATTAACGATAATTTGATCTCTAACAAAGCCACGGAAAATAGGTTTTATTTTCATTCCAGACAAGGATCAAGAGTGGATAAAAAGTATCGAAGGTTTCTGATAAAAATCTCTTTGTTTGGGTTAGATATAAAGATATCGTTATTTTACTTCCTGGATTCATCTGAGTTTCGATTCTCTTTTTTCTACATGTTTTAGCTTATCACAGAATTAAAATAATGGAAGAAAATTCTGGGATCTCGCATTATTTAATGTTTATTTATATTTAACATACTAAATTCGACTGTCCGTGCATGGATGTGTGATTAAAAATTCTATCCCTGCATTATGCGCGAAATTATCCAAGTTCCACGAACTTTTAATTTTCAAAATTGAATTTTCTTCTTTTTTCGTATGGTGGTGGGTCGGAGGAGGTCATCTGCGAGCTGGTCTAGGGCCTCAGGCGTCGCCCTGTGGACCTCATAAATCCCGCAGGGGAATGAATGGAGCGGGCATTCGTTGACCACATGTTCGGTGGTCTGCACCGCACCACATTCACACATCGCCGACTCTTCTATGCATCATATGGGCACCCACGTCTGCCATCGAGAGACAGCCTGGGTTCTCATTGCCTCGCAAAATTGAAACTGACAAGTATACTTACGTAAATCATATCAGAAAACTGATAAAGTAGGTACCTACCATATTATTAATTAATAATTATTTATAAATTTACAAAGTTGTAAGTGCACGTACTTAAACTATATCAGTGAAGCGATAAGGTAGGTACCAAAATTAATTATAAATGTTTGAAAGGTGCTTAGATACATTAATATACCACACTAAAAAAATATATAAAAGGTGTATGAAGTTAGAAATTATTTGTCTTAGAATCTAATACAAACTATTTCTTTCAGTGAGCCAATTTTTCAACACAATATTTGTTTTTGTGTTTGTACGTTTTTTAATTGCTGCAAGTAACATATTTAAGCAATTTGGTATCATGTAGTCCAGCGTTTTTTGCCCATATTTGTTTAAATGCTTAGGTACGATTAGTCCTTCATTTAACGTAAAACGAGTATTTGTTGAGCTATTAATTTAACTAATGAATTTTAAACTGATTGAGCATGATTTACATTTGTTTAACAGGAAAATCCCCAAGCTGTAATTCCATACCTTATAATAGATTCAGCTAATGATTAATAAATTATCCGAAGTGTGCATATTGGAACATAGAATTTTAATTTATATAATCTACTAATAATAGATCTCAGTCGTTCACAGACTTTATTTATTTGTAAATCCAATTTAATAAAACAATCAATAATAACTCCCAAATAAACATGTAGATAATTGTGATTATATTAATATGTGGTGTATACGAATTAATTTTAATTAAAAATAATGCCACAAAGTGAATTTGTGAAGATTGAATAAGATCTGATTAAGACATTTACATAGAGTAGATACATTAAATCAACATACTAGGCGGCTGTTTTTTTCATGGTGACCAATGGAGTGTAGTTACTTGGTATGATGTCTAGTGTAAACATAAACATCATAATCAACCCAGAAGCTAAGATTTGAAATCAGTATTCAAGCCTGTAACATTTTCATTTAATTATCATACAATATTATGTGATTGCAGAAGGAACGTAAATAATAATACAACGTGAAATTATTTATACGAAATATTAATGCAAAATCAATATACATCGCTAAACCAATATACCCGAATTTCTTGGCTTATTTGAATAACAGCCCATGTAAATTAATGTTCCTCATTTCCTCCCGGTGTCTGTATTGAATGTTTATTTGCTCTCAGTGCTCTGATTATGTCTGTATTATTATTATTTTTCCGACCACTAAATCAATTCCGTTAATATTCCGCCATTGTGCCGCGCCATTGTGACCGCCCGCTTTATTCGGGGAATATTTGTATTGTTCTATGGGGAACAAACATTCGATAAATACGTAAACAGGGTGTTCTCGAAAGGACCAAGCGAGGGGTTTTAATTTAATTATTATTTGACCTTCGTCTCCTTTACTTCTCAGGCTCAAATCCACAACGAATACAATTGTTTTTTTTTTAAAATTTATTCGACCTTCATCTCGTTAACTTCTCAGGTTCAAATCCACAACGAATAGAATTGTTTTTATTTTTATTTTTTTTATTTGACCTTCGTCTCGTTTACTTCCCAGGCTCAAATCCACAAGGAATAGAATTGTTTTTTTATTTGACCTTCGTCGCGTTTACTTTTCAGGCTCAAATCCACAATGAATAGAATTGTTTTTTTTTTAAATTTTATTTGACCTTCGTCTCGTTTACTTCCCAGGCTCAAAAACACAACGAAATACAATTGTTTTTTTTTATTATTTGATCTTCGTCTCGTTTACTTCTTATGTTAAAATCCACAACGAATACAATTGTTTTTTTATTATTATTATTTGACCTTCGTCTCGTTTACTTCTCAGGCTCAAATCAACAACGAATATAATTGTTGTTTTATTATTTGATCTTCGTCTCGTTTACTTCTTGTGTTCAAATCCACAACAAATACAATTGTTTTTTTTTCAAGACCTCATTAACGCGAGCACCCATGCTAAGTCACGAAACGAAGCGAACCACACTCCAGCCTCTAAACTGAAAGGGTTTTAAGAAAATTTATTTAATTTGTGTCTAGACTCCTGTTGTTTGTACGCATTTGAAATTAATTTTGTTTTGTTAAACAAAATTAATTTGATCACATCTAAAATCAACACTTTCCCATCGGGTTTTGCGATCTTCCGCGCTGTTATCGCAAACAATTTGAAATTAGTTGAAAATTTCACTGATATTAGAAGAAAGAATGTTGATACACGGGAAGGAAGAGTATTGATGTAATTTTACACTCTTTATTTTTTTCTAGATATGTTTTATAATTTTTCTCGTATTATTTAAACACAGGTTTTTACTATAATTAATTTTCTATAGAACGGGGTACCCCAGTAGGGACACATTCTTTTATAAAAAAGTAAAAAAAAAAATAATAATAATAAAAAATTGAGCGTTTAACATTATAATTAGCATGGATCTTGCATATCTAAAATAACCCATAATAAATTATAATTTTAATATATGCACACAAAGGCATGCATACTTTAGATGCTTTTTACATAGGTACCTATCTAAATTTTATTTTTTTAACCTTCTACTGCTGACGTGAATTTCTGATACATTTTTTTCCATCCGATACTGTGACACGACAACGATTATTATATCCGTGGGGTCTACGGGTTACGTTTACGTCGTACGTCTACGTTTCTTCATCAGCAGTACTTATTTATTATTTGAAACATTTACAGTGTTAACAATTATTACCTAAATTAAATAGCCATTGGGAGGTACATAGAAATTAACACTTCAAATAAAAATGTTCGCAGCATGCATAAATCAAGGTTTAGTTGTTACTAGGTGGGATGCTAGTAGTGAAATGAACAGAAATAATAATAAACAAAAAAAAACATAGTAAGTATACAGAACAAAGAAAGAGAAGAAAGAAAGGAAGCAGGGGCATAATAATGAAGCATTTTTTGTAAAAAAACATCTGATTGCCATGATACTTTTCTGTGTTTTGCGTATTAAATATGATATAATATAACACCGGGAGTTATAATGGTCCACTCCATTAATATAAAATTTTGAAATATTGAGTGAAATTTGAATCATCTAGTGACTTAGAAAACATTCATATTTTACGTATTTCACAACATTTCTGCATAATAATCGATTTGGAGGTGTTTACGAGTAATCTGAGTATTGTACCAGATATAGTGCCTCAAATATATCTTATATTATTTTTAATACTTAAATTGTGAAATAATATATATCAATCAAACAAAATTTACTTGCGCACGCCGGGATTTGTACCCGCGACCTTTGTATTGCTAGTGAAGAGCCTTGCCTCTTAACCACGGAGGCCATCGATTTGTGTCAGTTAATGTTAAGTCACAATAAGGATGTGAATGCAGCAAACGGTGTGTATAAACTTATGCCTTTCTTTAAAATACCTCTTCAGAAAAATTCCGTGGTGGTTAATTTGTTTCAAGTTTCGTGAAATATAACTCTGTGTTTTTTTCAAAATATAAATTAGTTAGGGTATATACCTTTACAAAGCAGCCGATTCGTAGCGCCCTTCGTAAATTCGAACGTTCGGGCGAACCGTCACGAATTAACCCTTAACCTTATCAAATAACGCATTGAAGTGTTGTTAATCCAATCCGCTACGCACAAAAGTAATACCCAATCAGCATATTGAGCGTTATTATTGCGTTATTTTGGATGTTTAAACGTACCAACTTTAAGTTGCTCGTTTGGCCCCTCTGTCGGCGGTAGCGCAAAAAACAGCTCCGTTTGATTATGATTTCGTTATTGTTGTTGTCCTGTTGCATAACGCCGCTATAACGTTGCTATAACGAATCTAACGATACATGCTGCGAGCCCAAATTGGAGGCAGTCGTTAGTAGCGATCGTTAGGGGCATGCAACGTGTTTAAAAGAGAAAGAGAGATAAGATAAATTAGATTATCTAAACAACCTATGGAGGCACGTTCTTGTAAGAGTGGAATTTAATACAAAGAAGCTTGTCTGAAAATAAGTGAGATTTTAAAATAAAACCTTTCCAACGACTTGCTCAAATTCTTGTACTCAAATGAACAAAATAAAATACTGATATTTTTAAATCATTTATTTACTCCTTCGCAAAACAACAGATCCAGGAATTTGCCTTGTTTCGGGTTTGTGATTACATACCAGGATCTTAAAATTCACGATAATGTATTTGTTTGCCGTATTTATGTAATTATTTATAGGTCCTTTTTATGATGAATTTTACAAAGAAGTGGAATAAATCCTTTGGACTTTCAACGATACTTACTCAATTATGTAAATTGCCTAATGTATAAATAAATATATCTACGAATATATGCTATTATTATTATTTAATGACCGGGCAGTATTCATAATATCAAGTTCAATGGTAATTGAGTTGTTTTAAATTTAAAATAAGTTAATCCTTTCTTTTCCCAAAATAAGAATCCAATCAAGCTTTTGGTTGTTTTAGTAGCATCGATGACATGTTGTGGAAGATTGTTTCTTGCTTTCGCTACTCTATGTGCAAGGTAATTTTTCCTAGGATTGGATTAAAAATGTGTTTTGTTGATTTTTTTTGAGAGGAGATTTACCTTTTTGTTGGTGGTGAAGATTTCTTGAATCCAGAACTACTGTAAAATTTTGAGAGTCTCAATCAAATCACCCTTTTCTTTTAATGTTGGTAATATTTAAATTAAATGTTAAATGTAAGTACAAGTATAGAAATAAATAAATTTAATAGAGTCTTGAATCTTCATGATGTCGGTCTCTAATAGGTATTTCTTGTAAATCGTCTCTGTTCTTCTCTTTTAGATGTATATCGTTCGTAAAATTTGAGATCCATATATTGTGTAGGGATACAATATAATATATATTATGTTTTGTGTGTTTCAAATGTGTATCCACGATGTTCGTAGGATCTTATTTAAGAGAGAGAGCATTACTCTTACAACATTTTTTATGTGTAGGGAGTCAAATAACAAAAAAGGTGGAATTCTTTTGGTTTTATGAATCTAGAATACGGTTATTATAAAAATAATATTTTTATAATGTATCATACATACTACAACAGTATCTATCTGTTATTATTCTGTCGACATTAAACAGGGAACAAAACTGCAACAGGTACAGTGCCCAGTTTATCATGATGTGGTTATACTGTCAATTATCTTAAATCTGTAAAGGTAAATGTTCATTGCCCCGTGTACTGAGAATACTTGGGTCAATTGAAATCTCAGTGCGAGAATTCATTTTGAATTCCAGTTCATTTGAAATAACAGGAAAAATATTTTGCTTATATTCTTTTCATGGCCTTTTTTCTGTCGTGTAAAGAAAGATCTGAGTATAATTTAGTCTAACCTAAATCTAATTTTAAGTTTTGTATTTTTAATAAAATGTTCTTGCAATTCCTCATCTTCAGTTTTATGTTAAATACTCTGCTTTGTGTAAATTAAGAGAAAACCATTTTCTTCAGTCCACGTTTCGGGATAATATCATGTTGGTGTACTTGTATAAACAAAAGTTTTAAGTCGCAAAAACTTACGCCACATCTAAAGTTCCTGCGATCAGGCTTTATTGTACATAATTCTAATACATAAGATATGGATCCCATTAGGGTAATTCTAGGAATTATCACTCGAATATGAACATCAAAAAAGACAATTTAATCAATCGCTGTTTACAATCATAAGCTGACTGAGTAATTGTCTGTACCTTGTGAATGCAGGATGTCATATTGCATTGGAGTAAACTGAAATCTGAAACACTGCTCGTGTGATCCAACTCGATATTGATGACAAACATCACCACTCCATTTCTGTTTCCGCTAGGCTTCTCCAAATGAACATCCGCTTCCGTGTTTACTTGTGCGATGATTGGTTTGCCGTTGCCGGTAATCCGTCCGTTTCGCAGTCGGACCTCTATGGCTATCGAACTCGGATCCTTTTGATTGATTAACTAATATTTGTTAACCGCTGTGTTCACCTGGCAACAGAGAACGAATCAGCAGACACTGCCAGGAACTAATCCGATCCTAGGGCGATATTTTTTTGCAAAAGAAAAATCTCAAAGCAATTTTGTAAACTGTTTTCACGTTTTCACATTTCCCGACAAAGCAGATTTGCACAAGGACCACTGAATTCATAATTTACACTAGAAATGGCTTTTTATACTAGCTCCATACAGGAGGCCAACAGGAAATAAAATCCTCAGGGCTATGTCATCATACGAGACGTTGTATGGAGGTGTTTTTTAGGGAAATTACGGAGAGGAAGTTCTGGGTAGGAAAAGGGTATAAGGGGTGATTAGGAATCTGGAGGGTTAATATGTCCATGTCCAAGAGTAATGTATGAATCCATCCCTGCCACTGCGGTGCGAGGGGATGGGACGAGATAGTCGAGCTGGAGAGTTAAAAAAGTCTATCTCAATCAGCCTCGATTCGGCCCGCCACGCATCAGGTGGGCAAACGCATCCGCCGTCAAAACCTATACAAAACTCACCCGTGTTAAGTCACCAAACTTAGCGAACTACTTGGGGGACCTTTGGCAGAGGTGTTGGTTATCAAATAAATTGTTTCCGGGCGGTGGTACCCATTCCCGCCTGCCAAATTGAATCCCTTCGATGTAGATTTGAATGGAAACCAACCAACTTCACCACTGTCATTACCTTTTGGTTGTAGCCCACTTAGCACAAGCTCTGTCTTGATATTTAACACTCCCGATATTTGAATTTTCGTTGAAGAAACACAGTTTTGCGTTAAAAATTTGAGGCCCGATTTGTCGGACTTTTCGATCGCAAAGCACACTCGTTTTCTTCTTTATTCTTTGATAACGAATTTTGCCGCTTTTCTTAAACTGGGGTGAATTATGTAATAAACACTATTTTTTATTTTTTTATTTATTTTTTCATAAATTACAAATACATTTTATACACTAATTAATTATATAATATATATGATTGATGTACCCCCATAAAAAAGCAGGGCTTGTGTGTATGGGGGGAGGGGTGTTATTATATAGTTTTTATTTGTTATGATTTATTTGTTATGACTATGAACCATAACAAAAGAATATGTATTACTTCAAGGTAATAATCACAAAATTTGTACATTTATATGTTTCTTTTGATTTTTTATATATTCCAATTAACTCACCGTACCTAACGCAATATTTCTAACAAGCCGGTAAAAACCAGCTCTTACGGGCGGCGGGCGACACGGCAGTTGCTTAGTAACAAACTTCACGTACGAAGCTGCATAAGGCGCGGCGTCAGAGATGTACTCGAAGTGGGATTCTTAAATTTCTATCGTACAGTCGCAAGCGTATTAATAATATCAGATGCTTTTGCCCAATAATATTTATGTGTGATCCCCACTTGAATTAGTTTTAATTGAATTTCTACTAATTTCTTTTTACTATTTAACTCTTCTAGCGTTATCATTATATCATTGAAGAAGAAAAATCTAAATGAAAATTTGAATATGAACAAGAAACAGAAAAATAAAAGATCACGGTCGCAACTGGGACTCGAACCCAGAACCTCTCGTCTTACCGGAACGGGCGCCTCTACCAATACGGCTATTGCCACCTTACATTTTTTTTTTCTTTATTCGTTAAATTTCTTTATATACAGTTTTTTTACATGCTTTTCGACTACCATACTAGACACATGTCCGCATTATGGTAATCGTTATCTTTGACTAATTTTTTACCTATTATCGGCAACTACCTTTTTCATTGGAAACAAGTGTTCTATGAATGTGTTTGTTACTTAGATAGTCTCTCGGATAAATATATCCGATTTTTATTTAAAAGTTTAAAATCGAAATGAATTATTACTTATTTAGATTATATGGTTATCTTCTTCTTCAATGATATATTACATTGATAAATTACCTTCAAAAGTTATGAAAACTGAGGTGTTCTTATAAAAATAGAATTTTTTATTATATTTTGGCTCCAATTTATTCTTAATATTTTTTGCGATAAAAAAGGTCAATAGCTAAACTGTATTTTTTGAAAAGTATTTTTAAACTGCTCTTCTTTTAATTTTCAATTACCCCTTTGGGTCTCGGGTATGTTTTGTTAGAAAATCAAAATATTTCCACTTTGCAATAAAATCCAAATAAATGGATTATTTCTGAACGTAAAACTAAAAACTGTTTTTGAAAGATGATAGATAATATATGCTTTTTCGATTTTATTATTCGATATAAACATTTTGGTTTTTAAAATATCAAAAAATTTTAATGCAAATATAAAAAGTTTTCAAAATTTGCTCACCTTACGTTTTTTCTAGGTAAGATTACTAATAACTAATAACTAAAAATAAAGACACAGATATTTTATTAAATAAATGTATTATGAACGTTATCCCCAATCCTGGCCTCTTTTTTTATCGTTTCATGTAAAAATAATTAATAAAATGTCCATCCAAGTTTCTCAAATATAGGGCTCTATTTGTAAACAATTTAATCATTTTACGTTTTAAATAAGGTTTCTCTGAGGTTAAATTTGAACTTTCAAGTTGCACAATGTAAAGCTACAATCAGCCGGCTTGCAGGTAGCAGCGAGCAGGTAACAACGAAGCAGGTAGTAGGAGGCAGGTAACAGGAAATAACCTGCGACCTTATTATATACTCTTATTGGGCGCTTATCAAAGGTGCCGGAAGCGTCGCAGTGGGCTGAGAGTGAAGTACAATCTCGACACAGGGGCGTAGCAGTTTCTTGGAAGTTTTCCTCTCGATCCGTACACATTGCACATCACCACCGTCTACTGAATATTGCTTCCGGCTCCTTGTGGATATTATTGTGGAGCGTATCATTTTGGTTACGCTACGCCACTGTGCATGTTTTTGATTAATAATATATCGGAAATGTCGTATGCTAGGGTTTAGTTTGCGGGATAGTATAGAAAACCTCTCGGGATTCCGCGTGGTTGGCGGAATTAAATTGGTATTAAATTAACACAATGCCAAATTTTTAAAATAAATTAACTTCAATTATCTTTGATATTAATTAGTATAAGATAAAAATACATTGGAAATGTGGCTTCGTAAGTCATTGAAGGGGCCTTTCCCTATCAATCACCTTTGGTGCTCATCACTTTGTAAGAAAAGTTATTGAAAAGATAACATTGTAAGTATTTTAAGGTGACTTTGATAAAAAAAATAAGATCATAAAAACTATAAAAACACACTTGAAATACTTGTCACTGAAAGGTCTCTCCGTAGTCATTTGAAATCAATAATCCTTTGTACTAATACTTAATATTATTAAAAAAATATATATATAAATCTATATTGAAAACGTAACGTAATAAGAATTTCAAAAATACTTTGATAAAGAACTAAAATCGTAAAAAAATAGGCAATGGAGAGTCCTGCCACCCGTACGTGAACGGACAGGTCTTGGTGATTTTTTTTTCAATCCCGCAATCCCACAAATCCCGCAATCCTACACACGCAAATTCACGGGATAAAACATTTTTAAAATCTGGCGGGATTGCGGGATTGAATACTACGGCATAAAAATTGAATGCACGCATACATAAGAAACATCTTCGATGGTTAGTGCAGATACGTTAAAGCACTAGACATTAGGTCTTACGACATGTTAGTATCATCACTTCGTTAACCTTTTTAAACTTACTACAAAATATATTATTAGTTTAATGACGTTTTAAAAAACTGTTGTGATAAAACATGTTCATGTTCGAAATAAGGCACAGTCTGTACAAAATATCCTTATTATTTCGTTTTGAGGTGAATCAATCGCAGATCATGAAAAACGTATTCTGCTTAATTTGTATGGACTGACAGTTCCTTAAAAAAATAGTTAATTTAAAAACATTCTCAACATACAGAATCTAAGATCGAAAAAGACACCACAAATTTTAGAAAATTGGAACCGTATAGGAAATTTCAAAATCTTCAGTGGATATGTCAACGCTATGCCATCGGCTTCGTTACTTACAGGAATAATAGTGGCATAGGTTCCAAGCCTTTGACGTCATGCAAGCAGGAAGATGCGATATTACATAATCTTCGACGCCGGATGTCGGAAGATTTGCTTGATCGCGATGGATTCGGGATGAATTGGTTTCGTCAAGGAAATGATATGTTGATGTGTAATATGGGCAAGAAATATATACGAGAAAATGCATTATTCTTTGATAAACCATATTCCAATAATTATTCTGTTTGGAAATCCGAAGTCATCAAAACTGGTTCTGTTTCACCGCACAACATAATTTCCTTTGTCAGTTTGACACTTTAAAATATGAAGGAACTATCAAGTATCTTAAGGTACTTTCGACACGTTGCTCAGCAATCTGAGGACTCCAACTTAAAGAAATTCATAGTTACTGGCAAAGTGGAAGGCAAAAGAAGCGGAGGAAGATCACCTGAGTGAACCAATATCACTGGCGTTCGGTATGTCAGTGTAAGCATCTCTCCATTCAGTGCACACGGAGAAAAACGTCGTTCTAAAATACGATCATTTTATTCGTAAAAACGGTTTAAAACGGGACTGAAGTTCTTACGAACAAATTAACAGTGTTTCAATGTTTATTGAATTAATGATTAATTATTATTGATTAATTTGTTGTTGGTGGTGAAATATCCTAGCTCGTAGGACCAATGATGGTGGCGCTAGTTTTACAATTACTTCGATCGCAGTGTGATGTAAATTACACATTAAATTAATTAAAATACATTTGCCTTTTAATGCATAGGGAAGGGAAAGTGGGAAGCCCAAAGACTTACCTAATCCACTGGAAATGTCCCTTCAATAATCCACTGCAAATGTCAGTTCAATGGCCGCTGGTTTTTCTTCTCATTCTTATTCATATAAAACACAATAGTTCTATTATTCTATAACACAACCACAAATATATCCATCGCGGCGGTTCAAAACATGACTTTGCGGGGTACAACAAAATACGACGGATTACAGTGGATAGTTTGATTATTATCAAATAAAACCAAGAATGTTTGCGGTGCGGTTAACAGTAATCCATATTGCGACTTTTCTTCGGCGTGTGGGACGAAACGGACTTCATTTGTTTTCGAAGTGCTCAATTTCAAAAGTCTCTGGGCAAAATAAAGGGAAGGGAGATATGGAACATTAAAAGGCTATTTGAATTACTCTGATTAATAGCAATCGAAAGTACTTACTCAACTCGCGCAAACAGTTGTAATACGTACGAAATTACGTATACCAACAAATTATTCTTACATGTTCCCGCCAATAAACATTGAAACCTTGATAATTTGTTCGTAAGAACTTCGGTCCCGTTTTTACGAATAAAATGATCGTATTTTAGAATAACATATTTCTCCGTGCAGGACTGCGAGGAGTGCAGGAGCTATATCCATCATCCAAATCGGTGTACGGGTCATGATCATCCACGATGTGGAACTGACCAGAGAAGAAGATCAAACATAAGACACAAGAGTATTTTTTTTCAAGAAAATTGGTTAAAGTCTGTGTAACAGGTTTTATATAATATATCGGTTTATTTGTAATATAAAACCTCATCATTAATTTAAAAATACATGAGAGGGTAGGTTAATCTGAAAGTGATTTATTTTCGCTTTGAACAGGTGCACCGCTTTATTTAAATGCCTTTTTCTGTTCATTTGGTGAACTGTGTACAATTATCTTGTTCTACCTAGGTGAGAATGAGATTTCTTTTGAACGATTAAAAAAGCAAACACATTTTAAAATTAATTACCAGTCTAATTATAAATATTGTCACAATGACTTCGAGCTCCCTGGTTTATAATTGATTTCTAAATCGAATTGTTAACTTGGTTTATTTTGTAAGGGGCAGTTTTTTTACTCGCCGAAGACTAATTTATTCTTTTTACTTTTTTTCTGACACCCTTGACTGTTTGTGATTAAATTTAAATTAGGTTTGAATTTATTAATCCCGGTGTGGTTTACTCTAACTAACTAACTAACTAACCATCACGCCGTTTCCCCGCAGGGGTAGGTAGAGAGGACGGACCGCCAAACAACTCGGTCTTGGCACACGCTCCTTGCCTCATTCACATTCATACATCTTCTCATACATACTCTTCTATTATTCTGACTCTTGACATGGCCGGACTCAAGTATCTGATTTACTTGATCGTGCCACTCTTCCTTGGGCGTCCTCGGCTTCTTCTACCGTTCACATTCGCGTCATAAATTCTCTTTACACTCTTTTCTTCATTCATTCGCTCAACATGCCCAAACCATCTAAGCGTCCCTTTCTTAATCTTACTTACTACGCTCACATCAGCCTCGCATTCTTTTCGGATCTCCACATTCCTCACACGATCATACATGGTTTTACCACACATACGGCTCAGGGATCTCATTTCTACAGCATTCAGTCTATTTTCATCCTTTCTCTGTCATTTCCACGCTTCACTGCCATACATCAGGGTAGGTACCAGTACTCCATTGTGGACTGCTAGCTTCGCTTCTGTGGACAACTTTTTGTTGGCTCCAACGGCGTTCAATCCTCCATTAATGGCGTTACCTGCATTCACCCTTCTTTCGATATTCCTATCAGCCTTCCCATCTCTCGTAAACATACTTCCCAAATATACAAACTCATCCACCTGCTCCAAGTATTCATCATTCACAACTATATTGCACACCGTTTTCTGACTCTCTCTTTCAAACACCATGACTTTAGGCTTACTTACATTCATCATTAATTCATTCTTAATACATACTTCGTTCATCCTAGACACGAGAGACTGCAGATCTTCTATACTGTTAGCAATCAGCACCGCATCATCAGCATACAACAGGCAACATACTATCAGATTATTCAATTATTGTGGTTTACTCGTATTATTTATTAATTCCTACGTGTAAATGGGGTGTATTCGGTAAACCTATTTGTTTTATTATTTACGTACGTTAGATTTGGAGAATCCCATAAACGTGTCAAGCCACTTACGCTGATTAAAGGTGTAGCGATATAAATATGCAAATCGGAATATAGAGTTAGCTGACGTTTATGCAGAATTTGATTATATTAGTGGTCTCTGAGGCCATGATATCGGAATTAACATATAACTTACACACTTAGCTCCACAGACGCATATACCTGACTTAAATGCATTGTTTGTTTTTTGTGATATTCAAACAGTTTCAACTCTATGAAATTAGGTATTTGGAACTGCACTCACAATGCACAATGCGGAATATTGCAGGGGGTTGGCTATACAATAGGTTTTGGAATACCTGGATCTAATCTTATTAAGAAAATAATCTGAAAAACATAAAATCTAAAATATTTCAAACTTTAATAACTCGGCTAAAAATTAACACAGCGCCGGCATCTAACGCCGTTCTTTCATGGAGCTACCTTCAAGCGACGCGATCGCCGCTCGTCTGTGTTTTCCATACTATTATTAGTGTTTGAAAACGCCGCTAGGTGCTACACTAGCAAATTTGTTTGACAGGTAGCGGTAGCGTCGCTTGTGAATAGCTACGTGGAAGAACGGCGTAAGTGGTGTTTTAAAGAGTATGGATGCAATTTTGTGCCAGTATCGAGAGGTATAACTCCGATCCAAAATTTTAACCGAATAGAAAACACGTGACGTCAAATAATCGCATGCCATAGAGAACTCTGAATGTCCATGGAAAAACTGTTGAGAACTGAGTGGCATTTTGAATTTCCTTTTTCCTCGTCGATAATTGTGACGTCGTATAATCGATTTTATGACATGTATATGGTTAAACAGTGTCAAAACTTTCCCATACAAAAAGCCCGAAGTTATCAATCTAGCGAGTGGTTTATTTGTTTGTGTCAGTACCACTCCGGCGTTCGTTGCGGCTAAACGTCTAAACTAAACGTGTAAGGATTTTTAAAAATATCGATATATCGACATCGATATATATATGTCTAATTAAGTCGATATTGATAAATCGATGTAACAGTCTAGTAGGCCGATATTTCTTCTTTTTTTAAAAGCTTATAGAAATCCAATGTAGTTTTAGTTATATCAAACGTTTATCGATAATGTATGTTTTTTATACTGAATGAATAATCACAAAATTTGGATAGGTATAAAAAATGATTTTTTTTTCATAAAAAAAAAATTATCCCAATATATCGATCAGCGTGTCGTCGATATCGATAATTATCGATATTTTTGGGCTTGATATATCGATATTTATAAGTTTTCCGATACATCGTTGTATCCCTAGACGTCGTAAAATAACAATTTTCGACTTAACGGATTCGATACGTATCCGTATCCGGTATTACAACTCATCCTTGTATCCAAATATGTATCTCAAAAAAATAAAAAAGATACAATGCTGTGAATTTGAAATCTTTCCGATTTTCTTAAAACGGGAAAGTGACAGATTTTCTTCTACACCCTTCAGTTGATATATTATCATATATGATAGTATTAAGCCTATTTGCCTCCGTGATTATAACAGAGCGTGTGGCTACACCATGTTTACTTCGACTACGAGCTAAATCAATATTCGTCAATCGGCAGTGAACCGTGCACGCTTTATTTACCGTGCCTTGGCTATTGACTATTACTGTAGTTAGGCTGAAGCCTGAAATATTTATGTAATAATTGAAACCCTGTCGGTATTTATTGTGTGTAGTTGTCACCTGTCACTCTTAAAAAAATGATAATATTATTGGCTTACAGAATTTTTTTTTTTTGTTGCTAGGCACCGCATGCAACTTTTGATGGACTATTTCTTCTGCTTGTGGTTGTTGTGATAATGATACAGATTTTTTTTTTCATTAGCTCAACACAGGAGGCTCTGAAGTAGTATATTTTTCGCAGGGCCTGTGTCATCTTTGGGGATGCTGTGTGGAGAGTATGTTTAGAGAAAGGGAATGCGGCGTGGGGTATGAATCTGGGGGTCAATGTCTTCAGTAGTGACGGACGTCATCCGTCCCTTCCTCTGCGGTACAAGGCGATCGCGATGGCGTCGCTCTAGTTCGTTTTTGTCCAACAGACCATTTTTCGTTAAATTGAATTAAGTATGCAAATGTTCTCAAAAAGCCTTTATTTTTGCGATACTCGTTCTAAAAAAAATATAAACAATTATTTAAACATTAGTCGAAGATAATATTGTTAATTCTGAAATTTGAAATATGAAGTCGACAATTACGACAGTCTCATAATAGATCGCAGTAGCCCAATTGGTAGAGGTGTATGTCCCGGTAAGACGTAAGGTTCTGGGTTCTAGTCCCAGTTGCGACCGTTATATTTTATTATTTTTCTGTGTCTTGTTCATTTTCATATTTAAAAAAAATTATATTATTATTGTTATCTTCTTCTTCAATGAATTATTTAAAGGGTTTTCAAAACGCACTTTGTCTTCTCCAAAATGTATGTGCTTCTATCGTAAAAATGTTTAAAGTGCCATTTCTCCCGATTCGCGTTTTGGTCTGTTGGATAAAAACGAACTGAAGCGACGATTGGTCGAAAGGAGTCGAAAGGTCGGCTGGAAAGGTAAAACGGTCTCCCTCAACCAGTATCTCCCGATCCGGCCCAACACGCAGTAGGTAACCTCACCCCACGAACCCGGACACCCCTGCTAAGTTATCAAACGAAGCGTACGACTTGGGGAATAAATAGCTCCCGGGTCGGCAGTACCCATGCCCGTTTACCAAATTGTATTTATATGCACGTCCATTGTGACTTGTGACAGTTCATGAGCTCATTCTTATTTCACTTCTGGTGCCCTCTCCTACCAAAGGTTAGCTATTCTAATGTTATTTTGATTATGGCTATTGTTCCGATTTTTCTTCATGTATGATTTACGGCATGTTCCACTATTACGGTTAATATCATTCTCAAGACTTTACAAACATAACACAAGACACTACAACCAAATGTAATCTACATGTAACCTACTTTTATAGGTAGGGGAGAGAACCAATCCGCAAATGCATTCCATTAAACGCGAAACCTTTTTGCGAGGGATCGATTTTCGATGCCGCATGGACGGAAGCAGGTAACATATTGATACTGTTGGTAATTGTAGGAGGTAGATACAGCTTATATCAATCACTCGTCCCCCATATTATCAGTCCTTATAATAAAACCAAATGTTAAATAACTAACCATCACGCCGTTTCCCCGCGGTCGTAGACAGAGAAGACGGACCAACAACTCGCTCTTGGCACTCTTTGCTTCAATCATATGTATACATCTTCGCATACTTCTGGCTCTTCACATGGCCTAACTCGAGTATCTGATTCACTTGATCGTGCTATGTCTTCCTCGGTCGTCCCCGAATTCTTCTACCATTGACATTTTCGTCGTATATTCTCCTTAAAAATCATTTCTTTATTGGGTCTATATGCTCAAACCATCTGAGGGTCCCTGTCTTAATCTTACTCTTTACATCAGCCTTGCATTCTTTGCGGATCTAACCCGATCATACAAGGTTTTAACACAAGTACGCCTCAGGGATCGCATTTCTACGTCATTCAGTCTACTTTTATCCATCCTCTGCCAGTTCCTTGCCTCACTGCCATATGTCAGGGTAGGTACCAGCAATCCATTGTGGACTGCTAGCTTCGCTTCTTCGGGCAGTTTTTTGTTAGCGCCAACGGCATTCAGTCCTCTATTTTTAGTTACCTGCATTTTCAATGTCTCTACCAGCTCGTAAACATACTTTACAGATACGCAAACTCATCCACCTGTTCCAAGTATTCATCATTCACAACTATATTGCACACTGTTTTCGTACTCCTCTTTCAAATAGAATACTTCAAAGTTACTTACCTACATTCATCATTAACTCATTATTCATTCATACTTCGTTCATTATAGACACGAGAGACTGTAGATCTTCCTTACAGTTAGAAATCAGCACCGCATCATCAGCATAAACAGTCAACATCTTTTTAGATTATTCATTTTCGTAATATTTTTTTTTGTAGGATCTACTCCTCTACAACTTCTCGATTTTTTTCCATTCGTCGAGAAATTTCGCATCATAAACTTTGTAGTTTTCTAAATATGACATTTGTTCAATATTATAAACACGTTAAATGTAGCTACAGCTGAAATTCATGTAAACGTAGTGGAATTATGTATATTAATAATCCTTGCCGACAGTTTGTGCATAGTCCGCTGTTCACAATGTTCATTGCATATTCCGAGGGATATGACAACACACATAAGTAATACGTAATGAGAAATGAACGGGTAGCAACGTCTAGGTATTTGGAGGTTTTCGTCCCACGCGTGTGAAGGTTGTACGGCTTGTGTGTGGCGGTGGTGGCTTATACCCCAACCATTTAATTGTTGCTCAGAAACAGAGGAAAAGTTATAATTGGTAATTAAACTTGAAAAGTTTGCGGAGTAATTGGGGTACCTAAGCATTAACTCTTAGAGCAAAACGGGTGATGAGCAAGTTGGCTTATAGCTGCAGATTCTGCTTACCCTTTGCATCAAATGCAAAATAGGGGAGAACTTTGCCATATTTCACATACATCAATTGTCTCCCTGGTTTACAAGAGTAATTGGATAATTATACAGATTTATAGCTATGCTTAATATTGCTTTTATTTATTTGTTTATTAGATTTACACAGTACGTTAAATATAAGTTGTAAGGTATTTTAAATAAATTACATGGTTTTGTACCTATTACGTAAATCTGTAAAATGTCAATAGGTAATATTGCCTGGGTTTTAAATTTAAATTATGATGAAACTAATGAAAAGAATCAAACATTGGTTGATTAATAAAACATAAATGAAATAGTATGGGTGGAGTAAAATTTACATTTTGAAGTAACCTATGTGTCGATAATTTAGCGTAATATATTTTTTTAAAGAAGGAATTGTAATCTTTTAAGCATAAGCATTGTACGCCGAAGATGCTGTTTTAGTTCTACCGGTATTTTAATGAATTTTGCTTTGATGAACTGGCGTATATCATCCTTTCGGCTCACATAGTACAAGCGAAACGCGTTTCCAATATGCATATAAGCATATTGAAAAAACATGCATTGACATTTATAGCGTGAGAATAGATTGTTTTTACGACTAGTTTTTGCACTTACTAGTTCTAATATAGGACGACTTGCTATTTTGAAAGAATTACTACTGTATTTTGCAGCACGAAAAATAAAAGAGATATTCATCTCAGTCCAGTAGTTCAAGCTTTTCATCCATGACAGTTTGCTTTTTCCGATAGAGCTTTTCCTAATACAATTACTTGCAGATGTTTTTAAAATTTTCTGATCATGTAGCAATGACGTTCAATTTTACTTTTTTTTGTTATATTATTATGTTTATTTCCTTGAAAACTTAACGTAAACTCACAATAAATGACAATTTTTGTAAGAACAAACCATTGTAGATAAAGTTTTATGATTTTCTTTCATTTCTTGCCATATTTATTTAGGAAACAAGTCAACTGTATAAAACGATGATAATCGTAAACAACTTTGTGTAAATGCTTTTATTTACTCGGAAACATCCACATGCCAGATAAATACCTACCATTATCAGTAAAATTCAAAGAAATTAAAACATTATTATTTATCCATTTATGGACTCTTAGAAACTATGTTGGTAACTGTGCCGACCGGTAAATTGCTATTTCAAATTACTTAGTACTTAGTATGTTACATAATTGCCAACGGCTTGCGCGGTTGTTAAAATTTAGTTAAGGAATTAAGGACGGACGGGAAATAGTTAGGGAATCGGTCCTCTCAAAGTGAAGCTTTTCATATTCATAAATGGTGTTTTATAGCGGAAAATTTCAGTATTTCTCAAAGTAATTTGATAAACTAGATGAATAATGTAAAAAGTATATTTCAACCTTTTTAGTGTGGAAGATTCTCTTTGTAATGTCCTGTGTGTCTGTCTTGTATTTAAAATGCCTTTTGTAAATGTCTTTAAATTTAGTAATCAGACCTGAATAGCTACATACTTCCCATACATCGTCATTCCCTCCACATCTTGCAATAGAGTCGAGACATTATCTGACTTTTGAATCATCAAAACGTTATAAATCCACTGGCAATTGGAATTCTTTTGTGGTGTCACAAAAAAGTTTTCTTTATCGGAGGTCAATGCCCTGTTCATGGAAATTTTTATTTATCTTTATAAATATTTCCTCTCTGAATTTAATTTTTTAGCATAATGTGGGTTGACAATGTTCCCCGTCGTGGTTAGATTATTTTAAAATATATATTTCTGAAACGGGTCTCATTTGAATAATTTATCGAACATTATGTAAAGTGGTTCGAAGGATTGCTGTTTATAAATTTACATCGCCCGTTCGAGATTTTAATAATTTGTTCTAGGTACTTGTCTCCAAAAGCGAAAAGGTAAGTATATATTATTATGTTTCACCAAAATATTAAAACAATAAGTAGACTAAAAATATTGAACACATCAAAAACATAAAATTGTTTCCTGTACCTATGTACATAATATATTAACGGTTCCAAATGGGAACTAATCCTTGTGAAATTAAAAATGTACCTTGATTAAGCATATTTGTAGAAAAAGTATGTATGTAATATTTACAAGAAATATGCACACTACAAATTAAAATGTACGTGTGTTTATATTAGACCACGTGAAGTGAATCTATTTTAAGTTTTAAATAAACAAATAAAATGCCGTGTGTACTAGCTACGTGCTAAATTTACAATTTACCGTTCGTGTTCTGTAATTACTCTTTGTAATAATGCCACGCGAGTTTTGCTTTTAGGTTTAAAAAGTCCCAACTGTCCAGAACCTGTGGGACCTTGGATTATCCAATTTAGGCTGAATAAAGTGGGGAGGTGAAGGAGATGGGGAATGATGGAAAGTATCTGTTTATTTAGATCAGGTTTTTAAAAACGGCTGACACCATTTCAAACAAGATATCGATTCTGCATGGTGGTGTCCCACCGGGGCGATACTGAGAGAATCTACCACTCCACACCTTATATTAACACCATATTTTTAGAACTTTACCTTCAATTAAGAGGCCAGATGTCTCATATATCAAGGGATGCTGTGCAAAGTGTAGGAAAATAAAGGAGTTATCTTGTTTCTTGAAGAGATTTATGTTGAAGGTGGAAAAAAAACAGTAATAACATACCTTTACACTTACAATGGAGTGGTGTGGTTTAATAAATTAGAGACAAAGCTAAGATTAGAATCTGATTACAATAAATTTAAAAATAAATTAAGCAATAATATCATAAATAAATTAGCTAATTAGAATAACTAAATATCATATTAACTTCATATAGAAAAATATCACATATTTATTTTCTCCCTTTTTCAAACTCTCGTTAAGGTTAAGCATTAAGCATTTTATATTATATATTTTAAAAAAGTGTTTGTTTTTCATCGCATATACTTTAATCAGTTTAAATGTGTATATAGTGTTTATTATAAGTAAATATCCCGAAACTTTTTAAATCATGAACAAAAAAAAGTCCCTCCCTAAACACGAGTATTTCTCAATTAGTGACGTATTAATTTACCCCAAGAAACATGTTATAATATACCAATATAAATAAAATAAAATATTAACATAATAATTTTAAACAATATTATATAGTATGTACTATGTTAATATTTTGTAAATAAAATAAAAAAATGTAAATCTGTGAGGTTACCTACTGAATTTAGGAAGCTGGTAGTACCACCGCCACGGGAATCGTTTATTCATTTAACCAACATCTCTGCCATACGTCACCCAAAGTGTTTCGCTACGTTTGGTGTCTTAGCAGGGGTGCCCGGGTTCATCAAGTGAGGTGTGTACAGATCTCACCAGATGCGTGGCGGGTCGGATCGGAAGATGCCGGTTTCGGGAGATCCTTTGACTTCTCCAGTTGACTCCTAGATTCACACATACATATACCTTTTTTTTTTCCAGAATTTCCTCGAATTTATCTCCTTAAAAATATCCTCCACACAGCATGTTCCAAGATGACATTAGCACTAAGGGAAATTATTTTCCTCAGGCCTCCTGTGAGGGGTTAATGTAAAAAAAAAAAAACTACCAACGTATTACTTTTAAGATTTTACTCTTAACTAACCATCACGCCGTTACCCGCAGGGGTAGGCAGAGAGGTCGGGCCGCCAAACTACTCGGTCTTGGCATACACTTTTGGCCTCAATCACATTCATACATCGTCTCATACATACTCTTCTATGTATTTTTAAGATTCCATGACTCATTGACATGGCCCGACTCAAGAATCTGATTCACTTGATCGTGCCATGTCCCCTACTACTTATACCATTCACACTTGCGTCATATATTCTCCTTACGCTCCTTTCTTCGTTCGTTCGCTCTACATGCCCAAACAAGTGTCCCTTTCGTAATTTTACTCACTACGCTTACATCAGTCTTGCATTCTTTGCAGATCTCCACAAATCTTACACGATTATACATGGTTTTACCACACATACGCCTCAGGGATGTCATTTCAACAGCATTCTGTCTACTTTCATCCTTCCTCTGCCAGTTCCATAACTCACTGCACATACATCAGGGTTAGGTACAAGCACTCCATTGTGGATTGCTAACTTCGCTTCTTTGGAAAGCTTTTTGTTGGCGCCAACGGCATTCAGTCCTCCATTAATGGAGTTACCTGCATTTACCCTTATTCAAAATTATCACATAAAACCGCATTTATGGCTGAAGTTAGTTTGATTAGATACCTGACTACAATCAATTTTTCAAAAATTTTCCACATATATCATTTACACATCTTAAGATGATAACCGGGTGGTGGAGAAATTTGAAAAAAATATTTTACTAAATTGTTGCTGTCACTGTTGCTCTTACTCCACCGGATATTGAGCGAAAGGGACACTGCACCTCGGGCTACCAGTATCTAACTAAAATCAAGGTTTTGTATTCCCCACTTTTCTCCTCCGAAAGTGGACTGATTATCAATTTTTTTTTTACCAACTACATAAAAAAACTATTCTATGTCTGTACGTTTTGATTTAAAAAAAAAAAAAACATTTTCTAGTTTGTATACTGAATGTATTTTGAAGGCGTTTAAACAATTCAATTTTATTGATTTTTGGAAGGTCATAACTTCTATAAAAAGTAACTTATCAAAAAAAAAAAACAAAAAGTACCGACACGCTAGTAGTTGATATCTATTTTATGTAAAAACATTATTTTCTCTATGGTTAAAATCTAGAGAGATAAAAAGGCAATACGTTTGTATGGAAAAATTTATTACACAGCTCACATAATAAAGTTGGCGTACTAATAGTAATACACCGATATAATCCAGTAATTTTTCTAAATTACCGCTTGGAGATAGCCATCTGCATCGACCTATTATTATTAGATAAGGGTTTGCTACTTGGGTGCATTTTTGCATGGCGCCGCGATGTGACTGATGCTATCGGTCTGCATAGTAAATGAACCGCCAGCCGGGCGCGGCGCAGCCGGCAAGTGCAAGCGATTTCGATTCTTATCGCGATTGGCATTCGTAAATCCTTTTGCGAGATTGAGCGCATACATCAAAATTGCTGAAATTTTGTTTTTAAATTTAATAGGATTTTTTTGAGCATGTCGGTATTTTATGCTTACATATATATTTTACTTAATTTGTGAAACCAGTGAAGGTTTCGCATAAAATAATATATTGTATAGTAATGTAGGTTCCTTGTATGAACCTTTAAATCATTAAAAATCTTAAGGCATTCTGAAGCAGTAAATACGCTCGAATAGTGAGCCCTGTAATCATGAACTTATAACTGATTTCTCCGTATGGACTTTAAGAGGTTTAAAAAAACTCCTAGCTCTAGCTAAAACTAGCTCGAAAACTAATTTGAAGCGCAATTTAGAATAAATTAAGTATAAAATAACGCAAGTATAAAATATTCAATTTTTTTCCCTAATTTTCAAATTTTCAATTTATTTTTATAAGTTTGTATTGGGCAAGTGAAACTCGGGCAGAGTTGGGTAATAATATAATAATAATCCTATGAACTCAACACTCTCCGGCTGGAGAGGTCAAATGGTCTCCCTAAACCAACACCTCTGCCATAGGTCACCCCAAGTGGTTCGCCACGTTTGGTGACTTAGCAGGGGTGCCCGGGTTCATGGGGATGAGGTTTGTCCGGATCTTGGTGGTGTACGTATTGGCCCGTCAGCTGGGTGGCAGGCCGGATCGGAGACTGGTTGAGGGAAACCTTTTGATCTCTCCAGCCGGAACTTGCACCGCACTGGATGGATTCACATGTTGGTCATTCCTAGAAACACTGACCCCCAGATTCCTACCCACCGCTCATTACCTTTTTCTTCCCAGAACTTCCTCTCCTTCATTTCCTTAAAATAACCTCCACACAGCATCCCCAAAGATGAAATAGGCCCTGAGCGAAATTATTTTCCTCGAGGCCTCATGTGTGGAGCTAATGTAAAAAAAAATTTCGCCACGCAACAGAAGGCCAAAAGCATCTGTCGCCAAGACCTAGACAAACCTCACCCCATGAACCCAGGCACCTCTGCTAAGTTAACAAACCTAGAGAGCTTTTTGGAGTGACATGTGGCAGGGGTAATGGTTATCCAATAAATGTTAAAATTTGTATGATGGATAAAACATGAAACATATAAACCGTAAATTTATCTTGTACAACGTCGCTAGTTGTATTAAACAATTATTTCATAAATTTTGCTTTAGTTTCATACATAATACGATTGAATAAGTGTATATTGTAATTCAGTATGATAGAGATCCATTATTCGTATCCGTTTTCAGAACATAGATAAAGGTATTTTATCGCCAAGTCTGTACCTAGCTAGCTTTAAAAGCGTTGTCTTCCCATAACGGTATTTCTACAAATGACTTGTGCTTAAAACCCCACCGGGTGCCATTCCGATTGATAGCCCGCCGAATAAACTAACCGTCCCCATGACGGTACTTGCGCTAGGTACGCTGCACGAACCACTACTGTACTGGCATATCTACAATTTACTCGTTGATCAGGGGCGGCGAATATTTCGTTCAGATTCAGACAATATGCCCAACTAGGGAATCTATCCGCAATATTGAAAGAATTCAAAGAAAATTTCTAAGATTCGTAAATTTTAAACTTAACATCCCTTTAGAACACGTAAATTACCTATCATTAATGATTATTTTAAATATTCCAACTTTAGAAAACAGACGAAAAATAACCGACCTAACCATTTTATTAAAATTATTAAACTCTAAATTTGATTGCTGTGAACTCTTGCATTTAATAAATCTACATGTACTTACACGAACTACTAGACAAACATTAACAGTTTATATACACACATCTTATTCTAACTATAAATTGCATTCCCCAATACAACGATTACATAGTCTTGGTAACCAATATTTATATATATTGATGTATTTGACAATAATTTGAATTTAGCAAACTTTAAACGCCGTATGTGCGAACTATTTCTACTTAATTCATAAACTATTGTAAATACCATTTTATACATTTTTGTTAATACCTATTATTGTTGATTTGGAGGATATTGGTAGGCTATCTATTTTTACTTTATTTATATTCTGTAATACCTACATTTTGTCAACTCGTATATTATCTAACCTATACTATGTACCTGTATTTTATTCACTTCTAACTCTTCACTGTAATTAATCAAAACATGTATTGCTTTATGTATGTAAAAGCCCTATGGGCGTTTAAATAAAAATAAATAAAATGTATTTCAGCCAAATATTTTTTATGTCAATTTAACATCTAACTTGAATCAAATGTCGTAATATTTGCCTTATTCACATGCAAATATAATGCGTGTCGCGTGCAAATATAAGGGTCTTCTGAATAAAATCGGGTTCTTTATACAAAACTATTTATTTACGTGATTACAATAATATTGGTACTGTGCTAATGTAACTATCTTCAACTGACTGATTGGTAATCCTATCGGCTACGGCAGTTGTAATATTTGCCTTATTCACATGCAAATATAATGCGTGTCGCGTGCAAATATAAGGGTCTTCTGAATAAAATCGGGTTCTTTATACAAAACTATTTATTTACGTGATTACAATAATATTGGTACTGTGCTAATGTAACTATCTTCAACTGACTGATTGGTAATCCTATCGGCTACGGCAGATGTAATATTTGCCTTATTCACATGCAAATATAATGTGTAGGGTCTTCTAAATAAGATCAGGTTCTTGATACAAAACTGTTTATTTACGTGATTACAATAATATTGATACTGTGCTAATGTAACTATGTTCAAATGACTAATTGGAAATCCTACCGGCTACAGCAGATGTAATATTTGCCTTATTCACATGCAAATATAATATGTAGGGTCTTCTCAATAAGATCAGGTTCTTGATACAAAACTGTTTATTTACGTGATTACAATAATATCGGTACCGTGTTAATGCGACTATCTTCAACAGACTGGTCGGTAAATCTTGTCCGCAAAGCGCTATTCTATCGACTACATCAATTCCTTAGACCAACTCTAACCTCCCGCCATCTGACGGAAACTAGTGCAGACTTAATGCCTACTGCCATCTGTCGATAAACTACTGAACCTATTTACCAGAATACTTCCACATAATATGTATATGTATATATATATATTTTTTATCCAGGAAGGCGAGAACCGTTTAAAAATAAAAATAAAACAGATGGCAATAATTTTACCGATATCCGAACGTCATTTCTATTTGGAAACGCTATTTGCTTCCGAAAAACATCTGAATTACTCGTCATATCGCACCTAGAGAAGTTTTACTTCAAAAACTGGACTGTAATTGGATCATTAACCTATTTTACAATAAAGTATTTTTAAAATCGGTGATCAGGTGGGTACATTACGTCACATGTATTGAAATCGGTTTTCACTCCAGGGGTGTAATGCAATATGCAATTCACCCTTAGCACCCCTAGTTTGTGCAAAATTTTATGCGGTGCATTTTATTTTTGTAGCTAATGATTTAAAAATTATTATTATACTCAGGGGTATGGCGGTAATTGTTCTTGCACCCTATTTGCACACACGCAAGCAAAGTTGTGGGATAGAGAAATAGTAAAATTTATCGCACGCAGTAGCTAAATTAAGAATAAACGTTCGCATGAGCAGAACCATGAACATAATAATTAACTAACACCACTCCGACAATTATAAAAAAAATCATAAATAAAAAGTTTTTTTATTTACTAGCTTCTGCCCGCGACTTCGTCTGCGCAGGATTAGTACTTCGAGTAATCTATTTTCTTTTCCTAGGTCCCATCTACGTTTATACCAAAATTCACCCAATTATTTAAAATATGCATAATTCTTGATTCGATTCAAAGTATTTCAAGGACTTCAAATAAATTCACAAATTTAAATGTTTTCTAAAATAGAATTTAACAATTATTGTTTTGCAAAATGTCATTCTCAAATTTTGACATTTTCTATTAAACAATAATTATTATTTTCAATGTATTTAAAATAAATAGTTAGCTTTATAAATTATACCCTATATGTTATTCTGATGTATGAGCATTATTGAAAGTTTCATTAAAATCCATTCAGTAAATTTTGCGTGAAAGAGTAATAAACATACATACATCCATACAAACTTTCGCGCTTATAATACTAGTAAGATTCTTCGGTGTATTATGTTTTACTTATCATTTCTAATGTATTATGTACAGCTTATCTATTTTATTACTTTTATTCATTATCTAACATATCTTTTATAATGAAATGTTGTCTTCTTTATTGCCAAGTATAATGTAATTTTAGCTTACAACTCCACATTGGAAAAAATATAATAATTATTTTACTTCACTCTGCAACCTTTCAAATCTTTGTTATAATATAAAATCCTGTCTTAATTCCTAGCATCTGCTTTGTTAGGAGAATGTATGAAATATTTTGCCTAATTTATGCATAAATAAATGGGTACCTTATTCATACTCAATTAAAACTTTGTCCGCTTTGTCACGAAAAGTTGCTAGCGTCATAGGTTCTCCATCCCTGGCTTATGTGTTCTGGACCTGGACTACCAACGACGAACGATCGCTGTATTTGGTGGCAGACTGTCGTTAGACTTGACGATAACTCTCCACACAGTCCTAAGGACTAATGAATAGAATAGAGAATAATTTTAAAGTTGTAATAAACATAGGACACCTTGTTTAAAAAATATGAAAAAAGCTTAGTAGTTGGGATTCTTGTACGGGATTAGACCATAATTCGTTGTAATGTTTATTAATTGATTATTTGAACATTTTATATAGCTGATACCCGGCACTCGTTGCTATGCCAATTAAATAAATAATTTTTTTCTCCCTTCGTGTCATTTCCCATTCGTCCCCGTTCCCCTTTTGACTCCTCTTCCTCGACCCCTCTTGCGAACCCTTCCCCTCCCGCGCTTCCTTTTCATCTTCCCGCGTTCCCCCTCCCTTCTCCCGCTCTCCCCTTTCTCGTGAACCCCCACCCCCCTCACGCATTCCGCTTCCACCTTCTTCGCGTTTCCCTCTCCCTCGTCCTCCCTCCCACGAAGCCCCCCTCCTTAATTCCCCAACCGACCCTCCCGCATACCCCTCCCTCCAGCCTTTTTTCTCTGCCTCCTAACTCCATAAAATACACCCATTTTTCCAACAACTCGCGTGACCTATTTCATTTTTTTAATGCAAATTTCATAATGCCAGAGCTCACCAGTGTGTGTATATATATATATATATATATATATATGTATATAGAGGTATTCACGGGCATGTTCACAACAATTAAAAAAAATTAATAGCATTCGGATGAAATTTTAATCGCAATCGTATGCAGAGTATCTATAGGAAATAATTTCATAACGCCAGAGCTCACTATCTTATAACCATCCCGGGTATGCGCACATCATATTCCCATCGCAATCGGATGAAAGGTATGGCCGCGCATAAGGTACGAACAAACTAACATTGTACCGGACGTGTTTTGTGAATAATTAGTTGATATGTAATAAATTGTATCGCGGGGTCAAGCAGTCCGTACAGAGACAAAAAAGAAGGCTTCACCCCCCCCCCCCCCCCTCTTCCCTTTTGTACGTACCAACAACCTACCCTTTTTCAACTTTGCATAAGGTTTGAATTTGCGCAAAGTAGTCTCTTACAAAAACTCACCTTTGCGCAAATCCCGAACTATGCAAAGCCATTTTTTGCATAAAACTCTATATCTAAATACCAAATCAATTTATTATATGTTCAATTAAATTGTGCAGAGCAACTTTGCATGAAACCAAATCATGCAAAGTAACTCTGCACAAATTTCATATATCCTGTAAAGTGAGTTGCACAAAATCAATTTGTGCAACTCAAATCTAACCAATTGTGCAAACTCATAATGTGTCTTTTAATAAAAACATCAAGGAGCGTAGGGTGTAAGGCAGGGAGAAACGGTACGGCGTTATGCCCGGCGCACCGAACGCCGGTGCATCCTAACTTTCTAGTCGGTCCAATTCTAAGAATTTCATCTTAGTTCTTAGAATCGGGCCGACACAAAGGACTGGCAAGGGCTCTAGCCCGCCAGTAGGCCCTTTAAATAGACCGCTAAAAGCCGTACTTCGGCAGAGATCCAGACACCGCCTTCACCGGAACATCTCTCCCTGCTCTGCTCTACCTCCTCTGATCGACTTCACCACTACACTGGACTTCTCATTTCGGCCGACCTGCTCACCTTCCTGAAAAGCATATTGCAATTGTCGATCGCCCTTCTCAGGGCGCAGGTTTCCCCCTACCTTCCTTCCCCCTTGCCTTCTACCTTTTTCCTAACATTTTCCCAACCTTTCCCTTTCCACACATTTTACCCCACTTTTCCCTTTCCCCCACATTTTACCCCACTTTTCCCTTTCCCCACATTTTACCCTACTTTTCCCTTTACCCACATTTTTCCCTACTTTCCCCACATTTCGTCCCCCTTCTTCCCCTTTCCCTCGTTTTTTTCCCACTTTATCCCTAGGCGTCGAAGCGGCCAGCCGGTCCCTTCCCGCTACATCGTCTGTGCGGCGGTCGGCTACAGCGCCCGTCCCGTACAAACATTAATTTTTATATTATAGATAAGAAATGTATTTCAAGAGAATTTTTTTAGTGTTGCTTATTAGGTAAGTACCTGTTACAATAATTCTTTTACACCTTTTGAATAAGCTCATGTTATCCATAAAGGACGGTCAAAAACTTTTGAGCCCAATTAAATAAAACCAAAAAACTGAGGAACAGGTTGTTATATTTGGCAATCAAAAGCACTCCGCCAAAAACTCCTCAATATGGATGATTTTTTGCTTCCCAATTAGTTGGCGAGCCAATGCTGAATTTCATAACGGTACACTGAATTTTGGTAGTTCGAGGCTTTAACATACCTACCAATTTGTTATGTACATACCTACTTACGGATGTGGTATTTCACAAATAATATATTCTATTTATTTGGATTTTTTTTACAGACAAACAATCCCACATTACATTATAATATTTGTAATTAATATGATTAATTAATGTAATTAATTAATCCCACGTTACAAATAACCTGACAATATTTGATTATTTCTTATAACCACAGGCGGAAAATGTTGCTTGTATCGTGAAGCCAGCCAAGGAATTAAACTGATAGGGTGGGACGCAGACGCCATGCCAACTCAGCCACTGATCGGTCCAAATTTGTAATTTTTTATTTAATATTTCAGCTGTACACGGATGGTGCACAAGTGATTAGTTTTTTGAAAAATGTTTAACTGCTTGGACACATAAGCTTGTTTTCACGATAATTTAACGTAGGTAGACATATGAATGACGTATGTCCCGTACCTGAGTTATTAAAAAAATCCACGCAAGGCTTTAATAAATTTTGTTACTTCTTCTTCTTCTTCCCCTTCGGGTCGGGAAGCTACTGCATCGACAAGGCTCCTCCATACGTTGCTTCCTTGCGCCGATTGTTCCTTGGCCTCCGTCCATGGCAGACCCATCCTCTCCTCGCACAGTTTCTGGAGTTTATATTTCATTACTTTTTAATATATTTATTGAAGATAAGAATATGCCCCGAATTGGTACCCCGCATTTGACCTATTTCAGCGACGTTTTTGGAAAAAATTATAGATAACTCTTTTCGTGGTTGAACTGATTTTCGATTTCAAATAAAAGTTCTTCGAAGTCCTTTATTGACAGGCTTTTAGAGGTAAAATATTGACCGAATAATTATGTTTGCCTAAAGTTTTTATGATTTCATGTTTAGTGTGTTTAAATAATAGGAAGAAGATTTAAAAATTATACATATGTAATTTTATCATGTAGAACAGTGATGTGAAACCGGCGTCTTCCGGACCGAATGCGACCCACGAATTCGCAGCACCACCGCATGAAGTTAGTGCCCTTTACCTCGGATCTTTAATAATTCTTTCACAACTTAGTTGGAAAAATTTTATGAATTTGTATGAATTTTGGAATAGTGTTCCAACTGTCGCTCTGACTAAATTGCGGATCTGCGGAATGTAAATGTAAATCTGTCTAAAAGAAATCGCATGGGAGATCCCAGTGAAGATATCATTATTTGAAAATGTTAGAAAAAAAATAAAATTAATGAAACATTTATGTAAATTATACAAAATTTATTAATTATTATTATAACATTTTCATTGATTTCGTTGTTATTCACTGAATTTTGTAAATAATAAACGGGCCTAAATGCTGAAATGCAATATTTATATCAGTGTTCCTACAAAAAGCTAGCGTATCTCTTACTTTTACATAATATATATTTTTTAAGAGCTTGTATTCTTAATATACTTTCTGATGTCATTATATATTATGATTTAATGCCACATTTAATTGTTACCTATAAAAATACTTTTTTACTTTTTTCTTATGCTTGTATTTATTTTACTGTAGTATTTAATTATTGTTTATAATATATATACCGTTGATATTATTTATATTTAAAAAAAAAAACAATGCTATACCTATCCGATGTTGGTACCTATATCAAGATTGCAAATAATTTTGATTAATGAACAAACAAATATAGTTCGTTCGCTTCTATTAGATATGTTCAATACAAGTACTTAAAAATACTTAATTAAAGAACCCCCTGAGTCATCATTTGGGAATAACTCACATAACACTTCAGTCAAATTTAAACAATACAGTAATTGGGGAAACTTTACATCAATGGTAATAATAACCATTAATAATATCCAACATTTTACTCGGAAATCAATAAAGGTATAAGTAATTAAAATAAAAATACATATCTAGAAATGGTATAAATTTATCGTCTTTGCCACCCACAGCTAACCACAGCTACCCATACTTTGATAATGTATTCAGAAGGCGAAACAGCTGTCACCCGTAATAATAATTACATGGCAGAACGTGTTTCTGTTTTTTAAAATTAAATAATAATATTATTGAGTATATAAATTTTTTAAGTTAAAATGTATTTCTACAAATTAAATTTGATAACAATAAATAAATCGCGAAAGCCAAATTAAATTTCCTATTGATGTCCGAATATTTCTTAGCGGAAATAAAATTTACTATGTTTATTCAAATTATCCGACATCGCATCTTTAGATTTACAAGGAAAATTCAAAATGCGAAGGGATGACTCGAAATTTGTGAAGGGAAATACGCAATTTGTGCGGGGAGTTCCTGATAATATTGTGGGAGAGATCAATTGCCGAATTGAAATTTGCAAATTGCTCCCATGTTATCATTCGATTCCAGATCGGGGAGGGTGATGATGATTCTACCAAAGAGGACGGAAGGAGGAGGTGATCAATTTTGTTTTCCCGGGCATTATTTTTATAAGACTTCACCGAGGTTTCGATCGAAGGCTTCTTTTGGAAATTATGGAAGCTTTTAAAAAATAAATGGTTTATCATAACCCGACTGAGTGTTTTAGCATTATAGAAGCAAAATACAGTAATACCCATTTAAAAAAAAAACTAACTTATATCATATTGTATATTAATTATGTCGATGATAAACACCACTATTTGTAAAGTGTTATTCAAGGAACATCTGCTACTCTGTGCGGGAAAATCGAAATTGAAAGCTTTATTGCTCTACCACGGAGGCCGTTAAAAATTAAACAGGCGAAGCTTAATGTTAAATCACTAGATTAATCTGTACTGCGAAACATTTTAGATTATAGAAAAAAAAAATGTTTCGGATAAATTAAAGCTTTTTCTATCGTTTCCATTGAATGGAATTAAAATAAAATTGTTAATTTCTTATAAAATATAATCGTAACCTTCTAAAAAAGTTTTTTTTTTCATCACAAATGTATGAACTCTTAATTTCACACAGAAAAGCCATCTATTAGAAAAGTGTACAAAAAGAATAAAAGGAAATCAATATTTTAAAGCAAACATTTAAATTCATTGTAATATTTCATGTTACTTAATCATTTCTCTCTTCAAATTTTATTTCTACAATACTATTATTTTTATTAATAATTAGAACGCTTATTTCCGCACGGAGAAAAATTTTATTCGAAAAAACGATCATTTTAATATTAAAAACGGTTAAAAACGGGACTAAAGTTCTTACGAACAAATTAACAGGGTTTCAATGTTTATTAGCGGGAACATAGTAAGAATAATTTGTTGGTATACGTACGAAATTACGTATAGCAACAAATTATTCTTACATGTTCCCGCCAATAAACATTGAAACCCTGTTAATTTGATCGTAAGAACTTCAGTCCCGTTTTGAACCGTTTTTACTATTAAAATGATCGTTTTTTTCGAATAAGATTTTTCTCCGTGCGAAGTCTTCCTATTTTGGAACATTCCCTCAACCCACCAGGGAATTGGAGGAACCTTTTTAAAAGATTTAGTTTTAGGGGGAGCATTTGATTTATTTATTGCCATTATGAACATTGATTTGAAGGTATTATGGCCATCTTTAACACACGTTGGAGGTAAATTTAGGAGGAACTTATCATTTGCGAGCTACAATCATCCCATTTAGTGTGTTGTGTTTTAATCTTCGTCATAATATGGGACTTGTCTGATTGGATAGAAGTTTGATAAGTGATGATCATTGGAGCAAAACTGAAGGGGCACAATCCACAAGTAGAGAGGGGCCAGACTAGTAGATCATATGGGGAGATCAATTGCACTGGGGTTTGTGTTGTGGCGTGAGATTCTAGTATGAAATGCGTAAATCCCAGAAACATGTATAAAATACCCTTTTCTTTAAATTAATTTTATTAGATGAGAGATCAATTGTGTAGTTCATTAGCTCTTAATAGAAATGGCGAGCCATTCAAAACAATTTAAAATAAAGATTATAAAAAAAGAATTATAAAACATTAATTTAAAGCATATATTATTATTAGTATTTCAATCAATTTCTTTCTAATATGCATTTCCTCGCTCCTTTTTTATTTTTTTAGATGAGTGAAGTCAAGGCCAACCTTTATGTAAATAAATTTTAATCATTCTGTCTCCACCCCCACGAAATCCAGCGTGGTGTATGCTAATATAATAAGTATGGGAGTTTACGCAGTATTGTTGCCATGTCAAACACTAATGGCATTAGTACTAGGTTGATATTTTTATAATATTATACAGGGTGGATTTAAACCATTTGAATTATTTCCAAGTGATTTCGTTTAGAAATTCTACGCTTTAAAATAATTTTGACAGAGGTTGCTGCGTTATTCAATTTATTCATCCTTTTTTAATGTCTTAAAAGATGTGAAAACTATATTTGTTTGTTTATTTATTTCCATTAAACGGTTATACACCAGTGTCTCATAGATAATTTTACGATTTAGAGGTACATATAAGTGTAAAAAGGTCGTGGGGGTAGTTTAACTATTTTGTTTTTAAGTGAATATCGCACAAGAGTCTCAACTACTCCCATCTGGAGCCAATGAGACTATGTATGGCATCCCTAATTCTGGTATGTTGTGAAGATTAAGGTAGAAAGAGGGAAAAGAGATAGGGGAGAGGAAAGTGGGTACGTACCTGGCTACTCAGATCTTATTACCAAACACGGCTAAAGCCATTTAAGCAACATTTCAATTCTGAATGGTTGTCTTACACCAGGCTGATTCTGAGAGTATCGTACGTGTTGCAAATATACCTTATAATATTTTAAATTGTAAGATAACACTAAACAAACAAATAAAATTTACTTCGTCATTCCGGGATTTGAGCCCTCAACCTTAGGATCGCTGGTCGAAAGCCTTACCCCTTGACCATCTAGGCCATCGAAAAAAGCCACGGAAGCCGTCATTTGCGTCAAAAGTTAGTTGCTGATCTGTGACGCTGAAAATGTCGATCACGTCGGGGTCACCAATGTAGGAAGGCAGTTTGTCTTCAGAAAGGTAAGGGTATAATCTTACAGTTTACAGAACTTCCAAATGTTTGAATTCACATAGTACTTGCTGTATAACGACAGAGGGAAGGGAATCACCCGCGAGGGTAAGACGCTAGAAGATACAGAATGAATAATGCCCAGTCACAGTGAGCGGTATGCTCTCAACCTCAACCAGTGATATTAAATATTGCCAAGGATGAAAAATATATTTGTAATGCGGATTAAAACAGTCCCTTGACAACTGTTTACCAAAGATCTTGTTACTTTTATACTACTTTCCTGTTTTTTTTCAAACATCCTGCAGCTACACATAAAGTAAACGTCATGTTTTCTCGCGCGTAATCAAATTCGTAGTGAATGGATGTCGTCTGGGATTATTTAAATGAAGTTACGATTTAATTTGATTTAGGGCGAGGTTGACATTCTACCACGAAATGCGATTTATTTGCGAACTCTTCGTCTTGGAATTTGTAGCCGGTGAAATGATAAACAAGTATACTTTTTATTCACTGTGAAGAAGGTTCATCAATATTTTAGTTACATCATTAAATTACTTTTGAGTGTTGAACAATAAGATATTAAGTGTTAGCGTGTGTCGCTCTCCATAGAGAGAAAAAAAGCCTTATTTTTAAACCCCCTTACGTTCAAATAAAATAAACTACTACTGACTAAGAAATAACGAATTTAGTAAATCTAAAAAGCCCACGCTCATTCATGCTCGATGGTTTTACGATCATTCGAACATGTCTCAATGTCCTGTGTGTGCCATATTCGATAGAAATTACCGATTTGACAGAGCGTCTTGTGTCGAGCTGTTCGATCGTACGGGCGCTAAGATGAGTATGTTTCCAAGTCAACATGTTTGCAAACATTAAAAAAAATTTAAAGTACCTACAGTAAAGTATTGTAAATACTAATAAACTACAAAGAAAAGTTGTTGTATTTTTTGTTTGTTGTGAAAACTTTTAACGCGTTTTTTCTCAAAACTGCATCTTAAAAATCGCTCTACACTCTAGCTTCGCCATCTTTCAATCGTTCCTCTAGATTTAAAAAAAATATATATTTGTCGTATGAGTTCTAGCAAAATGCCTACGGGTTTTTCAAAATATCAATATTTACGTTTTCTGGACAACTTTAAGTAACGAAATTTAGGCAAAAAAACACACCTTTTCCTTCAAATAAATGCCATTTCGTTAAAAGTGAATATTTTTCAAAACAGCTACGTATTTTGCTAGATTTTGGGCTACAGAAACTAATTTCTTTAGATTTTTTGGTTATCGTGTCCATCGCACGCACGACCATCGATTTTCTTAGCGCTCCGCCAAATCACCCGTCAAGCCGCAAGTTTTGCAAAAAAATACAAAAAATAAATTATAAGTCAATAGTAGTATTAGTACTTACTGTCCTTTAATTTAAATAAAAATGTTTCTACTCTCCAAAAAACATTATTGAAAAGGTTTAATTTTTTGGAGGGTCAAAGTGGTCTAACCTTGAAACAAGCGGATTATTTAGAGATGACGATGGGATCGAAAAGGACGTTTTATTTTAGTAATGATGTGCATATGTACGTATTTTTTTAATCATCACAAATTAATTCTGCTCGTCACCTACAAGTGAATTAACAATATGACCTCATGTTTAACAGGAAGGCCATTCCTCTGGGACTTGTTCTAATAATCGTTAACAACCGGTCACGAACGAAATAATAATTTGTCTGTCGCGTTGACGGTTGTCAATTAACGACATATTTTGTGAACATCGTTAACTCAATCCCGTGCCTCCCCTAACGCCTGTGTCCTTGTCACTTTAAGGTTGAAAAGGGTTGCAAATAAATTCATTTTAATTTTGTCGTTCTACTTCCGGCTCGGTAGGGGTGGAATCGATAAAAGAAAAATGAAAGCCGCCGGAAATAAAGCCTCCACATACAGTGAGATCTCAGTCTGTGTGGAAAATTTTAATTATAAAAATATTAAAAAATATACCAATTCCGATGATATATAAAAAATGTTTTTTTTATTCCTTTCCTTGACTCAATTATATATATCTTCCTCCAACATTTTTCTTTTGTTAAATACGTGCCTCTACCCCCGCTGTGTGTTGTTTTCTCATTCTCATTATATTTTTTTTAATCTTTTTTTCTTTGAACATTATCCTATAATGTAAATAAGTATTATTTTTATATAGGTGAGTAATAATTATGTGGATACGTATTTTACATATTTTAATTTTGCATTATCTATCCTATATACTTTAACCTGTGTTTTTTTATAAAGTTTCTTTTTTTATAATTTTCCTTTTTTACCAACTCTATCTACTCTGCTGGTTTATGCAACCATGTAACATATAATTATTTTGATAAAATATGGTTAACTGTTTGTTTCCCTAATAACAAAAATATAACAAAATACATAAAATTATCTATTTTTGCTCAATGTTAGTTTTTAATATGTTTGTGTTATAATACGAGTACTTTCTGGTTTATTGAACCAATATTCAAAGTGAATAATTAATGTCGAATTATCATTAAATAACATTAATTATTTTTACAAATCCTTTGTGTTTTCAACACAAAATGTATGGAATTGCCAAATTTGTGATTAATGGTTTTATGTGTGTTGTTTTCAATACTTTACAAACGATTTTGACACAGAAGTTTTTGCATTAGTGAAGAAGTGCTTCAATAGCAAACATTTGTCTTTTCTTATTTTTGAATAAAAACTTCTTTAGACGGGTAATTCTAACATGAGTGTCTACAGATGCGTGATAGCTTCACACAAAGATAATGACAGCTACACCATCGGCTGTTGAGTTTGGTCGCTTGCATTGAGAAATGCAATAAAAATTATGAACATAGATCAAAGTTTTGGAAAATAATAAAAATATTCTAGCGAAGGCGAGAACCCTTTAAAAACAAAAACAAACACAGATGGCAGTAATTGTACCGTTTTAGTAATAATACCTGCCACAAAATTTAAATAAGTTTTACTTCAACCGCGCGTAATTTTTTAATACGTTGCCATCATTCACATTTCACATTCACACATTCATTTGATAACTCAAGTACGGGACATACGTCATTCCTATGTCTACCTACGTTAAATTGTCGTGAAAACAAGCTTATGTGCCCAAGCGGTTAAGCATTTTTTGTAATGTTCATTTATTTATTTTCTTTTATTTATTAAATGAAACAATTTCAACATTAAGTATCAACAATGAAAATATGCGTAAGTACCAGATTTAGTTTTTTTAGTTTTTTGTATTGTAAATGACCCGTATTTAGTATCTTTTAGATTTAAGGTAGGGATCTAGGTGCATAGGTATGCAGAATGAATTATTTACTCGTATAACTTTTGATGTTCACCCAGAAAGTGCGCTGGCCTGTCGCATTTGGACGGAACTAATTTATTGGCAAATAATGACGGGTGCAACAATAGAACCAATAATAATTAGCATTATTGTTTTAACGCAGCAATGTTTACAGGAAACAGGGATGCAGAATATATGAAAGGGTCTACGGAAATGCATCAATACAAAATAGACATTATAAAAGCTTTCAGAATTTATACACCTTTCTGAAATTCAACAATAATTTATTGTTTTACCATTAAATTTCGTGAATGTTCACAATGGCATTTGTTGTACAGAATTTGTCGTAGAGTTGATACTCCTCACTGATTCTAAATTATGACAAAGTTTTAACAAAATTATAATTTTTTATGGTTTTAAGATTTAATTTAATTTAATTTTATTTTTTATTTATTTTTATTTAAAGAAACATTTAAAACAAAGAATAATACATACATATCAAATTAAAAAAAACATAATACAAAAACAGAGAAAAAGTCCCAATAAACAACTTTTAAGTAGTTTGTCAATGGGTTGTATTTAATATATATATATCAGAAAATAATAAAAATATTCTAGCGAAGGCGAGAACCCTTTAATAACAAAAAGAAACACAGGTGGCGGTAATTGTACCGTTTTAGTATATATATATATATATATATATATATATATATATATATATATATATATCTTACTTCTTACTAATATTATAAACGCGAAAGTTTGTATGGATGTATGTGTGTTTGTTACTCTTTCACGCAAAAACAACTGAATGGACTTTAATGAAACTTTACAATAATATAGCTCGTACATCAGAATAACATATAGGCAACAATTTATACCGAAAGCTAGCTATTTTCCATGTATTACAAATAATAATTATTGTTTAGTAGAAAATGTCGAAAATTGGAGAATGACATTTTGAAAAACAATGAATGTTAAACCAAAATTCTATTTTAGAAAATATTTAAATTAGTGAATTTATTTGAAGTACTCACCCTTGAATCGAACCAAGAATTATAGATATTTTAAACAAATAGGTTAAGAATTTTGGTATGAACATAGATGGGACCTAGGAAAAGAAAATAGGCTACTCGAAGTACTAATCCTGCGCAAATGAAGTCGCGGACAGAAGCTAGTATATATATAAATAAATACTATACAAATATTCACATAAACTACAGTTTTTGAAGGAATACTTAAATAATTGAATAAGATGAAATTATTTTATTTATATATTTTTTTTAGTAATTTGTGCATTAAAGTTTAGCTAATTAATTATAACATTACATATTTCATACTATATTTTTTCCAGTTTGATAGCTACAATAAATACAACTTAAACCTTCCAAATGGTGCGGAATTAAATGTTTTTGGTAGCGTGTTATGAAACTTCATCCCTTTGTACAGTAAACTATTCTGCGTATTCGCTTTGTCGCACGTCCTTGCGTTATGTCTGTGAATGTCCTTGTTGTATATAATTTTATTTGATAAGTATTTTGGGAACAGGTTGTATACTATTTTATGGGTAAATATGATCGTGTTCAAGGTCAGCATCTGCTTCACGGTTAACCAATTTGGTTCCTTTATCATTTTATTTACTTTTGAAAATCTATTTCGCCGAAGTATTTTTCTCATCATCATTGGAGAATTTAAAACTTATTTTTTCTCGTTCGTTACACGGCAGAAGAATAGTTGAGCTGTAGTTAAAACGTGGAGCAATAATTGAGTTATAAATAGTGATTGCAGTTTTTGCCGAACTCTTCCCAAAAAACATATCTTTTTCTCATTTTTCTTTTGGTCATATTCAGCATGTTTATTAATTAGTATTTCATGTCAGTAGTTTAGTTTTATTTCAGTTCATTTAAGTTATGTTATAATTGATAAAGATTTTTATAATTCCTTATGTAAACATGCTTACTAAATCAAAAAAATCCTTTTTAAAAATTTGGTTCAACGATTCCCATTGAGAGTGATTGATCAGCGGCTGAGAATAAAAGTTTAAAAATGCCTGCAACTGTACACGGAGGTTCTAATGAGAAAGATCGATTATTCCCCGTATCAAATTTTTAAAATAAATTTTTTTTATATCGTTTTATTTTATTCAAAACTTGCTTTAATATATACCTACATTTAAGTAAGCAATAAAAATGCTCAAAACGCACGATGATAAATTATTAAATATCGTGTACTTCTTGTAAGTATTTTTGATCATAAGTATTTATAATTTTTCATTAATGTCTAAACAAAATAAGTTTGTAAAAAAAAATAGAAATATTTTACTTTGTAAGTCCTTAAATAAATAGAAAAACTGATGTATTAGATAGATTATGTATTGATTTATTTTATTGTATGATTTGAAATTTGTGTTGTTTAATAGAATCTATCGTTTGTAAATTGAACAAATCTGCAAACGACCAACGGTATAACCTTAATATATTAAAAATACACTTGGTTTTTCAAAATTTTAAAACTGCGTGTACCAGATACAATAACAATCTTTCAAAGTCAAATTATGTTTTTTTGTAAATAAGGTTCAATACGTGTAGAATTATATTTAAAAAGGGACTAATTTCCGGTATTCTCTGGTAAAACCCTCTTAAGAAGAAGAATTACCTATTTTCTTTATTTATTTATCTTGCACGTTCGATAATAAATAAAAAGACAACGAAATCACTAACTTATCGTATCATTAGTCTTTCATATTTCGACGAAAGCTTCGGTAACAATTTACCATCGAAACAATTATTATAATTTCACCATGATGTTAATGCAAATAATGATGATAGATGTGTAAAATAATTTTAATGTCGGTCCCCTGTATTTCCGTGGAAAACACCCCGTTTCGTGTAGATTATGCAAATATGTGAGCCGAACAATTAATTGGCGGATTTGGATGACACTTAATATAACATAAATACATTTATTTACTTTAATTATCCTATTCGCAAATGCAATTATTTATGAATACGCCAATGCGCAAATAAACAGATTTAGCATAATTTAATTTGGATACGAGAATTATTATTATCGGGTTGATTGTTTGCTTCATACTCATGCTATTTGACGTGTGAACAAATAATCATTGATTTGTTACTATTAATAATACTTATTGTTCTGTGATATTCAACGGGGTATTTTCACTGTTTTTTTTATTCCCGAAAAAAAATGATAATGTAGGTAAATAATATATTTATTTAATTTTTATGTTGACGAATATATTTTCTATAACGATTTAAAATGTGCCTTTTACGATTTTCCACCAAAACGACACGTTTGTTTTTATTGGTGAATTCGGCGGTGTTGACGTCATGCTTGGCAAAGTTGGGACAGTCGTCTTACCAGGCAGTAACGATTTCTTTGTCATAACGACGTTGTAGACAGTTGGAACTGTTTCGGAATTTTCTGTTTCAAATGACAATATTAAAATTAAGAGCGATTGACCAGCGGCTGAGAATAAAAGTTTAAAAATGCTTGCAACTGTACAGGGAGGTTCCAATGAGAAAGATTGATTATTCCCCGTATCAAATTTTTTAAATTAAAATTTTAATATCGATTTATTTCGTACAAAACTTGCATTAATATATACCTACATTCATGTAAGCTATAAAAATGTTCAAAATGCACGATGACAAATTATTAAATATCGTGTACTTCTTGTAAGTATTTTTTGATCATAAATATTTATGATTTCAAAAAAAAAATTTTTTTTTTTTGTAAGACCTTAAATAAATAGAAAAATTTGCGTATTTTTGTCACAAAACACGTTCTCGGATTTTTTTAAATGATTTATATTTAACTTAAATTAAAATTCTGTAAACTGTCTTTACTAGATTATGTGTTGATTTATTTTGTTGTATGATTATATGATTTGAAATTTGTGTTGTTTTATAGAATCTATCGTTTGAAAATTGAACAAATCTGCCAACGACCAACGGTGTAACCTTTAGTATACTAAAAAGTAACTTAGTTTTTTTTTTTTTAATTTAAAACTGCGTGTACCAGTTAAAATAATAATCTTTCAAAATCAATTTATGTTTTTTTGTAAAAAAGAGTCAGTTCGTCTAGAATTTGATTTTTATTTTTTATTATCTAGTCATTTTCGGATTTGTTAAAATCTTGGACCCAAATCAACCGTTCTTTTTTCTTTCGTGAACAGATTCTTAAATAATTGCGTTGGAAGAAATAAGATTATTTTATTTAGTTCTTGGTCAATGGAATTGACCTTATTTGTTGACATTTATTTGAATAGAGCATTCACACAAGGGCATGTGTGTTCAATTTTTTGCTTTGAGCGTGCTTATTTATGAGCAAATGTGTACGCGTGATTGATGAGCATACAGTGCTGGAAAATTCTTTGAGTTCAGATACTGTGTATTCACATTTACAGTACACATTAAAAAAATTCTCATTTTTGAGTTAAATTAACACGAGTTGTTGAAAAATTTATTACTTCTTAATCGATTAATTATTAATATAAAGTTTCTAAGGTACAAGAAATTTAATTAAAAATATATTATTATTTTTATTTTACAGAAGATACCGGACATAGAATACAATATTACTCACAATGGTTTTGTTTTTCTGAACAGAAGTTGTTCCTTTATTGGCGAGTTTGACAGGAAGTGGATGCAAGTGAATTGAATCCGACAATTGTTGTTTACGTGTAACTTTTAGGTTCTATGTATTTTCAATATGTTTTTACCGAAAACAAACATGTCCATTTCTACAGTCAGAAATTTGAAATTTTATAATGTATTCTAATCATACCTACTTGCTGAATGTTTTAAAAAGATTTTCCCTTCGATTTTCTTTTTTTTTTAATTACTCTTTTTTCTATTTTCAGGTAATATCAATTTCATCTTACTGACTACGGTGTAGGGGTCAAATACAAATGGTATGTTACTTGATATATAAAACTTAATTTAGATTTTTTTTGTTATGTATTTTATTCACCAATTATTCTAACAACTAGCTAACTAGGGTCGATATTTAATTTAAAAAAAATTTAATGCTGCCAACATCTTGTATGGATAAAAACTAGTATGGAACGGAACAAAGTTGTTAAATTTTGGATAAAAATGTTGCAAGGAAACATTTTTATTATTTCTTAAATTTTGAGATGAAGAATTGTAAATCTTTCCACCTTCATTGGTGCAGTAAGCGCCAAATGTTAATACCTGACGTTGATTCAGAAATCGTGAGTTTAAGTTTGGAAAAGCGGCATGCCTCCCCGTCCCCACCTTTCTCTGTCGCACATATGTTTTTAGGTTTGGCGCATACTGTACAATCGACAATCTTTCTATCTTCATTCTTCACTGTAAAAAAAAATCCCCTTTACAGACTGATTATCTCAGTTTTTATTCGTAAGAGTACAATATCCGAACAATTTTCAATATTAATGTTAGCTTATCATTTAGATGCATGGATTGCATGGATTTTAGTTACATGGTGGCTATAATAACATATTTTATAAATAAATATTAATTTTAGTTTTAGACACTTTTTCAAGTGTTACATATTATATTTTCTTTAAGAAATTTGCCTTCTTTAATTATGTTCCAATTTATATTTAAATATATCATTCCGAGTTATTATTTAAATATATCTTTTGTTTGTAAAAGCTCATATAGGCTCACAATAAAAATAAATAAACAATGAACGTAAACCACCCTCGCAACATGACGACGGTATTGCATGGCTATAAGTCTTGCAGTCTGGGTCAAAATTTCAAAGCTGACATATTTATTGCGATGAATTATTTCATAAGTAACCCTGGAACTGGACCTGTTGTAAAGGTAATCCCTTATAGGCCTGACATATGTAAACGTGTGCAATGCAACGCTATGCGCGGTGGACATGGACATGAGATGCATATTGCTGCACTAACTGCGTTTAATTTACATTAAACCCACATTTCCGTCCTGGGAGAATATTGTTAGTTAATCATTTGGTTAGTTGCACATATTATAGTTAAATTGCTGCCTTGATAATGCGACTCAGTGAATTAGATGTGTTAGGTTTCTGTCGAATTGCGTATACTGTCTTTTTGACGACGCGATGTTTTTTATTTACTTCTACAGCGAAAATCGTTTTTGACTAAAAATGTTTTCACTAGTTATGTATTTTTAGGTGATTTATATTGGCAAATGATTTGGATGGATTTTTTTACATTAGTTCCACATTAAGGGTTAAAGGAGAAAAGTAATATTATAAATTAAAAGGAAAGCTGCGCCGCCGGTTTCATAAAAAACATAGTTTTGGATTTGAACCCAAAATTCCTAACTAAACTGAAAAATTATTTGTATTTTATTAATTTTTTTATTTATTGATGCAATATTTTTACATTTTATAATAAAACAAGCTTCCGCCCGCGACTTCGTCTGCGCAGTATTAGTACTTCGAGTAATCTATTTTCTTTTCCTAGGTCCCATCCAAAATTCACCTATTTATTTTAAATATGTATAATTCTTGATTCGATTCAAAGTATTAGGCGAGTACTTAGGCGAGTAATAAATTCACTAATTTAAATGTTTTCCAAAATAGAACAATCACTGCTTTGCAAAATGACATTCTCAAATTTTGACGATTTATATTAAACAATAATTATTATTTTCAATATATCGAAAATAAATAGCTGGCTTTATAAATTATAGCCTATATGTTATTCTGATGAATGAGCTATATTATTGTAAAGTTTCATTAAAATCCATTCATTAAATTTCGACTTAAAGAGTAACAAACATACATACATCCATGCAAACTTTCGCGTTTATAATATTAGTAAGATTCAATAATCTTGGCCTCACTAGGTGGTTTACCCGTGCTGTATAATAAAAAGGTATGTCAAATATGTAGCTTGGACAGGAGCTACTTTTTTTGCTTTTAAATTTTATTTTATATTTGACATAACTTTTGATTACAAAAATAATTTTTCAGTTTGGTCGGGTACTTTGGCCTCAAATCTAAAACTACGTTTTGTATGAAACTGGCAGCGCATCCGTTCCTATTAATAAAAAATTCTCTTCTTTATAACATCATGCAATAACAATAAGTAGTTTTTAATAATATATTGCAATGTAATATAAATGATTTACAGTTTAAAACCGCCATTTCACTGTACGGGGTGATAGGTAACGACCCTCGCAGCGTTCTCGAAGCCATCTTAATGGACAATACGTGTAATTGAAAAACGGTAAACATTTATGTCTCTCGGTTTTTCGACATTTATATAACCGTTCCACCATCCATTGAAAAATAGACCGAGCGTTTAATATCGCGTATTGATGGCTGTTAGGCGAATGGCGCCGTTGGCTTTTGACAGCGCGGGAAACGGGAACGTACTTAATCTATACGCCATTTTATGTAGTCTATGTCTAAGTATACGTTAATATTTATATTTAATGATTGGGGATAATTTTGTTGCGATATTTATTTATTTACAATTGCGACTGCAATAATTTTTGTACACAGATTTGGTTAAAAATCGGTTTGGGGGAGGTTATGGGGAAGCTGAGCTCGAATTTAAAGCCAAAATAAAAATTTTGGCAGCCATCTTGAATTTCTAGAGTTCTGCACTGATATGGATCAAATTTAGTACAGATTAGGTAATGGAGGAGCTGAACTCGAATCTAATGTCAAAATGAAAATTTCGACAGCTTTCTTGAATTTCTAAAGTTCTACACCGATTTGGTTCAAATTTAGTAAAAATTAGGTAATGGAGGAGGTGAACTCGAATCTTATGTCAAAATGCAAATATCAGTAGCCATCTAGAATTTCTAGAGTTCTGCACTTAAATGGTTCAAATTAAGAATAGATTAGGTAATGGAGGAGGTGAACTCGAATCTTATGTCAAAATGCAAATATCAGTAGCCATCTAGAATTTATAGAGTTCTGCACTTAAATGGTTCAAATTAAGAATAGATTAGGTAATGGAAGAGCTAAAATCGAATCTTATGTCAAAATGCAAATATCAGTAGCCATCTAGAACTGTTAGAGATTTAATGGAGTACAAACCTTTAAATATAGACAAAAACATTTTAGATAAAAAAAGATTACACGTGGTTTTTGGTTTTAACGAATTTGTTTTGACACGATTGTTGCAGTGACGGCTGTTTTTAGTTAAAAGTTTAGCTATATTCCACAATAGCTCCACACAGGAGGATCCGAGGAAAATAATTTCCCTCAGGACCTGGGGGTGCTGTGTGGAGGAAAGTAAGGAAAAGAAATTCTGGAAAGGAAAATTGTATGCGGAGTAAGTAGGAATCTGGGGTACAGTGTTTTCCAGGAGTGATGGACGCACTAATTCATCCCTTCAACTGCGGTGCAAGGTGATGGGTCGAGAGAGACCGGTTGGAGAGATCAATAGGCCTCCCTCAACTGGACTCTCTCGATCCTGCTTGCCACGCAGAACATGGGAAGATGTACCCGCCGCCAAGACCTAGGCAATCCTCACCCCTTGAACTCAGGCACCCCTGCCAAGTCATCAAACGTAGCGAACCATTTGGGGTGACCTATGGTGTGTAGAGGTGTTAGTTATCCAATAAATGTTTCCCGGGGCGGCGGTATCCATATCCGTTCCTAAATAGTGCTAATGTAATGCAATAAATCAGGGTAGTCAATAAGGGAATAAATGATTTTAAAATGAAAAAAATATAAAGTAATTAGATATTATGGAAAATGGCTGAGAAGCAACGAAAAAGTACAAATGGAGCAGAAATTAAGGTTTTTAAAGTGGTGCTTGGTGAAATGATACTATATATTTATATATATATATATATATATATATATATATATATATATTTGTATTTATTTATTTATTTATACTGCGTTTTTACAGATGTTCGCACTTACGTGAGAACATCCAATTATAAAAACTCAGTTATTGTACAAATAGAGACATCCAATTACAAACAATCTACAATTAAATACAGATACATACAATTAAATACAGAAACATACAATTAGAAAAACAGAAAAGTCACAAATAGAAAAATTTAAAAAAATAAGTAATAAAAAAAAATACAAAATTTTATACAAGCTCCTCAAGTAACATATATTACAATGAGAGGCAAGAGACATCACAATCACGAGAGGCATGCAAAGAGAGGCAATTGACACAATATAATTAGTTAAACATAATTTTTAACAGCCCCAGAACTTTTTTTCTGAATCCGTACACATTATCGACGAAAATATCTACTTCGGCACACTCTATCTTGTTATATAGTCGACACATCTGGGTCAGAGGGCTAAAGTAGGCTATATTATTTTTAAATGTGTTCAGGTGAAAAGTGTTATGGCGTCTTAAACAATGGGAATTGGGGACATTTATTTCAATATTGCTAAGACATAGTGTAGTATCAAGATGGCTGTGAAGGTAGTATATATATATAGTAATGACCGGTCAGTTTCCATCCAGGCATTCCCACTCTTTTATAAAATAACTAGCGAGTTTCCGGCATGCGTTGCAATGTCACTAAATAAAGAAATTATTTCTCCCTGCGTATCCTTTCCCATTTTTTTCCCTTTCCTTCCCCTCCTGCGTCGCCTTCCATCTTCCCTACCTTTCCCCCTCCCGGATTACTCTCCCCTTCCCATCCTGCCGCTAAACTATATGAAATACACCGACTGTTCAAACAACTCGTGATTCACCCATTGCAATATATTTATACAAATTTCATAGCGCCAGAGCTCACTATTATATATGGAAACCATCGCGGGCATGCGTACATCAAATCTCCAAAGTTTCAAATCACAGTCGGAACAATGGTTTAGGAGCGCGTAAGGGACAAACAACGAAATATTCATTTTTATATATTAAGATTTTTGCCGCATTTGGTTGTGTTTACTTTGATAATATTTGCCTAAGTAATTCACATTTCTATTAGAATCTTTTTGTAATTAGATTTTTGAATGTATTGTCAAAACGATTAAACTCGTTTCGACAAAAATTGTCTTTTTAAAATGTCGATCTAAATTTCACTTTTGTTTGTTTGACTGAATATACATATGAATAAAGTTGAGTCTTGGAAGTGGAAATTATCCCATTCCCGAAATCCGATAGAGCTGAAACTCGGCAGACAGAATTGTTATCAATGACGATGCATTTAAAAAAATTTATTTAATTTTTTCCCAAATTTAAATTTATTCCCAAAATTTTTTGTTGCATGTTTTGAGGATTTTACGACCATTATGCTAGGCACATGCTCGTGTCGTGGTGGTCGACTTTCTTTCAACTTTTGTTGAAATTCTGAAAAGTGCCCAGTTAAACCAAGAACAAAATTCATATTTTTTTATCTTCAGTTCCGTCTTTCTAATTCTATCAGATACAAACAGTAGAATAACAAAACGGGCATGTCTTAAATGACGTATCTATTGCATGAATGCAACTAGCTCCTTTCATGTTACGAGTATTTCTTGTTCTCTTTCGGTATCCAATACTAGAAAATACTACTTAAACGTTTTTCTTCTCCATTGTGAGTTTGGAATAACAGTCGGACAGACTGACGTTCAGACGGAAGCAGCGCTGTCGTAGGAAAGCTATTCGATGTGTATGTGAACTCAGTGGCGGAACCCAGCCTGGCTGGGCAGCCGCCTTGGGACTGGAATTTATCAATTTAATTTTTAAAATAGTTGTGCCAACTAAGCTATCATAACTCTACATGTACTCTGGTGAGTTTGTACGAGTATTGTATGACGTTATTTGACAATTATTAATCAATCACAAATATTTTACATATAACATATCTTCAAAATACCATTTGACTTACACCACAATATTAAAAAAAGTGGTGTTTTACAAAGTATTTTTTTTTCATTCAATATTATTTTATTTGTTGAGTGCTCGACTATCACTTGAATTTTTCCATGATTTTGATCTGTTATTGTCAATAGGTACATTTGAATTAATTTTCAGAATTTCAAACGTTACTAATTTGTCTAAAAAAGGGTAAATCGTGTATTTTTATAATGGTATATATTATGAATCGTTTAGTTCCAAAACTCTTCCTAATAGATTTTCATACTTTTGAGTAAATCAAGAAAAACGTTTGGGCTGATGAGTTTTCAAGATTCCAGTTTTTTTTTGTTTTGTTGAGAAATTAATAGAATAAGCATGACAAAAATCAACCAAATGACCAAAATTTGTATGGAAAGAAACTGGTGATTTTTTTGAGTTTGTTGAAATGCTGACTTTTGATTAAAAATTATTGAGTATTTTGAACTGAAAATTTTGGAAGGTTGACATTTAAACACGATTTATAAAGAAACTAGGAGGAATTTGGAAATGATAACAACAGCATCACATTCCTGGTTGGAAAACACAAAGTATGCCATTTACAACTCATTTTCAACAAAAAATCATAAGGGAGGATATTGGAACTCAACGATTCATATGTAAGTTAGGTTGACTTCTTCAAATTGTCTTGATCCTACTTAGGCGTGCGCGTTCAATCCTATATTAGCCAAGACCTGCATCATTTTATGCTAAACATCATGTTTCCATTACAATGATGGTAGCAGTACAGGAAAACAAATGTTTTCACATTATTCGTAGCCTGGGAATATGTGTCTTTCTTATTTCATTCCAAAGATTGAACTTACATGATCCAAATTCTAAAAATATGTGTATATAAATTATAGGTAAACATTACGAAAAAGGTTTGCTGAAGATGACCTACGCCACCCGTGAGTCGGCTATTCCTCGCAAAGCCACTGAATACGTAGAATATAGCGTGTGTATTGTGGATTATTTACAATGGATATACGGTTTCCTTGTAAAAATAATAAACTGTACATAAGTACCCTTATTGCAATTTGTACGTTGTGTATTTGTAAGTGAGGGTGTGTTATTTTGCAATTGCTCGTGTCTAAGGGGCGCGCGCTTTGGACGGGGCTCTGTTTGCTCATAACTCATGTTGAAGCTCCCGGTGTCTTTATTTGCAACCAAGTACTGACATCTAGAGAGCTTTTTAATTTGCTGGATATAGAAATAGTAATTTGTGAGCTACTGGTCTTCTTTACGACTGGTGACGTGGATTTACATTTTTTTTATTGTCACACCACGCAATGGTTCTACTGTCTGAAGGCAGTTTGTAGTACCTACATGATAATCGCTTTATTGGGTAAATTAAAATAATAGGGAAAAGAAAGTAGAAAAAAATTTAATCGTATTTAATCGTAATTTACGAATGCAGTTTTTTAATTTTTTTAATTTAAATAAAGTTAATAACATGCGATTTTGTATGCTTGTCTCACTAGGATATACCTGTATCGAGACAGACATACAGGTACATAAATGTATACAAACATTTAAATTTCTGTACAATAAAAAATAACCGTAATTTTAAATGTGGGTTAATCTTATAAAGAGTTGTGATTTTACAAATGTATGAAAATATGATGTTCAATTGATATTAAAATAATAATTATATACGTTAGACTTTGCATGATTCTATTATTTTATTTTATTTAATATGGGTTAGGTCATACTTAAATCGCTCTTCTTGTCTACGTGCAATTTGTTTTACAGATGTTTGCGATAGTGGGACGCCCTATTCTAGCAATCCATTTCTTTATTTCGTGTTTTAATTCGGTCATTGTTTCTTTTTGTCTAATCGTAGCTGGTAGTGTATTGTGTAGTTTGCAAGCTATGTATTTAAAATGTCTTTGTAGTAAATTTTTTATGTTCTAATTTTTGTTATTTGATTTTAATGTTATTTGGTTTTTTGGTGCTTCCCACTTTTATTTAACCAACCCAATGTTTCGGTTACATTCTTTATATATTTTTAATATTTCTCCTTGCCTGACGCGTATAATGTATCTGACAAAATCGCCTGAATACTAAGGAAATTAGGTATGAATACGATGTATTTGGAGTCTAGAGTAAGATCTAAGACCTCCTGAGGTCTACAAATTTGCCCTTTAAAGCAGATGGGACCTAAATAAGCTCCTAAAACAAACAAAGTCAAACCCCAAAAGTCAAACCACACAATTCTGTTGACCGTGAGAATCTTAAATCATGCTTGATTAATAGAGCCACTTAAAGCCTACTTTAGATTGAATAGTGGTTGTATAAAGTACGGTTATTTTTTTTATAAGAAACACTCTCTTTTTAACTTTTGAAGGTGATTCCCATCAATGTAATACATCATTGAAGAAGAAGACAACAATAATAATCTATGAGAAATAACTACTGCATGAATTTATAACAAAACAGAATAAAAGATGATTCGATCCTCGCTTCCGTATGTTTATGAAGAGGGGCGAGTTTATCGGACGTAGTGTTTATTATGTACACACTGTGGAAACTAGAATGGCGCTACTCACGATATTGGCTATACTGAAATACTGTTTCAATGGAGTTATTCCTTTGTCTAACCTTGTCCATTAAACGCATATTGTTTCAAAGGTCAACAGCGAAAATATACACATGCCTAATTATTACAATAACGTTTTTATATTTTAACTTATTGAATTAACAAACGGCTTTAATAAGAAAAAACTGTCTCACCGAATATTTACAAACAAAGAAATAAATGAAAAGTACTGTGTGATTCTGAGGGCCTACTTCCAATAAGAAGTTTTCTTTGGTATATTACTATAATGGATAATGATGGAGAAAGCAATACAAAAATACAATTACAAAAACCGATTGTTGCATAGTCAGACCACAAAATTCACTGAAAATCAGGGTCTTAATTTATTAATACTCCACGGATAAAAAATAAGTATGGAAGCCGAACGCTTAAATACTTAAGGGGCCGCTCTCCCAATTTCTACCGTTTTCTTACATGTTTTCCTTAAAGTTTTTAAGCTCTTAAAAAAATGTTATTCTTTAAGATAGTATCTATACATTCCCCATCCCGAAACTGAAATTATTTGAAATTCCCTCGATAGAAATAAATCGCAAAGCATGCTCTAAAAATTATTATTTACACGTTTGTTTCTGTTATTTTACAAGTTATATTATGTATGAAAACATTCACAATTTTTCCTTAAATGCTACTTGACACAGCCCCAACAAGATTTTTGCTCTTTTTCAAACGAGTCGTATTTTATTAAACATTTTCACAATTTTCGCATGAATTTTATGGTTTTAAATGTTAGCGCGCTCGCTCCCACGTTCGTATTGTCGTATCTCTCCACCTTCTTCGTTTTGAGCGGGTCAACACGGCCCCAATACCAGAGATTTTCAACAATCACAATATTTTTTTTAAATTGCAGAATAATATCTATCTAATAGTATATTTGAACATCTCAATGTACCTGCCTAAATACTTTGTTTTTTTTTTTTAAATAATATTGTTTTATTATACATGTATTAAATATTAAGAAATATTATTTGGTAGAACCTACAGACAATCTGTTATCCTACAGACAAAAAATTGCACTAAATACATTTAAAAAACCTTAGGTGTGTGCTTTTTCATAACATTTTTTGTTACTACTTGACTTTCCTGAAATTTTACATGTTTTTTCTTGTTGAATGATTGAAAAAAAGGAAATAATGTCGATAATAGGTCGAATAGTTGATTAGTCAGACATTTCTAAATACTAAGTATAAATGCTCATAATTAGTATTTGGAGTGCTCAATGCTCGCCAAAAATTGAATATGAATCTCACCACAAATTGAATATTATTTACAATAAAAATATGTAAATTTGTTTTAGATCACTTTTATTATTAGATATATATATATATATATATTTATAATGTAAATTATAGCGAGCCACAAAGTTAATGCTTATTACGAATATCAATTAAGTTTATTTATTGAAATGTTGTATGAAACAATGTTAATACTAATATTTTCTTACATTAGCACCATACAGGAGGCTCTGAAGAAAATTATTACCCTCAGAGCCTATGTCATCTTGAGGGATGCTGTGTGGAAGGTCTTTTAAGAAAGGGTAGGAAGTTCTGGGAAGGAAAAAGTTAAGAAAGGAGGGTAGAAATCTGGGGTTCAGTGTGTCCAGATAATCTGCCGCCAAGACCTAAAAAATCCTCACCCCGTGTACCCAGGCTCCTCTGCTAAGTCACCAAACGTAGCGAACCACTGGAGGTGACCCATGTCAGAGTTGTTGGTTATCCAATTTCGTTAGAATGAGTTCCGTAACTGCTTGTTTAATATAAAATAATATAAGTCGTAAATGAGGATGCAAAGTTTCTCGGTAACAAACACCTGAAATTTTATTTTTTAGTCGTTCGAGGGTGAACGGGGGTGCGATCATTCTTCAAAGTGAAATTTGATACAGTTGAGAATTTTCAACTGTTTCTCCTGCGCAAAAAATGTAATGAATTCTCTTGTAACAAACTTCAGGCACCCGACGGAATCGCTAAATAACATGAGCCGTTGAGAAAACTTCAGTTCATAATATAAAATATTTTGTGTAGGCGAATACTGTTAGCGTTTTTAAGTGCATAGCAAATTTGATAAATTGTATGAAATTTCTTTATGCAGGCAAATTCAAATTTAAACACGAAGGCCCTTACTAAAATACATCTATTTTATTTTTATACCACTGATATACAATCTACCTAGAGTTATACTAACATATAGTTTTTACTAAATTTGCCAATAATAGGTAACCAGTAACCTTATGTAATTTTAGATGACATTATTTAATAGTTTTCTTCCCTACCCAAGCCAATCAACCATTAAGATATTATTGAACCGATGTACGGGATGTAGGACATTTTATATATTTTAATATTTTAATAATGAGTATATAAGCCAATTCTGATTAAATAGTTGTGTAGTTTTATTTTTAATAAAAATATTACCGTACATAAAAGGTTGCTTATCAGCTGTGTAAAATTTAAAACACATTTATAGGTAGGGCTGGGAGAGTTTTTAATGTTTACTGATAATATTCCTGGTAGCGCAAGATAGAGACATATTCACCAGAGTGATCGCCAACCTCGGGGGTAGCTGATAGGGCATACGAAGATAAGGACGTGATAATAAAAAACGATAGAAATATTTTATAAGGATACTTCGACTGCTGAATTCAAATATAAACATACCTGTTTGTAATCGTGGATTTAGTTTTATTTTTGCATTAGTTCCACACAGGAGGCCATGAGGAAAAAAAATCCCTCATGGCCTTTGGAAATGTTGTGTGAAGGGGATTTTTAGGGAAAGGAAGGAGAGGAAGTTCTGGAAAGGAAAAGGGTATGAAGGGTGGGAAGGAAACTGGGGGTCAATGTGTTCAGGAATAACGGACGTGTGAATCCGTCCCTCGAAACCCAAGAGTTAGTCTAGGTTAGGTCTCCCTCAACTAATCTCTCCCAGTCCGGCATGTCACGCATTCGCCGCCAAGACCTTGACAAACCTCGCCCCATGCACCCGGGCACCCCCGCTAAATCATCAAACGTTGCGAACCATATAATATGATATATATTTTTTTTATGTGAATACCTCACAAGAGTCCCAACTGCTCCCGTCTGGAGCCAGTGAGACTATGGAATCCCCAATTCGCGTATGTTGTGAGACGGAAGATAAGTGGGTAGGGGAAGAAGATGGGGAAAAAGGAAGGTGGGGAAGCACCTGGCTATTCCGATCTAGTCACTGAACACGGTTATAGCTATTTCAATTAACGTTTCAATTCTGAATGGTGGTCTTACATCAGGGCGATACTCTATCTTCCACTCTGGAACGTGCCGTAAATATTCCACGTGACCTTTAAATATCTAGTCAGAAGCCTTGCCCCTTAACCACGGTGGCCGTCATATGTCATATAACCTTGGTTATCCAATAAATGGTTCCCGGGGCGGCAATACCTACCTACCCCCTCCTTCCAAACATAGTTTTCAACTCGGCCATGCAAAAAAAGGTTATGTAACATATTTATAATGATTTCAGTAGTCCAGTGATTTATACCGTTGCTTCATGAGATTCCGAGTTTGTATGCTTTTGAATATTGTGTTATCGACTTCTGTGTTCCATGAAGCATCGATTATTTTGCTGATAAGTAATGCGGAAACGGTTAAAAGTCAAATGTCAGCTATGTCAACATAAAAAAAAACTACAGCTGCAACTCGTAGGTTCTTTTGCAAAAAAAGTGGTCGACCAATTCATCACGAATATCGATCAACAGTTTTTTTGCATCAGTCTGTGTTACCAAGTGCCACAGAGCTGAAGTACAATTTTCTCATTGTAGCTTTGCAAGTTGCAATGTGTGTTTTAGACTAACGCCAGTAGCTACGATGAAGGGCCGAATTTATTTTCTTAAAACAATCCTTTAATATTGTAGTTGCTCTTAATGTCCTTGTTGACCCTCGTGTCTTGCTACGTGGCAAATATATTCAGCTTGTTAAAATCAGCCTATTCAGATAGATTCACTGTCGTTAAAAAAAAAATACTGGGCCTATAGGTACTAATAACTGTTATAACTGTTTTATAGAGAACATGAAAAAATAAATAAATAAATAATAAATAATACCTACTCAATTATTTCGTTTACTGCTGAGATTTTTTTCGGTGTTTGGCTTATTGGATTTCGACTGTATGACGTTTTCTGGATAGTTCGAATCTATTAATAATATAGTATATAGTTCTAATTAATCCAAAAATGCATAATTCATTATGTACAACATTTAAAGAGCCCACGTGTCAAAATCTTACATCTAATAAAAAATATATCAAAACTTGGCTATAAAACATTGAAACACATAGTTTTTTCTTATAAGTTCTATAAAACCCATTATTTTTTTATATTTATCATTAGACACTTTGAAAGGAGAAATATTATATTGATTGCTATGTTTTTGATTTTTAATTACACTTATAACATAAATTATTCTTTAACTTTCACAAATGCAATAATAACAGTACAGACTATTATTATTCTCTATTTTTATGGCATTTATACAGTTACTCTTTTTTACCTTAAATTATATTTGATTAATAAATCTTTACTTTAACCATAAAATTATGATAAAATCAATACTATACCCACGCTCAGGCATTTGCCTTTGTGGGAATTTTTTATTCCTACATTATTAATTAAATATTTTATATACCTTTCATTATTTTATATACCTGTATTATATCAAAAATATTCAATAAAAAAATTAAAAAAACATTATTTAACCTTTCTAATATTCGCATTGTGGTCCACTGGTGGGAAGTAATGGATTTTTTCCCCACAAAGTCCCTCTGGACCATTTTTATAGACTTCGGCAATTCTTATAATAATTGCACTATCCTGAAGTATTTACCGTCGTCGTTGTTACTGTCTGTATTTTAAGAAAAGGGCCATCACCGTTTATTAAATTAGTGTTCTTTATACACAGAGAAAAATGTTATTCTAAAATACGATCATTTTATTCGTAAAAACGGTTAAAAATGGGACGGAAGTTCTTACGAACAAATTATTGTATATATAACAAATAATTATATAGTGTTTCAATGTTCCCGCCAATAAACATTGAAACCCTGTTAATTTGTTCGTAAGTCCCGTTTTTAACCGTTTTTACCATTAAAATGATCGTTTTTTCGAATAACATTTTTCTCCGTGTTCTAGAATCGTTCCTAACCCGCTTCTGGTAAAGTAAACATTGCTTCGCTGCAGAAGTTTTGCTTGTTTTTCACACCTCTTCTTCGAAATCCATCGATCAACTGCTGCAAGGCTCTTTGTTTGTTTGTGTTTTTATTGGCAAAGCTTCAGAGAGATAGCTCGGATTTCAGCGCTGCCAATAGGTAAACGCCAAATAACGAAACATAAAAGGATTAACATTAAAACGCAAGGTGGAAGATAAAGTCAAATTTATTCATTTTGTTTGTTTTACGGCTTTAATGTAAAACATTCAATCAGTTGCAATGGAAATATTTTTGGGTTAGCTGCATATTTGTGTTATAAGCAGCGCTTGAGGTCTGTTTTTTTGTTTGTTTTGATTTTAAATTTACTTATGTGGGCCAGAAAATCATATCACTTCGAACAGATAAGAGGCTAGACTTTGAACTACACGCGGAACACCCGCGTCTGTCATTCTGTCCCGCTCACAATAAGCTCACGCACACTTACAATACATGCGAATGCGAAATGTGCGAATGAGACAACCCTCAAATTTACCTACAGAAACCGCTCGAAAAGAGGTTTATGGAGAATACACTTTTCTACACCGAAACTTTCACGAAATTGAAATTTAAAAAAATATATATATTTTAGAAAGAAGAAGCTACGTCGGCAGTTTTTTATAATTTTATAATTCTTTATGAGAGTTGAGTTAGCAGCACTTTTTCCTTAAATAATATTTTTTGATAACTCGTACATGTTTGACAGTGAATGTTTACGTTAATACGAAACGCATCGAAAATTTGAAAACATATCGACATAGTTTTCACCCTCTAGAAGGCAGTATAAAAAAATATATTCATTTTGTGCAATTTTCGATGTAGAAAAGTGTTTTTTCCCGGGCGTCCTTTTTGTATGGGCCGAAAAGCGAAGTCTATCATCTTAATGGTTAAAAAACCTTTTATCAAACTTTTATAATTTGTTTCTTCAATCTTCGAAAAATTACTTTGTCGCTTCATTTTAATTAAATGAAACAAATTATTTAGTGTAAACCACTATATATTCACAAGTTATAATATCCTATGTACATGTTTCAAAACCGATGGCTTCTTCGTCAGGATAAATATTATGATTGATATATTTATGGTGATGGATGTTGTAATGCTGTCCGAAACGTTGGCTATATAAGGAGGTAGCGCAACACGGCGTAACACCCCAAAAATAAATAACAAAAATACTTTTACTCCTGTGAATCTAAAATCACTAAGAAATGTGTTAATAACGATACAAATTAAAATTAATTAAAATTGAGATTATTTCACTCGCGATATCATGCACCCGGTAGAAATGGAGTCGATGTGAATAGGTCACGCTTTTAGCTTCCCGAGAATATTATTTTAAAAGCATCGTATGCACTTGCCGTCCCTCTCCCCCTAGTGACAATAAGTAGGCGTAAATAAGACAAAGGGCTGTTACTCTTCGACTGTGGAACCTATTTCCAATGAACACATACATTCATTGCTAAGTTTTATTATTGCACCCAACTCTCGCTGCGTTACCTATACCTGTAATCTATGTCCACATTTCTTGTAACACTCTAGACTCTAGTGTTCTAGACGCATTCTTTAAATATATGTAAGTAAAATAGCAGAGTAAATATGGATGAAATAATATTCTCATACAAAATAGACTCGGTTAATGGACGATTGGCTTATACTGTAATTATCTGCTATTGGTTGGGTTGTTGGCGAAAGATTCACTTTGGGTTAAATATCTCAAATTGGCACTCTCTTTGGGATATTTTTTATATGTATACCGCACAAGAGACTTCAACTGCTCCCGTCTGGAGCGGGTGAGATCATAGCATCCCAATTGGGGTATGTTATAAGGCTGAAGGTAGTGGGAAGGGGAAAGAGATGGGACATATGATGGTTGGGAAGTACCTGGCTATTCAGATCTGTTCACCAAACACGGCTGAAGCCATTTTAAGCAACGTTAATGGTGGTTTTACACCAGGGCGAAACAATGGTTTTCAATTTTCATAAATTTAAATAATGTATATACATACCTATTAACACAAACGTTTTCAGAAATAATATTTTGACATGTTAGGTTTGTTAAGGTATATTTTAAACATTGGATTTATTATGTTAAAAATTTCGATATTATTTGTATATTCTCTTGCTCCTATGTAGGCGAGGAATGGGCGAGTTTGGTAAATAGTTTGTTTGTGAACAGTAACAATGAAATATGTCCTTATGCCTAGTGTGTCGAGTAGGTACACTTTTATTATCTAAAATCAGAAGTTCGCAACAGTCGAGCTCCGAGTTTACGTTGTCGATCCGATGTAATATTATATAAGTACGATACAAGTACAAACGGAGAAAAATTTTATTCTAAAATACGATCATTTTATTCGTAAAAACGGTTAAAAGCAGGACTGAAGTTCTTACGAACAAATTAACAAGGTTTCAATGTTTATTGGCGGGAACATGTAAGAATAATTTGTTGGTATTCATAATTTCGTACGTATACCAACAAATTATTCTTACATTTTCCCGCCATTAAACATTGAAACACTGTTAATTTGTTCGTAAGAATTTCAGTCCCATTTTTAACCGTTTTTACGAATAGAATGATCGTATTTTAGAATAACATTTTTCTCCGTGCACTAATACATGACACTTTATCCGACATTTATTTTTATTTCCTGCCTGATATTGTGTAGTTTTCAACCTGTAAACGTTTTGATTGAAGCAGTTTCCATATTTTTACACAAGATCAACCATCAATCGTGTGTAATGTTGAACATAAATAACTTATTAGTTATTAAATATCGGTATATTAGCCTAACACATTGCATCATAATGTTGTGATCAACCATCAACCATCAAGATCAACCATCAATCGTGTGTAATGTTGAACACAAATAACTTATTAGTTATTAAATATCGGTATGTTAGCCTAACACATTGTATCATAATGTTGTGATCAACCATCAACTATCAAGATCAACCATCAATCGTGTGTAATGTTGAACACAAATAACTTATTAGTTATTATATATCGGTATGTTAGCCTAACACATTGTATTATAATGTTGTGATCAACCATCAAGTACAACCATCAATCGTGTGTAATATTGAACACAAATAACTTATTAGTTATTAAATATCGGTATGTTAGCCTAACACATTGTATTATAATGTTGTGATCAACCATCAACCATCAAGATCAACCATCAATCGTGTGTAATGTTGAATACAAATAACTTATTAGTTATTAAATACCGGTATGTTAGCCTAACACATTGTATTATAATGTTGTGATCAACCATCAAGTACAACCATCAATCGTGTGTAATGTTGAACACAAATAACTTATTAGTTATTATATATCGGTATGTTAGCCTAACACATTGAATTATAATGTTGTGGTATGTTATATAAATCAAATTCATCCTTAACGTATCTCCTGAAATTCAATTGGTTGATACATCCCTTTGTAACGGTCCGTATCGTTTTCTGATACTGAAATTGTAGTTCGCCGTACATTTCCTATGAGGTTTCAATCTTCTTCCATGCTTCGTGCTCAATAATTCCGATATGGGGAATGAAATCCATGCATTATTGACCCCGCATGGATACTGCCAGTGAGCCCCCACTTCTTCTCATGTCTTCCCGGCTCTTACTGTGAATCTTATGTATCTACTTCATACGGGAACACTATTCTAGAGGCTGTTGGGTATTTTAAGTCTTAAAATGGATGCCTCTGCTATTATTGAAAACCCAAACAAGGGAATTGTTTCGTTCTATACGTTTTATGAATTTGCCTATTTCCGAATAAACATACGTTTTCGTTTTAGTGCTTATACAAAGCCATTTTAAGCAACGTTTCAATTCTGAATGGTGGTCTAACACCAGGGCGATACTGAGAGTATTTTCCACTGTGGAACGTACTGCTAATATACTATATATATTTCTTCAAACTTCGCAAAATCACTTTGAGGCGTCATTTTGAATTAAATTAAAACAAATAACTTTGTTTAAACCACTAATATAATCACAATTACCTACATGTTTCAAAACCGATGGTTTCTTCGTCAGGGTAGTAAATAAATAAATAAGTAAAGGGTTAAAAATTTTACACACAAACTCAACAGATTTACAAATAGCAAACTTAGAAATTTTAGAAATTATAAAAAGTGTTAATAGTAAATTAAATATTATTAATAACCAAATATTTTTTTAAAATAGCCATCTCTTAAATTTATTTTCTTATTAATAATTATATTTAAAATAATTTATTTTTGTTGTTTAAACATCTTTATTATGTTTTGATAATTTATATAATGTAATTTTTCATATTTTTTAAATAATTTTTATATTTAATTTTAAATAATTGTTTTTTACGATATTTTTAATTAATTAATCACCTCTCTCTAAAATATTTTTGTCCATAGTTCTTTTTAGTCTATACTTGTTTGTTTTGTTATTAATGTCATTACTACCCTGACGAAGAAACCATCGGTTTTGAAACATGTAGGTAATTGTGATTATATTAGTGGTTTAAACAAAGTTATTTGTTTTAATTTAATACTATATATATATTATTTTTAATTAATTCATTGTGAAATGAAACAAATTCATAAAGGGACTTAGGTTTGTCCGTTTGGTGAAGTTTCTATAAACCAATTTATAAATAGAAGGAAATAAAATAAAGATGTTGTAATTTTTTATGCTGGACGAGAGCCTCACGCAACCACCACGAAGTCAAAAAGTAGCAAAACGATGAACGTGCAATTATTGAAGTAGAGTTGAAATAATAATTTTCAACAGTGAGTGCTTGGTGTCGCCATACTAATGAAAAATATTTAGCATAAAGAAATTTCTAGAATATTATGCCAAGCTTTAAGCTATAAGTACATATTTATTATTAAAATCGATTACATTATCTGTAAGGATGCGGTTTTGTATAAGCTCCGAAAGATAATATCAATAAACACGTAAACCAGAACTGCGAAGATTGCTTTTGATGTTTCCTCACTACACGAATGCGTACACTAAATTTAAGTGTTTTTTTTTCTGTGTATAGATAGATCTTCTAGGCCTCCCAACTCCTGCAAATACACTTCATCAAATTTCATCCTTGGGTATGGTATAAGGTAAAACAACTTTATCTTTTATACCGGGTAACTTTTCCACAATCGAAACTTTCCCGGGCAACTCGATGAAAAAGTTAAGAGGGTTATTAATCAACTTTCGGGATGTTCTTTTAGAACTAACCTCGCCACACGTGAGTGAGTTTTACCAATAGACTAGCCTTAGCCTAATTTTTTTAGAGTATTTTATATAAATAATATGAACTACAAATGAAAGATAACAATGCGATGCTTACTCGTGATTTTCATATCTCCATTTATCTTTTAAACCGATGACATAAAATTCATCCCAAAAAAACAAAGTTTTTATATTATAATGCACCTATTTTCAAATGTCTTTGATTTGTCTGAGGATTGTACCTTTCTACCCAGGAATAGGAGTCAACCTCGCTACCAACTGAGCTAAATTCAGTTGCGTAAGACCGATAATTATATCGTATATTAACTGATGCATTATCATGTAATTTCGAAATCGAAATACGTTTGCATGGTTCTGCGTCATTGCCACCAAAAGTTGATAAAATGCATTGTCATCCACAGAAAGGCTATCTGATTTTCAGCGTGATCGGATGTCGGGAAGTGGGTTTACTTCCATTTACAAGACCCGCTTAATTCATACATTCAATCAAGAAAACAAACGTGAAATTCAAATACTTAAGTGTATTTAAAAATCACTGAGTTATGGTGAAGAAATCTATTTATTTTATAGAAAATTGATTGCTTGTTACATTAAGGGGGTAAGGTTTTAAAACCTATTTAAAAAAATTCTGAATGAACTACATGTTCAGAGTATTTATTCAAAATTTCAAGTAAATCGGAGCAAAACTAACGAAACAGCGTTTCAAGCGACAAGCCCTTTTGGATTTTCGACCGAATTTTCGAGTATCAAAAACTTTAAATCGATTTTCTCGCAAACAAATTTTTGAAGTTTATGAACATCATTACTCAAAATGTCCTTAACCGATTCTTTTGAAATTTTGTACTATTTCCACACATAAATCAACAGGTAAGCAGGAAGAGTTTTTTTTTACCATTTTTTCCAATTTTTTTTCTTTTTTTAATAACAAATTCACCGAAATTTTTTTGCAAAAATCGCGTTTTTCAAATGCTACCAAAAATTAAAAAAACCTTTCTACCTGAGGAAACATATCACCTTTTAAACGTATTTCAATTTTTTGTTTCGGTTTATCAGGTAACGAGTCACGATGTTCACTACATAACAACTTTTTTTCGGTGCTTCTCGTTTTAAAACCTTACCCCCCCTGAACGTACTGATAATGTTGTGCCATTTTTTGCGAACTGACTATGCGGCCGGTAAGTTACAAAATAACACGTGTCATGTTTTACTTGGGATGCGGGTATGAGTACCGCCGGTCTGGGAATTATTTATTGCATAACCCATATCCATGCCATAGGTCTATTCTAGTTTCTGTAACGATTTTTTGGTTTAACTAACTAACTAACTAACTAACCATCACGCCGTTTCCCCGCAGGGGTAGGCAGAGAGGACGGACTGCCAAACAACTCGGTCTTGGCATACACTCCTCGCCCCATTCACATTCATACATCTTATCATACATGCTCTTCTATTATTCTGACTCTTGACATGGCCCGACTCAAGTATCTGATTCACTTGATCGTGCCATGTCTTCCTCGGGCGTCCTCGACTTCTTCTACCATTCACATTAGTATCATATATTCTCTTGACACTCCTTTCTTCGTTCATTCGCTCTATATGTCCAAACCATCTAAGCGTCCCTTTTTTAATCTTACTTATGACGCTCACATCGGCCTTGCATTCTTTTCGGATCTCCACATTCCTCACACGATCATACATGGTTTTACCACACATACGCCTCAGGGATCTCATTTCTACAGCATTCAGTCTACTTTCATCCTTTCTCTGCCAGTTCCATGCTTCACTGCCATACATCAGGGTAGGCACCAGCACTCCATTGTGAACTGCTAGCTTCGCTTCTTAGGACAGCTTTTTGTTTGCGCCAACAGCATTCAGTCCACCATTAATAGAGTTACCTGCATTTACCCTTCTTTCAATATCCCTATCAGGTGCTGATTTCTAACAGCATAGAAGATCTGCAGTCACTCGTATCTAGGATGAACGAAGTGTCTATGAAGAATGAGTTGATGATGAATGTAAGTCAAAAGTAATGGTGTTTGAAAGAGAGAGTACGAAAACAGTGTGCAACATAGTTGTGAATGATGAGTACTTAGAGCAAGTTGATGAGTTTGTGTATTTGGGAAGTATGTTTACGAGAGATGGGAAGGCTGATTTTTTGTTTAATATCAAAGATTTCGATTCATGAGCTTTTTCAGCGTTTTGTAAGAAAACAACTTATTTAAATAACTGAACATTTATTTTTCTTACATTTTTATTTATGCCTTTGTTATCATTGTGCCAAGGTTCACTTATGTCGCTATTATTGTCAATGTCCAGAATAGTTTTTCCCTCCCCAAGAAATCTTTTGTATGAGTATTAGAATATTCATGACTGGGTTGAGCCCAGTTTATCCATTTCGCTTTATTGTATTTCGTTTCTAAATAAACTTGGCATTATAATGTGAACCGTTTTTTTTTCAGTATAATAACCTAAATACAAAATATGTACATTAATTTATTTTTATAATTGTCATATTTATATATTTATTTTTATTTTAATTTTTAACTTTTTAACATAAAGAGTTAAACCTCAAATTATAATATTTTAAAAAGTTAAAAATAAAAATAAAAATATTTCATCCTAGACTTGCAGATAAAGACAATAGATGTCGCATATTAATAAAAAGTGATAAAATTTATCCTAAAACTATCTAGAGGGCATTTAGTTCGAGTTGAATCTTGCAATCATACATAAAGATAGCAGCCAATAAAAATATGCGATAAGAAAAATGAAAATAAGGTTGGTGGTTCTCAGTCGAAGTATGATACAGTTAAAAATGACCGAATCGGATAGGGATACGTTGGCGCAGTGGTCTATCGCGTTGGCCCGGATTGCCAGAGGTCCTGGGTTCGAGTCCCAGATGTATCCCGTATCTTTTTCCGATTTTTCTGTTTCGGATTTTCGATTGACTTTCGCTAATAATATATTTATTTGTTTCCAAGTTGTATTTTGTTCTCTGCTGGAGTATATAAAATCTTGACAATGTTTTTTTATTATTAATGTAATCATTTTGGTCTTTATTTTTGAGGCAAGTTTGGGTAGCAACGCCTAGTGGACCATTTATTGGATAACCAAAACCTCTGTCAAACCCAAGTAATTCACAACGTTTGGTGAATTAGCAGGGGTACCCGGGTTTATGGGTTTAGGTTTTTACGGGTCTTGGCGGTGGATGCGTCATTTATTTGTGAAATAACACCTCGGGATTTAATCCCGCGACCTCCGGATCGCTAGTCGAGAACCTTACCCCTCGTCCACGGAGGCTGTCGAATTGGCTGGCCACTTAAATGTGCTAGATGACTAGTTAAGATAGCATTCTGATAAAAATATTTTTTATTATTTTTAGCATTTATTTACATTAAATTTTTTTTATTTTTTATAAACCATCGTCCTCTTATTGAATAGCGGTCGCTCAGTTAGCCGGAAATGCGGTTACTCTGACCTGCCTAACAAAGCAATAAAAGCTCTTAATTAATGCGTATAATTTTTAGTATTGTTTTAATATTACTATACGAACTTTTCCCAACTTTGGAATGGTTTAAGACATATTATGCCTTATATTGGTTTCTCCATTTTACCTACAGTAAAACAAACGTTTTAACTATTGCAAAATAGTATGATAATCATATTTTATATACAATTTTACGAGTATGCCTGTTTTACGTAGACTTAAGCCAAATAAAATAAACAAACTTTCAAGGCGAGTACAAATCCCAGGAAACCATTAGATTTCATTCTTCGCATTTATGAATTGGTTGCCATATTGTTCTCTGTATTTCCTCCTAAGTGTTGTTTTCATCTTTGCTATTCAAAGCTGTAAAGTCAGTAAGTAACCTACCGTTATACGTAAACTATTATCTGCCGGTGAAAGCCTTCATTTCCTTGCAATTTCACTGAAAAGGTTAAGCTTTATTAAATGTGTATCTGTTTTAAAAGAGGCATTTATTTAACTTCGTGTATTCACTCACACATTTATAAATTCACAAAATTACATAACTGACAGAAGCTTCCTGCCATTTCAAAAAAATTCAAAATTTATGCAATAGCTCCAAGAAAATTCAAAATTCTTTCACAAGAAAGGGGTCAACTTTTGATTGTTTTGAATGAATCGCTTTTATTTAGAGTAAGTTCGTACTTGCACGTTTTAAGAAGTGTTATTGAAAAAATCTTTACTTCGGATTTATAAAAAATACGAGTTTGGCCGATTAGCTCGAATACACCTAGAAGAACAGCTGTGGTTTCAGAAATTCTCGAATTAAATCTCATACAAACTCAGTGAGTAAACTTTGTTTTGGTTCAAATCAAAAATACACAAATTGCGATGAAAACTAAAGTTGCATCCAAAGTATTTCATTTCCTTTTTTTTCACAGACAGTTTGTATTGTATTTTTTCAATGTTGGCTTCATTATTTAATTTATTATAGCTTTTTCGAGTATGAGATAATCTAAAAATGATACGTAAATGGCAGGTGAGTCTAAAATGTAATAAATGATTCCACATCTGCAAATATATCGGCGACCATTAAAAATAGCATCAACGATTTCGTTTTTGACGTTTTTAGATTTTCACGGCCAAAAGCATTTTCGTTGTTTGTATCGTATGTACACGGTATCGCTTCCAAGTAAATAAGCACACACTTAACACTAACAACTACACATTGGCGGATCTGTCGGATCTGCCCTGATGATGGACATTGCAACACTGAAACGTCGGCTAAAGAAGGAGGTAGCGCAACACGGCATAACACCCCAAAAAAAAACAACGAAAAAGATTTGGTTTTTGATTACGAAATCAGAATTGTGTGATTTTTTGTGCTACTACCCAAGAGTCAGGTGGTCTATTTCGCCGTTTCCATAACTGTGAAAATAACACACCATATAAAATGAAGGGGAAGACAAAGGTTGTGATGGTTTAGGGTTCTTTCGCCATATTTATTGGTATATTTTGGAACCACCAATCCTTCATTTTGAGTGAATCTTGTATTATGTTTATGGCAAACTCTTTCCCTGTACAAGGAATCAGACAATATAACAGATTGACTTAAAATAGTATTAAACAATAATTCTATAACAGATAAAACATTCAGAGACTTGTATAATAATTTAATGTTACTTCTGTGTTGATTGGCATATTTATGGATTAACAATTTTATAGGGGAGTTTTTAAAACAATCATTGACATTTTGTATTATGCAATTAGGTTTATATTTTCGTGATGTTTTTTTTTTTTTTTTACATTAGGTCAACACAGGAGGCCCTGAGGAAAATAATTTCTCTCAGGGCCTGTCACCTTTGGGGATGCTGTGTGGAGGGAATTTTTAAGGTAAGGAAGGAGAGGAAGTTCTGGGAAGGAAAAAGGTATGAGGGTTGGGTAGGAATCTGGGGTTCAGGGTGTCTAGATCATCCGCCGCCAAGACCTAGGCCATAAACCCCATGAATCCGGGCACCCCTGCTGAGTCACCAAACGTAGCGAACCACTTGGGGTGACCTATACCAGAGGTGTTGGTTATCCAATAAATGGTTCCCGGGCGGCGGTACCCATTCCCGCCTCCCAAATTGAAAATGTAGTCAGAAATGTGAAAGCCAACAATCGCAACGCAAATTAAATATGTGTTAGCTTCAGATTTCATACAATAATTTTCTTGGGTTCAATTAATTCTTGTAGGTTGTCCCGTTTTACAATGCATTTAGAGATACGGTCCACATGACCCACTGAGCTTACGTAAAGTAATACGTTCTGTATGTCAGAACCTTTTGATGACTAGGAACGTCCTGTTTATTAAAACCATCGTATCAGCTGGTTGAATTTAATATAGTTCTGTGCACAGCTTGATCCAGGCTTCCAAAGCGCTCAAATTTCACAGGGCATAAATGGAAATGGGGCCTTCGAGGGAAATTCCGGAGAAATGTAATATTTGCAGAAGTTTTGATTTTTGATGTTTTTACTTCATGATATTTTTAAAATGATTCCTGGAAGGAATACTAGATCGGTTTCACATCAGTGATAATTAAGGTTTATATACCTAACTGCCTTAATTTTTTTCTTGAAAATCCTGTGAAAATATTATTTACTATTTTTCGATTTTCAAAAAGTTTTGGTGATGCGACGTTATTTGCTGTTAGCGCAAATGATTTAACGATTGTATTTGATGAGATTATCTATTTAATTGATGTTATGCAAAGACCAAGTCCTTCTTTGGTCGATGATATTATGTGATTATTTTTAGATAATATCATTTGCTTATGGTCATGAAAAGAGGTTTGTTTTGGGAGATTGTTTTATTTTAATTGGATAGAGGTTTAGTGGATGTCCATCTGTTTGACTTTACAAGAACGCGTTACTGCTTTGCTAATATTATGGTTTTCGTTAGTTTAGATCGCTTTTGTAAAACCATTATAATAGAAATTCTAAGTAGGTACTTAACATAAAAATGTACGCGTAACAATTCCTCAAATTCTCGAGAAATTTTGTCATTTGCATTCAACCGGAATCCTTTAATCGAGATGATGGCAAGAATGGTAATAGTAAGATAATGGTAATGGTAAATAAGCACACACTTAACACTACAAATTCACATCGACGGATCTGCCGGATCTGCCCTGATGATGGACACTGCAACGCTGTCCGAAACGTCGGCTAAAGAAGGAGGTAGCACAATACGGCATAACACCCCAAAAACAAACAACGAAAAAGTAAGAAAAGATTTTATGAACAGTCTTTTTTTACTGCATGTATGCAATATACTCGTACTTACTTTTTTCATGTAACACCTCACAAGAACATTCTGTCTGTACAGTGTAAAGACAGGGACACTATATTGCCAAACGGTTGAGCATCGTTGTGAAGTGGATACTTGAAGTGACAAACGGGCAAATAGTAGTCAATTTTCTTTACGCATACGAGAACTTACAATGATTTTAACCCTAGATCACAAAACTTATTTTTCGATGCTTCTCACACACCTTCGTCACTTCGACTACGGTACTTAATAAAGGGGGTTTAAGGGTTTATTAAAATAAAATACGTATATATTTCTTTTTACTATTAATGATTAGTGTTTATTTATATTATTTCTTATATTTATATAAACAACAATATTCAATTTACTAATCAACTGCCTTATGAGTATATCATAGTTTTCATGCAAAATCAACAATTGTAACATTTTTAAAGTTATAACTAAATTTTGAAAAAAAAAATCAATTTGAATATCAAACAGAAAGACTTGAATGAATTAATAAAATAAAAATTTTGGTAAAAATCTACCAACTAATACATTTGTGACATACGTCAAGTTTATGTTTCGCAAAACGATTTTTTGCACTTGGTACAACTACTTTTAGCCATCCTTCGCTTCGCGGAGGAACATAAGGCACAACATTTTTTTTTTTTGGACAGTTGGTACATCAATTGTAAAAACAACTAATCTACAAAATAAAAAATAACCAAAACACACATATAAAAAAAATAAAAGTCACGTTATCACTAACCTTTGTCGATGCGACGTTGCTAGCCATGGTATCTGAATTAACACTCGTGGACCCCCCACACCGTCCGCCCTACCGACTGTGGCAGAGGCAACGCGCCGACTAAGATTAGCCAGAGTATGAAAGAATTACGGTCACGCGCGCAAAAGTTATCGCGGTTTTTTTAATCCTGCGTCGTCGATTCGACGAAGGTTTGTGATCTAGGGTTAAGCTAAATGAATAAGTTAGAGGCAATTAAAATGTGACTGAATAATATACTAAGCTTTCTGAAGATAACATAAATATTAACGATCGCAAATTGTTTCTATGTAATCACTACAAATAGAATAATTTTCATAAAGGAAACAGATCAAATTTTGTCACCAAATGGATTAGAATTTTTGTGACTAAAGAACTCTTCTGATTGGCTGATATCCCAGTATTCTAAGAATGGCGAAAAATTATTTCTGTATTACGCTCGTTTGCATCAATGAATACTTTCACTGTTTTTCCAATTGGTTTTTATTGCTTTCTTTCTTTCGTTAAGTATCCATCTTCTGTAATACAGCACAAAGCACGTCACTCCACTATATGAAAACGGAATCATTGCAAGTTTTACTCGTGTATAATAATAATTATTAAACTTCCGGCTGATCCAAACACGGGAACATCCGCTAACCCTGCACGTACCATTGTCTACTGGTACTGAGTACAGTCTCAACTACCCCCGCTGCGCATCTCAGCATGCAAGCCGGTTGCAAATACCGAATACACCCCATCGCGTGTAGAACTGTAGAAACCACCCCGGCTGTATGAAATTTCGCTTTGCAAACAAACAAATTTATTAAAGTAAAAGCTTGTGATGCAGCTTGCCGCTCCGAGTTCAAATACTCTGCTGGGACAATAATACTGTACGCTATGCTTTAATATTGTAGTTTTTACTCGCATCTCCTGTACAATATTGTAAACACGGTAATTCTTCCTTACTAATTAATGCAGGTAGTTTTTCGTAGTGATTACAAAACCAATAAGTCTTTCAAATAATTTCTTATTATCATTTTTTCATTACGGATGATGGCCGGGATCATACAGGAGTGTCACTAAAAGATAAGATAAAAAGTTCACGCACTCGTGGTAGCCTGGGTGTCACGGACATAAACAGTAAGCTAGAAGAACGACAGTTGAGATGGTATGGTCACATAAAACGGAGACCACCAGACCCCACAGTGAAGCAGGCAATGTCTATGGAGCTTTATCGGCAGTTATCCAGCGGAAGACCAAAGAACTTCTGGTTGACTCAATGCTCCAAAATCCTAAGTAGAAACGGCCTGGATGAAAGCGATACCCAGAACCGAAAAAGCTACAACCTGAGAACGAGGAGAGCCGACTCCAACAGCCTACTCAGGCAATGAGTTGGGACAGTGCAAGGAAGAAGAAGAAGATAATTTTTTCATTACACTGTTGGAATTACTGGTTGACAATGCAGTGAAATCCATCATAGTTATTGAATAGGTAATTTAGTAAGCGATTTACACACTATTGAATAAGAAAGACAATAACTCAGTTTGATGGTCAAAAAACAACGAAGCTGTAAAAAATAAATAATTTACACACTGAAGGCAAACTCTCTTTGCATTCTTCTCCTTTTACAGTCACACCGTAAGGAGAGAGCAAGATAGTTTGGATAAGCTCGAGGTAGTAGGAAGTATTAGAGCAATATTAAGCCACGACGACGACTCCCTCACTTTGAAAAGTTGTATTATAAATTCATTAAAAGTGATAAAAAATTTTAATTTACCTAACGTAATTTAGTATTTAAACCTAGATTTTCTTGACTTTATATCACTTTTCGAAAGCGTTTTTCTCCGTGTACTGCGAGTTGATAATAATGAGTTGTTAATAATGATCAGTTTAGAAATCGATTTTAAATTACTTCAATCTATTTGATCTCCGAAAATATCACTGCAAAGTCCGGTTGATTAACAGTATTTAAACATTAGTCTCATCAAATTTAAAAATTTGAAATTCAGAGTGCTATTTAAGTTTTGTTATTATTTCATCATGGGCTGGTTGTTTTACGGTATTTGGTCAATAACAACAGAACTTGAATACGTCCTTCACAGATGTTGCATTTTAACTAGGGAATTTGATGAATTGTTGAAATTTTTTGAAAAGACCTGTTCTTACCTTTTATCGAATACCTGTTGTATACATTCGCCAGTAACTTCAATACCAATTAATCTGGAAATCGTGTAATTACTAATACTTGGATAATAACAAAACTTGAATAGGACCTTTCCAGAAATTGAATTTTAACTATGAAATTTGATGAATTGTTGAAATTTTGTGAAACGACCCGTTCTAAGAGTCTAAGGTCTATATCTTGAAGACTTTTATCGAATACCCGTTGTTTACGTTCCCGGGTAACTTCAATACCAATTAATCTGGAAACCGTGTAATTTAGCGCCTCCTACAGGGAGTGGCCGGTGTTCATGGGTACACGTTAGGGGTGTGTTCCGGTCGCTGCTGCCAGTTACTTCTGGTTACCTAGTCGCTTTAATTAAGGGATGAAGTTTTAACCAGGCTTTGTCCTGCCGTTTTGTATTTTGGGAGTACGGAAGCTCACAGAAACGATATACCTACTAAATTAAATGATACAGTGTACCTTATCATCGTCATAAATATACACCTTACACCGAAAGCGAAGTAATAATAATTTTAACGTCCACCATTAAGTCAATTTGCGATGATATTGCAATTATGGTCGCCTCATCAAATTTCTTGAATTAGAATAGGTACTTTCACGGACATAAATTATTACATGTGGAAAAAAAAAACTTTATTTTCATGTTGTTTCTGTATTATTTTTATTCTGTTTTATTTTACTATGTGTGCAGTATCTCACAATATATATTAATTTGATATGTTTTATGTATAATATGGAGCTCGTAGGATTGCACCACCCTCCCCGAGATCTGGAATAAACAATAAAAAAAAAATATTAAAAAAAAACATAGATCCGATTCCAAAAATTCATTCCAAGAAGTTTATCAGTTCTTGACAATACCTAATTTTTTTATTGTTATTACTTTTTTACGAGAAATTACTTTTATACGTGAAACCTCTCAAGAGCGCTTCTTTGTACCTACAAATGTGAAGACAAAGGAATTATGTGTCGCCTAGTGAATAAGTGTTGTTAGGCGGGTTCAGGTAGAGTCTTTAGAAATGGATTTATTATTGTGGGTCTTGAAGAGACATTGACACAAAAGAAAAAAAATGATGCCGATAGCTCGTTCCACTATCCGACTTACATACATTTAAGGAAGCCAACATCAACTATGAACGGGTGTTTCTTGACAGTTCGTCCTTCGAATTTCACGCACGTGCACCAGTGCATCGGGGATCAATGCTGCTAGCTCCTTAGAGCAGACTCTATAAAAATGGCTGTAGAACAGACTCAGTTTGCCTACATTGCGTCTGTACATTAAGGATGGCAAACGATCTGTTAGTAACAAATTGACCCCGCCCACTGTTCTCCACCTCCCCCAAAATCACCCCTCCCACTAACCCCACCTAATAACATCTAATTAATTTCTGTACTTGTTTTAAATTTTAAGTTTAGTTTTTAGTTTGCTAGTGAATGGTACGGATGTGTCGAAACCGGTAGCAGAAAAATTAAAATTTAAGTAACGATAGTACATTGAAAATTAAAACTCTTCAAAACAAAATGTCTAGAAATTGTTACACAGTTAATGCCCAAGAAATACAAAAAACAAATTGTCAATCAGACCGACCGCCCTCTTTAGCATAGAATCAAGTTAGTTTATCAAGTATTTTGGGGCTCCATCCCTGAGGTGGCCCCCAAATGCAATTGTTGGGCGTACTTGAAATTTGTACAGGGTTAGCAGCTTATCACTATTGAAGAATCCTATTCAAGACGTCTGGTTTCTTGGAAACCAGATTTATTCAGACTTCTTCAGAGCCCCGATACTTCATTACAATCATTACAAGTATCTGATTCACTTGATCGTGCCATGTCTTCCTCGGGCATCCTCGACTTCTTCTACCATTCAAATTTAGTTCATATATTATCTTTACACTCCTTTCTTCATTACTACGTGCCCAAACCATCTAAGCTTCCTTTTCTTAATCTTTCATATTACGCTCACATCAGCCTTGCATTCTTTTCGGATCTCCACATTCCTCACACAATCATACATGGTTTTACCACACTCTTGTTTTTCCTCAGGGTTCTCATTTTTACAGCATTCAGTCTACTTTCATCCTTTCTCTGTCAGTTCCATGCTTCAATTTGCGGGGGCTGCTGGGGGGAGGGGGGGGGGGGGTACCTTTAAGCGCGCGTGTTTAGAGCAGTAAGTCGCCCAGCCCTATGGGATCACAATTATGAGCTTTACTAGTATGGCCCATCAAATTTCGGACATTTTTCTCGGTCATACATATATATCGGGATATATATGTATGTAGGTACCTTGGAAACTCGTCTCAAAGTCGGGCATAAAAGTAATGTTATTAGGTTTAAACTCAAATGAACCCAGTCACCCCTGCTAAGTCACCAAACGTAGCGAACCACTTGGGGTGACCTATGGCAGAGGTGTTGGTTATCCAATATATCGTACCCATACCCCCCCACCAAATTGTGTGATTTAATTTGGACAATAAATCGTGGTGTTTTCTCTTTCTGCCACCGGGATATCGCATTTCTCACCATGGCAGTAAGGAAGACACAACGATTTATAATAACTATAATATGTACTGTTCACAAAGGCGAACACATTAGCTAGAGGGGGTTAACCCAATCAGTGGATATCTAGGTATCGTTTAAAGGTAATTAGTAATTAGAGAAACGTATATATTTGTAAAACCTGCTGTTAACAACTCTTATTATTGGTAATGTACGCGAAACTAAGTGTGTTATTCCCTCCTTACAATCTCGTTGATAATAAAGTGACTTGTTTTCCTCGCAAGAATATAATTTAATTTAAATTACGCTAAAACTACTTGCGGCAGGTAAGTGCTGAGAGCTAATTACTCACGGAGTCGGTTGGTGTATTAATGCCTGGTTTAGGTAGGTACTAGTAATAGTAATGGCGTTGGAGTTGTGTGCATGAAGATCGTGCCAGAGAGAGGAAACAGTAGGTATTCTCTATGATTACCTGTGTGCCTGTTTAATAATGAGGAAATGGCAGTCGCAGGTATATTTATTGTTTTAATAACGTACAGGTGAAACATTATGTACGCTTTAGAAGAATTCATAACGCCTTTATAAATTGTCCGGTGACGGTAATAATAATTTTTGGATAATTTGAACAGCGAAGACAAGTCACTGAAATAAAATATATTATGGAACTTGAATAGGACTTTCACAGATGTTGACTATTAGCTTTTAAATTTAATGAATCGTTCAAATTCTGTAAAACTATCCGTCGTCGGTAGGTTATACGCAAGTTTTACGTATCTTTTGAGATATTTCCGTGGATCATAATTAATTCCTCTAAAAACTAGGTAGATACTATTTTTCGTTAAAACAAATATCGTTTTCCATTAACTTTCAAAAACGATGAATTGCCCTGGCGAAAATTGCTTGCATTTTTAAATTGCTTTTCCGCGAAAATAGAAAATATCAAGCTGATACTTTTGTACTATTGAGCTGCGTAATTGAGTAGACACAAATATATTCAAAAATCCTCAACACGGGTGGCTTTTGAAAGGTCTGGTATTTTATATGATTATATCATTTTTATGACCGAATGTTTGCGTCCGGGCCTTTTAATCGTATCCATTCGATGCCACACGGAAAACTGTCAAAAATAACCAATTTTTTTAAATATCTATAAAAATATCAAACTGCAATCTGGCAAATTGATTTTTTTAAAAGTTTTATCCACGATTTGTGGTCGACACTATCCACGTCACACGAAGGTACATAAAGGCTGACTTTTTTTTCGCATTGCCTTCCTTTCGCCCTCCTTCGGGCGCCAATAAAGTGCTCCGACCAGATTGAAGGGCGTATGATTGAATTCATAGTCTTCGGATCTACCACTTTCCTTCGGGCCACCCCTGTCTGCTTCTTCAACCCTTGCCTACAGTGGGCAATGTTCACTGTATTCTTTACACACTGCGATTGATACGGAATCCAACTCCTAGTAACTGGCTTGAACCCTTCATGGAAGATTGCGCATTTAAGGGAAGTTTTTTTGTGTGGATCTTGTAATGATGGTATAGGCCTTATTGTTGTTAGATCCCTGTGGTATACTTGTGGTAAAACGGTGGGAAAAATCGTGTCTGGCCAAAATAAGGATGAAGATTTTTAGCCAATCCGTGAGAAATAGTGTGGATGCAGGTGAGTTCTCTAGTTGTTGTTTTGTGCACGAGTATTGTTGTCAATTGATTAATCTTCTAAATAATAAGAAAAAATATACTGAGATACGTAATGCATAAGGTAATCGGAAGAAGTGTTCAACGTATCAGGACTACACGAAAAAACCAATGTGAATCAAATACTTCATTTTGGTTAGGCTCAGAGTCGAAATAATAAAGTGGTTTGTATGAGAAGCTGTTATGTTTTTGGATTTCAAATAATGAATAGCAGTAAATCTTAATGGTTTGTATACTTGGTGGGAACCGCCGCGGCGTGATGCCATAATATCTGAAATCAATATTAGCAATAACTTATTTCTATATTATTTCTTCTAACCATTAGAAAATGACATATTTCACCAGTAAAAATACTGGTTTGCTGATTGTATGAATTGTAGACCATATTCTCCAAATTTTACACACATAAGTATAAATTTATTATTTTGTAAGGTATACAAGTAAACGTGGGAATTTATTTTGCTATTGCTGCGATTTAGTTTGGGTGTTAAAGCCGACGAAAAGTTGTTCGGAGAGCCAACGAAACTCTCCATTTGTGCCGGATTGGCTGTAAAAGTTCCTCCATATTGAGTCAATACAGAGAGAACCCAATAACAACCTCCGTCGATCATCAGTTCTCAAACAAATATGTATGTAGATTTTGAGTGCCCGGAACGTAAAAGCGAAAATTGTGAAGCGGGATCATTTGGTCAAAAAATATTCCCACTGCCGTTTCGACCGTCAAATATCGCATAAAATACGCCTTATCTGGGCCGGTTTTAGTGGAAATTTTTTTGTACCAAACGTCAAATTTAGGAAAACGTTTTGCGGGTTGCATGAAAATTAAATAAATAAATACAGGGATGGAATTTACAAGTAAAATACGAGTTTCGAGCATCGGTGCAGGATTTAAAACATAAGAGTGGGGTATCAGTAAATTTTCATTTTGCCTTTATTTGGTTTTCGTAATATTTTTTACGAGCAACACTAGAAAGAAAAATATATTATTTTTTATCTTCCTGTACAATGTGCATAATGATATCAGTGTTTGAATTTATCCGAATAGCATGCCTGTATGTAAGATATTATGATATCACTCTAAGAATCCGTCACCAGTACTATCAAAAACAAAATGTTTGGCATTTTTGAGATACTGGTTTCGAACGGTTGAAAGCAGTGGGGATTTTTGTGCGGTATAAAAATAATTTCAAATATATTCGCCGGGGGGTTACTTGCACTAATTTTTTTCTTAAAATTTGAGTTACGTCCTCGAAAATTCCAAGATAATAATAATTATTATTGTAATTATATAATACTAAACACATCTTTAAATAATGTCAATATACCGCTTCATTTATAAACTGTCTTATACGAAATACCTGACGACCGTCCGTGGTCGAGTGGTAAGACACTTGACTCCCAATCGGAAGGTCACGGGTTCGAACCTGGCGTGCGCAAATAAATTTTAATTTATTAATTTGTGTTATTTCACAATTAATTAATAAAAATAATATATACTATATTAGCGGCACGTTCCAGAGTGGAAGATACTGTCAGTATCGCCCTGGTGTAAGACCACCATTCAGAATTGAAACGTTGCTTAATAATGGCTTTAGCCGTGTTTAGTGACTAGATCTGAATAGCCAGGTACTTTCCTACCTTCCTCTTCCCCATCTCCTTCCCTTCCCCACTTTCCTTCAGCCTCACAACATACCCCAATTGGGGATGCCATAGTCTCACTGGCTCCAGACGGGAGCAGTTGGGACTCTTGTGAGGTATTCTCTATTAAAAAAAAATACCACAAGTAATTTTAATTTAATTTTAAAACTAAACTTCGTGATTGTTTTGTAAACCGTTTTGTGTTAAAAAATGTTTTATTCTGTATTTAAAGGTCTGTACAATAAACAAATTAATAATAGTAGAATTAAAGATGTTTGGAATAGTTTTGAATTTCGGTGGTATCGTAAACCGTACCTACAGACCAGTGATCGTAAACCTTTTTGGTCCATGGTACATACATCTTGACGTCATTATTTTTGCAGCCGGTGGTGTCGCTTTTAAAAAATAATCATGTAACGCTAAAACTAACCGCGACAGGCAAAATTTTGCGATGTTTAAGCTCCAACCTATAAATGCTGTCGATTATTATCTTTCAAAAAGTTATACAAAATTTAGTCAAGAAATCTTTTGGTATTTTATAAAACCGAAACGTTTCAAATGCATCAATATAGTTCTTAACAAAAACAAACAGCTCTGTGATCTAAAGGTTTAAAAATTTTCTATAATTAAACCCCCGCAATCCGAATTTATACCGTTTTATAACACATTTCTCTTGAACATTTTTTTTTTTTTTAAATATATGTTATTTTTTAAGATAATATCAATTCAATTATGGAGCCGAAACGGTAATTAATGAAGATAATATTAGCGAAACTCAATCGAAAATCTGAAACAGAAAATTATAAAAAGATCCGGATACACCTGGGCCTTGAACCCAGGACCTTTGGCTTTCCGGGCCGATGCATTTGTCGAGAGATTTTTGCTGTATTTTCAACGAGTTGTGTTTTATTAAACATTTTCACAATTTTCGCTTAATTATTTTCATTTATAATATTATCGCGCTTTCTCTAACATTCGTGTTTACATATCTCGCCTTCTTCTTATTTTTAAACGCTTACTACCGAGGCCTTAAGGTCAAACCATGAAATTCTTTATATTTAAGAATACGTTAAAAACGCTTATTATTTTGAGCAGCTGATTCAAAAATCTCAAGTAAAACTAAAGTGTTACGCTAAACCCCGTTGAAAAACAGAACAAAAACCGCTGAATATTTTTTACCGCCAATTGTTTAATATTTTATATATGTAGTCAAGTCGGCCGTACGAAATGGACTCACGGGCCACGTGTTGTTCTTAACTGATGTAGACCAATGTAAAGGTGCCTTTGGGTTTATTGTGTTGGCTTGTTATTTGATAAGTCAACATGTATGATTTCTGGGTTCCGTTTAGGGATACGAATTTGCCGTTCAACCATTGATCTTTTGTTGAATGGCTTTAATTCGGACGTGAGAAATAGGTTTCCTTTATTCGCCAGCAGTCACATTTTCCACGGGTCCCATGTTTGCCTTTGTACACGTGTTTTTCGCCACCGAACGTGACATTTCTGTGAAGCTTTGTGTTATGAAATAAATTGATTTTTTGTTGCCTTTTCTGTTTATTTTCATATTATATTTACTTTGAATCTGCTTAACAGATTGTATTAACCTGTCACATCCATATAAAAATGATATTAATTGTTGAGTTTCTTAGCACTTATTACAAGCATTACCGAGGCATAGCCTTGATTGAAATGTTTCTTATTCTGGAAGCCTTACATCAGGATTTTGCTTTTTATCTTTCTTCGAAAGAAAATAATAGCAGCCCTTTCCGGCGTATATCGATTTATATTTCATCCAAACATAAAAAATTAAATGAAACTACTAAAATCGTTAACAAAGCTTATCGTTGAGATTACATTTCGTCATCTGTTACTGGTAGCCTAACGCCTAACAAAGATACGTTCAGCCTTACTAATAAAATTAGTTCCTAACCGTTAAACGGCGCTTTCGTTGCACATTGAATAAAGAATGTACAATTTCTGTTTCGAACTCTTACGAAAGCAGCTGGCAACGTTACATTTTGGCAGGGCGATAAGAGTTCCCGTCTCGAAAAAGTCAGATTATTTCTGGCATTTTTTTTTTATTGACTGTTACCCCGCGAATTTAACAAGAATCCCATGAAAGTAATGTTATGACAAAAATGCCTTATGCATGTATAGGTAAATAAAAATCCGAAACATCAACATTTAAATTGTGCTAACAATGAATCCAAAACGTTATTTCTTTTTGTTATTCTCTTATTAAAAAAATCAGTATTATCATATTTACTTGAATTTTTTTATTGTATAAATAAGATAAAAAGTGAGGTTATAGTTTTCTTGCAGATTATAAAAGAAATGTGTTTTTAAAACGTACATAAAAAATGTACAATTTTTCGTTTGGAGTGTAAACATATGTATTTGTTTTAAATTTGTTTCATTTTTAAAATTAAAATATTCCAATTTATAAATATTAAAGTAATACAAAAATATAAAAGGTAATTTTATCTAGTTCCTAAAAATGCTATTTGATTTTACGAAATTTTCAAACATAATAAATATAAAGCACATTTAAAATACATTGGAAATATATTGAAATGCAATGAAAAATTTTAGGTTTATACAACAAATAAACTACCCTTTTCTGCGATATAAACAATGTGTATAACTTTTTATAGCTGTTAATTAATATCAGTTTAGACAATTTTACTTTATTAGTAAGGTTTTCACACACACCGTTATTTATCAATTGAATAAAATATACAGCACGTAAACGTGATAAATCAGGAAGGCCTACGTTTAATCTTCCATGGAGTTAACATATACAAAATATTACTTTTTTCCATATAAAAACATGCTTGCTTAGCAGTTCGTGCTAACCAATCATCATAACCGATCCATTTAGTAAAATTAATTTAAATTGCTATGTTCCTTGTCCTAAGTGTAGGTACGCAAAAACCTTGCATTTTGTCTTCTTCTGGTAGCCCATTTAACTTTTAACCTTTCCGCGTTGGAATAGGGTAGAAATTTACAGAGCAGCCTTTTCCCGCGTAAAGCGATTAGTCTCAGGTCACGTGACTTGGTTAGTCCGGCACAAAATAGCCAAAAAACGAGGGATCCTTCCGCCTTTGTACCGGAAATGGCCTTGTTTCCTAATGCACGACAAGTGTATGCTAACCGTCGGGAATTAAGGATTGTTTTCTTTTCATTTTACTATCCGGGCGGACGATTGACCCGAGGCATTATAAAGTTAGATTTTACAAAAAAAAAAAAACGTCCACTTGACATTATTTTTAAACAAAACATAGCTTTTTCAGCTTAACCTAATCTAGCAGATAACGTTAATGTGAATCTTTTCTGTTAAGAGAACGATGGATATTTATATGGTATATTACCCCAAAAACTACTGCGACATGACAAATGGATAAACGTAAACTTTTCTATTATGTTACCGTTTGCCCCAATTTCCCCAGGCTGTGGGCTATTCCTTTCCCACAATATTTCAGAGTTTCAGGTGAAACAAACCGGTTTAGCGGTGTGGCCTGAAAGTTTCCAGGTATAGGGGGGGCAATTTGACACGTTCGAATAATATATATGAACGTTTTCATTACGACGACGTGGGAAAAATGCCCGCAGACCATAAGGCTAGGCAAACTTTGGTCCTATCGCCCCGGGGAGACATAGAACAATGGGCAACGGGGGAAAAACAGGACATTTTTCCGTCGAGTGGTCGGCGTCCTTCTTTGTTACAAGCCGCAACATTCTACGTAATATATTATATTGGCACAAAAAATAATTTGTACGTAAAAGCTTTCGAGTATTTCCTTCAGGCGGCGCGGAGATAGAAGGCGAGAAGCGCTTTTGATACGGACGTTCTTTATTTGATTTTTTTTTTAATTACGATCCGAAAAAAAGTCTGACAACGAATGCCTGCTATTGGATGGATTTTTCCATAGAGATTAAGGTACTATAACTGCTACGGATTATAAATAGGCTTTTTACGTTTGAAATGACTTCTGTAAGTAATTACTTGGCCCATTTTTAAGTAAGATGTTTTCTGTTTTTTCTTTTCAAAGTAGAGTGAGATAAAATAACGTATTTAGCATTGAAACCATCTATTATGTTTTTTTTTACAGTGATTGCTTCTTAATAAAATGGCTACAACCTTGCGTATAGGGAGTTAAGGGATGCACTTGTATTTTACAAAATCAAACTACAAAAAATTCTTCCACATGACGTCACTGGTCACTCAGCCAAGTAACCGCACAACCAATCACACCCAACGCTAACGGTGAAAACCTAGTAATTTTTTATGTTTTTAGTTGAAAAAAATGTCAAAATTGTCACCGTAGATGAAACTTTCATTTACATTTTTTTACTCCAAATAATGTCAGGAATCGCGGCTCGTTCTTTGATTATTTTATTTATTTATTTTTTATTTTTATTTATATAATACATGTTACATAATTGTGACATTTACATAAAGTTGATATATTAAATCACCATACTAGGCGGCTGCCTGTATCATGGTGACCAATATAGTATAGTTACATTGTATGAAATATGCAGTCTAGTGTAAACATGGAATTAGTATAAATCATGTTAAATATTGGATAAATTATAATAAAATGTAGAAAATAGAAAGGAGAAAAAAAGTACATTAGCATTAGATTATATAAACAGGCTTCTAATTCTATCACATTCACTCATCAAAAAGTCTCCAAGCGTCTTCCTGAAAGTGTGATATTTGGTTATTGTCTTTATTTCAATTGTTAAGTTATTGAAGATTTTTGGAGCAAGAAAGTTAAACTGTGACTGGGCCATTGAGGTTTTTGTTACTGGAATTATATAGTTGCATTGGTTGGAATATCTTGTATTATATTTTGATTCAAAAACATATTTTTTAATAAATTTGAATTTAAAATAGCAAGAAATGAATTTTACATATAGGGATTGTATATTAAGTATTTTAAAGTCTTTAAATAAGTCCTTTGTGGGATGAATGTAATGTACTTTGTAGATAGTCCGTATTATCAATTTTTGAGCCTTTACTAATGGATCTAATATAGTTTTAGAACACCCTCCCCAGACAACAATACCGTAAGAAATAATTGATTGACATAGAGAAGAGTATACTGTTTTTAATGTCTTTTTATTTAGTATATTTCGTAGTGATCTGAAGATATATGCTAGTTTCCGTATACGACTTGTTACATTGATTACATGATCTTCCCACCGAAGTTTGTTATCAATTATTACCCCTAAGTATCTAATGGAGTCTACGCGTTCCAGTGGATTGCATATGCAACTAGCGAGATCTCTGCAATAATGTATTTTTAGTGAATGATTAGTTGAGGGTTGGCTTATACTATTGAGGCTAAATGTTAAATATTTCGTTTTAGCTATGTTTAACGTGAGTAGATTATTATCCAGCCATTTTTTAATGTTTTGTAATATTACTTCTGCTTTGTGGAATGTTTCTTCCCATGTTTTACTTTTTAGTACCAGGGCAGTATCATCGGCAAAAATGATCATATTGGCATCAATTTGTAATCTACATAGATCATTAATGTATATGAGAAACAGTATGGGACCGAGTACACTGCCCTGTGGTACACCAAAGTTGATTCTGGTTGGATTAGACGGTTTAAGTGATGGTAACTTAACAAATTGCTTTCTGTCTGTTAGGTATGATTTGAACCATTCGAATGCCTTATTCTTTATTCCGATTTTCTGTAACTTGGCTAGAAGGATTGGTCGAGATACTGTGTCAAACGCCTTAGCCAAGTCTAGAAATATTGCCAAACATTTGTCACCTTTGTCTAGGGCTTGCGTTATGTGTGATGTTAATTCTAGAATAGCTGTATCTGTGCTTAGTCCTTCTCTGAAACCATACTGGTTTGAAGAGAGAATATTATGTATTGTGAGATGGTCAATAAGTCTTTTTTTAACGATTTTTTCAATAATTTTGGAAAGTGACGATAAAATTGAAATAGGTCTATAATTTGATATATTTGTAGGAGTACCAGTCTTAAAAATTGGTTGAACCAAAGCAAGTTTGAGTTTATTTGGAAATATACCTTTATTGAGACTAAGGTTAATGATATGTACCAGTGGTTGGTTTATAAAAGGTTCAATTATTTTGAGTATGTTTGAGGATATTTTGTCGTTATTACATGAATGAGAGGGCTTCAATTGTTTAATAATTTGTGAAATTTCGGCAGAGTTAGTGGGGTCAAATGTGAGTGAATTATTTGTTTCACAAACTGATTTATTTATTTTGTCAGCAAGAGCATTTTCATCTAATGATGTTTTGTTTAAAATTTGTGACGCTAAATTTTTGCCGATGTTACAAAAGTATTCATTTATATGATTTGTCACAGTGTCTGGATCGTCTTTTATGGAGGTGTCTAGTCCGTTGATGTTTAATTTATTAATTGGTGGTATTGGATGGTCAGTGTCAGATATTTCTTTAATAATTTGCCAAATTTTTTTATTGTTATTGCCGGCTCTAGACAATTTTTCTTTATAGTAGTTTTGTTTAGTGATTTTAATGAGGTTATTACACATATTTCTGTATTTTTTGTAAAATATTTGTGATTGTATATCTGGATTATTAATTAAGTTTTTGTGGAGCTTGTCCCGTTTTTTAATGCAAAAAATTAGACCATTTGTGATCCATGGTTTAAGTTTTTTGTTTTTTGGGTTATTCAAAGGGGATTCAACGGTAACAGCCTTAATAAGTTTCAATAGTGTTTCAGAAAATGTATTAAAAGCAACATCTACGTCTGTGGAATTTAGGGTAGAGAGCCAATTTTCCAATTTAATTTTAGAGGTGAGTTCTTCGAAATTGATCTTAGTCTTTATTCTATTATCACATGAAGTTATGGGAATAGGTTTTTTATTCATAAGGCCAATTACTATTGAGAAGTGGTCAGTTATGGTTGATTGATATACAGTTCCTTTCGCATTTTTTTTTGTTCTTAGGAATATGTGGTCAATACATGATTTGGTCATGTCAGTTACTCTGGTTGGGGCATTAATGTGAGAAACAAGCCCGTGTTGAGTCATTAGATTTTTATAATCAAGTATTTGTGTTGACATGGGCTTAAGTATATCAATGTTAATATCACCGATTACCATTAGTTCTTCATTTGGTGCACAGTTCATTAAGGCTAAGTCTAAGGATTTAAGGAAGGATGAAATATTTTGTTGTTTAGGTGACCTGTATAGTGCAATAATGGTGGTCTGGTTTGTTATTATTTTAAGGCAGTTGGCATTATCGATGGATAATTCAGAGACAATCGGATCTAATTCGGATTTTACATAGACAATTACTCCATCTGACTGTGTCTTATTATTCAGCGTATTGAAAACTGTAAATCCTGTAATGTGTTTTTGAGTGTAATTTGATTTGATCCAACATTCAGTTAAAACTATTATGTCAAAAATATTATTCAAACCTGCAAGCGTTACAAGTAGATTATTATAGTTCTTGTCTATGCTGCGAATATTTGTAGAAAATACTTTTAATCGCGTATAGGGCTCTAGTATATTTATGCACTTTGAGGGATCATTAGTTTCCGGAGTTATTATTTTACCATGGTTTTCTATTTGCAGATTAATATCATTCATTTGTTATGACAAAAATAGTTTTTTTTTTTTGTTTTCTCTATTTGGTTTACAATGTTTAAAAAAGAGAGAACAATGATCCTTTAAGTACAAACTGAATGTAACATAAACATTTATAAAGAGAGTATGTGAATGTGATAGATAGATAAGAACAAGGTTAGTCGTTATGCTGGAGAGAAGTGCATACAATAAATATATTAGAACAAAATCAACAGTTATAATGATATGATAAAAACCAAGCTTGAGCATTTGCAGTATTTTTTTAGCAAGTTTTAGTATAGCGATAAATATATGAAGTGTTGCAAGTAAACCTACAATGAAAATGTAACTGTAAATGTTGTTGTTGTTAGTGAATATAAGAGTGTATAAAAGAGGTGTTACTTGTCTACATGGTGAGAGTATTGAGCAGTATCGTATGAAATAACGCATTTTTAAGGTAATTATGTTAGAACCAAAGGAATCTATTAAGGAAAGTATGAATATATATTTATATTGACGAAAAATATAATTATTGATGCTATGACTCATATAAATTGCATGCAAAATATTGTTGACTAGATTAGTTACTTGTTTCTCAAAAAATATTAAAAAACTAGAGTTTAGAATAAGGGTAGTAATTGTGTATGTTTCAAAATGATTTATTTGTAAGATAAGATGTTTAAAACATATATTAGTAATATAGTTGATATATGGATGAAAATATTTAAAAAGATGTTTAAAGTAAATATGGTTCGGTTGCATTTTGCTCAAAGTTACAAATAAAATTGAGTTTAGGATCAGTAGAGCTCTAGTAATACTATCAAAAATAATTGCAACATGTATAAGATGGATGATAATATGTATTATATTGGTTCGCTGTGTTGTTTGCATTTGAGTAGTAAAAACTATTAGTACGTGAATATAATATACGAGCGTAATATAATATAATATAATAATAATATAATATAATATACAAAATGTGAAAAAAAGATTGAATATTGTAATATAATCATTGATATCCGATATAGTAGAGGGGTGTAGCTGCACGGTACCTTGTATAATCAGTCACAGTAATTGACGTTTTGCACGTTCAAGATCGGTTATATTATATATTGTAATTATCTTAGAAGGAACAGTTTGGCGTAAAAGAATTCGCCCTCCAGCAGTCCAAGAGTGTTTGAAATTATTTTCCCTTGCAATTTTTTTTGTTTGCGATAACAAAAATTTTCCTCTTTGAGTCAAGTGTTCGGAAATATAAATGCGGTTGGCGTCTTGTGATAATCCCAGGTCCCTTGTGTTTAATTTGTTTGTCTTGATAGTAGTAGATTTCTTGTAGGTTTTGCATTTGGATAGGAAGTCATCGCGGGATTCAATGTTTTTGAACGTCGCTACGATAGATCTTGGGTTTTTATCTGAAGTCTTCGGTCCAAGCCTGTAGATTTTTGTTATTACAGATTGCACGTCGGTATCTTCGTAGTTTATGATTTTAGAGATTTTTTTAAGAACTTCTGCATTTTTTTCAATATCTGCCTCCGGAACACCTCTTATATCGATGTTGCAGGTTTGGCTTAAATACTCCAACCTATCAATTTTTTCGTCTTGTTTCGAAATAGTATTTAGTAGGATGTTATGATGATTTTTTTGTGCAATTAATTCTTCGTTGGCTGTTTCATGGGCTTTCTCCATAACATTTATGCGCATTCTAAGATCCTCTTGTTGATCTGACATAAATTGGATTGATTTTAAGATTTCGTTATTTTGTGTGACAAGTGATTCGTATTTATTTAAATACGAGTCAAATTTTTCTTCCACGAATTTCATTATCAATGTTTTAAAGTTTGTTAATTCTTTTACAAATAATTCTGTCGTTAAAAGACCTTGGATTGTGCCATCTGTGTTTGAGTTTGGTAAGTTTTCTGTGTCGTTTGATTCAGCGTGTACAGATTTCAGCGGTTGGGTTAACTGTTTTGCTTGTTTGACGGTAGATGGCTGCTCATGTTCGTTTAATAACATATCACTTGTAGGTTGTTTGGGTTTGTTATTTTTTACATTTCTGGTACACTTTTTACACCTCCACTGTAAACTTCTAGCGCTGCGACGTGATGTTTCAATAATTTCAGCACAGCCAAGATGGTAGTTTCTTTCGCAGACACTACAGCATATGAAGTCTGATGGGTTGACAATGTTTTTTTCACATACAATGCACTGTGTATTCATGATAATGAATGTGTTACACCAGCTTTATGTAAACAGTGATGTTTAAATGTTATTAATGTTAATTTTATTATGTGGTAATCACTTCGGCGTCAGTTAAATTACGGTAGGCGGAGTACGTCACTATTAATGAATTTTACAACAGTCGATTCTTTCTAGAGGAGATCGACACTTCGTGGCAGATAGAAATGAAGGAAAAACACTAAAGATAAGCCACTTCGCGAGGTAAAAATTCGCTGGTTTGACGCGCGGTTTCAAGTTGAATATAATTGAGCACTTTAAACTCGGTTCAATAACGTTTTGTTTGGTGATTTTTTATTAATTTAGTGTAGACTTAGAAATACGTCAACACTAGACTTGGTAGGGTAGAACAATGAGGTCTAGTAAGTCTAGTGCGTCCTTTATCGCCAACCCTCAAGTACATCGTCAGTCAATTACCCCGCTGATATCCTTTATTATACGCAGGTTTATCTTTTACGTATTGTTTGTCTTTATTTCCTCTATCAATTCTTCATGGCTAAAACAGCTTTGTAAAAGCTTCAGTTAGTTTAAAACAGCACGCCCATGATTGTAACAAATTAAATGTTTTAATATTTAGATTCTTGTTATATAATTCGTGTAGGCGTCTGATACCACTTATTTTAAAAACAAGACGCGTGTCTTTCTTATTTTTACAGCAACTATATAAATCGTAAGATGTAAAATCGATCTTTCATCGGTTTGATTTGATTGGAGATAGAGCCGAAATAAACGACCCTACTGTAATTCGACGCGGACGTAAATCGAACCTTCACTTTATACTCCTGTATGGAGATTGATGTAACCAATCCGAATGTGTTACGTCGCAATAAGTCCTTTTTACTGTCCACCGATGGATGGGGTTTGATAGTGATTGGTTGGTATACTAAAGCTATTGCTCGGACAGTGTAGCCCGTTCTAGTGAAATATACTCGATTTAAAATGTTAATAAAGTCGTAATTTGCAGTTTCGCTAAACATCTAGATTTACTAATCTTGCGTTTTGAAACATATTGAAGCGTTATTGCTTTTATTTCTAAAGAGTGACTAGGCGTTTGCTGTACTTTACGGTATTTTGATATATCGTGAGCATACAACGCAATATGGTCAAATCGAAGACCTTTTTTTTCTCTCAACTTGATGTTGAGAATTCTTTCACGGAGCATAGTTTCGCTAGTTTTATTATTTCGCTATTTTTTATATTAGACATAAGTCTAAGCTTAACTTACATTTATATTATTTTAATTTTTAATTTCTGCTTAATTCTGTTTTTTTTTTCTGGTTAACATTCATTTTTATATTTATAAATACCTATCTGTGAACATTAATAATTGGTCAGTTTTTTTTGGCATCCTTTTATATATTTTATACTATTAAGACTGTTTATGTTCCAATAAATAAATAAATATACGTAAGTGACTTCGGAAGCCTTAAGTCTTAGTTTGTATTTATGCAAAGGACTTAGGTCTTAGTTTGTATCTATGCAAAGGGCTTAAGTCTTAGTTTTTTATCTATGCAAAGGACTTAAGTCTTAGTTTTTTATCTATGCAAAGGGCTTAAGTCTTAGTTTTTTATCTATGCAAAGGGCTTAAGTCTTAGTTTTTTTTATCTACGCAAAGGGCTTAAGTCATAGTTTGTATCTATGCAAAGGACTAAGGTCTTAGATTGTATCTAAGCAAAGGACTTAAGTCTTAGTTTTTTTATCTATTCAACGGGCTTAATTCTTAGTTTGTATCTATGCAAAGGACTAAGGTCTTATTTTCGTTGTTTGTTTTTGGGGTGTTATGCCGTGTTATGCTACCTCCTTCTTCCATCATCAGGGCAGATCCGGCAGATCTGACGGATCTGCCGGATCTGCCCTGATGATGGACACTGCAACGCTGTCCGAAACGTCGGCTAAAGAAGGAGGTAGCATAACACGGCATAACACCCCAAAAACAAACAACGAAAATGCTTTTGGCCGTGAAAATCTAAAAACGTATCTGACTAAGGTCTTAGTTTGTATCTAAGCAAAGGACTTAAGTCTTAGTTGTGTATCTATTCAAAGGGCTTAATTCTTAGTTTGTACCTATGCAAAGGACTAAGGTCTTAGTTTGTGTCAATGCAAATTACTTAAGACTTAGTTTGCCAACAGTCATAAGCCACTTTTCGTTGAATGCTTATATTATTCTCTTTTTAATAACAAAATATACATTCTCTTTTTAATAACAAAGCGTAGTGTATAGCCATTAGCGTGTACCTTAATAGATCACGTTCATTCGGGAATGATCGGTACAGCCGAAGATTCCCGAATGAGCACATTGGAAGGCAGTCGCGCTCGAAGAGCGTCGCGGCCGCTCAGACATAAATAGAACATACCTGTGATCAGACGTTGCGTACAATAACATTATCTTTACGATCTTCACAATAAACTGTAAAACGAACTTACGTTTTTATTACTTAGAAGACATCGTGGGCTAGTGAGCCACGACACAATAAGCAGAACATAACAATGATAAATATACATTTATAATAATATACTTGTACTAATAAAGCAATTATATATGAAATTAAGCAATAATTGGTACCGTTAATTTTATTTTTAATAACCAATCGGTTTGGCTGTCAACAAGCTTCTTCAGTGCCGGTTCCAATAATATAATGGAACTGTTTTCAAATTAATGATCATGGCAGGAATATCGGCCATGTTTATAAATCTTTGATTTTGACAAGGGGCGCCAAAATCTTATTAGTGCAAGTTGCCGTTAGACCCAGGGCCGGCCCTGGTTCCAAAGTGAAGACTGCTTTGATGACACCAGAAGAAGAACATTTCATACCAAATCAAGAATAATCACATATAAACCGCATATCAGACACGATACTTCTTTAAATTGGGTAGCCACATTTTTTTCAGGATTCAATCTGCATTCGTTCCTCGTAACAAAATGATCTTTCTCGAGCTGCATTTATGTCGATGGACAAATTTAACAAAATACACGACATCTGGGATTTTCATCATGTTATATACATTCGGTGTACTGTGTTGTAATACATATATATTGAATTCATCGCGGTAGTCTCCATGTTTACCCCGGAAGATTCACTGATGACATTCATGCATATGCCTTTTTCCAGGATTAGATTTCCGCTCCTATAAAAATATTTACTTTTACGGAATTGGCTTTTACCTATCTGTAAATCTTACTAGCATAAAATCTGTCTGAAGTAGAAAATAACTCTCAAACGTCGAGTTTTTGGCATATTAGGACTCTTAAGTATCTTACAAATAAATAAATATTTTCCGCCGTAGTCTGTGAAACTGTGAGATTTCAATTTACCTACCAAAAAATTAGAAATGACGCCAAAATTATTAATTCCATATTTTTCAAATTTAAATTTAAATTTAAATCATAATTATTAGTTATACATTATTTATACTCAAATAAATAAAAATACACGTTCAACTTCTATTTCAATGGATCTATTTCAAAACAATAAAATAAAAAAAATCTCACTACCATCCTACCGCTCTTTTCGCCTTATAAAATTCGTATTTAAATGTTTTCCCAGACGTCTTACCTCAGGGATATTAAAGTAGTTTTTATGAAAAAAGAAATCAAACATCTACGGGACAAAGAAAAAGATTGTAGATATGGTTCGTAATTGAATTTTTTTTTCTCTTCAAGTAAAGTATGTGTCTACGTTCCAAAGTTATCGAAGTCGATTCATTTAAACTTAAAGCAACTGCCGACAATAAAGTTAGCCCGAATATAAGAAAACCATGGACCAATAGATGACGTAGAACGTAAAAAAAGATTTTTTAGTAATGTAGCTTACCTTATATCCAATTAAAATACCTGATATTTTTTGAACACTTAAAAAAATTCATTGAATTCAAACATATTATCAGTAGTATGGAAAGGTAATGTTACTGTAATAACCAATTTCCCTTTAAGACATGTAGTTAGACACAAGATATAAGAAATCAAACCACGTACAACGATACAACACACGACAAATAGGTTTTGTGTGTTATAATATAAAATGTTAATTTCTTAACCGTTTGGACACATAAGCTTGTTTTCATGATAATTTAACGTAGGTAGACATAGGAATGACGTATGTCCCGTACCTGAGTTATTAAGTAGGATAAGGAGAAACTAGACATTAAAACAATGATATTGATCTATAATACCACTGTAGCATCCCGCCTGGATCACTGCACAAGTGTAATCTTTCTAAGCAATAAAACACAAGTTAAAAAAATGGAAATAATTTAGAACAGAGGTGTGAGGTCTATACTATGCTGTAGCAGATACACTAGGATAAAAATCATGCAACGCCAACTTAATATCTTAAGTGTGTGGCAACGATTCGTTTACAATACCCTAGTATTTATTTATAAGTTAAAAAATATAATGTTAATAATAACATGTTGAATAATGTTAGAATTAATGGTAAAGTTCATTGCCATTCTACGAGAAACTGCAACGATTTTAGGCTTCCGAAAACAAATTTATTGGGAACACAAAATAATATTTAACATAAAGGTTTTAATATGTTCAATGAACTCCCTTTAAATGTTAGGGAGGCTAAAAATCTTGCCGTTTTTCGTGGATTATGTCTTAATGTTGTGAAGTACAAATTTTAGTAAGTAGGTAGTAAATAATATTATAGTAGTCTTATAACTAAATAAAAACTAAATATTAGACTTTTTATAACTAAATAAAATATACATAAAAAATAATTATTATAATATTGTTGTGTAATCGAAAGGATTAAAAAAGACTGGGTAGTAGGTACTTGGAGGCCATTGTGGAATTGAATTCAAAGCGAAGAAATACAATGCCTTCCACTTGCCTTGAGTTGCAGAATCCAGTAATAACGAGTATGATAAGTAAACGGAAAGCAGAACGATGCTTAGATTAACATTGGCTAATTTTTAATAAATTCCACCTGAATGAATGATAACTGTTGAAGTGATGCTGATCAAACCTGTTGAGATAATGAAGTAAATATAATAACAATAAATACTAACAAATTAACTCTCTACCTGCTTCTGTGATCGTAACAATGACAAAAAATTATAACAAACATACAATTTCTTAGCCAAATTCATTGAAAAATATGATTCACCTATTTTTATACAAAATGATAACTTCGAAAAAATATATGGCTTCTTTTAATAGCGCCGTTTTGTTTGTTATATCATCCGAAAGGCCCTTTATATTTTTTCAACTGACCCGACGGATTTTAAAACTAAGGAATTAAACCAGAACATGTCATATCTTTCAATCTGCAGAACTTATGACGATAAACCATATAACGAGCATAATTCGATTAAGCTTATGATGGAACCTATAACAAATTGTATAATTTGAATTGAAATTGAAGGCAAGTACTAAGCAAGAATAAAAATAAAACAAGTCGTTACTGATATGCGTATGTGTTGAATCAATCAAAGCACTCCTTTCGATATTCGTATAACAGATCAATCTACCGAATCAGTATCCATTTTTTGGTTTTTTTGGAGAAAGTTCGTAGGCAATTCAGCTTCTTTTGTGATAATGATCTGCTTCTGTTTCATCCAGTAATATATTATTCTGCAGGATGTTGTTAGGTGGCATAAATCTACAAGCTTTTCAAAAGCGCAAATAATGGACAGGAGACTAATTTATGTGAAATGTGTATTTATTTGTGGAGTTTTTAAAAATGAGCCTTCCTCGTAACTTACTCATTCGCCCACAAAAGGAGAGAGATGTTTGCTTTAGCGTTTTTCCTTCCATTTAAAAAAAATATTGTTGATGTGAAAAAGAGTTATTAACTTATGATTTATTTTTGTAATGTTGATCTCAACGTGCATTTTTTTTGTTCTTAGGTCTACGTATTATATTACATTATTCTATGGTGATTTGAACCTATAATATTAAAATAAACATTAAAGATTAAACCGTGGTTTGTCGTTTGTGTTGTATTTATGATTCGTGTATACCTTTGTTATTCTTTATTTTCCGGTTTATTTTTTTATGACATCTCTTTCTATTGACTGGATTCAGATTTGTATTTATTTTTGAAAGCTAGATTATTATTGTAATTTTAAATAGGTATTATTTTTGTAGTATCCGTAAAAAATCACGTGATATATTTTTTTTTAAATGTGTGATATAAACTTTTAAAAATAAAATCTTAAAAATATATATACTTACCTCTGTTGTGCTTAAAACATTTTAAAAAATTGCCACTACCAAAATGGTGCATTTTTTATCTTTTTAAAGTTTGAATGTATTTTCACACCGAGAGCATGGCGATTTGGCCTTGAAGGTTCATATTCGTTTGGAACAAATGTGTAATACTGGCTGCGTGGCGATGTTTATCTTAATTATAATTTTTTTATAAGTCTAATTTAAATTAAATTTAATAATGTTTATTAATAAGTTCTGCAAGTGCTATAGTTTTTATTATTGTGGCAGCTGTTTCGGCTTACAAGGCCATTTTCAAACTGAGGTTTTTCATAATTAGACGACGATATTTATACGATTTAAAATGTCAATTTGAAAGTGAGCAAATTGATTTATTGTCGGTTAAACCGAATTCTTGGGAAAGTAATAGATTCTCCCCCATGGGTATTTAAAAAAATTTGTAAATGTGTTCTTAATTGTTTAATAATGACTAGTAGGCGGCTAGGCGGTGGCAAAACGAAGAATTCCAAGTTGAAAATTCGCAAAAACATCATTCGGAGATATTGAGGTTTGAAGTTTAGAATTGATTCGTTATTACAAAAACATATCATTTCAAAAATTCAAATTTCAATATCTCCGAATGATGTTTTTGCGGATTCGTGACTTAGAATTCTTCGTTTTGCCACCGCTTAGCCGCCTCCTAATAATGACGTAACTGCTATGAATATTGTTTAGGTTGTGTGAAAATACTTAGAAGAGGTGAATATATTATTTTCCTTACTTTATTAATTAATGTTAAATTAGGGTCGTTCGTGCGTTTATTAATTTCCAATTACTATTTTAGTTGTGTTTGCATTCATGCGTCAAGCAACAGTTTCTTAAAAATGGTGTGTTTGTGCTTGTCTGGATTTAAAAAGATAATATTTAAATTTTGATTATCTTCATACAACACATAACATGAGTCCCATAGGTCAAATAGGTCATACACGTACACCAAAAGAAATTATATTGTATAACTTCATAATAATACCATCGAAAATCGGCACTCAATATAGCATTCAATATAGCATTCTATGATGTCCTATATTCCAGCTTAGACACAATGCCATCTCGACAGAAAGACCTTATATTTTATATTTACACATTAATAATACGGGGATATTCATGACAGATCGATCATTCCAACCGACACTGATGTTTGTTGCCCTCTCTGAAGCGTTCAGAATACAAACATATTCGCGAAACAAAAGTCTTTGAAGACGGCTTTTGGTCCAGAACCCTGACGTTTGAAGTACCTACTACAGAGTTGAAGTGTTTACAATTTGATTCCCGTTCTTTCTCCTTTCTGGGGACATTGAATGGAGAATCACAATATAAAGAGGTTTTATTTTATTTTTTTCATTTTGATTTCTTCATGTTGTATTGTGTAAAGAGTACGTTAGCGATCTTTTATGAGTTCCGACATAGATTTTTGTCATTAATAAAATATTTCCGAAAAGCGAAAAGTCAATATGAATTTGCCACCTTAGATCGGTATTTATTTACACGTCGACCTTTAAGTTCTTGTATGGAGGGTACGATTTCTAAGTATTAATAGAAGATGGAGGTGTTGATGCAACTGTTTATATCTACCTTCCTACATCCAATCTACCTTCCGTACCTATCCTATTTGACAATATATGCCAATATTATATACCTATCTGTGACATTTAGGAACAATAACTTCAATCACTGAAGTAACTCTTGCATTTATCACCCCTATGGCGTCTCGGTCACTTTAATATCTGAATATTTAATGGTTGAACCCCGTGATCCCCCGGTGCCGTAATATTGAATCTCAAAATAACGTAAAATGGTAAGTTATATTTCTTCCCAGTGTCCACTATTCACCAAGTTATTCCCATACAGTTAGGTCATTTTGAAAACCCATAATTTTATTGATTACTGTTCAATTTATTTATTTTTGATATATTTATTGTTTCTAACATGCTACACTGAGAAAAATGTTATTCTAAAATACGATCATTTTATTCGTAAAAACGGGACTGAAATTCTTTCGAACAAATTAACTGGGTTTCAATGTTTATTGGCGGGAACATGTAAGAGTAATTTGTTGGTATACGTAATTTCATACCTTTACCAACAAATTATTCTTGCAATAAACATCGAATTCCAGTTAATTTGTTCGTAAGAAATTTAGTCCCGTTTTTAACCGTTTTTACGAATAAAATGATCGTATTTTAGAATAACATTTTTCTCCTTGTAGGTATTTCTGTTTACAATACAAATTTTAACCTCACTAGGACAAGCCTGTGTTGAGTTTAACAATCCTAAAAAGTAACAAAATAACACATGATAATATAAGTAAAACAAAATAATAATTGAAAGAACAATATTGTTCAATTAACATTTCTTACAGATAATGGGTACACAGTACAGTGAAGGCGGCTAGTACTACAATATTGTTTGGCGATCAATCTATCTGCTACTACGTGTAAGTTAAACATTTTGATGGCCGAGATAATTTCAGATACCGATCGATTTGTCCGTATGAAGTTTGGTTGTAACATCGGTGAAAATTTTAGTTATCGGTATTAGATTGATTTTTGCATTGATTAATGAATGCGGCAGAGAAGGCAGGTCGCACTACCCACAATATTTTGTTGTTTACTTAGATTGATGATGTAAGAACATCGATTAGCTTTTGTGCTACGTAACATTCTAACACTTGCTTTGCGCTTGGTGAGCATAAAACCAATATGTATCTGCGCATATTAGTTAATTCTTCTTTATATGCAATGATGACTTTTTATTATGCTACCTTAATTTATTTTAAGATTTAATTAATTTTTTTTAACTACGCGAGAGATTTCTTTACATTCCATTGCATAAAAATGTCTCTTTGTGATAAGAGAAAAAATGCTTCAATAAGATTTCAACAGGAGTAGATATGAATCAATTTTCTATTTTTATTCATCCCCTTTGTCACAACCTCCCACACATGACCACTGCGAGAATAGGTACACGGAGCACAGAAGTTGGAGGAGATAATCTTGATAGATGATATCTCACCATTCGTTCGCCGGAGTCTTAGTATCGCAAACAAAGGACGAATGGCAACTGGAATCCTTCGAATGGGGCCAGAAAAAACAGGTTTGATAAACATAGCTATGTTTTTTGTGAAGGATTGATTTCGTTTGAAATGGATGCCTTTTTGCAGGGGTGATCCTTTGTGATGAAACCGCCCCGACAAAACCTTAATACAAGTTTTTTGGCGCTAGCCTGTGAAATTGTTATTTCGGAAATATTGTTTTCAAGTGATAAACAATAGGAATTTGGAACATTTATTCCACTATTCCTACGACATGTGAAATAAATATGAAAGTGAATTAATTTATACAAACATATTAGATCAGTCTTATAATTTTAAGAGGATAATGGTAGGTTCAGACTGGACGACGTACGTACGCATCGCTACTCAAACAATGCTTAGCAACCCATACATTTTCTATGAAAATGGCCACAGACATCGCACGTCGCGATGCGTGTGGCCAATGTGATTCTAAAACATAAATTTTCATTGAAAATCTATGGTTGCTAAGCAGTCCAGATATTGTTAGGCGTAGCGATGGGCACGTACGTCGACCCAGTCTGAATCTACCATAAATCTTGAAATATTCAAGACGTATGTTGTATGATCTAAGATGGTCATGTAGATCACATTTGAAAATAACAGTTCTAACATTTTTGTTAACTGATTTTTTCCTTCATATTTGCAGTCCTGTGCATTTCAAATATTACTTCCGTACAAGTTTACTTCTAATTGAGGCTTAAAAGATTAAATAATATCAAGTTACCGTTGATTAATTATTTACGATATGCTATCGCTACGTACTACCAAAGGGCCATAATTAACAAAAATTACCAAACAAATCATAAAATCGAAATCCAAACTACCTTGTCTCATCTCACACAAAGTTCAGTGTTATCTACAATAATTGTATTCAAGTTCTATTTTCATATTATTACAAAGTATGTACACTTGTTTGCTGCTTACGAAATATTCGCACCCATACAAACTTGCTTTAGATGTATTTCACATAGAGTAGGATGACAATGCTTCCATTTCGTATACGATATCCATTATCTCCAGCTCGTGCGACCATCTTTTTTAACACATAAACATCATGAAATTTAGCGAGGTTAGTAGCTGGTTGCCGCATTTGAAAGTATTATTATGTTTTTGGAAATTCAATATATATTTTACCTTAATTTACCTTTTTATCTTAATTTCTGGCCAGTATAATAATTTATTATTTCAAATAATACCATATACATAATTTGATTATAAAAGCAATAATTTTTATGTTTTAATAAACCAATTATTAGGATAGATTAAGCTTAACATGCTATTTAATGAAAACCAAGTTTAACATACTAATTTGTTTTTTACAGTATAAAAATATTGATAAATACATCGGAATCGAAATGATGGTGAAATATTAATAAGCTCTGAACAGCTCAGGTACCATTTTCACAACCTTCTTCCTTAACTTCTCTTTCATCTGCGCTATTTAATTACGACCTCAATGGGAGTTACAACATTCCAACTGATTTCGACCATTATCGAGAATTCTTGAGCAGTGTTTACAGTATACATTATCTCAAAAATACATCATCTCGTCTTTTCCCCCTCATCCCATTCGGACTGGGACCTGCCGCTTTGCCAGGATGCCTCCAGGCGTCCCTGTCCTGACCTAATTCAGCGGCCTCCGTCTATAGAAGGCCCAGCCTTGCATATTCTCAGAATTAGCTTTTCCCGGCTTTGCCTGGGGAATTGAATAGGCATTGGAATTACGTCAAAAATGTATTAATTTGTTTTACATAATCATACGAACTATTGATTTTCCTGTTACCTTTCATACCTCGTGCACTGGCTAACTCGCCACCCTTGATGTCTGCTGTAATTATGAGGTATTACCTCGGACAAGGGGTTCGGTATTATTATGTTTGTTTTCACCCCTTTGCCTCCTGTTGTTGAACCTTTTCGTCCTTTGTTTGTTCTGTAATACAGGACAAAGAGGTGGTGACTGGTGGTGGGTTCGAATATCGGAGGATATCATGCAACATTTTTTTTACAATGTTATAATTCTGACAAATCATGTACTTTATTTATAGTGTCGATATTTAGAGGAAATAGACACTTTCTCATTGTAATTTAGAAATGGCTCCATCAGATTGTATTGATATGTTAAATTTTAAATAATATGTTTTAACCCAAAACTGATCAGTAATTAAGGCACCGCCTCGCCTTATTTCGAGTCGCTTCGCTTATCCGAGCCGAGGCGATGCCGTTACGATGCTGATTGGTGTGCGTTGCAGTATGGGGTTTCATAAAAGGAATTCTGAACGGCTCGAGGTGATGATGATATGGTGCCGGGGTGATTTGTGTACATCAACCCTGATAGGAATGTTGGAAAGTATCTACGAGTCTCTTTAGATCTGGTCACTGAATGTAGATAACTATTTGTTTCTAAATTATAGTTTCTACGTTCTTGAAATGTATTTATTTTCTTCAGAGCAGGCAAAAAACCATAAAAATATGTTGTTTGTATGAATTCCGACAAATGTTAGATAGTTTTGATCCGATCCTTCGGTCTAGAGTCAAACTGCTTACTGAACTTCCTCAAAGGTCGTCCGACTGTACCTATTCCCCGAGAAAATATTCGCCCTGGGAAAACATCGTAGAATTCTTAATGGATCTTAAACTATAATTGAAAACTACCTATATATTTACGAATTAATATAATATTAGATTTATGTATTTCATTATTATTCCGACAATGTAAAATCGATTATAATCATTATGAATCTGGCGAAAACAAATATCCGCCATGGCATACTGGAAGCCATTAGGATTTCCGCTTCATTTCGGCTTCAGCGCGAAGGCAAACAACACCCCTATCGATATCAACCAATCCCCCGAAACATCACCCCGTCACCCTCCCCCTTTATCTTCCATTATTTTTTCACTTTTACCCCCCTTAAATTACCACCCTGCTCAACATGCAGATGCTATCCGTCAAAAGTCTTAATTCCAAAGATGATGTAGTAAAATTGCGTTAGTTGGTCTGACATATTGACATGCTTTACTTTTTTAGTGACGAGGTGACCGCAGTTTGACCCATTGTATGCGTATGGCGCAAAATACTTACGAACATACGACTCATCCATATCATTGGATGAGTCGTATATATGTTACATACATATACCTCCTTCAATTGCCTATGAATATCGCAAGGTCGCACATTTCTTGTATTGAGAAATTTAATTACAGCTCTAAATTCGCAACTGGCGGCGCTCTCTATTTTCTTGAACACTTACAGAAAGAACACAGTCAATACCAGCGAGATGTAACGTTGAATACAGGCAGCTGAAATACAACTGAACGTGTTAGTACTTGTCCGGCGGCTACTCTATTCGCCAGTGCCCCGCACGGCGCAAACAGGTACTACTTTGCGGATGACCCTCGTACATGAACAAAATATGTAGTAAATCGATTTCTGAAATATGTTATAGTTAAGCATCGTGGTCGAATCATATTTTGATTAAAACAGCACATTACTTATTTGATACCGAATAATACTTCAGATCGGGAATGTTATTAGACTGACGTAAGTAGGTAAATGAGAAAAGAAATAGAAAGGTTGACCACTACTTGGATATTTAGAACTGATCGCTAAACATACCTACCTTGGTGAAGCCATTTAAACCGTCGATTCTGTGTTATGGTATCTGGTATCTTATAAGGGCGACATTTATTTGTATTAATATTAATGAATAACGAATTCTTATTCTTTTCTTTTTATTAATTTTAATTTATTATAATAATGTTATTATTAAGTTCTGCAAGTATTTTAAGTTGTTTTTTGAAAATGGCCTTGTAAACCAAAACACCTGTCACAATAATAAAAAACTAAAATACTTGCGGAACTTAATAATAACATTATTACATTAAATTTAAAAAAAAAAATAGAATTTTACGAACTAAACACAAAAAACAAAACAAAACAAAAAAAAAACAAACAAAAAAATTAAAAATATGTTTGATTTATTCTAATGGTTTTTTTTTCATTTGTTTCAGGTAAGCAACTTTAAGATAACTGCCAAGATCGAGAAAAAATAAATACAGCGTTCTCGTATAACAATACACTATTGTTCCCCATGGAAACACAGGTACGTGAATTTACTATGAAAATATCTAGTTTTTTCAACAGATAAAATTACCATTACTTAAATGCAGCATTAAACAATAAGCTTTCATAAATGAAACGAGTACCTTTTACCATTTTGAATATTACTTATTCCAATATCTTTTGTCTGAACATTTCTATGCTTTCTGTCTCATAAAGAGCTCTGCAGCAATTTGTTCTTCCTTTAAGACAACTTTCTTAGTGCAAGATCACTTCACATTATTCCGGAGGTAAACTTTCGAACGCACTTGGCAGCGGCAACGCTTTAAGTTTATATCAGTGAACAAAGCCACTTTCGTAAAGAATAATTTGAATGTCTTAATGTTTTCTCCACTCTGGTCTAGTGGGACTGAGTCGAAATGGTAGGGGTACGTACCCCAATTGCGGGTCTCAATATAATAAGCCACCCAAATATATGATTATATGGCATCGGTAAACTTTGTTCTTTATTTTTATTTAGGAATTATACGGCGACCCGCATCGCTATTAAAACAATGAAATGCATAGAGATCTGGACTTTTCGACTAAAACCAAAATCTTTGCGAATTATTGATATACAGTTTTTAATTTTTAAAGCAGCTAGAATGCGAATAAAAAATGATGTAATCGAGTTGATTTTCGAAAGTTATTAACTTTTTTTACGATATTTTAGTACTTTAAATACTTACTAGAATTTTTCTAAGATTTTTTTTTATACCAATGTCGCTAGAAGTACTGGAACCTTGACCTTACTTGGGGCCCACAAAAACACACTTGTATCCGTTTATATTTTCAGTGATTGTCAGGTTGTCACGAATAAGTAATCCTTTGAAAATTCGCAGTAAGAGTGTGTACATGAGTTTGTTTCATAAAATTTGAATGCACCGTGATTTGCTTAAAGATTTTGAACACATACTACTTTATGTTTACTCATAAAAAAAATGTTCGTGGGAAGCAGGAAGTCGAACGGATACGAAAAGCTCGGTAAATAAGAAGAGTCGTAAATTGGAAACAACCCCCCTCCGCCCTAAAGAAATGATAGGCAACCAAAGAGCTGTCAGACTTTTTAGATGCGGGGAACTTTTTATCTTTTGCCAGCGAAAGTTTTTACGCCCCGTCAAGTAACATCTATAGGAGGTGTTAAACATCCCAACTTCGGTAGGAATTAAAGTTGTTGGATGTTTTTTTCAGACGTGAAAATGGCTTAACCGGAAAAAAATGCGTTGTAAAAGTTTATCTCTATTTGAGATGATTTATTTCGGCACGTTTTTACGTGAATTTTAGCGGTTCTAACGTGACGCAGGTAACCACTGCATGCTTTATGCCCATTTTACGAGTGTAAATATTGTGCCTTTTTAGTCGGTTTTATGTATTTTTCCGAGTGGTTCCATACAAGTTTGTTACGCCGACATTGACTTTGAATCATAAAATCGTCGCTGGGCGCGTATATACCTCTCTAATGTGAAAAAATCATTTTGTCAATTTTTATTTATATTAATAATGATTATTAATTTGCACAATAAATAAAAATAAATCAATATTTATTTTATATATAATATATATATACATTTTTTAACTAAATGAGTTAAAACTCAAATTGTAATATTTTAATTAGTGAAGACAATATTATCGAAACTCAATCGAAAATCTGAAATATGAATCCTGGGTTTGAGTCTCAGATGTGACCAGATCTTTTTCTGATTTTTCTGTTTGAGATTTTCGATTGAGTTACGCTAATATTGTCTTATATCAAAATAAATCAATGTTTCCCTTTATTTTCCTATTTAAAAAAATAGTTTTTTCACTCACCTGGAAAATTAAAAACATTTCACCTCGGAGGTATTACACGTCCAGCAACTATAGCGTTTTCAATAATCACAAATTTACTTTGTGGGGTCATTTTTATTAAATGAAAACAAATCACTTCGTATACACGACTTAACTTTATGATACCATTAACCATAATCAACACTCTTTGTAATGTTTTTGTTTAAAGGTACTTATTTGTCCATTCTTGTTTGTCTTTTGATGTTTTAGTTAATTTTCATTTTATCCTGACAATGAAACCAATGGTTTCGAAACATGTTGATAATTTTGATTTAATAAGTGATTTGTTGAAAACAAAGTGATTTGTTTTTATTTAATTATAATTTATACGTTTTTTGTTCTCAAATAGCGGTTTGGGTGGTAACAGTTTGATAACATACCTACAAATGAACTCATTTTGTTATAATTAATATTTTAAACGACATTAAGGTTTTGCTTGCATCAGCTTGATCGTATAAACTTGGAGTATAAGGAAACATAAAATTTTATAAGTTACGTTAAGTTTTACAAATAATAAACCTAAGTTTTACAATTAATAAATAAGTTTTACAATTAATAAATAAGAAAACCGTTAAACAACATTTAAAAAAAAAGAGATATATTACTAAACAATACATTTCTCCTGTTCTAAAAATTCTAATATTTTAAAAACTGCATGGCGAAAGTGCTTCCACTCACGGGAAACTGAAAAAAAAACCCATTTGCAACTAAACTCACTATCCTGTGTCAATGTGATGGTCCGCACCATAAATAAACCAATAACGTCCGCACACTACGCAACTTCTTAAAAACCCGTTGTCAATGGTAACGCAAGCAGTGACTCGTGCCGTGCTAGCTGCCGTGGTCGGCCGTTGTCAGGTTGCCCAGTTGCCATGGTTACGCCGGTTTTGTTGTAAGTTTTTTTGTCAGTTTTCGATTTTTTTTTTGTTTTTTAGTCGCTAGCGCCAATATGACAGCGACAAAAGACTGTGATGACAGCTGAAGTGTTTCTTTCTATGGATAAACGAGCTGACATATTTACTGAAATCGTAAAATTGAGTAGCGCCGTGATGGAAGTTTGGTTGGAAACCATAGCAATTTTACTTTAGTTTTAGTTTCTCCGGAGGGCTTTAGTGTTACAAATCTAGAAACAAGTCTTCCGGAAAAGAATTTAAATAGATAATACCATATTACTTTTACGGCAAAACCTACGAAACCAATGTTAAATATCTACCTCATCCTTTGCAAATTTTATTACCATTTTATGAAATAAATCTTTTTTGTTCGTTTTCTTATAACTGATAATAACCATAATAATTATACAATTCGAAAAAATGTACGTTCGCGAATTGGAGTGTTGTTGAAGACATTCGACATTCTAGTATATTCTGGGATTACGATCTCTTCCTGAGATTAGTATAGGGTTTGTAAAATTAAACGGTATTACTATGGTATATGTAATATTGTACTCGTAAATCCTCGATGGAGGTACCAGACCGAATCGGGGTCCCTAAAATATAAAAATTTTATCGCAAATTTTAAGCTTTACTATTTTTCATCGTTAAACATTTCTTTATTCGTACTTATGTATTGTGGTTTTAATACAACATATTAGTCGGTTCTTTAGTTGCCCTTAAAGGTGAGTTGACATATGCATCAGGTTCCTACCCGGGGGTCACAGATTCAATTCCTTTGCTAGTTGAATCCTTCATAATTAAACAAGCAACATTTTTCGCTTACGATGAAAGTATTAGGGGTTTTAACCTGAGACTATTTGACGACCGTCCGTGGTCGAGTGGTAACAACACTTGACTCCCAATCGGAAGGTTGCGGGTTCGAACCCGGCGTGCGCAAATAAATTTTATTTGATTAATTTGTGTTATTTCACAATTAATTAATAAAAATAATATATACTACATTTGCGGCACGTTCCAGAGTGGAAGATACTGTCAGTATCGCCCTGGTGTAAGACCACCATTCAGAATTGAGACGTTGCTTAATAATGGCTTTAGCCGTGTTTAGTGACTAGATCTGAATAGCCAGGTACTTTCCTACCCTCCTCTTCCCCATCTCCTTCCCTTCCCCACTTTCCTTCAGCCTCACAACATACCCCAATTGGGGATGCCATAGTCTCACTGGCTCCAGACGGGAGCAGTTGGGACTCTTGTGAGGTATTCTCTAAAAAAAAAAAAAAAATCTTTATTTCATTTTTAAAAAACAATGTGCGATCTTTGTTGTACATAAATAACAACACGCCTGTGTTTGCTTATAAAAGTGACCTTAAAGAGTATTTACTATCTTCAGTTTGTTTCAAACGCTTTTTAAATGCTCATTTTGTAAATAAATAAAAAGGTTCTGTTTAACTTACAGTCAGAAACTTTTAAAGCCTCCCGAAGCGCAGGTGAACCAAGAGGGTAGTCTTGGTCGACTCCCCGCCTATCCAAGGGTAAAGTTTAAAGTTAAGCGATGGGTTAAAACCGCAATTGCGTCTTGTTATGCACTCCCGTGAGCTCATGATGCTTTGACATTCCGATATAGGTCAGAAATAAACCGAAGGGCGACTTAACTTATTTCCTCATTTTCCGCAGGAAATCATAACGAAAAAATTATACATACATAATCTGTGTTCAAAATTTAAGACTTTTAAATTATGTGTTACCGGTATTTTTATTTGCTGTTTTAAACAAATCTTTTTGAAGTTTAAGTGATTTTTTTCCGTGTTATTACATACATCTTGTTTGATACGGAAAGTTCTACTATCACCTAATTTACCCTGATTTTTTTCTATGAACGCCATTTTTTTAGCCATACTTATTCTCAAAATCTTACATTTACTCAGAAAGGCACTTAAATAATGTGTAATGTTTTTCTGAATATTTCTCCAAACCCTTATTGAAGAGGGCGAAGAAAGTATGGGATGATAAATCGCCGTTGGAAATATTGTTTAACGTCGAGAGTAGTAAGAATTAACACGTAAAAAGCTTATCACATGCTCTATAAATCATTATCCATTGACTTGATCTGATTGCTCCCCTTTAGCGAGTGCGTAATAATTTTACAAGATAATGTTGTTTCACGCCGCGCTCGTGCGAAATTCCCAAATCCCGATACTTTATTACGAGGCATTTCGCAATAGATACCTAGAACCTACCGAAGCCCATAAAATATTCTGTTTATCATTTTGTTGTTTAATTTTCTACTGCCAATATTGCCACCCTGTGATATGGCGGTAGGATATTATATATTTATATAGTAGTGCCTTGCACGGGGTCCGGTGCTATTTGGCCTGCCTGTAAAAGGCCCGGTGATAAATAATCTATTCAAATATATTATTATTTTCCAGGTTTGAGGCTTGTCCATCCAAGGGTAAAAATTATGATACATTTCCGGATAAGCAAGAATACCTAAGTCTTGTTTTAATTTTGCGTGATTGCGTGTGTTATTTCACAATCAATTAATTAAAAATAATATATACTATATTATACGTTCCAGAGTGGAAGATACTCTCGGTATCGCCCTGGTGTAAGACCACCATTCAATTAAAATTAAAACGTTGCTTGAATTGGTTTAGCCGTGTTTAGTGACTAGATCTGAATAGCCAGGTGATTTCCAGCGGAGAATTTGGGACTCTTGTGAGGTGTTCACTATAAAAATAAAATAAAACTTTAATATGTATCTTGATCACGTGACACAGATACAAGATTACAATAAGAGCAGAAATCGCATCTTCTAAACTTATGTGAATTTACGAGTGCAGATCCGTTTTGTTCCAGGATCAAGTAGCTATGCAATATGAATATTTCCCTGGCAGAAAAACAATGTAATATAGCATAGATTTAGACAGCATTGTGGTAGAGTAGTCCTCGACCTTGAATCTGGAGATGCGATGCGAAGAAAATACTTTAAGAACCGTTATGTTTCAGTTGTAATAAAGTCTCAATCAAAGTTTTCACTACGAATCGCCATGAAAGTCCTCTACAAATATTTCCGTACTTTGATACATAAAAGATAGAGTCTAGAGGCTTAATTTATAAAAACGCAATGAAGTCTTTGATAATTCAATGAAAGTAATGTGTGGTTTCACCGTCACATTACGAGTAAAGCCTTTCCGGAAAGTTTAAGAATCTGCAAGGTATCATATCCCCCTTTCAAATCACACCCTGTGTCACTTCATTCAGTGCCTTCCACCCTCTGATTATTATTGGTGTGAATGGGCCATGGGGGTGGGGGCACAGGGGTAGTCTGCCGACAGGGAGATTTTTGAGGGGTAACGAACCGGTAAAGGGGCTGTTGGCTGTAAAACAATTCGATTGTGTTCCTCTCAGGAATAACCAGACCCGTTCGAGTATGGTGATAACAATTGACTTACTTGGAAAAAAACGTTTTCTTTGGAAGTGAATTACAAAAATCTAATAGATTTATGAGGAGAGTTGAAATAACAATATGGTTAAAACACTTTACAACAGCGAAACGCTTATCTTTAAAATACGCATAGAAATCTGCGTATTTGTCTGAATGAGAAAAATCTTGAATATTGAGCGCTAACGATATGAAAAGGCTCTTCTCAGATCGCTATGCTATTTCTAATCTAAATGAACTGTAGTCGCAGATAAATTGACTGCGAATCAGTGGACTTTAATAAATAAGTTTTTATTGTTAAACGTGACACAGCTTTGGAAATAGCTTGGTGATAGGTCGACACCAGGAAAGGATCTGTCTTACATTAATTTAACATAGCACGTTCTTGTGAGATACGATATTATGGCACTCAGGAATCACAGGGTTAATCAATCCACAAATTTTCATAAGAATCGATATTAATACGATAATTGCACGGGTTATTTCAATAGACTGAGTGTTCCTTGGAGTTATTGTTCCAAAATGTCAAATGTAGGTAAAATTGGCACTTTGCCAGATACGATTGGTATTTTGGTACTTTGTAAGCAAGTAGAAGGGAGATGTATATAGTTACGTCAGCATGAATTGTAAAAAATTATCACACCATGTTATATCGTTTGTGACATAAATTTTAAAAATAAGCGACATAACGTCTACGAATAACAGATAATATATTGTAGGTAACTTACAAACATAGCGATGTGTATGAATCAAGTGAACCTAGAAAATCGAAAATGAAACTCATGACAAAACAAAACTAAAACAAGAATGTAAGTTCTATCTGCTTACTAGAGGCCCGACAGCGAAATGAAAAATGTCGTTTCTTCTGTTTTCTCGTATTCATTTTTTTCGCCGACGTTCTCTTGTTTGCTTGTTTATTCAGTTGATTGTTCCCGAAATGGCGGCGAAACACAAAAATACAACAGCGAAAAAAAATCTGTCGGATAATTCGGTTTACGGGATACGAGAGAACAATGTTTGTCTTAAGTGGCATGTTTCATTATTTGGTGAATGTGACTTCTCCACAAAAACACAACACAAAGCTCATGTGAAAATTGTTCTTGATACAAATACATGGCCATTGGATTTGAGTATAGTACAATAATACGTTGGCCGCTATTTCATTATTTTTATTTCTGTGTTAGCAAAAAACAAGCGTTTTATTATTCACTTGACATTTTACAACATGGCCTTCTGATTTTTTTTGTATTCTTAAGAGCAGAGTTATTGGAAATACCATGAACAGGAGAATAAATGATCAGAAACAAAAGGTTTACGAATATGTAATTATTGTTTTGATTAATTCATTTGAATATTAAGCACGATATCTGTTCGTCTGCTGAATAAGCAACATCTGCTTAATAGAATATCTAGAGATCCGGGGTGTAAACTTTGTTCAGTTCTTTAACCGTAAGTTATTTTTTATTAGCAAAATTTTTTTTTCTTAAAAACAAAGACAAACATTCCCGGGTTACGGATAACCTGACAATGTTACTACCACCACACTAAGCGGAAGATGTTGCTTATGTTGTGATGGAGGACTTAGGCAGCCGAGGAATCGAACACGGGACGCCTGGATGGGACCCAAACGCGATGCCCACTCAGCCACTGATCATTCAATGGCGGCATTTAGTTCGAGTTGAATCTTGCAATCATACATAAAGATAGCAGCCAAAAAAAAAAAGGCGTTAAGAAAATGAAGATAATGTTGGTAGGTCTCAGCCGAAGTATGTTACAGTTAAATATGACCGAATCGGAGAGAGACACATTAGCTCAGTGGTCAGAGCATCTGCCCGGAAAGCCGAAGGTCCTGGGTTCGAGTCCCAGATGTAGCCGTATCTTTTTCTGATTTTTCGGTTTCAGATTTTTGATCGAGTTTCGCTAATATTGTCTTCTTTAAATAAAATATTATAATTTGAGGTCTTACCTGTTAAGTTAAAAAAAAAAAAATATATATATATATATATATATATACAGGGTGTTAAGGTACGTACTTGAGTTACTTTAACCAGTGATTCCTGACATTATTTGGAGTAAAAAATGTAAATGAAATTTTGGTCTCCGGTGACTTTTTTTATGTAAAATTTTTTTTTTTCAAAATATTTTTTCTTCAAAATCAAATAAAAAAAAAATTCTTTCACATGACCTTATTGGTCACTCAGCCAAGTTACCACCCCACCACTTACCCCGCCCCCAACTACCCAACACCTACTATTATTTATGTTTTTGTAGAAAAAAAAAAAAAACATCAAAAATGTCACCGGAGACCAAACTTTCACTTAAATTTTTTACTCCAAATAATGTCAGGAATCACTGGTTAAAGTAACTCAAGTACGTACCTTAACACCCTGTATATATAAAACCAATTAATATCTTAGATACCGTATTTTTTTGTAACTGTACCTACTATTTATAAGCAGCATGTTGTACTACCTTTATTATTTCTAAATATATATTAGTAAATAGACTGACATTCTTATAGGAATTCCTTCATCTCTATTTTACTGATAATAATTTTATTCTTCATGATTTTGATTATACGGTAAATATAAACGACTAACTAATCAAAGTCTTTTCCATTTTTTGTTGTAACAAAATAACCTTTTTCCGAGGGAATATTATTCTTGTTATTTCATATAACAAGGGTAAAAATTCATATTAGGTTTACATATTACAATACAGATTCACGGTGTAAAAGTCTCCCTACTAATCCAGTACAAGTATTCTCATTTTCTATTTTCGCCATTTCGCTATCAGGGTCTGCCATTAATCATCCAGAGTCAAGAGATCAATCTCAAACGGAGGCTGTAATGTGCCAAAGTGGATGTACGCCTTCCTGGGAAAGTGGCGCTCGCTTTAGGGTAATCAGGCGTCTGCGTCTGATGCATGTGTTTTTCGAAGGATTTTGCGCGTTATTACGGAATGAGATTAATTAAGTGTTTTGTAAGTACGTTTTTTATCAACGCCTTCCGATATTATTTGAGTTTTTGTTGTGTTGTTTCATTAAACAGATCTTCTTGTTTAATGAGATTTCTTAGATCTTTCTTTTTATGAGATTTGCCGTCAGAGTTGGTGATAAAAAAAAAACGTGGAAATTAGTGAAAAATGTTCTTGTCGTTCTAGTCCAGTGTATCTCAACTTTATTTTATCCACGCCTTCAGATATTATTTGAGTTTTTTGTGTTGTTTCATTAAACAGATCTTCTTGTTTAATGAGATTTCTTAGACCTTTCTTTTTATGAGATTTGCCGTCAGAGTTGGTGATAACAAAAACCGCGGAAATTAGTGAAAAACGTTCTTGTCGTTCTTGTCCAGTGTATCTCAACTTTATTTTATCCACGCCTTCAGATATTATTTGAGTTTTTTGTGTTGTTTCATTAAACAGATCTTCTTGTTTAATGAGATTTCTTAGATCTTTCTTTTTATGAGATTTGCTATCAGAGTTCGTTATAACAAAAACCGCGGAAATTAGTGAAAAATGTTCTAGTCCAGTAAATCTCAACTTTATTTTATCCACGCCTTCAGATATTATTTGAGATTTTGTTGGATTGTTTCATAAAGCAGAACTACTTGTTTGATCAATTTTCTTAGACCTTTCCTTCAGATTTGGTGATAACAAACACAGGGGAACCGAGGGAAACATGTTTTGGTCCAGTGTTTCTCAACTTTATGTGAGAATTCATTTAAACAGAATCCTAAAAAGCTGCTTGAATGTTGGCGGAACGACACTTAACAAAAATTTTATTGTTACTTTTGAACATAATATGTTTTTACCCCTTCTTGAATTAAACTGACAGAAAAAACAATCCGTTAATATTGCGGTAGATTTGTTAGTTTTTTGTTGTTGTTAATATTTTCTTTTTAAGATATCCCAAAATAGGGGATTTTATAATCTTCACGAGGAGATGGAAAAAAGTTCCCCAGATGGTTGCTCGGTTCAAGGTGAAACCAAAGTCGTGTTCCAAAAAAAAATGTTTACATTAAAATCTATCAATCGCAGATTCCAATAAAATTCGCCGAATTTAAAAGTTTTCTGCATTTGTAGTGACATCACAAAATTATGTTAAATTTGTATCATCTTGAATATTTAAAAAAACATGCTTGTAATTTTGGACAGCTGTTTCAAGTCATTTAATATATAAAACTAAAGTTTGTCACCAAACCCTAAAAAAATAAATAATTTTTAGCAAATTACCCCTCATAGCAATCATCCCCCCGGTTGAGAAATACTGTTCTAGTCCTTGTCTCAGCAAATCAAACTAATGCTTAATACTGCTTACTTAGTAATATGAGGTGTGTAAAAGCAAAGGCAGCAATTTCCATTTCGGCCAGTTTGCTATGTTTGATTTTGAAATGACCTGGAGATCGCTATCTTTGCTTTTACGTACAATACTACATACAAATATTGTATGTTATACACGTGTATACAATATTTGTATGTTGTACGTAAAAGCAAAGATAGCAATCTCCATGTCTCAAAAGCAAACATAGCAATCTGGCCGAAATGGAAATTGCTGCCTTTGCTTTTACACACCTCATATACAATATCTGCAAATGATAATAGACAGTAACTATCAATTAAATCTATTCAGCTGGGACGTGTGATTAAAAAATATTTTTAATTGAAATACAAAAAAAAAAAAAAACAAAAAATCCATCTACATTTTTAAGTCCAAATATGCTCAGAAATCGCAGATTTAAATCCTTCGGGTATGTGCTTTTACACCCTGTATTGTATACGTATCTTATTGTTTTCCCACTATTCGGCGACTGCTGAGCTGTTCTTTAATACCTTTACTATTTCTAGAAGATGTTTCAAATATGGGAATTAATTATTTAAAAACTTGCTTAAATTAATGAAATTTCTCCGAACGCGTTGAAAGTCAAATGTCTGATTTTATTCTTTATTTTTCCGGAGATGAACGTATAGTTCCTTCTAGATAGATATCGCAATTTCCCAAAAATATCCAGAGAATCTCCGGGTGATTCGGACTATGTATTATTTCACTTGGAAGCGTTCTTGGCGATAAATTCTTTAGAAGGGGGAACTTTCGAACAATTTTATTGAATTATGCAGATTTACAGACTTGTTTTTGCTAGATTTTCAAATTCCCTGAAAGTATTTTAAACATCAACTTTTTCAATTTTTTTCAATTGCTTTTTGCCTTACTCACTTTGAAAATATTCAGCGAGTCGATAATAATAATTGACTTGCGAGTTGTGTATTTAGGTATTTACACAAATTTAAAGGTAAATTTACGGAACCTTTCTAAATTAAATAACTTAAGAATTTTAAACATTCTTATTTTTCCATTGTGAAGAAAGAAAAGTTTTTTATTTAAGTAAGACTTCTTTAGGACATAATCAAGAGTAACCCAGATCGTTTTTTGACGGAAATAACATTTTAAAACGAAAATGACATTTGATTTATATTTTTATTTTTTTTTATTTATGTTAATATATTACAAAATTATACATAATATTCATAATACATTATTCCCATTGAGTTTAATAAAACTCATTTCGGGAAGGACAACATTATACAATTATAAAAATTATTTTTACGAAAGAACACGAATTTAAAGGGCATTTAAAGGAAAATACACAGATATTAAAATAGACCAGGCACACTTGATACAGTTAGTTGAATATTTCATAAATACATTTAGAAAGATATACAACAGTTAAATAAAATTTGTTAAATATGTCACTGGTTAATAAAGCTGCTAAAGATATATAAGCATTTCAAATAAAAATTGCTAAATAAGTCACTGGTTAATAAAGCTGCTAAAGATATACAAGCGTTACAAATAAGGATTGCTCAATATGTCACGGGTTAATAAAGCTGTTGAGAAAATATAATTTTAGATTTTTTGCCAATGTTTTTTTGTTTGATACGGGAAGTTTTAGGTTATTAGGTAATGGGTTATATTGCGTATGTGCGACGTATTGTAAGGAATTAATTCCAAATTTAGTCGTGTGAGTAGATGACGATAAGTGTATTTGATTTTGAGATCGTGTTTTGTGCTGGTGTATATCAGAATTAAATGTTGGTTTAGTGTTGGTGTGTGAGGAGTGTTGGATTATTTGTAAAATGGCAGTTGCGATACTATATTTTGGCAGAATCGTAAAGGGTAGTATTTGTGTCAGTGAATATATATTTTTGACATGTATATCCCGTGGTAGATGATATATATTCCTTATGGCTCTATTTTGGATGACTTGTATTTCAGAAATTTGTTTCTTTATTTATTTATTTCATCATATTAACGTCGTAAGACAACAATGGGTGAAGCCTATCAACGACTAACAAAACGTCAAAGCAAATTCAAACGCCAGACATTACCAGTTTATTTTTATTTACTCATTTGTAAGGAAGGTAGTATTCTGTTGATTATTAAATGATTTAACTAAAGATTTTAGATGACCCTTTTGATTTGTATATTTTTTACGATGAATATTAACCCTTTTTTCTCTCTGATTCTAACTATTGAAGTAAAAGGTGGCAGTAATGTGACAAAAAAAATAGTATTGTTTATTTCAAACGGCAGAATCGCAGGAAAATTGATTTTTTTTTAAATATTTTTATTTCTATTTTATATATTTTTATTTTTATTTATTTTTATTAAATTTTTTATTTAAAGTGAATATCTCACAAGAGTCCCATCTGCTCCCGTCTGGAGGCAGTGAGACTATGGCATCCCCGATTGAGATATGTTGTGAGGCTGAAGGTAAGTGGGGAAGGGAAGGAGATGGGGAAAGAGGAAGGTGGTGAAGTACCTGGCTATTCAGATCTAGTCACCAAACACGGCTAAAGCCATTTGGAGCAATGTTTCAATTCTGAATGGTGGGAGTATCTTCCACTTTGGAACGTGCCACAAATATAGTGTATATTATTTTAATTGATTAATTGTGAAATACCACAAATTAATCAAATAAAATTTATTTGCTCACGCCGGGTTCGAACCCGCGACCTTCTGAATTGGAGTCCAAAGATTTGCCTCTGGACTACGCCGACCGTCATAAATAATTATAAACAAAAAAATAAACAACTTATCATGTTCCGCCACCTAAAAAATTTAATTTTTAATATCGTTTTTAATGGTTAAACGCACTCAATTTTTTTGTATTTTAAAGGTATTTTTATATTGAGTCATCTGAAAGAAATTTCATCCTTATCACCTGAGCATGTCGAAGATATATAAGAATTTACCAACATTAAATTGTAAAAATCGGAATAGAGGTCAGCTCAGAAACAAAAACGTGAATCGGGATGAAATCTTGTATTCTCTATAAATTGACTTAAAACGTCGATAAATTCCGAACTCACCAATATTTTTTTCTTGTATCTAGAAAACCTTCAAGGCGATCGTTTATTGTCGAATTTATTACGGTAATATGTTTATTTTGATTTCTTTAGATTTTCTCCTCTCACTTACAATAAACCAGTTGAATAATTGAATGCTTTGCTTTAACATTTATTTAATCATCTTAAAAAATTCGAATGATAAATAAATACCTACATACTTAAATAGTAATGTGTACAGCAAAACATTTCACAATTAACAAGAACAAATTTGTATTCTAAGGGTCTGTATCAACCGTTGCTAGAGTAAAAGCAAGAGTAAAAAAAATGCTACTGTAAAATGTCATAAAATTGAATTTTTGCAATCAATTTAACCGCACTTTTACGTCTCTTTTAACTTTTGCTTTTGCTTTCCGAAAACCGATAGTTAGGCTAGAGTTACTCCGCCATTTTAACATATTTGACAGTTTTTTTGTAGGTGTGGTATAAAATTGCGCGCTTCAAAATTGATTTTATTAATTGTGATTAATATTGGAGAAGATCATGATAGTGACAATGAATACCTCATCCAATATGTCTTGCAGCGAAAAAGAAAAATATTTCGACCCCGTGTTAATAATATGGTTAATTGGGACGATCCCGAATTTTTGGCGAGGTAATTTAATGATCGCATATATATATTTTTTATTTTATTTTATTTATTTATTTATTTATTTATTAAAGAATTTTATACATAGTGTACATATTGTGTTATTTCGCCCGCCATGCTAGGGATGTCCCTGTGTTATGGCGGGTGAAGTATGCAGATTATATGGGTAATGAAGTACATTTACTGATTATGTAATAATTATGATAATGAGGTTTACAGTTAATGCAGCAATGAATTTATGATAATGAAATTTACATATAATATAGTAATTTATGATAATGAAAATTACATATAATATAGTAATTGATGATAATGATGTTTACAGATGTTTTTTTATTTAATATAAATATATTAAATACCGCATGTCGACAGATCTCGTAAAATTTGTGACACATCAAATTCGGAGAGATTTTACAACTAGGTACTGGAAAGTTAATATACCTATTATAATAGGTCATTATTTATTTTTAAATACTCATACACATATTTTTAAAGGAAAAAAGCTCTCAGATCCTACATGTAGCGGGATATTTTGACTGTTTTTCTGGTTTTCAAATTTAATATATGGTGTGGCCACACCAAAAAATAATGCGGTTCTTTTTTTTACATAATTTCGACAAATATTCTGCTTTTTAGACTGGCCACACTCAGAATTACTACTTTAGCAAAATTACACTTGAAACAGCGCGCGGTTGTTACTTTAACTGACGGAAAAAAAATTAGTTCACGATTAAGCTTTCTGTTGAAATTGGCTACACAATTGTTCAATCGGCATAGGTATTACTTTCTCAAAGGGGACGTTTAATTAAGAGAATAGGTATTCCTCGATTAAAAACAATAAAATTGTTTTTTATCATTATCTTACCTTATTTTTATAACATTTTTATTAGGCTTTTTACAAGTAAAACCATCAGTGGATGAAAAAATAAAATAATTATATTAGTTAAATGAAACAATATAACTTTGTTAAAACCACTGCTTTATTTAATTAATGCCGACCGGTTTCGGAACAGCCGTTCCTTCCTCAGGGCAAACATATAATGATTTGATAATCATAAAAGAGTGGGAGGGTTCAATTTATTATTAAGTGTTGTCGTAGGGATGGGGGCGTGGCTAGGAATTAATGGAAAGTTGTGGGAGGGAACAAAACGGACATCATAAGGGAACAGATTTAAGATTGGGCTAAAAGTTAATATTTTTTGTTTGTTGATAATGGACTCATTATTTGAAATTATATTAATACGAAAGGTGCTTTCAATCTCATTATTTATCTAGATAATAATAATCTTTATCCCCTATGTCATTTGAAATTGTTTCATAGACTCTACAAAGAAATCAAAAGAATCAAGAAGAACATGAAACTTCAATAGACAGCGAACGAGGGGATTCTGAAAAAATGCTTTGATTCCGTATTTAATTTATTCGCTTTCATTTCGAGATCAAAAAGTCAAGTATTTGAATGTACCTATCGGAAAGTATCTACAAAATTAATTAATTTGCCCTCTATTTTATTAATTTAATAAGGGAGGATTAATAAAGCCTACCTTGTTGTATTTTCTCGAGTAAGGCAGGGTTTATGTAAGTCTCCGTGTTTTAAATTCGCAAGTCCTGTAAAGTTTTATTATTGAGGGTGTCTGACTGCGTGCTATTATTAATTATACAATTTGTATAATTTTACGATAAAGTCGTTAATTATTTTATACCTGCTCCCGTACTATGGCCGGGAATTTGAATGTCTTCCTGATTAATGAAACATTTCCGTGCCGAAAGCTGAAATTTGGTTCAACATTCAAAGAATCTCATTAATATTTACATTTATAATTTATTTGGTAATTCAGTAAATTAATGTGGAGCTCACCATTATACTATCAACGGTTTGGAATAATTTATGTTTATAAGAAATGTTCTTGTTTTTTTAATATTTTGTAAACTAAGTTAATTACGTTAATTAAAACTAATAAAATAAAAACGGTTAATTAGTGTTACATTTTTTTTATCTATCTTTATTATTATTGATACATATGAAACAAACAACAAAGCATTTTTATTTATTGTTATCAAGTAGAACTTAGTAGTTGAATGGATTGGTGCTCTAAAGCTCACGATGGAAATGATTTTGCTAGTTTAAAATAGTTAGGGTAAATAATATGATTATATCAAATTGAGACAACAACCAAAGCTGTTAAAATTTCAAATCGTCAGAGCTCACCGTTTTAATCATCGTAATAATCGTTATACGTGACTGAATTATTCGATTAACATTGTTTTTTTTTACATTAGTTCTACAAAGGCGGTCCTGAAGAAAAAAAATCCCTGAGGGCCTATGTTACATTTGGTAACGCTGTTTGGAGGGTCTTTTTAGGGATAGGAAGTTCTGGGAAGGAAAAAGGTATGAAAGGTGAATAGGAATCTGGAGCTCAATCAGTCCAGAACGACGTTTGAATCCATCCCTCCAATAGTAGTGCAAGGCTCAACCAATCTCTCACTATCCGACCCGCCACGCAGTAGGAAGGCAAAAGTATTCACCCCAAGACCTAGACAAACCTCACCCCATAAACCCTTAGCACTCTCAAATTTGAAATTAAATTCCTTAAAAAATACTGCATGTTTTAAATTCATTAAGATACGCATGCTGATCGAATGTTTGGAGAAATACATGCTTATGCAAATCAACCAAAGCAGTTTTATTTTGCTGTCTTCCTTATTTTAATTTCGGACGCATCCTTTTCGTACATTTTTTTCCTTCGATTTCGGACAAGTAATTCATTTAAATATTACTTCAAAGCTCCAATTGATAAATGCTAATTTAATATGTCGGTGTATAGAAAAGGCTACCAATAATGTATCAATAACTTCGGCTATCAATCAGTTATTAGCCGAAACCACTGACAGGCAAAGTTAATTAAAATATGTAATATTGCTGGTTTCAATTGCTTAATTACTCTGTAATGAAATTAAAAATATTCAGTGAAAACATTTGTTCAGTAAAATATTTATTACTATTTAAAATTAAACAATAACAAAGTAAACACCACTTTTATTTTGTTTATTCTTTATGCTGACCGGAATTCGTTACAATCGTAGCTTCTTCAACTTTCCGACAGCTGATGGCGCTGCTGACCTAAAGGTTGACTGTCGGGAATTGGAATTTTTTGGAATACACATTTCCAAAAAGTAAGCCTGAGCCATTCCATCAAGGGACTTAAATACTATCCAGCAGAGCTTGGTAGTATTTAAATTCAGGACATTTGAGCCAGTGAAGAATTTTGAGATGCTCTGAAATATGGGAATATTTATTTTGCCGCAGCGTTGAAAGCGGATTGATATTTATTGATTTACTATTTTCGAAGACTTGCATATATTCCATTGCAATAATCTAGACGTAAACAACATACGAATTGACTAATAATTTAGTCGCCTCTATTGGCAGGTTTCTCCGCACTGGTTTTGTTTGCCTTAATTGAAAGAACCCCGTGCTTACAGTTCTGTTCATTTTTGACACCCAGTAGTTTAATTTAATTTAATTTTTATTTTGCCGATATAAACAGTACATAATTACATACAAGAATATAGTTAGAATGTTATGGAAGTTAATACAATAATCGGTACCAATGACATGTCGCAATATTAATACACGTCTTTGGAGTGGATGTCACTTCCTATAATGGTTATTGAGGAGTTATCAATGTTTTGCTGACGTCTGCTTGTAGTGGTCCAGAGAAATTTAGTATTGGACGGATTCAGCCTCAATCTATTCGAGGTCAACGTATAAGTATGCCGGGGGCCAACTGTCGGGGTTTTTACTGTCATGTAACCAATTTATTTAAATGCGCATCAAATTTTCATTGCTGCAGTCTATGCATATTTTAAGAGTTTGACAAAACCTACCTTTTAGACTAGATAAAACACCGCGAGACCGACTTTGATATATCTTGTTTTCTTCCTTATTATTTGCTTTATATCAAATTTTTTCAACTACAGTACATTGCGTATTTACCAGAACGAGTTTAAAGTATTTAAAATATTAACATCTGCCCTGATGATGGACATTGTAATGCTCTCCGAAACGTTGGCTAAAGAAGTAGGTAGAGCAATATGGCAAAATACCCATAAATAAATGACCATAATACGTAAAATAAATCTCAGTAAAATCATATGCGAATTTCAACTATTTCGTTTTTTCTTGATTCTCGCCAATTACTTGGCGACATATACGACCACGGTTGAATTAATTCGTTTCCCAATAATGTTTTGCGTATGTCCAAAGCCTCAACACGCAGAAGAGAGCTTTTAGGGTTGTAATGGATTGTACACGGGACATGACTCAATTTTGGAAACTCCCGAACAATTCTAAAAACTTTCCATGTTTGCGAAGTGCTTTTGGACTATTCTGTATTAGAACACAGAACGGCTCGGGTAAATAATCAGTATTGGATTTACTAAAAATAGTTGCTAGCTATGTGTACATAGGTATGTTAAATTTATTATAGGTATGGGTATTGAAAACAAAATTTCTTAAAGACTTACTGAATTATTGTTGATTATACTGTTTAAAATGTAAGTTTAGATACTGTGACCATAACGGGCTGTGTTTTTTTTTTGTATTTTCAGGGTTATCAGCACTGAGTGGGAGAGTAGAATTTCCTGACTAGAACGATCATTGCAGGGACACGATAGAACGTAAACTTACGTTATAGTGTCCAGTTGCGAGAAGGATGTCAATAATATTTCCTGCCAAGTGCGATCCAATTTCAACACCAGAAAAATCAGGTCAATAGCTCCCGCGGGTTTCTTAAGCAACTTGAATTGGAAGATGAGGATTTTCTGAGCTCCTTTGTGACTGGAGATGACACGTGGGTGGCTAACTAGGTACATTCCTGAGAAAAAATTACAGTCTTTACACAAATTCTCCATCTGCCAAAAATTCCAAACCGTAATTTTGGAAAAAAAATCATCGCATCAGTGTTGTGGGACTGAAAAGGTATCATTTTGATCGAATTTCTGCCTCAGAGAGAGACCATCAATAAATAGCAATATTGTGAAACCCTAACAAAATTCAAAGTATCATTCAAAACAAAAGGAGGGGAATACCGATGAGAGAAGTGTGCTTGTTGCATGACAACAGCTTCCAAGGCGCTCTTGGTTTAATTTGGTTGGGATGTTTTGAATCACCCCTCTTATTTCCCTGACTTGGCGCCTTCAGATTATCATCATTTCACCTCCCTGAAGGCACACTGGTGGAATAAAATATTCAACCGACGAGCAGGTCCAGAAAGAGGTTCTGAAGTGGACGAAGGAGCTGGCGAAAGAGTTCCTCGAGAAGGGCTAAAAAAACTTGTGCCACGGCTCACCACATGAATTGAACGGGATGACAATTATGTGGAAAAATAGTCAACAAGTGTATCAACAATATCAATATCTTTTTCTAAAAAATATAAAAACCCCCTACACTTACTTTCTGACCACGCCTCCTAACTTGTAGTTCTGTGATGTTAATTATTCTGATTTTACAGTTCGTAACGTTCATGCGAACTCTGGCGAAGTGAAAAGGTACTACCTAACACGGCCACCATCTTGACAGGATTGACCGGACACGGAATACAAATAAATTTACAAGCAGAGGAAATGCAAAGCGCACGATTTAAAACAGGACTTTTTGTGTTTACATAATAAAATTGCGAGCGCCGAAAAATGTGTAAGTATTTTAAAATATCAAACACTTTCTTAATATATTTAGTATGCGAAACTGATCTAAACGGTAACGTTAATCAATATTTTTTTTAGAATGTCTGCACCTAAAAGGTTCTGAGAAAAAAAAATCTACTAGTAACCCAGAAAATATCAACATTTTGTTTAATTCATTACTAGTTTTTGTGCATTATAATTGATTTGGTGGAGTTTATAAGTAATCTGAGTATTGTACCAGACACATGGTACACTTTAACATATAACAAACCTCACCCCACGAACCCGAGCACCAAACATAGTGAACCCCGTGGTGGGTGACCTATCGCGTATTTTTTATCCAATCAATGCTTCCCGAGGTGACGGTACAGATACCCGCCTAATTTCAAATTGGTATATATAAGTATCTTATTAGCATGAACAAAAAAAAAATATTATTTATTACAAATATTTAGTATATACACATTCGAAAGTAATTTTAAAATAACAACACAATGCGGAAAACAAATTGTTGGTGGTGTGTGTTTATTGTGCAATAATTACTTTCAAAACTTTAAAAAAATGTGAATGCATCACCTTAAGGTGCCTTTTTTAAAATGAAAATGAAAAACGGCGTTCCCGAAGAAGAATGTCGGATCTGCTATATATTGAAAATCGTTCTGTTGGCTTATTTTGATTATTAAATCGTCGGTGAATGCCAATTATCAAAACAACACTATATTTCTTGATCTCAAAAAAGGAAAAATGAAAAAAACGAAACTTTAAGCATCTCTAATGCAAAACTACAAAATCGTACATTCGACATTCGGGACCGTCAAAAGGAATAAGAAACGCTTTTTAAAATTGTGCAACTCAAACACTCCAGCAAAACATAACTTCCCAAATTTAAACCGTTTACGTCCTGTAAATTATATTACATACACTACATTATATACATAGCAATCCTCATAGACCTCCAAAAAGCAATCGATACCGTGAGTCATGAGATACTACTCAAAAATTAGAAAAATTGGTGTAACCGGCAGAATAGTAGAACCGGTAGAATAAAGTTATAAAAAACTTTTTAACTACTATAGACCAGATACCCCTACCAAAACAGTATATCAAGTAACGAACTTACTGAAAATCACAAAAACTGTTCTAATACAACATATGCCTATTAATCTACAAAATCCAAAATGGCTTTATACACACAAATACTACATTTATGAAAACATCACAAGTACATGAACACCACACAAGACAACATAATAAATTATACACAAATTCAACAAAGACAGAGTTTGACAAAAGAAACATAGGCCATGAGGGTGTACACATATATAATCTTCTTCCTGATAACCGTAAATAGAATGAATATATTTAAGAAAAAACTGTTTGCTCTCAAGATTAATGAGTAAAACCAAAATGTACTTATTTAAGAGAAATGTGTTGCTTAGGTAGTAAACCATAATTATTAAGATTTTTTTATCAATGTATACATAAGTTAACAGAGCGAAATATGTATATTTCTTTTAATTTAAAAAACAACTAACTAATATTACATACACCTACCATGTTTTATTTTATGATTTGCCTGAATTAATCAACAATATATTGTAAACTGTATGTGTACAGGTATAGAAATAAATAAAATATTTTAAAAGGCCCATAGCTCACGACAAAAGCACAAACTAAGTGTTTTATTCTAGATTTGTCGGCATTGAAAAAATGCACCCACAATGGAGAATTACTTACCATTCTATCGGCCTATTGAATTAAATCGCTAGGCACAAAGTACAGTTTCGTACTTTCATTCGTACACAGTAATTGGATCAGGGGAGGCACTTAGTATAATATTGATTACCGTGATCGGATAGGCCAGTTTTAAATGTCATGTCATTAGCCATGATATGCCAGACTGACTCGGTAAGACGAGCGATCACGCACGTGATTTTGCGGTTACGAAGTGATTACGTATTATTTATACTTTGATTCCTATTAAAAATGTATTGTAGGTGCTCGTTTTTTGTAATTACTAGTTAAAAATATACTCCCGTTCGCCGTATACAAAATTTGGGTAATGACTATAAGGATATTGATGACATATTTAATACACCATTCACTAAATATAAACAAGTCAGAGTGGAATTTATTTCAGAAAGAATAACAATAACTACATGGCTCTGCTTCGACTTAGTTCATCTTTGTATCTTTTCCGAGTCTACTCTTTTTCCATCTTGCATGGTGGAGTATCTTGTTTTATCTTATTTCGTTTTTGCTTTGTTTTGTAATTTTGGTGCGGCGTTGGGCCAATGTTCAACCTATAAGTGAACACCGGCAGCAGACTGTAATGTGTTGCACCTTTATGTATAATTTTTACTTACCCGATATACGTCAGGGCACCCACCAATTCACTGATTTTAACACCGGAAGGTTTTGTTAGTAATTGGACACAGTTGGGAAAGGGAATGGTGATATTATCGTATTTGTTTTGGTGCGATAGTCGCGGCGTAATTCAATTGCGGTATTTTTAAACTGTAGCGAATTCAAACTCAACTTATGCGAATAGCGGTGGAGCAACTGCTCATTGCGGCGGATTAAACTCAACTTATGCGATAGCGGATAGCGGTGGAGCAACTGCTCTTTGCGGTGACTTATACTCAACTGATTGATGTAAAGGCAGAAGGCACAATCGATAGTTGACAAAACATAAAATTGCAACAATAACAATCTGCGCGAGCATGCCCCCCCGCCTTGACCAAGTGGTCAAAGTAATTAATACAACAAAAGAAACACAATATGAAAGGATTCAATGAACAATACTGAACCTGCGGTAGATCTAAACTAACTAACTAAATCTAAGATAATGTTAAAGTTATTGTGAAGGCAGGGGACAGAGTTTAACGACTGCCCTGCGATACGTTCCGGAGTTAGTCTTAACGTCCGCAACGCGGATCACCCCATCTGCGCCAGGGTGGACGTTTACCACTACGCCAATAGGCCATTGAAGTGGTGCGATATTGTCACTATTAATTATTACCACTGTGCCTTTCGTTATAGGATTTGCATTGGTATTCCATTTCTGACGCGATTGCAACGTGTTCAGATACTCCATTCGCCATGGGTTCCAGAAAATCTGGACGAGATGATCGACAAGATGCTTTCTTTGTTGCAGCAAATATACCGGCGCGTCTGACAAATCAGCAGCGGGTAAAGATTTTAACGGCGTAAGTGTTAAAATGCGCAAGTGTTTGCGTTTGCGGTAGTATTTGCGGTTGCGCTTGCGGTTGCGCTTGCGGTTGCGCTTGCGGTTGCGATTGCAGTTGCGGTTGCGGTTGCGCTTGCGGTTGCGATTGCAGTTGCGGTTACGTTTGAGTTTGCGATTGCGATTGAGTTTGCGATTGCGTTTGCGATTGCGTTTGCGATTGCGATTGCGATTGCGTTTGCGTTTGCGATTGCGATTGCGTTTGCGATTGCATTTGCGTTTGAAGCGAAAAACGCAAATGACAATTCGAATCAATTTCGGCCATGAATGAATGCGAGAAGCTAGTGTGCCTAATAAAGGTGATACGATGGTCTTGAGGCGGTTACCGGTTTTAGGTTTCATTTCGGGTGGATCAGCTACGCGAGAGCACAAGCCAAAAGTTATTGGCTGTTCATACTGATTGGGTTTCATTTCTGGTAACTGTTCTGAATTTGCGTTCTTAAATGGCGCAATAGGCCAGTCGGAATGCGGCTGGCAAAGCCATTTTGGACCATTCCACCAAATTTCATTTGCCATCAATTGTGATGGTAGCATACCTCTTGACAGACAGTCACTAGGGTTATCAACACCTGCGACATGATAAAAATGACTACTGTCCAAATGTTCGTGTATTTTTGCTACACGATTGGCAACAAAGGTTTGCCAGCGGTGAGGTGATGAATGAATCCAACTTAAAGTTACAGTTTGCGACAAGCGAAGTTCCAATGGAACGTTTTCTAATACCATGCTGGAATTGGATGCCCACTTAGCGAGTTGGAATCCTCCAGATAGAAAGAGCTCAATTAACTCTTCAGTCGCGTGGATAGCTTCTTGCTCATTTAAAGCAGAGCTAGCGATGTCGTCTACATAAACATCACGATTGATAATATCCCTTGCAAATATGTTCTGTGATCACTTCATCGTAGAGTGGTTTTAATTCTGGCAGAAGTTTAAATTTTCTCTCTAGTGCATAAAACCGATTTTGCGCAGCTTGCAATGAATCACCTAAGTTACATGGGTTGCTTTTGAACGGCAGAGCCACTTCATAAGAACCGTCCCTGAGGCGAGTTGTGGTGCTTTGAAAAATGTTTTCCGCTTCTTTTTCTTCAAGGCTGTGAATTGGTTCCGAACCGATATCTTCGATTTCCCAGAATTTTTGAATTAAATTCTCAATTTCGTGCGTAGCGCAGAAAGTTAAAGTTGTGTTTGATTGAGAATTTACTGGAGCGTCACCCATGAAGACATACCCGAATGTGGTTTGAATCGCGACTGGAAAACCGGGGGTGATAATCTTATTTGGTAGCAGCAGTTGAGAGAATAGACTGACGCCAATTAGCAAATCGATTGGACCTGGCATTGCCCAGGTGTCGTCTGCCAGCGGGATATTTATGAATTTGTATGACGTCAAGTCCACTTTACACGTAGGTAAATGAGCTGTAATTTTATCTAAAACTAGAGCGGTTATGGAGTATTTGAAGTAGGGATCAATCCTAGATTGAATTGTCAAAGTAACACTTCCTCTTATTGATTGCGTTTTGCCACCTAAACCCTGGACTGCGAAGCGCGCTCCTGGACTGACTGCCAGGCCTAATTTTTCACAACATTGTGATGTTATATAATGCTTTTGTGAGCCTGGGTCTAAAAGACAGCGAACGGTATTTTCTCCACCGTATCGATCAAAAGTGTGAACCTTGGCGGTAGCAAGGACTTCAGTAGTTGCCCCTTGTCGCGTGGTTGCTGACATGGTGCATACCGACGGTTCTGATTCGTTAGGTTGAGTTTTTGCACTGGATGTGGAGGCGTTTGCGTGACTAGGTTTCTCAAAATGAAGAAACGTATGGTGTTTGCCATGACACTTATGACAAGTGCCTTTTGACTTACATCTTGTAGATGTATGTTGCGGGCTCAAGCAATTGAAACACAAAGATTTTTCCTTTGCGAAGGAAAACCTTTCCTTTGGTGATAATTTCAAAAATTGTGTACAAGTGTACAGTTGCGTATGGCTCTCATTTTGACAAAAAGGGCATTTTAGTTGCGTACTTGTGTAAGTATGATGTGTGCGGGTTTGAGTTGTGCGTATGGTTCCACCGGAACTGGTTGTATTTATGTTGGCAGTGTTAGGTCCACGAGTGGAAGTTCGTTGCAGAATTTTGACCTGATCTTGCACAAACGACACCAATTGCTTGCAGGTTGGAATCTCAATTTCTCGAACTGAGAGCTCAAATGCTTGTGCGGTTTGCGATTCTAGCTTTTGCAAGGCGCATTGCAGTAGTATAAAATCTGAAAGATCCTCAATTCCCAATTGTTTTAGCGCGGCGATAGATGCTGAATATTTTTCTATAAAAACTGTTAAAGTGTTTGCGTTGTGCGCTACGGTTTTTGAATGAAATATGTTATTCAGGTAGTAAGTAGCAAGAGATCTTTTATCTTGATATTTATTTACAAGCGTATCCCAGATTATTTTGTATGTGTCTCCAGTTGGCACTAAACCTGATGTAAAATTTTTTGCGGTTCCAGTTAATTTTCCAATTAAATATTGTACGCGTTGCGAATCAGATAGTTGTGGATTTAAATGAACATTTGTTTTAAATGTTTCATAAAATAGGTGCCAATTTTCCATACGCCCGTCAAATGTAGGTAATTCTATCGCGGGTAATTTAATAAAATTGTTGTTATTAACAGCACTCGTACTTGTAGACGTTTTCGATTCCGTAGCTAAATTTGCTTTTATATTGTTTCGTGTGCGTATTATGCGCGTATAGAAATCTTCAAATTGTTCCCAGCTTGAATAATCTGGTTCAGAATTCGGGTTTGACGTAACAATATTCTCGTTAATTTGATCAATAATTAATTCAAATTTATTTTTAATTTCTACTATGCTTTCAGACTCCGTCATAAAAGCTTCAATCGAGCGCGATGATTCGTAGGTAATGGGTAAATTTTTTGCAAGCGAAACTAAATTTTGTACTCTTTTTAGAATAATGTCTCTTTTACTTTTTAGTAAAACTAATTGTCTTTTTAATTTGTCTTCCATTTTTACAAGTATTCGCCAACAAAGTTTTTAATTATTTATAAAATAATGCACAAGAATCAAAAGTGCACTAGACAATTTTATGTTCCGATAAATTACAGTGGACAAGTTATTTAATCATATAATTAAATTTCGCGCGATATGCGGCGATCTATGTTCAAGTACGTACCTACGTTGACATTGATTATATGTGTATTACACTGGTTGCGATTTGCACTGAATAAATTTGCTACAACAATAACTTCTATGAATAAATTTGATTACCCGAAATATCAAAGAGTAACATGTATACCTAGGTAAGTATGTAATTTCAAATAGCGGATAGTATTGTTCACTAAATTTCTTTGCATATAAAATGTATGTGAATGAATATGGCTAAATGCTGGTTCATAGTCAAATAAAATGCGGCTTGAAATACCAAATGGATCCGGCTCGCAAATGACCAAATGGATCCGGCTCAAAAAGGACCAAATGGTGCGGCGTTGGGCCAATGTTCAACCTATAAGTGAACACCGGCAGCAGACTGTAATGTGTTGCACCTTTATGTATAATTTTTACTTACCCGATAGACGTCAGGGCACCCACCAATTCACTGATTTTAACACCGGAAGGTTTTGTTAGTAATTGGACACAGTTGGGAAAGGGAATGGTGATATTATCGTATTTGTTTTGGTGCGATAGTCGCGGCGTAATTCAATTGCGGTATTTTTAAACTGTAGCGAATTCAAACTCAACTTATGCGAATAGCGGTGGAGCAACTGCTCATTGCGGCGGATTAAACTCAACTTATGCGATAGCGGATAGCGGTGGAGCAACTGCTCTTTGCGGTGACTTATACTCAACTGATTGATGTAAAGGCAGAAGGCACAATCGATAGTTGACAAAACATAAAATTGCAACAATAACAATCTGCGCGAGCAAATTTTGTTTTTGATTTTGTGACCAAGGTGATACCGAGTCTATCTTTCTTCCTGGACCGCAAATGTACTATTCAATATTTTGAATTAATTATTTATTTGTGAAAATGCTCAAATAAATGTAATAAAATTTATTTGCCCATGCCGGGATTTGAACCCACGACCTTTGATGCCTTACCAATCGACCACGGAAACCGCTATTTCTTAGTAACCTAAGTATATTCATGTATGTTTTTTTATTCCATTGTCAGCGGTTACGCGTTTCAAACGCTTTGTTAACCTTGATTATTACCTTATTCCTGGTCACCAGTAGCGGTTGGTGGTTTTTATTACCTTTGCTTATGTGTTGTAATGCTGACGTAAAAAAATGTGCATTTATATAATATAAAAGTGACAGCTACTTCGCCCTATGAAGGCATTGTTCAACTATCGCAGACAGTTTGATAATCGCTTTCGGAAGACGAATCACGTCCAAAATAAATATACTTTTTTAGCTTATGCAACACACAGAGTCTGAAGATTAGGAATTTAGTAAGGTAATAATTGTTTTGGGGTAAATTGGATGGTTTTCAATGAATAGCGGAAAATTAAGCAATTTCCCAAGTGGCAATCTGAAAAGCGTGAAATGATTAATAATTCCATGTTTCCTTGGTTGCCACTTACATTAATAGATAACATTAATGGATTTGTTATGTTCTGCTTATTTGTGTCGTGGCTCACTAGCCCACTATGTCTTCTTATTAATAACAAAGTAAGTTTGTTTACTCGCTTATTGCGAATGATCGTAAAGACAATGGTATTGTACGTAACGTCTGATCACAGGTATGCTCTATTTTGGTCTGGCGGCCGCGAAGCGCTCCGACCGTGACTGTTTGCCAATGCGTTCATTCGGGAATCTTCGGCTGTGCCGATCATCCCCGAATGAACGTGAACTATTAAATAGGTATATGCTTGTAGCTATACACTACAGATTTGTTTCTTCGCAAATTACGCAACTAATATTGTAACACACTCAATATGCTTCAGTATTGTAACACACTCAATATGCTTCATATGTATTGTAACACACCCAATATGCTTTATATGTATTGTAACACACTCAATATACTTCATACGTAACATGTAAAAATTTCTCATTATTATGTTTGAAAATATGTATTTTTTTAATTTGTTACCTTTAACGTATAACATGTAAAAGTTTCTAGTTGAAAGCTAAACATTCCCTTTATCCTTATACCTTCTGAGAAATTTGTCCTGGTTTTTTAAAGTAAATTGAATACCTCTGAACAGAGGTTATTATTCCGCAGATTGTAAATAAATTTTATTGTTATCTTTTTAATTTTTGTTGTTTGTAATAATTCTCTCTCGTTTTTAACACGTAATTTCACCGGGTGGATAGAAAAATAAACATCGCACAAGTCTATGTTGAAAACAATCTCCTGCTTCATTCAAAGTCAAAAATTGCCTCGTACACTATTTTATGTTATTCAGACTCTGATCATCACTTGATTACATTATTTGTTTCTATTTGACAAATATTCTATTCACTTATTTATTATTTGAAACCGAGTGTTAATGATATTACCGTTGGAATATGTACAGATATTAACACTCCAATAAAAAATGTTCACAGCATGCCTAATCAAGGTTTAGTTGTTACCAGGCGGAATGCTAGTAGTAAAAAAAACAGAAATAATAGAAATCAAAATGAAATATAAGACATGAGACAGACTCGCCGTACTTACATGTCGTATGCATTCAAAACCACGCGCGTCCATTTAATAAAATTGTTAATTTTTGTTACATTGGTCTAGCAATATTTTTGGACCTTATTCATTGCTCGGTTCTTTATTGTCTTAACATTCTAAAGCACCGTAGATCTAATTTCTATTCTACTGATTCTGTCGTAACCAGTGGCGGTTCGTGGTCTTTTTAATGGGGGGTTCAGAAATACGTTGCTAATTATTATTGTTTTTTTTTTTCAATAAGAATAATTGCGTAGAATGTAGAATATAATATAATTGATATTTTAAAACATAAAAAAACAAGAAACACAAATAAAGGTGGTCACGAAATAAAATTAGCTTTTTTCACTTACACTAAAAATCCATTATACACGTATACAAAAAATAATAATATTTAATTTCCAAACTTTTTTCATAAGCATTAGCGTTATTTTTTTGTATACAACACTGTATTCCGTCATTGTGTGAAAAAATTAGGACAGAATATTCGCGACAACCCATAAACGCAACCACTTTCAATTTGAAAGCTGAAACAATACTAGGAAAGCTCAACACAAAATTGCATAACTAGCGACGTTGTTTGCCGAAACTTTAGTAAATGTACTCGTAACTAAAGGATATAACGACTTATCTATAAAAAATATGAAAACAGAAGTCAAAATCGGCCCACTTCAATAGTAGATTTACAAATGCCATTAGTAAACGGTTGGAGAAATGCAGAAACAAGAAAACAAAAATGTACAAAAATGACTACAAAGTTAAATACCATAATATATAACATTTAACTTGCATCCGTCGGTGCAAAAGTCGACCGTCAGCCGGTCATCCTGCGATAATCTTGGGCTTCGTTTCGGCGAGACTCGTCAAAGTTCGGAGGTCACGTGACATCTAGACTCGTGAGCAGCGCACCAAGCTGCGTAGTTTTGTCCATTCTGCCGTCACAGCGATTCGTATCGGCTATGATTTTTCGTATGGACAAATGTGTGCGGATCGCAACGCGCACAAAATGGGAATAGATAGGTACCGTATTTTTCGGTGGCGCGAGTTTTAAAGGCGGAATTTTAATGTCGAGCTATCTGTGATGCGCTTATATTACTATACAACAAGATTGTTTTATTTTATCATATTTTTAATGGGGGTTCACCGCACAACCGCACTTTAGAGAAAACCGCCATTGGTCGTAACACGTTGTCTGAAGCATGGTATGTATCACCATTACAATCGAAAGAGGACTTCTTAATGAAAATGTTAGATAAGAAAGGGATTATCGACGTAAATTTTTTTTAACACACAAAGGTAAAAATCAAGGGTATAATTTCCAATGCGAGCTGGTTGAAAGTTAGCTACATGTTAGACTATTTGACTTCCAGGAGCACACAAACGCGAGGAGGTGAGTGAAAAAATTGGAGATTTACTTGTCGATCATATTGAATCGGAAGAGTGGCTTCCTGGCATCTGGAGATAGATACGCGTTGGCAATATAAATGTTTCCCCAGAAGGAATTTTTCTCTGCATCCATCCTTCTATGTCATGTTCCGCTGAATACAGGTTTCTTTGTGTCAAACTTTGAAAGAAATGAAACCCTTTCCTACATTTCCTCCTTCCATGAAATCATATTCCCACATTTTTTAAATTGCTCCTCACAGGGGACCCTGAGTAAAATAATTTCCCTTAAGGCATGTTATCTTTAGGGAAACTGCGTGGAGGGTCTTTGGCGACCTGCAACTTGTTTTACTAAATACCTCTAACTTGTGAAATTTTCATTTGTAATGGGGTCGTCAATCATTCGATTGACGACCCCATTACAAAACAGAAAGGTGGCAAAACAGAACTGTGACAAAGCAAAACTGCGAGAAAGCTAAATCGTGACTAAACATAGCTGTTACATAACAGGACAGTGAAAAAGCAGAACTTTGTAAAAACAGAAAAGTTACACAGCAGAACAGTGACAAAACGGAATAGCGAACCAAACAAAACAAACAGTAACATAAAAAAATATGTGACTGTGAAAATAAGTGACATAACAGAACAATGAAAAACGATACTGTAAAATAACGAAACAATGACAAAGCAGAACATTGACAAAACAGAACATAGAAAAAAGTGAATAAAACTAATAAAAGTGTAAAATTACCACGTACCTACCTGTAATAATGTGATTTATCTCAAACTTACTTAATTTTCTACTAGATCGCTGATACTGATTTTCACATCAAGAGAAAAATCTAAATGCAAAGAGATATCTCAAAAATTGCCATTCTTTTTGCCTTATTTCCACCTTCCTTCACATCTCCGCACAAACGGAAGTGACAACCCCCCAATACCGGAAAGAGGTTCTCCCCAGACCGGATCATCCGGAATTCATACCGGTAACGTGTGTTCCGAGATAAACCGGTTCGGTTTTCAGAATTGCCAGAATGATATTATCTCGATATTTCTGATTTGAAAATCATAGGACCTATTCTATATCTCCCATGTAAAACCAACGGAAAATCTGTTTATCTTACGAAAAACAAGCGAATGGGAATCTCCGGCGTTACGAAATTTGTACCGAATTTTCTAATGTAATTTTTAGTTCAAGGCTTTTATTTTCAGTGACATCATTTCTATCACGAGCTAAATTGGAGAAATTATCAATGAACAGAAATTCTACTACCTTTTCTCGTTTACTGGCTATGATTTTATGATTTTTTTTGGATGCCTCACAAAAATCCCAACTGCTCCCATCTGGAACCAGCGAGTGTATGTTGTAAGGCTGAAGATAAAATCCAAAAAGAGTCAAGAAGAACCAACAAGAATCAAGAAAAGAGACAGTGCTATTTTTGTCAACTCTATACAAGAAGAGACAATAATAGCCAAGAAGAGTTGAGAAGAAGCGAGAAGACCCCAGAACAGGCAAAAAGAGACAAGCAGAGTCAAGAGGAGCCCGGAAGAGAAAATCAAGAATGGGCAAGAAGAGAAAAGAAGAGTCAAGCAGAGCCTAGAAGAGACAAGAAGACCCAAGAATAAATAAGAAGAGATAATACAAAATAATAGCCAAGAAGAGCCGAGAATAGAAGAGAAGATCCAAGAAAAAGCCAAAAAGAGACGAGAAGATCCAAGAAGAACCGAGAAGAGGCAAGAAGAAGTTAAATACAAAGAGAAAAATTATAACGCTCAATCCATTCCTTTATTCCTGCCCATCCTAAATTTCAACATTTTTATTAGCTTGTTAGGTTGCCATGTATACCGGTCGATTAAATCCTGCCCATCTCAAATTCCAATATTTTTATTAGATTATTAGGTTGCCATGTATACCGGTCGATTAAACTCCTACCTTATCCTCAGAGCACGTCTTCCAAGTCCTAAAAATATTTGTGCTCCCTGGTGTACCGGTCTCACCGGGACAGGATGGCTCCTGGACGAGGTGGTACAATCGTATCGTATTGTATCGTCTCATGTTTTGAAAACATGTTGTCGCTTGTTGGAGACTCGATGTTGTTGGAGACTTGACTTTCGTTCCACACCCGGTTCCACCATACCGGTGCGGATATCACATAGATATATATTTAAAAAAATCTATATAGGGATAAATTTGTATTCATCTTCAAAGCATAGCTTTTTATCGACGAGCTACATATTAAAATCACGTATAAACTTGATTATAAAATACCAAATTTCATTTGTAAACGTTCGCTTTGCGGTGTTTATACAAAAAACTTCGAATTTGTAATCATTTTGGGCATGCGAACTGAATTTCAATGGCAGTTATCAGATGGGTTCCTACTCGGATTTAAGGCAAAAGTGATATTCATACTTCCGGTTTTTCCCCTCTATATCTGTGGGTTTTTTTGATACTGTACAGTGAACTGAATTATTAACATTTAAAATTAACTGAACCCTCTTTTTACTATTAATAGTTCATTATAATCCCTACGTTGGATTCAAAAAGTTTTTAAGAATAATTAATTCCGTTGAGAATAAAATTTACTTCAGCCAGTTATGTTTTTAAATTTAATATTAGGTCCTTACATGTGAAATTGGCGTGAAAAAGCTTGAAAAGTGGGTACCTCACGAATTGAGTGAAGCAAATCAACAAACGCGCGTTGACTGCTGCGCTGCATTACTCAACCGGCACAATAATGAAGGGATTTTAAATCGAATCATTACCTGTGATGAAAAGTGGATCCTGTACGATAATCGGAAGCGCTCATCGCAATGGCTAAACCCTGCCGAACCAGCCAAACCATGCCCCAAGCGAAAAATTACTCCATAAAAGTAACTTGTGAGCGTTTGTTGACGTAAAGAAAAAAAACAATTAAGGAAAAAACAAATGAATTATAATTTTCGAAACACAAATACATGAGTAAATAGCTGTATAAATTTGAATTTGAAATTCCTAACCAAAGAGAAGATATTTGGGATCAAAGTTGCCAGTACGGCAAAACGCTAATTTCATGTGTAAGGACCTAATATTATTGCCTTTGTTGACTTCCACTGCAAATCTTAAAGACTACATACGAATCTAAAATGCACAAATATATTTTATTTTATGTAAATATGTTTTTTTTAATAAGTGCTCTCGGTATCGCCCCGATGGAAGATCCTGATTCAAATGCCAGACGTGGTTTTAAATGGTTTTACCCATGTTAGACGACCAGATGTGAATATCCTCTCCATTACCTTAAAGAAAATCCTTGCGCAGTTTTCACGGTAAAAAATCATTTTTTTAACGTGATCTTGAAGAGACACATATTGTAGGAAGGTGGAAACCTAGAGGCCTTCAAATCGGCTCACAGCTGAGCTGTTGAACTTAAGAACGAGTCGTAAAAGCGACCCGTTCTCATGTGTCCGAGTAACCGAGTACATATGTATATGAGGCGCGCGTTTGGCGTGATTCCCGACTTTGCACCGGTGCCGAGTTGATCAATGACGCTAGCTCCTCGGGGCATCTTCCGTTGAAATACTGATAGAATAAGGATAGCATTCCCTCCCGACGCCTGTGCTCCAAAGATTGTAATCCGTTTGTTAAGACGGAAGAATCTATCAAACGACCTCCTTCAACATTAATATATTGAAGTATGAACATAACTTACTGCCCCAGAACCAGGAAACCCTAGTTTGGGGCACTGCGAAAATTTTAGATTAAACTTTTATATCATAGAAATTTCCTTCCTACACAATTAATAAGAAAATGACTCCCGCACTTAATATAATGTTTTAAAATAATAAACCTAGTTACCATATAAATTTTATATATTTAAATGTCATATGAAAGGAATTCTTTTTGTTATTTTCTTTTACGTAAAACTACGTACATATTACTCATGTACGCATTTGAATTTTAAATGCTTTCATTATAATATTGTCCTTCCTAGAATGAGTTTATTTTTAAAAGTAAAATATATTATGAAATATTTATGAGCTAAAATATACAAACAAAATATTTTTTGAAATTATTCCTTGAATTAAATAAAGTAAAGGGAAAATAATCTAATTTGCTTGACCGCCGAATTTGTACAAAAAAAGAGAGATAATATTGAGAAATTAATATTATTACATTCGGAAAATAGTATTGTATAAATTTATTGTAGCAAACCAATCAATTCCGCTGAAATTCTGTATAACGATCTATTTGATAAAAATACAGTATATTGTGGGGGAGGCGTTTTATTTAATGTCCCGACATTTTTATCAAACATGGGCCTCATGAAGCTTTTTCCAAAGCCTACGTTCAAATATAGCTGAAAAGGTTCTGCGTGTGTTCAGTTTTTCGATACAGCTTGTGTCTCTTATTTATTTAATTTAATCCTGTATCAGCAGTGGAATTAAATATCCATGGAATAAAAATAATTGGCGGTAAAATGTTGTTCTATTTCATTAGTTCTACAGAAGAACTGAAGGATTGTTTTAAATACGTTAATTATATTACTATTGTTATATTTAATAATATTTTTGAATTTTAATTTTGAAGTGGGGGGCGGGTATGGATACCGCTGCCCCGGGGACCATTTATTTGATTACTCAGAGCTGTGGCATAGGTCGCCCCAAGCGGTTCGCTAAGTTTGTTGATTCTGCAGGGGGGCCGAGTCTATAGGGTAAGATCTGAGTAGGTCTTGGCGGCGGGTGAGTCTGACCACTTATGCGGGCTGGATCGGTAGAGAATGGTTGAGGGAGAACATTTGGCCTCTCCAGCAGGTCTCTTTCAACCCATCGCCTTGCAGTGGGAGGGACGGATTCGTGCGTCCATCATTCTTAAACCCAATGACCTCTAGATTTCTACCGACCCTTCATACCTTTTTCCTTCTCAGAACTTCCTTTATTTTAAAAGACCGTACACATTGCATCCCTAAACATGACATATGCCCTAAGCGGAATTATTTTTCACAGGTCCTCCTGAGTGGAGCTATTGGAAAAAAAACAAAACATTACAATTTTGTTTGAAAGATTCTAAAATTCGAATTTTAACTGTCAGCATCTCAAAACTAGCCTTTTACAGTAAGAACCCTGTGATGCTAGCAGCCTCGTGAATTAATAAAACGTAGAGTGCTGGGAATAAACACAAACTGAGCGAATACAATTCCATTCTCTGTTGTACTAATATTATAATATCTAGCACTCTCCCTACGCGGGAAAGACATTTTCTACAGCCCGTATCCATGCATGTTTTATGAATAACGTGATTAAAGCCTCACTCGAGAATCCGGCCATGGTATAAACTTCAAAATGGCGGCAACTCGCAATCAAAAGGCGGTAAACAAAAAAAGTAGTAACCCTTTCCACTTAGGCACCGACAACTCTTGCATTTTAAAGTGTTATAGTCCCGTTCGCTTCCTCCACGACTGCTATTTGTTTTACAACTTGCGGGCTGAAATTTAAATCTGGAACGGAACCCGGATGGCTTACAAAAAATAGCGGGAAAAACTCTTTAAATAACCGCCATCTTTGAAATCGGCGCTTCGCGTTCGTTAGTATGGAAATAGTCTGTTTGCTCTCGGAATTGATTTCGGCAATGTACCCGTATCTCTAGCAGATTGCATTCGGTGTGGATTTCGCCGGAGTTTCCCTCCTTTTGCAATCTAAACGTAACATAAATTTGGGCAAAAAGTCTTGGAGAGATTTCAATCGTATGCACTGGTGGCTACAGTAATTGGAAAGGTTTTGACACACATAGGTACTAACCGCTGCTATTGCTTAGTGTTTTAGAGTTGATCTGTTCTCTGTAAGCTTCTGTGCACGTTTACTGTCTACCAGAAGGAAGCTGACATTTTTTTAAATTTATTTGTAATAGCATTACTTTGATAAAGGCACACCACGGAACAAAAAATGTGGAGATTTTTATTTTCGGTTTTTTAGTACAGACCGGTTTTATTCCTTTTTTACATTAGTTCCAAAATAATTCCCTCAGGGCCTATGTCATATTTTGGGATGCTGTTTTTTTTAGAAAAGAAAGTGTATAAGTTCGGATAATAAAAAATATATAAGGTTTGGGTAGGAATCTGGTGGTCATTGTGTCCAGGAGTAACGGACGTATGAGCGCAAACCTCCCACTGGGGTGCAAAGCGATTTTCCGAGAGAGTCCTGGTGGAGAGATGAAAAGGTCTCCCTTAACCTGTCTCTTCAGATCCGGCCTGCCACGCAGCTGGTTGGCAGACGCATCAGCCGCCAAGACCCGGACAAACCTCATACCCGCCTCCCAAATATTTTTTTTTCTCATTGCATTGTGTCTAAATCTATAAAATGTGACCTGTTTAATTTGAGTACCTTCTTCTGCTTTGATTTATACAATATTTGTATCGTATGATGTGAAAGTCGAATAATATATATGTTTTTTCATTCTACGTAAAGTCTAAAAAAAAAGGTTTTCGATTGTGAACGTGGAGGAATAAAATATATTATTTTGTGAACGTTGAGGAATATAATGTATTTCTATTGTGAACGTGGAGGAATAAAATGTATTCTATTGTGAACGTGGAGGAATAAAATGTATTCTATTGTAAATGTGGAGAAATAAAATGTAGTTTTTTGTGAATGTGGAGGAATAAAATGTATTATATTGTGAACAAGGAGGATTAAAATGTATTATATTGTGAACGTAGAGGAATAAAATGTATTCTTTTGTGAATGTGGAGGAATGAAATGTATTCTACTGTGAACGTGGAGGAATACAATGTATTCTATTGTGAACGTGGAGGAATAAAATGTATTATATTGTGAACAAGGAGGATTAAAATGTATTATATTGTGAACGTAGAGGAATAAAATGTATTCTTTTGTGAACGTGGAGAAATAAAATATATTCTATTGTGAACGTGGAGGAATAAAATGTATTCTTTTGAGGAAGAAGATGTAATTTCCTCCAAGATTGTGAACCTTACCAATAATAGTGGAACGTTAGGTTATTTAAAATCGTTGTTCAATATTCATACACGGATTGTTTAGACCTAATGTTATGAGATTATCGATTTTATAAAATAATGAAGGTGTTATGAATGTTGTGCAAATATCTCCTTGTGATAAGAAAATTAATATTTTATTCTTGCCTATTTGTTTTACTGAAAAATAAATGTTTAAATCCTTAACAAAAACAAGAGTTCCATGAATATGAATACTCTGTTTCTGTTACAAAGAAGCATCTTTGGCATCTCATAAATAATAATGTCGACAACAAGCTATGGTTACGGCTCTACGCGTTTGTATCAAACTCAGACCGGAGATAAAGTAACCCTGCATTATATACAGTTTGAGAAATAACCAAACCTAAAAGTAAATATGTAAAGTATTAAATTCATGGCTTTGGAATACAGATATTTCTAGATCTGAAAACTACGAGGCATGAATACATCATATGTGACGATAAAAATCAAACGTGGCCATCTCCAAAAATTGTTTTTTTTCAGGTTTTTGATTGGTATCATTGCTTATGTTTTTTTATTGTATAATATTCAGTTCATACATGGTTATTTCACGTTTTTCTACTTTAAAAATTAATTTTAAAGTTGTCGTTTTTTTCAAACTCGGTCATCTCCATCCTGTTTTTAAATCAAACATGGCCAAATCCGTTTGAACCAATTACATCGCGGCATTTTTCAAGATGGCGTCCCATTCTCGAAAAGCTTGCTGTGAGTTGGAGGTGTGCTCTTTGTGTTTTTAAGTGAAATAACAGTTTTAAAATGGATAGTGGACAAAGAATATGAAGATTATAAGAATAATTTTGTTCACAGCATGTAAATCAAGTTTTGTGGTATTTTTTACCTTAATTTTACATTGCCCAAAGGATCAAAAATAGAGACATCAAAGACAAAAAAAATAGCTATCAAATTTAGATCAGTGGTAATTGAATCTTCATAGAACCACATAGGTCGACATATATCGACATAGAAAATATTTCTTATGAATTGAAAATTTTAATTTTTTTGAATATTAGCTCTAAGTAGGAGGCCCTAAGAAAAATAATACCTCTCAAGGCATATGTCATCTTTGAGGATGCTGTTTGGAGAGTATTTATAGGAAAGAACGAAAGGAAATTCTGGTACGGAAAGAGGTATGAGGGGTAGGTAGGAATCTGGGGTCAGTGTGTCTAGGAGTGTCGGACGTATGATTCCATCCCTCGCACTGCGATGCAAGGCGGTATTCTGAGAGAGTATGATGATGTCTATTACGTGGTGGATGGTACAACAGTATTCCTTTTCTGTGATGACAAGAAAGCTTTTTTAAACAACCCTTTCATTTAAATGTAATAATGTACGGTTTAACCCGTTTAATCACAGGAGACCATATTTGTCCCAGCTCACATAGGTCTCACAGAAATCGTTGTTTCTCCCTCACTATCATAGTCAGAAATGTGATCTAAACGGTATTGGAAAGAGAATACAACAAACTATATATTCAAATCTAAAAGAAAACCACAAACAAAATTAAAATTTACCCCTTTCTGAAACCAAAGTTTCCGATAACAATTTGAAAAAAAATTATGGAACTTTGTGAATTTTATAAGAATTTTTTTTACATGAATCGAAAAAAAGTGAGGTGACAGTAAGTTTTAAAATTCATTTATCTAATGAAATAAGTATGTGTTTTTTTTTTCATTATCAGTAATTTTAGTTAGAAAAACAAGTAAAGTGAGCCATTTTGAACATTTTTAAAGTTTTCACAAAAAAAAATTATTTAAAAAAATACATAGTAATTTTTAATATAGAAATTTGAAAGCCTATTTCATCACCTTTCGAAAACAGTTTTTTGTTTTCGAATACGTTAACAAATGTTCCATTTATTTGGATTTTATTGGAAAGCGGGAATATTTTTAGCCTCTGACAAAATACGCCAATTTTTTTAAGGGTTAAAACAATAATTATTTCTAACAAAACACAAAATGACATGATGTCAAAGGAATTTAAAATATAAATGTGCTATAATTATGAAATACACCGGCACGAAACGAAAAATGCAAATTGCATAAGATTGGCTACAAGCTCAAAGTAAGCACGCAAAAGTCTCTTGTGTACCGAATCATGCAACTTTATAACGATATTCTAGCAAAAATTAGGCACGTCAGTGACAAAAACGGTTATTTTTTTAATTATTGTGTTAGAATGGTGGGGAAAAACAATGTTTTTACATTCTATTTATATAGTTGTAATCCATTTTTTCTCACCGCACATCTGTTATTCTATAAACTCCTTCCTACTAAGTTATAAAATAAAAAGTTGATTGTTTAAAAGTTTTATTTACTTTATTATTCGCAAATTTTATATCATGCGTAAGTTTATCAAAACGTTTTGAAACATGAAGTTTGGTATGGAAACTAAGAATTACGACTACTCCTCTAGGCGCCATATAAAGAATAATTTTGTACCTAAAAATGCGCTGTTCTCGAGTATGCGATCTTGTCCAAAGCCAACAGCGCCAGTATTAATAATAATAAGCCTTTTATTCTGGACTTCTGTTAGGTATACGAATATTAGACATGTTTTTTTTGTTATAATATATCTCGAAGCTCAGTTTGCCTCTTATTTATTTATTTATATTTAAACGCCCATAGGGCTTTTACATACATAAAGCAATAGATGTTTTGATTAATTTCAGTGAAGAGTTAGAAGTGAATAAAATACAGGTAAGTAACAGAAAATATAAAGACACATAATATAGGTTGGATAAAATATGAGTTGACAAAATGTAGGTAATACAGAATATAAATAAAGTAAAAATCGATAGCCTGCCAATATCCTCCAAATCAATAATAATAGATATTAATAAAAATGTATAAAATTGGTATTTACAATAGTTAAGTAGAATAGTTAAGTAGAATTAAGTAGAAATAGTTCGCACACACGGCGTTTAAAGTTTGCCAAATTCAAATTATTGTCAAATACATCAATATTGTTTAAATATTGATTACCAAGACTATGTAATCGTTGTATTGGGGAATGCAATTTATAGTTAGAATGAGTTGTGTGTATATAAAATGTTAATGTTTGTCTAGTAGTTCGTGTAGGTACATGTAGATTTATTAAATGCAAGAGTTCACAGCAATCAAATTTAGAGTTTAATAATTTTAATAAAAAAATAGGCATAGGCCTCCTCTAACATTTTCCATTGGGACCTGTCACGCGCTACTCTTATCCATTGATGTCCAGCCGTGAGTTTTAGGTCGTCTTCCCATCTTATGTGTTGACGTCCTCTACTTCTCTCGCCATCTCTGGGATACCAGTCAGTGACATTTTTGCACCATTTCTCTTGTGGATCGCGGTTCATGTGACCTGTCCATCTCCACTTTTGTTGGTCTATTCGGGTAACTATATCGGCAACTTTAGTTTTCTCCTTTATTATGCTACATCTCACTCTGTCCTGTTTCTTTATTCCTGTCAAAGAAATTTCCTTATTCGGTATTACTGTTCGTCAAATATTTCAAGCTTTAAAAAATCATTGTTCCTAAAGCCCTGTTATACTAATAAACTTAAATAAATTTTAAATAAACACAACGTGTTTTGAAACGGACATGCGTCATTAGCCTTGCGACATAAATGTAGAATTTTAGTGAATTATTCAAGGTGCACATTACATAATGTTCTTTAAAATCCTCTTTATTTAGAAAGTTATCATTTTTACCCATTTTAAGAATTATTTTTAAAATGTGGAGACAGGTGTTTTAAAAGGATATCATTTTAAAATTATAAAGATTTTTTTTACAAAATGGTTGAGTACCTCTTACTTTAAGAAGAAGAACTCTGCCAAGAAACCGCACAATAAGATCAAGAGAGGTCTTTGTGTTCGCCGCCAGACAGTGTCATATTTCGACCGTAGGTTATATACAAAATCCATTAGAGGTAAAGAAAAAGAATACCATAGCCTACGGGTTATTTGATATATTGCTTAGCACATTTTGAAAAATTGTACCTTCCCTCTTAGCACAACGGAAAAGACACAAACTTTTGTATGTTCCGCCCACGGTTAGAAGTTTGTATTATTTTGTGCGTGAAATAATATCTTTAACAAACGTTTTTTTTTTCGAAAGAGCTTATATTTTCTATTAGATTTTTAAGATTGTTAATTATAAGTTATAACTTTTCTTCCTTTCAGTTGGCCGAAAAAACTGGCTTGCCGACTTTATAATTTTTACGAATCTTCATTATATTTATGGAATGTTGAAAGCTTGCCAAATTTGTTATTTGCCACCTTCTAACAGTTGAAGTGTTTTCTCTCATAAAATCTCTATATTCCCGAACGAGGTTCCCGAAAAAGGAAGCCGGTACCAATTATGTATACCAATGAAATTCAATGTTGGCGTGAAAAAAAAATTCATGAGGTACAACTATTCTTTCTTGTATAACACCGTGGGCCGATTCGACGGCCTCCGTTTTTTTTAATAGAGAATACCCCACTAGAGTCCCAACTGCTACTGGAGCCAGTGAGATTATGGCATCCCCAATTGGGGTATGTTATGAGGCTGAAAGTAAGTGGGGAAGGGAAGGAGACGGGGAAGAGGAAAGTGGGGAAGTACCTGACTATTCATATCTAGTCGGCTAAAGCCATTATTAAACAACGTTTCAATTCCGAATGGTGGTCTTACACCAGGGTGATACTGAGAGTATCTTCCACTCTGGAACGTGCCGCAAATATAGTATATATTATTTTTATTAATTAATTGTGAAATAACACAAATTAACAAAATAAAATTTATTTGCGCACGCCGGGTTCGAACCCGCGAACTTCCGATTGGGAGTCAAGAGTCTTACCACTCGACCACGGACGGCCGTCCGTTGTTAGAGCTGCGTTCTGGCAAGGCGAAGGTCCTGGGTTCGAGTCCCAGATAAGACCGTATCTTTTTCTGATTTTCTTGTTTCAGATTTTCGATTGAATTTCGCTAATATTAACTTCATTAAATAAAATATTAAAGTTTGAAGTTTTAATCATTAAGTTAAAAAAATATATATATATATATATATATATATATTTAAACTAGACTTGCAGCAAAGTCAATAGATGTCTCATATTAAATTAAAACGGATACATTTATCCAAGTTACTATCTAGATGTTATTTAGTTCGGGTTTGAATCTTTCAATCATACATAAATATAATAGCCAATAAAAATAGCCGTTAAGAAAATGTAGATAATGTTGGTAGTTGGTAGTTGGCAGTTAAATATGACCGATTCGGATAGGGACACGTTAGCTCAGTTGGTAGAGCTGCGCTTCAGCAAGGCAAAGGTCCTGGGTTCGAGTTCCAGATGTGACCGTGTCTTTTTCTGATTTTTCTGTTTCAGATTGTCGATTGAGTTTCGCTGATATTGTCTTTATTCATTTTATATTTCAATTTATGGTTTTACTAATAAGATAAAAATGAAAATTAATATTTAAAATAATAATAATAATAAAAATTTTAACAGTGAATACTTTTTATACAGCTGGTTTTAAATTTTTCAGAATTTTCAAGTAAATAAGTTTTTCGATAAGTCGTAGCTATTGTAAAAATCAAAATGGATATTCTTTTCATCAGTAAAAAGTCTATTTTTCTGGAAATCAAATATTTTTTCGGATAATATTAAATAAATAACACATTGAATATTAAATAAGAAACAGGCTTCCTTTTGAAAATAATAATATAAAAAAAAAAAAAGTTAATTGTGTGCCAAATTCTTAGAAATTCTCAATAAATTCACGTGAAACCATTTGGTTATCACAACGTATTGCTATCGACTTAACCCTATAACACATTAGCTCGGTTAGTAGAGTTGCAGCCCTGAAAGCCGAAGGTCCTGGGTTCGAGTCCCAGATGTGACCGTATCTTTTTCTGATTTTTCTGTTTCAGATTTTCGATTGAGTTTCACTAAAAGTGTCTTCATTAATTATAACTTTTAAAAATATTAAATTAATTATACCCATTTTATGTATTTATACTATATCTCAGCAGTGATTAATTATTCATGTGTGTAAATTTAAAAAAAATTATTCATTTATATTCACAAACAACAATATAGTGAAAGTGAATAATATTGAATGATAATATATTGTATGTTAATATAATGTAATTTAATCTACTGTAATTTAATCTACTATAATGTAATGTAATTAAATTCAAATTCTAGGTAAGTGAAAATGTTATTTTCTTTTTTTCTGAAACTTATATTTTTATTTTTATTTTTCTTTGCTCCTGTGAGGACTTCTTACTTTTTATATTTTATATTTAAATCTTTGTTACTTTTAAAGATATCTTATATTTCTACATTTAACTTTTTTTTATTATTATTATTTTATTCTCACTTTTAACTTTTTTTATCTTTGCTTAATAATTTAAAGCTTGTACTTTATACTTTGTGCCATATTTTTCACTTTACATTTATTTAAAATTTCAGGTTACTCATTAAGTTTATATATATTTTACCTTATATTTTACCCTTTACATTTACATTTATATTTTACCCTTTTCCTACTACTTACATTTACATTTATATTTTACCCTTTTCTTACTACTTATAACCTTACTACTTACTTTTTACATTTTTTTCCTTATATTTAACTTACATTTATACTGTTAGTTATTCTTCATGTTGTTGTACTATTTATATGTTATATCAATTATGTTAATGGCACATGTTGTGCCGTATATGTGTAAATAAATAAATAAATAAATCATTTTTATGGATTGTTATGATTAATATGGTTTTTTCAGTAGAAACGAGAAGTTTTGTATGTTTATTTATTTATATTCTCATCGTAATCAAATTCTAACAATAATCAACTCCTTTCAATTTGGATTCAACAGCACATTACATTTTATTTAAGGTTATAGCATAACTATGATTCTTCTCAAGGCTTTTGTAATAATCACGTGAATTTTGTCCTTAGACAAAGCATTACAATATTCGAAATTCGGAACATCTATCAGATATTCATCTTTGTTACTTGAAATAACAACCATTGTGGAGGAGTTGAGGTACACGGAAAATTACTTCGTAATAGTGAAGGGATTTGTGAATGATAAATTGAGATATCCTTCGATGTCTCTGGGTAGGCCTGCTAGGGGCGGCCAAAAGGGATCCGGATTGTATTGGTGCCTGAAGTTTGTCACTGAACTTTCTGATGGAATACTCCAAAAAGTTTTTTTGACAGAGTTTCTTTGTTTGTGTATCTCAAATTGAAAAACTTTGTACAGAGTTCAAAGGTCTCCAAATCTTCTAATCCAAGTTTATTGCCTTCTTATGCTGATTAATTTATTTTATTTCAATTTCCTGTGTTTTAGGCCGCGAGTATTGGCTAAATGAATAAATAGGTACATTTCAATCTCATTGAGTAGGATCATGGTCACTGCAATTGCTGTGGTGAACATCTCCCCCGCTTATGCGGACTCCACGTTCCCGAACCGCTATGCATTTTTTTTTAAACATCAATAATTTTTCTAATTTTGTTGTTTTTTCACATTACCTCCACACAATAGATAGACCCTGAGAAAAAAAATCCCTCAAGGCGTATGTCATCTTTGGGGGTGTTGTGTGAATGGTCTTTACAGGGAAAAAGAGGACAGGAAGTTCTAGGAAGGAAAATGGTATGGAAGATGGCTAGGGATCTTAGGGTTAATGTATCCAGGAGTAACGGATGTGTATTAATATATATATGGACGAACTTACCTAGGCTATGGGTCGAAAGAGTCCGTCCGGAGGGGTCTATCTTTGGTCTCCCTCAACCAATCTCCCCCGGTCCGGCCTAAGATAAACCTCACCACATGAACCTGGGCACTCCTGCTTAGTCATAAAACGTACCAAACCACTTGGGGTCACCGATGGCAAGGGTGTTGGTTATCCAATAAATGGTTTCCAGGGCGGCGGCGGTACTCATAACCATCTCCCAAATTTAAAATATTAGTGTATCACGCTTTAATAAAATATCGCACATATTTCCGTCTTATTTTTCAAGACGTCTCGAGTTGAATGGCGCTCAGGACGTTATATAAATTAGCCCACCCCTGGTTCTTACCACAATCGTTTCGCGCGTCAGGGTTGTCACATAATTTGGCAGATCTTGCCTAAAAGCATCCGTGCCCCAGGGTTGAGCCTTCTCATCCCTAATGGGGCGGTGACGTTTGACGGGTTTTTCAAAAGGTATTTACAACTTCGTCTTTGGGCTGTGAAATATGATAGCGTTCGCTTGGAGGCCCTGAGTGCCTAATTTGGAAACTCGTGGAAGATGTCACTAAGAGAATTTAATTTTCAGTTCGTCATTGTCCTTTTATAACCATTAGTATTATTTTCTGCCTGGTTATTTTTCCATTTGTAACAGTTGTGTTAAAAGATAAATCTCTTAAACCCGGCGTAATAAAGCTGTTTTTAATCTGGCAAAATATGTTTTGTTATTCACGCCGTCACACAATATAGGTGCAATCCAAGTATGAAACTCTGAAAAATGGAAGACAATATTGTTACCATCTTAATGTATGAATTATCACCGTAATTTAGGATTAATTAAAATTTAATTAAAATCCATTCAGTAGTTTTTGCGTGAAAGAGTAACAAACATACATCCATCCATACAAACTTTGCGTTTATAATATTAGTAACATGTATAAATTAAAGAAGTTGAACATTTAAATTAAAGTTTAAGTTTAGACTTACGGAATTCAATACTTCGTTTGTGTTAAAGCACTATGAAACCAATAATTTAAACTTTATTAATCACATAGATTCCAAACGCGAAGTTTATCAGACAAGGTAAACATGGAGGTTAAAATAATTCATTGGATATAATATGAAGTACTAGCTTCAGCCCGCGACTTCGTTTGCGTGGGATTAGTACTTCGAGATAACTATTTTCTTTTCCTAGGTCCCATCTACGTTTTTACCAAAATTCTTAACATATTTATTTAAAATATCTATAATTCTTCATTCGATTCAAAGTATTAGGCGAATACTTCAAATAAATTCACTAATTTAAATATTTTCTAAAATAGAATTTTGATTCATTGTTTTGCAAAATGTCATTCTCAAAGAGTGACATTTTCTATTAAACAATAATTATTATTATTTTCAATATATTGAAAATAAATAGCTAGCTTTATAAATTAAAGCATATATGTTGTTCTGATGTATGAACTATATTAATGTAAAGTTTCATTAAAATCCATTCAGTAAATTTTGCGTTAAAGAGTAACAAAGGTACATACATCCATACAAACTTTCGCGTTTATAATATTAGTAAGATATTGCAAGCGACGTTCAAAACAGAACGACGTTTGGTTCTTTCTGAATTGCGTTTAACGCGCAGGCGCTGCAGTCAGTGTGGCAATTCGATAAATATTGCCAGAATTAAAAAATATCGTAGATCCTACATTGCGAACTTGGGAAACAGTAATAACAAAAGAAGCTGAATATTCTTAGCGCCGCGTTACAAAGGGGATTCGAAAAATAACGTCTCGAGTCATTTCTCTTCTCGGTAAAATCACCCGAGTCAAATAAAACCTATCGCCTATAAAATCTTATTCATTTCTCGTCCGGCTTTTACATAATTCGCAGTGTTTACGTCGGCCAAGGCTAAAATACGGGCGAAGACTTTTTTTGGCTAGCGGTTATTAGATTAAGCTTCTGGAATTAGCGGACATATATCTTGGTTAGATGTGATTTATTAAAAGTGCTCTTACCTCCTTAGATTTGTACGGATTCCAGCGCTCTGTGCCATTATTAGTTTTCGATATATAAACAAAACCCTGAATTTTGGCATTATCTCAGAAAGGAGGGTCGGTAAATCTGCCTTTATCTTCCATCGCTAAGCCTGGAGATGGTTTTTTCTACCCCTGATGGGATTTGAACATATTTCTTTTGATTTGTAAGTTTATCTATCGTTAACCTTGGATAATATAGTTATATAGTTAGCTTACCTTTGTATTATTTTTATTGTATTTCTTGTCTTTTATCATTTATAATTCACCTATGTTTTTATTACTTTCGATGTATTGTCTTATAAATTTACTAATAGTATTTATAATAATATTTGTAATTTAAATAGATGTAAAAATATATAGTTGTCGTCTACTGAACACAAGCATCTGCTTTATTAGGAGAGTGATTAAAATGTTATATTATATTAAGTTGTAAATATATATATATATAAGACTGTTTGTTGTCTTTAGGTTTTAAATGACAAATAAAACAATGTGTTGCTCTGGAGTATAAAGAAACGACAATTTAAGTTTATTTGTCATATAGAGGTTGTTTTTATAATGTTTTAAAAGTATCAGCCACATAACATAGTGTAACCAAAGTAATGACACTTGAAAAAAAACAATAGAATAAAATAAAATTCATAATTCAAATATAAAGGAATCCTAGATATTTCTAGGTAGGTACTTAAATACTAGGTAGGTACTCTTATTCCTTTACATATTTAAATAATTTTTATTTTTGATATTGCGTAGAAACTTTTGGAACAAATTGAAATAGTATTTATATTACGTTTTTTTTCAAACACAGCTACTTTCGTCTTTAAAAATGGAATTGCACTACTATATTTTATGTCATTCAGTTAGATAAACTAGAAATCTTAGAAATTACAAAAAGAGCATTAATATGAATTTAAATATTATAAATAATCAAAAAAATATTTTTAAGTGACCCATTCTTAAAGTTATTCCCTTTGGAAATTATGCCCGATTACCCCCCCCCCCCCCCCCCTCCCTCACCCCCTTCCCCATTATCGACATCTTCAAGTCTATCTCTATTGTTCTACATAGTTTTAAGTGAACCCTGATGAAGTTAGCATTGCTTACGAAACATGTAAGTGTTTTTAAACAATAAACGTGGTTTAAACTAAGTATTCTATTAATTTTGAATTTATCATCCTTTATTATTTCGCCCTTAGTTACACGTCACTTTAAAAAGACAAATAGCTACATGGACGATTGTGTGTTTTTTTATTATTAAAAAAAGGCTGTTGATCTTTGATATAACAAATAAAATCTAAGAAAGACAAGATTACTTTTTCTGGCAAAATGCAAACCCTTTAAATTATATTTTAAATTATTAAATATTTTTGAAAAAATTATAAAATTCTGCTGCTTTATGGGCGTAGGAAACTGAAAAAGATAATTATCGCTTACATTTTTAACCACGTTTCGTAATTATTGTTCAGTATTTTACTAGAACCGGTTTTTTTCGCGTCCCACAAAAGATTTGATTATGTGACGTTCCTTGCGGGCTGGGGTAGGTAATGTGGTCGGTAGGGTGTACTCGCAGCACCAGCAATAATCTGCCTACATCCCTTATATAATTAACTCTCCCCACAATGCTTATCAGTGCGCTCTATCGCTGTGTTATTCCCGCGTGATGGGATTCTTTTATTAAATTTCCTCGTCATCCACGTCTTGTTTTACATTTTCCAAATGGCTGTAATTTTGTGAAATTTCTCGTGGAAGTGGTCTTTCGTGTGTATTTTTCAAATTATTATTCCTATCGTTTCCGCCTATTTTCTTTTGAGATTGGCCTCGTTTCCATATACTTAGCATTTTTTTACAATCGAAAATAATAAAATTAAAATAATATACAGTGTTCCGGGACAATTTCGAAAATAACAGTAATTTAAAATATGGTATTTAATAATACATTTTCAACGATAAGTAGACCCTACAAAAATAATGTATATTGTAAATTTCCCCTTACAGTTAAAATTGTGAAATTTTTTTTATGACAATATTTAAATCACTTTATTTATTTATTTATTTAATCACGCCCTAATGGGCCTTACATGAAAATTTTATACATTGGTTACAGTAATTAAGTATAAAAATGCAGTTGTAATAATTGTAAAAAAGCAACACATATGTATGTAACCAAATATAGTGCAAATTTCCTAAATAAGCTAAATACTAGAAAGTTGGTTCTATTATCATTTTTTTTAAAGGAGTCTTAAGCAAAGTCATTAAACTTCACCATTTATCGTGATTATTTGGAAATTTGATAAAAGTTATTATTATCACTTTTCATTTCATCCGATATTCATGTCAAAATATTTCCGCTGTTTAGACTTACGGAATTCAATACTACGTTTGTATGAAAGCACTATGAAACAATATATATCGGAAAACTAAAAACAGTTATTGAACGGTGATAGTAAGGGAGACATAACGATTTCCATTAGGCCTGTATGAGTTGTTCCCAAAAGCGAAAAAAATATCTTAAGGTGTAACATTTTATTTTACCTTCCCTTACTTACTTAAATTTACCAGTTTCAAAATAATGTTAATGACTTAATAAACTTTTTTTAAATTTTATTTGTAAACGTTTCTGAAGCCGTCGTTTTTGAATTATAAATTAAATTTCGCATTTAAAAATTCCATGAAAATGCAACATTTTGATTCTTTTTATCCAATTATTTTCAGAATTCTAACCACGAACGAATTAATGATATTGCACTATGAAAATGAACTCTCGGCAATTATTTGTCTGCTTATTTAAATTACACCAACAATGGCTTCTATTAAATAATTCCATTTGGTTGCGGTCCGCGTGAATTTTCCCTCTTGGAGAGGAGTGAGGAGGGAGGAGTAACGTATACGAGTATAACGTAAGGCATGGTATTCCAACAAATTGCACATTCCGCCGTGAAATTTAAACCTCTAATTCCCCCTTTATTACTTAACAAGAAAAATCGTAGAACATTACAGTATTTAGATTCATTCGGTGTATAATTCTCTTAAATCCACATTAGGTAACGAATATTAACGACCGTTAAACTCGCGGCATAACGCCGTTAGTCGTTACCCGTCCCTAAGTTGTCTCATAACGCGCCGTTACGGCTGCCGAAAGAGCCTCTAAATTCGTACATTATAAATACGACGGCAAAGCCAGTTTTTGGGCCAAGCGTAATCTTTTCTTTATCTGCCCACGTCTATCTGACCCGTATCGCTGTGCCTACCCCGGCCGTGGTCTAATCAGAGATTATCGGAAAAATTACGATTGTATATTTTTATGAATCAATACAAAATAAATATTCCTTACTGAGATCTACGGGATAGATAGCTTTTTAACTCTTAAATGCAGAATGATAGATAACAAAGCACTACTGCCTGATTTTCGCGATCTTCGTGATTTTTCGATGCATATTTATAAATCTAAAATACATATTATTTTTGAAAAATAATTTAGTGTTAAGTAATTATATTATTAATAATGATAATTCAGAATAGACACGCCCAACAACTGTTGATGGTAGAATAGTTTTTTTTAATAGAAGACCCGTAAAAATCACAGAATATTATAATTATAGGATTTGTGAATCTCATTGTCAATTTTATTTATAATAATATACAATTATATTTTATTGTTAATAAAATGTAGAAGTAATATTATATATTTTTTTTATTGAAAGTTTTGATACATATACAGGGTGGTAAGGATCGTACTTGACTTACTTTAACCAGTGATTGCTGACATTATTTGTAGTAAAAAAATGTAAATGAAATTTCGGTCTCCGATTACTTTTTACATAGCTTTTTTGTTTTGTTTTTTTTTTCAATTATTTCTGGCTTTTACCCTTCAATGATGTTCTGGGCCATCATTTAAAATCATGCAGAAATGAAAGGTGAATTTAAATATTAACCGCTTGGACACATAAGCTTGTTTTCACGATAATTTAACGTAGGTAGACATAGGAATGGCATATGCCGCGTACCTGAGTTATTAAATTTATTTTATTGGGCAGATTTCAAAGTTATAATGAAAATTGGAGTCGAGTTGGGACTTAAAAGAGATGAGATATTTTTATCAAACAAAAAAAAACTTAGATATTCATTATTAATACGCACGTACGGGCGCCAACAAAAAATTCGTGCATTTTTTTTTTCTAAAATAATTTAACTAGCGCCATCTTTGAAATAGCAGATTATGAATTCTTTTGAGTATCACCTTAATAAGAAAAAACAATACGCTTTGACGACCCTGTCACTGAAATCTCACTTAGATTTACGCACAAACTCACGCAATAAATCAAGCGAAGCTCATCATTACACTATGTATTGAGATTTCCTTAAAGTTAGTTAGTAATTGGATATTGAGCCGGATGATTAATTAATCGGTTTTCAATCGACGGGTTATCCGGCTTCACATTTGACTACTTAATCTCATCAAATTGCTTGGGTTACCGGATAAGAACGGAAACACCCACCAATCTATAACTTAGCTTTTACTCGTAAAGCCATTGATGGAAGAAGCATTATGTATTATCAAGTAGAAGTCCGAAAAAAAAAGATGAAAGTCTACAACAAAAACTTATTCTTAGTTTGGGTAATTTTCCAATTTAAGTTTTTTAGCATTCCTTTTATCGCATTAGACACATATATGTGAATACTGTATTAAGAGAATATTACCAGAGAATACCGGAAATTAGTCATTTTTAAATCAAATTCTAGGCGCATTGACTCTTTTTTACAAAAAAACATAAATTGATTTTGATAGATTGTTATTTTATCTGGTACACGCAGTTTTAAAATTTTGAAAAACTAAGTTACTTTTTATATACCAAGGTTATACCGTTGGTCGTTGGCAGATTTGTTCAATTTTCAGACGATAGATTCTACAACACAAAATTCGAATCATGTAATATATCAATTCATAATGTAGTAAACACAGTTTTTGGAATTTTAATTTTAGTTAAATTAAAATCATTAAAAAATAAATCCGAGAACGTGTTTTGTGACAAAAATACCTCACTTTTTCTATTGATCTTACAAACTACAATATTAAATTTTTTTTTTACACACTTATTTTCTTTAGACATTATTAAAAAATGATAAATCCTTATGATTAGAAAATACTTACAAGCAATACACGTTATTCAATAATTTATCATCGTGCGTTTTGAGCATTTTTATTGCTTACTTGAATGTAGGTATATATTAAAGCAAGTTTTGAATGAAATAAATGGATATTAAATTTTTAATTTTAAAAATTTGATAAGGGGAATAATCGATCTTTCTCATTGGAACCTCCCTGTACAATTGCAAGCATTATTAAACTTTTATTCTCAGCCGCTGGTCAATCGATCTAAATGTCCCATTTGCTCCCAACCCTCTTGAGACAGTGGGATTATGGCATCTCCAATTGGGGTATGTTGTGCGGCTAAGGGTAGTGGAAAAGGGAAGAAGATGTTGAAAAGAGGAAGGTGTGAACGTACCTGGCTATATAGAACAGACCACCAAAAACAGCTAAAGCCATTTAAAGTAACTTGTCAATTCTGAATGGTGAAAGTGAAAGGGTAAAACTGAGAGTATCTTCCACGCTTAATTAATTTTCCAATAACTTGATAACGTGCAATCTTTATCCTGATTGGTAACCAACCTTTCCTCTCATTTTCCAACCTGTCCACGACCATCAATAAATACGGCCGTATATCGAATATAGCATAAGGACGTGCAATGAAATCAGACTACCATAAAAGGTAAAGCCAATATGCAAAACTGTTTATTGTCCAAAGGGATGAAACATTTATTTATTTATTTATTAAAGAATTTTATACATAGTGTACATATTGTGTTATATCGCCCGCCATGCTAGGGATGTCCCCGTGTTATGGCGGGTGAAGTATGCAGATTATATGGGTAATGAAGTACATTTACTGATAATATAATAATTATGATAATGAGGTTTACAGTTAATGCAGCAATGAATTTATGATAATGAAATTTACATATAATATAGTAATTGATGATAATGATGTTTACAGGTATAATACATATAACAAGGAATTTATGACAATGAAATTTACAGATAAAATAATAATTGATAGATGAAATTTACAGATAATATAACATTGAATTTATGTTAACGAAGTTACAGATAATAAAATAATTGATGATAGTGTAGTTTACGGATAATATGACAATGCATTTATGGAAATGTGGGTTACAGATAAATAATAATTTATTTATAAGTTACATAGTATGATGGTTGATAAAGTGAATTATAATTTACTAAATTATACAAATTAAATTAAATTACAAATAATTTACATCGAGGTTTCTAAATATTTTGATAATAATAATTTATAATAATAGGTTAATTATAATATTGATAGATATTAGAGTTATACAAACTAATTTAGGTAAAAAAAAGATTATATATCATAGTTCCTAAGTGTGACGATCCATAGAGATAATTGTTTTAATGCGCTGCTGGATAAAACACCAATAATTAATAAATTCAAAAAAGGTTGTAAGAAAATCACATAAAGCAAATGTAATTCGTTATTAATAGTAATGTGTAAGTGTAGAAATAACTAAAATAAAATAGTAAATTAAGTATCTACTTATTTAAGAATACAGATCTCAGTTCGAACCTCAAAAATTATAATTTAAAATAAAGCAATAACTTAGTTAACACCACTTTTATTTCTTCAATCTTCGCAAAATCAATTTTTGACGTCATTTTTAATATAAGTAGTGGTTTACACAAAGTAATTGGTTTAATTTAACCACTTTTATTTTTTATATTCTTTACGTCAACCGAGTTTCGCTACAACTGTAGCTTCTTCAGGGATTAAAATCTATCAAATTATCTCAAAAAAATATTTGGCTTTTATAGCATAAAATACAGTTTTTGTTTGTTTGCTTAAAATGTTAAATTTAGAACGTATTGTCTCTCCGGTATTTACAACCCTAAACAGGTATCAGGAAAACAGAATTAGCATTCAAAGTTTCTTTAACACTGTTGTTAGGGTTACCTCTCCGGATCCCGAACACCCCCCCATCCCACCAACAACCCCTTAGTATTCAACCAATCGTGTTTATTTACCTGTGTCGTTGGTGTTATTTATTGGACGGTCTCGCCGGTAAAGGGGCGAGAAATGTATGCACCTCGACGATGTCTGAAGAAAAATACTCGTATGTTCTAATAGTTTTTGTTACTCTTTTTTTTTTAGAGAATAATTCACAAGAGTCCTAACTGCTCCCGTCTGGAGCCAGTAAAACTAGGGCATCCCCAATTGGGGTATGTTGTGAGGCTGAAGGTAAGTGGCGAAGGGAAGGAGACGGGGAATAGGGAGGTGGGGAAGTACCTGGCTATTCAGATCTAGTGATTAAACACGGCCAAAGCCATTATTAAGTAACGTTTCAATATTTAACGTTTCAATATTTAACGTTTCAATAGTGGTCTTACACCAAGGCGATACTGAGAGTATCTTCCACTCTGGAACGTGCCGCAAATATAGTATATATAATTTTTTTATTAATTAATTGTGAAATAACACAAATTTATCAAATAAAATTTATTTGCGCACGCCGGGTTCGAACCCGCGACCTTGCGATTGGGAGTCAAGAGTTTTACCACTCGACCACGGACGGTCTAATATATACTTCTATCTATACTTATTGTGATCATGGTGAATGGGAATAAGTGGTGGTTTATTTTGGCCTTATGTGGTATAAAAACACATATAATGTACATATTTTTATTAGTCATCGAGTTCTAACTTTCTACAGTCTGTAGAACTATGGCATTTCCATTTAACTTTTAACTCCGCTAACTTGTAAAGTTAACTCAGGCTAGGGACCGAAACGTTAAGGGTAATCGTAAGCTAAGGAAACATCTAGCCTTATCTGTTGTAGCATAGGAAGTATTTGTGGTCACTAATCGTCATAAAAGTCATTTCAAACAACCCAACGTTTCTATTTGTAATCGTCACTTTTATCTTTATCACGTAAGCGTTGAAATCCGCGTCCATCGGTGTGCTCGGAGGCTAAATACCATTTTTCCTGACATCAAAATCTTGGATTGGCATTGGACTACTATATATAAAAGACTAGTATTTGTGATATGCACGGCTCTGGATTTCCACCGTCTGCAGACACCTGGTGCCACTGCATCTTCCGAAGACCTTTCGTCTACTTGGGGTTGATTGTCTGACTGATTGAATAACAAAATTTGTATTTGACTCACGTAATAGGTTGACGTTAGCTGATTGTAGGAAACGGGTGGTTCTGTGAATAAAAATCTAAAAGTGATTTAAAAAAATAGAAATAATTAAACGTAATATTTTACTCGATTTAAACACAGTGACAAAAGGGAGAAGGGTGACTGGTGCAACTGAGGGACGAAAGCATATTGGCTGAGCGTAAAATCGGAGATAATCTGCCTATTTTAGGTATCGTTAGCTAGTATGCAAGATTGGCTAATCTGCTAAGCTTTAAGGTACATGAATCTGTGGTCAAGTAGGCCACAAAATATTCAAATAAAAAAATCAAAGATCTAATCTAATCTTTTTTTTCTATTTGTTTCAGGTAAACATCCTTATAAAATCTGCATCCGTACGATTGTGCTACAAACATAAATACAATTTGGGCTATGGATACAAAGGAAGGTTAACATTTACTATTTTATAATTTGGAATTTTATATTTGTATAAATTTTGTTACCTAAATGCATCTAATGCTCAATACTAACATTAACATTTCTCTTTAACTCTGCCGAGTTTCAAAGAAGAGCCAAAGTATTTTGTAATTTTTTCTGATTGTTTGTGTTGAAAAAAACTCGGATTTCCTGTTTCGCTGAAACAATATACCTGTTAAACCGTTTATTTGTAAGGCGTTTTCAATGCATACCTATTTAATACTAGCTTCTTCCCGCGACTTCGTCTGCGTAGGATTAGAACTTCGAGTATTCTATTTTCTTTTCCTAGGTCCCATCTACGTTTATACCAAAGTTCTTAACCTATTTATTTAAAATATGTATAATTCTTGATTGGATTCAAAGTATTAGGCGAGTACTTCAAATAAATTCACTAATTTAAATATTTTCTAAAATAGAATTTTGATTTAACAATCACTGTTTTGCAAAATGTCATTCTCAAATTTTGACATTTAAAAAAAAAAAAAAAATATTTTTAATATATTGAAAATAAATAGCTAGCTTTATAAATTATACCCTATATGTTATTCTGATGTATGAGCTATATTATTGTAAAGTTTCATTAAAATCCATTCAGTAAATTTTGCGTTAAAGAGTAACAAACATACATACATCCATACAAACATTCGCATTTATAATATTAGTAAGATAATGCGATGTATTTACATCGCTTTATCTGGTTTCACCGCAAATAAATTGTCTCAGAACTGTGGAATATTCAAGTTAGGGCAGGAGCCCTGAGCCCAGAGCCCAAGAAGCTATGAAAATGGGATGGGAGTATTGTGTTCAAGTACCTGAGTAGGTACTAGGTACCCACTGGGACAGTGTAGGTACTATCACTGTAAGACCCTCTCAAAGTAACCGTATGTGTAAAATGGGAAATCTTTGTGAGAGTTCTTCCGCGCGGGAAAAGCGAACAGCCATTTTGGAATTCGTCACGCGTTCGAAATTCGAATTCAAGTGAATTTATTCGCTCATGCGGCGGCTGATTGGACAGGCGCCTCGTGAAATGTTTTCTCATTGGTTGAAAGCTTTTTTCGGCCCGGATTGACTGTGTAATGTTTTTTGAGTAGTGTATTATTTCACGGCGCCATAGATAAATGGTTATTTGAGACGCGGAACATATTTTCGCTTGAATTTTCGAACGCGGCTTAAACGCGCTCTAAATCTTTGATTCGGCTTATCCAGCCTTTTTCGGCCGTGGATGGTGAGAATGCTCAGAATGCGAAATAAATATCTATTAAATTCAGAGTGTTATTCGATTCCTCACGAAACGGATATTGCTTTCGGCCAAAAGCGAATAACGTACGTATTGAATCTTTCACGAAATGATTATTGACTACATATATTTCGTGCTGTGTCCAAAATTTCAAATGAAAAAACCTACCTGTAGTAAATTTTCACCAAAATTACATTGCACAGAAAATCTTTAAAAGCATAATCTACTTTTTAAACAAACCCGATGATGGGATTTTATATAAGACTTTTTCACTCCTAGGCCCAAGACAGGTTAATAAAAGTGATAATTCTCTTCAAGAAATTATTTCGGTCTTTGAAAAAATTTGATCAATATCACCCTAAATGAGGTATAATCAAACTTACTTCAGAAACACTAGACAAACCCACAACATACTTCTATTTTTTTTTCTCTTCAGTAGTTGAATTCAATCGCTTGGCTATTCACATTGCTAACTGTAAAAATAGTTAAAAAAAACTGTTAATCAAGATATCTTTGAGTCGAAAACTTCGATTGATCGCACAAGGGTGACCACACGTATTACAATAATGTTTAATCAGTGTTCAAAAGTCTAAATTTATCATTTGACCAAGTGCCGCAATTTTTCGAGTTATCGGAATGCCTACTCAACGTCTGCGAGACATTCCAAGGTGAGGAGCGTTCGACACGCTCCGGGAAGGGGCAGCACGTTCGGTAAACACGCGAATTCTTTTACGCGATTCAAGATCGAATTATTGCCGTCTTCGAATGGAACGGGCGCCATCGCCTCGACCGACGCGACACCCCATCCCTAGAGATTATTAGAAAATTGCAGGAAGTGTGACATCGTGATTTTTGTAGAAGAGATTGCTTATCATCCTGTGACACTTTCACATTTAAAAAAAGCATTACTATGTTAGGTTACTTATGTGCATAAGGCCGAAATATGACGTCAATTTTGATTATAGGTATTGCAACCAGAGTTTACTCCAATATAGTATTCATACAGATGCATTGCTCGCATTTATAGCACGTTTTAAACGTGTAGTTTGACTTCAGAAAAGAAAATTCCAGTGAAATTGAAAATTAATTCATGACGCCGGCGTAGTCCAGCGGTAGGGCGCTAGACTCCCATTCCAAAGGCCGCGGGTTCGAACCCGGCGTACGCAAATAAATTTTATTTAATTGATTTTTGTTATTTCACAATTAATTATTTAAAACAATATATGAAAATATTTGCGGCACGTTCCAGAGTGGAAGATACTCTTAGTATCGCCCTGGTGTAAGACCACCATTCAGAATTGAAACGTTGCTTGAAATGGCTTTAGCCGTGTTTAGCGACCAGATCTGAATAGCCAGGTACTTCCCCACCTTCCTATTTCTCGTCTCCTTCCCTTCCCCACTTACCTTCAGCCTTATAACATACCCCAATTGGGGATGCCATAGTCTCACTGGCACTATAAAAATTTTAAAAAAAATTTAAAAGTTCATAATTATAATCGTATGAAAAATTCTTCAACTTTCTATATTCTGTGTGCCTAGTCAGTTTTGAAATCTGTACACTTTTCATTGAACTCCCCTCTAAATTCGTGTTCTTGTATAAAAATAATTTTCTCTTAATTGTAGAATGTTGGCTTTCCCGAAATGAGTTTTATAAATATTGACTTTACTGAGAATAATGTATTATAAATATTATTTTATAATTTTGTAACATATTATCACAAATAAAAAAATGAACACTGTATAACTTTTCTAATATTCCAATACGAATCAATTTTATACCTGTAGTCCATTTATCACCTAAAACATAATAATAATAAGGAGGCAAATGGTTGTTTCTCATTGACGTCTTGCAAGTATATCACTGTCGGAAGTATATACATCAATACACACAAGCCTAAATGCGTTTTTTGGGTCGACTCTAATTGCGGTAACTACACTTACCTCCTTCTGTGTCAGAATGTACTGTTTTAGACCTATTTCACCCTCAAAAATGTCAAAAAATTTTTTTTTTATTCTTTTTGACTCTGAGCTATCAGCTAGAAGCTTTTTTTAGGTCGTTGTCAATCTCATCTATGTATTAACTCCGTTTCTCTTGAGTACAATTTAAAATTTTCTTACCCCGTTATTTCTTTAAGCGATGGCATTAAGTCGTACCTTGATCGTCCGACTTAACGCTTATATTTATTTGGTGCTATGAGAAACGAAAATCTATGCTAATAATCCACAAGCGTTTCCAGGGACAATATCCTGAACATTATCCCTGAGATAGTGCCATAATTAAGCGATAATGCCACGAAGAATTTTCCCAAAAGAATGAATATTTCCCGGCAGAATCAAGGCCAAAGCCGCAATTTATTCTTAACCGTAAAATACTTTACTTTAAAAAAATCTGCATTTTGTTCAGTAAGCAAAACCTTACAACTCTTAGTGGAGTATCCCATTTTAACAAATTCATAATGAGATAACTTGTAAAGTAAGCACCACAATTTATTTTTTGACTCTGGTATCCCAAAGCGAACTTTTGTACATGAAAACGAGGAGTAACGTATTTTCAAATTAAATAACCAGTTACCAGTGGGCCATCAAGTGACTTCATATTTGTTTAAGTGCCTGTAAATTAAAAAAATTCCCTTTAATCATTTGTGCCTCTTGACGCTAATTAGCCAATGTTTCGCAGTTTAATGGACTCAGCTTTTCCGCTAACCGTATCATGGTAACGTTAACGACGTAAATTATCCTTCCGGTGTGAAAAAAATACTGTGTATATATTTTAGTTAGCTTTGATCAATTTTATGAATTTCGCTTTTTAACGTTAATATTAAATATTAAATTATTTTTCTAATATTTGTATTGATAATAAACTAATTTATACAATTAGTGTGATATTAATGTTTCTCTTCTCATGGTGAATATTATGTTTTGGTAATTAATAGTAATTATTATTGAAAGTTCTTGATTGCATCTTTGCTTCAATTGAAAAAGACGAGTGCCTGTTATTGAAATGGTTAAAGCGATTAGAATGTCCAATAATATTCGCTCTATCTATCTTTTCCGATCTTCAAACACTCTCTTCTTTCTACCTGTACCATACTTATGCGGCATATGTAAGATGTTTTGAATTCATATATTGTCACCGACATTTGAAGACCTCGTTATGCACGTTTTTCAAATTTTTGAATTCGTTTTTCCTACTAAAATGAAGGTATTGAAAATTCTTAAAAATTATGTTCTGTACAACCTCGGAATGAAAGTGCACATTTTTATAAAGCAAATCTGTTCATGCACCTTAACTTGTTGAAAGTCAGCATACAAAAAAAATATTTTTTCAATACGACGTAACATATTTGACAGTTCTCACCTTTCTTACAAATTCAATTTTTATAATTTTTTTTTTTTGATATATTACAATAATTACATCAAAATAATGTAGATAAAACGAACTTCCAAATAATCACTCAAATCTATGCTTTCCATGATGGATTTATAAAAAAAAACAAATAATAAATATAGACTTCAAATATGACAGCGTTCATATTATCAAGCGGCATATTTTGTCCGCTATCTTTGGTGCCCGACACGTCATTGGCAATTAATTTGGCATTGGCAATAAATTGAATTTTTCGGAGTGGCTAAATGCTATCCAGTATTTCGTTATGTCAAGAACGATAATGGCCTAAGCGATTCTGAACTTGTTCTTCATACAATTTATTTATACATAAGGGGCAAAATCGCTGGGGCCAATCGCGGGGGACTGCGGCCTGCAAGAGGTTAGCTCAATGTTAAGATTTGCTATCGTGAGAAACACAGTGCTTTTCATGCCTAAAAGTTCTTCATCAATAAGGGAAACATGAGGACCTATTGAAATACGAGTAAAATGAAAAATATTTTTTTTTACATTATCTACACTTTGAGGAAACAATTTCTCTTAAGCTACCTACTGAGCGACGATACTCTGTATCCATGCTCCACACTATGATAAAATTGTATGTACTTGTATCTCTTACTTAAATCTCTGATGTCATTTCACAATCAAATGCCACAATTAATTATTATTCATTTTTTTTAATATTTCTAATATTGTTTATGGTAAATGTATACCATTGATATTAAATAAATACACATTAATAAAATAACTTCTTAGTTATTAATCTGCTACCAATTTTATGTCTACGATTGTTGCGTTATGGTGTAAAACAAATCTTTTTTTATTAAAGGCACAAAACCCTCCTCAATTTCTTTGTACAGACGCTTGGTGGCATCTCAAACCCACTGCTGTTATTTCTCAACCTTTGTGATTTGCTTCAAGCGCTCGCTACCCCAACCTAATAAATACTTCAAATATTCAATCGGACAACGGTTCTGTTTTCTTTTTTAGTATCTACTCCAATTTTACTGTTGTTTGCATTGGGTATTATTTACTTCGTTTTATTTTTATCTTCACGCTTATTCCCCCAGCTTTCCTTGCTGGCAGGGCTTGCGCTCTCCCGGGAAATGACTATCAAATTTATTTCTTAATTTAACGCTCAATAAGACATTGAATTGTTCATTGGCCTGGAGTTACTTACTTTGATTTTATTGTCCCAGCCCCTTTTATGCGATACCTTCTGCTACAGTAATGGGAGTTTTTTTTAATTTAAATACCCACTTTGTCGGGAAATATTCATGTGTATCAGTTCAAGTTTTCGTGATTTTTTGACGTATTCTTTTGACTTTCACGGAATTGGATAATTTCGACACTAAGATATTTTTTACATTTTCCAAGAAAAAGTCATGTTTTCTTTTTACGTTTAATGTATTTTAATGAACAGCGTATTCAATTTTAATGATTGAAAATGATATCTGAATTTGGATAGATTATTTCTGAATACTTCTATAAATATGTAGCATTCTAGTTTTGTTGCTGATTCAAAATGATTTTTTTTTTGACGTCTTGGAAGACAATTACCAAAAAAAATATTGTTATTTGAGTTTGTTTTGCAAAAAAATTTTTTTTTACCAAAAAGAATCTTTACATTGGGTATCGTTCTAAAGAAAGATCGCAATATAAATTAAAGTTGGTTGAAAAGGTTTTAACAATGACTGGTCATAAATGGTCATGCTCTTTTAATTTCACCTAATATCATTTTGAACTGTTTTAGTGCCACGACTGCCTCAAGCTTTCTCTGCCAAATTTGGGAGGCGGGTATGGGTACCACCGGAAACCATTTGTTGGATAATTAACACCTCTGTCATAAGTCACCCCAAGAGGTTCGCTATGTTTGGTTACTCAGCAGGGGTGAGATTTGTTCGAGTCTTAGCGGTGGATACGTCCGCCCACCAACTACATGGCATGCCGGATCAGGAAAGACCGGTTGAGGGAGACCTTATTGACCTCTCGAGCAGGACTCTCTCGGAACATTGCCTTACACAAAGGGAAATGTAATCATTCGAGTATGTCTATATAATGGATGTCACTCCCGCACAAACTGACCTCCAGTGTCTACCCATCAATTCACACCCTTTTCCTTCCCAGGACATCCTCTTTTTCCTTTCCTCCGCCTCTCCACACAGCATCCTAAATAATGACTTAGGCCCCGAGGGTAAATATATTCCTTCGGGCCTCCTGTGTGGTGCTATTATAAAAACTTATTTCGTCGCCTTTTCTAATCTTTCACAGATTTTTATTTATTTATTTATTTTATTTTACTTTACAATAACACTTTACACTTTATTTTATCTTACGTTAAGTACCCATATAGTGATGTATAAAGGCGGGTTAGTTACAGGCTTCCGACTAACTTGACTGCTCACACTATACAAATCGACACCTTTAAAAAAATTGTCCACTGAGTCTCGCAGCCACCTCTGGTCTGAAGACCTTGCGTTTCTAAAAAAAGGTACCAGTAGAACACAGCCGTAAGGGATGGATGGAAATACCGTGTTAATTTATATTTTATTTTAAGTATTTCTTGATGGAAGGTAGGTACTACAAAAAAAAAAAACCGCCATTGAACTCTTCGGCACCGGTGCATATCCAGGAGACTCGCTAAATACGATTCCAACCATTGTATATAGTTTACATTATCCGTGTGAATGAGTAGTTCTTGTCTTGATCAGTTCGACTAAATAATGATTTTCAATTGAAAATAATATTATAACGATTGTGGACTCTTCTGTATTTCCTCCCTCTAACAATTGGTCTCTCTTTGGGAAGATTTTCATTCCTTCAAAAAGTCTAGCAACATAACATCTTACTGTGCGGTTAACGGAATCGGGAGAGACTGGTTGAAGGAGATTTAACCTAAACCTCTCCAGCCAGACTCTCTCGACTGTTGCCTTGGATGGATTCGTACGTCCTTCAGCCTTGAGCACATTAACCTCCAGATTCCTAACCACCCCTGATACGTTTTTCCTTCCCAAAACTTCCTCTCCTTTCTTCCTTAAAAACACCCTTCACAAAGTTTCCCAAAGATGATACAGGCCCTGGGGATTTTTTCGCGGGGACTTTCGTGAAAAAAAGATGATGGGGCCCCTGAAAACTCTTTAAGGGTGACAACTGAATTGCCTTAATATAATAATAACCTCAGCCATAAAAATGGCTTCTGCGTGGAGTTCGTGTAATATTTTTCGAGAATTTTATATTATAATATCTTATTAAACGGAATGCCCCATTAGCCTTCGTATCTTTCATAAACTTTTTTTGATTTTTATTCCTTTTGTCTACAGAAGTGTTCCGATTCGCAAAGCTCGGAGTAGGGGTGTCTTCGGTGCCACCGCAGTGTTTGCGCTCTGAAGATAACATTATCACGCTGAACCAAGTTGCATTCAGCAAATTCCGCCCCTGCATTTCCAGCCCTCGTTATACTTAAGATAAAATGCATCGCCAACAACCCGCAAGGATGGAACGGCCCGATGCGCGATGGTCTACTAACGGAATATTTCCGATGGGGACGTTGTCGAACGGGACCGAAGTGTATGACAATTTGACATAATCTAAAAAAAAATCATCGAGGTATTTCCATATTTCGCAGGCTACTCTAATTTGAATGTACGATAAAAATTCTATGACAATTTTTTTAAATAAATATTAGTTGATGTTATATTTTTTTTATTCATTGCATTATTAATTACATAAGGTGAAAACTTGTGAGCAGAGTTCACCACTTTAGAATTTTTTCTGTTTCATTAACAACTATTAACTTTAAGTTTCAGAAACATTTTGATCGGCGCCGATGCCTATGAAAGGTGAAACATATGTTGACAACAAAAAAAGAAATTAAATTAGGTGGTTGGAAGAAATTACCGCTTAAGGTTAAGAGATTATTGCTTGGCAACCTTTTTATACAAATTTAAATTTGGATTTGAGGCCAAAATACCTAACAAAATCACTTATAATTTTGTTAATTTTTTTATAAGAAAAATTCTCTTTTTAACTTTTGAAGGTTATTCCTATCAATGTAATATAACAGTAAAGAAGAAGATAACCATCATAATCTAAATTAAAATATGGAAATGAACCAGACACAGAAAAATAATAAAACATAATGGTCCCGGTTGCGGTCGCAACTGGGACCGCTGGGCCTTTACTTGATATTTGCATAAAAAGGGCCGCGCAGTCGTTCCTCTTAATCTCACGGTTAGTAGATATTTATCTCTACTAGAATATGTATGTATTATTAATTGATATACATATAAACATGTAGGTTAATAAAACCGCATCGTAATCAACAAATTAATATCAGTTCCTGCAGAAGCAACTTATGAAAAAATGCTAGGTATATCTGTATGGCCAGTCCGCTACTGCTGACAAGAGAGCAGAGCATAGAAGGATATCATATGCGGCAAAGGTTTTGCGGAAATGGTGCCGTCGAAATCGTCGAGGATGCAAAAGAGCATAGTCGAAAATGAGTAGCTTCCTGTGAATTTTAAGGGATAGATGATAATATTACAGTGCTTAAGTGGGATCATTCGTTTGTAATGAAGAGTATCGTAAGTGTACCGCTTCACGTTACGTTTTCTGGGGAAATGATTGTTTAGCAGTCTCTTAAATAATCTACTAGCTTTTGTAATAAGAGGTGTTCGGATTTAAATTTTTAGAGCACTGTTTTATTTAAATTTATATTATGATAATTGTTGACGGATCGCAATAAATATTGAACGTGTGGGGTGAAGTATAGGGTCGTCTCAGATGTCAAGGGTCGATTGTGTATATTATTTTTTTATGTCAGTACGTTGCCTTTATAGTCGAGGGGTAAGGCTCTCGACTATGAAATTATTGAAAAGTGCCTTCGGCGATTGATTCTTTGTCTCTAATGACTTCTGGTGCAGGGGTGACTATAATATATATTTTCTAAACTTTTATCTTTAAGATACTCTCAGTATCGCCCTGGTGTAAGACCACCATTCAGAATTGAAACGTTGCTTGAAACGGCTTTAGCCGTGTTTAGTGACTAGATCTGAATAGCCAGGTACTTCCCCACCTTCCTCTTCCTCGTCTCCTTCCCTTGCCCACTTACCTTCAGCCTCATAACATACCCCAATTGGGGATGCCATAGTCTCACTGGCTCCAGACGGAAGCAGTTGGGACTCTTGTAAGGTTTAATTCACTATATAAAAAAAATAAAAATCTTTTCCTTGTTATGAAGTCTTTTAAAATATTTTTAATTATTCCCTTTTTGTTTATCTTTCTTCAAGCACGCCCCACGGTTGAATTTGGCAGCTGTATGAATGTTTCAGGTTTATGTGCCACCTCTGGTCTGGAGCCCCAAAATTGCTGAAAAGAACCTCGGCAAAAACAGGCCGTCCGTTTATAGATTCTCATATGCTGTTTATAGATTCTCATATGCATTTAATAATCTGATTCTAAACTTTAGAGCACTTGCGTTGAGTGGGAATGCTGTCCTTGTTCTACTGGTATTTCAATGGAAGATGCTCCGAGGAACTAGTTTCATTGATCCCCTTGGCACCGGTGCATGGTCATTTCTACGACTTGTTCTTGAGTTCGACAGCTCGGCTGTGGAACGATTTGCCGGCCTATGTGTCTCCTCCCTTCTAGAACATGGGTCTCATGGGCCATGTTCACTCTTTCTTCTCCTCAAAAATACCCTTCACACAGCATCCTCCAAGATGACATGGGCCCTGAGTGATTTCTTTTCCTTAGGGTCTCCTGTGTAGATTTAATGTAAAAATGGTTAATTTTCTATCGTTTACCCGTAATTTTTTCTTTCAGTACCATTAATTTCTTATTGATTATGAAAAATGCTATTGTCAAATCATGATAATTAACAATATTTAATCATCATAATAATGTATGTGTCAGCGCTAACAAACAAAAGATTCTAATAGAAGAGTAGTTAAAAAAATCATTAGTTTTCTAATATTTGAAAGTTCTAAAAAGTATGTATTTATTTTATAGCTTATTAGTTTTTTATGTATGTTTTTCATCCATATTTTTTTGTCTCCATATTTTTTCCGATGTCTTTTATTCCTAGAATACATTAATTTATATGTTCAATTTACATGGCATTTCTCGGTCTTTAAATATGAATATTCTGAGAACCACTTTGCGTACTCGTTTGGCTCGTGGTAAGTGTTTCACTCTCCTAATTCTGTCACAGTTGGTACCTAAACGTGACCTTGTCTTCTGCGCAAACAACATTTGATTACAATTGATTTTGGTAGAAAATACATACGTACATTATTTAAAAATATATATGTATAATTATTTATCGCTGAAGTTAATACTGAAAATCAAACACTCAAAATATAAAAAATTGCTATTCACGGGGTTATTTAAGAAAACATAGGTAGCTACTAATTTTGCCTTTTTTCACTCACGAATTGCCAGTATTGAAATGGAAATTGAAAAAATCTCGGAGAAACTATCATCATCGTTCCTTTCGACCAACGACGTGCAGTGGAGATGAATGTCCAACATTCGTAAACGGTTAATATTTGCTTGGTGAAAAGGCGGTCGTTTGACCAGTTCTTGTGCTGAACAGTTCAATTTTGCAATGACTAACTAGCTTTTATTTGTCCTCCCGCCCTCAACATAGATCTCCTGAAAACCCAATTGTACTCTTTTAAATATATTGTATTAACTCAAACATGCCAACTGCACAACATTAGTTAAGTTTTAAAAAAAAGTAAAATTTAGATGTTTTCAAATTTAATTTCTGGGCGCGAAGGTGTGAAGCCCTATAGCGTCGCGACGCGCGCTGTCGCAACACAGCGCCGGCATCCCCACCTGTTCGCTATTCGGCGTCATAAAAATTCATTGTTATTGAAATGCGACGCCGCTTCATTTCGTCTTATTTGATATGCATTAGGAAGCAGCATATTGAGACGTCAATAAAGCGCAACCACGTCGCCTTAACGTATTCAGACACTAATTCCATATCACTCAAACCATGTAATTAAATTGATCTTAAAAAGGAGTATCGAAAAATACATTTATTTTAAAGAAAATTATCATAATATTTGGTTTCATTTTATTGATGGTGTTAAGCAAAAACAAATCGGCGTGTAATCTCAACTCATATCACTTCTTTTAAGCGTTTTATTAAATTAAAAATTATTGCTAAATGAATTTTTGAAATGGTTATTTGACAAGATTTTTAAAAGCCTCCTGCCCTGTGAGAAGGTTAAATTCGAAAATTGAAAGAACACCTTCTTCGACAGGTTTTTTCCTTTGTCAAGTCATTATTTATTCGTCTAAGAAAAAACCACAGCCTTTCTTTTCAAAGCATTTCGCACATCCCGTAGAAAAGAATCGTAAGTCTAAATTTTCTGTTTTATTAAATAAAAATTACCTTTGTGATTTGTGCCCTAAAGTATTTTATTTATTTATTCATTTACACCCTAATGGGCTTTTACATGAACATTTTACACATAGATTACAGTAATTAAGTATAAAAAGATAAACGTAATAAAACAACACATATGTATATAATAAAATTTAGTACAAATTAGCTAAATACTAAAACGTTGATCCAATATATAATAAGCATTAAATAGTAAGTAAAAGAAAGTGTAACATAGAAAAGTAAGTTTGTTCGTATTTTAACAATATTAATTACGTTTGTGTTACAAACCAATAAAACAGAAGAAATTAATGAGAATATAATTTACTCGTAATGTATAGAACATTATAGCAGAAATTTAAAAAATAAAATAATAAGAGTTGTATCTATAAAAAAAACTAATACAATTTAGCCAAATATATAATTTGAATTTATAAAGAAATAAATAGTAAGACATGAAATACAACAAAGTGAAATTTCTATATGCTAGATAGTAGGTAAATATAGTTAAAAAATTACACGTGTTTTTAATAAATCATACAAAAAAATATGCAGATTGTTGTTAAACAGTAATGTGCTACGCCCCATAAAAACAGTATTTAAGTTGCATCACTCTATCTCCGCGAGACTTCGCTCGTGTCTCTTTTCGACGAGACCGCTTGTTTCTTTAAAAATAATTTTTTTCTCCTTTTTTTTGCTCCTGTAAAATTTACCTTTTTGGCTTTTCTTTGAGATGTGCGATACATGTATTAGAAAATATTTTACGGAATTTATAAGTATTATTAACATTGCTTAATTGAGAATGTAAAAAATGATTGCTGTGAAATGTAGCAATCCATTCTTCGGTACCTATCCATTTCTTTTGTTAACCTATTATTTTTCACCCAGGATCTGCCACAACATGTCTTTCTGTTTACGACGTGCTTTTATGAAATTGTGCATTTGCACGTTGCTTCCCGAGGGACCCTGGTAACGTCGCGCTGACACAAAATCAGAACCAGAAAATATTACCGCTGAGAAGTTTTCTGGGCTAGATAGCGAAATTGTGAAAATATAAAAATAGTGAAACCTTGGGCCCAAAAGCTCTAAGCTCAGACCTCTACAAAGATATGACGTACCTAAATATTATCTGCAAAGCGTCCATATGTGTTCAATAATATAATATATTATATACTATTACATACCTTGAGGGTTTATACAGTGTCAGTAACTACATAGTGCAATGGTTGCGGAGTTGACTCGCAATTTGGCTTTCACTTTTTTTTATATTAGTTCATGAGGAGTTCAACACAGGAGGCCCTGAGGAAAAGAAATTAATTTTATATGTGCCTCATTTCTTCGGATCTTCTGTTAGATCCAATGTTAGTCTAAGTTTTTAGGCTCTAAGATTCTTAAGATTTTCTTTTAATCTTCATCTTAAGCACCCGCTAAACTGCCAAAGCACTTTCAGCAGGGCAATTTAACGACATTAATATAACACTAGAGCACACATATATCAAGAAACCACAATATAGAAAGTAAATACAGAAGAATAACTTTTAAGTACTACAATACAAAGGCTTAAGAGCGATTGACCAGCAGCTGAGAATAAAAGTTTAAAAATGCTTGCAACTGTTCAGGGAGGTTCCAATGAGAAATATCGATTATTCCCCGTATCAACATTTTTAAAATAAAAATTGCTTTAATATATACCTACATTCAAGTAAGCAATAAAAATGTTCAAAACGCACGATGCTAAATTATTAAATATCTGGTACTTCTTGTAAGTATTTTTTGATCATAAGTATTTATGATTTTTCAATAATGTCAACACAAAATAAGTGTGTAATAAAAATTTGAAATATTTTAGTTTGTAAGACCTTAAATAAATAGGATTTTTTTTTATGATTTTAATTTAACTGAAATTAATATTCTTTAAACTTTGTTGACTAGATTATGTATTAAATATTTTTTTGGTATGATTATATGATTTGAAATTTGTGTTGTTTAATAGAATCTATCGTTTGATAATTGAACAAATCTGCCTACGACCAACGGTATAACATTAGTATTTTTTTTGTGTATATGGCAATTCACTCTAAGAAGTGTGCTATGTACGTTAATATTATTAAAAAAAACACTTAGTTTTCAAAATTTTAAAACTACGTGAACCAGATAAAATAACAATCTTTCAAAATCAATTTGTGTTTTTTTTTTGTAAAAAAGAGTCAGTACGTCTAGAATTTGATTTAAAAATAACTAATTTCCGTTATTCTCTAGTAATACCCTCTTAAATACACTAACAAACAGTTATAACACAGGCAAATTACTCATAGTCGTATTTATACATAAGATAAAAAATCAATCAAAGGAACAGCGTTCGAGGAATATGTACTTTTATTTTTCCTACAACGGAGCACACTATACGAAGGCATGCCTGTAAAATGTTTTTCTTTATCAAGATTACCGACATTTTTGAATAATTGAAATGTTAAAAACTCCTTCCAACCCATACCCAGCCGTGTAATTTTTGCCGTTCACTTTTGTAGGCAAATAATTCACTAAGATTCTTATTACATTTCATCGTCAGGGGCTCCCGCCCTCTGTCGATGGGGGTATCAATCATTGCCCGGAAAACGGGTGATTGATGATCTCGCTGGGAACGCACAAACACCGAGGTTCGAGTCTGGGGTTCGGGTCCGGGGTTCGGGGTTCGAGGCCCGGGGAAGCTGCCTGTCGCACTCAACGCAGACGCGGGTCAACGGAGAATAGAATTTTTCCCAAATTTCCGGGTATTTTTGCTCGCGTTCCGCGTTTTTTTAATGCTTCATTCCCTCAATCGATGAGGTTGTTATCAAGAATTTTGTTTTCTACACTGTGGTTTGAAGAAACTGGTCTTGGATAACAGTAAAATATGATAAATTTTATAACTCTGGTTAAAATGTGCTCATATGAAACACAAAATAATAATCGTTTGAACTTACGCTTGATAGGGTACGTCTTGCATTATAAACATATTTCAATTTTGAATATTTTTTTTAAAAAAGATGGCTTTTCATAAATGAATTGAGCTTTCTTAGGCGGGGTGTTTTACAAAATTCGCGCAATTTATTAAATTTTTAAGTTAAACATATAGTTCTGAGAAAGTTCGCTTTTCGGCCCATACAAAAAGGACCCCCGGGAAAAAACACTTTTCTACACCGAAAATTGCACAAAACGAATATATTTTTATTATACTGCCTTCTAGAGGGTGAAAACTATGTCGGTATGTTTTCGAATTTTCGATGCGTTTCGTATTAACGTAAACATTCACTGTCAAACATGTACGATTTATCAAAAAATATTATTTAAGGAAAAAGTGCTGCTAACTCAACTCTCATAAAGAATTATAAAATTATAAAAAGCTACCGACGTAGCTTCTTCTTTCTAAAAAAAATATATTTTTTAAAACTTCAATTTCGTGAAAGTTTTGGTGTAGAAAAGTGTATTCTCCATAAACCGGTTTTGACCGGTCAGTGGTTGAATGGGCATAGCGTTTGGGTTCCACCCAGGCGTTCCGTGTTCGATTCCTCGACTGGCTAAGTCCTCCATCACAACACAAGCAACATCTTCCGCTTAGTGTGGTGGTAGTAGGAGATTTTCAAATGTTGTTGGGTTATTCGTAACCCGGAAATGTTTGTCTTTCTTTAAAAAAAAAAAAAAAACCTCTTTTCGGGCGATTTCTGTAGGTAAAATTGAGCGTTGTCTCATTCGCAAATTTCGCATTCGCATGTATTGTAAGTGTGCGTGAGCTTATTGTGAGCGGGACAGAATGACAGTCGCGTGTGTTCCGCGTGTGGTTCAAAGTCTAGCCTCTTAACTAGTTCCGTTATGATTTTAGCATAGGCCGGTTGTCTTACAGTGCATGATAGTATCAGAACTTGAATAGGAATTTCACAGTAATTGATTATTACTAATTAGTAGTAGCTCAATGGTAATACCCTCTTAATATCTCACAGATGTTATTATAATAATAATTTTAAAAAAATAATAATAATTTAAATTGCATTTGGCACTTTACACACTTTGGTTCCTTAGAACAGGCAATCTGCCTAGCTAGGAACTAATATCGACCTAAAACAACGTAATAACACTTGTATTCATTTTAAATATATTCTCTTATTATGTAATATTATTGGTTATTTTGGCTTTAAATGTATCAAATGTAAATAAAATAAATAAAAATAAATAAATATAGCATAGTTCATACCAAATGTGACATAACACAACCAATTCCTCATAATTGCTCATAGAATACATATCCGGTTCTTGCAGTCAATGTTTCATATCGGGTTCCTGCAGTCAATGTTGAACGTTGCATCGAGCATATTTTCTGATAGTCATCTAAAATGAACGTGAAAAAGGCGTCATATTCAATATCCATCATATCTGACCTTTAAATATAACAACAGGTCTAAAAGGTCTAGTGATAGGTCGACAAGTCCCCTAGTCCCCCACCTAAAAGGTCTACGAGCTCAAATAGTTGACCTGTCAAACGCTCATAATAATTGCTTCCCTAGTGAGGCGGCAATGTAATTGTATTACAACATTAGAATATGAACTAATATATTTATTTATTTATTGACGCCCTATTGGGCTTTAACGTATCGAATACAAATCTCATTTATTACAACAGTATAACACAAATAATAAAGATTACAAAGTATATAAATAAGGCATAAACATAATATAATAAATAAGAATATATCTAATTCTAAATCCACATGGATGACTTGACACGTGAAGTCCACATACAATTCATATACCTACGAGCAACAAAAAATCATAACACATTGTTTTTACTTAATTACTCTTAATATATGTATACTGTATACAAAGTAATATTTCTTTTTTATAAATTTAAATATATTTACGGTAAGGCTTATTTATTGCCTGCGCGGCCGGTTTCATAAACGTAGTTTTAGATTTGAATCCAAAATACCCAACCAAAATTTAAAATTATTTTTGTTTCTTAATTATTTTTGTAATCAGTAGGTATGTCAAATGTCTATCTCGGATAGGAGCTACTTTATTTATTTTTGCTATAATTATAAACTATGGGCAATTAAAGATTTTCATATTTTATGATTTTAAAGGCAACTTGGACAATTATTACCGATTAAATGTAAACATTTAAAAAAATAATTTTGCTATCTTTTTTTTTAAATATGATGAAATATAAAATTAAAAATATATTTTTTTAGAAACAATTTTGAAGGTTTTAAAGAAGGTTTTTAAGAAAGAATTTTAATTACAAATTACATATTTACATCGGAAGAAAAACTTGTCTTTTACATATTAAATTTTCTACCCAAAAAAGCATGTTTTATTTTTCATTACATTAAAACCAAGAATTAGGCAGTTTTTTTAAAAATAATTATAAATAATTACCAAAAAAAATTTTAACTTGCTTCCAAAGTGAACCGCTTATTTCCGAATCTTCTAAATTTAAACATATTCAAAATTTGCTGTGTAAGCGCCTCCGCCCACTGAGGCAACTGAAAACTCTCAACTGCCAACTGTCTTTGTATGACAATGTGATGGCCCGCACACTTCACAATCACACAAAACCCCGTTGTCAATGGTAACGCAAGCGGTGACTCGCGACTTGCTCTGCTGGTTACCCTGGGCGGCCATTGATCGTTTCCAGCTGTCCAGCTGATTGTTCTTCGTCTATGGTTAAACAAGCTTTTTGACCAATCAAGACAGAGAAAACAGCCGGTTTTAGTTGGTTTTCAGTTGCCTCAGTGAGCGGAGCACCTTAGTTAGTTTTGAATGGAGTATTACTAATCTTTCTGGAAAGGGAGAATTGTAGGTACCTACTTATTTTTTGAACAAAAACAGTTTACAGCATTTTTTAAATTTTTTAATGATAATATTGTTGAATATATAAAAAAAGTTCATAATAAAATGCAGTTCTACAAATTAAACTTGATACCTTATAATAAATAATAAAATTTACTACGTGGATTTACGAAAATTCGCACTCATTAACTAACTTTCGAGTAGAAATCTGATTGAATAAAATAGCAAAAATTCTCCGAGCTCTGGCGTCATACAATTTATGCTTTTTGTGTCTTTATTTTTTTTAAAGCGGTGCTATTTTAGTTTATCGCAGTGTCATTTCCATAAAGAGCTATATATTGAAATATCCATATATTTTCAACCAATTTAGATATAACGACATAACCTGCCCAATTTTTTTGATTCGAAAAATGATGTAGAAGAGTGTTAAAATATATCGGAAATAATTTTCTGAAACAAAAAACAAATTAGAAACCAATTGACCATAAGTACTTCATCAATCAAAAATTGTTACTTCCTGCGTGGTATTTTGAACTTTTTCTTGATATTTCAAATATTTTATGCCAACGTTTAATATGGCCATTTCTTGTTTTTTATACCCCTTACACGTTGGAAGTCGAAAATCTACCATCTCCTTTTTCTATCCAATACCAAAGCTGAGCAGGAGAAAAAACTACACTTCTCGTTTCTTCGTTTTGCAAATTCCCGTGTGAATTCTCCCATCAGATTCCATACAAAATCGGATTGGAAATATTTGCATCGCATTAAAAGAATCCCGTTGTGAAGGGAGACGACGGCGTTTTCGAAATGCACTATTTACGGCGTGCCGACAATTCAAAGGCAAATATTTTTTTACGTGAGAATCGCACGAAAGTCTGCTAGCACCTCTTTTAGAATGCTGGGCTGTTTTCTGCGCATTGTTCATAATTTTCTACAATTCCTTAGTAAGGAGTAGGTAGATAATTTCGAGTCCGTTCCAGGTAAAATATTCCCTCATGTTGGAGAGAATCTAGAAGAAATTTCTAAGATTTCTCTACAGAGGGAGTATGGCTACTTCCCGTGGCTCTATCTTACCGACTTTTATTTATGCATGTTCGGAATGAACCATCTACGCATCAGAAAGGATGTCACACATTTCTTTAGGCTACTTCGTGGATGTTTTGAAATCTTGGCTATCATAGAGAGCTTTCATTTTTATATTCGAGATGGCTATTCCGGATGAAGAGAGTAATTTTGCTGTTGAACAGAATCAATTCCGATATCCACGTATTTAGGATAAATAAAGCTGCCGTTAAGAGTGATTAACCATCGGCTGAGAATAAATGTTTAAAAATGCATGCAACTGTACTGGGAGGTTTCAATGAGAAAGATCGATTATTCCCCGTATCAATTTTTTCAAATTTAAAATTTAATAACGATTTATTTCATTAAAAACTTGCTTTAATATATAACAACATTCAAGTAAGCAATAAAAATGCTCAAAAAGCACGATGATTAATTTTAAATATCGTGTACTTCTTGTAAGTATTTTTGATCATAAGTATTTATGATTTTTCAATAATGTCTAAACAAAATAAGTGTGTAAATTTTTTTAAATATTTTAGTTTGTAATACCTTAAATAAACAGATAATGTGAGGTATTTTTGTCACAAAACACGTTCTCGGATTTATTTTTTAATGATTTTAATTTAACTAAAATTAAAATTCTCAAAACTGTGTTGACTAGATTATGTATTGATTTATTTTGTTGTGTGATTGAATATGTCCTGAAAAGGATTTTTCGAATTTCGAACAGAATCATAGAAAAAAAAATATATTTAAAAAATAATTTAAACTGTTAAATCAAACGTAAAAAACATTGTTTTTTTTTCAAACGGCTGCCATTTTGTGAAAAAAAAATTTACTCCACTGAGGTCCCGGCGATAGTGACATTCTTACTTATTAAGAATCCGTTCGATTTTTTTTTGAGACGACCAGACGGGTTGCAATCATATACGCCAGGGCGTCCCGTTCTTTTTCGATCCCCCACTTTACCAGCCGATTACTTTTCGATTTAAGATTTTTTTTTGTTTATTTTTTTTAATTATTCTTAAAATATAAATAAACAAATCATAAAAAGAAAGGTGATAAAAATATTATTCGTTTATTTTTACAGAGCCCGAAATTTGTGCCAATAAACTAAAATACCCCCTTAAGGCATGCTCTATTTGTACTACTATAGATGATATACCAACTATTTATATTCATGTAAATGTCAGTTTTAAAGATGACAAATTGCAAGATAAGTAAATAAAGTAATAAAAAAATTATATTTAGAATTGGTTGGGCATTTACACAGCTACACTTACATACATACATCTATACAAACCTATACACATACATGAACTGCTGTACTTGTAGCTAATATTGTCACATTTCCTTCCTACCCTTCCCTATAAACCTGTCACTTTTTCCTGTTACCCACATTCAATCAATAATCGAACCTCTTACCGCAAACATCTCTACATTTAATTTTCGGATCCGCATCCGCTCTTTAGCTACCCATAGCTCTAAGAAGAAATATTATTGAAATATTAACACAGTGCAAAGTTAAAACCGGCCAAATGAAGATGTACTACAAGTCCCGCAGTGAGTAATTCTCTCATTTTCCTTATGTGCTTACTTCTACTTGTGCAGTGGTTAAAACATACACATTTCAAGGTCCTTCGACATACAAAATAACACAAAACACGCAACAACAATAGTATCATCAAATTTTTACAACAATTTTACAATTCAACTGGAAAATGTCAAATGCCTTTCTGGAAAATGCCTTGCTGATCTTCAAAAATAAATTGTCGAACGTTTGGTTTTCGAATTGCTTTAACCAATATTATTCTGCCCCATTTCTACCCAATTTCAAGGCACCACAACTGAAAAGCAATTTCGTCTGTTTTTCTTGCTAAAACTTTATCTTTCGCAAAATGGACCGTGAAAGAAACAGGCCCGTAATGCAATACCTTCTGCATTTGTCCCGTTGCAGATTAAATTGTTTGGTATGTACAATACAATGAATTTGTTTCCCGTTTCAGAAGTTTTGTCCCGATTCCGGGACAAGGCAATTGTTGTAAGTATAGTCCCGCAGTATGCAAATCGGTACGGTTGAAATGGTTAATTATTTATCGACCGTTTTCCCCATTGAATCGAATACTTGCGCAACTTTGAATTTGTTAGCGCTCTAGATAATTTATTTCCAGCAATACCAATTTTAAGCAAACATGTCGTAGATGTTATTTATCTCAGTAAATAATCACTTAGCATTTGATAAATGTTTTCTGTGAATATGGCGATTATTCATACAAATAAAGTTATGATACGTGAAAAAATACATCATCCCGAAGAATTGTCTGAAATTGTCCATAGTTATAGTAAGTAATTCTGTTCCTGAAAAGTAAATTTTACTATTTTGTTTGGTTTCGTTGATCATTTATGTATACCTACTATAACTCAATTTAAAAAAATCTCTTAATTGATAATATGTTCTTCTCCGTTTTACATTTTTTTAAAGTATATTTCGATGTATTTTTTATGACGTTCTTGCGTGGAGTAGGTATACTTCCACAATAATAAACCCTCAATATAACCCCACGTCACACACGCCACAAATAAAACGTTAATTTTACATGCCTTTTACATCCAGTTACTTAATAATAATTAAGTAAACTGTACTACTGTGTAAACCACTATAGTCATTTGTAAAATGTATATTCAAGAATATAAATAAATAAATTTAAAAAAAACTTTAAAAAATGTTTTCACCTTTTCCATGCTTGGACAACGAAATTATTTTACTAGTGCACAAATAAAAAAGGTTATGATAAATCTCTTATTACTCTGCATTTCATGCAAAAGAAATGTTACGATTACATTCCACAAATAATTTTTTGTAATTTATATTGCTTCATTTAAAAAAAAACTATACTAAGATTTTTTCTTAGATTAGCATTAACAACCCCTAGGTTTAACGCGATCCTCTAGCACTGGTTAAAGAAGGGGGTAGCGCAACACGATTTAACACCTCAAAAATAAATCACTATAAAACTTACCAAAAAATACAATTTTATGACTAAGATTTTCTGTTACAGTTTCCCGGTGACATTGTCGAATTAAAAAACCACGTCGTTATCTGACGTTACCTATTTTGATATTTTTATTTAATTTTTATTATAGATATATTATGCATGTAAATGTTAAAGATTCTATCAACTCCCTGGTGATATTAAAATTTTATTTATTTATCAAAAATCGTAATCGTTAAGATGTTCAGGCCACCGTTATTTTTTACATGTCACTAGGCGCACCACGGCTTGGAAAACAACGCTTTAAATTTACGTCATAATGTCAAATCAATTATTAATTTATTCAAAATGACATAACTTCTACCGCAATAGGATAACGGAAGCAATTTAATTATGTAAATTTCCACCCCAGTTTACGACTTCGATATTTTCATAAATCCTCGTAAGGTCGTCCCCAAGTCGAAAGCGGGGCTAAAGCAAAATTGCCTTCAATATTTGTCCATCTTTATTGTTTTGCTTTATACTTGAACGGGCTTGCCTATTTGTATTTCGCTCCAGAAACTTTGCACCGATATGAAGAGAATCCTTCTTGAAGTAGGGGTCATATTAAAATACTATTCGCAGAACTAACCAACAGTTAACCAGCCCATTAAATTTGAACTACTAAGCTGTAAACTTTACAACTCGTACACTTGTTTAATGTAAATTATTTTTTATGCAACATAATAAAATAAATTTCTAGATTTCAAAAACATATATATTTTTCTGAATATTTAAATAAATTAAAACACAACGTTTTATATTTAAATATAAAAGTTAACCCCAAAAGTAGTAAAATTTAGATCTTTATGAAACCAATTATTTTACATATTCGTAATAAGCATTAACTTTGTGGCTCGCCATAATTTACAATAAAATATATAATTATAATTGTTTTAGACCACTTTAAATTTTAATTCAACTCTACTGGTTTCGGAAGAACTCTTCGTTCGTCAGGAGAATATTAAAACTAACCTATGATACAAAATATTGACGGATATATACAAAAAAAATTAGGTGTTTAAGTGGGAGGTTAACGAAGGGGAAGGGGTAATTGCGGCAATTCCGGCAATAACAGACTGGTTCGTTGGAAATATATCTAGAATGGGACTGAAGGAAATTTGGTTATTATTTAGTTATTTGTATTTTATTATTTAGAAATTTGGTTATTATTTAGGGAATTTTTATAATTTCAAGTGCTTCCAAGTTATCTAATTTTTTGCTTTTATTATTACGGTGAAGAATTTTAAACCCTGTGTCCTTATTTGTATATATTTGTCAATATTTTGTATCATAGGTTAGATTTAATATTCTCCTGACGAAGAAATGGTTCTTCCGAAAACGGTAGAGTTTAAATAAAATTTAAAGTGGTATAAAACAAATTTATATTGTTTATTGCAATTATTTTATATATATATGTGAACATAGTAATTACAACATTAAAGATATATTTTATTTTACGTTTTATATTATTTACTACTATTCCATTTGAAGCATCTGCTTGTGTATGGAATAGGTGCATTTATTAGTTAGAACCTACTTAGATATTTTATTTGACTTATATATGTATATGTGTGCTGTGTAAGTACGTTGTTGTGATGAAAAATAATAAAGATATATAACAATTTTATTTGGTAATAAAGTGACATTTATATTTCGGATTGGAATTTTCAAAATCAATTATAAAGCTTTGTGATTTTTTTAATAATTATTTTTACATAGAACGAAAAATAATGAGGTGACAACAACGCTCAAATACACTTGTCTAATAAAATAAGGATTTTTTTTTCCTCTTTGGGATATTTTCGGTATATTATGGCATTTAATAATTATTTTATTTTCTTTTCAGGTAAGCAACTAAATCACAGCGTTCGAAGATCGTCGCAGATTAAAACAATACAATTTTGCATCCCTTCACAGCCGGTTGGTTACCATGAGTCCTGTGGCAATTCCCCCGGCTATAAATATTCCCGCCTGCTCTCAAGTTTGAAACTTCGGCCAAAGAGGTGAGATATAGGTATCATATTGCTTTCTTCTTGTTTCTGCTTTCGACACCTGGAACGGACGGATCTTCTGTTATTATTGATATTATTTATCGATTTGCTTTCAACTTTGAGAAATACCTACACTGCCTCCAGCAACGCGGTCATCGATCTTTGTCCATTGCTGCAACTTGAACAATATTAACTCAATGCCTGTTTTTAGAGATTTTGGACACAACATTATTGTTGTAAGGGAACAACATTATTAAGACCATTACGGAGACCTCGCGAATGAAAAGTATCAGTATACCCAATCTAACTATACACTTATTTTAAATTTTATTATTATAGAAGAATTGGATGCACAGTTTTAAAGGCAGGCAAAGCTTATCTTTATTTTCTACCTTGATTGCTGTGATTTATATACTAATAATTCCTTAAATTTCTCTTTTCCAATAATTCTATAACTTCTTCATCTTATTCTTGTAATCCTATCTAACTATATATAACTCTTTTATTGTAGAAGAATTGTGTGCATACTATTAATTAATGAAAATTACCAACCAATACTAATGAATGTATATCCCCAAACTGTAAAATTCACCCGCTATGAGACAGGGTCATCCCTAGCATGGAGGGTGAAATATCACAAAAAACTATATGTACTTTTGATAAATCATGTATTTAAATAAATTAATAAATAAACCGTAGCCCGCAATTTAACAAAAATGAATAAAATTACAATGCATTTTGTACTAGAGTATATACGTATGAGACATGGTTGCATTACCGAATCAGCTCGATGGAACGTCTCCTGATCCAATATAATAACGCCTGCAGAATTATATTTGGATAAAAAAGATACAGCAGCGCATTAGTAATGTTTACGGAACGAGGACTGAATGGATTCGGCGACCTGATGAGACAATGGCCTCCAACAACACGTTGGTGGCCCGAGCTCATTCGGAACAATTAATTGTTTAAAAAAATTACTTGTATTTCTTAAAGTACATTGTATTCATATTAAACATATTGGTTGGGCATTTACACAGCTACACTTACATACATACATCTATACAAACCTATACACATACATGAACTGCTGTACTTGTAGCTAGTATTGTCATATTTCCTTCCTACCCTTCCTTATAAACCTGTCACTTTTTCCTGTTACCCACATCAGTCCATAATCGACCATCAACCTGTGAACATCAACATTATTTACCCGCATCCGCATTTTTCGCTATTGACCGCCGCAGAGAAGAAGGTACAAGTCCCGCAGTGAGTAATTCTCTCCTTTTCCTTGTGTGCTTACCTTCTACTTGTGCAGTGGTTCAAACACATAACATACACATTTCAAGGTCCTTCGTTTAAAAAACTACACAAAACACGCATCACATATTATATCCTATCAATGTGTAGAACTATTTGGGACGTGTGGGAATGCATTAACCTCCCCACGTCCTGGAATAAAATTAATAATAATTGTTTAGATGCAGTAAAAATTATTAACAGTTTTTATTATTATTTGGTGTTTTCATGAATCCTGCATACACAACAAGACAGACAAGCTGCATTCGTATATCTACAAAATGGAATGTAATTTGTGATATCATTATAATAGATATATATATATATATATATATAAAAAATGTGTCTATATATTATGTAAAAATCATGACCAACCTTCGGAAACCAGATTTGTACAAAAGAGCCTTTAAAAGGCTGTCTTATTTTTAATTTTTTTATGATTCTATATAAAAATATATCACCGTTTTGTGCTTTAACTGCGGCCTGAACGTAGAGCACTTTGTGAATTCCGGCTAAAGGTCATTTTTACATGCAATCACGTATTCGGACAACATGCAAGTATCATGGTTTTCAAAATGGATACGTTTCCAGTATTCCTGGATTCTGATGCAATTAGCCATGCATGGACTGACCCAATAACGCCGGTAGTGGGCGGTGGGCGGTGGGCGGTGGGCGGTGATCGGCGCCCTTCCGTAAAAAGGCTTTTGAGTTTCAAAGGCATTGTTGGGATTGGCGACGGTAATAATATTACATTTGAAAATTTTCATATAGTGCACTTTAAAATTGATAACGCTCAAAAACAAAACAGAACTATAACTTTTGAAATGCAGTGAAGACCTGAGATTGAGGACAAAATAAAGACGAACTATTGAATTTTACATTTAGATTGACAAATGTGACGTTTAAATAATTGGTGGCAGTTGCCTAATTGGAATGGCATTTGTCCCGGTAAGACGAGAGGTTCTGGGTGAGAATCCCAGTTGCGACCATTATCTTTTATTTTTCTGTGTCTTGTTCTTTTTCATATTTCAAAAATTATTTCTAAACAGTTTGAGTGTGTACATTGTACATATACGAAACTTCCCTTAATAATATTTACCGCTCTCTTTTTTAGGTAGTATACAAAAGAATGTAAAAAATGCACCTTTTTAAAGTATACCTACTTCTTAGAAGACGCATTTGAGATAATTTCATGATTTTTGCTTAAAAAATTCCATTCGGCTTCTGGTAAAGCAACAAATTTACTCCTAATTAATATATGTACTTTATTTTTTCGTTAGATCATGAGAAATAATTTGGATTTTTTTTATTTTTTTTTATTTCTACATAATATTACAGCGTTCACATAAAGTTATTAATATTTATACATAATAGCTAATAACATAATTTATGAACTTTTTGTTGTGTTGTGTGTAAGGTAGGTTAGTGAATGTGAAACTGTGGTTGGGTAATGTTGTTTGTTTCGTGAACACCTCACTTGGAGAACCTGTGCTGAGGATTATCTCTCAAGTTTTTAGATGGCCTTCATAGTTATCTGTAATTTGTTTTAGCATATATTTTATGACTATAGTAATACTTCCTTTATTTAAACAAAAAATCAACAAGATCGATTTATTATTGTGGTCCAAGTTTCTATAACAAATTTGATTTATTTATATATATAGGGATTTTCAATAAGGACGCTCGGTTTTATAATACAAATGAAACAAGTTGTATGTGAGTTATCCACCCACTCAATTTTTTAATTACTGCAAAGTATGTTTTATGGCAATTAGATAGAAATATAACATCTTTTAAATATCCTCCACGGCTTTGCTTGGTGATGCACGAGTGATTCCAGGACATGGTTTTCTCGCGCGGCAGCGACTTGAACTGACCACCGAGATCGTGCGGTTTAATGCCTTTAGACCTCTTTCTTTGGGGCCATCTTAAATCGCAGGTTTATACAAATAAAATGAAAAAATTGACACCCTCAAACGCCATCCGGCAAATTCAGCCTCTTATTATTCGTTTTATGCTGCAAAGTCAAAGAAAATTGGATCTGCCGAATACGTGCCACTAAGCTAAGCCGCAGCGGACATTTAAAAGACGTTATATTTCACAATTGTTTCCATAAACTATACTTTTTAATAAAACAAATGGAGTAGATATCTTACACATAACTTGTTTTATCTACATTTTTACGTCCTTATTGAAAGACTATATAATACGTAACCTATATAATACGAAAGACTATATAATACGAGAATGTAAACTCGTGTTTCGTTGTACTTATAAGTGCGGAGAAAAAATTAATATGATATAAAACTTATACATTTTAAAGTGACAGTATCTATAAAACAAATTTGATATTAAGTCATTCTAATTAGTTAAACTATATAAGACATTATTGTTTACAATATAACCACCATTTTAGCTATCGAATAATTTTATTTTAACAATTATTATAAGCAATAATTATCAGCCTGTAATACTCATTCACATTGAAAATTTTTCCGAGAAAAGATACATGCCGCCGATGTCCGGTCAGGTGCTCTAATCACTTAACTACGGTGGGGTTACCTCTTACCCGTCAAATGATTCAATATGAGGGTAAGGGTAAAAGGTAACCCGCCGTAATTCAGTGGATTAGAGCATCTAACCGGACATCAGAAGGACACGGGTTCGAGTCCCGTCGGCGGCATGTATCTTTTCTCGGAAGATTTTTCAATGTGGATGAGTGTTTCAGGCTGATAATTGTTGCTTATAATAATTGTTACAAGCAATTTTAATTGTAAACACCTGACTGGACATCAGAAGGACACGGGTTCGAATCCCGTCGGCGGCATGTTTCGGCTTTTTTCGGAAGATTTTTCAATGTGGATGAGTGTTTCAGGCTGATAATTATTGCTTATACTAATTGTTACCCTTTTTGCTATGCATAAAAATCTTTTATTAAAAATTAGTTTATCAATTAAAAAATAATCATTTTATTTTAATTTAGAGTTCTAAGAGTTTTATCAATTAAATTTACTTACCGATAAAAATTAAAGATATTCAGTTGGGTTACTCAAACAAAATCAAAGCCTTTTATCAAAATCAGTTTTTGTTCATATCTGGGATTCATAGTGCCAAAACACGTGACGTTTCATGTTTTAATAGGATTAGTTAACCACCGTATTTGGCCTGTCCACTGATGCAGCTCTAATCAGCCAAGTCACTGGGACGTGATTAAGTTGATTCGAGCTGAACAGGCGGGTTTCCTTCAGAAGGCAGGGAGGTGGAATACTGGCTGGACTGTCTGCCGGGTGGTGGCTAATATGATGCCGGCTTGTCCTGTGAATAAACTTCACGGGAAATTTAATTAAGTTTTGAATACGGCGGATGTGATCTTCATCCAGCGTTCGATGCTCTGTTCGCCTGTTCGCCTGTGATAGTGATAAATTGCTAACTTTAAAGGGACAGTTTCTGGTTAGGTTAAAACTGTCATATACGGTATGTGTGGGGGGTATAGAAGCAAATAATACAAACTCGACTACAATTTATATGCATGAAAAATATGTTTTCTTCACTTTCTAGCTGAACGACTCGGTGTTGCCCTGGTTTCATTAGGGGTGGGAAAAGTTGATGAGTCATTTTTGGAAAACAGTGACCTTTCTCATATTTTGAAGGTCAAGTGTGCAAAATTTCAACAATGTCAAAATAAAGCTGTACATTTATATAAACATAAAGCCATACTGGGACATTTATTTATATATACGAGGGGGGACCCAAAAGTAACGAGACTTTCTTCATAACTTTTACTTTACTTTTATTTTTATATCTTTTTTACTTTTTGATTTTGATTTTTACTTTTACTTTACTTTTATTTTTATACCTTTTTTACGTTTCATATCTATAAAATATTTATGCTTTTCAATATTATATGTTCATATACTATCTATGGGATGTGTGGGATTGCACTCACCTCCCAACATTCTGGAATAAAGAACTTATTATTATTATTATTATTATATTGTTTAATATTTTTAGACGAAATTTGAGCGCCTTCAAAGTATTCTTCATTGACTACAACGCAATTCTCCAAACGCTTCTTCCATTGTTCAAAACAGTTTTTAAATTCACTTATCGGGATATCCTTTAGACCTTTCAGCGATTTTTGTTTTACCTCCTCCAAAGTGGGAAAACGCTTTTCTTTCATGTCCCTTTTGAGTGTGGGGAACAAAAAGAAGTCACCGGGGGCTAGATCCGGGGTGAACAGGGGTGTGGACAATCGGTGTCATGCCGTTTTTGGTCATAAACTGCTTCACGGAGAGGGCGATGTGGGCCGGCGCTCGACGCTCCCTTTGCTCGTTTGTGAGAAGGCGAAGGAAAAATTTGGCTGCAACCCTTCTCTTGTGCAAATCTTCGGTTAAAATCCTCTGAATTGAAACTCCACGACATTCCAGATATCTCACAGAGTTGACCAATGGTTTGGCGACAGTCTTCCCGACGAGGGCATTGATTTTGTTGAAGTTTTCGTCAGTTTTTGACGTTGAGGGGCGTCGTGAACGTAGTTGGTCTTCAATTGATATTTCTTCATTTCAAAACGCGAAAACCACTCTTAGACTTTGGTTTTACTTAGGGCAGCATCTCCATAAACAGTCTTAAGCATTACAACTGACCGAGGCCGATTTCTGGAAACAAAATTTTACAGCCGCGCGTTGCTCTCAATAATCTGCTATTACGTTTTCGCTGAAATGGAAAAACTTGTTTTACTAAAAAAAATTCTCACGGGTGAACCGATGCATTCACAGCGACACAACTTCGCAGACTGACGCAGAAGGAGTGATCCTAACGGACACTTGGGTCCCCCCTCGTATGTATATTAAAATGTTATAAATAGCTTTACGCAGAGTTTTTTGAAAGCTGGTGTGGGCAGTAATTTTCCTCTTATTTTGAACGTCAAGTGTGGAAAATTTTATCAAAAAGTAGCAAAATATTGCTTCAAGGGGAAGGAAATGGAGATAGGGATGTTTTTTAGAATTTTCATGACGACAGTAAACTTTCTATTATTCTGTATTATTCTATAAAATTTTTATTATAGCGTCCGTGAGGTGATTTTTCGCAAAAACTGCCTTACACAGATTTTTTGAGAGTTATTATTATCATGTCATATTTCTTACAGCCATTACTGAAAGATTACTTTTGGACTCCATAAATGCCTTTAGTATTTACCTCGATGCTAAGGTTCTGTTCCTTCCTCCCACAAAGCGCGGAACAAAGCCTGTTAGTGTATAATACTGTACATATAAGCCTCCACACACCGTGGAACAAAGCCTGCGATAATGAACGCGATTATTTCCTTCATTATCGGAGTGCTGATAATTGATTGAAATATTGCGCTTTCCCTCAAAGGAAGGTCCCACAGAAGGCCTGGACCTTTATTGAAATCGACACATGACGTTAAGGTTTTCAAGAGAGATAAGGGTTGTTGTTTTGAAGTGGTTATAGGTGTTTTGGAACCAGGGTTAGACCTCCATTGACCTTCTATAACAAAGGATCCCTTTCTTACCATATCCTTGCTATTATCGATTACAGCCTGTCACGGTCCCCCTTTTTTATCACAAATATTCGCAGAGCGATACTCGAATATACAGAAAGCCGAATACGATAAATTCTCACATTAGTAAATCGAACATTTTCATAGCCTTGTTAATTGTTTAAAATAGATAATCATTGTTATTTTACAGGTAAACCTGCAGGCCTGGAGATTAGAACGTACCTTCAAAGTTGAAGTTTGTTTCGAGTTTGACGTTGATTTATAATAAATGTATTTTTGTTTTTTTTTTAAATACCCTTCAAGCAATTCAATCAATTGGTATTTTAAAAAAATTACACTTTTTTTACCAAAGCGATAGCTACAACATCGCGTCACCTCGAAAAAACATCTTAACTTGAAAAAAAAAGCGAAGAAAGCAAATACTTTTTTAATTTAATGAATCAAATTACTTTATGTAAACCACTATATACAATATATATTAATTTTTTTATAACTCTTTTTTTTACTTTTGAAGTTCATTCCCATCAATGTAATATATCATTGAAGAAGAAGATAACAATAATAATCTAAATTATAATATGAAAATGAACAATGCACAGAAAAATAATAAAACGTAATGGTCGTAACTGGGACAAGGCAAAAGGTAGCTGCCGATATTATGGAAAAATAAAATAACTTTAGTCGAAGATAATATTTTGAAATATGACTTTGATAATCGGACGCAATGACTTAATCGGTAGAGCGCCGTCCCGGTAAGACGTGAGATCTGGGTCCCAGTTGCGACCATTATGTTTTATTATTTGTTGTGTCTTGTTCATTTTCATATTTTAATTTAGATTATTATTGTTATATTCTTCTTCAATGATAAAATATATATCTTTTTTTATGTTTACACAGTCATTTGTTTCACTTAATTAAAATGATGCCACAAAGTAATTTGCGAAGATTGAAGAAAAAAAACAAATTAATTATGGAAATGAAAAAATTATTTGTTTGAAACCAATTTATTTGATTTTTTTTGATGATGATGATGATGATGATGACCAGTTTGGGCTAATCTCAACCTCCATAAGGGAAATAAATCGTTCATAATAATAGTTTATATGTTTATTGACCTGATAAAGATTGAGATCAACCGAAACCGGTTGATGTGTATAAATTAAATAAAGTAGTTTTCAACAAAGAACTATTTTCGTTTGAAAAAAATCTTACAAAAAGCTAGTTATAATATATTTCAATGTTTTATAAAATCTAGGGCAATGGGTTAGGCAGTTATTATGCTGAAAACATTGAAACATTTCTAAGCCAGTCTACAAAATGCTAGGTTTGGCCTTTATCCGACTTTTTTCCCTCATTTTGAATAGAATTCGCAAAGAGTATCTTTAAAAGAAAAGCTTATGACGCTAGAGCTAAATAGGTGTTAATTTTCCAAGATCAGCAATATTCTCATCGCAGTTCACTCTGCATTAAAGGTGAGAGCCTTTTTTGTGGAAGGTGGGTCTATTGCTGAGTGGCTGACGCATTTTCAGCACTTCAACCCTTTATTCAGTAAATTATTTCAACGGTTTTGTGTTAATATGAGTTTTTATTCATTTAGTGCTCCCGGATAAGCACAAAAAGAGTTCCTAGGTAAGTATTTGTTTTTTTCCCAAAAATTAATATTTATTTAAAGTAAAAATAAATGTTATTTATATTATGTCTGTGCGAGGAGAGGATGGGTTTGCCATGGACGGAGATCGAACAATCATTATGTCGTATCCCCGACCCGACTACGACAAGGGGAAGAAAATGATGGTGATGATGATGAAAAATAAATGTAATAAAAGTAGAGATTTTCCAGCACCAAGATAATAGATAAATATTTTTATTGCCAAATTCATTTTCTATCCCGCAAGAAATCTCAATGCCTTTCATTTATCCAGAATCCGAAATAACATATATTTTAAGAGTATTAAATAATTTATTTATTTATGTTACAATTCCTCTAAATTCATAATAAAACATTTTTAATCATTAAAAAGGTTACAAAACAATTGCCTAGTGTAAACATATGATTTAAATTTACACTTTTTTATTTTCTATTTTTTACTTAATGAGTTCATATTATAATATTTTACAGATGTATCCCTATCTTTTTCTGATTTTTCTGTTTCAGATTTTCGATCGACTTTCGCTAATATTATCTTCATTAATTAAAATAAAATTTACACATTTGCAAATAAAATGTGTACAAATAACTGTTTAAAAAAAATAAGTGGATCGCTTTTTGTAAGTTATTTCGGTGCTATTGGAAATATCTGCTAGTTCTGCTTATTGGTTTACCTAAGATGTGTATGCGTGGTAAAAGGGAGTTCTTACAGACGAATTGGTATTGACATGATTGTGGTAGTAAAAAATATGTTTTAGTTCGTGTGACTATATTAGGAACACGGATTGAAATCAATTGCAATAATTCAGGGTTGTCAGTAAGGGAATTAATGATTTTAAAAAGAAAAATGATATCAGACGCCAATTTTCTGTCGGACTTCGACTTTACTGAACTCGCGACAAGAAGGCTAAAAACTTTAAAAAATTCAAATTATTACATCTTTTATTTTTATTACTTTTTGGCTTTCACACCTTAAAGCGGGCGACAAAAGCGAAGCTCACATCAAAAGATACTGTGTTATAAAGTGTCTTTTCTACTGACACACTACATTATAAAAGATTTCTTCCTACGGCAGGAGAAGGGGTCAGTTGCATTCGGAAGCGGTCGAGAGAATATCATTTCTTTGTTCTGGATATGTCAACTTGACGGCTGCGTGCATGCTCCGTGTGTTCAAAATGACCCCCTCTCCTGTTTACGGCGGAGGGGGGTCGCATAACTTTTCTGATATCGCGCCGCTTGCGGTTACGGAGAATAACGCCGATTAGCGAAGATTCAAACCACGCTTATAACACATCACCTTTTTACGCCTGGTGGCTGTGTATGGGATTGTATGGCTAGCGCTATTGTGTTATAAAGTATCTTTTGATGTGAGCTTCGTGTCTGTACCGTGCATAAGAGCGATCTTGGCATGTATAAGCTGTTAGTTTTAATAGTAGCGATTGTTCTTATAGTTAGTTTCTTAGTCAAAATTCAATAAATAAAAAAAATGTGTATGTTGTGTGAAAATAAGATTCTTTCTAGAATTTTGCTAACTTTAAACGTGCTTTTAACATTCAATTTTGCTGAAATATATGCTGTATCATTTATATCAACAAGTCCCAGTTCAAAAGAGCTGCTTCATTTGTACAACCACAATTCAAACATTTATCATTCGTCCAGATAAAATAATGTCGAACTTTCATCTGAAAGCATGAATGAAACGAGTGTCATCGATTTCATTGGTTTGTAATAATAATCACCTCGTTGCTTTACAGAATACTCAATTAATTGCCTCGACAACTAGTGGCGATCAGTGGTGTTTATTGCGCCACACAAAAATGCCCCAAAAATACGCGCCCGCCGCATAATTCTTACATTTTTATTTTTTATGGACACTGCAACAAGCCGAGACCCGAACCCAGTTTGAACGATTATTTGCAAAGTCAAAATGTATGCGGAAAAAAGTTCCGGACCGTTGGACCGGATCTACACGCCGCAATTGGATTTTGTTTGAAAGCGGCGCAAAACATTTGTGGTTTCTGCACTAATTACACTAGTACGTTTTAGTTTGGAGTCCCAATAATATATTATACAATGTTAGTAGGTACATTATTTAAGCCCGTGAACGGACGTGAAGCTATCCTCCTATTCCGATAAAATGCTACCATGTTTCCAAGCACCATTAATTACTTGATGTATTGCATACCAATTTATGGATGTGTAGTTGGAACCATTTCGGAACCTGTGAAACGGAACCGTTGTTTTGATTGATATTGTGTCTCACTGTACCATTTCATCGGGTTATTTATTTTGTAAAAAAAACTGAAACGTTAGGAAATTTACTGTTCTGTTAGTTTAAAAAAAAAATTAATTCGATAAAACGTAAAAGTAAATTGGTTTTTTTGAATTAAAGTTGGAATCTCCTTTTTATTTTACGTATTGACATACACAAATATATCTTATTCCTTCGTCTATTCTGTTGTAGAGGAGACCCAGCGGAAAGTGATTTTATCTTACTCACTTACGCCGTTCTTCCATGGCGCAACTTTCAAGCGACGCGATCGCCGCTCGTCTGTACCTTCCATACTATTATTACGCCGCTTTGGACTAGCAAAATATTATGACAGGTAGCGGGTAGCGGCTATTTAGTCGCTTGTAAGTAGCTGCGTGAACGAAGGGCGTTGGGTTACAATAATAAAACAAAATTCAACTAGTTATGATTTTTTTCATTATCAGCTATTTAATTTTGTAAATGTTGTTTTTTCACCTCTCACGATACTCCGCTATGTTTTATCCATACATAATCAAATATTTAATATTAAAAAACTATTACAGAGCTTAAAAATCTTGCGAGCAATGTCTTCTAATCACGAATTATCTGCTCTTACTATAAATATATTACAATATTTTAACTATTAACTGTATCAAAACGATAAACCAACTCGTTTCCCTTCATGTAAACAACACTACGCTAGATTCCACAAAGAAAACCTACACAAATATTTGAATTCTTAAAGGGAATATTTATAGCTACGAATACTGGGATATTTTAGCGGAGATTTGGCCATTGTGAAAAAAAAACAAGTGTTTCTAATTTATTTATTTATTTATTTACATAATACATGTTGCATAATTGTGACATTTACATAAAGTTGATATATTAAATCACCATACTAGGCGGCTGCCTGTATCATGGTGACCAATATATTATAGTTACATTGTATGAAATATGAAGTCTAGTGTAAACATGGAATTAGTATAAATCATGTTAAATATTGGAAAAATTATAATAAAAAGTACAAAAAATAGAATGGAGAAAAAAGTACATTAGCATTAGATTATATAAACAGGCTTCTAATTCTATCACATTCACTCATCAAAAAGTCTCCAAGCGTCTTCCTGAAAATGTGATATTTGATTATTGTCTTTATTTCAATTGTTAAGTTATTGAAGATTTTTGGAGCAAGAAAGTTAAACTGTGACTGGGCCATTGAGGTTTTTGTTACTGGAATTATATAGTTGCATTGGTTGGAATATCTTGTATTATATTTTGATTCAAAAACATATTTTTTAATAAATTTAAATTTAAAATAGCAAGAAATGAATTTTACATATAGGGATTGTATATTAAGTATTTTAAAGTCTTTAAATAAGTGCTAAATATGTTTTTTTTTTAGGAAATCTCGCAAAATTTTTTTTGGGTTCTGTTAAAAAAACAGAGAAACCATAAAATGGCTATCGGGTGGTGTTATAGTTTCGGTTCGGTTGAGGTAGACCATTTGGCCTCTCCAGCAGGACTCATCGCCTCTCACCGCGGTTCATATGTCCGTCACTTTTGGACCCATTGACCCCCAGAAACCTACTCACCTCTCATACAGATTTCCTTCCCGGATCTTCCTCAACTTCCTTTCCTTTAATTGACCTTCCACGCAGCTTCCGCAAAGATGACATAAACCCCGAGGGAAAGTATTTTCCTCTGGGCCTCCTGTGTGGAGCTATTGTAAAAAAAAATTAAATGATCATAATAAAAATTTTCACAGTTCGTTTACTTTTAAAAATGTCCCACTGTGCGCCGGGGAACGTCTCGATATTATTATTGGTGTCAGTTTTTGAAGCGGCGATAATGCTTCAGCGCTTAAACCTCCCTTTCATAATATCTCCTCCCCGACCCTTAGCGCCGGCGTAAGATATGCTTCCGAGTTAACGCACTGGAAGGCATCGCTTTGAATCGGGTGATATTAGCTCTTAGGAGAAAAGTACCAGATACTTGAACAGTGAACGTTGGTTTGGAGGGTGGACGGTCGGATGGCTGGAACGGTAAAAGGCAGGAAGCAATTAAAAAAGACTACTTCAAAGGGGTAGAGTTTTGAAACAGTGGTTTTTTATTGCGTTTTGCAATGAAGAATGAAAAGAAATTTTATTTTTAGCTTATTCAAGCTGTGAACCGAGATATTTTATTACATATTTAAACCAATATGGGAGTGTCTGATAAATTTCGTTATATTTCATTACAATTGAATGAGCTTTGAGACTATGTTCTGTTGGTGACTTAGTTCACTGAATTCGAATATAATGACAGTTAATTTAATGATTCAATTCGTCGTACAAAATTGGTCTCTTCAAGAATCATTTTCACTTCTTCCTTTCCTCGGAATTTCCCTGCATCAATTTTGGAGGCTGGTTTCTGTACTGCCGCTCCAGGAGCCATTTATTGGATAACCAACACCCCTGTTATAGGTCGCCCCAAGCGGTGCCCGTTTTGAGGGGGTTAGTTTTGTCTAGATCTTGGCGGCCGATACGTTTGCCCACCTACCACGTGGTGGGCCGGATCGGAATAGACTGGTGGATGGAGACCATGTGAACTCTCCAGCCGAGCTCAACCCCCCAATTCCATCCCACTCCTCATTCCTTCCCACACCTTCCCCTCCATCATTTACCTAAAAAGACCACTGCACAGCATCCCCAAAGATAACATAGGCCCTGGGGGATTTTTTCCCCAGGGTCTCTTGTGTGGAACTCGTGTAAAAAAAATTCCCCTACCATCCGTTTTAAAGATAAATTTCTTGGTAATAATAAAGTTTTGTCGATTTTGACATCCTATGTCAAAGTTGATAGAGGCCCGCGGTTTTAAGGGCACTTTAATTGATGTAATTGTTTTATTTATCCCTGAATTTGACGTTTCATTTTCTATTTCCAATTCAATTTCAATTTCCCACAACGCCGACAGAAGCTCAAAGTGTTATTACTTCAAACTTCACTGGAATCCATTGGCGGTCGTTCTCACGAGAGGAGCCGATAACATCACCAACTGCTTGCAGACCCTAAAGGATCCCGGAATCTTATGATCGGAGCCTGAATTATATATTGCTTATGTAATATTGTATCTCACGTAGCAATCGAGACGACAATCGGTATGACTCTCCATATCTCAGTGGTTATAGAAGCCGCAGGGGAAATGTTTAAATTCTAGGAATGGTCGGGTTACGAAATTATTATACAGGTATATTATTCAATCTACTTCTTACGAGGTCCACAGAAATGAAGTATTCGTAAGGGATTCTGTACGCAGGTAGATAAATTTACTAATATATTTATTTTATTTCAATAGGAAAGTGCGTGTATTTTTAAATTTTTAACAGAAACTAACGTGTTATAATAATTTTTGGAGCATACTTTGCGATTTATTCCTATCGAGGGAATTTAAAATAATTACCATTTCGGCGTGGGGAATGTATTTAAGAGCTTAAAAACTTCAAACGTTTAAGGAAAACGTGTCAGAAATCGGTAGAAATTGGCAGAGCGGCCCGTTAACAACTCACTGATCGGACTGTTCTAGTAAATAAGCAATGTCACATATCCTGTGCAATTTGATGATGACCTTCTGCAATACCACTTTCGCTTAATTTTCATAATTACTCAACCTTGGAAACTATTCCATTGTTTATTTATTTATACTGGGTTTTTACAGATGTTCGCACTTACGTGAGAACATCCAGTTATAAAAACTTAGTTATCGTACAAATAGAGACATACAATTACAAAAATCAACAATTACACACAATTAAATACAGATACATATAATTAGAAAAACAGAAACATCATTAATAAAAATAAAAAAAATAAGTAATAAAAATAAGTAATAAAAATAAAATAAAAATGCAAAATTTTATACAAGCTCCTCAAGTAACACATATTACAATGAGAGGCAAGACACATAAGAATCACGAGAGGCATGCAAAGAGAGACAATTGACACAATATAATTAGTTAAACATATTTTATAACAGCGCCAGAACTTTTTTTTCTCAATCCGTACAACTTCGGCACACTCTATCTTGTTATGTAGTCCACACATCTTGGTCAGAGGTCTAAAGTAGGCGATATTATTTTTAAATTTATTCAGGTGAAAAGTGTTATGGCGTCTTAAACAATGGGAATTGGGGATATTTATTTCAATATTGCTAAAACATAGTGTAGTATCAAGATGGCCGTGAATGATTTTATGTAAACATGTTAGAGCTGTCAATTGCCTTCTAGTTTTAAGTGCATCAATCTTGAAGTAATCACGACGTACGTCGTATGATCTAAGATGGTTATGTAGTCCACATTATTTAAATGACAACATTCTTAGCATTTTTTTGGACTGATTCTACAATGTTTTCATATTTGCAGTAATGTGGATTCCAAATAATTGTTTTTCTAGACATTTAATAATATAATCCTGCCCCTTAGAGCTCCGTCATAAACCCCTTTTTATTGATTTTACACTCGTTCACAAGAAATAGGGAGAGTCTACGAAGGATCTATCAGCGGTATGCTTTTGAGCACTAACTTGTCCCAGTTAGGTATTACTCTCGGAATGATTTACCTGTGAAGCGTGTCGATCATATCCGAATTAGCCGTTCGAAGTTATGTCGTCATAATCGTTTGATCTCTTCCTGTAATTGGTGTAGATAAAAGTTTAATGGGTAATTTAACCGTCGGGGTTACGGACAGTAAATGGGGAATCGTAAATTTAGACTATGAATACCGATTTATGGGTATTTCGAGATGATTTTGAATTTGATATCGGATGAGTTTAATACCAACTAATTCGTGTTGGGAGGCTTATCACATTTAGATCTATTCCAGGTAGATATTGTAGGTCGGTATTGTTTTATTGGATTTTGTTTTATTTTACTATACTCAATTTCCCCGAACAGAATTGATTAAACACGACACAATTAATGCTAATCTGTTAATTTGAATGAATAACCTAGATATCTATGCCTAGATACAGTTCAAGCTGACTTTTGCTTGATTTAATTTAGGAAGCAGGTATGGGTACTGCCAAACTTGGAACCATTTATTGGATAACGAACACCTCTGCCATATGCCACCTTAAATGATTCGCTACATTTGGTGACTTAGCAGGGGTGCCCGGGTTCACGGAGCGAGGTTTTTCCGGATTTTGGCGGTGGATGCTTCTGCCCACCAGCTGCGTGATAGGCCGAATCGGAAGAGACTGATTGAGAGAAACCTTTTGACCTCTCCAGAAGGAAGAAAATTCTCTTTAAACATCGCTTTGCACTGCAGCGAGAGGGATGGATTCTTACGCCCGTCACTCCTAGAGACACTGACCCGCAGATTCCTACCAACCCTCATACCTTCTTTTCTTTCCCAGAACTTTATCTCCTCCCTTTCCTTAAAAGACCCCCCACACAGCATATCTAAAGATGACATAGGCCTTGAGGGAATTTATTTTCCTCGGGACCTCATATCTTCAGCTAATATTACAATTTTTTTTTTGCTTTTTTTAGGAATCTCTAAAGAGTTGAAATATTGTTATTTTAAATTACCCAAGGTTCTAAAAATTAAACTTAATCACATGTTTAAGTCATTTACGTAAAATAAACAGTTACAAGAAACATTTTTTTTAATTGTAAATAAACTGTTAGTTATGCTATTTGAACATTTTTATTCCATCCAGTATTGTATTTTTATTGCTTCTAAAATAATTATTCAAAACCATTAGTACCGTATTTTTTCTTTTTGTACAAATCTGGACATAATATTATTATCTTCCATAACAATTTCGAATAATTCCGTTCCAGTAGATTTGAGAAGGATAAAATAATAATATTATTGTAGGTATATTTTCAATTTGAAAAAAGAAAACCTAATCGGGCTAGGAATTTTCAAATGTATTTTGTAACCTTGGTTTTTCATATTCTTTATGCCGAGATTGCCCCAAAATATCAGCAAATATCTTTGGGTGCTTGGACTTTGCGATTTGACCTTTTTTCAAGAATACACTCACATACCCCTTTGTTTTATCTTTTATTTATCATACGAGCAAGATTCAGAAATATGTTGTAAGAGGGGTCGACAGTATCATGTTCAAATAATAATAACATATAAAATTTTCATATTTGCAAGAGTAAAAATTGACCTCCGCAATAGAGAATTTAAATAAATTGTGTCTCTTATTTTATTTGGAAAATTACCTCGTACAGTAACTTGAATCACAAATATCCTGAAATGGAAACCACAATTAACCTATTTTTCCTTTTATTTGTGCTTCTTTCCACACTTTGGGTTGAATATGATTTTTTAATCCCGCTAAGAGATCTCACATATACTAAGTACCGATGTTCACAAGGTTAAACTATTTCCCCCTTACTTATAATTAGTAGGCGGCTAGGCGGTGGCAAAACGTAGAATTCCAAGTTGAAAATTCGCAAAAACATCATTCGAAGATATTGAGGTTTGAAGTTTAGAATTGATTCGTTATTACAAAAACATATTATTTCAAAAATTCAAATTTCAATATCTCCAAATGATGTTTTTGCGGATTCGTGACTTAGAATTCTTCGTTTTGCCACCGCTTAGCCGCCTCCTACTTATAATTGTGGTATCCGCCGACTCATTCTTGGTTTCGTAAAGTTGGCCTTAAACCTGATTTAAAGCCGTTTCAACCATACACACGCAGTGATAATTAGTCAAGATTACTTAAACCTAATTTAAACGGCATAGTGTAATAATAGTTTTAAATGTTAAGAGTTTGAAATATAAATAAAAAAGTGTTTTTTTTTTACAACAATAAGTTTTAAAGAAAAGCGTTAAATCGGGCAGTACTTTCAATTTGGGAGTGGAGAATGGTTACCGTTTATTTGACAACCAAGACCTCAGCCATAGGGCACTCCAAGTAGTTCGCTAAGTTTTATGAATTAGCAGGGGTACCCGAGTTCATGGGGTGAAGTGTGTCTTGGTCTTGGCGGCAAATGCGTTTGCCCACCCACTGCGTGACGGGCCGGATTGAGAGAGACTGGTTGAAGGAGATTTATATATACTCTCTATCCAGTGGGAGGGATGGATTAATACCTTCATCACTCGTGGACAAATTGACCCCAGATTACTACCCACCCTTCCTTTTTCCTTCCCAACTTCCTCTCCTTCCTTTCCCCAAAAAGTACCATCCACACATCATCCCCAAAGTTGACATAGACCCTGAGAGAAATTCTTTCCCTCGTGGAGCTAATGTAAAAAAAAATGAAATTGATTGTTAACAAAAATTGTTCTGAAATTTTTAATAATTAAAATTATTACTGAGAAAATTTATTAGAATGTTCTTAATTAAAAATAACCTTGTTGGCCGCAATATGTATTCCTCCTATATCCCATACATAAATACATCTGAGTGTGGCAATTTTATCTTCTCCCGCGTCCATACAACTTAATTTGCAATGGATTTATTGCCTCCCGTTGCAATAGTAGAGCATTGGGCGGGGGTCAGCGGGCGGGCGGTCGGGCGGGCAGAGTGGAGGCGGAGTGTTAACATCACGTCACTACATTATTAGATTGCCTTGTCCGCAGCTATGTCCGGGCTTTGTCCAGTTAATTGCAAAGGTTAGGGAGTTACCGACCGAGGTAGTCAATTTCAATTTTATTTCAAATTAATTATATGCCAATATCTTTGTAAATGTACATTTTTCTAGCGGAAGAATTTTTTTTAATAAGAACATCTCTATTTTTATAACTTTCGAAGATTATTCCCATCAATGTAATATATCATTGAAGAAGAAGATAACATTAATAATCTGAATGAAAGTAAGAAAATGAACAAATAAAAGATAACGGTCGCAACTGGGACACGAACCCAGAATCTCTCGTCTCAGCGGGACGGGCGCCTCTATCAATTTGGCTGTTGTAACCAATTATTTTTTTCCGTATTATCGGCAGCTACCTTTTTTATTGAAAACATGTTTTCTATTAACGTGTTTCTTACTTAGATAGTGTCTCGGATAAATATATCCTAAATATATGATCAATGAAATACGTTTCCCACGCGAAAAAAAACGTCGTACTGAAGTTAGGAGTTATAGCTCCTTTTCACGGAACTTAATTTGTAGATATTTTCATAAAGTATATTTAAATATTGAGGACAAATGTGCATTTATATGGGAGGTTATATCGTTGTATGTTTTATGTTACATTATGTACTGTCATATTTGTTTTTCAAAATCGGTTACTAGTTAAAAACGCTTCAAGGCGAAGCATTTCAAAGTAATACATAATTACGTATTTTTGGTTTGAAAATTTGATCGCTTAGAAATATTTTAGTTGCTTTAATTAAATACTGCGAGTGGAACACATCTTGCATTTGATATAATCGAATGTTTTTTTGATAAGTCTTCCCAGAAAAAAATAAAGTATTCGGCCTATAAAAATTGTTTTTTTCAAAAGCTCAGTTCAAAATCTCTTACTTACGAACCCATTTTTCATCGTGGTTTTTTTGAGTAATGTGACAAATTAAGTTTTTTAGTAAAACTTTTAAATGTTTGTGCCTGAACTTCGTATAATAAAATAAAACACACTTTTTGGTGATGTTTTTTCTCGTGTAAATCAGGAATATAAACGAGAATATAAACCTTTTTGCCTGTTTTGATTGTACATATCCAAAATGTGTTACCTAAATTTCAAAAATGTATTTCTATAAAGAAATGTTGCAAATAAAGTTAGGTATTTTGATTGTACAGTTTTTGCGCTTATTTTAATTTTAATTTTTTAATAAACAATGTTAATATTTAATTTCATTTAATTTTAATGAACAATGTTAAAATTTAATTTAATTTAATGTTATTAAACAATGTTAAAATTTAATTTAATTTAATGTTAATAAACAATGTGAAAATTGAATTTAATGTTAATAAACAATGTTCAAATTTAATTTAATTTTAATAAACAATGTTAAAAATTATAATATTTTGCTGTTGACGATGTATTGGCAATTGAAGGCATCTGCTGTTCTTTAGGGCGCGTATAGACGACTGATATTTATGTGAATATAATAATTACATTGTGGTAATTGCTTCTATTACCGATTTATTATACATTTTTCTTAATGTCTGTAAAAAAATATGTTAAATGGGTTTGCATTCAATCTAAAGCTTATATTAATTATTTATAAATAAACTAGGTGAACCGGTCACGCGTTGCTTTGGCTAACGAAACACAACGCTGTGACATGGAGTAGACTGACGAGAAATCGAAACAACCCTATTGCCTAGGTAACCAACGTCATTACCTACGCAAGCAAAAATGCAAATTATCTCACACCGCCATCTGTCAGAAACTTATTAAACTTTCAAATAATTTCAAATCATTGTCCCATAACATAATGAACATTTAATTCGCAATAATAAATATTTAGGTCCAAAATCGACATAAAAACTATCGTACCTTTTAAGTTGGACCAAATACACACAGTAAGCCAAATTTTATCAAAATCGGTTAAGCAGTATCAGTATTTATCTTGGTTAAACACCGTGACGCGAGATTTTTATATATTTAAATAAATAAAACAATTTTTCTTTGGAACGGATGGACGGTCCCAGGCTGTGGTCTCCAGGAACTCTGCTGTAGTTTGTAAGGCTAGCTGCTTCTCTTGAATTCTTTCATTTATCCATACGCTGGGACGCGTACAGAAGATTTGATTGATGTTGAGGTTACACTCGAAGTAAACAATTTGGGAGGCGGGAATGGGTACCGCCGCCCCGGGAACCATTTATTGGATAACCAACACCTCTGCCATAGGTCACCCCAAGTGGTTCGCTACGTTTGGTGACTTAGCAGGGGTGCCCGGGTTCATGGGGTTCATTGTCTAGGTCTTGGCGGCGGATGATCTAGACACACTGAACCCCAGATTCCTACCCAACCCCCATACCTTTTTCCTTCCCAGAACTTCCTCTCCTTCCTTTCCTTAAAAATACCCTCCACACAGCTTCCCCAAAGATGACATAGGCCCTGAGGGAAATTATTTTCCTCAGGGCCTCCTGTGTGGACCTAATGTAAAAAAAAAAAAAACACTTGTGTTTTGTACGGATTGATTGTATTGCTTAAAATTATTCAGATTAATAGCAACTCTGTTAGATTCTGTCTAGTGTATAGTTAGAAGAAGTCTGTCTAGTGTGTAGTTAGAAGTAAGATTGTAGAAATTATTGAAATTTGTACAGTATCCTTGAGGTGATTTTTCACAAAAATGTCGCTATACATATTATTTTATTATAGAAATTATTGAAATTTATATATATATTATAGAAATTATTGAAATTTAATTATTGATCGCTATACATATTATAGAAATTATTGAAATTTGTACAGTATCCTTGAGGTGATTTTTCACAAAAATGGCGCTATACATATTATATCATCCAATTATTATTATTATTAGATTTGACTCCGATCCCTTAGGCTCCTAAATGTGGAATATAAGGTAATTTTTGATAAACTTTAAGAACAATAATAAGACAATGAATTCGCATAAAAAATAAACCAATGGCTTTGTTTTGACATTAAACACCATAGACAAAATATGACATAAACAAAGATTGCATAGAAAGATAAATGAAAGGTGAATTTTAATGTAATGCATCAAAATTTTAATATAATGCATCAAAACTAGAAAAAAATGAAGTTAAATTTGAAATGATAAATAAGATAAAATGAAATTAAATATGAAATACCACAATACAAACTCAACAAGAACCACTCTATGCGCGAGCCACTTAAAACACTCGTTGCGGTTGCGTACAGTAAAAAAAAACGAAATAAAATCAAATCCCTTATGCTTATAGGAAAGGTTGAAGGTAGGCCTCAAGACTATCTGATCTCTTCTAGTTTCCAGTCCAACCTTCGCGCAGTAGTACGCTGTCCACTTGTTGATATTAATTGCCATATAAACACAAACACAATTCGTATAAAACTCAGCTAAAACTAGCCGCGGCGGGTTAATCATTCAAAACACAATTGCAGGCATCACAAATATATCACGAAAGTACAATACAATATTCACAGAATGCATGTAGTGGCGCGTGGCGAACAACGAATGATTTTTGTCTTTAGGCCAAAGTCAGGGAGAAATGAATCGAAGTGAATGTATATTAATTAGGCTGTACAATTACTTTGATTTAAGCATTTGGTAGGTACCAGATAATCCACGCAAACAACCACAATATTTTTTATATACGCCGACCGATTTCAGAACGACCTTCTTTTCTCAGGGGACTAGGGATTAGTGAAGAGTAGTAACCTTTTAGAGAGTTTAACGTGGCTGTTTAAGATAAGGATTAAGATGAGGATAAGATTTTTGATGAACGCTAAGCGCTAAAGATAAGGATCATAAATTGACTAAGTCTGGTATATATAAACTAAAATGAAAAGACTGTTTCTCATTTCATTTCGGGAAAACATTTCGATATTTAGACTCAAAGAACATTTAAGGTGTCTTTATAATAAACAAAAATTCAGTGTTTGCTTACCATATCTTTGCAAATCAAGAATATAAATATTCATATACCGGGATAAATATTATTCACATTAATAATAAATAATAAAACTTAGATAACTTAGACGTCTTAAAAATAAATAATAAAAAAAACCCTTAATAATATTTAAAAATCTGTTTCTGAAAAAATAAGAAAATATACAGATTTAGGAAATGAGATTAAAAGATTTTGGCATTCTCAGACTATAAAAATATTCCGCTACTGGCATTATACCTAGCTTTCTCATTAGAAATTTGGGCGTATTAGATATGTCAAAGAATTTACACATAAAAATGCAAAAGGCAGTCATTTTAAATACATGTAGGATTACGAAAGATTTTTTAAATATTTATATTGAGGGATCAGTTGGATCTATCGGTCCAGTTGGGAGTTCTACCGAGCTGAACCCTCTGATATGAAAATATCTGGAGTCGGTGAATTATTTTCCTATTTGGTCTCTGGTTGGTTGACGTGTTGTTCTTGTATTGTTTTGTTTTTATTATACTTAAATAGTTCAATTACATAGCATGGATTGACTAGATGATCATTTGTGGATAAGTGTGTGGGAGGGTTAAGTTTTTCCTGTGGGGAAAATTTAACCCGGACATATTAGTCAGAAGTCAATTATCAAAAAATATTATCTATCTGACCCATCTTAGACATGTTCCATTTCACTCTCCGTTCTATCTACTCCTACCACTCTAAACTGATCCCTGATCACGTCCCCACTCTCACCACAACATTAAGTAATATATTATGCCCACCTATTGACCATTATCACTGACTAGTCAGTGGTTGAGTGGGCATCGCGTTTGGGTCCCACCCAGACGTTGCGTGTTCGATTCTTCGGCTAGCTAAGTCCTCCATCACAATACAAGCAACATCTTCCGCCTAGTGGGGTCTTAGTTGGAGTTTTTCAAATGTTGTTGGGTTATTCGTAACCCGGGAATGTTTGTCTTTCATTCAAAAAAAATAATTTTTTTATAGCATCGAGTTATTATATTTTTATCATTGAAGAAGAAGACAACAATAGTAATCTTAATTAAGATATGAAAATGAACAAGACACATAAAAATAATAAAACATAATGGTCGCAAATGGACCCAGTTGTGACCATTATGTTTTATTATTTTTCTGTGTCTTGTTCATTTTCATATTTTAAATTAGATTTTTATTGTTTTCTTCTTCTTCAATGATATATTACATTGATGGGAATAACCTTCAAAAGTTTAAAAAATATGGAGTTTTTCTTATAAAAAAATTAGTATTATATTTTTGCCCTGAAGAAGGAACGGTCGTTTTGAAACCGGTCGACTTATATGAAAAATATAGTGGTTCTAATAAAGAAATATTGTTTTATTTATTTATAATGGATAATCACAAATTTATAGCTACATTCTTAAGTATTAATTAATTAATTTATTTTTAAAACTTTTTCCTATAAGCATCACGAACCAAACCACCCTTTGAATTCCAGGTTTCTATTTGCTGATATTTTTGGTAAACCAAATTTCCAAATGATTGCGTTTACAAATTAATTAAATTCTTCGATGTAACTCCGACTTCCGACTGTAAATGTACTATAAACTAATACTAATTTCTGAGATGGGAATACTTCTGCGAAATAATTTTTAACACCCCCCCCCCCCCAGACATTTGCAATTAACTCTCTTGGGTCGTCTCGAATAAATCCTCCGTGATATATGGCGGAATAGCTCGGAGACGTTTTCAAGAAGCAAAAGCCTTATGTAGTTAAGCAGCTACAGGGTGTCTAGTAAAGTTCTAGCATTTATTAAGCATTGGCTTTCATCGTATTTTATAATTTATCTACCTTAAAACAAGTGCCCGTTGGCCTATTGCGCTATACTTACCCTTTCCCTTTAAATCTCTTTCTGTTCGTACCTACATAATAGTTTTTTTTTTTTTTTTCACATACACTTTTCCATATAAATGATCATCTAGTAAATCCACGTTATGCAAGTGTATTATAAAAGTATAATTAATACAAAACAATACAAGAACAACACGTTAATCTACCAAACTATTAAATGGGAATATATTTCACTAATATTATCATCATTAATTAAAATAATATTTTAATTAATGAAGATAATATTAGTGAAATTCAATCAAAAATCTGAAACAGAAAAATCAGAAGAGATACGGATACATCTGGGACTCGAACGCAGGACCTTCGGCTTTCCGGGCCACTGCGCTAATCCCTGCGCAGGAGCTGTAATTAACACAATGTATTATTTCGAGTTATTTGCGATAAAGAAGAAGCATTGAAAAATCGTTCAAACTATTTTGTAGTCCTTTCTTCTCGCTCTTTCTTGCCTTCTCTTTCATACTAGACGTCAGTCGCACTGTCGTTACGTTATCATTATGTCCAAGTCCTTGCAATGAAAAGTTTCCATTTATTATTTTTCGTATTGTTTGAACTGTCGGATGGTGTATGGCGTTGACACCAGGAAATATGCATCGTCTTCGGGATGCAATATGACTTGAACCATGAAGGAAACACTCCTGTTCCTGGAAATACGTCACCTTCCACCCTGTAGAAAAAGTCAACTATACTGAACGTACATTTTGTTCAGTTAGCTCTGGAATCTTGATTAATTCATCAATATTAAAGGGTAGTTTATCAGTGTCAGGCCGCGCCACTTGTAGCGGAAGTAATTCGTTAACTTCCGAATTCTTCAGCATATCCTCCTCCCTCAACCCCCGGGGTGAGAATTTACTCTAATCTGAAAAAGGTTCCGAAGGCCAGGCTCTGCCGCGAATCTTATCTCGATATGCCGAAAGGCAGATTTTACCTAAACCGCAATGTCGGATTTTATCACCGCTAGTGGTGTAATATCGACAGATTACTCTGAATGAAAAATGATCAGACCTAAAATGTCATTTTTAATTATTAGCATTCATATTTCTGCTAAGACATCGTTAACGGGAGCTTTCTCGTCCCCAGGCATCGAGTATATTTTGTCGGAAGGTCACAGTATATCCACTTTGCAATAAAATCCAAATAAATAGAATACTTCTGAACGTGTCCAAAGGCTTTAATTTTTTATTTTTTTATTAGATATAAACTTTTTATTTTTGAAATACGAGTATAAAAATTTTTAATGCAAAAATGGCTCACCTTACGTTTTTTTCTAACTTAAATTATTATTACGAAAAAACTTAATCCGCCCACATATTTTATTAGACAAGTGTATTATAAACATTATTGTCGACTCAATTTTTTGCGTTTCATGTAAAAATAATTAATAAAAAATTCACAATTTTTCATAAATTTTCTCAAATTTTATTCGGAAACATTGGTTTCATATATTATTTATTTTGTTTTTTTTCATGTTCTCTATAAAACAGTTATACACCATTATATCATGGAGAAGATTATAAATTACAAAGTACACAAGGGCAGTTTTACTACTTAGTGACATGTGCTAAAAGATAGTTGCTGAACTGTCTGTAAGTGACATTGAAAATGTCGATGGTCAATGCAGAATCGTTAAGCAGTTGAGTCGCTCTGTTTATTGGCGCGTTCTGATAGGCAGAAGTCCTCACTTTCGGAGCATAAAAAATTGCATGGGATTTACCACGAGTATACTTGTTAGGGACGTAAAAATTAACCTCTTTTAATATAGGCGGATTGAGTATGATACCAGAGATGAGCTTAAAAAAGTGTTTACCTAAAAATATTTTTCTGCGGGCTTCTAAGGTGTTGAAATCGAGCATCCCTTTTAAGAACAAGGATGGATAAAGGAATGGATAGTACGTATATTCCCTCATATACAGGTAACGCAAAAATCTTTTTTGTATTTTTTCTATTTCTAGGATATGGTTTTGTTCAGAAGGGGCCCAAATAATGGAACTATATTCCAGAATGCTACGAACAAGTGCTTCATATGTTCTTATATGTGTAGTTGTGTAGGTATATTTTAATTCTACCGAGGTTCACTTTTCGATTTATATATAAAACGTACTGTTTTTTCATTCTAACACCGTACAGATCATATTTCTCACGATGACAGTAAGGGATACACAATTTGAGACCTGTATGAGCTGTTCCTAAAAACGAAAAAATTAACCTGAGGGGTAAAAACCAAAAGGAATAGTGATAGTAAGTACCTGTTTAGTGGATTATGGAATCAATATTATATAAAGCAAACTTCGTGGTTAAGGAAACTCCAAGACAGAAAACATTTCTAATCCGGGTTATGCTGTCAAGGGATCGTATGTCAATCGTTTTATCCGACATCCCATGGGAGCACAATTCATTAAGAAAATGTGCAAAAATTGCGCTAGTTAATGTCAGCGTAGGTCGTATTTCAGACATAATGTAAGTACATGTGTATTTTTAGGTTAGATGTTACTCAGTGAAGGCACCAAACCATTCTGTACGACAGATTTTAAAACGTGTTTTTTTTTACCGTATCATAATTTAATTTTTTAAATGTTCATTACACTTCAGAAAACGTACTAGCGATGTACAATGTAATACATAAGTAACAACAGGCATGTAATTCCTTCCCTTATTCACAGCATGCCTTCGAGGTATTCGGAAACACGGAGGGGAAGATGTCAGATTGAGATAATACAAAGAAGTTTAGATAATTTTCGGCTGCCATGCTGAATAATTCCACCCACATACTCACTTCTCTTAGTATAATGGAATTTAGAGGCAGTATCATGTCCTGCGAACACACTTTTTTCTGAACGAAAATTTATCTGTTTATATTTTGAGTTTTAACAGCTGTGTGGAGGTTCTTTTTGTGGAAAATAGGGAGGGAACCTTGATTCTGAAGAGGCTCATATTGTAGGGGAGGGAGCACAGAGGCCGGAAAATCATTCCACAACTGAACTCTTAAACTCAAGAACGAGTAGTAGAACTGATCCGTTTTCATGTGGCAAAATGTCTCTATACAAATGTTGGGCGCTTTGATGGTCGTTATATAATGGGATGGATTTTCAAACACCCAACTTTTTCTTATTATTTTTCTTATTAACCTAACGACACAAACTTAGTAATTGGAGAGAAAAATGTGGTTTCCATAAAACGTTTTTATCTCTGGCCATCTGAATTCACTCAGTCCTTCGCGAGTAAACCTCTTAGAATTAAGAAAGATTAATATGTAATACTATCACTACTGCATTAAAATTCTGAAAGGAATGCGCACCTTAATTTTAATTTAAAAGCATTGTATAAAATCATGTGTACCGTGTACCATAACTGACGTTGTCCCCGATTCGTTCCCACCAGAAATAATAATAATGTATTTAGGGGGTTTCTCACCATCCTCCGAATAGCTTGTCCATACCTACTATAAATAATACTATAAAAATAAAATACTCGCAGTAGTTAGAAAACTCGGCCAACTTGTCTAATATGTAGCCACTATTCATAGGTTCGAGTAACGAATGATAAACTCCGACTTAATAAATAAATAAACCGTAAATCGTAAATCGAAAATATTCATTATTGTATGGATAAGCTATTAGGAGGATGGTGAGAGACCCCCTTAGTATAACAAGCCCCGATTTAATTACGATATACCAAAGTATTATTGTGAATTTATGTTGTTTCACTTTTGGGGTGTTAAATAGTATTTATTTCCTTAAAAATCAAACAAAATAACACAAGTTAGATTTGTACACCTTAGTTTTCATTTGTAGTTTTTTTCAAGTATTTTATTATTATTTAATTTAAAAAAAACAGTTCCTTTATAAACGAGATTTATTTCAGAAGTCCTCAACATTCCAAATTGAGGTCCCAATAAAAGTCCTAGACCATAACGATCAAAGTACTGGGTGCCTCGATCCACACGGATACCATTTTAAGTCATTAATGTAGAATAATAAGCTTATAAATATAAATTACTAGCTTCTGCCCGCGACTTCGTCTGCGTAGGATTAGTACTTCGAGTAATCTATTTTCTTTTCCCAGGTCTCCCATCTACGTTTATACCAAAATTCATAACCTATTTTTTTTTAAATATCTATAATTCTTGATTCGATTCCAAGTATTAGGCGAGTACTTCAAATAAACTCACTAATTTAAATATTTTCTAAAATAGAATTTTGATTTAACAATCATTGTTTTGCAAAATGTCATTCTCAAATTTTGACATTTACTATTATTTTTTTATTATTATTTTCAATATACTGAAAATTAATAGCTAGCTTTATAAATTATAACCTATATGTTATTCTGATGTATGAGCTATATTATTGTAAAGTTTCATTAAAATCCATTCAGTAAATTTTGCGTGAAAGAGTAACAAACACATATACATCCATACAAACTTTCGCGTTTATAATATTAGTAAGATTCGTTAGTTAATTCTAATCAGCATTGAATTATAAAGTTAAAGTACTGCACCCCTATGACTCCTGTCCCATCTACAAATAAGCGTTGCAGGTTGTTCCCTTTCGTTTGCATAGAAATTTCACGGTACGCGGCTCCGAAACCCAGTGCGCCACTTCGTTACTTAATCAAAATTAATTTGAATGCACTGTAATAGTAATTATGACAAATGGTGTTATTTCCTCTGAGTAAGATTCCTTGTAACTAGCTTTGTTTCTTGGAATCGCGTTTTCCGGTGTGCATGTTATGTGGGAAATGTTAAAATTAATATTTTAAATTATTCATGTGTATTTTGTAACACATTACTTCTTGTCAGTTAAATTTGACTTTTTTGGAGGTACTGGTTAAATACGTAACAAATTATAAATATATCGTAAAAAGCGAACAGAAATACTGTTCGCTTTAATATGTAATAAATTACTAGCGAATGATAATGATAAAAGGTCGTATGAAGGACTCGAAATGATATTGACAGTTAATCATTATTTTTAAGACCTCAAAAGAAATATGAAACATTAAAATTTGACATATGCGTTCCTCTGTATTTTTTTTATAAATTTTAAATGATCGAAAAACCTCAAGTTGTTTCTGACTTTTAAAATCTTTTGCGAAATTTAGCAAAAAGTGAATTTTTTATGCTTTTTGGTAAATGTGGAAACTTTTGAGATCTGTCACTGTTTCAGCGAAAGAAATGATATTATTGTTGGAAGTTTTGCCTCAATTCAGTTGTCAGTATGGCTATTTGTAAAGTTTCATTAAAATCCATTCAGTAAATTTTGTGTGAAAGAGTAACAAACACACATACATCCATACAAACTTTCGCGTTTATAATATTAGTAAGATTAGTATTATTGTTGGAAGTTTTGCCTCAATTCAGTTGTCAGTATGGCTATTTATAACAAAGCATTATTTTTTATGAGAAAATTTACTGGATGTGGCGAAATTGAACGAAATACTGAACAACAATATTAAGCACACATATAAATACGTAAGTGGTGTAGATTTTAGAAAAATATTTGAATGAAAACACTTAGCAGATCGATATAGTTAGTTTATCGGAGTCAATTTACAAAGGGTCGGTTAGATGAACTTCAGACGGGGGAGACTAGTCAGTGAGAGATGATATTAGTTAGCTGAAAGTTTTGACAGCACCTGCCTAGATAGAGTGACGGAGACGGCACTCTGGGTCCAGAACGTCACAACTTCAATTAGATTTAACATGAAATCTTAGACTTCTCGAGTTTTGACAACTGCTCTTAATAGGCATTTAACAGGTCGTTTATCACCATCTTTGTTAAAGACGTGGTAAATTTAAAAAAAAAACATCATTTAAAACATGTTGTAAGCCAGCATACAAAAAAATATTTTTTTTCAATACGACGTAAAATATTTGACAGTTCTCACCTTTCTTACGAATTCAATTTTTATAACATTTGTTTTGTGATATATTACAAAAATTACATCAAAATAATGTAGATTAAACGAACTTCCTAATAATCACTCAAATCTATGCTTTCCACAAAGGATTTATATAAAAAACAATGAATAAATATAGACTTCGAATTTGACAGCTATCATATTATCAAGCGGCAGCCATTTTTTCCGCCATCTTTGGTGCCCGGCGTGTCTTTAGCAATTAATATGAATTATTCGGAGTGGCTAAATGCTATCCAGTAATTCGTGATGTCAAGAACGAGAATGGCCCAAGCGATTCTGACCTTGTTCTTCATACAATTTCTTTATACATAAGGGACAAAATCGCTTCAAACATCCGGACCTGCCGGGGGGACTGCAGCCTACGAGAGGATAAGGAGCCTCTAGGAAATGAATGCCATATAGCGGGATATTTCCACCCATAATAGACGTGATACCTTATTGTATTCTAAAAACATTAGCGCCGTTCTTCCATCGAGAAACGTTCAAGCGACGCGATCGCCGCTCGTCTGTATTTTCCATGCTATTATAACGCCGTTCTTCCATGGAGCTACGTGCAAGCGACGCGATCGCCGCTCGTCTGTATTTTCAATACTATTATTAGTGTTTGAAATCTCCGCTAGGCGCTACACTAGCAAAATTGTTTGACAGGTAGCGGTAGCGTCGCTTGTGAGTAGCTACGTGGAAGAACGGCGTTAGTGTTTTAAAAAGGCCGCTAGGCGCTGCACTTAAAAATAGTATGACAGGTAGCGGTAGCGTCGCTTGTAAGTAGTTACATGAACGATGGGCGTTCAGTCTTGCAATACGTATTGATACTTAAAACCATCGACACAAGAGATTACCTCAGCGATTACCAAGTATTTAAATCTAGCTTTTTGAATCAATGAATCTGATTCAATTTTATGTAAATGATTCTACAATTTATTATTTCTTCAAACTTCGCAAAATCACTTTGTGGCATCATTTTTAATTAAATGATTCTACAATTAATTAACTGATAACGAAGTAATACTTTTTTAAGAGCGCGATTCCCCTTTTATTTGAAGTGTTAAAATTGAATTAATTTTATTTGGTTTTAAATTTTAAAAATACATTTTATAAGGACGCTGTTAATTTTTTTCCCGTGAAGTAGTTTAGCATTAAATAGAATGTGACGAATTAGGTTTTCCGGAGTTTTCCACTTCAACCGTGCGAGGTATTAAAACTTTTCTACCCCCATCAAGGCATAAATGTATTCACTTATTAAATGTCGGTCCATTTTCCTGCCAGATACTTTCGGTCGGCGAATTATAAACTTTCCTTTTGCAATTAGGGCTTTGACAAAACATGCAAATTATTTGTATTTATTTCGGCACTTAAATAAATAATTACTTGTACTTTGATATATTTTAGGGAAGTTTCGTAACACTTTTAAGGGTTGAAAATTGTCAGCCTTTCGAGATAATTAAAACTTTATTTACAAATCGTCTGCATTGAGTCCCACGTCTCTTTTTGGGAAAATAATTCAAATATCTAACTGACTGTCCTAAAACGGGAATATAAATAATGTATAATAAATGTATAATCTTTTACTTAATAAAAAAACCAAATATGAAGAATTTTCACCTGTTTAAAACATTTCCACATACATACAATAAACGCGGGAAATATTTCAACTACGGCATCCATGTTGAAAAATATGTTGTATTATTTCGACTCTTGCTTCGGACACATCGTGCAATTTAGACCGAATGCCATTATTGTATATTGAGTATAGCAAAATATCTATATTTATAAAAAAAAATATTACATATGTAATTCGTCGTTACTGACCATCCGTGGTGTTTAAAACACTGCTTCGTCTCAATGATAGATGGGCGGGCTCTACCGCCGAGCAACTACCCGAACTTTGACGGAATTGCGACCCGAAGTGGGTCATTTCAAGGCGGCGCTTTAGCGAGCGGTGCTCCGGGCGTTCATTAATAATCTTACCGTCAGCTAGGCCTGACGTATACTTTGTAACCATTTGTATTTAATAAACGACGTTATCGTATAACGAACCAGTATAGTATTTATTTACAAACAATCAGTGTGTAGTACTGAGGATTAGATTAAAGTCTGAATCCCAATCCAGTTCCTGAACGCTACACTAACTAATCAACTAACCATCACGCCGCTTTAGGTAGGTGTAGGCAGAGAGGATATATCGCTATGCAGCCCTGTCTCGGCATACATTCCTTGTTTCTTTCAAATTCATATACCGTCTTGTGAATGTACTGTATTTCTGACTTTTGACAAGGCCTGACATGTGTATATACTCAACTTTTAAATAATAAAAATGTAAAGCTTTTATCTTCAGATAAACCAAATTTAAAAGTTATCGGTGTAACCGAAAATATTAATCACATCAATTCACTTCACATTGTACAAATAAAAATGTAGGAGGGGGAAATTAAAATCATTATGTTGTCTCAATGTAGCATAACCACAATTTACAGACATTGATTTTGAAGCATGATGGTTGGTCGAAACAGCTGTCACAATAATTATAACTAAACTGCTTGCATAACTTTTTGGTAACATTATTAAATTTGATTTTCTTAACTTTAAAAAAAAGGTTCTGCGAATTAAACACAATAGAAATAAAAGCTGAACTAAAATGAACTAAAACTTCAATGAAATTAATATATTTGTCCCTGGCTGAATCTAATGTGAGATATGGTATAACTTCTTGGGGGCACTCATGTAAGACAAACATCCAACATGTACAGTCAATTCAAAACGCCATGGTCAAATTACTTGTCAGCAAAGCAGTGTATGACCAGCGGCAAAATATCACAATAATGTATAAATCCATAAATGTTTTACCTATTAGAGCTCTTTTTTGGCATAAAATTTGTATGCAACATATCTTAGATAGCCCATACAAAACAATGGTGGATCACGTGTACAATACTAGGCTTACACAAAATGAAGGGTTGATAGTACCTAGATTTTCTAATAAACATGGCCAGAGAACTTTTGAATACATTGTACCACTTATATTTAATATGCTGCCATATGATTTGAAAAAATGTTACTCGACACCTAAATTTGCGCTATTGTTAAAAACATGGCTATTGGAATCAGATTTTCTGTATTGAATGACTGTACCTCTTGCACTTTAAAATTTTTTAGACTCAGTATTCTATTATTTTTTATACTTATTTATGTTTTTATTATGTATTTTATTAAATTGCAATTTTTTTCTTATTGTATTATACTTGAGACATTTAAATTGTACTACAATGTTTTGTTCACACTGTTTTCCTGCAGACAAGCTACTTGCAGTAGCTTTGCAGGTATATTGTTAACATGAAAAAAAATCTGTTTTTCTGTAATAAAAAAAAAAAAAAAAAAAAACGCTCCAACGAAATGCTTTATTTTGTATACAAGTCAAACGGCCGTGTTGGTGCATTTTTGAAACTTTGCGTCACTGATTTGTTAGAATAAAATATTTTGCTGAAATGTTCCTTTGACCGGCGAGTTGGAATCGCATCTGGGACCCAGCCAGGCGTCGTGAGTTTGATTCCTCGGCTAGTGAAGTGCTCCATCACGATACAAGTCACACTTTCAGCTTACTGTGGTAGCAGTAGGACATTTAAAAAATGTTGTTAGGTTATTCGTAACCTGGGAATGTTAAATTTAAAAAAAAACTCATTCCCAAACTAAAATTCACATTTTTTACTTATTCGGGTTTTTTAAACTCTTTGAACGTGATTGCTCTAAATATGTTCTAATATAAGGGTGGGGATCGCACGAATAAGTTTTTCAGACCTTTTCACTCGCCTTCTCACAAATTTTATTAGCCCAAAATAAAATCTTGTTTTTCGCAAAGATTTTATTTTTGACGCAAAGTTCCTTAAAGTAATATTTTTCTATTGCAGCCCTTACGAGCAACCCTTAGAGTGGTGGGATAATCCCCTGGTTGCAGAATCATTAACAAATCGTCGGCCACTAGTTTGGTTCCAGTTTTCCGGCTTTCCTACTTTCCCAGGACTTTTTATGACTTATTTTCATAAAGGATCTTCTCAGGAAGCCTTTCAGGTTTTTGATAGGATTAGCGTCTTTTCGTTGTCAGGTAATATGAAATGGAAGTTTATTCACGTACCTACCTAGTCAAGGTATGAGTTTATATCTGAAGTTTATTCACGTACCTACCTAGTCAAGGTATGAGTTTATATCTGAAGTTTATTCACGTACCTACCTAGTCAAGGTATGAGTTTATATCTGAAGTTTATTCACGTACCTATCTAGTCAAGGTATATATCTGAAGTTTATTCACGTACCTACCTAGTCAAGGTATGAGTTTATATCTGAAGTTTATTCACGTACCTACGTAGTCAAGGTATGAGTTTATATCTGAAGTTTATTCACGTACCTACCTAGTCAAGGTATGAGTTTATATCTGAAGTTTATTCACGTACCTATCTAGTCAAGGTATGAGTTTATATCTGAAGTTTATTCACGTACCTATCTAGTCAAGGTATGAGTTTATATCTGAAGTTTATTCACGTACCTATCTAGTCAAGGTATGAGTTTATATCTGAAGTTTATTCACGTACCTATCTAGTCAAGGTATGAGTTTATATCTGAAGTTTATTCACGTACCTATCTAGTCAAGGTATGAGTTTATATCTGAAGTTTATTCACGTACCTACCTAGTCAAGGTATGAGTTTATATCAGAAGTTTATTCACGTACCTACCTAGTCAAGGGATGAGTTTATATCTGAAGTTTATTCACGTACCTATCTTGTCAAGGTATGAGTTTATATCTGAAGTTTATTCACGTACCTATCTAGTCAAGGTATCAGTTTATATCTGAAGAGACGTAGTTTTAAAAACGCTGTGTTTACACCCAGACAATTCCATGACAGTTGATCCCCTGGCATACTTATATACAATATGCAGTCGGTTTAGGGAAAATACGTGATACCTACTTTCAAAATATAAGTTAATGTCCTCGAAGGGGTATGCGTAGAGATTTTACTGCCAATTAACAAAAGTATAAAACATATTTGTATTCAAATGCCTCAAGGATAAAACCACTCATCTGTATACTATGTATAATCGTACCAAAAATATATTAATACGAACTTATTATAAAATGTATTTTGGAAATATATTTAAGTTGAAATTAGTAAAAATGTACACAAAATAATTTTTTTATAAAAATTATAATTTCGGGAGGACAACTTTCGGGTCACCATTCGTCATCTAGGAATATTACCATTATTTTTTAAATATTAATCGAAATCGTCAGTTTTTCAACAGTGAAATAATCTCTAATAATCTAAACAAACACTCTCAAATTCAAAAATGGTGTTTTTACGCAGAAATTTTTTATAAAGTTATTTATGATGATGCAAAGTAGTTTGCGATATTTCGATTGTGCTCGTTATTCAACAATAAAATTTATGACTACTGAATGCGCACTGAATAACGTTAACAGAATTTGCAATACTTTCCACGTACTTAAATATTCCATACATCTTCCAAAACCCCAATAAACAGGGCGCAGGGTAGCTAATAAATTCAAAGTCGTGTGTTCCTAATCTTTAGACATCTCGGAATTCAATAAAGCTTGCATTGGCAGCTTGCGGCTGCAGGGTACGTGCCTGTGGCCCGCTGCGCGCAGCAAACATTATCCGGGCATAAATTACTTAGAGTTTTGCGAAGGAGCTGCCATTTTCTCCTATTGTGAAAGGGATTATCCACTACACAGGTTGGAAGGTAACCTCCAATCTAATTTAATTCTTTTGAAGTTTCATATGAAATAAAAAAACAATAACTTGTATATTGGTCTGCCCCATTTAAAAATATTGTGACTTTCGTTTAATATCTTTTTAAACTCACCAATGATTTGAGATTTTTTACTACACAGTATATTAATTTACTACACAGGTTGGAAGGTAACCTCCAATCTAATTCTTTTGAAGTTTCATATGAAATAAAAAACAATAACTTGTATATTTGTCTGCCCCATTGAAAAATATTGTGACTTTCGTTTAATATCTTTTTAAACTCACCAATGATTTGAGATTTTTTACTACACAGTATATTAATTTACTACACAGGTTGGAAGGTAACCTCCAATCTAATTTAATCCTTTTGAAGTTTCATATGAAATAAAAATCAATAACTTGTATATTTGTCTGCCCCATTGAAAAATATTGTGACTTTCGTTTAATATCTTTTTAAACTCACCAATGATTTGAGCTTTTTTACGACCAAAAGTATCTATTATCGTGATTTATTTTTAGGATATTAAATACGTGTTGCTATACCTCCTTCTTTAGCTAATAGGGAATGCAATCTCGACTGGAGATAGCAAATTCGAGATCTCGCGAGATTAGAAATTACAATCTCGTGAGATCTCGGAATTTTCGAGATCTCGTTAATTAAAAGAAAATATTATTTCAAAGAAAACAAAAACCTTTATTTTGTAATATTAGCTACAAAATAATGAACAGTTTTTTTTTTTAAATTAAAATAATCAAAAGAGAAAATATAGCTTAAGGAGATTAGAAAGTAATTACGGATGATTTTGAAAGTAACTTTTTAAAAAACAAAGTGTCTTAAGGGTGCTATCTGCTAAACGGCATCTAATGTCCGTTGCAAAGTACCCAGCTGCTGAAAATGTCCTCTCCGACTCAACATTGGTTGGCAACAGTGCGACTAAGCAATTATATGCAAACTTAGAAAATCTCCCCCCTTGTTCCTCCACACTCAAATAGATCCATTTATTTTTTATGACTTACTCTAATTTATCTAAACTCACGGATACACACGAAAAGGGACTTTTAGATACTCTCAGAGTCTCTTTTAATTCCTCTTGAAGTGGCGTATTAGTGTGTGACGTATTAGTCATAGAAAGAGGCAAGTCATCTTCATTTTCTGTGTTTGCTACTGTGGTATTAATCACGGTACCAGAAGTTGAGTCTGGTTGTTTACGATGTAATCGTGTGATTATATTTTTAATTTCTTTCCACACGAGATATTTTCTAGGTAATTGGAAAGTATCATTGGCTTCCCATAGCTCCAAGTCTTTTTGATAATCATTCGGATTTTTTCAAATATAACAGCGCTTCAGTTGCATTTATGGGAAGCTCGGTGATTGGTTTGTTTATCGCAGAGACCAACTTTTCTTTTCTGTGAGAGGAGTTTTTAGGTCTTTTAGCTTTCGAATCATGAAACGCATTGTATGTTTTGCACTTACTAAATCAGTATCTCTACGGCAGAGTACCTCAACAGCCAATTTTACTGGCTGGAATGTGTTTTCCAAATCGACAAGGACGGCATGTTCTTCATCCGTGAAAAAATAGTCTGAATTGGAACTGACCGAGAGGTCAACCCAATCCCGTCGATCTCGAACGGGATCTCGTCAAATTATGCTTTGGGATTGTTCCCGAAAAGTGTCACGAGATTTTGCAAGATCGAGATCCCGCGAGATCGGGATTGCATTCCCTATTAGCTAACGTTTCGGGTAGCATTATAGTGCTTATCATTTTGGCAGATATGTAATCAAAATGTGTAATAAATATTGCAATAAACACATCTTACCTGATGATGGACACTGCTGTAATGCTGTCCAAAGGGCTAAAGAAGGAGGTAGCGCACACGGCATAATACCCCAAAAATAAATCACGATATTACTAATAATGTTTACTTTTCTTGTGGGTTAATATTCTTAGATACTCGAAGTCGAAGATGTGTGTCTTTATCGTATGTACAGTGATCTATACACATAACACTTTGCTCTTTGATAAATTAAATTTAAAAAATTAAGTACTTAGCTAATCGGTTTAATTACTTTGAATCTTGCTGATACGATTTGAACATAAGCCACAAGAAAATTAAATACATGAAACGTAGAACCTTATGCACGCATACGTGTACAATGTTAGAGCATTGCCACTAATACATTAAATTGTTTTCTTCAAAAGTATCAGCCCTCAGTCTCTGTAAATGTATATTATGTAATCCCAGACAGTAGAGTCTGGCCCCAGAGAACTGAGTAGGATAGTAAGAAAGGAGCCTCTCGCGTCTTCTGGCACAAGAGAGATCGAACGGGAATGCAATACCCACACAGCAAATAGCTTCTGACATGGCCTCACTTAGGAGAAAGAGCTCATGTTACGGCAGCAACTCCCCGTCTTCTACGTCTCGGAGAATTCATTTCGAGATTAGTTGCATTTTTAAAGATGCGAGGGTTTAATGGAAACTACATTATTTATAAGACACTTACGTCAGGACCATGTTATTTCAAGATGAGTGCATTTATTCGAAGCGTTAGGAGCAATAAAACATTAAAACCCGTAGAAACAATTGTTTATAAACAATGTTTCAGATACTAAATCTACGTTTTTCTGAAACCAAATAATATGTTTCTGAAACAGTTAAATCTCTTGCGGTAAACTGTGCGGCATCTGTGCTCCCCACTAATTGTGGAGAACACAGAAACACATCAGTTTCGCAAAAAAGGTTGCTGAGTGTGCACGCCTGTTTCCAAAAATATAAATGTCTGTTAAGTGTTTGTTTCGAGAAAACGGCAATAACTCCGAAACATTGTTTCTTTGTGAAAACATGGCTTCAGTTGATTTAATTTAAGAGTCGACGTAATACGTATGCATATCAGAAGCCTACATTTCTGAAAGATATTATAATAGTTAATTATCGACGGCCGGCGTGGTCAAGGGGTAAGGCTCTCGTCTCCCAAACCGAAGGCCGCGGGTTCGACCCCAAATTTTATCTACTTAATTTATTGTATTTCAAAACTAATTAATTAAAAATAAAATGTATTATATTTGTAGTACGTTCCAGATTGGAAGATACTCTCAGTATCGCTCTAGTGCAAGACCACCATTCAGAATTGAAACGTTGCTTGAAATAGCTTTAGCCATGTTTGGTGACCAGAATAGCCAGGTACTTCTCCACCTTCCTCTACCCCATCTACTTCTCATCCCCACTACCTTCAGCCTCACAACATACCCCAATTAGTTATGCCATAGTTTCACTGGCTCCAGACGGAATATAGTATAGAGATGTTCTTATTTCCAGAAGGCAACTTTTTTCGATTTGCCCTGATTCTAAATGGGAACGAACACACAAAAAAATTTTACCACAATCTTTTAATTTCTAGGATAAAAAGTTGGGATGGGATAAAGGAAAGGAAAACAACGAAAGAGGAAGTAAATTAATTATAATAATGGTGGAATATGAAACAGTTTTATCCTAGTCTCGGTTGTTTTTACTCTAAGTTTGTTGTTTTTTAAGTACAAGTCATCTGCACAATATACAAACATTTTCATCTTTTCACTGTGCATTCAAATCATGCTTTCTATTTTCAGGAGTTATGTGCTTAGTTTTAGTTTCAAAGAATACCTTGAGTCAATATTTTGTTTTAGAATATGAATGAAATTGTTTCATGTAGACTTGAAGTTGGGAAAATGCAGTCTGCTAAAGAATTGCAGTATGAAGCAGGATTAATGTTGCACATGTAGTTACTCCTTGCATTTGTATTCATCTCGTGTGAAGTAAAGTAATACTCTAAGCATTTTTGGTTATGAACTTTTCCATCAAGTTGTTTGACAGCATCATTTCTCATCGAATCCATTAAATTTCTGGTATCATCCGCTCGCTTCGGAAGGGTTCGATATTTCCTTTCACATATTGGAAATTGCATCATTTTTTGCAAGCTCTGTCGGGTTTTTTTTACGCTTTGAGAATTATTAATGTTGCGTGTAAAGGCAATAGGCAGTATATCAAAACATAATGGTTTTTTTTCTTTCTAAAACTTTAATGTGCTTTAGTGCCTACATTAAAATGGTTGCACCGATAACTTAAAATTTGTGTGAACTTCTATTTAAATGATGTTTTTTTAAATTGATTTCACAGAGGTTTTACTCAAAACCTGTCAGATATTTTAGGAATACTCTGTGAAAGTTTTTTTTATGAGATAGCCGGAATATTGACGGTAGATTCATTTGTTTTAGGAGGAAAAAAACTCAATTACTGACAAGTCGCTCAACACTGGGAGAGCTGTTGAACACAATAATGATTCGTAAAATCTTCCCGTTCTCATAATAATTATAAGAATAATTAGATAATTTGTAGAGTGCCGTTTTCTGTGAAAAATCAGTTCAAGAGCGTTGTCCAATAGTTTATTATGAGTTCTTAGGCTCTGCGGGAAACTTTCTTGTCTGTAAAGTGACTTCCGATAAACATACTTTTATTCGACAGTGTTTGCTTGGAAAAGATAGGACTTTGCACGCACAGGACACTACATTAAAAACACTGGATAATGTGTGATTTTACATTACCTGACCTCCATTAATTTTGAGATTACATTTATGAGAACATCATTGGCAAAGTTGATATTTATTTTTAAAAAAGTTTAAAGAAGAATTTAAGATTATTAAGGACTGGAGATTTTTTATTTTAAATTCTTATTTGATTTCATTATTATACAATCAGTTATTTACGTTGTCGCGGGCTGTGATGGTGAAGGTGAAGGGTTTCAATGTGTAAATTCAGTAATGTAACTTTGCGGGACATGTGTACCAACACATATATTATATATTGGTGACGTTTTATCCTCTTTGATAACTAAAAACGATAAGAGTTTGAAAAGTAATTGAATTTATCACTGATGCTTACTTACTTTTTTGGTAACCCAATGCGAAGGTAATTTTTTTGGTAACCCGATGTGGAGGTCAATTTTTTGGTAACCCTGTGTGGAGGTCAATTTTTTGGTAACCCGATGTGGAGGTCAATTTTTTTGTAGCCCGATGTGGAGGTAATTTTTTTTTTATTTTTTTTTATTTGAAATTTATACACATGACAGATTTACAGAAGAAAAACATATGGTTCTTAAAAACTAATTACAATAAAGTAGATTATTTTTAACGATACTACTCAATTCAATAGCGAAAACATTTCTCGTATTTGAATTGGAGAGTAGTAGTACTATTACAGTATAAGGTAAAGAAAAAATAATCCAGAAGAAAGAAAAGAAATAAGTAAAATAATGCAATAAGTGATACACTTTGTTGTGGAATTTAAGGTTTTGTTTCTTGAACGCTAAGACATTGATCTCGTAATTGTTAAATTACAATACAAAGTAATTTTTTAATCCAACCGGTCCTACGCCAAACTTCCCGGCGCGCAAGTAAAACATGTGGAATTTAATTGCGTCGTTATTTTCTATCCGAAATTAGCGCAAAACAAATGAAATCACCGCAAACCGACTGCGACTGCACGCCGCCATTAGTGGCGGTCAAACGCAGAAGCTCATTTGGGGGAGGGTCGGGCGGTGGGTTCGGTCATAATAGCAATAATAAAATGCGCTAATTGTACAGGGAGGACATTAGTCGTTACCGCAAATGCTCGTGCGTATCCATGCACTTTTATTGCGGACTATCTGTTATTCCCATAGGTAGGGACTCTTTAGTTTGTTTTATTTTTGTATCTCACTTGTGTTTTACATCAACTCCAGAAGGATAATACAACAGGAGGACCCGAGGAAAATAATTTCCCTCAGAGTCTATGTCATCTTAGGGTGGAGGTTTTTTTAATGTAACAAGGAAGGAGAGGAAGTTTTAATTCATTTTTTAAATGTGTATTACAGTTTGATGTAATCCTATTACAATACACATGACATACGTATACACAACTTTCAATAGATAAGAAAAAATTACAAATATATGTTATGGTTCTTGCCTAAAATTACTCTTGAAACCTTCGAGTACAATCTTGAAAATATCAAGAGACCTAGAGATATCATTTAGCAGCACCATTATATCCTGTCATACTATGCTGGCTAGTTGTGATGACTACCCTGGCGGTAGTGGTTTGTTACGAACAATTATTAGCATTTCGGGAGATTGGTTAAGGGAGACCTTTTGACCTCTCCAGCAGGACTCACTCAGAACATCGTCTTGCACCGCAGTGGGAGTGATGGATTCATCCGTCCGTCACTTCTGGACACACTGACCCTGAGATCCCTCACAATCCTTCGTACCTTCATACCTTTTTCCTTCCTAAAAAAGATCCTCCACTCTGTATCCTCAAAGTTGTCTGAGTGGAGCCTAGTGTTAAAAAAAACATACAGAATGTTGCAATGATTCGTTAGGTTTAAGGTGCAATTTTATTTTGCAAATTTGGCTTTAAAAATTTATATTTAGGAGGATTTTTTCACTATTTCTTCTTTTGCTATTTGATATAACTATACTTTTTCTTTTCATTGTATAATATTGAATTATTTCCTTCCTTATTGAGAGGTCCGGATTATATGAAGGAGGAAAAACAGATGCCGGTAGTTCCACACACGAGCCGACTTACCCAAAAACGAGTAGAAGAAACCACCCGTTCTCATGAACCAACATCTGCTGTGAACGGGTGTTTCGCTCGTGTCCCCCGAGTCTCATGCACGTGCACCAGAGCACCGGGGTCAATGCTTCTAGCTCCTTAGAGCAGGCTCCATTAAAATACCTGTAGAACAGTTTCAGCTTGAATACATTGCGTACGTGCATTAGAGATGGCAATCGGTTTTCAACCTCATACATGTTACCCAGAAGAAAATACTATATACATTTATTTTATTGATATTCCGTTGTTTTTTGGTTTTTATTTAATTTTTAATGTAAAATTTCTCTTGTTTCAGGTAAAAATGATGAATTACAAGAACACACCAAGTCGGATTCAAATCTTCTTTTTTCATATGGTTTTAGAATTCGGTAAGTTTCATCGTATTTAATAGGTACACTTTTTTAGAGAACGTACCTGTATATATATATATATATATATATATACGAAGTTTTTAATATCCTTTAAGGCAACTGTTTGATCCTCGTTTTAAGAGACACCAGATTTAGCAATCATGCTTTATTATAAAGGTTTTGAAAAATCCTATATAAAATACCTTTATTCCAAATCTAAATCAAATTCCCCCAAATCAAAGCCTAAAGTATAAACCACTGTGAAGACATGTTATATTTTTCAACATTAATATGAGGGATTTATTTCACTTTGTTAACACAATATATAATGTATGTTTATTAGTGTTTGTGAATTGAAACAAAGCAAATATATTTATAACTCAATTTCATTCAAGGGCTTAATAATAATTCTAAGATCTTCAGTCGGTATCTACAATATTATTATTTCATCTCTCTTTGAATATAATAATAATAATGTGCTTATTCTAAATATTATTCTCGGAAGAAGAAATACTCTTTGTGGCATTTACTTGAATAGAAACAACCCGGTTAACCCACACTCATTAAATAATATTTATGATTTGATAGTTAATTTAATTTGAAAGTTTTTTGTAATCTTGAAATACAATGTAATGAAAATGTATCAGGTAATATATAAGTAAGAAAGATTGTAGTGAGACATTCCTTCATCACGTTTCTTTGGCGCTTGGGGGGAGGGGATGCGGGAGGGGAAGAGGAAGATAAGGCGGAATGGGAACGGGAATGGGAAATGACACGAAGGGAGAAACAATTTGATATGTTTTTAAACGTCGGCTAAAGTAGGAGGTAGCGCAACACGGCATAACACCCCAAAAACAAACAACGAAAAAGAGAAACAATTTATTTATTTAATCGGCATTGCAACGCATGCCGGGTATCCGCTAGTGTTTACTATAAGCACATCCATTTAACTTATTTTGTCCTATAATTTTACCATTAATTCATTATGTGGAGGTTCCTTACGTAACCCACGAATTTGCGAAACTCTTATCAAATTTGCTTTTAAATTGTAATTTTGAGCGAGTTTAAAAACGCTATACTCTTCATTGTGACTAAAGATAATATCAATTTAATAATAATCACCACATAAAATTTGTACAATAACACACCGGTAAAAAGATTATTGGCGTGAGTGGGATTTGAACTACTCTGCTTGCATTACATGTAGGAGAATTATTCTAGCGCATAAACATGAACCAATATTATTAATTAAATGAAAACAAATAACTTTGTGTACACCACTTATATAATCACAATTATCGACATGTTTCGAAACCAAAGGTTTCTTCGTCTGGAAAATATTAACATGAATAAATATAACAAAATAACAAATAAGTAGGTGTAGACAAATAAGAATTTATGGACAAATATTATAAGTAAATATTGTGATTACGTGCACCACTTATATAATCACAATTTTTGACATGTTTCGAAACCGAAGGTTTCTTCATCAGGAAAATATTTACATGAATAAATATAACAAAAGAACAGACAAGTAGGTGTAGACGATTATGAATTTATGGACAAAAATTATAAGTAAATATTACGTAAGTGGTATACAAAAGTTATTTGTTTTCATTTAATTCAAAATGACGCCACAAAGTGAATTTGCGAAGATTGAAGAAGCAATATTATGAATTTCAAAACACTTTACCACATCTGATGTTGGACTGTTAGAGCAGACATTGTGGTTGAAACTCTAGGCATTCGGGAGGTCTATTCTAGAGCTCAATTTCGAGTTCAAATGCCGGTCACGCTAATAAAGATTTTCCCCGTGCGTTTTCAATTCGCGTGTTTTAATGTATTCAGCTCAGAAGACCCTCGCTTAAGCGGCCCTTTCCACAAATTGGTTCCACTGTTTCCCTAATGTCTCCGCCAGACAGCCGTTTGTGTGGATCTCCCCATCTAGTGTATTGGGTTCCACCGATTTCATTTACATTTCGCGAGACTACAAGAACCGAGTGCAAATACTAACAAGTGGAACAAGTTGTGTGTACGATGAATCCGCATACCTTTGTCGGTATATTGTATTATTCCCCCATTGTATGCCGCAAATTGTTTCATGGCTTTACATGGGATATTGGAGTTTTATTGTGGACTTTGCAGGCGGAGCAAATCAGTGCTGAATACTTGAAATTATTGCTAGGCAATGTATTTTGTATGTAGGTATCGCTGCAAACATTGATTCAAATACTCACACGCGAGAAATGATTTCTCTTTTCATTAATTTCTATTATATATATCTTAGTATAACTTAGTGAAACAGTTTCGACTTTCCGCCACGGTTCAACACATCGAACGCCACGACCTAGTTACTCCATCATTTCATCCAATTTCAGATAAATGTGTGCGCGTGTGGTGTGTGCGTGAGTGTCAAAAAAAATTCATATAATGTATTGACATCACCAACTTGACTATCTGCCGAGTTTCACCTCGATAGGATGTCGGTAAGTGTGTTAATTTCCACTTCCCAGATTCCACTGCGTTCGTACATTCTTCAAGAAAACAATATCAAAATTCAAATTGAGGTACCTATATAAAAAAAGTATACTTTTGTATTTAGCGAACTATCTATCCTATTGCAGCCGATGAGACATGTTTGATTCCGATAAACTAAAACAACATAATATGTTTATTTTGGTTAATTTTCTTGTGTTTTAAATGTCATGTCTAATTTCGAAAATCAATATGATTGGCCGAAGATTTTTCCAGTGCAGCAATAATGTTAAAAAGACATTGTTCAATGCATTTTGTACCAGCCTATATACATGTGAAACATGATGTCAATACCGAATCAGTTCAATTGAACGACTCCGGATCCAATATAATAATGCCTGCAGAATTATATTTGGATACAGGAGATACAGCAGCCCATCAATAGTGTTTACGGAACTAGGACTGAATGTATTCGCTGGCCTGATAAGACACCGGGTCACTGGAGCCTGGATGCGGCTAATGGCCTCCGACAATACGGTGGTGAAATCAGTCTTACAGCACCAAGCGCCACTCCTGAGTGAGCGCTGGGCCCAAGCTCACTCAAGACCACGCAGAAATTGATTACTTATTTATAACTTTGTACCTTCTTATAATTTTTCTACTTTATTTATAATTTAACTGTATTTGTAACTACATGGGACGTATGGGATTGCACTATCCTCCCCACATCCTGGAATAAAACATTATTATTATTATTAATAATTCATATTTCTGCTATTTTTAAAACGTTGTTTCATTCAACAAGTTTGTTTTGGGGCAGCGTATTGTAAACAATATATGTAGCAATGCCAGCATCAAAGCTCTGAGAACGAAATTAAATATTTATATCTCCTGCTATTTCTGCAATCCTGTTCAATATTTCTGTAGTGTTGTAATATACATAGCTTGACTGTATTGTCGTTAATATTTCAATCACAGCCCCCCGGAGCGCGGATAAATTGATATCGTGGCGTGTCACGTGGCCCGATTATTACATGTTGTTGTATAGATTATGGAAATTGATCCTGAGACAAACACAAGTTAAATTGAAAGCTTCAGATTTATATTCTTGTATTGAAGATATGGTTATTTACCTCAATTGTTTATTTATATGCCAATGGTCCAGAGCTTCCAGCTAGGAAACGAGTATTTATAAATCCAATTTTTCTTTTATTAGGGTCATATGTATATGTATAATCCCCACAACCTTCAGCCTCACAACATACCCTTATTGGGGATGCTCTAGTCTCACTGGCTTCAGACAGAAGCAGTTGGGACGCTTGTGCGGTATACATATAAAAAAAAAATTAAAAATATATGTATATTGTCCGTCACTAAACCTTAAAACATTTGAAGGGGCTAGAGAAAATTATAAAAAAGCTGCTCGGTTTTGGTTTTGGATACCTATATTATTATTAATAAGAAAAAGATTTTACATACAGGTGATTACATTGTGCAAAGTTATACAATTATACATAATTATTCTACTACTCCATAAGTTGAGCTCTAAGAGCTCGTGTTTATGGGAGGAGTATTTACAGCAAAAAATAACGTTCTAATTAAATTTGTAATCAATAATCAAAAACTTATAAGATAAATACAAACATTATTACATAGGTTTACAATTTAGAAAGAAATTTTTATTGAAAGACAACAACACATATATATATATTTTTTACATTGAATAGTGCAGATTAAATTATATAAACTATATTATTATAATTATTAAATTATATTAAATTATATTATAATTATTAAATTATATTAAATTATTTAATTATATAAACCCTAAGGGTGGCTGCGCGCTTCATTAAAAGAGAGATTTGGTTGTAAAATTAAAATCTCTTTTCCCTTTCAACTTGTGCAGTTACTTCTTATCTTACAATCCGCGTGCAGTAAAATATCACATTTTAACCCTTTGAAAACGCCGTCAACTTTTAATGATCACCCCCTCGTTGCGTCGTGTCGTACTTCATGTAGCGCAACATCACCGGCTCCTAGGCCTTAAAACATTCCTTGTTTATGACGAAATAATTTAATTCCCTTCTTTAATGTCTCGCTTACGTGCCATTTTAAAAAGTTTCCACCGATAAGACAACCTCTTGAGACATTTTGTAGCACATGTCATATCACGAAGTGTTGTACGTATTTGGCGGTTTCTGAACACAGAGTCACATTTTGAAATATTTTTTCAATTATTTGTATTTTTTCGAATTTAATTGGTGATCGATTTTAGCAATAATAAAAAATTAGTGCAACTAACCTTTACGCACGGTTGAAATTAAACTTATTTGACTGTTGTGGCAGGTATGACTAAAACGGTACAATTACTGCATCTTTGTTTGTTTTTTTTTTATTTTTAAAGGGTTCAAGACAATATTAGCGAAAATCAATCAAAAATCCCCCCACCATACTATCATTTCCCCATTAAGAGGGGTTATTGAAAGTGTGGTGGGGGGAGTGTGAAACGATGGGGGTTTATTAATATGTTATTTTTTTGACAAATTATACAATCCATATTAAAATCAAATTATGCTAAAAGCATTCAATAGGCTTCCAAGATTGATAAGTCCGACGATTAAATTTAGTGTAATTAAAATTTATTAATTGTTGGACTTGAAAGCAAAGCACTACAACGGCTCCAACATCGTATTAGTATTGTTTAAGACGATAGACTTCGCTTTTCGGCCCATACAAAAAGGACGCCCGGGAAAAAACACTTTTCTACATCGAAAATTGCACAAAATGAATATATTTTTTTATACTGCCTTCTAAAGGGTGAAAACTCTGTCGGTATGTTTTCGAATTTTCGATGCGTTTCGTATTAACGTAAAAATTCACTGTCAAACATGTACGATTTATCAAAAAATATTATTTAAAGAAAAAGTGCTGCTAACTCAACTCTCATAAAGAATTATAAAATTATAAAAAGCTACCGACGTAGCTTCTTCTTTCTTAAAAATACATATTTCTTAAAATTTCAATTTCGTGAAAGTTTCGGTGTAGAAAAGTGTATTCTCCATAAACCCCTTTTCGAGCGATTTCTGTAGGTAAATTTGAGCGTTGTCTCATTCGCACATTTCGCATTTGCATGTATTGTAAGTGTGCGTGAGCTTTTTGTGAGCGGGACAGAATGACAGACGCGGGTATTCTGCGTGTCGTTCAAAGTCTAGCCTCTTAAGACCCGTTGGCCAGCGGCTGAGAATTAATGTTCCAAAATGCTTGCAACTGTACAGCGAGGTTCCGATGAGAAAGATCGATTTTTCCCCGTATCAATTTTTTTATAATAAATTCCATATCGATTTATTTCATTCAAAACTTGCTTTAATATATAGGTACCTACATTAAAGTAAGCAATAAAAATGCTCAAAACGCACGATGATAAATTATTAAATATCGTGTAAGTATTTTTTGATCTAAGGATTTCGGATTTTTCAATAATGTCTAAACAAAATAAGTGTGAAAAAAAAATCTGAATTATTTTAGTTTGTAAGACCTTAAATAAATAGAACAACTGAGGTATTTTCGTCACAAAATACGTTCTCGGATTAATTTTTTAATGATTTTAATTGAACTAAAATTAAAATTCTGAAAAGTGTCTTTACTAGATTATGTATTGTTTTATTTGGCTGTATATATGATGTGAAATTTGTATTGTATAATACAATATTTCGTTTAAAAATTTAAACAAATCTGCCAACGACCAACGGTAAAATATTAGAATATTAAAAATAATCGTAGTTTTTTCAAAATTTAAAAACTGCGTTTACCAGTTAAAATAACAATCTTTCAAAATCAATTTATGTTTTTTTACGTCAATAAGTCAATACGTCTAGAGTTTGATTTAAAAAGAACTAATTTCCGGTATTCTCTGGTTATACCATCTCAAGTATTTCTGATTCTTATGTTTACTGAAACGTGTAATTACGTAGGTATTTTTCCTAAATAGTGTTAAGACCCGCCGACTCCGTTTTATTGCAGTAAATTGCAATGCAGTGAAAAATCTAACTGCCATACATGCCTTGTACCTTTATATTACATTGGTACGACGCGATAAAAAAAAAACTGTAAAATTTCTCTGTAATACCATCGTATTTTATTTTGCCGCGTTTTCCCCAACACTTCTGCCTGTCAAACGGCGGTAAATAACAGTAAACAACTGAATTAAGAAACGTAATAGAAATATGAAGATCGTAAACTGGTGGTGGGTAGTTTTTGGGAAGGTGGGGTGGCAGGCGGCGGACGCTAGGGGTTGTAATGAATCAGAAAAGAGCTATGGCTCTGAACTGGAACGTCTCAAAATGGGTTCAAATCACTTTATAAGATCAGTAAACAGAAAAACACCCTGCGTTTTACAAAAAAAATAAAATTTTGTTTTTAATTAGATTACCATCGTAGTTTTATCACAATATGGCGTGTGCAAATATTATAAAATATTGTTTTAAATGTCTTAGAAGTATAACACTGTTCAATGTTGTTAATAAATTATCATGTACTTTTCATCACGATATAAAGTTGAATTAAAAAATTATAGAAATGCCTTTTTTATTTATAAATGGTTGACGTTAAAGCTTTTGTGCATTTATTGAAAAAATCCATGAAAGTTTACGATTTTTTACATTAACTCCACACAGGACGCCCTCAGAAAAATAGTTTCCCTCAGAGCCTACGTCATCTTTGAAGATGCTGCGTGGAGGGTCTTTTTAAGGAGAGAGGAAGAAATGAATACCGGTCTTGAAGAGACCCACGTTGTAGGCGGGGGAAACGAGTCGTAGAAGCAACCCGTTCTCACGTGACAAATGTCAAATGTTGTGCGCGCATTTGGTGTATTTTTTGACAATGTACCGTGTAAATCAATGACGGTAGTTCCTCGGAACAAACACGATTGCACAGTAGAAATTAATTAAGTAATTCAAAATCCAATTTAGTTATTTGTCTATAAATCCGGTACTACGCATAATAGGACTCATTTGTTTTGAATTTAGCTGTCGTTTAAAAAATTTGAACCATTTATTTGAATTTTGTTATAGAGCACACCTGTGAAATAATATTTCAAATGCCTTTTTTCAAATTTGTAATTATAATATATCCCTTAATTTGTCACGTATTTACGCTAAGTATAAAATAAATAAATACATTCCTGTATTTTTATTTATTTTTACAATGTTTTCCTTTTTACTTTATTTCAACATTTAATACAACAGTATTTCATTGTTATCAACGTATTTAAGTAAATAAATGATTGATTTACTCGTGGAAATTTTTTGGAATGCAATATTTAAAAATCGCAAACCATAATACAGAGCCTAGTATGGTAGTCGAAAAGCATGTAAAAAGACTTTATACAAAAATTTATATGAAATTTTTTTTATTTTTTTTATTTAAAACAGCTTGCGCAACGTCATTCATCTGAAAAACTGCACTACTAAAGGTATAAAAAAGACGTACGAAACGTTACGAAAAACGGTATAAAAAAGACGTCATTTTATTCGCTGACGTTTTAACCGACTAGGTTCATTTCGGAAACTATATCGCCTCGTAAAAGTCAAAGTGCGCCGCGTGAACTCTCAACTCGTCCACATTTAGTATCGAAAGTTATAAAAATGCTCTGATTTATGTATTTCAAAGCCACACCATTATTCCGCCATTCTTATGGAATGCGTATTGTATCGGAATTCCCCTGCTGTTGAATATTTTTTCGCTTTGTTGCTGCGAGATTTTCAGCGGGAAAAGTGTGTCGCCGCCATGTTTGCATATTTTTGACATTCATAAATAATTTACGCCGTCACACGTCCCCCTATTTTACCACCTCCGTCTCCACATCATCCCTTCTTTCCTCACCACCCACTTACAAATTCGAATTTAGGGGGTGAAGTTCAAAAACCTTGTAAATCAACTTGTAAGAACTCCTCTTGAAACGACTCTTCTTTTTAGGGTTCAAATTCCTTCACCCAATAAACGTAAACGTACGTAAAGTTTTAAGGTTTTCGTACCGTTTTCCAGTGTTCTTAAATAGTTTTCAATAATTTTAATATATAAAACAATGTCGGGTTAGTTACATTATTTATAACTCTAGAACCGATTTTTATGGTCTTTGATTTGTTGGATTTGCCTCCGACCCGATTAACAGAATAACCTTTAAAACATCGGAAAAAATCACGGGAGAAATAATTATGAAGAAAATTATTTTTTTTATATATTTTGTATGGAACGGCTTTTCAAATAATGTGCGTTGGTCGATATAATTTGTATCAATTCAAACAGCTAATAAATTAAAAACACCCAATTTATTGATTTTGAGGCGGTACAAAGTTTGCCGGGTCAGCTAGTCTATTTATAAAATACTTTGTATCGAAGACATGAGTATGTATTTTAATATAATATACTCTTAAATTATGATCGCAAAATAATAGACCAATGTATTTCTAAAATAATAGATCAGTGTATTTCAATAGCGGTAAAAAAAAAATTATAAAAAATATTAAATAAACTTACTAAATCATTCCAAACTTGGATTTGAATCCAAACCACAATACATTTTTTTTCGCTTTAATGCTAAAATGCGAGTATATCATTTCGATTTAATTGCATGATGATTTCATGTTGCCCGCTTCAATATCGGTTTATTTTATTGTGTCATATTTTTCAGCGCCACGCCATCTAAATTTGCCTGTAAATAACATTTCTGAAAACAAGCCTGCTCGTAATAAGTTATTGCCGACGTCAACTGCGAACAATGTTTCCGTATTGTGTATCGTGCAGTGGAAAGTTGAGCTTGTTAGTTTAGCCAAACCCTCGTGGAAAGGCAAATATTTTCAGAGAAAGTTTCTAACCTTTATTCAGGTTTGCATAAAACTTACGTATTATAATAAAATTTTCTGCTGCAGAATACTATGTAAAGCTGTGAAAACCGGCTTTTTCCACTTGCTCGAAAGGGGAGTATTTTAGTTTTCTGCATGCTGTGGGCTCTGAAGTTTCATGTACAAGTACAGTAATGCAATTCTAAAATAATACCATTCCTTAGAGCTTATAATATCTACTTCGCTACCCACGGGCTATCAACATTTAAATTGCAAATTGTCATCTCGCTTTTCAATTGATGCAAATGTGCAATCGCTGACTAGCTCAGTTTGAAACCTTTCGATCGAACCTATCAATAATATTACACTTACTTTAAGAAGGGTAGTTTGTGTCTGAATTTTGAAATCATGTCGATCACGAAAATTTTAAAAGCTGTAAAGGACCAAATGTTAATTATTCAGGAGAGCGAACAGAAAGTTTTATATTTAAAAAAAAGTTATATATCTCCTGTTTATATAGGTAATAGACCTGTGAATAATTAAGATTGTTATTATAAAACAATATTCAGTAGATCTTTTAGAATGCTTCATGTTTGGTAAATTTCTTTAATAACAGTATTTAATTTATTTTTAATTTTCCAGAAAAAAAGTCTTCTTGAAAATGCACGTCGTAAAAAACGCAATAATTTTCCTACATATATTTCGACGACGCAGATCGAAAGAGAAAAAAACAGAGAAAAATGATATATTCAACTCGTTTTTGGATTTATTGTCAATTTGAGAGCATTTCAAATTTCGGCTACCGATATCCTCGATTTCTAATTTTATGTTTGGTAATATGCCAAGGTTTAAAGTTTGAGGGTTTTATTCATATTATTGCAAATGAGTACTAAATATTAGAAGGCTACCAGGACGACTGTCAAAATAGAGGGTTCTTTAACAAAAAATGCAACGGGGTAAAATGGACGGTATGAAAGTGGTAATTCCGCTGACTTATTTGGGGCTGCAGATTGCTCACAATGATAGCGAACCTCCGATAAAAAGGCACTAGAATAACAAGAACTTCTTATCAATAATTATGCTTTGGGGTCTGAACGATCGGCTTCAACAGACTAGGAAGTGAATCTGTTGCGCAGAGCGCTGTTTGAACAGCTATATTCCCTAGATCATCTTCCTGTAAGTCTCCGACATCTGACGGTAAAGAGCGTAAGTTTTAAGCCTACTGCCATCTATCCAAAACCCACTGAACTTACAAGCCATTCAAACACACTACACTTAATCTACACGTACTATCAATTTCTTATCATTATAAGTATTTCAATCTTGTAATATTGGTGTAATGTCACTTATCCATTTCCGCTACGAAACTCTATCTTGTCACGTTGTCAGTTGTTATGTGAAGTATAAGTCACTCCTCTCCGTTGGGTTCGAGTATTATAATACGTAAGATTAACACCAGTGTTATTATTACGACGCTTGATTGCCATCGTTAATTTCCTGTTGTGCTTTTGAACGCCACTCCTCGGCGTTCGACTCTATAAATGTTTTGTTTTGTTAAGTGTTCTTTATCACATTAAGTTACAATACTTTAATATTGTATTGACGTACAATTTTTTTTTTTTTGAAAATATAAAGCCTGCCTAATGATTTTATTTTATTTTTTGTTTGGCTGTTGTTTATAATTTATAATAATAACATTTTTTATTTCATTATGTGAATGCCTCGCTAGAGTCCCAACTGACCCTGTCTGGAGTCAGAAGGTCAATAGCATTCCTAATTCTGGTATATTGTGAGGTTAAAGGTGGTAGAGAAGGAAGGAGATGGGAAAAAGGAAGGTTGGGAAATACCTGGCTATTCTGGTCACCAAACACTGTTTGTTAATTTCAATGTTACAATTCTGATTGGTGGTCTACAACAGGGTGATATTGAGAATACCTTCCACTCTGGAACGTGTCGCATATAAGCCATATATTATTTTTTTGCGCTCGCCGGGATTTGAATATGCGTTCTTCGGATTGCTATTTGACAACCTTGCTCCTCGACCACAGAGGCGACGAATTATGTAACATACTAATGTAACTTGTTGAATACAACTTTTAACACGATTTATTATGGAAAACCCAATAAGATGTCTTGGCTTTTTTATAGATAATATTATTTTGTAACTTTTAAATCTCTTTTGCTCTAAATCGCTTTCGACTACAACACGCTAACGACAGCCTTACAGAAAAGCTTAGCAAATGTTGTGGCGCCTGAAATTACCGTTCTCGAGTTTTTGCTCTTTGAGATATTTTTATTTATTAGATCTTTTATTTATGAGCTTATAATATAATTTTATTGCATGACCGCATAAGCCCTAAGTACTTTGACTGTGCCTTTACCACCTGCTTTATTAATCTATTTCGTGTTAATATTCTACTTTCATACTTGAATTGTATAATTTAAAAAAAACTGATTTTATTTTTATTTGTCATTTTAATAATATTACTTAAACAAAAACCTAGCTAACAACCGCTCCGTAAATTGCCATATCAAAACAGGCATTTCACACCTAGTGAGATGGGCAATACGTCATTACTGTAATTAAATGTAATATAAAATAATTAAATTATTAAAAATAAAATAATCAATATTACGTTACTAATAATAACTGTATAAGTCATAAGCTGAATTTGGAAAGTTGATAATGGCCTTGAATGCCGTAATAGCTGCCATAAAAACAAAATTAAAAAAAACACCTTTTGAATTTAATACTAACATGTATAAACTTGATTTACTTTAAACTAATGTACGGCCTTTCAAACACATCAACCAGCAATATCAGCAATATGAACAATCGGCTGAATGCTCTATGAAGAAATTAAGTGGATTTTTAAAGTAAATTCGAAAAGTTTTAGTATTCTAACACTGCCATTAGATTATCTACTCGCAGTATTTTAACAATCAATCAATTAATAAGGATATTTAGCAAGTTTTGAAAACGTTTACAATGCTGGTTAAGTTTCGACTCCTCGAGGAGCAAAGCTTAATAATCCACCACGTATCGTACCGAAATACGAACCATCGAGGTGCAACCCTTAACCCCTTGTGTTAATATTCGACAGACGTAGAAAACACGAAGCCCTCAACATAAAAAAAATATATAAAATGAAATATAAAAATTATTTTAGAATATGTAAACATTATATCATAATATAAAAAGAATTTTTAAACATTAACAAAAAATAGTCAGGTTGTTTAAATAGCAAAAATAAATTATTATAAATATAAATATTAATATGAATTTAAGGTGGCTATTTTTAAAAACAACATTTGGTTTTTAATAAAATTTAATTTACTATTAACACTTTTTCTAATTTTATCAACACTCTAAATTTCTAATGTATGCAGACGATATGAAAATTTATAAAACGGTCCGCTCTTTACCGGACTGTAAAGATCTTCAAAGCGACTTAGATAGGCTCTGCAACTATTGCACAGCTAATTACTTGGACCTCAATGTTTCTAAATGCCACACTATGTCCTTTACTAGAAATAAGCATATAATTAACTTTCCCTATTCACTATGCGATGAACCCGTGATCTCAAAAAATATATATCTATTTAGACAGTAAACTCATATTCAATAAGCACATTGAATCAATCACTGATAGATCGTACAAAATGTTGGGTTTCATACTACGTCTGAGTAAATTATTTAAAAATCCACATACGCAAATAATGCTTTATTCCTCACTAGTCAGAAGTACACTGGAATATGCATCACCTGTCTGGAATCCCAAATACACCCAATACGTTAACAACATAGAGCGCATACAAAATAAATTTATTAAATATCTTGGTTATAAATACAACAATAATTACATCAAAATTCAACCACGAGAAATGCTTTTCTTTATTGAATTGGGTAGATTTGTTAAAAAAAACTATTTTTATTGTAATTAGCCAAAGAATTATGTAATTATTAAAGACTTATGATTTTCTTTTGTAAATAAAAAAAAAAAAAAAAAAAAAAAAAAAAAAAAAAAAAAAAAAAAAAAAAAAAAATCTGCACCCTCCAATCCCTGAAATCCAGGCGAACGGTAGCTGACATGACATTTCTCCATAAAATAATACACAACGATATAGACTGCCCAGAACTTCTATCCCAAATAAATTTTAACATCCCTTTTCTACACAGCTAGTAATAAAACAAACGCTGCAGGCAACTCCCCAATTTCCCGCATCCTTCAAACATTCAACACAACTCAAAAAGGCACAAATACCGATATATTTTTTGATTCCCTCCCCCTATTTAAGAAAAACTTTTCTACCATACTGAACTCGCACACATAACACACACATCCACACGCACACACACACACACACAAACACTATTCCCTCTCTCCATCCATAATATACTAACTTAATTTAGGTATAATGTATAATATATCATATATATATATAACAGCGACATGTCATTGGTACCTATTATTGTATTATTTTCTATAACTTTGTAACTATTTTCTTAAATGTAATTATGTACTGTTTGTTTCGGCAAAAAAAAAAAATAATAATAACAGCCAAATATTTTTTTTTTAAATTGCCATCTCGTAATCACATTAATTCTTATATTTATAATAATTTATTTTTGTTGTTTAAACAACCTGAATATCTTTTTTAAATAATTTTTTTTTTTTTTTAATTATATATATATATATTTTTTTTAATTCCTTTAAAATATAAAATTATGTTTTCATATTCTAAAATAATTTTTAATATTTCATTTTACATAAAAAAAATTATGATATTTTAAAGGAATAAAATTAATCACCACTTTTTGTTTTGAAGAGTTTTAATTTTCAATGTACTATCTTTACTTAAATTTTAATTTTTATGCTACCGGTTTCGACACACCCGTGTCATTCACTAGCAAACTTAAAACTAAACTTAAAATTTAAAACAAGTACAGAAATGAATTAGATGTTATTAGGTGGGGGTGGTGGGAGGGGTGATTTTGGGGGAAGGGGAGAACAGTGGGCGGGGTCAATATCACACGGGAACAAAGTCAGAAGGGAAGATTTGCAGGGTGCTATTATTTTGTTAACTAAATTAATTTTTGATTTAATTTTTTTGTTTATTTCTAAAGTTTCTAAAGCGCACAAGTTAAAGTATGAATTTATATTTATATGTTTAAATTTGGTTTTTTCTTTGTTGAAGCTATGGCCTGTCTCTATTAAATGATTGGCGAATTCAGAAAAGTTATTATTTCGTAAACAGAGTTCATGTTCCCTGATTCTAGTTCTAAAATTTCTAGTAGTCATTCCTTCGTACTGGGCGTCGCAATCATTACATTCCAAAGTGTATATCCTGTTTTTTTCGAATTTATTAGAAACATCCTTGTTATTAATTAAATTTTTTATTTTAGAATTTAATCACCACTCTCTATAAAATGTGTGTTTCTAATTCTTATTTGTCTATACTTGTTTGTTTCTTTTGTTAGTTTGTGTGTGTATGTTGGTATATAGCGTCTAATGCCCCATGTATAGATATTTATATATATAAATACATATACATGCATACATATGTACATATATATATATATATTTTTTTTTTTTTTAATATTTTTCTGTTATTTAAGTCTATTTAGTTTATTTTATTTTTTTAAATCTTTTGTCTATACAACTACATTGCTCTCGCTTTTTACTGTTTATAAAAATAAAATAAAACTTTTATTGTAACATGTATGTGACAAAAAAATTATTAATAAAAAAAAAAAAAAAAAAAAAATTAATGTTCTTATTATCCTGACGAAGAAACCATCTGTTTCGAAACATGTCGATAATTCTGATTATATAGTGGTGTACACAAAGTTAGTAACTAACATTTAATTAAATGAAACGACTCAAAGTGAGTTTGCGAAGATTGAAGAAGTAATTCTATTATGGTTTGTCACTTGACGTTTAATTCGCCGCAAATGGAGTCTTTCCACTGTATCTTGAAAACGTGGGAAACATTATGGTTGTGTATGAATTATGCATGCAATATTTTCTATTCCACCCCAAAGATCTAATGTGTTGCATGCAGTGGCGGTGCAGATATTTTTATAACTAGCGGAGAACATTAACTATTTTCATTCTTCCATTTACAGTAAATTGTGGAGAATTATATTATATTGTCTAAAATGAATGTCCACCTTTTGCACGGCAATAAAAAAACCTGCATTTGACAGGCGTTAAAAGTCATCATTAAGCTGTGACATCCGAAAAGTATTCTAACTCTAAAATTCGTCAATATGTATTGGTGTCATAGTGCTTTCACACAAACGAAGTATTGAATTCCGTAAGTCTAAACTTAAACTTTAGGCTTTAAAATATGGCCATTGGGAAATTATTTTGAGCCGAGAAAAGATATTTAAACATTTGAAAGTATTTTTCTATAATTTATAATACATCTGGCCACAAATCAAACAACATTTAATTTCTTAGTTATTGTCTTTCACCAGAGCTTTTCTGAATGGTAAGCACCTCAATATTTATTATCTATATACATAGATATATGTATACTTTGAATGTAGCTATAACTTAATTATATAATTTGGGAGGCGGGAATGGGTACCGCCACCCCGGGAAATTTATTGGATCACCAACATCTCTGCCATAGGTCACCCCAAGTGGTTCGCTACGTTGGGTGACTTAGCAGGGGTGCCCGGGTTCATGGGGTAAGGTTTATCTAGGTCTTGGCGGCGGATGATCTAGACACACTGAACCCC